>CM045994.1:79259640-81659640 GCA_025175895.1 Wurfbainia villosa | reverse complement strand
GACCAAAGGCCCAACAACCCATACTCCCACACCTACAATCCCGGATGGAGGAATCACCAAAATTTCTTCTATAAGAATAACTCAGGAAACTCACAACCATCAGGGGGTATGGGCAGCAGCAGGGCAATGGGCAGCGACCACAGAAGTCTAGACTTGAACTGATGATGGAGGACTTCATTGCTATCCAAACTAAGGCCAATGAGGAATTTCATTGCCAACATCAGAAGTCTAAAGAATCACACAGAGACTTGAAGGCCACCGTCGACGACCTTGCAAGTCACACCAGGATGTTGGAGATGCAAGTGGCCCAGATAGCCCAAACCGTGTCGCAACTGTGAAGAGCTCTCCGGTGAGTCAAGCTAAAGAGGAAGGAGTGGGGCAGAGTAGCAAATTTGCCAAGGGGTGTGCAACCATGATTACCACCCTACCTGACCAAGATGAAATTGTAGAGAAGATTCCACTACAGCTTGAGGACCCCGGTGAATTTGTTATCTCCTGCTCAATTTATGGGGAGAGCTTCGATGAAGCTCTATGCGACTTGGGGTCATCAGTCAGTGTGATGCCCTACGCATACTATCTGAAGATGAGACTGAGTGGGCTCCAACCAGTGAATCTTGGTATTCGTATGGGGGATGATTCAGTCAAGGAGCCCGTTGGCATGCTACCACATGTGCCTATGGTGATTGAGGATTTCGTGATACTCACGGACTTCATCATATTAGACACAGGACCCAATCCCCAGAATCCCATCATTCTGGGAAGGCCTTTTCTGGCAACTGCAGGGGCGTGCATAGATGTAAAGGCACACCAGATCTCTTTAGAGGTAGATGGGGAGATCATCCTCTTCAGCCTTTCGGAGCATAGAGCCCCTTACCTCGACGACTTCACGTTTAGCAAAATGAAGCTGAAACTGCCAGATGAAGCTTCCGAGACGGATGAATGGAGGTTCACTGAACCTCCAGAGCCGAGTTGATAGTGGAGTGAGGTCGAGCTAAACGACCTTAAACAAAGTGCTTCTTGGGAGGCAACCCAAGTTTAGTTTTAGATTTCCCTTTGATTGTATTGCATGTATTTATTTAATTTTAGTTTTGATTTCAATCTCATTTAGAGTTAGGACTAGAAAAGAACCTTGCTAGGAAAAAATTAAATCCATATTAACCTACATGGAGAAATGTATGAGAAAATTCGAACCCTAACGCAAAACGGGGAGAGAAATGGGGACACACGGCTTGGCCGTGTGTTTTCCCATAGCCGTGCCCGACCGACCCGAGGTGCACACGGTCTGGCCGTGTGTTTTCACACGGCCGTGTTGTGCAAGGTTAAAAGGGGCGAGCAGTGTGTTTTCACCCCATTTGCACCGTGTGCTTCGAGTGCTCTTGCCCTAGCTGTGTGGTTTCATCTTCCCCGCCATCTAGAAGCACTTTTAACCTCAAAGGAAGCCAAAAGAAGCAAGGATGAGGAGGACCAAGCAGGTAGCACCTCGATCCGGTGCTTCGGAGCGACGAACAAGGAGAGCCGATGCCCCTCAAGCTTCAGAGGAGGGTAACGCTAAACCCCACTCTTCTTTTTCGCAATAATGAACATAGAGATAGATATAATGTGCTTTCTACTCGTAAACTCACTGCTACTAGGTACTTGGATGAAGATTTGCTAGAGTCTTTAGGGTTGTTGGGTGATATTCAAGCCCTATTTACAAAAATGGGGTGGGAAGAGATGATGGGAATAAGGCACCCAACCTACCATAGGATAGTTCTAGAATTTTTAAGTTCCTTAGAGGCGGAAATTTTAACGGGTAGAGAGAGCGAGGAGGGTAGGATAACTTTTAGGCTTTTTAACATTGAGTATGAGTGGACCCTTCCCCAATGGAACTCATGCTTTGGATTGCCGAGTGGGGGAGAGAGAAGAATCCCTATTGGGTTCAACCCTCGGGTATTTTGGACCAAGTTTACGGGAGAGCACGCTTATGACCCTTCTAGGGCTAAAGCGTCACGCCTCCAAAACCCCATCATCCGATACCTCCACCGCATCATGGCCAGTACTATATTTGGTCGGGGGGAGAGTGATGGTGTAGTTAGAGCTAGCGAGCTGCTTTGCCTCTGGGATATGCTACAAGAAAGGAGTAGCATCGATGTAGGGTCCCACTTCATTAGATACTTAGTGAAGATGGGTAAAGCAGCACGAGGAAAGATTATTGTGGGAGGCCTACTTACCCACATTTGCCATATGATGGGGTACGATTACACTACATTAGAAAGTATAAAGGGGAGCCCTAGGATCGACCTAGGAGTGTGTATGACCATGAAGATGATTGTGAGAAAAGGAGACTCCTTATGCTTTGTAAGGAAAAATCTGATGACACTTAGGCTCCCCGACCCTGATCGTACCACCATCACTACACGCACCAACTGGCGCTTGGACCTGATAGTGGAGTCCCCTCTACATGAGGGACCACTCACATCGGTGCCCCTCTCTCCACCTTTATATCACTCTCCCTCCAGTCCACACATGCATAGGAGCCCACCTAGTCCATGTCGACATGAGTCTGCACTTGCTCCACCACATTTTTCCACCTTTGAGTAGGATGTAGGTACGTCGGCCTATGATTTCTCGAAGTTCTGATCGAGACTCGACGACATATACACTGAGCAGCAGACGTAGGGGCAACGATAGAAGGAACAGAGCGCCTACATGCAGGCAGAGTTCCAGGGCTTCCGAGAGCACTTCCAGCGGGCTAAGGAGTTCTACGATGAGGCTCGCATACACTTCCAGGAGGAGGCTACTCGTTGCCAGGATGAGGCCGCCTACCGCAGGGAGATGCGACAGCACATGCATGCCTAGCAGGCACAGTGGGCCAGGGAGGAGGAGAACCGAGCAGCCACTGCATCCACCAGCTCCCAGATCGACTACATGTAATGTTGGACTTTCCGAGCCGCAAAAATCGCTTTTTGCGTTGCGGAAACCCCGGAAGTCCGGCCATGGATTTGTGCGAAGATATATAAAAATAAAACATGTATGTGCTTAAGTAAACCTAGATCTACCTTAGATTTATAAGGTGAGAGCATTACCCTTGAAGCGATGCCCTTCGCTTATCCCGCTCGTCCAAAAGCTTTGTCGGAACTCGAGGGTGTCAAGTGCACACTCCTCTATTGGTATCCACACAAGCAATAGGTGGAGAAAACACAACCTTGAGTGTGCTAGCACCCTTTGGATGTCTTGGCAAAATGGAGGATTGGGAGAGATTGCTTGAGAGGAAGATGATCCAAGGAAGAAGATGAAGTTGGAGTAACTCACCAAAATCAAAATTACACCCATCAAATGGAGTGGCCGACCACTTCATGACTTGGGGGGTTACATGCATGCATGTAACTCCAAGAGCCAATGGCTCTTGGTCTCCCTCATGAGGTGGCACCGCATGATAAGTCAATGATGATGTGGAGCATCATCATTGGCCGGCCCCCATGCCATGTCACTATGACATAGCAATTGGTCAAGTCAAAATTGACCATTCATCTTCCCTCTCAAGTCAAGTCAAACTTGACCTCTTATCTCTCATTGTTGATCAAATCTAACCACTTGACTCAAGTTAATTTGATTTAATGAATCTCTATTCATTAATTTAAATTGACTTAATGAATCAAAACTAAATTAGACTCATTCAACACTTGAATCAACTTGAGTCTAACTCAATTAGTCTAATTTGGATTACTCTTAATCCAATTTGGTTCATCCCATGAACCTAATCCTCATGGTTCATCATATGAACCTAATCTCCATCTAATTGCCCTTTGTGTGTGACCCTATAGGTTCTTGTAACGTTGGCAATGTCCCTAAACCGATTTAGGAACATAAGCAATGAGCGGTATCTAGCAACACATCATTGCTACCCAAGTTACAAGAATGTTGAGCTCCAACATCACCTTTTTGACTTTCACAATATGTGACAATGTCCCTCTATCCTTGACATCTAGATTGACCAATTGAGGCATAGACCATGTCATCCTCGGTACAATCTATATCTTGAACTCCAAGTAGACTCACTCTAATCAAATGAGCTCAATATCTCATATTGACTCATTTGGGCAAGGCCATGCACTTCGTGGTCTCACTCTATCAAGAATAACGATGTCACTCCCATCATATAGGAGGGATAGATCCCATCTACATCACTCACATCCCTCCGCATAATTTGTTACATACCCAGTAATCGCCTTTATAGTCCACCCATTTACGGGTGACGTTTGACGAAGCCAAAGTATGCAACTCCTTATGTAGGGAACCATGGTGACTTCAGGTCTAAGGACTAATAGTCATATTAATAGCCATATGAGAAAGTATATGACACTCATATAACGATCCACGATACTTTCTCATGGCGGGTCATTCGGTATACATTCTCCAATGCATACCCATGTGTCAACTTGATATCTCATATCCATGACTTGTGAGATCAAGTCATCATGTTGACCTACATGCTAGTCTCTACGCATTAACATTGTCCCTGAATGTTAATACTCGACTAGGAATAATTAAGAGTAGTGTTCTCTATATCATCTCATTATCGATTCAACCAATCGATTGATATAGATAAGAACCTACTACTCAAGGACGTTATTATACTTAGCTTATTTGGCACCAATACAAGTAAATATAATAACCATGCTTTATGAATAGAAATATGATACAATAAAGTCCATACAACAATCATCATATGATTGACTCTAGGGCTTTCACTAACAATCTCTCACTAGCACTAGTGCCAATCACTGTAGTATCTAATACCCAATGACCTAGTGTGACCATCATGCTTTTTTTATGCCAAAGCCTTGGTTAAGGGATCTGCGATGTTAGACTCTGTAGGTACTCTGCAAATCTTCACATATCTGTTGGTGCAATCGGCCCAGGTTGACTCGAGTTTGACTCGAGCAGTACCTTGATAGTATTTTGATGATAGACAAAACTCATGACATGGGTTTGGCATGGGAAAGTCCAAAGCATTGCGAAGCCGTGCGCTTGGTGCTTGGCATGGGAAAGTCCAAAGCATTGCGAAGCCGTGCGCTTGGTGCTTGGCATGGGAAATCCAAAGCATTGCGAAGCCGTGCCCTTGGTGCTTGGTGAGAAATGCATTGCGAAGCCGTGCGCTTGGTGCATTTGGGAAGTCTTGAGAACTTGGCAAGTTCACTAGGCTCGGGTCCTTGAGTCGGTGAAGGATGACATTGCGAAGCTGTGCGCTTGGTGCATCCGAGGGACCGCCGGACGGGGAGCGAATGGAGTGAGCCCAAAGGGAAGCATACTTCTAGGGCATGAGACGCAAAGGATGGCGTTGCGAAGCCATGCGCTTGGCACATCCGAGGGACGTAGGCTGAGGGAAGAGAGCTTCAGTGGAGAACTCCATGAGGGATAAGGTGGACTTGGCCAAGTGGCTAAGACTGAGTGTCGGACGCTCAAACAACTTTGTGTTTGAGGTTTTAGCCGATATGACGATCGGCATAGGTGTCGGCCGATCGCTCTAGGTCGTATGGGTTCGACCAATGTTCGATCAACTAAGTCCGGCCGATCACCGATCGCCGAGGAGGGCAATGATCGTTGAGAATCGATCAATCGCCGAGGGATGGCAATGATCGATGACACTGCACGGCATAGAATGGAGTTGAGCTCGCCAAAGACTGATCGATGAATGATCGCTGATCGATGGGTGCCATCAGTCGACTGATGTGTGATCCGTTGGAACTTAACCAACGTGGATCTGACCATTGTGAGACAACGGCTACGGGACCAGTCGACTGATGGTCACGATCAGTCAATTGATGGGCACAAAATCAGCTTGATGCAGGTTATAAAAGGAGCTCAAGAGGGAGGATTTCGCCAAGGCTTTTGAGGTGACTTTGGAGGGGAATTGCTGTTGCATTCCAGACCTTCAAGAGCAAGCAAAAGCAAGCAACAAGAAAGCGATCAAAACAATTGTGTAAAAGTTCTCTTTTGTATTATCATTGTATTTCTTGTTGTATTTCATATTACTTGTTGTAATAGCTTGTGAGAGGTTTCTCCACCTCCGACGTGTAGTCGAGAAGGAGTTTGGTTAGTGCTGTGCGCATAACTAGAGCTCGAGGAGCTCGCCCGTGGAGTAGGAACTATTCAGTTCCGAACCACGTATATCGTGTGTGTTTGTGTGTACTTATTTGTTGTTAGTATTATTATTGTTTTATTGTTTCCGCTGTGCTAACGACAATCGTAGACAAGCAACGCAACGAGAACGAGCGAATTCCGATGTCCAAAGATTGAGGGCTATTCACCCCCCTCTAGCCGACCGGTTCGATCTCCAACAAGTGGTATCAGAGCCGAGGTCGCTCTTCAAGGACTAACCGCCGTGAGAGCACTACAAAATGGCCGGCTTCATCCATCCACCGAAATTCGATGGAGATTTTGCTTGGTGGAGGAAACGGATGGAGGTATATCTTGAAACCGATTTTGATTCTATGTTAATTGTAGAAAATGGTTTTGAGATGCCTAGGGACAAACACAACAAGCCCATTGAAAAATCAAAGTGGACCCAAGACCAAATCAAGAACTTCAAGACAAATCTCGAGGTAATTAAATTGATTAGTGATTTGTTACATAACACTATTTGGTCTAGATTGGGTGATTATAGGGATGCAAGGGAACTATGGAATAAGATAATAAATTTCCAAGAAAATTTCCAACCGGCACAAGTAAAAGAAAATGTCAAGGAAGAAGAACCCACAACATTTGAAGATGTTGATGACTTGGTGGAGACCTCCACCTCTAGCATTGAGGGGGAGGAGAAGCAATCTTCCATCCCGGAGCAAGAACAAGAAGCATCCACATCCGGGAGAAGTGAAGATCAGGAAGAGGCCTCCACCACCTCCCTAGGTAACTCAAGTGTTGTTATTTTAAATAAAAATCACATAATATGCTTTGAGTGTAGGGAGAAAGGGCATTACAAGAGTAAATGCCCTAAATTGGGTAAGGAAAAGGCATCAACACCAAAAGTCAACCCAAAGTCAAAGGATGCCGGTGTTCCCAAAATCAAGAGCAAAGAGCACATTGTGTGCTTTAAATGCAATCAAAAGGGGCACTACCGAAGTCAATGCCCTAGGGGGAGGAAGAAAGGGCAAGAAGGTGTGACTTATACAGGGGGAGCTCCTAAAGCTAACCCTAAGGTAAATTTATTTAATGCACCTTTAATTTCTAGAGTCAAAAAGCATGCTAAGAATTATTTTAGTTCTCTTGCAATTATAAATGAAAAGCATACTAAGAGAAATAATAAGGTTTATTGCTTAGGTGCCAAGCATGTTCATATAACTAAGGATAAACCTAGGACTCATAATTCTAGACCTATTTTACCTAGGGAGTCAATTAGGAGAATTGAAGAAAACTTGGGTGTTAATCCCAAGAAATCTAGGCATATGCCTAAAAAGAAAAACATTTCCCAAAAGATAAATGAAAATTCAAAATTGAGAAAATTAGAGTTAGAAAACCAAGCCTTGAGGTCAAGGCTAAAAAAATTAGAGAAGACCCTAGCAATAATATCAAATTCGGTTAAGGGGTCTAATGTACAAAAGTCAAGACCTAGAAAACAAGAAATGTCTAAGGGCAAGAAGAGTTTGGGTCACAAACCTATGTCCTACCATAATGTTCCATTTAATTATGGAACCACATCTAGGTCTAGGAAAACCAAGGCTAATAGGGAATCCATCCCTAAGTCTAGCCATGGTATGTGTTTAGTGGCTAACACCTCAAAGAAATCAAATGTAGCCACTAAGAAGGTCAATGGAGGAGTCACCTCTAGAGTTGACCCAAGTAAGACCCATTTGACTAAGGCTTCAAAGCTAAAAAGGGTCATTAGAAAGGTATCTAGGGAAGTTATCCCTAGGGAATACCTTGTTAACCCAAGGAGCTCCAATAGGTATTGGGTTCCTAGAAGCGTGATCGATTCACGCTAGATGGGTTAGGGTGTGTCAACCCTAAGTGGATGGGTAGTTAACCTAGCCATGATGAGTTGACACATTAGGATGTGCCAATATGGTTTGAGAAGTTTTAAAATGATTTAAATTGTCACAATTAGGTCTTAGAGATATTGATGTGCCATTTTGGGTTTTTGGCACACTAAGGAAATGATGGCCCAGGTTGACTCGAGTTTGACTCGAGCAGTACCTTGATAGTATTTTGATGATAGACAAAACTCATGACATGGGTTTGGCATGGGAAAGTCCAAAGCATTGCGAAGCCGTGCGCTTGGTGCTTGGCATGGGAAAGTCCAAAGCATTGCGAAGCCGTGCGCTTGGTGCTTGGCATGGGAAATCCAAAGCATTGCGAAGCCGTGCGCTTGGTGCTTGGTGAGAATGCATTGCGAAGCCGTGCGCTTGGTGCATTTGGGAAGTCTTGAGAACTTGGAAAGTTCACTAGGCTCGGGTCCTTGAGTCGGTGAAGGATGACATTGCGAAGCCGTGCGCTTGGTGCATCCGAGGGACCACCGGACGGGGAGCGAATGGAGTGAGCCCAAAGGGAAGCATACTTCTAGGGCATGAGACGCGAAGGATGGCGTTGCGAAGTCGTGCGCTTGGCGCATCCGAGGGACGTAGACCGAGGGAAGAGAGCTTCGGTGGAGAACTCTATGAGGGATAAGGTGGACTTGGCCAAGTGGCTAAGACTGAGTGTCGGATGCTCAAACAACTTTGTGTTTGAGGTTTTAGCCGACATCAGTCGACTGGCATAGGTGTCAATCGACTGCTCTAGGTCGTATGGGTTCGACCAGTGTTCGACTGAACCAAGTCCGGTGATCGATCGATTGCCAGGAGGCGATCGTTAGAGAATCGACCGCCGAGGGATGATGATCGATGACACTGTGCACGGGCACAGAATGGAGTCAAGCTTGCCAGCACTCGACTGATGGATGATCAGTCGACTGATGGGTGCCATCAGTCGACTGATGTGTGATCCATTGGAACTTGACCAACGTGGATCTGGCCGTTGTGAGACAACGACTATGGGACCAGTCGACTGATGGTCACGATCAGTCGACTGATGGGCACGAAATCATCTTGATGCAGGTTATAAAAGGAGCTCAAGAAAGAGGATTTCGCCAAGGCTTTTGAGGTGACTTTGGAGGGGAATTGCTGTTGCATTCCAGACCTTCAAGAGCAAGCAAAAGCAAGCAACAAGAAAGCGATCAAAACAATTATGTAAAAGTTCTCTTTTGTATTGTCTTTGTATTTCTTGTTGTATTTCATATTACTTGTTGTAATAGCTTGTGAGAGGTTTCTCCACCTCCGACGTGTAGTCGAGAAGGAGTTTGGTTAGTGCCGTGCGCATAACTAGAGCTCGAGGAGCTCGCCCGTGGAGTAGGAACCATTCGGTTCTGAACCACATATATCGTGTGTGTTTACGTGTGCTTATTTGTTGTTAGTATTATTATTGTTTTATTGTTTCCGCTGCGCTAACGACAATCGTAGACAAGCAACGCAACGAGAACGAGCGAATTCCGACATCCAACGATTGAGGGCTATTCACCCCCCTCTAGCCGGCCGTTTCGATCCCCAACAATCTCCTCAATCGATAAACTCTCGAATGAGATGGAAGCACCGATATATTCAGCCTCTGTTGTAGAATCAGCAACTGTGTCCTGCTTGGAACTCTTCCATCTCTCAGTTCCACCATTCAAGCAAAACACGAATCCTGACTGCGATCTATAATCATCCTGGTCAGTTTGGAAGCTGACATCACTGTAACCCTTTACAGCTAGCTCCTCATCGCCTCTAAATATCAAGAAATATTCTTTAGTCCTTCTCAAGTACTTAAGAATATTCTTGACTATTATCCAGTGATGCTCACCTGGATCTGACTGGTATCTACTCTTCATACTCAAAGCATACGAGACGTCAAGACGAGTACACAACATGACGTACATGATAGATCCTATAGCAGATGCGTAAGGGATCTTATTTATGCAGTCTCTCTCCTCTCTAGAAGAGGGACTTTGAGTCTTCGAAAGACTCACACCATGTGACATCGGTAGAAGTCCCTTCTTGGAATTGTGCATGGCAAACCGTAGTAATACCGTGTCAATGTATATACTCTGACTTAGGCCAAGCAATCTCTTAGATCTATCTCTATAGATCTTGATGCCTAGAATACAGGCTGCTTCACCTAAGTCCTTCATTGAGAAGCACATCCCCAGCCAAATCTTCACAGACTATAGCGAAGGAATGTCATTCTCAATGAGTAGTATGTCATCCACATACAATACAAGGAAGACAACTGTGTTCCCAATAACCCTCTTGTAGACACAGGATTCATCTTCATTCTTGATGAAACCAAACTGTTTGATCGCATCATCGAATTGAAGATTCCAGCTCCGAGAGGCTTGCTTTAGCCCATAAATGGATCTTTGCAGCTTGCATACTTTCCCAATATGCTGTGGATCTTCAAAACCCTCAGGTTGTGTCATGTACACATCCTTGAGTAAGTTTCCATTCAGAAACGTAGTTTTGACATCCATCTGCCAGATCTCATAATCGTGGTATGCTGCAATAGCAAGCAAGATCCGAATGGACTTAAACATCGCCACTGGAGAAAAGGTTTCATCATAGTCAATACCATGAATTTGCTTGAAACCTTTAGCCACCAATCGACCCTTATAAGTATGCATAAGTCCATCCATGTCAGTCTTTCTCCTAAAGACCCACTTACACCCAATGGGTTTGACCCCTTCAAGTGGATCAACCAAAGTCCATACTTGGTTGGTGTACATGGATTCCATCTCAGATCTCATGGCCTCTAGCCATTTCTCAGAATCTGGGCTCATCACAGCTTCTTGATAGGAGGTAGGCTCATTCTCAATGAGCATAACGTCATCATGGTCAGACAAGAGAAATGAGTATCTCTCAGGCTGATGATGTACCCTATCAGACCTGCGAAGAGGTAGGTCTACATGAACAGGTGGTTGTTCCACAACTCTTTGTGCAATAATCTCATCACCCACAACACTTTGTGGTTCTTGTTCAACCTCCATCAAGGCCTCAGTGCTATGGTCCTTATCTTGAATTTCTTCAAGATCGAATGTACTCCCACTAGTTTTTCTAGAAACAAAACCCCTTTCTAGAAAAACCCCAGTCTTTGCCACAAACACTTTGTGCTGACTGGGAATGTAGAAGTAATATCCCTTTGTGTCCTTGGAATATCCAACAAAATAGCACCTATTGGATTTAGGTCCCAGTTTGTCTGAGACTTGACATCGAACGTAAGCCTCACAACCCCAAATCCTCATGAAAGACATCTTGGGATTTCTCCCTGTCCATATCGTATATGATGTCTTTATCACAGCCTTGGATGGTACACGGTTAAGGGTAAAGGCTGCTGTGTCTAGAGCATATCCCCAAAAGGATATAGGAAGATCTGTGTGACTCATCATAGATCGTACCATATCTAATAGGGTATGATTCCTCCTTTCGGATACACCATTCCACTATGGTGTTCCAGGAGGAGTGAGTTGGGATAGAATCCCACACTCAGCTAGATAGTCACGAAACTCATGGATAAGGTATTCACCACCTCGATCTGATCAAAGTATCTTAATACTCTTGCTAAGCTGGTTTTGTACTTTATTCTTGAATTCTTTGAACTTTTCAAAGGATTCTGATTTGTGTCATGAGATACACATAACCATATCTACTGAAGTCATCAGTAAATGTAATAAAGTACCTATAACCGCCTCTAGCAGCAACATTGAAAGGGCCACATATATCACTATGTATAAGTCCTAACAAGTCCGTTGCTCTTTCACTGTGTCCACTAAAGGGAGTCTTGGTCATCTTGCCTAAAAGGCAAGACTCGCATGTCTCATATGATTCAAAATCAAATGAGTCTAGCAACCCATCCTTATGGAGACGAGATAAGTGACTCTCATTTATGTGACCTAAGCGACAATGCCAGAGATAGGTTTGGTTCAACTCATTTGACTTGAACCTTTTGGTACTTATGTTATAGAGAGGGCTCTCTAAGTCTAGAAAGTTGAGTCCGTTCATTAGAGGTGCACTACAATAGAACATATCATTTAAATAAACTGAACAATATTTGTTCTTTATTATAAATGTAAATCCTTTCTTGTCCAAACAAGAAATCGAAATTATGTTCTTAGTTAAAGCAGGCACATAACAATATTCATCTAGTTCTAGTACACACCCAGAGGGCAGAGATAGAAAATAAGTTCCTACAACAACAGCAGCAACCCTTACTCCATTTCCTACTCGTAGGTCCACCTCGCCCTTCGTCAATGCCCTGCTATTTCTCAGTGCCTGCACATCCGGTATCTAATACCCATGATGAAGAAATAGATAGATTGACTTCTATAACATTTATACCTGAAGTAGAAGTCTCACTTCTCTTCTTCTTAAGATCTTCCAGGTATGCTTTGTAGTTACACTTCCAGTGTCCAGCTTCCTTACAGTGGAAGAAAATCCCTTCCTTGGCCACCCCTCCTTTCGGTTTCAGTGCCTTGCCTTTGCCCTTGGCTTGGGAATTTCCCTTACCTTTAGGCTTGCCCTTGCCTTTCTTCTTTTGCACCATCAAAATGGAGTCAGGTTTTTCCTTCTTAAGGTTGAGCTTAGTAGTTCTCAACATGCTAAGCATCTCAGGTAGTGGCTTATCAATTTCATTCATGTTGTAATTCATGACAAATTGATTGTAGCTTTGTGGCAAAGACTGCAAGATCAAGTCAGTGGCTAGCTCTTGGCCAAGGGGGAATCCCAATCTCTGTAGGTTTTCTATGTACCCAATCATCTTGAGTACATATGGACCTACGGGAGTCCCATCTTGCATTTTGGAACCAAACAATGCCTTAGAGACTTCATATCTCTCGTGCCTTGCTTGTCCTTGATATAGTTGACGAAGATGTTCAACCATATCATAAGCATTCATGAACTCTTGTTGCTTTTGAAGATCAGAGTTCATGGTCGCGAGCATTAGACATGACACATCTAATGCATCATCTTGATGCTTCTTGTAGGCATCTTTGTCAGCTCGCGAGGTAGTGGAAGAAGGTGCCTCCGGAATGGGCTGCTCCAAAATGTACAGTTTCCTTTCTTGGGTGAGAACAATTCTCAGGTTCCTATACCAGTCCAGGAAATTTGCTCTATTGAGCTTGTCCTTCTCAAGGACAGAATGCAGAGAGAGAGTGTTCGTGTTTGTCGACAAAGTAATCTACAACATACAATACAGAGAATTAATATCATATTCCTTTTATCATTTAATTAGGCCTTTAATCAAATGATGCTCCCACTGAATTATAGGAATTTTGTAGAATCGAGTTATGGATGTGGTCAAACCACATTACTAGATTCATACAAACTAGCTATAATTCCTGCGGGACAAGATCCACATCATACTAAGCCTTGAGTTAGCTTTGGCTAAATCGCCTAAGACTTAGTACAATCGGTGGGTAACACATTACCGATTACATCTCTATGCAACTCTTGTTTATAGGATCAAGACCCACATTTACAAAAGCCCTTGAGTTAGCTTTGGCTAAATAGCCCAAGATTTAGTGTAAATGCGATCTTATCCTATCTTTCCAACGGTTGGAATATGCCTATAGTTCTACTCGATCCAATTGAGTTAACTAGTTTTACTCAATCTAATTGGGCTTACTCTAACCCAAGCCGTGATAGGCGGGACCAAGATTGTCCCTCCGCACCCTACCAAGATAATATGCGTTGCTCTGCTTTGGCAGATTCAACAATTACAAATGATCGAGGTAGTGATGGGTATCAAGGACTTGGTAGGCATTTACGAGTTGATTTGATTAAGATCTAATCTAATCGTAATGTGTATATTAAGGCCTTTATTATCCTATATTAGCATGCATCACATACATACAAGCATTATTCTAGCATGCATCATATACATACAAGAAAAATATCCTAGCATGCATCATATACATATAAGCATTATTCTACTAGCATGCATCACATACATACAAGCATAACAAATATATATATATATATATATATATATATATATACACACATATACATATCAACATATATATATAATTAACTGTGATGTGGTCATGGTCCTACTATGATCTTCTCAAGCCAATGAGAAGATCGGATGGTCAACCTAGGGCTAGCAGCTTCTCCAAGTGCTTCCTTTGACCGCCATGTGTCGTCGACACCCTTCTCGTAACTTCGTCTACAAGTGGACTTTCCACCGCTCCATTTTGTACATTAAAAATATGAAACTCGAGTTACATTCGAGTCTAAAACTATTTACAACTAGAATTTCAAAAGAAGAGGCACGACGCGCAGGTCGCATACACTATACAACACGCACAACCACAAAAACGCAGCCGTACAACACATCATCATCCAATCATATTGGGGTTCTTGGGCCATGACAATCACAGAATTATACATAATTTTAAATTATATATTTTTACAGAAAATTTCTATAATTTTTCCTATTTTTTTTTTCAATTTTATGAGTCACCTCTCCGTAATGGTTTCGCTAAGCGGTTTCCGGGCGTGATCGCGGGACAAGGCCCCTTTCGGGGATAAAGGAAGCACCCCTACTCACAAAATAAACTTTGTGAGTGTCCCTACTATGATCTTACAATGACTTAAGTCGCTGTCCCAAAAACCTAAAGCGAGAACTCGCCGTTTAGGAGAGTTTTTCTTGATGGTTGAAGCCTACAAGTGTCCCAACACTCGTTGCTTCGACTCTTCGAGAAAATACCCAAAAATTCGATAAAAATAGGAAATTTACAGAAACATAAAAATATGTAATTAATACAAAAACTACAAAAATGAAACACATACATGCTTCGCACGTGGCTCTGATACCACTGTTGGACTTTCCGAGCCGCAAAAACCGCTTTTTGCGTTGCGGAAACCCCGAAAGTCCAGCCACGGATCCGTGTGAAGATATATTAAAATAAAACATGTATTTGCTTAAGTAAACCTAGATCTACCTTAGATCTAGAAGGTGAGAGCATTACCCTTGAAGCGATGCCCTTCGCTTATCCTGCTCGTCCAAAAGCTTCGCCGAAACTCGAGAGTGTTAAGTGCACACTCCTCTATTGGTATCCACACAAGCAATAGGTGGAGAAAACACAACCTTGAGTGTGCTAGCACCCTTTGGATGTCTCGGCAAAATGGAGGATTGGGAGAGATTGCTTGAGAGGAAGATGATCCAAGGAAGAAGATGAAGTTGGAGTAACTCACCAAAATTAAAATTACACCCATCAAATGGAGTGGCCAGCCACTTCATGACTTGGGGGGTTATATGCATGCATGTAACTCCAAGAGCCAATGGCTCTTGGTCTCCCTCATGAGGTGGCACCACGTGATAAGTCAATGATGATGTGGAACATCATCATTGGCAGGCCCCCATGCCATGTCACCATGACATGGCAATTGGTTAAGTCAAAATTGACCATTCATCTTCCCTCTCAAGTCAAGTCAAACTTGACCTCTTATCTCTCATGGTTGATCAAATCTAACCACTTGACTCAAGTTAATTTGATTTAATGAATCTCTATTCATTAATTTAAATTGACTTAATGAATCAAAACTAAATTAGACTCATTCAACACTTGAATCAACTTGAGTCTAACTCAATTAGTCTAATTTGGATTACTCTTAATCCAATTTGGTTCATCCCATGAACCTAATCCTCATGGTTCATCATATGAACCTAATCTCCATCTAATTTCCCTTTGTGTGTGACCCTATAGGTTCTTGTAACGTTGGCAATGTCCCTAAACCAATTTAGGAACATAAGCAATGAGCGGTATCTAGCAACACATCATTGCTACCCAAGTTACAAGAATGTTGAGCTCCAACATCACCTTTGTGACTACTAATTGTGACTCTCACAATATGTGACAATGTCCCTCTATCCTTGACATCTAGATTGACCAATTGAGACATAGACCATGTCATCCTCGGTACAATCTATATCTTGAACTCCAAGTAGACTCACTCTAATCAAATGAGCTCAATATCTCATATTGACTCATTTGGGCATGGCCATGCTTTTCGTGGTCTCGCTCTATCAAGAATAACTATGTCACTCCCGTCATATAGGAGGGATAGATCCCATCTACATCACTTCGTATAATTTGTTACATACCCAGTAATCACCTTTATAGTCCACCCATTTACGGGTGACGTTTGACGAAGCCAAAGTATGCAACTCCTTATGTAGGGAACCATGGTGACTTCAGGTCTAAGGACTAATAGTCATACTAATATCCACATGAGAAAGTATATGACACTCATATAACCATCCACGATACTTTCTCATGGCGGGTCATTCAGTATACATTCTCCAATGCATACCCATGTGTCAACTTGATATCTCATATCCATGACTTGTGAGATCAAGTCATCATGTTGACCTACATGCTAGTCTCTACGCATTAACATTGTCCCTGAATGTTAATACTCGACTAGGAATGATTAAGAGTAGTATTCTCTATATCATCTCATTATCGATTCAACCAATCGATTGATATAGATAAGAACCTACTACTCAAGGACGTTATTATACTTAGTTTATTTGGCACTAATACAAGTAAATATAATAACCAAGACTTTATGAATAGGAATATGATACAATAAAGTCCATACAACAATCATCACATGATTTGCTCTAGGGCTTTCACTAACAATGTACATATGGCATCAGCAGCTCAGCAGCAGGTTCTCCCAGGATCCAGAGATGCCGAGGCTCCCAGACTTTCCACCTCGTCCACCATACTAGAGGTATATTTTCATTTAAGTCTGGGAGGGACCCCAAAGTTTATTTTGTTTTGTTTCCTAGCAGTAGTTTCTTTTCTGGTATTTTCATTCATTTATTCATGCATGGGTTGTTGAGTTTCTTTCGGTACTTAGTTTTTGTTATCTGTAAAGCTGCCTCAGTAGTATTTATAAAAAGTTGCTTACATGAGTTGTTCCCATAGGTAGCTTGACTTCATTTATCTCGTGGTATTTTATTTTATTCTCTCTAATGAATGTTCTAGACTTACACTGGTTAGCTTTATTTTTACACTTACACATGTCGAACATTCTGAAAGGGATAATCTAGTACATACCTAGTTATGATTCATCTAAGTAGTCTAGTACTTTGGAATCCATAGGTGACTCTAGGTTTAGTATTTTAGTTACTGGAGATGCTCAGATTGTGTAAGCCCATTTGGAAAAATTAAGATCCCAGTGAGAAGAAAAAAAAAAGGAGAGAAAGAGAAAAAGATGAAAAAGAAAACAAAGAAAAGAAAAAAAAGAGAGGAGAGAGAGAGAGAAGATTATGAGGGATAAAAAAATCGTTGTTGTGGGTGGAAATGGCTAGGTGCCCCTTTGAGACCGAGTTAGATTACTGGGGAAACACATACCAATTTCTCTCAATACCGAGCACGCCTTTGAGACTTTATGCTAGATCTAGAGAACGACCCTCACTTTTTGCAGGTAAGTGCCTAAGAGCCAAAAACCTTAGGAAAGCTATGGGGTGATGACTTAACTCAACATGGAATGGACATCCCCTAAGACTGATTCGCTTAGCACGAGCACGAGGAGCTAACTTAGTGAATTTCTAGAACATATTTATTTTGCTTTGATTGTAAATACCACTTGATAGATTTAGTTGACATGCTAAGTATGAAACAATGTCTTTTTAAATTTCATGGCATTGAGGTTTGCTTGAGGACAAGCAAAGATTTAATTCTGGGGGAAGTGATGTGAGCAAAACATATAGGGTTTTAATAGTAGTTTTCGCTCACATGTCATTACATTTTATGTTAGTTTCATGCATATGTTACTCTATTTTGCATGCATTTTCTATTTTCAGGTTCAGAGGTCTGCTCTTTGTACTTTTGGATGCAGGTTAGCATTTCGAGAGAAAAAGGTGCACTTTCAGAGCAAAAGACGGACATTTTGCAGCTAGATGCAGAGTGGGACATGGCCAGGGCATGTGGCTACACACGGATGTGTCCAATGGGCGAGATCAACCACCTTAGGGCCGCACACGACTTGGCCGTGTGGAAACACACAGTTGTGTGGTGGCCCACTAGATTTGCGCGACTAGGGTTTTTCTGGATTTTACAGTGGTCCGAAGTGATGTCTATAAAAGGATGGCTCCGCCCAAACCCTAGGGGGGAGGCACGACGGCTAGGACGGCATGGGACTCGCAACAGGGAGGAGGAACACCGTCGGAGGTCCACGCCTTGCACTTCAACACCGGAGAGAAGACCACGAAAGCATTGTAATCCTTTGTTCCTGCGTTTTATCTTTGATATATTTGAACATGTACATGCTTTCTGAATCCTCCTTCATATACATGGAGTAGTTCTTTCGATTCTAGGATTAGGGAGTAGCTTGTGTGCACATTACAATGTTGGTTCATGTTAAATTATGTCCTTGAGTTTAATTTGGCAATTGGTAGTTGTTTTTACTATATCTATGCGTGTTTGGTTTTCTACCTGCTATGCTTAGGCGATACGAGGGGTGACAACCCTCGTATCTAAGATTTAGGAGATTTTATACAAGGAACCTAGAGGTAAACCTGATCTCCTATAATCGTGGATAGAAGGATGCGATGGAACCGGACACGATTCATCGTAGGGATTGATTCGACATCCTCGTACCATCTATCCCGTACTTTTAGGCGGAGATAGCTCCTGGTAGATTTGGTGGCTCATCGGGAGAGTGTATGATGTCCCTTCCACAAAACCATAGCTAAACGTCTAGACAATGCCAATTGACAGCATTGTTTTGTGACACACAAGCGAAACCGAAGTCATAGAATCACTTTTGAAGACCTCGGCACGCTCCCTTCCTCCTTCGTGTGACACCGTATAGAGTATAGTCCACTGACAACCCTCACAAGTCAAAACCTCCTAGAGTTTACGTCCGAATTCGAATTTCAGTCCCTGTGGGATCGATAATCTTTTATTACTTGACGACATCCGTGCACTTGCGGGTGTTGAGCGCGAGCACGCACTTCAAGTCTTCGATGATTTCCGTCATGAGATTTGAGATCACGATCGCGTGCATCAAGAGCCTTGGCGAGGAAAGTATTGTTGGCTGGGTATTTTTTGTCAACTCTTCAGCAAGATGCAACCCATATAGTGCAAATTTGTTCAGCCTGTCTAAAGCACGACAATCGGTCAGAGTGACCGACCGAGTTGATGAAAGCTATCGTTGCTTTTTGTCCCTTTGATCAGTGGGGAATGGATATAGTGGGTCCCATGCCTACGACACCCTTACAGAAGAAATTTTTATTAGTGGCAGTAGATTACTTCTCCAAGTGGGTGGAAGCTGAACCTCTCGCCAAAATCACTGAAAATGCAGTAATACACTTTCTGTGGAAGAGCATCATCTGCTGGTATGGAATCCCATGAAGGTTAGTCAATGATAATGGGCGACAGTTTTAGGGCAAGAAAATTAGAGAATAGTGTCAAAGTCACAATATCCAGCAGACTTTCACCTCCGTAGCCCACCCTCAGGCTAATGGCCAGGCAGAGATGACCAATAGAATCCTCATTCAGGGGTTAAAGACTAAATTGGGTGCTCAAAGGGGAAATTGGATTGATGAACTACCAGGGATCCTATGGGCCTATCGAACTACTCCTAAAACGGCGACGGGGGAAACCCCCTTTAGCTTGGTGTACAAAACAGAAGCTGTTATCCCAGTGGAAGCCCTTCTGAGCGGTGCTCGAGTGGAAGCTTATGACCCTGAATAGAACCAAATCATTCGAGGAACCGAGTTGGACTTTTTGGAGGAGAAACGGGAACAAGCCCGAAGGCGAGCAGAATTTTATAAGAAAAGAGTACAACAATCCTTCAACGAAAGAGTGGTGCCCCAAAGGTTTCGCGAAGGGGATCTGGTGTTACGCTAGGTCAACCCTGCAGGAGACCCAGAGAAGTTAACTCCGAATTGGGAAGGACCCTACATGGTCACTCACCGTGTGGCAGGATCGGCTTATTATTTAAAATATGATCAGGACAAGGAATTCCCTCAGCCCTGGAACGCTGTACATTTGAAATATTTTCATACCGTGTAAGAAAAGATGGTTGGAGAGAGGAGTTTGGTATATTCCCTATGAAATACATGTGATATTCAACATGTTATCTAACATATGATGAACACAAGCAGAGGTGGTAAATCATTATCATCAAAAATAGCTCCCCTCTTGCAGAATAGAGAAAATCAAAAATAAGATTAAAAAGAGACGATATGTTGTGACCAGCATCCTTTAGCAACAACTATTTCAGAGCAACGCAAAAAATTATAATTTTAAGTGATCTGGAGGATAACATCTGAAGCTAACCTCCCAATGCAGAAAGAGTGCGGGCTGGTTAGCAGGAGGCAGCCCTTGATCGGCGTATTGCTGAACTGCTTCATTGAATCCATCCTGATATGTGGCCTACATCAGAGATATCAGATGCTCTTGTTGGCTCGGGTCATCGGAGCATCTATCTTGATGGAACCTGCGGCAGTGCTCTTGGTGTTCTCGAAGGGATTGACACATTTCACAATATTGGTGAGATATTTAAAGGATGGCATCGACCAAAGTGGATATGTCGTCAGCTCGGGAAGTCTGACCCTATTGTAGGACCCTTATCATCTCCATCATGTCTTGACGTATGGAGGCAGAAATCTCTTCCATGACCTCCATATGAGATCTGGTGCGGACAATTTTGTTACCCAGTTGCTGATGGGAGGCTTCCTGCCTACATATTTGGGCGTGAGTGTGCGCCCTAGATGTTATTAAGGAGGAATTTTCTTGTACCTCCTTGCATAGTCGTGTATGGAGGTAAGCTATTTTGTCCGCGTCTTTTTGATGTCGAGCTTGAAGGCCTGCTATGGTTTCAGCATCCTTCTGGCTATGGTGGAGGATTTCAGCTAGTTGTTCCTGATAGCTAGCTAACTCTTGGGATGTGGAAGTTTTCCTGTTAGCATCTTTCTGCTGGGTACTTTGAAGGGTGGATATGAGTTCGGTATGTGTTTGCTATTGTTCCTGTAATGCCGCTATGGTCCTAGCATCCTCCTGCCATTGGTGGTGAGCTTCCGCTAGTTGATTCCGGTAGTGCGTCAGTTCCTGTAGTAAAAGATGCTCCCGATCCTTGGCGGCAGTTTGATCCTCCAGCTGTTGTTGGGCTTGCTGTTGAAGCTGAGCTCGGTATTGTAAGAAAGAATGCTCTAGTTCTTGATAATTTACTAATGCATGTGGGCCACCAATAAAGAAGAAATTGTTATTGAGGAGAAACTAGCAAGTAGAGTTAATTAAAGGAACTCACCAATTCAAAAACATGGCACAGGATTTCCATCCTCGGAACTAGCTCTTCCAGGTTGAGGATTTGAGTAGCCCGGCTAGAGGAAGAAGAGAGGATAGAGGCTACTAAAGGAGAGGGTTCACTCATAATGGGTTTGAAGGGAGTTGGGGCAAAAGATTGTACTGTTGATCCGGGGAGGGGAAGGGTGATGTTCAAAGGAGGAGAAGGGGTTCTGGAGATGGCAGAATATGTCAAAGGGGCTGCAAACAGAACTGTTGCCGGCAGGCTTGAGGAAGCAGGAGAAGAAAAAGGGGAAATGGATGGTGGTTGCAAAATGTCAAAAATCATCTGTTGTCTGATAGGTGAAGGGGAATCTTTAGGGGATAATTCACCTGGTAAAGTGCCTGATAACACGGGTGCAGGGAGAGGCGATGAAATCGACGAAAGGTCAATGGCCGAGGGGAACACCGGGATGAAGGGCTCCTTGCTGGTAGGGGGAAGGATACCGGAGTCATGATCTGTACTCAGTTGAGGAGAAATGCTTCTCGAACTCTGGATGGATGGGGATGTGAGCAAAAGGTGTGAAGGCGAAGATGAAGGAGTTACAATCGAAGTGGGTCCTAATATTGGTGGAAGTTCAGAGGAAGGCGAAAGATCAGGAGAAGGGATATCTTCCGCCTACAGACGGAGGCGTGCAATGCCCCTTAATTCGACTTGATTCTGTAAAAAAGGAGGGGCGACTTATGGATGCCCAGGATAGAAGGCAAAGAAATGGGAGAGCTAGGGTTTGTCGGTGATATTAAAGAAGAGGGAGGAGAGGATGATAACGACGGAAGGGTTATGCTGGGCGGATTTGGCGCCATGGGGAAGGAAGTTTCGGAGGAATGAGGAGGAGAAGTGGATGCCGAAACAAGGACGGTGGGGGGTAGATGAAGATGAAATGGGGGATGGAAGTGGCGCAACATTAGTTTGTTGATCTTCACTTCGCCTAGATCCTTGACGGTATTCCGCTAGCAACTGTTGGAAGATAGAATGCATCTTGACTTTCAAGGAGGAAAGAGAACGCAGAAGTTATCTACTGGGCACAGGGAGGATGGCACTGGTGAAGAGGAAGAAGAAAGTTGGAAACGGGAAGGGGGCAGAAGTGAAGAAGAGGGAAGACGAAGGATCTTATATGGGGCACAGGGCATGCTTTTGGTGTTAATTGGGCTTCAAAGTAGAGATGGGGGCCCTTAGAAGGTGTGGAATTGTAATCTATCTTTTTTATGACACATTATCCGCCAGAGCCATTATCCTCGCATGGCGGAAGAATGAAAGAATAGGGCGTCAAAGCAGAGATGCGGCCCCATGGAGATTCATAATTTATCTTTCTTAAGGCCTGGCATTAGCCAGAGTCGTCATCCCCATGCGGTGGTGGAACGGAGGAGTAGGGTTTAAGGTAAGAACACCTGTGAAGAACGACAGAGTGAAAAATTCTTTCGACCTGATGGGGCAAAACCCTAGATCAGGTCATCACACTTTTTTATGGCTCGACATTAGCCAAAGCCATCATCCCCGTGTGGTGGTGCAACGGAGGAGTAGGGTTGAAGGTAAGAATACATGTGAAGAACGGCAGAATGAAAAAAATTCTTCCGACTTGATGGGGAAAAACCCTAGATCAGGTCATCACACTTTTTTATGGCTTGGCGTTAGCCGAAGCTGTCATCCCCGTGCGGTGGTGGAACGGAGGAGTAGGCTTTAAGGTAAGAACACCTGTGAAGAACGGTAGAGTGAAAATTTTTTTTTGACCTGTTGGGCCAAAGTCCTAGATCAGGTCGTCACATTGTATGCGACTCGGTTCCAGCCGAAGCCATTATCCCCGTGCGATGGTGAAATGGAGGAGTTGAATCTAAATACACAGCATCATGCAACGACGGAGTAAAATTTTTTTTCCGACCCAACCAGGTGAAGCCCTAGGTCAGGTCGTCACTATTCTCTTTTGCTTGTCTTCTAGGCAAGCAGATGTCCCCATGTGGTGGCGGATCAGAGGAGTTGGGTTTAAGGTAGGTGCACTTTTGAAGAAATATAATGGCAGAGTAAAAAATTTTTCCGACCTGACCAGGCGAAGCCCTAGGTTAGGTCGTCACTATTCTCTTTTGCTTGTCTTCCAGGCAAGCAGATATCCTTGTGTGGTGTCGGATCGGAGGAGTTGGATTTAAGGTAGATGCACTTTTGAAGAAATATAATGACGGAGTAAAAATTTTTTTCGACCTGACCAGGCGAAGCCCTAGGTTAGGTCGTCACTATTCTTTTTGCTTGTCTGCAAGGCAGGCAGATATCCCCGTATGGTGGCGGATCGGAGGAGTTGGATTCAAGGTAGATGCACGGAAGAAAATAACGGCGGAGTAAAAAATTTTTTTGACTTGACTAGGCGAAGCCCTAGGTCAGGTTGTCACTATTTTTTTTGCTTGTCTACAGGGCAGGAAGGTATCCCCGTGTGGTGGTGGATCGGAAGAGCTAAATCTGTATGCAGCTATATATATTTTAATCCCCGTGTGGTGGTGGATCGGAAGAGCCGAGTCTTCGCTCAGCTACATATATGCTATTTTTATTCCCATGTGGTGGTGGATCGGAAGAGCTGAGTCTTCACTTAGCTATATATATTATTTTTATCCCCGTGTGGTGGTGGATCGGAAGAGCTGAGTTTTCACTCAGCTATATATTATGTTTATCTCCGTATGGTGGTGGATCAGAAGAGCTGAGTTTTCACTCAATTATATATTATTCTCTTCCAGTGTGATGGGGAATTGGGAGAGTTGTATTTTTACTTGATTTCTGTACAGTGAAGAGGAGTTGAGGCCTCCAGCGGAAGAAGGAAGGCTAGAGGGATGGAGGGGTTGAGAAGAGTATTGGCGAAAACATAGTAAGTTTTATTTGCCGGTAGAATTGAAATGTTTTAACTCATCATTCATATAATGTGCATTTAGCAAAGAAGAGACACATGCAATCTGTGGCGATGAAAATGTCATTGATAAAGAGGGGTTACATAACGCAACCTTTCTGGAAGAGAAAATAACAGATGAGGTCCCTCTTTAAGGGGGATTAAGGTTCTTCCCGAGGGGGTACCGAAGGAGCTTCTTTGCGCGTCTGTGGCTGGAGGCGCAGTTGCTGAAGGTAGGACTGTTGTATGAATATATGCTTGGACAGATTCCTCTGAGATACCACCAGCTCTTGACGCAGAGAATAGTTGTGAGTAGAGGCTATCCGCAGGTGTCATTTTAGATCTTGGATATGTTCCTCTAATTCCTCAATACGACGCTGTTCTTCAGTCTGTCTCTCTGGAGAAGGAGAGTTACTATCCTGCTCAGATAGGTGTTCCATGGTACAAGAAGGAGAAGGGAGAAACGTGCATTAACAGGAACAGAGAAATCAAGAGATGGGTTGGGTGAATGTAATGTCGAAGGTTTTTATAGATAAAAAGGGGAATATTAATCAACCCTCTTGGGAAGTAGAGGTAGTAAATGCAGATAAAGGAGAGAAGATGTAAGGGCAGTAGTTGGGGTTGTTGAACGTAGTAATTCTAAAAAGACTGTTCGTGTTTCACGAAAAGGGTAAGTATGAAGCCAATTCAGCTGATGTGGAGAATGGTCCTTTTCTGAAACTATTCCTCAGTTTGATTACGCGAAGTTGACCCAATCAAAAAAGGTTACTATCATCAAAGGTTTTTGCTAAAATGGTTTGAAGTCTGCGAGACATGAAAAGGACAAGTACAAACACCCATTCCTTTTTACTAATATGCCAAATGGTGGTTACAGTAGTTAAACTCTGGTTCATACAGGCTTATTGCTATCGTTATTACTAGGGGAGCTGGCGGAGGGCTCCTCTGTGGGGAGGGACGCTAGAACGACCCTGTAGAAGTTGCCTCGGGCCCGAGGTGAAGTAGGTAGAGTTTCGGCTGACGGCTAAGGGGAGCAGAGGAACCTCATTCGGAGAGACTGGAAGGAAAGCTAGGGAGAGAGGAAGAGGAGGAAGCTCAGCTGGAGGCTGAGGATCTCCCACTGTGTACTCCCAGGTCATTGGGGGGTTCCAGACCCGGTTGCGAAAGGAGGGGAAAGGAGCTCGAAAGGGTCTCCTCATGTTGGAAGCCAAAACATTGGCTGGCGCAGAAGGAGGAGGAGGTCGATATGCTGAAGTGGCTATTGATCGAGTAGCAGATCCTTCGGAGGATCCTGTGTCAAGATCATACAACTCAAAAGAGTCAGTGTCAGAGGTTATGTTGATAGGGTGCCCAGCAGAAGCCATGAAGGTAGGATGGGAAATAGCTAGGACTCACAATAACAATTTATAGTCTGGGGGGGGGGGGGGGTAGGGGGGGGAGGTTTGTATTCCTCCTTGGGAAGGGGAGGAGAAGGTGAAGGGGCGAGGGAAGTAATGACATCAGTATGGGGAATGATCGAGATATTAGTCCCGAAGTGGGTAATTACCTCCTCATTTGATGAGACAAATTGGTGGGGCTTGGTAAGGTGTAACATGTTCTGCCATGTGAAAATTGGCTTTGATTCAAGGAGAATGAAGACTGGGATAGCCTGAAAGAATTCTCGAGTGGACGATTTTAGCAGTCGACTGGCACCTTGAAGGGTGGAGAACCCGCAGTAACAAACGAAGGAATAACACAGAAATGACTTTGAAAATTCCTTATCAATAATAGTTCATACACAGAGAGCAAAACTTAGCATTACAATTTCCAAAAAATCTTTGTCAATAGGGACTGATCAATACAATGAGAAAGATGTGACAATTACAGTTCGAAAAGTTCCGGGGGACATCTGGCTAGAGCCACTCGGGATTAAGATAACTTGTGTCGATGCCCGGTGGGGGGTAGCCTTCGGCGACGTTCAGAGAGGAAGACCCCTCGAAGCCTAGTAGGAACAGCTGCACGCCTCTCTGAGCATATCTCATCTTTAGATTAGCCTCCTACTCTTTCAACTGGGCTCGACATTCAGCTAATTGGATGGCCAGGGCATCTCTCTCTTTTGTCGCCATCACAGCTTGATGGCCCAGAGAAGTCAGGGCTTCAGAATGCTCCTTCTGGAGTTCATGTTGCTGTGTGGTTACTGAAGTTAGCATCCTCGAAAGTGCGGACACCTTCAAAGAGAGGTTTTCTTGATGATGCTTGCAAGACTCCAGAGTGGTTTTCCAGACTTGGCATTCTTGTTGGAGTTGGAGGATAGTTGTAGAAGAATCAGAAGCTCGGAACTTCGCCTCTGCGAGCTGCCTCTTATGTTCCTCTAATTCTTGAGTGAGGAAGGTGATCTGTTGAAGCTGGCTGGATTATAGGAACAATTGTTATTGAAGGTCATCATTCTTTTTCAGGAGCTCCTCCTTCTCACTCGGAGCCACCGCCAGTTGTCATTAGATCGTCACATTGGGCGATCAGAGTAGACTCCCTCTGTTTACCTTCATTCAGTTGCTGGGTCAATTTTTTCCGTTGAGTAAGGGAGGCAGTGTGGCGAGAAACCATCGTGGACTAGTAATTCACTATGTTCGATGTGGTTTCATTGAAAGCCTTAACTGTCTGGTATGGGAAATAGAGTGTTAGGTGAATAAGTGCTAGCCTGTACACCTTAGGTATGAAGGAGAGGAAAGCTTACCTCAGCCAAGGATTTGCATAGGTGCTCGTAAGGGCTCTGCATCTGGGAATGATTAAAGAGTTGCACCTCTTCTATACTTCGGATCCTAAGGGAGGATCCTAAAGAAGTGGATGGAGGGTCTAGAGGGGGAAGATTCCCCTCAATCAAAAAAGGCCCCGCCGTGGATGTGGGGGGTACAGAAGGGTCCATGGTCAGAGTAGGAGGGGGAGAAGAAGGTAAATCTATATGGATAGCTGTAGGGAGAGAGTCGACTAGAGAATCAATCCTCTGGTCAGGTTGGAAAGGGGATGAAACAGCGGAAGGATAAGGAGAAAGTTCTTCTTGTGGGGAAGAGGTAGGGCGACCAAGGCAGTTTCTTCCTCGTGGGGTTCGTAGATAATTAGGCATCAATGCCTATTTAATTTCAAGGGAGAAGGTGGAGGAGAAGAATGTGAGGAAGAGGATACGGGAATAGAAGAGGAACTGGGGGCGCCCTCCGTGCGATGACGAAGTTTCTTGCGGGGGGAAGAAGGAATAGTAGGGGATTTGCCCTTGCTTCGTTTCTTGGAAGACTTCTTCTTTGCTGCCGCAATCTCCTCCCCTTTGATTATAACATCCTACATCAGGTTGTCTATAAAACCAACCATTAGAAAGTATGCTGGCAACAAAAGATATTTTGTATCAGAGTATGAGCAATGTCCTACCTATGGCATCTGGATCGGTCATGGGGAAGGGGGACATCTCATAGCGACTAGAGGGGAGGTTTCATCAGATGATCTGAACTATAATGGTATTCCCTCAGCACTCGGTAGACCTCCGGGAAGGGACACTGAGTCCTACTCTTATGGAAGGAAGGTAGTTTAGGGAGATCCAGTTTCTAGGTTTTAGAGTAGGGGAGGGGCGTCGGAAGTTGAGCGAAAAAGTAGAGAACTTCCCACCCCTTATGGGAAGAGGGCATGTTTACTAGGAATTGGCAATCCGGACGGCTAGAGAGGTAAAAGAGGCTCTCTTTAGAAGACTTCAGTTAGAAGAAGCAATGAAATATCAATGGAGACAGAGGAAGACCTAAATGTCAGAATACTATAATTGCCCCTGATAATATGCGGAAAGAGTTAGGGGCAAATTGATTGATGGGTAGCTTATAAAAGGCTAATATCTCCAGGTAGGCAGGGGGCACAGGCAAATACAAATCATTTAGCAGCTGCTCGGAGAAGAAGCAATGGAAGCCCGGTGGGGGAAGATGAGGTCGATAAGAGGTGGTGTTGAAGTGGTAGGGTATAGAGGGGTCTATGTGTTGGTGCCTACGGTTGAAGAAATAGTGTTGGCCGTTTAAGTGGGTGACGGTATGTTCGTACCAGGGGCGTGAGGTAGGGTTCTTCGGGGCCATAGGTGTGAAGGGAGGAGGAGCACTTACTTGAGAGCTGAGGATGAAACACTTGCGAAAAAAGAGGCTAGGGCAACTGACCGCTGTTGAAGAGAATCGCTGGAAGAGAGAGAAGAAAAGGCTAAGTCGCTAAAGCTTAAGTTGTGCATAAAGAGGGGAAGAGGGGAATTTATCCAGGGTTTTTGCGACTCTTCAACTGCTTGACAGAGGAAGAAAAGTGGGGCCCATGGGCCCAATAAGCCGCGTCGAGCATACAGAGTAAGGTAACAGGAAAAGGTAAATTAGAATTAATAAGGGGGAGGATAGATGAGAAATGTTTCACTCAGAAAGTCAAACTCAGCATTTCGTTTGACTATTTTTAGGGGGTGGCTAATGATACCGCTGCTACCTAATTCAACGATTAAAATGAGAGAATCCACGTGGAAGACACTATCTGAACCAGGGGACCGATTCGGTAAAGTAGGTCTGGGAATTGATTCGGTAAAGTAGGTCTGGGTAATTACCTCGTTGAAGTAGGTCGGGGCAATCGACTCGGCACAATAAGTCTGGGAATTGGTTCGGTTGAGTGAGTGGGGGAATCGGCCCGGTAAAGCGAGTTTGGAGATTGGCTCTGTAAGGAGAGTCCAGGAATTGGCTCGGGCTATTATAGGAAGTCTGAGGTATGGAGTCTAAGAGCTATACTAAGCCTAGGTGTTAGGTTTAGGCTAACCTTACAAAGGGAGAAAGGGTGAAAAGGAAAGGTTAGAATATTTCCCGAAATGTTTGTAGAAGTTTGTTACATAACAGACTAGGACCCCACATAATATTCAGAGAAGTCTCCACTCCCTATTTCTTTAACAGAATGATTTTCCAGGTAAACAAGGTGGCCACGTGTACGGTGATGGAAGGAGTTTGTTACGTGATAGCTGGCGAAGAAAGAGGAGGAGGATAAAAGGCAGAAGAAGGGGGAGACAAAGGGATCCAACTTCTAAAAAAGAGAGAGACGAAGGCACAGAAGAGCTGGGTGCGAACACATTGCCTGAGAAGAAGAAAAAGACGAAGAAAGGGAAGACGAGAGGACGAGGGTAGTGAGCTCCATTCTTTCGGTCTTGGTACACTGAAGCAAATTGTAATAGATTTTCCCTCCACCTCTGGAAACTCTTTCCATGAAGGAGGAATTTTATAGTGAAAGTGCCTTGACACCGTAGCTCATGAGAGAGCTCACCCCGTGGAGTAGGAATCCTCATTCCGAACCACGTAAAACTCTGTGTCTTGACTCTCTACTTTGGTTGTTCGCATTTTTTACTTGTGTTCTATTACTATTACGGCCGGAGAGAACCCTAAGCCTCCTGTACGCATCTTGGCGTTTAAGGGAGGTGAGGAAATCAGTCTACGACCGCATCAATTTTCAAGATGGACTTTAAAGGTATAATAATTCATTGATGTAAAATCAGAGTACAAGGGCCTCTTACGTCTTTTTATTGGTGCAATCGACCTAGGTCATGATTAATGACCAGACTCGAGTGTGACTCGAGTAGGATTTTGATGTTTGACAATGGATTTGACTATTGTTTGATAATGGGTTGACTATATGGTTGATATAGGTTTAACCATATGAGGAAAGTTCAAGAATGAATTCTTGGCAACGGAAAGCCCAAGTGGTTATGGCAGCGTAAAGTCCAAGCATGGAGTCTTTGCAGCATAAGTCTAAATGAACCTTGGCAAAGGAGACCTGGTTATCATGAAAATAGATGGTGGAAGTACTTGAAGGCTTGCGCAAAGGATGAATGAGTCATGGAGGACTCGGAGGGATCTAAGGGTGTGAGGCTGATGGAGGTGGCTAGAAGACTTAGGTCTAGGCTAAGGGTGGTCTAGCAAGTATTAGTTGATCATACTTGGGTTAAACCTCATTGTTGAGGTTTATCAGTCGACTGGTCGAGTGTTTAAAACTCAGGAGACCTAGTTGACTCGGGCAGTCGACTGAGGTTATGACATAGTTGACTAGTCATGTAGTCGACTTAGGCTCGACTGCTCGAGCTGTGCTTTGGTAGTCGACTACTAGTTGTGGATAGTCGATTGGTCCATAATAGTCGACTGTAATGATGGGGTAGTCGACTGGTGGTGGTGGACACGGGCACAAAATATCCTATAGTCAATTGGCCAGTCGACTACTGGTAAGGGTAGTCGATTGCTAAGGTATTCGTTGGCTGGAATGCCAACGTGGATTAGTCCATTGTGAGACAACAACACTATGGGCAGTTGACTAGGGCCTTTTGGCAGTCGATTGTCAGGAGGAAATTCAGGTCGTGCAGAGGTATAAAAGGAGCTCGACGGGGAAGATTTCATAGTCGATTTTTTGTGATCTTGAAGGGGAATTGCTGCTGCATTTCAGACCTTCCAAGTTCATCTAAGAAACCACATTAAAAAGCATTCAAAGCTCTCATTTGTAAAGTGTTTCTTTGCATTTTGGTTGTAATCTTGTTATTCTTTGGTTGTATCTTTATTATTACTATTGTAATTCATTGTAAGAGGGTTCTCCACCTTTGGTGTGTCACCAAGAAGGAGAAGATTTAGTGGTGGTGTGTATCACTAGAGCTCACTTGAGCTTGATCTGTGGAGTAGGAACCTTAGGTTTCGAACCACATTATATCTTTGTGTTGTGTGTTTGTGCATTTTGTTCATGCTTTACTTTATTTCCATTACACACTAACGATTATAGATAAGCACGACATGATCGAAGAGTAGAAATTGTTGAATCACTATTCACCCCCCTCTAGCGCGTCATTGATCCCCCAACAAGTGGTATTAGATCCCGGTGTGCTCAGAAGAACAAGTCGCCCTAATTACCAACCCAACAAGTGGTATCAGAGCGAGGCCATTCTTTAAAGGACTAACCGCTAAGAGAGCAAAGCGCTAGAGGAGTATCTAAAGAAAATAGAATTTCCCAAAGATAGACTTGGACGTGACATATACACTCCACCGCCATATGGACTCTACGGATTTGGGGGTTTTGACCAATGGAAGGAAAGAATGAAGAATTTCCTTATGATGAACATCAAAAATTGGTTCATCTTGGTGGATGAGTTTGAAACGCCATTGGGTCTGAGGGAGGATATCTCAAGATGAAGAGATGGACCGAAGAGCAAGCCCAAGCTTTCGAGATAAATGAAAGGGTAACAAAAATTTTAGTTAATGTAATCCCTAATGATATTTTGTGTATATTAGGAGATTATATGGGTGTCAAGGAGCTATGGATCAAATTGACAAAATTTCATGAGAAGCCTCAGCCGGTCCAGGATGATAAGGAAGAAATAGAGGAGGAATCCAAGGAAGAGTGCTCCTCGTCTCAAGTTCAAGAAGACTCAGAAGTTGAGAGATGCTCAACATCCGAAGAGGAAGAATCATCATTATCATCCCAAGAGCTTGAGGATTCGTAGATTGAAAGGGAATCAACATCTGAGTTAGTAGAAGAGATAGAAAAATTGGAGGAAGCCTCCACCTCTAGGATTGAGGGGGAGGAGAGACCTTCTACGCCGGAGGAAGAGCAAGAAGAAGCTTCTACATCCGAAAGAGATAAAGAGCAAGCTTATGATTCCTCTACCCTCCTAGGTAACTCAAGCATGCTAAGTAAAAATAAAAATCACATAACATTTTTTTGAGTGTAGAGAGCAAGGTCATTACAAGAGTAAGTGCCCAAAAAGAGTCAAGAAAGTTCAACCGACACCAAAGGTCAAGGAAGTCAATACACACTGTTGGTGCAATCGACCCAAGTCAAGATTTGTTGGAGTATTAAGAATACAATCAAAGTCCCATATTGGTAAGACATGGAAAAGATCATGTGCTTATAAGATGAAAAGATATCTCCATTGACATGAGGCCTTTTAGGTAAAGCCCAAAAATAAAACCATGAGGGCTTAGGCTCAAAGTGAATAATATCATATCATTATGGAGAAATATGATTCTTACAGGTACTAACAATTGGTATCAGAGCCATGGTCCATGTCAAGCCATGAACCTCGAACGAAGGAAGTGGAGCTCCCATGTCTGGATCAAAGAACTAGCCGCCAGGTAGGAAGTCCAGTTGGGTCAGGAGCACCGAACAACTAACAAGAAGTCCAGTTGGGCCAGAAGGGATGGACAACTGGCAGGAAGTCCACCTGGGTCAGGAGGATCAGACAGTTGACAAGAAGTCCTGGTGGATTGAGGATCATACATCAAGTAGATCAGGATGTCCTTTGAGGACGGATAGGCTTGAGGGAGGAGGTCAATATGGTCCTTCATTTGAGGGGGGGGGGATTGTTGGAGTATTGAGAATACAATCAAAGTCTCACATTGGTAAGTCATGGAAAAGATCATGTGCTTATAAGATGAAAAGATATCTCTATTGACATGAGACCTTTTGGGTAAAGCCCAAAAACAAAATCATGAGGGCTTAGGCCCAAAGTGGACAATATCATGTCATTGTGGAGAGATATGATTCTAATAGGCACTAACAAGATTGATCAGACTCGAGTTTGACTCGAGTAGTATTTTGATATTTGACGATGAGTTGACCATTATTTGACAATGGGTTGACTATATGGTTGACATGGGGTTGACCATATGATGGAGAAGTCTAAGTGGGACACTTGACATGGAAAGTCCAAGCATGGGTCTTGGCAATGGGAAAGTCCATGTCTTGAGTACTTGGCATGGAAAGTCCAAGCATGGGTCTTGGCAAGGAATGTCCAAGCATGGGTCTTGGCAATTGGGAAGTCCAAGCTTTGATATTGGCGGCGTAAAGTCCAAGGGTGGAGTCTTGGAAGCATAAGTCCAATGGTTGTCGGCATAAAGTCCAAGCGTGTATCTTGGCAGCGTAAGCCCAATGTGCCTTGGCAGTGTAGACCAACTTAGCATGACAATAGCTGATGAAAGCACCTGAAAGCTAGCATATGGATGAACAAGTCATGGATGACTTGGAGGGATCCAATAGGCATGAAGTTGAGGGAGGTGGCTAGAAGGCTTAGGTCTAGGCTAAGGGTGGTCTAGCAAGTATAAGGGCATCATACTTAGGATAAACCTCATGGTTGAGGTGTAGCAGTCAAATGGGGTTATGGACCAGTCGACTGGTCAAGTGTTTGACACTTGACAGTCGAGTTGACACTGAGCAATCGACTAGGATTATGATCATTCGACTACCATGAGTCGACTGACGTTTGACTGTGAAAAATAGTTTTGATAGTCGACTGCCAGCATTGGGCAGTCGACTGCCATGGAGGGTAGTCGACTGCTATTGGTTTTGGTCGCGAAGGCAGAATGCTGTTGGTGATCGATTGGAAGCTAGAGGGGGGGTGAATAGCTTGTTTTTCGTCTCTACAAAAAGATTAGCGGAAGCACAACAAAAATAATAATAACACAAATGAAAACAATGCTAACACGATTCTTTTATGTGGTTCGGAGATAGCACTCCTACTCCACGGTGATCGTTGAGGTGGATCAACCCTAATCAATATCACTATGAAGCCTTCCTTTACAACAATCCTCCTCTTCTTACAAAGGATGAAGATAGAGCTTAGAGAAGAGGAGGGGATTTAAAATCACTAAAAAGCTTGGAAAAATCGTGGAGGCTTGAGCGTATTATCAGAGAATAAGCATTAACCCTAAAAACCTCCACCATCCCTCTTTTTATAGAGAGAAGGCTGATTTTCCCATTGGAGCACCATCAGTCGACTGATGCACAACATCAGTCGACTGTCGACGCGGTTAATGACTTCTAAATAGCCAGATTCGCATGATTCAGAGTCATTACCTCCAACGACACTCTCATCAGTCGACTGATCCATCCATCAGTAGACTGATGGAGTGATCAGTTGAGTGATCACATGCCCCAGTCGAGTGTGACTCCATTCTGTGCCCGTATTTAACTTTATCACCGACCACATTTGCCAAAACAATGTCGATCGATCGTGGTTTCATCGACTCGGTCGAGATCCGACTCCGATCGATACATCGTATCGGGCCGATCGATACTCATCAAGTATGAGTAATTCATACTTGATTTCACCCCCTAGACCTAGACTCAACCTTCTAGCTCTTCCTTAAGCCTTGCGCCTCCAGAATCCCTCCGAGTCCGCGACTTGTTCATTATTTGAGCTTTGCTTCCAAGAGCTTCCTTCGGTTTTGTCATGTCTTGGGTTTCCCTTTGCCAAAGCGTGCTTAGACTTTACGCCGCCAAGTCTACATGCTTGGACTTACGCTGCCAAGACTTGCCTTTGGACTTCCTTTGCCAAGGTTCATTTGAACTTAATGCTTCCAAGACAACATACTTGGTCTTATGCCGCCAAACATTTACCTTGGACTTCTCTTGCCAAGATCATACTTGGACTTTTCCTTTACCAAGTCTTCATACTTGGATTTCCCTATCACTTGAACATTGTCACAATTAGATCACAAATTGTTGCCTAACTTAGATGATTATCCAAACATCAAAACATATAAATGCTTGGGGCATTGTTGCACCAACAAACGCTTGGTAGTCGACTGAGTAGTCGGCTACGAGCTTGAGCAGTTGACTGCCAATGTATCCGTTGGTTGGAATGCCGACATGGATTAAGTCATTGTGAGACAACGATTACAAGAGTAGTTGATTGGGGTCTTTTGACAGTCGATTGATAGGCAGAAATCAGGCCTAGTTGCAACTTTATAAGGAGCTCGAAGGGAAGGTTTTTGGCCATGGTTCTTGGGGCAATTTAGAGGGGAATTGCTGTTGCATTCCAAACCTTCAAGAGAAAACCAATGCAATCAACAAGCAAGCAATCCAAAGCTCTTAGTGTAAAGTTTTCTTTACCTATATTTTTGTATTTCTTAGTTTACTTATTGTATTTCATTGTATTACTTTTGTAATCATTTGTATGAGGTTTCTCCACCTCCAAATTTTTCCAAGAAGGAGTGTATTGATTAGTGGTGGTGTTTGCATCATTAGAGCTCATTGAGCTCACCCCGTGGAGTAGGAACCCTAAGGTTCCGAACCACATTATATCATGATTTTGTGTTTGTGTTCTTGTATTGTTGTTATGTATTATTTGTTATTTGTATTCCATTGTGCTAATGACATTGTAGACAAGCGACACAATCGAATTCCATCAAGCAAACAAACGTGCCATTCACCCCTTCTAGCGCTCACTGAAGTTCCAACACACACATGCGCAAAGACAAGAACCATGTTGTGTGCTTCAAGTGCCACAATAGTGACATTATAGGAGTCAATTTTCTACAGGGAATCACTCCATGAAGGACAAGAGAGGAGCTACAAATGTAGGGGGAGCTAAGGCAAACCCTAAGGTATATTTAAATAATGCTCTTTCTTTAACTAATGATAGGAAGCATGCTAGAAATGTACCATGTCATAATTTTCTTACTATTCATCATGAAAAAAAGCATGATAGAAATAGATTTTATTGCTTAGGTGCTAAACATGTCAATTTACCTAAGGACAATGCTAGATCAACCTTATCTATGTATAGGAAGGTAGAAAACAACAATCTAGCCATTAACCCTAAGAAGGGTAGGCATATGCCTAGAAGAAAAGGGAATGCCCAAAGAATGAATGAAAATTAAAAAATTGGGCAATTGGTATTAGAAAATCAAGTCTTGAGGTCAAGGCTTGAGAAACTAGAAAAGACCCTTGCAGAAATGACAAATTCAAGTAAAAGGTCTAGGAGTCAAAACTTAGGGTCTAGGAGGCAAGGACCACTTAAGGATAGAAAAGGCTTGGGCCACAAGTCTAAGTCCAAGGAGGTTATGCCAACTTACCATAATTTTCCATTTAACTATGGAACAAACTCTAGGTCTAAGAAAACTAAGGTCACAAGGGAAGTCATCCCTAGAGTTGAACATGGTAGGTGTCTAGTGGCCAAGGTCTGACAAGGTTAAAAGGGGAGTTACCGCTAGAGTTAAGCTTGAGAAGACCATTATGACCAAGGCTTCAAAGCCTAGGAGGGTCATAAGTAAGGTATCTAGGGAGGTCATCCATAGTGAATACCAAGTTAATCCAAGGAGCTCAAATAGGTTTTGGGTTCCTAGGAGTGTGAGTCCCTCACACTAGATGGGTTAGGGTGTGTCAACTTGAATTGGTAAGATAGTTAATCTAACCATAGCAAAGTTGGCACCTTAAGTCATTTTCAAGGTTATGTGATACCTTGAAAATGAGATTGATAATTTAATTCTAAAGTATTTTAGGATGTGCCAATAAAATTTGGAAGTTGAAAAATCAATCATAATTGATACAATTTGGTTTAGAGTTAATGGTATGTCATTTTGGATTTTTGCCACACTTGAAAATTTGGTCATTATGGAAAAATTGGGATTTAATCCTAATAAATGACAATTAATATTAAAATTTAGGTATTCTTATACCTTTACATTTAATTTGTTATGCCTTTTTTTCTATGTGCCATGTCATGACATCATATTTCATTTAATCATATAAAATATCATGATTAATATTTAGGATATTATGTCATGTTTGTATTAAGGTCATTTTTATGCCATGACATCATGATGATTGACAAATACTTTAAATTATGCATATACTGTTGGATCGAAGCGGATCGCTAGAGGGGGGGTGAATAGCGATAAAAACTTTTCTTTCGTTTCGTTCGTTAAAACCCGAGTAGACAATTAATTGCAGCGGAAATATAAATGATAAATAAAAGGAGACAAATGTTTTTTTACTTGGTTCGTAACCTTCGGCTACTACTCCAAGGCCCTAGTGATCCTTGATCACGCACGGAGGGCAATTCACTAAAAACACTCCTCCTCGTTGGAGGTAGGAGTTTGACGATTACATAAAAAACCTTCGAAAGAAAAGATAGAGAGACAAACCCTCTCTTCTATTAATGTAAAGTGCAACGATAGAAAACCTCGATTAATAAAAGGAATTGCAATATTTAAAGAGACGACAAATTAAAATATCAACAACTAAAGAGTAGAAACTAAGCTAGGGTTGTTGATAGCACTTCGTCGTAGAGTCATCGGAGAATCATGGAGTTGCAAAGGTTTTTGAGCACTTAGAGATGATGAAAAACCCTAAGAGAAGCCCTCCTTTTATAGCCTTTAAGCCCCTCATCGAATGAGTCTTCAACCAATAGGAATTGGGCACAAAACTCCATGAAAAATGGTGATAAAGCTTGACTCTTTGAGGCTGATTTTTGACCATCAGTTGAACTAATTTTTTGGCCGGTTGAACTGATGGCTCAGCAGTTGAACTGATCCTTGGCCGGTTGAACTGATGGCTCAGCATTTGAACTAATCCTTGGCCGGTTTAACTGATTTTTAGACTTTTAGACTATAATAAAGAGTTAGCTTGAAATATAAGTGAATTCGACGGCCACTTGCCGTCCGATCTCAACATAGACCTTCCATGGGAAGTCTTGGTCGGATCGTCGCTTAAGGATGTCCCTGTATGAAGGACTCGACCTTACTTACACTCACTCACACGAGCTTACCTCAACATTTACCTTTGAAGCCTTGCTTTCGGTCTCCACCTGATTCCTTCGGCTCCCTCCGAAGTCCTCCCGGTGTCGCCCGACCACTACGGTTCTCTCCGAGTGTCGCTGACCTTTGGCTTAGCTTAGCATTTCTGCATACTTGATTCAGCTTGTGAGATAATGACATGAGCTTAACTTTGTATCGTTTGCTATAATCAAAACTCAGGTTCGACTTAGGTGCCTACTGTACCAACAATCTCCCCCCTTTTGATTTATGGCAAACCCACATACAAAGTTAAGAAAAATAAAGTAAGTGCATTATGCAAAATGAGTATGAGATATGCATGAATGAGCAGGAGTATATAAAAACTCTTTTTCAAGTGCTTCCCCTTGAGGAATCCTCCCCCTTGACCGAGGGTGAGTACTTGAGAAAGAGTTTTAACTCTCCCCCTTGATGTTTGCTACTAAAAAAGAATTAAGTAACCGAAATTACTTAATATTGGCCATAGTGTTTAAAATAAGTTTTAAGTTAAGAAATAAAAAAAATTGATTTCGTAACCTTGGCCTTTACTTCCGTTTTGTTAACAAGTTAACTTAAAGTTAAGTAATTTACTTTTTTGTTAACAAGTTAACTAAATGTGTTTAAGTTAAGAATTTTCTTAACTTGTTTTGTTAACTTAAAGTTAAGTAAGCCTTGGCCATAAAAAATTGATCTCTTAACTTTGGCCTTTTTCTCCCCCTTTTGCCATATATCGAAAAGAGTGAGGGTGTGTGTGGAATAAAAAATAAGTATTAATTTTAAAGTCCAAGCATGTTCCACATTATTTTGAAAATCATATACTGAAAATAAGTTCATCTATAAAATGTTCGACTCATATTTGGCTTGATTGATATGAAAGATCAACCAGTCCTGGACAAAGTCGGTTAGTGTGTATGATTATACTCCATGGTTCATAGGATGCATTGGCTCTACATCTGGAACCAGGAGTAAGGTCCTAACATCTCACGCCCATCTACGTGGCTAAGTACACAAACACATTAGTCCTATGTGTTGTGAGATGTACTGGCTCCTTAAATCTATAATCATCCCCCTTGACCGAGGGTGAGTACTTGAGAAAGAGTTTTAACTCTCCCCCTTGATGTTTGATACTAAAAAAGAATTAAGTAACCGAAATTACTTAATATTGGCCATAGTGTTTAAAATAAGTTTTAAGTTAAGAAATAAAAAAAATTGATTTCGTAACCTTGGCCTTTACTTCCGTTTTGTTAACAAGTTAACTTAAAGTTAAGTAATTTACTTTTTTGTTAACAAGTTAACTAAATGTGTTTAAGTTAAGAATTTTCTTAACTTGTTTTGTTAACTTAAAGTTAAGTAAGCCTTGGCCATAAAAAATTGATCTCTTAACTTTGGCCTTTTTCTCCCCCTTTTGCCATATATCGAAAAGAGTGAGGGTGTGTGTGGAATAAAAAATAAGTATTAATTTTAAAGTCCAAGCATGTTCCACATTATTTTGAAAATCATATACTGAAAATAAGTTCATCTATAAAATGTTCGACTCATATTTGGCTTGATTGATATGAAAGATCAACCAGTCCTGGACAAAGTCGGTTAGTGTGTATGATTATACTCCGTGGTTCATAGGATGCATTGGCTCTACATCTGGAACCAGGAGTAAGGTCCTAACATCTCACGCCCATCTACGTGGCTAAGTACACAAACACATTAGTCCTATGTGTTGTGAGATGTACTGGCTCCTTAAATCTATAGGTGCATGATATCTAAGGTATGTCCTATACTAGTTCCATGAAAATGAAAAGTAAGAAATAGTAGTATGAAAATATAATTTGTAAGTTCCTATTCTACTATGCACATGCCCAATTTTCGTCTTAATAGACCGGGTGTAGGGGTTTAGTAAATAGGTCTGCCAAGTTAGACTTCGATTCGACGTATTCGAGTTGTATGGCTCCGTTGGCCACATGTTCTCGAATGAAATGGTGTTTGACCTCTATATGTTTGGTCCTAGAGTGACATATCGGATTCTTAGTAAGGTTAATTGAACTAATGTTATCTACGGGGAGTTTTGTGTTCGTAAAGTCTAACTTAAAATCGCGGAGAGTGTGCTTCATCCAAAGAAGTTGAGTGACACACTCACCCATCGCGATGTATTCGACTTTGGTGGTAGATAAGGCAACACAATGTTGCTTCCTACTGCACCAACTCACTAGACTCGAGCCGAGAAGTTGACAACAACCACTCGTACTCTTTCTATCGAGCTTACTACCGGCATAGTCCGAATCGGAGTAGCCGATTAGTTCGAACTCGGTAGATCTAGGGTACCAAATACCGACATTAAGTGTACCCTTTAGATATCTAAGGATACGCTTGACTAGAGTTAGGTGAGATTCCTTGGCACAGGTTTGGAACCTTGCGCACATACTTACTGCAAATAAGATATCGGGTCGGCTTGCAGTTAAGTAAAGGAGACTTCCTATTACACTCCTATAGTATTTTAAATCAATTGAATTTCCGATTACATCTTCTTCTATATTCACATTAGTTGCCATTGGGGTATTAATAATTTTAGCGTCTCGCATTCCAAAGCGTTTAATTAATTCCCTAGTATATTTGCATTGATGTAGGTATATTCCATCTTTAGTTTGTTTAATTTGTAGACCTAAAAATAAGCTTAACTCACCTACTAAATTCATTTCAAATTCACTTTCCATAAGTGAAATGAACTCATTTAGTAGGATTGAGTTGGTGGTTCCGAAAATAATATCATCTACGTAGATTTGGGCTATGAATATGTCTTTACCTAAGGTTTTTACGAAAAGAGTTGGGTCAACTACACCTTGGTTAAAACCTTTGGACTTAAGATAAATCGAAAGTCTCTCGTACCAAGCCCGAGGAGCTTGTTTAAGTCCATAGAGAGCTTTCTTTAACCTAAGGACATGGTCGGGTTTGTCTAAACTTTCGAAACCGGGGGTTGACTAACATAAACTTCTTCTTTAATGTATCCATTTAAGAACGTAGATTTCATATCCATTTGAAACAACTTAAATCCTTGATGTGCTGCATACGCTAATAGCATTCGAATGGACTCTAATCTAGCTACTGGGGTATAGGTCTCATCGTAATCTAAACCTTCGACTTGACTAAACCCTTTAGCGACTAGTCTAGCTTTATTTCTAACCACTTCACCTTTATCATCAAGTTTATTTCTAAACACCCACCTTGTTCCAATGATGGTTTTATCTTTAGGTGGTGGTACTAATTCCCATACTTCGTTCCTAGTGAATTGAGCCAACTCTTCTTGCATTGCAATAATCCAATCGGGATCAAGAAGAGCTTGGTCAATAGTCTTGGGTTCAATTTTGGAAATTAAAGAGATTTGACTAAGGTTTCTGTATGAGGCTCTAGTTCGAACTCCTAGACTTGGATCACCTATCACTTGGTCGATAGGATGATTTGCTTGAGTCCTAGTTGGGTTTGGGTTTGAGTCTACAACTTGATCAATAGGATGACTCGTTTGAGTTCTAGTTTGGTTAGAGTCATCTGTCACTTGGTCGATAGAGTAACTTGGTTGACTTAGGTTAGGATTAACACTAGACCTGATCTCCGGATCAGAGTTAGGTCTAGTATGAATCGGCTCGCTAATTGGGGTTGCCGAGGGTTTTGTAGGTTCGTGTCCTTCATCAAATACTACATTAATAGTCTCTTCGACTCTAAGGGTGTCATGGTTATATACTCTATAAGCTCTACTTGTAGTCGAGTATCCTAGAAAGATTTCGGTCGTGGTTTTGGATGTAAATTTCCCTAGGTAATCCTTAGTGTTTAGGATATGTACCTTACACCCAAATACCCTAAAGTACTTGATGTTAGGTATTTTATCGTGATAAATCTCGTATGAGGTCTTAAGGTACCTCTTTACCATAAGGATCCTATTTTGGACATAGCATGCCGTACTCACGGCTTCCGCCCAAAACCTATCGAGTAGGTTATACTCGTTTAACATTGTCCTAGCGGCTTCTTGTAGGGTTCTATTTTTGCGTTCTACTAGGCCATTTTGTTGTGGAGTTCTAGGGCAAGAGAACTCATGGTGGTATCCATTTAGGTTCTGCACTGTAAACCTATGGTTCTCGAATTCACCACCATGATCAGTCCTAAGTCTTTTGATTTTAATGCTTTGTTGATTTTCTATTAATTTAAATAGATTGATTAATTGATCTAGGGTATCACTTTTGTGTTTGATGAACCTAACCCAAGTAAATCTAGAATAGTCATCAATTATGACTAAGCAGAATTTACTTCCATTAAGTGACTTAGCTCTGTGTGAATCAAATAGATCCATGTGTAGGAGCTCAAGCACACTTTTGGTTCGTTCTTGATTAGTTAGTTGATGTTGTGTCCTAGATTGTTTACCTTATTGACAAGCATTACATATTTCATTATCCAAGTTATTGAGGTTAGACAAACCTCTGACTAAGTCACTCTGACTCATCTTGTGGATGAGTCTTGGGTGTGAGTGACCGAGTCGTCGATGCCACAACCATGATTCCTCTTGCCGTGTCATAAGACACTTAGTTGAGGAGTTAGTTAAGTTAATAGAGTAAATATTGTTATTTCTAGTTCCCTTAAGATTTGTTTTAGAAGTTTCAATTGTATTAATTACACATTCATTTTCTAGAAATATGACCTTATAGTTATTATCACACAATTGGCTTACACTAAGTAAATTATATTGAAAATTTTCTACTAATAAAACATTTTGAATAACAAAATTTGAGTTGAGCTCAATATCACCTGATTCGATGATTTTGAGCTTGGCGTTATTTTCGAAGGCTACCGATCCTTGTCGTTTGAATCGAAGCTTCGAAAACTTGAGTTGATCCCCGGTCATGTGTCGGGAGCAACCACTGTCCAACATACATTGATCCTACACGCAAGGTAGTTGGATCGGATATTGGATTTATTAAAGATTGGTTGAAGATTATTAACCTAAATCATCTCACCCATGTCTACACGATCAAACACGTTAACCCTATATGTTCTTGTGAGATGACTTCAAATTTTACTTGATTTAAATTTAATGACTTAAACACTTGTCAACCTTGCGTTAGATTCGGATTTGACCTTAGGATCATCAAGTCACCTTTTCAAGATCATGGCTTCCAGGTTGTGGCGAGGCACATAGGCCTTCTTTGATTGGAACAACGACCACTTCCTTAGACAAAGCCATTTTCAAGAAAATAGAGACTTGACTTACCTAAGACCACTTCCTGGTCTAACTATTCTAGGATACGACGAGGTAGCTTCAGCTAGTTTCGCTCGGTCAAGTGCACCAAACTAGATACGCCTTATCTAGCCCGAATACACAAGACTCCGCTTTCCTAGCGTACTATCATCTCGCCGCGTCCTGGTACTATGTTATCAAGTATTGACAAGTTATGGTCCTACCTAACCATTCTAAAAAGGAAAATCAAACTAAATAAAAAAAAACTAAGCATGCAATTTCTAGGTTAAAACACAAACAAGTTTCGTACTAGCTCCCCCTGGACCGTTGAATCGATTCGGTCTCTCCACATAGTGGATTTGGTCCTTGGGAACCCAGTACTGGTTCGATCCTAAGTTTGAAATTAAGGTGGTCTTAGGGACTCATGCTTGGACATGTTTTTTTATGTCGACTTACAATCGACATATACGACTTGTTGGTCGTATTTGAGCTAAACCCTAGCCCAACCTTGTTGTACATAGCCCTTTGCGATCCAAGTAGGAGGTCAAGTCCTTTGGATCCCAAAGTAAACCTTTCCAACGTATTCCTAAGATCTTCGACTTGACTCTTCAAGAGTGAGTTCTCAACTTCGAGTTTTTCAACCCGAGTTGAGTCCTCCTCTTGAACTCGATTAGTCAAAGAGGTTAGGGAGACCTCGTGTTTGAGGAGTTTAACTTCCTCAACTAGGGTCTCGACCTTGGACTCGGACTTAGCTAACTTTCTAGTTAAAAACTTAATTGCACTATAAAGCATACTAATTAGAGATCGACTTACCTTGAGTGTATCTTTTGAACCGGATGTGTATCCGTGACTTGTCTTGAATAGCGCTTCGCAGTCCGACTTGTCTTCGATTTCCGATTCGTGTTCCGGTTCCAACTCTGTCTCTAATTCAACCGGTTTAGCCATGAGGACTCGATCATCGTCTTCTTCCTCGGACGCTTCTTCCCATGTAGCGTTGAGTGCCTTTTTGTATTTTGGTGCTTTGCTTTTGAGCTTTGGGCATTCGGACTTGATGTGTCCAAACCTGTTGCATTCGTAACACCTAATATTAGAACTTTTAGGCTTACCTTCGTTGGGTCGAGTGATGGTTCGCTTTCGGCCCTTGACTATCCTCCGAACTAGGTTGACTAGTTCGACCTCCATTTCCGGGTCGACCTCCAAATCGGACTCATCCTCTTCTTCCTTCGGGGGTGGCTTGCTTGCGGTTTTCTTCCTTGAACCTGCAAAAAGTGTTATACCCTTCTCGGGTTCCGAATTACATTGCTCATGAAGTTCAAAATCGGAAAATAATTCATCTAACCTAAGTTTCAAAAGATCCTTAGAGACCTTGTAGGCATCGACCATGGATGCCCACAAGGTAGTCCTTGGAAAGGAGTTTAGGACATACCTTATAAGGTTGCGGTTTTCGACCTTTTGCCCGATCGCGTGTAGATTGTTGACTATGTCTTTGATGCGGGCGTGAAGTTGCGTCGCGGACTCGTGTTCCTGCATTTTTAGATTATATAGTTTATTAAATAAAAGATCACGCTTACATACCTTGGCTTCATCGGTCCCTTCATGTAGCTCCACTAGCTTTGTCCAAAGGTCCTTTGCGCTTATGAAGAGGCCGACGCGATTTAGCTCCTCCTTGGACAAATCACATTGGAGAATTTGAGTTGCCTTGGCGTCGGCTTCGACTTGTCGTTTTGTCGCAATGGTCCATTGGTCATAACCCAAGGATTCACCCACTTCGTTAGTCGTAAGTGTGAAACCCATTTGGATTATGATCCACATCTTGATTTGGGTTTTGAGAAAGCATTCCATCCGACCTTTCTAGTAACGGAAATCATCTCCGTTGTAAAACGGAGGTCGGACGGTGCTAAAACCCTCGAGATGGGCCATTTGGAAGGGAAACCTTGCACAAAAAAAAACAAAAAAAAAACAAGAAAAAGGTTCCAATACTTCGCCTTGGATTAGTAATGTAGGAAATGAAAAGAAACAAAAGGAATAAACGAGAAATAACCAACTAAAATAAAAGATGAGCACTTACAACCTTCGATGTCCCAGAAATGGTACTAAACGATGGTTTTTGGGGATGAAGACAGCTTGTTATGAGGGTTTACCCTGGTAAGAAGTGTAGATCTCTCTGAGAGCTTCGTTTTGGTAGGTAGCCCGTGTCGTGGGTCAACTTGTACGAAAAGTTATGCCTGTTTGACCATCGGCTACTCCAAAAGCAAATACTTGCAAAACAAAACCAAACGAAGAGTACCAAGACTTCGTCTTGGATTAGTAGTGCGGGAAAAAATTTAAATGAACGAAAAACAAATCTGTAAAAAATGTTAGATTGGTGGTTTCACCAAATCTAAGCGCCCTCGGCTATGATACCAATTGTTGGATCGAAGCGGATCACTAGAGGGGGGGGGTGAATAGCGATAAAAACTTTTCTTTCGTTTCGTTCGTTAAAACCCGAGTAGACAATTAATTGCAGCGGAAAGATAAATGATAAATAAAAGGAGACAAATGTTTTTTTACTTGGTTCGTAGCCTTCGACTACTACTCCAAGGCCCTAGTGATCCTTGATCACGCACGGAGGGAAATTCACTAAAAACACTCCTCCTCATTGGAGGTAGGAGTTTGACGATTACAAAAAAAACCTTCGAAAGAAAAGATAGAGAGACAAACCCTCTCTTCTATTAATGTAAAGTGCAACGATAGAAAACCTCGATTAATAAAAGGAATTGCAATATTTAAAGAGACGATAAATTAAAATATCAACAACTAAAGAGTAGAAACTAAGCTAGGGTTGTTGATAGCACTTCGTCGTAGAGTCGTCGGAGAATCGCGGAGTTGCAAAGGTTTTTGAGCACTTAGAGATGATGAAAAACCCTAGGAGAAGCCCTCCTTTTATATCCTTTAAGCCCCTCATTGAATGGGTCTTCAACCAATAGGAATTGGGCACAAAACTCCTTGAAAAATGGTGATAAAGCTTGACTCCTCGAGGCTGATTTTTGACCATCGGTTGAATTGATTTCTTGGCCGGTTGAACTGATGGCTCAGCAGTTGAACTGATCCTTGGCCAGTTGAACTGATGGCTCAGTAGTTGAACTGATCCTTGGCCGGTTGAACTGATTTTCAGAATTTTTGACTGTAATAAAGAGTTAGAAACAAAAGGATTAGTAATGGATTAGTAATTGATACGGGTTTTTTTTCCAATACTTCGCCTTGGATTAGTAATGTAGGAAATGAAAAGAAACAAAAGGAATAAACGAGAAATAACCAACTAAAATAAAAGAAGAGCACTTACAACCTTCGATGTCCCAGAAATGGTACTAAACGATGGTTTTTGGGGATGAAGACAGCTTGTTATGAGGGTTTACCCTAGTAAGAAGTGTAGATCTCTCCGAGAGCTTCGTTTTGGTAGGTAGCCCGTGTCGTGGGTCAACTTGTACGAAAAGTTATGCCCGTTTGACCATCGGCTACTCCAAAAGCAAATACTTGCAAAATAAAACCAAACGAAGAGTACCAAGACTTCGTCTTGGATTAGTAGTGCGGGAAAAAATTTAAACGAACGAAAAACAAATCTGTAAAAAATTTTAGATTGGTGGTTTCACCAAATCTAAGCGCCCTCGGCTCTGATACCAATTGTTGGATCGAAGCGGATCGCTAGAGGGGGGGTGAATAGCGATAAAAACTTTTCTTTCGTTTCGTTCGTTAAAACCCGAGTAGACAATTAATTGCAGCGGAAAGATAAATGATAAATAAAAGGAGACAAATGTTTTTTTACTTGGTTCGTAGCCTTCGACTACTACTCCAAGGCCCTAGTGATCCTTGATCACGCACAGAGGGAAATTCACTAAAAACACTCCTCCTCATTGGAGGTAGGAGTTTGACGATTACAAAAAAAACCTTCGAAAGAAAAGATAGAGAGACAAACCCTCTCTTCTATTAATGTAAAGTGCAACGATAGAAAACCTCGATTAATAAAAGGAATTGCAATATTTAAAGAGACGATAAATTAAAATATCAACAACTAAAGAGTAGAAACTAAGCTAGAGTTGTTGATAGCACTTCGTCGTAGAGTCGTCGGAGAATCGCGGAGTTGCAAAGGTTTTTGAGCACTTAGAGATGATGAAAAACCCTAGGAGAAGCCCTCCTTTTATAGCCTTTAAGTCCCTCATTGAATGGGTCTTCAACCAATAGGAATTAGGCACAAAACTCCTTGAAAAATGGTGATAAAGCTTGACTCCTCGAGGCTGATTTTTGACCATCGGTTGAATTGATTTCTTGGCCGGTTGAACTGATGGCTCAGCAGTTGAACTGATCCTTGGCCAGTTGAACTGATGGCTCAGTAGTTGAACTGATCCTTGGCCGGTTGAACTGATTTTCAGACTTTTTGACTGTAATAAAGAGTTAGCTCAAAATATAAGTGAATTCGACGGCCACTTGCCGTCCAATCTTAACATAGACCTTCCATGGGAAGTTTTGGTCGGATCGTCGCCTAAGGATGTCCCCGTATGAAGGACTCGACCTTACTTACGCTCACTCACACGAGCTTACCTCAACATTTACCTTTGAAGCCTTGCTTTCGGTCTCCACCTGATTCCTTTGGCTCCCTCCGAAGTCCTCCCGGTGTCGCCCGACCACTACGGTTCTCTCCGAGTGTCGCTGACCTTTGGCTTAGCTTAGCATTTCTGCATACTTGATTCATCTCGTGAGATAATGACATGACCTTAACTTTGTATCGTTTGCTATAATCAAAACTCAGGTTCGACTTAGGTGCCTACTGCACCAACATATACTTATGCCATGATTATCATTCATGCATTTAGGTTAATTAAAATTGATTTAAAGACAATGACATAATTTGAAGTCCTACGATAAGAGAATCAAATATAGTTGCCTAGACAAATGCATAAGACCCTAGATTAAGGAAGAACCAAAACCCACATCTCACAAAAATATTAAATTGACATGTGTGTGTATTGATACACCCTAGACACATATGAGATGTTAGAAAAATGAGTTAAATTCAAGGCGCATAATTGCTGCATCTAGATGAAATCAAATATGACATTGAAGAATCATGAGAAAAACTAATGTACAAGTCATGTACATTTAGCCCATAGACTATGGTTCAAAATAAGATTTTAAAATCATTTTAAAATTATTTTGGAAAACCTTGGTGAAGGCTTTCTTTTGATAGCAATCACCATTAAACAAGTTGACACAAAGTTAGGCAAAAACATTGAAGTTATCAATAGTTTTGAACTTTGTATCAATCTTACAGTTTAATGGGTATTTTAATTTAAAATTATTTTCACCCATTGTATTTCATGTAAATAATGTACGTATGAAGTTTCATGCTTTTTTAAAATATGTATATTTACTTATGATTTATCAAAATTCATTTTTGTAGTTTGATTTTTGCACTTTGTAGAAACTAGTCGACTGCCGCTTTGGATAGTCGATTGACAGTAGTGCAGTCGACTGATTTCTAATTTTAGTCGACTATGTGTCTAATATGGGTTGAATAAGGTTTGTTTAGCCATGTATCAACAATGTTAGTTACCCTAACGTCTCCTAACCCTAGGATATGCTTTGGAAAACATGGGAAGGGTGAAATATCATTGAAAATAATTAGGAGAGGTGTTTAGGGTGGAGTATCGACTTTTAAGGGTTGTGAAAGTTCGAGTTTGATCTTTTATTCTTATTTTTGATGGTTTAAGTTTCCTATAGGCTTAGGAACTCTCCAAAGACATTGTTAATGCAATGGTCAAGGGGAAGTAAGTCTTTAGGGGGGGGGGGTGGGGTTATCCATCAAGGGATGATGGATGGGTTTTCTTCAAAGGGGGAGACATGGAGGGTTTGTGTTAGGAAACCTTCATTATGTTCCTAAAAAGGGGAGAGTGAAGAAAAACCTTGCATTTAGTGATATGGGACTTATCACTAGGGAAATGAAGGTTTTTAAGATGATTTTGGACAAAGGGGGAGAGTGAACGTTCTCATTGGGATATGAGACATGAATACCCTTGGGATGTTCTTTTTGATGTATCCCAAAGAGGGAGAAATGAATGGTTTAAGTTAGGTAAACCTTCATTTATGCTTTGACATAAGAAGTCCGAGTATGTATACTTGCAAGGGTAGATGGATTATGGGACAACCTAACTTAAAGGTGCTATCAAACATCAAAAAAGGGGAGATTGTTGGTGCAATCGACCCAAGTCACGATTAACCGGACTCGAGTGTGACTCGAGTAGGATTTTGATGTTTGACAATAGGTTGACTATATGGTTGACATGGGTTTGACCATATAAGGAAAGTCTAAGAATGGATTCTTGGCAATGGAAAGCCCAAGTGGTTATGGCAGCGTAAAGTCCAATCATGGAGTCTTGCAGCATAAGTCCAGTGTTGGCAGCGTAAAGTCTAAGCATGGAGTCTTGACAGCATAAGTCCAAATGAACCTTGGCAAAGGAGACCCAATTAGCATGACAATAGCTGATGGAAGAACTTAAAGGCTAGCACAAAGGATGAACGAGTTGTGGAGGACTCGGAGGGATCTGAGAGCGTGAGGCTGATGGAGGTGGCTAGAAGACTTCTGTCGAGGCGAAGGGTGGTATAGTAAGTATGAGGGGATCATACTTGGATTAAACCTCATTGTTGAGGTTTACCAGTCGACTGATGGCTTTGGCCAATCTACTGGTCGTGTTTAGCATTCGGTAGTCCAAGTTGACTCGGGCAATCGACTAGGGTATGACCCAGTTGATTGGTCATGTAGTCAACTTAGGCTAGACTGCTCTAGCTGTGCTCTGGCAATCGACTGCCAGTTGTGGGAAGTTGACTGGTCCATGAAAGTTGACTGTAATGATGGGAAGTCGACCGATGGTGGTGGACATGGGCACAGAATATCCCATAGTCGATTGGTCAGTCAACTACTGAGTGTTGGTGCAATCGGCCCAGGTCACGATTGACCAGACTTGAGTTTGACTCGAGTAGTGTTTTGATGTTTGACATTGATGTCTGACAATGTGTTGAGGAGATTGTTGGTACAGTCGACCTAGGTCATACTTGATGTTTGACAATGGTTTGACCATTGTCATGGGAGAAGTCCAAGTCTTGTGTACTTGGCATGGAAAGTCTAAGCTTGAGTCTTGGCATGGAAAGTCCAACATGGGTTGGCAAGGAAAGTCCAAGCATGGGTCTTGGCAAGGGAAAGTCCAAGCATAGGTCTTGGCATGGAAAGTCCAACATGGGTTGACAAGGGAAAATCCAAGCTTGAGTCTTGGCAATTGAGAAGTCCAAGGGGAATATTGGAGCGTAAAGTCCAACGGTGAAGTCTTGGCAGCATAAGTTCAATGGTTGGTGGCGTAAAGTCCAAGCGGAGTCTTAGCAGCGTAAGTCCAATGTACCTTGGCGGTGTAAACCGCATTAGCATGACAATAGCTTATGGAAGCACTTGAAGGCTAGTGTATGTATGAACAAGTCATGGATGACTTGGAGGGATCCGATAGGCGTGAGGCTGACGGAGGTGGCTAGAAGACTTAGGTCTAGGCTAAGGGTGGTTTAGCAAGTATGGTGGGGGCACCATACTTGGGGTAAAATCTCATGTTTGAGGTGTATCAGTCGACTGAGACTATGGTCAGTCGACTGATGTGAGTCGACCGAAGTTCGACTGTCGGGAAATGGCCTGGCATGAGCAGTCGACTGATGGTCAGGAATTCGAGCATAGAAGTTTCCCGAGTCGACTGTTAGGGTTTCACAGTCGAGTGATGACCCGATCAGTCGACTGATGGGTATGATCAGTCGACTGATGGTCTATCCATTGGAACTTATCCAACGTGGCTCATGTCGTTGTCTCATTACGGCTATAGGAGCAGTCGACTAATGGTCCCGATCAGTCGACTGCTTGGCAAAATCTAGCCCGAATGTAGGTTATAAAAGCAGCTCGGAAGGAGGGATTTGGCATCAATTTTCTTGGGTGAATTGGAGCGATTTGCTGGTGCAAATCAGGGTCTTCAAGGCTAGTCTATGGCAATCAATAAGCAAGCTTCCAAAAGATTTTTGTAAAGTGTTTTTTTTCATTCTTTTGTTGTATTTACTTGTATATTCTTGTTGTTCATTGTATTACTTAGAGTAATCACTTGTATGAGATTTCTCCACCTCCGGGTTGTTCTGAGAAGGAGTTATTTAGTAGTGGTGTGTGATTGGCATCGCTAGGGCTCATTCGAGCCCAATCCGTGGAGTAGGAACCATTCAGTTCCTAACCATGTTATATTTGGTGTTGTGATTGTGTTTGTGCTTTTTGCTTTTTGTTATTGTCATTATTCCATTGCGCGCTAACACAATTTATAGAAACGATCAAATTCCATCAAGCAACGCCGAATCGCTATTCACCCCCTCTAGTGGTCACGAATGTTCCTACAATTGGTATCAGAGCTAGGAGCTCTTCAACGGACTAACACCCGGGAGCAAGATCGCTAGTGGGAAGATGGAATTGGAAGAACAATTGGGATGGGATGTCAACACGCCGATTTCGTATAATTTCTATGGACAAGAAGGATTCAACCAATGGAAGGCAAGAATTGAAGACTTCTTGATGATGAGGGACCTTGAGGAGTGATCCGCCCTAATGGAAGGATTCGAATATCCAAGAGGGCCAAAGGGAGGATTCCTCAAGATGAAGAGATGGAGCGAGGAACAACTCCAAGGGTTTGAGAAAAATAATAAGTTAATGAAATTCTTGATTGATTTAATACCTAACAATATTGTGTCTAGTTTAGGGGACTACATGGATGCCAAGGAGCTATGGAGCCAAGTGGCAAGATTCCATGAAGACCCATCACCGACTCAAGAGGAGGAGGGGCCCAAAGAAGTAAGTTCATCATCCTCACAAGAAAGTGAGGATTCGGAGGTTGATAGGGAATCAACATCCGGATCAGAATCAGTGGAAGAGGTAGAAGTAGAAGAAGTCTCCACCTTTAGGATTGAGGGGGAGGAAGTTAGATCACCTTCCATGCTGGATCAAGATGTAGCCTCAACATCCGGAAGAGATGAAGAAGAACCAACTCCGGCATCGACCACCACCCTAGGTAACTCAAGCACATCATTTCAAAATAAAATTCATATAATGTGTTTTGAGTGTAGGGAATATGGACACTACAAGAGCAAGTGTCCTAAAAGGGTCAAGAAGGCTCAACCGGCTCCAAAGGTCAAGAATGTCGGTGTCCCCACAATTAAAAGCAAGGATCACGTGATTTTCTTCAGGTGAAATCAACGGGGCCATTATCGGAGTCAATGCCCAAAGGAGAAGAAAAAGACCCAAGAAGGAGCTACACATGTAGGGGGAGCCTCTAAGGTAAACCCCAAGGTAAAATTCAATAATGCACCTTCTTTAATTAATAGGCAAAAGCATGCTAGGAATTTTGTTGCTATTACTCATGAACAAAAGCATGCTAGAAATAGATTTTATTGTCTAGGTGCTAAATCATATAACATTTCAAATAAGGAGAAATTTGAGACTAATGTCCCTAGAAAAATCCTTCCTAGGGAGACCATTAGGAAGATAGAGGATCACCTAGGCATCAACCCTAAATGGACTAGATATATGCCTAGAAATAAGAATATCTCAAGAGTTAATGAAAAATCAAAAATTGAGATATTAGAAAAGGAAAATCAAGTCTTGAGGTCAAGGCTTGAGAAAATGGAAAAGACCCTTAGGAATATACAAGATCAAATTAAAGGGTCAAATGATAAAAAATCTAGGTCAAGGAGTCAAAACCTAGGTTTTAGGAAGCAAGGTCCAACCAAGGGCAAGGAAGGTTTGGGTCACAAACCTAAGCCTAAGGAGACCTACCATAGTATTCCATTCGATTATGGAACACAACCTAGGTCTAGGAAAATCAAGATCAATAGGGAAGTCTTCCCTAAGGTTGACCAAGGTAGATGCCTAGTGGCTAGGATTCAAGAAAACCTAGGGAAGCCACTAAGAAGGTTACAAGGGGAGTTACCCCTAGAGTTAACCTAGGTAAGACCCAAATGACCAAGGCTTCTAAGCCTAGGTGGGTCATTAGGAGGGTATCTAGGGAAGTTATCCCTAGCGAATACCTAGTAAACCCAAGGAGCTCCAATAGATATTGGGTTCCTAGGAGCGTGATCGATTAACGCTAGATGGGTTTAGGTGTGCCAACCTTGAATGGAAATGTAGTTAACCTAACCATGGTAAAGGTGGCACTTTAGGTCATTTCCAAGGTAATGGGGTACTTTCGAAATAAGAATGACTTTTAATTCTAAAGGATTTTATGATGTGCCAATATAATTTATGGAAGTTGAAAAATCAATCAAATTGACACAATTAAGTCTTAGAAGTCATGATGTGTCATTTTGGATTTTTGGCAGACTAGGGGGATAGTTGACATTAAGGAAAAATGAGTTTAATCCTAGAAATGACAATTTGGGCTTAACACTTAGGTATTTTATACCTTAGTATTTTATACTTGCCATGCTTTGTTTGCCTTGCCACGTCATGACATCATATTTACTTTCTATAATTAAAAACATCATTCTTAGAGTTTATTTTTAATGTCATGATATGCTTAGATTTCATTTTATGCCATGACATCATGATTATGAGCACATATTTATTTATATCATCATTAATGCCATAATCATTCATGCATTTAATAAAAATTGAGTTAAGGACAATTGGCATGACTTGAAGTCCCATGTATAAGGGAATCAAGTAGTGTTGCCTTAGAAAAATACACGAAACCCTAGATTAGGATGAACAAAACCCACATCTCATATTACATTGACATGTATGTGTATTGATACACCCTAGATACATGTGAGATCCTAGGATATGAGTTGAGTTCAAGGTGCATAGTTTTTGCATCTAGATGAACTAAAACTCATTTATACCATGGATGGATCATTGGGAAAGCTTATGTTCAAGCCATGTACATTGATCCCAAAGAACATGATCCAATATAAGGTTTTAAAAATATTTTAAAATCATTTTGAAAAACCTTGGTGAAGTCTATCTTTTGATAGCAATAACTATTGATGATGTTGATACAAAGTGAGCTCAAACATTGAAGTTTTACTTCACTTTTGAACTTTGTATAAATTTCACTATTTTATGGGTAAAATATTTTTCAAACATTTTTCACCCATTGTATTTATTATAAGTATTATACGTATGAAGTTTCATGATTTTTCAAGTTACGTATAATTACTTATGCATTTCTGAAATTCATTTCTGATAATTGAAAATTGGAATTTTTCAGTTATCAGTCGACTGTCGCTTGATGGAAGTCGACTGATGGGTGGGGCAGTCGACTGTTGACTGATAGAGTCGACTTCCAGAGTTGATTTCAGGTAAACAAGGATGTTTAGCCCATGTTTTAGCTATGTTAGGGTTTCCTAACTGCTTCTAACCCTAGGATATACTTTGGAAAACATTAAAAAGGGTGAAAATCCATTGGATATGGATTAGGAGAGTTGTTAGGGTGATGTATCAATTTTAAGGTGTGGAAAAATTTAATGTTGAACTTTTAACCTTATTTTTGATGGTTTAGTGTTCATATTGGCTTAGGGACTCTCCAAAGACATTGTTGGTGCAATGGTCAAGGGGGAGCAAGCCTTTAGGGCGAGGTATCCATCATGGGATGATAGATGTTATTTTTCCTCATGAGGGGGAGAAATGGGAATTTGAGATACCCAATTTGAAAATTGGGAGAGTGTATAGGATTGCTTCTCTTAAGTGATATGAGACTTATCACTAGAAAGATTGTAGGCATTCTAGATGTTTTTGGACCAAGAGGGAGATTGTAAGATCTCATTGGGATATGAGACATTGACCTCCTTGGGAGAACCTTTTTGATGTATGTCAAAAAGAGGGAGAATGTTAGAATTACCAATTTGGGAAAATTGGTAAGGGAATTTGAGTTAGGGGCCTAACTCAAAGGTGTTTGGTTTTTGTCAAACATCAAAAAGTGGGAGATTGTTGGTGCAATCGGCCCAGGTCACGATTGACCAGACTCGAGTTTGACTCGAGTAGTGTTTTGATATTTGACATTGATGTCTGACAATGTGTTGGGGAGATTGTTGGTACAATCAACCTAGGTCATACTTGATGTTTGACGATGGTTTGACCATTGTCATGGGAGAAGTCCAAGTCTTGTGTACTTGGCATGAAAAGTCCAAGCTTGAGTCTTGGCATGGAAAGTCCAACATGGGTTGGAAAGGAAAGTCCAAGCATGGGTCTTGGCAAGGGAAAGTCCAAGCATGGGTCTTGGCATGGAAAGTCCAACATGGGTTAGCAAGGGAAAGTCCAAGCTTGAGTCTTGGTAATTGAGAAGTCCAAGGGGAATATTGGCGACGTAAAGTCCAAGGGTGAAGTTTTGGCAGCATAAGTTCAATGGTTGGCAGCGTAAAGTCCAAGCGGAGTCTTGGCAGCATAAGTCCAATGTGCCTTGGCGGTGTAGACCACATTAGCATGACAATATCTGATGGAAGCACCTGAAGGCTAGCGTATGGATGAACAAGTTATTGATGACTTCGAGGATCTGATAGGCGTGAGGCTGATGGAGGTGGCTAGAAGGCTTAGGTCTAGGCTAAGGGTGGTCTAGCAAGTATGGGGGCATCATACTTGGGGTAAAACCTCATGTTTGAGGTGTATCAGTCAACTGGGACTATGGTCAGTCGACTGATGTGAGTCGATCGAAATTCGACTGTCGAGAAATGACTTGGCAATCGACTGCTGGCATGAGTAGTCGACTGATCTAGAGATTAGTCGACGGATGGTCGAGAATTCGGACACAAAAGGTTCCTAAGTCGACTATTAGGGTTTGACAGTCGAGTGATAACCCGATCAGTCGACTGATGGGCACGATCAGTCGACTGATGTCCGTTGGAACTTATCCAATGTTGCTCATGACATTGTCTCACAACGGCTACAAGAGTAGTCGACTGATGGTTCTGATCAGTTGACTGCTAAGCAAAATCTAGCACGGATGTAGGTTATAAAAGTAGCTCGGAAGGAGGGATTTGGCATTGGTTTTCTTGGGCGAATTGGAGCGATTTGCTGGTGCAAATCAGGGTCTTCAAGGCTAGTCCAAGGCAATCAACAAGTAAGTTTCCAAAAGATTTTTGTAAAGTGTTCTTTGCATTCTTTTGTTGTATTTACTTGTATATGCTTGTTGTTCATTGTATTACTTAGAGTAATTACTTGTACGAGGTTTCTCCACCTCCGGGTTGTTCCGAGGAGTAATTTAGTAGTGGTGTGTGATTGGCATTGCTAGAGCTTATTCGAGCCCAATCCGTGGAGTAGGAACTATTCGGTTTCGAACCACGTTATATTTGATGTTGTGATTGTGTTTGTGCTTTTTGCTTTTTGTTATTGTCATTATTCCACTGCGCTCTAGCACAATTTGTAGAAATGATCAAATTCCATCAAGCAACGCCGAATCGCTATTCACCCCCCGTCTAGCGGTCACGAACGTTCCTACACTAAGTTAGCAATCGACTGTTGGTAAGGGCAGTTGACTGCTAAGGTATCTGTTGGCTAAAATGCTAACGTGGATTAGTCCGTTTTGAGATAACGAGACTGTGGGCAGTCGACAGGGGCTTTTGGCAGTCGACTGCCAGACGAAAATCCAGATCGTGCAGAGGCATAAAAGGAGCTCGACGGGGAGGATTTCATAGCAAATTTTTGGTGATCTTGAAGGGGAATTGCTGCTGCCTTCCAGACCTTTCAAGCTCGTCTAAGCAACCACATCAACAAGCATTCAAAGCTCTCATTTATAAAGTATTTCTTTGCATTTCATTTATAATCTTGTTGTTCTTTTGTTGTATCTTTATTATTACTATTGTAATTCATTGTAAGAGGTTTCTCCACCTATGGTGTGTCACCGAGAAGGAGAAGATTTAGTGGTGGTGTGCATCCTAGAGCTCACTTGAGCTCGACCCATGGAGTAGGAATCCTATGTTCCAAACCACATTATATCCTTGTGTTGTGTGTTTGTACATTTTGTTCATACTTTACTTTATTTCCGCTACGCACTAACGATTATAGATAAGCACGACATGACCGAAGAGTAGAAATAGGTGAATCGCTATTTGTAGGGGATCGATCGGTGTGTATTGTCCAGCTAGAGGGGGGTGAATATCCCTCAATCGTTCGATGGTAGAATTCGTTCGTTCTCGTTGCGTTGCTTTCCTACGATTGTCGTTAGAGCAGCGAAAACAATAGAAACAATAATAATACTAACAAGAAATAAGCATACGCAAACACACGCGATATACGTGGTTTGGAACTGAATGGTTCCTACTCCATGGGCGAGCTCTCCGAGCTCTAATTATGCGCACGAAACTAACTAAACTCCTTCTCAACTACACGTCGCAGGTGGAGAAACCTCTCACAAGCTATTACAACAAGTAATATATGAAATACAAGCAATACAAAGACAAATACGAAATACACATAACGAACACTTTACAACGCTTGCTTTGAACCCTTTGCTTGTAGCTTGCTTTAGATGGCTCTTGAAGGTCTGGAATGCAGTAGCAATTCCCCTCCAATAGCTTCACAAAAGTCTTGGAGAAATCCTCCCACTTGAGCTCCATTTATAACCTACATCAAGCTGTTTTTGTGCCCAGTAGTCGACTGCCAAAAGGCCCCAGTCGACTGCCCCTGTAGCCGTTGTCTCACAACGGCAAGATCCACATTGGATAAGTTCCAACGGATCACCTACCAGTCGACTAATGATGCCCATCAGTCGACTGGTGACCTAGAAGTCGACTGCCCAGTTGGCTACGGAGCGTTCTGTGCTCGCGACATTCCCATTAGTCGACTACCATCCCTCGGCGATTTATGCGCTATCGACATCAATTATTTGCCGATCCATGGCGATCGGATAACACAAAACACACGTAGTCTTACACGGTCGAACCCTAGTTGACTTGGACGGATCGGCACCAGCACCTATGAACATCAAGTTGTTTGAGCATCCGACCGTCGGGTAAACCCTCAACCCTCAAGTTTGAGCCTCCGACACTCAGTCTTAGCCACTTGGCCAAGTCCACATCTTACCTCATGGAGTTCCCCACCAAAGCTCTCTTCCCTCGGCCTACGTCCCTCGGATGCGCCAAGTGCACGACTTTGCAACACTATCCTTCGCGTCTCATGCCCTCGAAGTATGCTTCCCTTGGGCCTCACTCCATTCGCTCCCCGTCTGGCGGTCCCTCGGATGCACCAAGCGCACGACTTCTCAATGCCATCCTTCACCGACTCAAGGACCCCGAGCCTAGTAAACTTACCAAGTCCTCAAGACTTCCCACATGCACCAAGCGCACGACTTCACAATGCATCTCTCACCAAGCACCAAGTGCACGACTTCGCAATGCTTTGGACTTTTCCACACCAAGATCCATGCTTGGATTTTCCATGCCAACACCATGTTGGACATTCCCACTCCAAGCTCCATGCTTGAATTTTCCATGTCATGAGTTTTGCCTATCATCAAAATACTATCAAGGTACTGCTCGAGTCAAACTCGAGTCAACCTGGGCCGATTGCACCAACAATCTCCCCCTTTTTGATGATTGACAAAACTACCATCTCAAGTCTACCAATTCTCCCATATTGGCAACTCTCATATCCCAATGAGAATTCCAACGAACCCTAATTGGTAACTTGGTAACTTCTCTCCCTTTTTGACATTACATGAAAAAGGTCCTCCCTAAGGGTATGAATGTCTCATATCCCAATGAGATCTTACAATCTCTCCCTTGGAGGAACACATGCCTACAATCTTTCTAGTGATCCCATCTCACTTAAGAGAGGCAACCCAATTTTCCTCCTATGAGGAAATACACATCCATCTTCCCATGATGGATACCTACCCCTAGAGGCTTGCTCTCCCTTGACCATTGCACCAACAATGTCCTTGGAGAGTCCCTAAGCCAATAAGAACATTTGACCAATCAAAATTAAGGCAAAGTTCAACAATGAACTCTCATCCACCTTAAAATTGATACTCTCCCTAAACCCTTCTCTTAATCCATGTCCAATGGATTTCCACCCTTTCTAATGCTCTCCCAAGCATATCCTAGGGTTAAGAGTGGTTAGGGGACCTTAACCTAGCTGAACATGGGCCTAACCAACAAGGTTTACCCGAAATCAGCTTTAGGCGATCATTGAATCGAAATCGGTCATTTGCCACCACCATCGATCGTGGCCTCCTGGCGTCGTGATAATATTCATTTTCAACATTTCAGAAATGGATTTCTAAAATCCATAAGTAAATATACATAAATTTAAAATTCTTGAAATTTGGTATGTATATTACTTATCATAAACACTATGGGTGAAAAATATTTGAAAATTATTTTACCCACTAAATTAAGAGATTGACACAAAGTCCAAAAGTTAAGAAAAGCTTCAATAAAGAGCCCTCTTTGTATCATCCCATTCAATGGTGATAGCTATCAAAAGATAGACTTCACCAAGGTTTTTCAAAATGTTTTTGAAACCTTTAATTTCTTTTTCCTAAATATCTCACTTGTATCTAGATGTGTAAAACACATACAAGTCAAGTTTTTACTGAGATGTGGGTTTTTGTTTTTTTTTGTTTTTAATGATCTCATGCATATTTCTAGGCAATATTCTTTGATTCCCATCAAATTGTGCCATGGTCCTTAATTCCATTTTAGTTATATGTGTAATGCCCGTAAAATTCCTAGCAATTTTACAGGAATTTTTGGCTTGATGATCATGGGCCTTGGGTGGGCCTTTTTCCAAAAATAAAAGAAATAAGCCAAAAAGGGGTGCAAGGCCTAGGAATTGAACCCCAAACCTCTAGAGATAGCCAAACCCTATAGATGCACCCACTAACCAGAAGCCCAATAGGACTACATCATTAGATGAAGGGGGGGGGGATTATAGATAAGTGAGATAAAGGTAAATGAAGAGGCATGGAAGAAGAGAAGAGAAACTTCTCTTCCTCCCTTTATAAAGAAGAGGGAAGGTTCTAATTTGCCACTTCCTCTCTTCTTCTTCTTCTTCTCACCGAAATTCTAGCTCCCTCTCCACCCTTGGCCGAACCCTATCCAAGCAAGAGAAGGCTAGGTTTTGATCTTCCTTAGGTCATCTTCCCCACCCAAAGCAAAGCGAAGGATGTAAGTATCCCTCACCTGCATACGAGTAGCTTCGTTTGATGTTTTATAAAAGAAATCTAAATGTTATATTCGGCCAAGCTATGATTTTAGGTTTCCATGAAGTTATATGCTATGTTTTAGTAACTAGATGATGATGTAGGATGGAAAAAGGGTTTAGGTCAAAATCTAACCCTAATGGCCACCAAGACCCATTCGGCCAAGCCATGCTTTTAGGGTTTCAATGAAGTTTCATGCTATGCTTTGGTAACTATATGATGATGTTAGGAGTTAAAATGAATTAGGACAAAATCTAACCCTAATGGCCACCAAGACCCATTCGGCCAAGCCATGCTTTTAGGGTTTCAATGAAGTTTCATGCTATGCTTTGGTAACTATATGATGATGCTAGGAGTTAAAATGAATTAGGACAAAAGCTAACCCTAATGGCCACCAAGACCCATTCGGCCAAGCCATGCTTTTAGGGTTTCAATGAAGTTTCATGCTATGCTTTGGTAACTATATGATGATGTTAGGAGTTAAAATGAATTAGGACAAAAGCTAACCCTAATGGCCACCAAGACCCATTCGGCCAAGCCATGCTTTTAGGGTTTCAATGAAGTTTCATGCTATGTTTTGGTAACTATATGATGATGTTAGGAGTTGAAATGAATTAGGTTAAAAGATAACCCTAGAAAACCCTATGGACCATTCGGCCAACCTATGCTTTTGGGTGACTAAATGAAGTTTTAATACATGTTCCTTATGAAAATGAAGTTGTGGTTAAGTTAAATGAATAGGTTAACATGTGTTTTAAGTTGGGTGAATTCATGCTGACTTGTGATATTAAATAATGCTAGATGAAGATAACATGCCTTAGGTTAGTGTTTACTTACTTTGATGCCATGCCTTATGCCATGTCTATGTGTATGCGATATTTGAAATATGTTATGAAATGAAGTATGCTATGCTATGTTAATGAAATGAAGCATGATGTGTTATGAAATGAAGTATGCTATGCTATGTTAATGCAATGATGTTAATGAAATGAAGCATGATGTGTTATGAAATGAAGTATGCTATGCTATGTTAAATGCAATGAAGCATGATGTGTTATGAAATGAAGTATGCTATGCTATGTTAATGAAATGAAGCATGATGTGTTATGAAATGAAGTATGCTATGCTATGTTAATGCATGAAGCATGATGTGTTATGAAATGAAGTATTCCATGCTATGTTAATGAAATAAGCTATGTTGTACAAATAAGCATATAAGTATTTTACCTTCTGCATGGCTTGTACCAAGACCTTAACAAGGTCCAAGAAGGGATGGGCTCCTAAGATGCCCTAGGTCGATGGAATAAGACTCGGGCCTAGGAAGGGCTTCTATGTATGATTGCCCCTAGGTCGATGGAATAAGATTCGGGCCTAGTACGGGATGGGCTCCAAGATGCCTTAGGTCGATGGAGTAAGACTCGGGCCTAGGATGGGCTTCTACGCTATGACGATTGCCCCTAGGTCGATGGAATAAGACTCGGGCCTAGAAACCTATTAGGTTCGAGACTTGCTACCTCGGGCCTATTTAGGGATGCGCACTATGATAATGAAGAAGTGGTACAATGCCGGGCCAAAATATGTTGAGATTTATATTTACGTACCTAAAATATATGTTTTCAAAACATCCTGCATATGTTTACCTACTGATTGTTATGTCTACATGCTTATGTTAGATACGTTACATGTTATGTTTTATGATATGATATGATGCTATGTTTACATGTTATGTTTGATGATATGTTAGGAATGTCTACATGCTTATGTTAGATATGTTACATGTTATGTTTGATGATATGATATGATGCTATGTTTACATGTTATGTTTGATGATATGTTAGGAATGTTTACATGCTTATGTTATATACGTTACATGTTATGTTTGATGATATGATATGATGCTATGTTTACATGTTATGTTTGATGATATGTTAGGAATGTTTACATGCTTATGTTATATATGTTTACATGTTATGTTTGATGATATGTTAGGAATGTTTACATGCTTATGTCATATACGTTACCTGTTATGTTTGAGGATATGCTATGATGTTTACGTTACTAAGTTACATACGATGCATGTTATGTTGGTTAAGCATATATTCATGTTATGCCGCTAAGTTATGGATGATACATGTTATATTTACTTATGTTACTTATGCTACATGTTAAGTTGATGATGCCATGTATGTTACACATTATATCGCTTATATGTTATGAATGCTACATGCCATGATTAATGTCGATGTATGGTTTTTGTGAGTAGGATAGGATCTTACTAAGCCTATGTGCTTATAGTTTATCTTTCCCTCGTACTGCAGATAAGGGTAAGGGAGGGATAAACTAATGGGAGCAGCAGGAGGGGCCAAATGTGTGTGGTAGTGGCATGGTGGAGAAGATCCGTTAGGTCTACATATATATGTGTTTACCTATGATGATGATGTCTATGGATGTCCTTATTATGCACCTTATGATGGTGTCGTTTAAGAACTTGAACTAAGCACTAAGTACCTATCTATGTTATGATGCATGTTCTATGCTAATAAGAAGAAGTAAAGAAGAAGTAAGAAGAAGTATCTATATATGCTATGATGCATGCTCTATGTGAAGAAGTAGAAGTATATATATATATATATATATATGTCAATGCATGTTTATGTTTAAAAAAAAAAAAAAGAAAAAAAAATGTCTAAAGTCTTCCGCTGTAAGAATTAAGAAGTATGCATAAAGTCTTATTTGTATGTAATGTAAGTATATGCAGTCACGTCACGCGCCGCCCCTCGGACATTCGAGTGCAGAAAAGGCGAGTACAGTGGTATCAGAGCGGATCTGCCTTACCACTACACACACATCAAGCTCCAAATCCTGCCGCTCCAAGTAAGAATTCTATGTCTTCTCTAATTTTGTGAATTTGTTTTCCATGTATGATAGGAAATGCTTCTAGCTTAAATATGCAAGAAAATAGGTATGATACCCTTATGCTTGTTCTTGTACGATATGAAATACCTTAAGCTTAAACTATGCATGAGAACATGAATGATGCCTTAAGCTTAAAATGACTTTATGTTAGCTTTAGTCTAAGTATCGTAGGACAACGAGCGAAAACTTATACTAGTTTTACCTTAATATATGAAGATAAACATGTCCGGAAGGCCTTGATGGTAGAGTGATGAGCTAGCACCCCCATGACCTTACACACATAGTCACAGAACTCCAGCGGCAAGTTCTGAGAACAACAACAAGTAATAACTACCCTAGCAGAATCAGCGAAACCCTCTCGCCCCACCGGGCCCGGCCCGATGGTTCGACAGAAGCTTACGATCCGATGGCGAGACTAAAGCGGAAAATTTCTGCATCTTGGTGAGCCATGGGATGCCGGGCACGGTTCAAGGCGGTGGAAAGCATCGTGGAGCTACTAGACTGGCCCGAATGCGAGAAGATTAAGTGTGTGCATCATTACGCCTTTCGGAGATGCTCGGATGTGGTGGGAGCACGGGTTAAAGCAAAGAGACAAAGTAAATCGGATGAGATGGGATGATTTCAAGTCGAGTTCTTGAAGAATTCTTCCACATGAGGGTGACCAACAAGCATTATAGCGAGTTCACTTTGGGTTCCGACAAGGTGACCTATGGTCGATGAAGCGTGAAGAGATTCAACCGACTTCGCGCTGTGCCCGGAGTTGAGTCGACGCGGAAGAGAAAGGGTCGGACTCATGCTGAAGATGCTCAGGCCGAAATAGCTCGAATGTGGCGGCGGAGTTCATAGACCGCAGCCGCGAGAGGATCTGTTGATAGTGCCTTAATTACGAGCATTACGAACAACATTAATCGACAAAGAAAGCGAGCGAAGGCGGTCGAGGCCGGTCGGGAGGTCAGAGGAACCAGGGTGCTTGGAAAGGGAACCCCACTGGCAAGAGAAGACAATGGGAGAATCCTAGAGGAGGTCCAGCGAGCAAGCAGCCCAGGATCCCTCATGTGCTACTGCGGAAGATACATCTGGAGTATGCTACCGAAGGCACAAATCGATGTTACAAGGTGAAGACAGGGCATAGAATCAGGGACTGTCCTATCCGAGTTCGAGCACCTCCTCGTAGTATGCCCGGCCGAGTGCTCATCCATTACATCGGATCTGAGCCGCAATCGAAGGAACCCCAATCCACCAAGGAGACTAGAAGCCCGCCAACTATGGCGGATGCTAGGGTATTCTCTCTCACCCAAGAAGATGTGGCAAACGCCTCTCTGATTATCCGCAGTCGGATATTTATTTTCTATCAGCATGCTACTGCATTATTTGATACTGGGGCAACACATTCGTTTATTTCTACACACTTCACTGGAAAGATAGACATACCACCACAAGCTCTAGACCACAAGTTCTTAACAACTCTGCCCTCGGGAGAAGTAATGCCCTCCACTCATATGCTGCGAGCCGCACCCATCAGAATTGTAGACAGAGAACTCTACTGCGATCTGATAGTGCTCGACATGCAGGATTATGACATCATATTGGGCATGGATTTCTTAAGCAAGTATGCGGTGCTTGATCGAGTGCCAAAAGGAAAGTGGTATTCAGTAGAGGCGGAGCCTAGGTTCGAATTTATTGGAGAACCAAGGAGAAGAGTCAATAAGATTTTATCAGCCCTACAGGCACGTAAGATGTTAGACAGTGGGTGCCTTTGGGTTTACGGCACACAAGTCAAGATGAGGATCGGAAGCTAGAGAATGTCGAGTTGTATGCAACTACCGGAGGTATTCCCGGATGAACTACGAGGTTAGCCCGGATAGAAGTTGAATTTGAGATCGAGTTGATTCCACAGTACTAAACCGATCTCTAAAGCACCTTACCGTATGGCGCGGTGAATTAAAGGAACTTCGTGGACAACTACAGAGTTACTCGACAAGGGACTTATTAGCCCAAGTCGCTCTCCATGGGAGCTCCGGTCTTTGTTGGTGAAGAAGAAAGATGGGTCTATGCGAATGTGCATAGACTACCGAGCGCTGAACAATGTGACGATCAAGAACCGGTACCCTTTACCGCGGATTGATGACCTGTTCGACCAACTAAAAGGTGCCGTCTTCTCTAAGATTGACACGAGGTCCGGCTATCATCAAGTAAAAGTAAAACCGGATGATATCCCAAAGAGGCGACCTTCCGTACAAGGTATGGACATTACGAGTTCGTAGTTATGCCCTTGAATTGGCGAATGCACATACATTCATGGATTTGATGAATCGGGTATTCTCGGCATTCCTCGACAAGTTTGTGATCGTCTTCATCGACGACATACTAATATATTCGAGAACCCCCGAAGAGCACGCAGAACACCAGAGACCTGGAGGAACACTGCAGCCGATCCAGATTCCAGAATGGAAATGGGAGGACATTTCTATGGATTTCATCTCAGGATTGCCCAAGACGACAAACGGTTATGATGCTATATGGGTAATTGTGGACAGATTGACGAAGTCCGCCCATTTCTTAGCAATCAAGATGACCTATTAAGCGAGACAATTGGCTCAGTTATATGCTAAGGAAATTATTAGACTACATGGAATTCCTAAGACCATCATTTCTGACAGAGATGGTCGCTTTATTTCCCATTTCTGGGAATGTGTTCAGAAATCCTTAGGCACGAAGCTATTGTTCAGTACTGCCTTCCATCCCCAGACGGACGGACAGACCGAAAGGGTGAATCAAGTACTGGAGGATATGTTACGAGCCTGCGCCCTGAATTTCAAAGGTAGCTGGTGCCGATACTTATGTCTGGCAGAATTCGCCTACAATAATAGCTATCAAGCTACTATTGGGATGGCACCCTACGAGGCTCTATACGGGAGGAAATGTAGATCTCCCATATGCTGGTACGAGGGTGGTGAAAAGAAGAGGATGGGACTCCAGACGGACTTCATCGACAACACCACCCGAGCTATACGTAACATCCGCCAGAGAATTGAAACTGTTCAGAGCCGACAAAAGAGCTATGCGGATATGCGGCGTAGACCATTAGAATTCGAAGTTGGGGACCTAGTATTCCTCAAAGTGGCTCCTATGAAAGGAGTGATGAGATTAGGAAGGAAGGGTAAACTGAGTCCACGCTACGTGGGACCGTATTCGGTATTGCAGAGGATTGGCAAGGTAGCTTACAAGCTAGAGCTGCCTCAAGAGATGTCGGCTATTCACAATGTGTTCCATGTCTCTGTGCTCAAGAAATGCATTTCCAGTACGGACCAAGTGATCGAGCCACAAACAGTACAAGTTCAAGAGGACCTGAGTATTGAAAGTCGGCCTATCCAAATACTAGACCGAGAAATCAAGAGGCTAAGGAACAAAGAGGTGCCCTTAGTAAAGGTCCTGTGGCAGAATCAACGGTACGAGGAAGCTACATGGGAACGCGAGGAGGACATGAAGCAGAAGTACCCACAATTGTTCTAAGTTTCGAGGATGAAACTTTTTAAAGGTATGAAGGATTGTAACGCCCGTAAAATTCCTAGCAATTTTACAGGAATTTTTGGCTTGATGATCATGGGCCTTGGGTGGGCCTTTTTTCAAAAATAAAAGAAATAAGCCAAAAAGGGGTGCAAGGCCTAGGAATTGAACCCCAAACCTCTAGAGATAGCCAAACCCTATAGATGCACCCACTAACCAGAAGCCCAATAGGACTACATCATTAGATGAAGGGGGGGGGGGGATTATAGATAAGTGAGATAAAGGTAAATGAAGAGGCATGGAAGAAGAGAAGAGAAACTTCTCTTCCTCCCTTTATAAAGAAGAGGGAAGGTTCTAATTTGCCACTTCCTCTCTTCTTCTTCTTCTTCTTCTCACCGAAATTCTAGCTCCCTCTCCACCCTTGGCCGAACCCTATCCAAGCAAGAGAAGGCTAGGTTTTGATCTTCCTTAGGTCATCTTCCCCACCCAAAGCAAAGCGAAGGATGTAAGTATCCCTCACCTGCATACGAGTAGCTTCGTTTGATGTTTTATAAAAGAAATCTAAATGTTATATTCGGCCAAGCTATGATTTTAGGTTTCCATGAAGTTATATGCTATGTTTTAGTAACTAGATGATGATGTAGGATGGAAAAAGGGTTTAGGTCAAAATCTAACCCTAATGGCCACCAAGACCCATTCGGCCAAGCCATGCTTTTAGGGTTTCAATGAAGTTTCATGCTATGCTTTGGTAACTATATGATGATGTTAGGAGTTAAAATGAATTAGGACAAAATCTAACCCTAATGGCCACCAAGACCCATTCGGCCAAGCCATGCTTTTAGGGTTTCAATGAAGTTTCATGCTATGCTTTGGTAACTATATGATGATGCTAGGAGTTAAAATGAATTAGGACAAAAGCTAACCCTAATGGCCACCAAGACCCATTCGGCCAAACCATGCTTTTAGGGTTTCAATGAAGTTTCATGCTATGCTTTGGTAACTATATGATGATGTTAGGAGTTAAAATGAATTAGGACAAAAGCTAACCCTAATGGCCACCAAGACCCATTCGGCCAAGCCATGCTTTTAGGGTTTCAATGAAGTTTCATGCTATGTTTTGGTAACTATATGATGATGTTAGGAGTTGAAATGAATTAGGTTAAAAGATAACCCTAGAAAACCCTATGGACCATTCGGCCAACCTATGCTTTTGGGTGACTAAATGAAGTTTTAATACATGTTCCTTATGAAAATGAAGTTGTGGTTAAGTTAAATGAATAGGTTAACATGTGTTTTAAGTTGGGTGAATTCATGCTGACTTGTGATATTAAATAATGCTAGATGAAGATAACATGCCTTAGGTTAGTGTTTACTTACTTTGATGCCATGCCTTATGCCATGTCTATGTGTATGCGATATTTGAAATATGTTATGAAATGAAGTATGCTATGCTATGTTAATGAAATGAAGCATGATGTGTTATGAAATGAAGTATGCTATGCTATGTTAAATGCAATGAAGCATGATGTGTTATGAAATGAAGTATGCTATGCTATGTTAATGAAATGAAGCATGATGTGTTATGAAATGAAGTATGCTATGCTATGTTAATGCATGAAGCATGATGTGTTATGAAATGAAGTATGCCATGCTATGTTAATGAAATAAGCTATGTTGTACAAATAAGCATATAAGTATTTTACCTTCTGCATGGCTTGTACCAAGACCTTAACAAGGTCCAAGAAGGGATGGGCTCCTAAGATGCCCTAGGTCGATGGAATAAGACTCGGGCCTAGGAAGGGCTTCTATGTATGATTGCCCCTAGGTCGATGGAATAAGATTCGGGCCTAGTACGGGATGGGCTCCAAGATGCCTTAGGTCGATGGAGTAAGACTCGGGCCTAGGATGGGCTTCTACGCTATGACGATTGCCCCTAGGTCGATGGAATAAGACTCGGGCCTAGAAACCTATTAGGTTCGAGACTTGCTACCTCGGGCCTATTTAGGGATGCGCGCTATGATAATGAAGAAGTGGTACAATGTCGGGCCCAAATATGTTGAGATTTATATTTACGTACCTAAAATATATGTTTTCAAAACATCCTGCATATGTTTACTGTGATTCTTATGTTGAATCGTTACATGTTATGTTTTATGATATGATATGATGCTATGTTTACATGTTATGTTTGATGATATGTTAGGAATGTTTACATGCTTATGTTATATACGTTACATGTTATGTTTGATGATATGATATGATGCTATGTTTACATGTTATGTTTGATGATATGTTAGGAATGTTTACACGCTTATGTTATATATGTTTACATGTTATGTTTGATGATATGTTAGGAATGTTTACATGCTTATGTCATATACGTTACCTGTTATGTTTGAGGATATGCTATGATGTTTACGTTACTAAGTTACATACGATGCATGTTATGTTGGTTAAGCATATATTCATGTTATGCCGCTAAGTTATGGATGATACATGTTATATTTACTTATGTTACTTATGCTACATGTTAAGTTGATGATGCCATGTATGTTACACATTATATAAACTTATATGTTATGAATGCTACATGCCATGATTAATGTCGATGTATGGTTTTTGTGAGTAGGACAGGATCTTACTAAGCCTATGTGCTTATAGTTTATCTTTCCCTCGTACTGCAGATAAGGGTAAGGGAGGGATAAACTAATGGGAGCAACAGGAGGGGCCAAATGTGTGTGGTAGTGGCATGGTGGAGAAGATCCGTTAGGTATACATATATATGTGTTTACCTATGATGATGATGTCTATGGATGTCCTTATTATGCATGCTTATGATGGTGTCGTTTAAGAACTTGAACTAAGCACTAAGTACCTATCTATGTTATGATGCATGTTCTATGCTAATAAGAAGAAGTAAAGAAGAAGTAAGAAGAAGTATCTATATATGCTATGATGCATGCTCTATGTGAAGAAGAAGTATATATATATATATATATATATATATATATATGTCAATGCATGTTTATGTTTAAAAAAAAAAAAAAGAAAAAAAAAATGTCTAAAGTCTTCCGCTGTAAGAATTAAGAAGTATCCATAAAGTCTTCCGCTGTATGTAATGTAAGTATGTACGATCGCGTCACGCGCCGCCCCTCCGGACATTCAGGGTCTGGAAAAGGGCGGGCGTTACAATATGCATGATGATGATTATGGCATAAATATGATATTGATAAAAACATATGCCAAAATCACGATGTCATGGCATGTGAATGACGTTTTAGCATACATGACATATAAAGATACTTCTAAACATGATCATGACATTTTTATAGATAAAAATGAAAATGATGTCATAGCATGGCAAGGAAAATAAATCATGGCAAGTAAAATATACTAAGGTATGGAATACCTAAGTGTTAAATCCAAGTTGCCATTTCTAGGAATTAATTCCATTTTTCCTTAAAGCCATTTATCCTCCTAGTGTGCCATAAACCCAAAATGACACACCAATACTTCTAGGACCTAATTGCGTCAATTTAATCATTTTTCATCTTCTCAAACCATATTGGCACACCCTAATGTGTCAACTCACAATGGTTAGGTTAACTACCCATCCACTTAGGGTTGACACACCCTAACCCATTTAGTGTGAATCGATCACGCTCTTAGGAACCCAATACCTATTGGAGCTCCTTGGGTTAACAAGGTATTCTCTAGGGATAACTTCCCTAGATACCTTCCTAATGACCCTTTTAGGCTTTGAAGCCATAGTCTTTTGGGTCTTTCCTAGGTCAACTCTAGAGGTGACTCCTCCAATGACCTTCTTAGTGGCTACATTTGATTTCTTTGAGATCTTAGCCACTATGCAAATACCATGGCTAGACTTAGGAATAACTTCCCTATTGGCCTTGGTTTTCCTAGACCTAGAAATAGTTCCATAATCAAATGGAACGTTATGATAAGTCTTCTTGGGCTTAGGTTTGTGACCCAAACCTTCCTTGCCCTTAGACCGTTTTTGAACCTTAGGTCTTGACTTTTGGGCATTTGACCCTTGAATTAAATTTTCAATAATCCTAAGGGTTTTCTCAAGTTTTTCTAGCCTTAACCTCAAGGCTTGGTTCTCTAGCTCTAATTTTCTCAATTTTGAATTTTCATTTATCTTTTGGGAAGGACTCTTTCTAGGCATATGCCTAGACTTTTTGGGATTAATACCCAAATTTTCCTCTATTCTCCTAATGGACTCCTTTGGTAAAATATTTCTAGAATTATGAGTCCTAGGTTTGTCCTTAGATAAACTAACATGCTTAGCACCTAGACAAACATATTTCTTCCTACTAGCATGCTTTTCATTGATAATTGCAAGAGAGCTAAAATAATTCTTAGTATGCTTTTCAACTTTAGGAATTGAAGGTGCATAATTTAAATTTACCTTAGGGTTAGTGTAACGCCTGCCCTTCCCCTCCTCCTAACACACATCCTATAGACGGGCGACGGCGCTATGCGATCATACATTCATGCATATAACAGCGGAAGCATTTAAAAAACTTTACAACTTTTAACTCTAATTACATTAACCCAATCAACCTAACAATTTAATCATGGAAAAAGGTCTTAGAGATTTATTTAACTAAACATGTATTAACCATTTCAAGGTTCATAAAAATAAACATGAGTAACAACCATAGAAAGCATTAACGTCTCCTAACAGTTTACACATAAACTGAAAATCATGCATAAGTCCGTATATGAAAAATGATCTCGTCCACCATGCCACTGCCACACACATCTTTGCCCCTCCTGCTGCTCCCTTTAATTTATCCATTCCTTGCCCTTTTCTGCAGTACAAGGAAAGTAAACTGTAAGCACATAGGCTTAGTAAGGTCCTTTCCTACTCACAAAAACATGCATCATGAATTAAACGTAAAGTAATGACATGTTCGTTTAAACAACATATGAGCACAACATTTATTTAAAGTAGAGACATGATCAATTTAGGAAAAGAACATAAACTTAGCATTTTCATCGCAACAGTACATTGTCTCTAAACATGATAATTCGATGAACATAAAATGGTATATGCAGGATGCTCTTTGAAAACATATAGTTTATATACTTAAACATAATCTCAACATATTGGGCCCGACATTGTACCACATACATCATTTGCGCGCATCCTAAATAGATCCGAGGTAGCTAATCCCGAACCTACTAGGTTACTAGGTCCATACTATGTTCGTCGACCTACGGGCAACCTTGGAGCCCATCCCGTGGACCTTGTTAGGGTCCGGTACAAGCCATGCATAAAGTAAAATAACATACATGTTCTTTGTCCTAAAGAGTGTTCTTGTCCCCACTCTTAGGGAAACATTTCTTAGACATTTCATATACGTGAGTCATGCCTAACATGGGTGAAAACATAAGCATGTAGCAGCATAAATCGGCATGAGTACAATTTAACATGGCATAAGATAGTGACATAAGGAAAATTAAGCTAACATAAATAGAAATCATCATCTAACATTCATAATGTGGAAGAATTTCAACAAGAATAATTTCTCTAATCCTATTAGCCGAACCTTCTACACATAGTTCTAGATTCTTTTGTTCAAAATCAAGCATACAAAATTACATCGTAAGCACTTATACTGCAGGTGAGGGGATACTTACATTCTACGCTTTTTCACCAATTTATACCGTTAGACTTCGCAAAGAGAAGACCTCCTACGTGTTTCCTTGTGTAGTATAACTTGCGATAGCGTCTGAACAAATGGCATCATATTTTCATAAAAGGAGATAAACTCCTCCGCCGTATTCAATTCCCTCCAGTAAATGAGGCTCTCTCGTAAGAATGATGAACCCTCGGATGGTTCAGTTTTAACGGGATCAAGGCTATGAAAAACATTGATCTGTATCTCTTCCAACAGCTGGGAGAAGCTATTCGACGGCTGGAGGAAAAATGAGCGAGAGAGAGAGAGAGAGAGAGAGAGAGAGAGAGGGGTCGGCGTGAGGTTTTAGAGAGAGGAAAGAAAAGAAATATATATATAAATTAGGATTTTTCTTAACCTAATTATCCCTTTAAATGATCAGCTAGATTAATCAACTTCTTTCTTTTTTTCTACCAATAGATATATTCTGTTATATCCTACTCATTGGTAATCTTATGACTTAGTGGTGGGAAGCCTATTCCCCCAAATCAATGGTTCATGGTTCAAGCCTCGACTACGAACTATTTATTCATTTTTTTTATTCTTATTTCTATATATATATATATATATATATTTCCTTTAAATAAAAATATAGTAACTAAAATTTGGGATGTTACAGTTAGCTTGGGAAGCTCCCCCTACATGAGATACACCTTCTTGCCCTTTCTTCCTCCCCCTAGGGCATTGGCTTTGGTAGTGCCCCCTTTGGTTGCATTTGAAGCACACAATGTGCTCTTTGCTCTTAATTGAGAGGACTCCGGCATCCTTTGACTTTGGGTTGACTTTTGGTGTCGATGCCTTTTCCTTAGCCAATTTAGGGCATTTGCTCTTGTAATGCCTTTTCTCCCTACACTTAAAGCATATTATGTGATTTTTATTTAAAATAATAACACTTGAGTTACCTAGGGAGGTGGTGGAGGCCTCTTCACTTCTTCAGGAGGTAGAAACTTCATTTTGATCTTGCTCCGGAAAGAAAATCCTTTCCTCCCCCTCAATCCTAGAGGTGGAGGTCTCCACCAAATCATCCACATCTTCGAATGTGGATGCCAATTCTTCCACGACATTCTCCTCCACTTGTGCCGATTCAGGATTCTTGTGGAATTCAACCACCTTATTCCACAAATCCTTTACATCCCTTAAATTTCCTAGCCTAGACCAAATATGGGTAGGAATCAAATCACTAAGTAATTTAATTACCTCGAGATTTATCTTGAAATCCTTCATTTGGTCTTGGGTCCACCTTGATTTTTCTAGTGGCTTTTTTTCTTTGTCCCTAGGCACTTCAAAACCATTTTCAATGATTAACATGAAATCGAAATCGGTTTTGAAATATACCTCCATCCGTTTCTTCCACCAATCAAAATCTCCATCGAATTTCGGTGGATGGATGTTGTAGTCGGCCATCTTGTATTGCTTGTGTCGGCAGTTAGTCCTTGACAAACGCCTTGGCTCTGATACCACTTGTAGAGGATCGATCGGTGTGTATTGTCTGGCTAGAGGGGGGTGAATAGCCCTCAATCGTTCGATGGTGGAATTCGTTCGTTCTCGTTGTGTTACTTTCCTACGATTGTCGTTAGCGTAGCGGAAACAATAGAAACAATAATAATACTAACAACAAATAAGCATACGCAAACACACGCGATATACGTGGTTCGGAACCGAATGGGTCCTACTCCACGGGCGAGCTCTTCGAGCTCTAGTTATGCGCACGACACTAACTAACTCCTTCTCGACTACACGTCAGAGGTGGAGAAACCTCTCACAAGCTATAACAACAAGTAATATATGAAATACAAGCAATACAAAGACAAATACGAAATAGACGTAAAGAACACTTTACAACACTTGCTTTAGATGGCTCTTGAAGGTCTGGAATGCAGCAACAATTCCCCTCCAATAGCTTCACAAAAGTCTTGGCGAAATCCTCTCACTTGTACTCCATTTATAACCTACATCAAGCTATTTTCGCGCTCAATAGTCGACTGCCAAAAGGCCCCAGTCGACTTCCCCTGTAGTCGTTGTCTCACAACGGCCAGATCCACATTGGATAAGTTCCAACAAATCACCTACCAGTCGACTGATGATGTCCATCAGTCGACTGGTGACCTAGTAGTCGACTGCCCAGTCGGCTACGGAGCATTCTGTGCTCGCGACATTTCCATCACCGATCGTCATCGACATCGATCATCAATAGCGAATGACCGCTAAGCACAAAACCTGCAGTCCTTACACTGAACCCTAGTCGACTTGGACGATCGGCACCTATGCGCCGATCATTGTCGGGCAAAACCTCAAACACCAAGTTGTTTGAGCATCCGACCGTCGGGTAAACCCTCAAACCTCAAGTTTGAGCCTCCGACACTCAGTCTTAGCCACTTGGCCAAGTCCACATCTTACCTCATGGAGTTCCCCACCGAAGCTCTCTTCCCTCGGCCTACATCCCTCGGATGCGCCAAGCGCACAACTTCGCAATGCCATCCTTCGCGTCTCATGCCCTCGAAGTATGCTTCCCTTAGGCCTCACTCCATTCGCTCCCCGTCTGGTGGTCCCTTGGATGCACCAAGCGCACGGCTTCGCAATGCCATCCTTCACCGACTCAAGGACCCCGAGCCTAGTGAACTTACCAAGTCCTCAAGACTTCCCACATGCACCAAGCGCACGACTTCGTAATGCATCTTTCACCAAGGACCAAGCGCACGACTTCGCAATGCTTTGGACTTTTCCACACCAAACTCCATGCTTGGATTTTCCATGCCAACACCATGTTGGACTTTCCCACACCAAGCTCCATGCTTGGATTTTCCATGTCATGAGTTTTGTCTATCATCAAAATACTATCAAGGTACTGCTTGAGTCAAACTCTAGTCAACCTGGGCCGATTGCATCAACACTATTCACCCCCTCTAGCGCATCATCGATCCCCCAACACTTTTTTCGCCGACCACCTTTTCTTTCTTCCCCTATCTCAGGTAAAGAAAAGCTTCAAATACATGACATTCCATGGTTGAGGTAGCACCCGACTAAATGCGTCTTGAAGATAATAGGCTGCTCCAATCACTCTCCAAGTAACTTTGTAAGAGTCCTCCCAGTTAGTGGACAACTTCTCCACTTATCCTACGAGGTTCACCTTGTAGAGCACTAAATCCCCAATTTGAAAATAACACGACACCACCCTCTTATTGAAAGCTCGCTGCACCCTTCTCCAATATGCTTCCATTCGAATTCGAGCCTACTCCCATATCTCCTCAGTTAGGTTTAATTCAACTCTCCTCTATATTTCATTGTCAACAAGATCATAAGCTTGCACTTAGTCACTTTGGAGGACCACTTCTATAGGAATAACTACCTCTGTTCCATATACCATGCTAAAGGGTTCTCCCCCATAGGGTTCATTGTAGTGGTCGTATAATCCCACAAGACAATGAACAATCACATTATCGTGATGCAATATATCAAAACAAAATTTATAAGTAACTAAACCCCCTCTATATTAATGTGCATAGAGATGACTCAGATTATCTCTCAATGAATGTAATCAGTAGAATGATGTCATTAGGATTGTCTTATTAGTTCTTTGGATTTTCTAATATAAATGATGGGTTTTGGAATTTGAAATTCTAACCTACAATTGCAAGATAATTAAAATTCTAATCTAACAATGAAAGTAATTAAAACATTCAATAAATAAAATAATATAGGAATTAAATCAAACACTTAGAAGATAGTAAATGAAACAACTAAAATTGTAAGAGACATTTAATCAAACATGTAACATGCTCAACTAATGTTAAGCTAACCGAAGTCAACCAAATGTAAGGATAAATTGATAAACACTTGACATGTAGAAAATTAATCTAAGCTAAATAAAAATATAAATGATTTGATCGACCCAAGATGTGCCCGGTGTGTGAACAAGTTTCTCATGGCTAAGTCTAACAAAGCTCGATCGAGGCTCCGAAAGATGATGGTGCAAGCTCCTTAATCGGGGAACTTGGTGGAAATCTAAGCTCTCACGGATCCAGTTGAGCTTGGATGGGTGTTGTCAGAGCAGAACTCCTCCTTGAATCTATAGGAGAAAGTGAAGTGAGGTGGAAGATGGAGGATGCCGTCAGAATCCCTCGATGAAGCGACTCCTCATCGAATTCAATGAAGAGAAGTGGATGGATGAAGGTGGAGGCGACTGCTAGGTCTTTAGGGAAGAAGATATGAAGTGTTTTCTAGCCAAAAATGCCTTCTATAGCGCCCTAGCCAAAACAACGTCTGCGCCACGACCATGTCTAGTGGACTTGGCTATGCCTGGCACGGTCGTGCCAGACTATGTGAGTTTCAAATGTGCACTGATTGAATGGGGTTGTAAAGGACATGGTTTAGCTCGAAAAATCCTCGATTTTCTCCCCAAATGTCCTACAAAAAAATATACAACAAATTAGTGTTAAGGATATCAAATTAGCATGTATTTATATTAAGGCACTAAAACAATCAATATTTGTAAAACATGATAAATATATCGAATTAACCATACGAATGGATTAAAACATCAAGGAATGAATATAAATGTCATATAAAAAATGTGAGTTATTAATTCCCCTACACTTATTTTGCATGTCTCGTGCAAGTAACTAAACTAAGAAAACAACTAAAGATGCATTCTCCTAAAAATTCTCAATCATACTTAGAAAATTATGAAAGAAAGTTATCAAAGATTGTCAAATCTCAAAACTCAAGAAGCATGGTGATTTCAATCTATCTTGAATAAACTGAGAATGACTAGGTCTCTCAAGGTAAGTGGTGGTGGCTCTCTATCTCATGTATATGTTGTTGGTGCAGGGGAACCAGATGATCGAACACCTGTGTTTTAATTATGGCAAAAGATGCAAAGTTAAGATTACATCGTTATCTCACGGGCTTAATCGAGTGTGAAGAAAAGTGCTAAAGCAAGGGATGAAGGCTGGCGACACTCAGAGGAAGCCGCGGTGGTTGGGCGACACTCGAGTGACTTCGGAGGGAGCCGAAGGAATCGAGTGGAAGGCCGGAAGCAAGAGCTACAAAGTAAGTATCGAGGTAAGATCGTTTGTGTCTGAGTGTAAGTGAGGTCATATCCTATTTACGGGGATGGTCTTAAGCGTAGATCCGACTAAAGACATCCCATGGATGGTCTAGGTCGAGATCAGACGGTCAACGACCGTCGAAATTATATTTTTATTAAGCTAACTTGTGATTTCAGCAAGCATCAATCGACTGCCCACAAGAGCCACTCGACTACCTTAAATCAGTCGACTGCTGAGTGTTGCGACTCGACTGGCATTGCCATCAGTTGACTGATGATGGCCATCAGTCGACTGATGGTCAAGGATCAACTTCGAGAAGTCAAGCCTTATCACCTCATTCCAAGGAGCTTGGTGCCTAATTTTGATTGGCTGAAGACTCACTCGATGGGGGGCTCAAAAGCTATAAAAGGAGGGCTTCTCTAAGGGGTTTTCATCAATTCTAAAAGCCTCCAAGTGCTTCCGATATGCTACGACTCTCCGACATCCCTACGACGAAGCGCTGAAGAAATGACGACTAGAGCTCAATCTTCTTCATCTACGAGTCATCGATAAAAGTGTTTTTATAGTTTCAATCTGTACTTAAGTGCTTTTATTGTAATGAGAAGAGGGGGAGTGTCCCTCTATCTCGATCCTTTTCGTGGTTTTTGTATTCGATTAACTCCTACCTCCAACGAGGAGGAGTTCGTTAGTGATTTGCCCTCTGTGCATGGTCAAGGACCACTAGGGCCTTGGATTAGTAGCCGTAGGCTATGAACCAAGTAAAAACCCTCTTGTCTTCTTTATTTTTATATTGTTTTATTCTTTCCGTTGCGTAACTCAAGTATCGAAACTAACGAAAGTTTTTATCGCTATTCACCCCCCTCTAGCGATCCGCTCGATCCAACAATTGGTATCAGAACCGGGGGTGCTAAGATTTGGTGAAACCACCAATCTAGCTTTTCTACAGATTTTTTTCCTTTTTATTTCTATTTATTTCGATTTTTTTTAATCTCTTTCATTCGCTGAGATTTTCTCCCGCACTACTAATCTAAGACGCGAGTCTTGGTACATTTCGCTTGTTTGTGTCGTTGCTAGGTTTTCCTTTTTTCTATCTTCATTTTCTTTCTCTTTTTTTGTCAATGGCCCATCTCGAGGGTTTTAGCATCGTCCGACCTCCATTTTACAACGGAGATGACTTCCGTTATTGGAAGGGTCGGATGGAGTGCTTCCTTAAGACCCAAATCGAGATGTAGATCATAATCCAAACGGGATTCACACTTCCGACTAACGAAATGGGTGAATCTTTGGATTATGACCAATGGACCAATGGTACAAAAAGACAAATTGAAGCCAACGCCAAGGTGACTTAAATCCTCCAATGCGGCTTGTCGAAGGAGGAGCTTAATCGCATCGACCCATTCATCAGTGCCAAAGACTTATGGATAAAGTTGGTCGAATTACACGAAGGGACCGACGAAGCTAAGGTTTGTAAGCGCGACCTTGTTCTTAATAAGTTGTATAATCTAAGAATGCAGGAACATGAGACGGCGTCACAACTACACGCCCGCGTCCAGGACATTGTCAACGGCTTGCACACCATCGGACACAAGGTCAAAAACCGTGACCTCCTAAGGTACGTTCTTAACTCATTTCCTAGGACTACCTTGTGGGCATCCATGGTCGATGCCTACAAGGTCTCTAAGGATATTTTGAAGCTTAGGTTAGACGAATTATTTTTCGAGTTTGAATGTCACGAGCAGACTAACGTGGTCCAGGCCGAGAGAGGTATTGCTCTACTTGCAGGAAAAAGAAGCAAGCCACCTACTAGGCAAGAAGATGGACTCGAACCCGAAGACGAATTAGAGTTCGAATCCGAAGAGGTGGAAGCAATAGTGAACGTAGTGCAGAAGACCGTTTGAAGGGAAAGAAGGCTACTAAAGAACCAAAAGAGGGCACAATTTAAATCAAATAAAAAAAGGCTTTTCATGCAACATGGGACAACGAAGAAGGCGTCGGCATAGCATGCATGGCAAGACCCGAAGAGTCCGAATCTGAACCCAATTACAACACTGACTGCGAACTTGAGGACTACTTCAAGAGGCAACTCAAAGCTGGACCAAACGGGAAAATTAAGGTTAGCCACTCACTAATTCATATGCTTTACAATACAATTAAATTACTAACTAGGAAATTAGCTAAATTCGAGTCTAGGGTCGAGTCCTTGGTTGAGGAGGTTAAAACCCTCAAACAAGAGACACCCCTAAACTTCTCGACTAGTCGAGTTCAAGAAGAGGACTCAACTCGAGTTGAAAAACTCGAAGAAGAGAACTCTCTCTTGAAAGGACGAGTCCAAGAGCTCGAAGCTTGGTTGAACAAGTTCTCGACGGGGTCTAAGAATCTGAATCGATTTCTTGGAACTCAGAGAGCCGTGTACAATAGAGCCGGACTCAGATATAGCTCAAAGACTATGAATATATCTTACATGTCTATCGTAAATCACAGTCATCATCGATTCCAAGCATGGGTCCCGAAAACTTTATTAAACTCACATATAAGGACCAATAGGTTTTGGATTTCCCAGGATCAAGTTCATTACTTGACTAGACCATATTGGTTCAATGATCCAGGGGGAGCTAATACCAAAATAATATATCCGATAACCTAAACCTTATTTTTAAAAAATGATTAGATAGGACTATAACTCATCAATTCTTGATAACATATTACTAGGATGCGCGTGAGATGATAGTACGCTAGGAAAATAGAGTCTCATGTATTCGGGCTAGATAAGGCATATCTTGTTCGGTTCACTTGACCGAGTGGAACTAGCTGAAGCTACCTCGCCATATCATAGACTAGTTAGACCAGGAAGTGGTCTTAGGTGAGTCAAGTTACTATTTTCTCGAAATTGGCTTTGTCTAAGGAAGTGGTCATTTTTCCGATCAAAGAAGGCCCCTGTGCCTCGCCATGACCTGGAAGCCAAGATCTTGAAAAGGTGACTTGATGAGCTTAGGATCAAATCCAAATCTAACGCAAGGTTGACCAGTTTCAAATCATTAAATTTAATCAAGATAAAATTGGAATCATCTCACACAACATATAAGGTGAACCAATTCTAAGACACTTAGAATGAGTGAGATGAATAAGGAATAATTTCACTTACATAATATTTTCAAAAATGTTATCTATTTTTCAAACTATCGATCTTAAACATTTACTTATACTCGGACAAAACTCTAAATATACAACCTTCTAGGTCAATGTTTAGCGCCCCCTAACTCTTCTATACCTTGTATACTTGATTAAGGGGGAGAGCAAACTAACCCTAAGGGTTATATATTTTCAAAAGTTATTAGCGTATAAGTATTTTGAAACTCAAAGCTAATTTTATAATTATTTTGAAAATCAAATTAATCTCAAGACTTATATTGTTGGTGCAGAGACTTATACCTCGAACCAAAGTAAATCGAGACACATTCTTGGACTCATGTTAGATAATCTTTATGCATGCTACTTTTTGTTAAAAACCCCTACCTTTTATATACAACCCCAATTTTTTTTGATTTATGGCAAAAGGGGGAGAAGAGCACAAGTTAATGAGTGCATCATTTACATTTACTCATTTTCCACATTATACTATTTCCTTAACTTTGCGTAAGTTTGCCATAGATAAAAAAGGGGGAGATTGTTAGTGCAGGGGCACCAGATGATCGAACACCTGTGTTTTAATTATGTCAAAAGATGCAAAGTTAAGATTACATCATTATCTCACGGGCTTAATCGAGTGTGCAAAAAAGTGCTAAAACAAGAGCTGAAGGCTGGCGACAACCGGAGGAAGCCACGGTGGTCGGGCGACACTCGAGTGACTTCAGAGGGAGCCAAAGGAATCGAGTAGAAGGCCGGAAGCAAGAGCTACAAAGTAAGTATCGAGGTAAGCTCGTGGGTGTCTGAGCGTAAGTGAGGTCATATCCTCTTTACAGGGATGGTCTTAAGCGTAGATCCGACTAAAGACATCCCATTGATGGTCTAGGTCGAGATCGGACGGTCGACAACTGTCGAAATTATATTTTTATTAAGCTAACTTGTGATTTCAGCAAGCATCAGTCGACTGCCCACAAGAGCCACTCGATTGCCTTAAATCAGTCGATTGCTGAGTGTTGCGACTCGACTGGCGCTGCCATTAGTCGACTGATGATGGCCATCAGTCGATTGATGGTCAAGGATCAGCTTCGAGGAGTCAAGCCTTATCACCTCATTCCAAGGAGCTTGGTGCCTAATTTTGATTGGCTAAAGACCCACTCGATGAGGGGTTCAAAAGCTATAAAGGGCTTCTCTAAGGGTTTTTCATCAATTCTAAAAGCCTCCAAGTGCTTCTTATATGCTACGACTCTCCGACATCCCTACAACGAAGCGCTGTAAAAATGATGACTAGAGCTCAATCTTCATCTACGAGTCATTGGTAAAAGTGTTTTTATAGTTTCAATTTGTAACTTAAGTTCATTATCGTTCTTTTATCGTAACGAGAAGAGGGGGAGTGTCCCTTTACTCGATCCTTTTTGTGGTTTTTGTATTCGATTAACTCCTACCTCCAACGAGGAGAAGTTCGTTAGTGATTTGCCCTCCGTGCGTGGTCAAGGACTACTAGGGCCTTGGAGTAGTAGCCGTAGGCTACGAACCAAGTAAAAAACCCTCTTGTCTTCTTTATTTTTATATTGTTTTATTCTTTCCACTGTGTAACTCAAGTATCGAAACGAACAAAAGTTTTTATTGCTATTCACCCCCCCTCTAGCGATCCGCTCGATCCAACATATGTAATAGTGAAGTTCACTCGAGCTACTCATGGTATATGCACTACCATATGTTTGATTCTCTTCTAATCTTTACCACTACATACACATAAGAATACACAATTTTTGAAGGCTTATTAAGAATGTAAGGGAAACATGAGTCAAAGCAAATAATAATATGTATGTAGGAAAAGAAATGAATGAATTAAAGAAAAAGATCGATGTAATGATGGTAGATATGAGAATATTGAAATGCTAGATAGATGAGTACAAGAAAGCATAGCCTCAAAAGTTGCGATTCATGCAAGTTTTTCTCAATTCACTAAATAACATGTAAACAACCCCTATCACTTCCTATAATACAAATTGATTCATGATATACAATAAATCTCTTAATGATTGCAACAAGGGATGTCAATCATAAAAAAATACTATTACATATAAATTAAAATTCACAACATGTCAAAGAATCTTTTTTCTTCATTGCCTTTATTCATTTTCCTAAATGTTTATTTTTTATTTCCCTATTTTTTTTTTCTTTTTTTCAACAATTTTTTTTTCACACAATTTTTTTTCCTTGACAAGTATTGCACTTCCCTATACTCTTACTCTATCTAAGCTAAAAAATAAAGAGTATGACTCGCTCATGGTGATCAAGCACAACTTGCCTATGCTTCCACTAAACACTTCTGAGTTATTTCTCTCTCCCACACTTAAACTTTTGTCCATCTCGAGAAAAACACTCTTCATGAAACATCCACATATCTCACATCCAGAGGAACAAAAGAGAGGAATCAATGGAAGAAGGGAATGAAATGATGTGATGATCGATAAGAATATTATTCAACAAGCATGTAGCGACAACATAGGTAAAAGAAAACAAGTGAGAAGACCTTCATAATAATCATAGAAACCTATGGTTGTGCTGTCTCAAAAGAATTAAAGTAAGTTCTAGAGTTACAATAACCACAAGTGCACCACACTCAAACAAGAAAAATAGAAACAATCTTCATTAGGAATGTAAGCAAAAATATCATATCAATCTATCAACACAAAATTTATCACCAAGTAGTACCCACATGCAATCAAATAATCCATTCATGAAAATAAATCTCAAAAAATGATAGTCTAATTTAACTAGATTTCACGACTTTTAAGAAGATATAAAGGAATGCATAGGGATTTTATCTAAAAACATGACAAAACAAAAACTCAACTATTGAAACTTAACAACTAACACAAAAACAAACAAGATAAAAGAAGCATATGTACAAATAAAAAGAAAAAAGGATAGAATGAACTCCCTTAAGTGCCTAGTGGTTAAAGGCAGTTCAGTAGAAGAATCCATGCTAGGAGTGGAGCAAAAGCCCTCCTCAACAGTTGAAGACGATTCAGTTGTAATATCCACACCGGGGGTGGAATGGATCAAATGTGGGTGAGCATATTCATGCTGTGATCAGGATAGTTCCATGTCACTCCCTCCATCTTTGTCTCCTCAAAAGATCTTCTAGGTGGTAGGAAACGGTTTAGTTGAAGAAGCCAATTCAGAAGTGGAATAATGTCAGATCAAGTGAAAATGACTCTCTTCAATATGATCCCCTCATCATATGAAATCTTTGGTGGTCGGAGGTGATTCAGAAAAAATTTCTAGCCAGTCCAAAATGTTTATTTCTTGCTTCTCTTCTCCTAGATCTTGAGTGCTTCTTTGCGACTAGGTGTGATAGTGAGGAGACAATCCAAGCACATTGGTGGGTAAGTGTCTTTATGCCAGAAATACAAGGAATGCAGTAGATGAATATAAGCTTGGAATGATGTCCAAAATCCTAGGGCCAACTTATGTGCACTACACGGGGTATTGCTTGTTTAGTAGCCATGAGGTGAAGGATCCATAAGACTATAATCAGGGACTAAAAGCTTGAGATGGACCCTTTGTTGGGATGTATACTGAAAGCCTAGCTCTTTTGTATGAACATTTTTATTTTGAAATAAGAATCACATGATCATTGTTTGCACTTTATATTTATTATATGTGTGCATATTGTCTAATATTTTACATTGTAGATAACATGGTGCTTGGTGTGGCACAGAAGATCATGTTATCAGTCCCTTGTAGAATATAAGTAGAGGCTCACAACCAAGATGGTTTTGGACAAACCTTTGGCATGGTTGTAGTGTAGCTTGGTATTGTTTTTCCTTGAACATAGAGTTACACTAGTACACTTAGGTGTATTGAGCAGGACCGATATAGAGGTGATTCAATTTATTGCTGACTACATAATTGAATCGGACCTCGGATATTATGTTGTACATGCTCTTAATCCCGATATAATAACGGGCACATGTACTTGGTATTTATTTCTTTGATTTACCAAAGGGTGAGATTTAGATGGATTAAATCAATATGCCCGGTAAGTTGGGAAATGATATTATTTACATGGTGTGCCGTTGATTATAGAAGGAAACCATGTCCTATATATTAGGTTGATGATGTCCCCTTGAGAAGCTCATAAGGTTCATCATGTAAATTTTGCAGGTTGACTTAGTCAACATGATGATAAGGTTGAGTGATACTACTCGAGGAGTTAGATGTTAATTAATTGATGGTCAACAAATCAATTAATTGACGGACATTCGATATCTTAAACACGGGGAGATAGATGTACAAATAATATATGGAGCCCATATTATCATATGGGGGTTGGTGAGGTAATTCAATGGTGATCCTCTAGTGGAATGGAACATCATTGATGGATCAAGTTTGTGTGGTTCCGATCCATCGGGTGGCCAAGATCCAACTCCTCATGGTCCCTATTGTAGCCTATTAACACCTCATGAAGTCTAGATCCAATGATGGAAAACAAATCTCTAGATCCGACGGTTGAGATTAAATCTCTAGATCTGATGGTTGAGATTAAATCCCTAGATCCGACGGTTGAGATTAAATCCCTAGATCCGACGGTTGAGATTAAATCTCTAGATCCGATGGTTGAGATTAAATCTCTAGATCCGACGGTTGAGATTAAATCCCTAGAACCAATGGAGGAGATTAAACCAAGGCCTAAACCTAACTCTATATATATGGGCTTAGGCTTGGGCGGAAAAGAAAAAAAAAAAACCTAATTGAGATAAGGTGGCTTGGGCAGCAAGAAATAGGAGGAGGCTAGGGTTAGGGTTTGGTTCATGGTGTTGGGCGGCAACAAGGAGAAGGGAGCTTCCTCTTCTTCTTCCCAATGGTGGTCGGCACCCTTTCTTCCTCCTTCTTCCTTAGTTTAGCCGGCGCCCAAGCTTCTCCCCTTGATCTATGGCTTGTGGTGGATGAGATGAGGGTTGCTTCCCATGGGTGGCAACCAATTCTAGTTGGGATAGGAATAGGAGTGGGGGCTAGGGTTAGGGTTTGGTTGTTGGTGTTGGGCGGCAACAAAGAGAGGGAGATTCTTCTTCATTTTCCTTTGATGGCCGGCCCCTCTTCCTTCTTCCCTCTACCTTGGCCAAAGCTCAATCTATTCTACTTCCATTCATCCTTAGCCGGAAATTAAGGAGAGCCTAGTTTAGGGTTTGGGCGGCAACAAGGAGAAGGGGTGTTTTCTTTCTTCTTCTCCAAGTGTTGGCCAGCGCCCATGCCCTTGTTGTTTCTCTTTTGGTTGGTTTCCATACTCCATTTTATCTTCCTTGGCTAGCGGCAACATCGAGTTTATTGACTTGGTGGTCGGTTCTAGAAAGGAAGATGAGTTTTGTTTTAGGATCTTCCTTTGTTCCTAGTGAACAAGGAAAGGAAGATTGGTGATCTAGGAGGCTTCAACTTTTGGTAGATCATCGCCCACACGACGTCCAAAAGGAGGGAGGACATACAATAGAAGATCAAGAGGTATAACAAGAGGTATAATCTTGTTTATTTTGATTAATGTTCTTTTGTATTATGTTTATAATTTCTTTTCAATTATATGCATGTATTATGTGGATGTTTACTTTATGTATGTGTTGATTATACATGTCTATATTCATATGTATTTGTATAATCATGGACCCTGAAGATAAACACAAAAACCAGCGATCCGTCCGTCGTCTCTTCCGCGGCTAACCGACTAGAAGAGCTTGGTTGCTTGAACAACTAGTTTGTTCAAGCGATTGCTCGAGTCGTTAGCACGACGACAAATTGGTTGAGCTTAGGAAACTCATCCCATTCGGATTAGTTTTCATTTGTTGAAAATTTTAATCCGGGGACATGGGAGACGATGAGCCTCCGAGAAGCATGAGTCACCATCACCCTTAACAAACTCACTAAAGATAACGAGTAGTCATTCTCACACATAAGTTACTTTTTCTTTCTTTCTTTTCTTTTCTTTGCTTGAGGACAAGTAAACGTTTAAGTTTTGAGGTATTTGATGTGTGAGAATCTTGCATATTGTCGGGGTTGTTTAACATGCATTCATTGTATTTTATTAATATATCATTTGCAAAAAATTAGCATTCACATTCATTTTACATTTTTGTTTGGATAACTGTGGGTCGCGTATTTTTAATTGTAGAAATAGGATTTCCAAAGTTTAACATGGCTAGGTTGTGCCATATAGCACAACCATGCTAGACGGCATGTCCAGCCCGCACGACCATGGTGGACAGTAGATTCTTCTGGAGTCGACACAGGGCGGGTCATGCCATCTGGCAAGATCATGCCCAATACTCCAGTGTCCGATGTGGTCTGGTCGTGCCATCTAACATGGCTATGTTAGGCGAAAACTCTTCTGGTTGTTACAAGATCTCAACACGGGCTAGCTGTGCCATCTAGGATAGTTGTGAAATGGTAAATTGCTGTGTTGATTCTCCAAATTCCAAGGATTAAAAGCTATAAAATGGAGCCTAGGGTTCTCTGAAAAAGGAGGCGAGTTAGGACAAGATTGAGGATCACCTAAGAGCCATCAAGGAATTTATTCCAAGTCAGAGGAACCTTCAAGGATGTCGACTTACCGTGTTATTTTCTTTCCAATATCTCTTGCTTGTCCTCTATTGATTTTTCATGTTTGAACCTTTATTCTATGGAGTAAATTCTTGTGATCCTAGGATAAGGGAATATCCCTTTAACTATTCTTCATGTTTATTAAACTCTTTTCTTAATAATTGATTTGTTGTTTCCTGATTTTGGTTTTAGAAAGTTAATTGTTATTTGTGATTCTTCTTCCATGATTTAGAAATCATGGGATGAACTGAAAGGAGTGTTGGTGCAATCAACCCATGTCACAATTGACCAGACTCGAGTGGGACTCGAGTAGGGTTTTGATGTTCGACAATAGTTTACAATGTAGTTTGACCATATGACTAGTGGATGGTATGGGACATCCAAGGTCATATGAGGGAGATTATTGGAGAAATCCAAGTTGGTCAAGGTTGATCGGACACTTAGTGTGGAGAAGTCAAAGTATGGTGACTTGGCAAGGAAAAGTCCAAGTATGGATACTTGGCAAGGGAAAATCCAAGTTGGTCAAGGGAGACCGGACACTTGGTGTCAGAAAGACCAATGAAGAGTTGGTGAGGGAAGTCCCGATAAGTCTGGGAGACCGTGCTTAGCAAGTGAAGTCCCGAATGAGGAGTCTTGGAAAATGAAGTCCCAAATGAGGAGTCTTGGCAAATGAAGTCCTAGATGGGGAGTCTTGGCAGTGAATTCCTGGAGGTGTGGCCTCTTAGCAAAGGTAGATTCGAGAGCATGACGATAGTCGATGGAACCATTTGAAGGCTAGTGCAAGGATGAAGAGTCATGGACTCGAGGGATCCGGGAGGCATAAGATTGATGGAAGTGGGTTGAAGGCTTATGTCTAGGCCTAGGGTGAGTATAAATTATGAAGGGATCATACTTGGGGTGTTAAACCTCAGTGTTGAGGTATAACAGTCGACTTCCATTTCAGTTCAGTCCACTGGGCTTCGTTTGTAGGCAAACAGAAGCAAGGTGACTTCAACCAATGCCTTGACTGGGCTGTAGTCAAGGTGACACCTCTACTGGGAAGGTGGAGTCGGGCGGTGAGACTTGGGAAGTCGAGATAGTGCTATGGAAGCACTCGACCATCACCTCGACTAGAGGCTAGTCGAGGTGGCACCTCGACTGGACCACTCGACTGATGCCTCGACTGGTAGTTCTAATGGAGGCACAAAAGCAAGGCGCACTCGACCAATGCCTCGACTACGACCTAGTCGAGGTGGCACCTCGATTGGATCACTCGACTGACACCTCGACTGGTTCCAGCATAGGTATGAAAATAGCTGATTATAAGGAAGGCAAACTCGACTAGTGCCTCGACTGGGGTATCAATCAAGGCGGCGCCTCGACTGGCGAGGTGACTGTTGTGCGCCAACATTCAGAAGCAGGAGGTTTCGATGACCATAAATGGAGAGGCTTGTGGGCATCTTTGAAAAAGTTTTTAGAGGGGCGATTTGAGGTGAAGTGCTTCTGAATTTCAAGGTCTTCAAAGTCATCCCAAAGCAACCAACAAGCAAGCATTCAAAAGCCCTAACTTGTAAAGTGTGTTCACTTGTTGTTCATTTGCTTTTGTAATTATTGTATTTGTGTGTTGTATCTTGTTCTTATTGTTGTAAGAGACTAGTAAGAGTTTTCTCCACCTTCGGTGTGTTACTGAGAAGGAGAAGTTTGATAGTGGTGGTGTGAATCACTAGAGCTCACTAGGGCTCGGCCGTGGAGTAGGAACTTGGGTTCCGAATCACGTAAAATCTATGTGTTGTACTTGTGTTGTGTTTTTTTTGTATTTGTATTTGTATTTTCACTGTATACTAACAATTGTAGACAAGCACGACAAATTCCATCGAATGAACATGAAATGCTATTCACCCCCCTCTAGTGACGCCAACATTCCTACAAGTGGTATTAGAGCAAGGTTTCTTTTCAATCAAACTAACAGCCGAGGGAGCTAAAGCTAGAGGCGATGGAATTCGGAGATGGATTTGGGCATGATATTCAATTTCCACCACCCAATGGATTTGGAGGATTTGCTCAGTGGAAGACAATGACTGAGTTTTTCTTCCAAATGAACATTGATGATTGGTTCGCCCTAACGGAAGGTTTCAAAACTCCAATGGACAAGAAGGGGAGAACTCTCAACCGGAGTAAATGGACTGAGGTTGAATTCCAAAGATTCAAAGATAATGATAAGGTAACAAAGATTTCAGTTAGTTTAATACCTAATAACATTTTGTGCAAATTAGGGAAGTTTAGGGATGCTAAGGAATTATGGAGCAATCTTGCTAAGCTCCATGATGAATCTTTAATGATCCAAGATGATGACAAGTCCAAAGGAGAAGAATGTTCATCATTCCAAGCTCTTGATTATTCGGAGGTTGAGAAGTGTTCAACTTCCAAGATTGAAGAAATTGTAGAAGTCTCTATGTCAAGGATTGAGGGGGAGGTTAGATTTTCAACCCCGGAACAAGAGTAAGAGGAGGAGCCATCTACCTCCGGACGTGAAGAAGAAGGCCAAAATTCACCTACATTTCAAGAAGGCAACTCAAATGCAATAGTTAAAAATAAAAATCATATAACATATTTTGAATGTAGGGAATAGGGAATTATAAGAGTAAATGCTCAAAAAGAGTCAAAAAGGCTTAACCGACACTGAGGGCCAAAGAAAAGTCAAAGGAAGACGAAGCCTCAATTCATAAGAGCAAGGAGCATATAGTATGCTTCAAGTGCAACAAATGGGGACATTATTAGAGCCAATGTCTTAGGGGGAGGCACCCTCAGAAGAGCAAAAGAGAGAGTTCAAATGTAGGGGGAGCTAAGGCAAACCCTAAGGTAAATTTGAATAATGCTATTTCTTTAAGTAATGTTAAAAAGCATGCTCATAATTTTAATGCACTTGCTATTGTTCATGAAAAGCATGCTAGAAATAGATTTTATTATTTAGGTGCTAAGAGTTGTGAGATTAGATCCAAGGACAAATCTAGAACCAACAATCCTAGAACTATTCTACCTAAGGAGACCATTAGGAAGATAGAGAATAACCTAGGCATCAACTCTAAATGAACTAGACATATGCCTAGGAAAAAGAATATCTCAAGAGTCAATGAAAAATCAAAACTTGAGATATTAGAAATTGAAAATCAAGCTTTGAGGTCAAGGCTAGAAAAATTAGAAAATACCCTTTATAAGATGAAAAATTCAATTCAGGGGTCTAATGGTCAAAATGTAGGAGTTAGGAGGAAAGGGCCTTCCAAGGATAGGAAAGGTTTGGGTCATAAGCCTAAGTCCAAGGAAGCCATGCCATCCTACCATAATGTTCCATTTAATTATGGAACTAGTACTAGGTCTAGGAAAACCAAGGTCACAAGGGAAGTCATCCCTAGAGTTGACCATGGTAAGTGTCTAGTGGCTAAGGTTTCAATGAAACCTAGGAAAGCCACTAACAAGGTTTGAAGGGAAGCAATCCCTAAGGTTAACCTTGACAAGACTAAAATGACCAAGGCTTCCAAACCTAGGAGAGTCATTAGGAAGGTACTAAGGGAAGATATCCCTAGTGAGTACCTAGTAAACCTAAGGGCTCCAATAGGTATTGAGTTCGTAGGAGCATGATACCCTCAAGCTAGATGGGTTTAAGGTGTGCCAACCTTGAATGGATAGGTAGTGAATCTAACCATGGTAAAGGTGACACTTTAGGACATTTTCAAGGTTTTGGGATTCCTTGGAAATGAGGTTGAATTATATCCTAAAAGATTTTAGGATGTGCCAATGAATTTTATGGAAGTTAAAAAATTGATCAAAATTGGTACAATTAGGTTAAGGGTCATGGTGTGCCGTTTTGGGTTTTTGGCACACTTGGGAATTTGAGTTATTATGGCAAAATATACATAATTCTAGAAAATACTTTTAAATTATGCACATTGTTATGCCATGACCATCATTCATGCATTTAGGATAATTAAAATCAATTTAAGGACAATGACATGATTTGAAGTCCCAAGTACAAGGGAATCAAATAATGTTGCCTAGAAAAATACATGAAACCCTAAGAACCTAAACCCACATCTCACAAGAACATTAGATTGACATGTGTGTGTGTTGATACACCCTAGATACATGTGAGATGTTAGGAAAATAAGTTAAGTTCAAGGTGCATAGATGTTACATCTAGATGAACTCAAACTCATCTCAATCATAGGTATAAATCATGAGGAAAGCTAGTATACAAGTCATGTATACTTATCCCATAGACTATGATTGAAATTAAGGTTTTGAAAATATTTTAAAATCATTTTGAAAAATCTTGGTGAAGCCTATCTTTTGATAGCAATTACCATTGAGAAGATTGAAACAAAGTTGGCTAAAAACATTGAAGGTTTCAATGCTTTTGAACTTTGTATCATTCCTTAAATTTAAAAGTTTTTTTTACAAAAAATTATTTTTCCCCTATAGTGTTTGGCATAAGTAATGTGTGGATGAAATTTCAAGTTTTTTTTTTGTTTTTTCTAGAATTATTTATGCATTTCTAAATTTCGTATGATAATTTGATTTTAGAAATTCAGAAATCAGTCGAGGCGCTGATAACGCATCGTCGCAATACGTCATATCAAAACAAATTATCGAATCCCCTCTCTACACTAATGTACTATAGGATGACTCGGATCATCTCCCAACGAGCATAATTGAGAGAATAGTAGTCTTACGATGATTAATTATTGCTTTGGGTTTTCTATTGAAAATGGAGGGTTGGAATTTAAAAGGCTATTCCTACTGAACGGAAGACAATGCACGTAATCAAATTCTAATCTAACTAAACTATGATTGTGATGAAATTAAAGAAAATCTAAACTAAGCATTCAAACAAATAACATTTTAAAACATAAAGAAAGTGCAGGAATTTAAACAATTGAAATATCAAATAACATGAGAGCAAAGAAAAACATGAAATTAAATCTAACCTAACCAACTATAACCTCATTACTCAAAGAAACATTTTATCGAACACTAAATATGCATGAAACAAAGTAAATCGAGTACGTGCAAACCAAACATGGAACCTGAATTTGATTACAAGCATTCAACAAATTAAAGTGAAAATCATCCAACACGTCGATGAGCTTGTAATTGGCTATCCAAAATCTAAAATAGGAGCTGGCGGGAGGTGCTGGAATTGCTATAAAATGCTATAGAAGGCTATGGAGCTGCTGCTGGAGGAATCGAGAAGTTGTCGGCGGTTGGAAAGAAGCTGGCCGGAGCTGTGAAGGTCTCTGGTTGGAGGTGCTGGAATTGTTGAGGAAGTGGTGGTGGCTTCAGTGGATCTCGGTGAAGTAGCGGTTACCCTGTGGTGGAACGAGGGTGGCTGGCAATCGGAGGAGATGGTGGTGAAGAGATGGAATGCCATCGCCGACCTTGGTGGTGGAAAGGAGTGGATGATGGTTCTAGGAAGAAGAAGCGACGATGGAGAAGCTACAACTCATCGTGTGAGAAGAGAAGAAGCCCCCCATGCGATAAAGAAAATTGGAGATTTAACCCAAATCCCAAATCTCATCCGATGGTCCATATTTGTCCGATTTAGAATGAGCGGATTTGATCAGATTTGAATGAGTGGTCAAGATCAAATGATCTGTATGAATAGCCAAGATGTGTGGATCGTAATGTATGGGTCGGATTGCTTCAGATCTGGATAGATGGCTCAAAATCGATCAATTCTCATCGAACGGTCAGGATTGAACATATCTTAACCCTTTGATTAAACTCTTCTGATCTTGATGAAGGGCTCAGATTAATCCATCTTGAAATGTCCTTTATGACCTTAGATGAAGCCACATTTGATCTAACTCAAGTCTAGTCCATTGACTCATCTTGATCTCCTACAAATAAGGTATAAAATTTGCATATAAGTTCACAAATTTAGGAGAATTTACAATAAGGTCCAAAATAAATCCAAACTCGTAAAACATGCTAAGAATTGACAATTAACCACTCGAGAGAATTAAAAATATCAAAATTAAGGACCAAAATAATATACTAAAATGTTGTTATCAAATTCCCCCACACTTATTCTTGCATGTCTTGAGTAAGTAAAGAAAACTAAAAGTAAACTGAAAATATATTTCCCTAGCAATTCCCAATCATACATAGAAAATCGTTAAAGAAAATTATCTAGGATTGTCATATCTCAAAGACTCAAGCAATCATGGACTCAAATCTTACACAGGTTAACAAACATGGTAACTTCAATCTATCCTGAATAGATTAAGAATGATTAAGCCTCAAAAAGTAAGTGGTAGTTTCTCTCGCTCTCGTAAGCATGTAATAGTGGAGTTCACTCAAGCTACTCATGGTTTATGCACTACCATATGCTTGCTTTTCTTCTACATTCACCACTATATACACATAAGAATGCATAATCATTGAAGGCTTATTAGGTATGTAAGGGAAACATGAATATAGGAAAAATGATAGTATATGTGGAAAGAAAGGAAAGTAAGAAATAAAATAGCTAAAGAAATGCAGGAAGATATGGAAATATTGAAATGCTACATAGATGAATACATGAAAGCATTACCTCCAAAGTTTTCATCCAAGCTAGCTTTTCACAATTCACTAAACATGTAAACAACCCCTATCACTTTCACAATACAAATCCACACATGATATACAATATATCTCTCAATTGTTGCAATAAGGGATGTCTATCACAAAAAATACTATCACACATAAATAAAAATGACACAACATGTCAAAGATTTTTTTTATCGCCTTTATTTCTTTGGTCAAGTATTTGTTTTTTTTTTCACAATTTATTTTTTTTTCACTTTTTTTTTCTTTTTTTTCAACAATATTTTTTTTGACATGCAGTACACTTCCCTATGCTCTAGAAAAAAAAACATCAAGCTCAACTATAAAAATAAAGAGCATGACCAGCTCATGGTGATCAAGCACGACTTGCCTATGCTTACACTGAATTCTCCTGAGCTACTCTCTCCCCCACACTCAAACTTTTGTCTGTCCCGAGCAAAAACTCATCATGGAACGTCCAATATTCCACATCCAAAAATAGAAATAGAGAAGAAATGGCATGATGTAGGAATAGAAAGACAATAGAATGAATAATGAAAATGACATGACGTATGATAAGAAAATTATTTGAGTAGCATGTGACAACAAAAGTAGTAAAGGGAAACAAGTGAGATTTCTTTCATCGTAATCATGCAAACCTATGGTTATGTGGTCTCGAAAGAATCAAAGCAAGTTCTAGAGTTGCAATAACCATAAGTGCACTACACACAAGTAATAAAAACACGCACAATCCTCACTAGGAATGAAAAAACATCATTTTAATCTATCAGCACAGAATCCATCACCAAGTAGTAACCACATGTAATCAAATAATCCATTCAAGTCAATAAATCCCAAAATTCGACAATCAAATTTAACTAGCTTTCACGACTTTTAAGAAGATATAAAGGAATGCACAGAAAATTTATTTCAAAACACGACTAAACAATTTCATCAAACAATACTTAACAACTATAACTAAAATAAACAAAGTAAAAGAAACGTATATACAAGGGAAATAAAAGAAAATTAGATGGAACAAACTTCCCTGAGGTCCTGGCGATTGAAGAAGATTCAATAAAAGGAGCCACACAGGTCGTGGGGTGCTCCGAAAGAAATCCAGTCCTGGTTGTTGAAGAAGATTTAGAGTAAGCATCCATGCCGGGAGTGGGATGGACTGAATAGGGGTGAGTGCTTTCATGGTATAATCAGAATAGGTCCATGTCGCTCCCTCCAATATGATCGCCGCATCATATGTAATCTCTGGTGGTCGGAGACGATTCAAAAAAAGTGTCCAGCCTTGGGGCTGGATTATTGCATATTTTGTTAGGGCCTTCATTAGCAAAATTCTTGGAGTCTTCAGCTGTGATGGGAATGTCCAGTCTGGGGGAAAAACCTAGCTATCCATCACTCCTCCGTCAGGCTTATCGAGTAGTTGCATAGCTAAATATAAAAATTCTATAGGCATTGTCTCCTTTGCAACATCATCTGCAATAAAACTGCAAATAGGAGTAGCTGGCAACTCACTAACATCATCCTCAACTAATTTTTCTAACCTTGCTTCCACTGCAGATATCTCAGTATCAGTGGCATAAATAACATCACAAAATAAATTCAAGCCACTAGTATCATCATCCACTTCATCTTCTACAGCAGCAACTTCATCTATAAATTCGCATCCATAAGTATCTACAATAATATCACAGCACAAAGATTCATAGGAGTCCTGTGGAGCGGTTGAATCATAGACATGCCCATCACTCGCTCCACAATCCATCTCCCTAAGCGCGTAGATATCCCTAGAAATGGTCTCTGACAAAGGCTAAAAGGAATCCTATGCTTGTATCTGACTGATGGATGATGCAATTTGATCTAGCTAAATTTGTAAATTTTGTATCCTTTCTTGTTGCTACTGATGACTATTGCTCATTTGTTGCTGCAATATTGCTAGCTACAAGAACTTTTCTAGTGTATTTTCTTGACTGGCAGCAAGGGTTTCTTCATTGTAGTCTTGATATATTGGACTTGATATGCTGGAAAAGGTTGATCATGTTGTTGTTGCTCATTCGCATTATCAAAGCTCCGATGATCAGTCCCCTGAATTGTTGAATTGAGGTTGAGGAATATTCTGTTGTGTGCTTCCATACTTGAACCCTGAATGATCCATCCAACCATAATTATAGGAATTTGAAAATGATTCATACCTATTCTGTTGTTGAGGTTGGAAGTACTCATGATGCTCTGAAATTCGCTGGGGTTGATAATATTGCATTGAAGGATCTCCCCAATCATAACTATAAGAACTAAGAGTTGGATCATATAAGTTCTGATATTCTCATGGGTAACTCTGAGGCTCAATAGGAAAAACACTCTGTTACTCACTTTGGTTTGAATAATAAGCCTGATTAAAGTCTCCAAATCACTGATAATTAGTATCCATGTTTAAAGAAATTTCTTGTTCTTTCCTGAAATACTAACAATATCAAAAGACACAGGAAGTATATATGACAAAATACGTGGATATACAAGAGATAAAAGAATGCAACCCTAAACAAAATTTTGATTTTTGATTTTTTTTTTTAGAAAAATAGGCAAATAATCCTAAGTCTACTAAGCACCATTACACTCCCCGGCAATAGTGCCATTTTTTGATAACACATTGTCGCAATACGTCATATCAAAACAAATTACCGAATCCCCTCTCTACACTAATGTAGTATAGGATGACTCGGATCATCTCCCAATGAGTATAATTGAGAGAATAGTAGTCTTAGGATTATTAATTATTGCTTTGGGCTTTCTATTGAAAATGGAGGGTTGGAATTTAAAAGGCTAATCCTACTGAACGGAAGACAATGCACGTAATCAAATTCTAATCTAACTAAACTATGATTGTGATGAAATTAAAGAAAAACTAAACTAAGCATTCAAACAAATAGCATTTTAAAACATAAAGAAAGTGTAGGAATTTAAACAATTGAAATATCGAATAACATGAGAGCAAAGAAAAACATGAAATTAAATCTAACCTAACCAACTACAACCTCATTACTCAAAGAAACATTTTATTTAACACTAAATAGGCATGAAACAAAGTAAATCGAGTACGTGCAAACCAAACATGGAACCTGAATTTGATTACAAGAATTCAACAAATTAAAGTGAAAATCATCCAACACGTCAGTGAGCTTGCAATTGGCTGTCCAAAATCTAAAATAGGAGCTGGCCAGAGGTGCTAGAATTGCTGTAAAATGCTATAGAAGGCTGTGGAGCTACTATTGGAGGAATAGAGAAGCTGTCGACGGTTGGAAAGAAGCTGGCTGGAGCTGTGAAGCTCTCTGGCTGGAGGTGCTGGAATTGTTGAGGAAGTGGTGGTGGCTTCTGCGAAGCTCGGTGAAGAAGCAGCTACCCTGTGGTCGAACAAGGGTGGCTGGCAATTGGAGGAGATGGTGGTGAAGAGATGGAATGCCATCGCTGGCCTTGGTGGTGGAAAAAAGTGGTCGGCGGTGCTAGGAAGAAGAAGCGGCGGTGGAGAAGCTGCAGCTCGTAGCGTGAGAAGAGAAGAAGCCCCCCACGCGATGAAGAAAATTGGAGATTTAGCCCAAATCCCAAATCTCATCCGACGGTCCATATTTATCTGATTTAGAATGAGTGGATCTGATCAGATCTGAATGAATGGTCAAGATCAAATGATCTGTATGAACAACCAAGATGTGTGGATCGTAATGTATGGGCCGGATCACTCTAGATCTTGATAAATAGCTCAAAATCAATCAGTTCTCATCGGACTGTCAGGATTGAATAGATCTGAACCCTTTGATTAAACTCTTCTGATCTTGATGAAGGGCTCAGATTAATCCATCTTGAAATGTCCTTTATGACTCTAGATGAAGCCACATTTGATCTAACTCAAGTCTAGTCCATTGACTCATCTCGATCTCCTACAAATTAGGTATAAAATTTGTGTATAAGTTCATAAATTTAGGAGAATTTATAATAAGAGACCAGTAAGAGGTTTCTCCACTTCCAGTGTGTCAACGAGAAGGAGAAGTTTGATAGTGGTAGTGGTAGTGTGCATCACTAGAGCTCGCTAGGGCTCGGCCGTGGAGTAGGCACTTGGGTTCTGAACCATGTAAAATCTGTGTGTTGTACTTGTGTTGTGCTTTGTTTTTTTTTTGTATTTGTATTTCCACTATGTACTAACGATTGTAGACAAGCACGACGAATTCCATCGAACAAACATTAATTGCTATTCACCCCCCTCTAGCGATGCCAATGTTCCTACAAGGAGAACCTTGGTTTTGGAACTATAAAATCAAGCTTGAGAGATTATTTATAAGTAACATTGTTCAATCAAGGCAAGCTTGCAGAGAATCACGTGACAGGTTCCTTTACCTGATTTTTGTCTCCCTCACACTGACATTGTGAAAATAAACCAATACCTCTTGAGGATTTGATAGGCTATCACAGAACATAAAGGGTTTATTTTAAACCAATCTTGCTAAGTAATGGTAGTAAGTCTTGTAATACTTGTTGGGTTCTTGTGACAGATTCCTTTAGTTGATTTTGATCTCCTTTGTATGGATATCGAGAAAAGTAGAGGTTGTCTTTAGTAGATACATTAATGTGTACTCAAAATAGGTCATTAAACCTTAGGATATACCTCCTTCAGGAAAACTTATCATTATAGTAAAGGAAATTTAGCATCATGTTAATAGTTGTTATGGTGAAACTGAAATCCTAGGATTGTCTCTTACTGTTGATTTCTCAATTTGTTCTCGCTCGTTGGAACTCCGTCTTTTCTTAAACTAAACGATCTCGAAATTGATTTTTTTAGATGCTCGACATTTGTGGGTAACTAGTACTTGACTCAGTCCTTGTGAGATTGATATTTTTATTACTTGACGATAAATGGGTGCTTGCTGAAATCACACATCAACCTCTCTCCCAATGTCAGGGGGAGGGTGATTTACACAACTGACTGAATAACATGTCTGACAAAGCTGAACAATGATGTCGCCACCTCCTCCATCTTCGCTTCTTCCAACTGCATCTAGGTAAAAGCCTCATGGAAGAGGATGTTGATAGAGCTTCTCAGGTCCACTAGTACCCAAGCCACCTCGTTGTTCGTGATGGTGAATCAGATCCAATCAGTAGGGTAATCAAAAGGAAAATAAGGTTGAATGAAAAAGAAAAGTTCTTTTCAACCTTTGTGGAAGGTCGAGCAAGCAATCAGAAATTGGATTTCTTGTCTAACCATGAAGTAAAAAAACACCAAGCTTGGAAATTTTATAGTCAAAGAGGGAAGCAGTTGGAGAGAGTTTGAAATAGGAAAGGACCATGTAAAAGCAATCATAAAGCACTAAGAATTTGGAGTCAGTTGTTAAGGGGTAAGAAAAAGTAGGTCGAGATCTCCCGTATGAATGAGTGAATGGGAAAATGAAGTCTACCTTTTAGTTGGCCCAAGAAAAAGGCTATCAACTGACCAGGTGGGGGATGCAACCAGTTGATAATAGTGGTGGCCATTAATCAATATTCAAAAGGAATATTAAATCTAGACTAGAGAGGTACATATGTTGTAGGTAATTTTAGAGCTATCAACTTCAAACTAGGGTTTAAAACATGCTCGACTATACTCAAGAGACATCATGAATGCTAGTAAATAAAGAACTGAAGGAAGAGAAGGAAAAGGAAGCTTGCATGCAGACTTGGAGAAACACATGGGTGAAGAGATACATTGGTAGCTAAAACCAAGGCGAAGTAGCTGAAACCATTTTTGCTCCGAGCCCACTAGTGTGGTGATGAATATCTAACATTTGACAGTGTCATACTATTGATGCAGTGTCGCCACATTCTTAAATTTGCAAGGATGCTCCTTAGAGTTGGCGGTACCATCGTACTCACCCAAATGAGGGGATTGAAAGTTGGTCGTGAGTTCCTCCAGCAGAATCTCCTATGTGAAGGGAGATGGTTTTCTTCGAGACTGATATGTTGTCAAGTGACTCTCCTCTCCTATCACCCAAATGGGAGGCTATCCATGCTGGTGCATCGTCTTTTACTGATACATGATTCTCTTAGACCTCCTTCCCTTTCATATTATCTGGAACTGAAAGAATAGGAGGAAACTGCTCCCTCGGGCTAGGTTAAACACCTCCTTCTTGGGGACTAGTGTTGGAGGATCATGGCCCGGCAAGAAGGGGGGGGGGTTGACTAGCCTCGATGTCATAGATGGAAATCTCTTGCGTCTTAATCATCTACAAGAGTAATTAGAATAGTGGAAATGCTAAAACAAAGATAATTAAAACAATACAAAAGACAAAGAAAAAGCAAATGCTAAGACGAAGATGTAGCGTGGTTCACGACCCTTGTCGATAATCCACGAACGATTCGTAAGGCGAATCACTCCTCAACCAAATCCACTAGTCTCTCTTTTAGCTCAACAAGGTGGAAGTAGCCTCTTTACAAGAATTCACTCCCTCTTACAATAAAATAGAAATAAACACAAGGAAGAGGAGTGAAAAACATTCATAGCACTTGGGGGGCACTTAGGAGTGTAAGCATTAGCATCCCCAAGGCCCTCACCACTTCTCTTTATAGAGAGAAGAGATTTCTTCCTGTTGGACATGCAACAGTCGACTGTTGCATGTAACCAGTCGACTTCCGCCATTCCAACGTCTTCTGACCACTTAAGATCATGACCGTTGTAGTCCAATGGTACCCTTGGTAGTCGACTGCTGCTATCAGTAGTCAACTGCTGCTGCTAGCCGATTGACCAGTCGGCTATAGGAGGTTCTGTGCCGGTGATCACCTTCAGCAGTCGACTGCCATCCCTTGGCAATTGATTGCTAGGCTAGAAACCCACCAGTCGAACACCAGTCGAGTGCCATTGACTCAGAGCAGTCGACTGCTATCTATAACAGTTGACTGATGTCGGGTAAACCTCAAACCACTTATTTGAGCATCCAACACTTCCATTCGTCAGATAGAAACCTCAAACTCATGTTTGAGCATTCGACTTATCCAAACGTTGGGTAAAACCTCAAACACAAGTTTGAGCATCTGACACTTGACTTAGCCATTCGACCAAGTTCACCTATGAGCTACCATTACAATCGCTCAATCTCTCATCTCCCTTGGAGTCCCTCACCGAAACTCTCTTTGTCCGACTACGTTCCTCAGATGTATCAAGCGCACAGCTTCTGCAATGCCATCCTTCGCATCTCGCCTTAAAGTCTGCTTCCTTTGGCTTCACTCAAATGCTCCTCGTCCGGCGGTCCCTCGGATGCACCAAGCGCACGACTTCTGCAATGCCATCCTTCACCGACTCAAGGACCCGAGCCATGAGATGGGGAACCCGCCAATGCTATCATCAAGCCAACTCATGTGTGATTTACTAAGTCCTGCACAACTTAAACACACATATCAAATCAACATAAACATCCTAACTTAAACCTTTACCACACACATCAAAACCAAACCATACTTGGGTTGATTGCCCTAACAATCTCCCCCTTTTTGATGTGTGGTAACGATGTTTAAGTTAGGTAAAACATTAACCAAATACATAAAGAAGGAAAGCATGTAAAACAAACATGAGTATCAAACACTCCCCCTTAATACGTGCAACTCCCCCTTAACACATGCTAATTCCTCTCCTAGCATGATTAACTTAAACACTCACATTTCTCCCCTTTTGACACCATCAAAAACATCTAACATATGTTATATTACGAGGTATCAAAGTCTAAGGGAAGAAAAATTATTAAAACATGCTGAAAACCAAAAAAAGAAGGTTACTGTTCACGTTTACAATCCATCAGTCGACTGGTTCAGACTACCAGTCGACTAAAACCTAATTTTAGCCTTTTCTGATTTCCGAACTCAAGTTCAGAAATGCACTAAAAATTTTAAAAAATTAAAAAATCATGAAATTTGGGGAACAAATTTCTTATAAGTCCCTTTATCAATGAAAAATGACTTTTCATGAAAATACATTAAATTTTCAAAAATTAGGAAAAAACTCAAAAGTTGTAAGATTTCTCAATTATGTATCAACTTTGAAACATAGTTTTTCCTTAGAATGTTTTAAAACATCAATTCATTGTTTGAAAAACATAAAATGGTTTTAAATCATTTAAAATATCCAATTATGATCTATGGGCAATATGTCCATTGATTAAACATTTGTTTTCCCCATAGTTGGGCTATGATTGCTATGTTATGATACTTTGGGTGACCCATCTAAATGCCATAAGCATTAGTGAATCAATTGTATCATCCTAACATCTCACCCATTTCTATGTTTTCAATCAAGTTAGTCTTATGGTGAATGTGAGATGTACCTAAGGTATTATACTTAACCATTAATTTCATGCAATTCTATCAAGGTTAAGTATTATCATAAAGCAAGTATATCATTCATCATGATCATAACACAAGTATTATCATTCAAATCATTAGTCACATATTATCATGATAATAAAAGCAAGTATCACAAATCATGATTCATATCATTATCACCCAACATGCTCATGATAAATCAAATATTACCCAACTTCAACATAAGTCAACCATTTAGCATGATATAAAATAAGTCCAACTATGGTTGACTATCCTAGCTTTCTCTAACCCTTGAGGATTGACTTGGGAACCCAATATAAATTCTTTCCAATGGGGTTCACCAAGTACTCCTTTGGGATCCATTTCCTAGCTACCATTATTGTTGTAGATTGTCCCCTAGCAATTAAACAATGGTAAGCTTTCTCATCCTTTGATCCCTTATAACCTAGACCCTTCTTATTGAAACTAGCCCTTTGGCTCCCAATAATCATGTTTAGAGTGTTGGATCCAATTGTGAATTTCTCTAGGGCCTTAGTAAGGAAATCTACTTTTTCCCTTAAAGCCTTATTTTCTTCAATACATGCATCATGTGTCATAGAAGAAGAAGCATTATCATTTAAACATGCATTTTCTAGATTTTCTTCTAGGGCCTTAATTTCATTTTGCATGCATTTATTTTTCTTTTTCACCCTAAATAAAACCCTAGTTAAACTAGAAATCATGGAAATAACCTTTTTAGGAGGGAGATTTGTTACCTCACTTACCCAATCCTCTTGTTCGAAATCTGAGGTAGATGCTCCCCCTACACTTAAGCTCTCCTCCTCACTTGTGCTTCCTTATTCTTGCTTGGAGGAGGTGGAGTCCAAGTCATCTATCCCCATTAGTATGAGGATTGTGAATACTTCTTCTTCCTCCGATGAGAATGGATCATCCCACGTAGCCTTTAGGTTTCGGGGCTTTGATTTCTCCTTTTCCTTGGACTTCTTTTCTTCTTTCTTTTTGCCTTTCTTTTTGCTATCCTTTTTCTTTTCTTCCTTGCTCTTGTTTAATTGGGGACACTCATCCCTCTTGTGTCCCTCTCCTTGGTAATTATAGCAAATGACTCTCCTCCTTCTCCTATCATGAGATTTGTTAAATTTAAAATTCTTTAAAGAACGTCTCACCTTCCTTACTATATATGCTTCTTCATTGCTATTCATGGAGGAGGAAGATTCTTCATCGGATGAGGAGGGTGGAGTCTCCTTCTTCTTCTTTCCTTTTGATGTTAGCAAAACATATAGGGGTTTAGGAGTAGTTTTCGATCACATCCCATTGCATTTTATATTTGATTCTTGCATATTTCACTTTATTTTGCATGCATTTCCTATTTTATGGTTCGGAGATCTACTCTATGTACTCCTGTGTGCAGGACAACATTCTACAGGGGAAATGACACACTTTTGGAGTGAAAAGAAGGCATTTGGCAGCTAGAACAGAAGGACACACGCCTTGACCCTGTGAATTCACACGGCTCGCACCCCAGTGTCACACACAGCCTGACTGTGTGAATCCACACGACCGTGTGGCGTTGGGCGATTTTGACATGATTCTGTTATTTTCTAGGTTTCGGGGAGATCCGACCTAATGTCTATATAAAGGAAGCTATGCCCAAACCCTAGGGGGAGGCACGACGACTAAGATAGCACTCCGAAGCCCTAAAAAGCTTCGGAAACTCACAACGGGGAGGAAGGAAGCCGTTTGAGGATCAAATTCTGTGCTCCAACACCGGAGAGAAGAACAAAAGAGCATTGTAATTTATTTTCTATACATTTTTTGCATTGTAATGATGAATTCAATCATGCCTTGTGTTTCTTCTCTTTAGTTTATGGAGTAGATACTTCGATTCTAGGATTAGGGAGCAGTTTGTGTGCATAGAACATGTTATTTCAAATATATTTCTATTTGTGATTTCATATTTGTAATTGGTGATTGTTTATATCGATAACTGTTGATTTTGGTCTTCTATTTACTGTGCGTAGCCAATACGAGGGGTGACATCCCTCATATCAAAGATTTAGGAGAATTAAGGAAGAACCTAGGGGTTGGCCTCATCTCCGGTAACCGTGGATAGAAGGGTGTGATAGAGTCAGAAACGGGACACATTCTGACTCATCATAGGGATTGATTTGGTGTACTGCCTATCCCTTCCTAAAGCTAGGGGCTGACCTGATATGGCATAGGTAGTTCCCAATAGATGCGAAGGCTCATCAGGGAAGTGTATTATATCCCTTCCACAAGACCATAGTTAGACGTCTAGATAATACCCAATTGATATAGCGTGTTATGCTAAACACAAGCGAAACTGAAATCCTACAATTCTCTTAAAAGACTCGTAGCTACCCTTCTCTTCTTCCGTGTGACACCGTACTAGAGTTAGGACCGCCGATAAACCTCATAAGCATAACCCTTAATGTTAAACTACGAACAATAACGTCCACTGAATAATCGATATTCGAATCTCAGTCCATGTGGGATCGATAATATTTTTATTACTTGACGACATCCGTGCACTTATGGGCGTTGAGTGCGAGTGTGCACTTCGAGTCCTTGATGGTTCCCATCACGAGATTTGAGGTCACGTTCACGTGCATCAAGTTTTTGGCGCCGTTGCCGGGGACTGTTGATTCGATATCGAATCGAAAGTGGATAATTGGATAGGACTTAGGGTAGATTTATTTATTTTCTTTATTTTTTTACTTTTATTTGATTTACTTTAGTTTTAGATTTTTAATATCTAGAGTAAGTTTAGATTTATTTCAGTAGTTACATTGCATTAATCTTTAGTTTAAATTTTCTGCATTTGATCGAGTATTTAGACTAGTTTATTTCTTATTTTTTAGCATTAGGTATACTCTTAATCTAGTGGCTTGGTTCTTCCTATGCATAGACACTTAGGATCGGAAAATCTACTTCTGATAGACCCTGAAATCGAAAGAACCTATCATCGCAGAAGAGCTGGGAAGAGAAGCATGGAAGACCTCAACGCATCTGTGGTAAACTTAGGTAGCCGACCTCTACGAGACTATGCAACCCCTAGTGCCAGAGGATATAGGCCGAGCATATCTGGACCATCAATTTCGGCCAACAACTTTGAGCTAAAACCTGCCCTCATACATATGGTCCAGCAAAGTCAATTCGGGGGAGCTGAGACTGAAGACCCAAATCGGCACCTGGAGACATTTTTGGAAATTTGCTCGACAATGAAGATCAATGGAGTACCTGCCGACGTGATCCACCTGAGCCTATTCCCTTTCTCATTGCGGGATAAAGCTAAGGCATGACTTCACTCTTTGCCATCAGAAAGAATTACTACATGGGAGCAGTGTGAGTAGCAATTTTTGAACAAATTTTTCCCACCAAGCAAGACTGCTCACATGCACCATCTAATCACGAGTTTCTGTCAGAAGGAAGGGGAGTCTTTATTCGAAGTCTTGGATCGCTACAAGGGACTACTCTACCAATGCCCCATCATGGATTGGAAAGGTGCCTAGTGATCCACATCTTCTATAATGGGATCACGTACTCCACAAAGGTGTCCCTCGATTCTGCTATAGGAGGAGCGCTGATGAACAAGACTATCGAGGAAGCAGAGGAGATGATTGAAGAGGTGGCCCAGTGTTGGGTTTCCGGCACCGTGGCGAGTGTGTGTTCGAACATGTTTCGTAAACATGTGCACAGTGGAAGAATTAAAAACAATAAATCTAATTTATTACAACACACACATCACACACATGTATAGTACAACATGTATATAAATAATCATAGTTTCAAATTTTGCAATAAAAGGAAATTACTCTAGTTATACCTGACGTATCACGTGCAGAGGAAATGACATCAACTGGAACGACTCTCGCTAGAATCGCCTCGATCCATATCCACGCCGAGTATCGTCGGGATGGCTTCACAAAGCCACAAGCTTCGTCTTCGTAAGAGTCACTAGCCTCGTGTCGAAGACGATGTGATCGAGAGAAGATCACAATCCGAATCAAAACTCGGATTCGAAAATGAGTCCCCAAAACTCGCTTCTCCAGAGAGGTATTCGTCAACCGTTTGAAGAATCCTTCATCCTCCACCTATGAGGATTACCGAAGATTGAATCCCCGGTAAAGTAGCCACTGTCGGAGCTCAAAAGGTCGTCCAAATGATGCTCCGACACGAAAGAAAGAAGCTGTCCAGAAAACTGGACAGCTTGGTGGAGGAGTTGCACCGGCCCAAAGAAGGATGGCTGGCTGCACCTTGGTCACCAGAGCTAAGGGAAGTCGCTGGAGGGTCACCGACAGAAGCTTGGATGCCGGCTGCAAGGTGGACTACAGTACAAAGGATGGCGGCATGGGCTACTTGGGCGGCGGCAAGGAGAAGAGAGGGAGAGGGTAGCTAGGTTTTCCAACAAACAAGTTATCCACGAAAAACCCTTAAGCCATGTTTTTATAGAGAACACATTCTCCTAACGGTTATTGGTTCATAACCAAAACCCGTTAACGTGCTCCAATAACTTAAGTTAAAATAAACCAAACCACATTGGTCTATTTTAAGTTAAAACGAACCGAACCAACTTTTGTTCATTCGTTTAAAACAAACCAAACCACTTTGGTTTATTTTCCACCATTGGATTAGAACCAAACCAATTTGGTTCATCCATCATGTCTTCATAAGACTCGACCCATCCATGCTTCCGTTGCGACTGAAACGATTTCATGCTCGCTCCTTGTTTGGTCCAACCAAACCTAGTTTCTCTTGATATGAGAATCTCATTCTCAAGCTCGTTTTAAATCCTTTGGATTACGCTCGTTGTGCGTGTGACCAAATAGGTTCTCAGTTTATGTTGGCCATCTATAATTAACCATTAATTATAGAACAATCATGAGTGACACCTAGTAATACATCATGATTCCATATTAACCGAAAAATCAATGGTTGATCCAAAACCATTTCTGAAACCCTTTAGCAGCTACAATGAATCGTGCCCCGTTCCCTTCACTCATCTTATACCCACTTGGTTCAGGACATGGTCTATAATGTCAGTCCCCACTAGGCTGACTACGTCACACCTAGCCCAAGTATCATTTCCTCGTCCTACGGATTCTAGTTACTGCACATGTATCCAATAGTACCTTACTCTAAACATGTAATGCTTTGGCCAAAGACTTTAGTAACAATCCGACGAGAGGCCATGAGTATACATCTCCTCGCAAGGAGTGGTGAATCCTTTATAGGCTATTCAAACACCTTCGGCTACTTCGGCTTATACCCAATCATCCTAGGTCCATATCTCCTCAGAGATGCTTGCTTAAGATGTCAAAGCATAAGTCTTCATGACCAAGATGACTTGAATACCACAAGTCAAAGGAACAATGCACTTAAGCTGCAGTAAGAACTTCATTGACATATCCATATATGTAGAGAACCATATGAAATCTTACAACTGGTCACTCCAATGAACTAGTTACCATAACTAGCATCCATGATTAACTCCGGACATCACAATGTCTTCAGCTAGTGAGAATCAACTACTTGGATACACCAAGGAGTATACCTCGTGGTAGTCTCGATAGAATTGATGGTGTCCAAATCCATCAATTCATCGACTAGGGATTATTCCAATACATCACAATTACACATGTAGAGATACTCGCTAGTTGTGATCCAATCATAAATTCTCTCATGCTGTGAATCGTATTGTGGACATTCAGTAAATGAGTTTAAGATCTAATCAAATACATAAAAATATGTATACTCAAATAGTGAATATTCATTTATCATATAAATGGTTTAAAGATAAGGCGATTACTTTAGGACATCTCTCATATATTATTAACAAACTCCCACTTGGCCTAATGCCGATCTCCACGGTATCCAATACCATAAGCCCTAACATGGCCCTCAAACTTACTTTGAGGTAAGGCCTTAGTTAAAGGATCCGCTAAGTTCTTTTCAGTGGAAATCTTCTCGATTTGTATTTCCTTCCTACTTACGATCTCTTTGATCAAATGATAGCGGTGAAGCACATGTTTGGATTGTTGATGAGACCTTAGCTCTTTTGCCTGTGCAATTACTCCATTATTGTCGCAGTAAACCGGTATTGCTTCAACAATGGTTGGAACCACACCAAGTTCATGAATGAACTTCTTGATCAAAACCGCTTCTTTTGCTGCTTCCGAAGCTGCAATGTATTCTGCCTCCGTGGTAGAATCCGCTACAGTGTCTTGTTTGGAACTTTTCCAACTCACTGCACCCCCATTCAAGGTGAACACGTACCCAAACTGAGACCTGGAATCATCCTTGCCTGTCTGGAAGCTGACATCCGTATACTTGCATATCACCATGTCCCCTTCTCCTTATATTAGGAACACATCCTTAGTTCTTCTTAAGTACTTAAGGATTGTCTTAACAGTCGCCCAATGATTCATTCCTGGATCAGACTGGTATCTGCTCGTGACACTCGGAGCATATGATACATCGGGCCTCGTACATAACATAGCATACATGATAGATCCTATTGCGGATGCATATGGAATCTTGCTCATGCAAATCCTCTCGTCTTCTGTGCACGGACACATAGACTTCGAACGGTGTATCCCATGCCTGATGGGTAGGAAACTTTTCTTGGATTCTGACATGCTAAACCTCATTAGCACTCGGTCTATATATGTAGACTGCGAAAGACCAAGCAACCATTTTGATCTATCCCTATAGATCTTAATTCCGAGGATGTAGGTTGCTTCTTCCAGGTCTTTCATGGAGAATGTCTTGGACAACCAAATTTTAACTGACTGTAAGACAGAAACATCGTTTCCTATAAGTAATATATTGACATACAATACTAGGAACACAATTGCATTCCCACTAATCTTCTTGTACACATAAGGTTCGTCTAGATTTTGTGAGAAGTCAAACTTTTTGATTATCTCATCAAAACGGATATTCCAGCTCTTGGATGCTTGCTTCAGTCCATATATGGACCGTCGCAGTTTGCATACCTTGTTTTATCAATTGATGTGAAACCCTCAGGCTGTATCATATACACGTCCTCGAGCAAGTTTCCATTAAGGAAAGCTATTTTCACATCCATTTGCCATATCTCATAATCATAATGAGCCGCTATGGTTAGAGCGCATTCAACCAATTAGCCCGACTTAGAGAGAGTCCAACAACCAAAGCTAACGATTGACCTCTGACTCTTACCATATTAATATTAAACTATTCCATGGTTTGAACATGTTCGGCTTTGAGCTGGGCTTGGAGAGAGTCCAACAACCTAAACAAGAAATGAAACTCTGGTTCCAACCATATTAATGGAAGGTATAGGCTTTAATATTGTGTAAGGGTTTTTATGTCTCAACCTCTTTGTATGCAAATAACTATTATCTATATGACATGACATACATCTACATGTCAGGACACGCATGACATAATGATATGCATCTAATGCAATTACATGACATACAATTATGACATATACAAAATTTCCTTATATGTCATAACTATTTATGGAAATAAAATATATTTAAGATTTGATTCCTAAAATCAAATCATGATTAAATTAGGAAATAAATTTCCAAATCTAATCACATATTTTATTTATGGAAGGTCTCAATTAAGGAAAGTCAAATTTAATTTATGAAACAAATTTCCTAAATTGTCAAAACTATTTATGGAAATAAAATATATTTTAGATTTTATTTCCCAAATCAAATCATGATTAAATTAGGAAACAAATTTCCAAATCTAAACAAATATTTTATTTATGGAAAGTGTTAATTTCCATAAATACTTCTAACTTTCCAAAAGTAGAAGATTTCCATAAATACTTCTAAACTTTCCAAAATTAGAAAATTTCCATAAATACTTCTAAACTTTCCAAAAGTAGAAAATTTGCATAAATATAATTACGATTATCGCAAAATAATTTTACGATTATGTCGAAACACAACCTGGGCTCTGATACCACTATTGGGTTTTCGGCATCATGGCGAGTGTGTGTTCGAACATGTTTCGTAAACATGTGCACAACGGAAGAATTAAAAATAATAAATCTAATTTATTACAACACACACATTACACACATGCATAGTACAACATGTGTATAAATAATCGTAGTTTCAAATTTTGCAATAAAAGAAAATTACTCTAGTTATACCTCCTGTATCACATGCAGCGAGAATGACATTAACCGGAACGACTCTCGCTAGAATCACCTCTATCCATATCCACGCTGAGTATCGTCGAGATGGCTTCACAAAGCCACAAGCTTCGTGGTCGTAAGAGTCACTAGCCTCGTGTCGAAGATGATGTGATCGAGAGAAGATCACAATCCGAATCAAAATTCGGATTCAAAAATGAGTCCCCAAAACTCGCTTCTCCGGAGAGGTATTCGTCAACCGTTTGACGAATCCTTCGTCCTCCACTTATAAGGATTACCAGAGATCGAATCCCTAGTAAAGTAGTCACTGTCGGAGCTCAAAACGTCGTCCAAACGACGCACGAACACGAAAGAAAGAAGCTGTCCAGAAAACTGGACAGCTTGGTGGAGGAGTTGCGCCGGCCCAAAGAAGGATGGCCGACTGCACCTTGGTCACCGGAGCCAAGGGAAGTCGGCAGAGGGTCGCCGGCAGAAGCTTGGACACCGACAACAAGGTGGACGGTGGCACAAGAGCTGGTGGCGTGGGCTGCTCGGGCGGCGGCAAGGAGAAGAGAGGGAGAGGGTGGCTAGGTTTTCCAACACACAAGTTATCCACGAAAAACCCTTAAGCCATGTTTTTATAGAGAACACATTCTCCTAACGATTATTGGATCATAACCAAAACCCATTAACCCGCTCCAATAACTTAAGTTAAAATAAACCAAACCGCATTGGTCTATTTTAAGTTAAAACGAACCGAACCAACTTTGGTTCATTCGTTTAAAACAAATCAAATCACTTTGGTTTATTTTCCACCATTAGATTAGAACCAAACCAATTTAGTTCATCCATCATGTCTTCATAAGACACGACCCATCTATGCTTCCGTTGCGACTGAAACGATTTCATGCTCGCTCCTTGTTTGGTCCAACCAAACCTAGTTTCTCTCGATCTGAGAATCTCATTCTCAAGCTCATTTTAAATCCTTCGGATTATTCTCATTGTGCGTGACCAAATAGGTTCTCGATTTATGTTGGCCATCTATAATTAACCATTAATTATAGAATGATCATGAGTGGCACCTAGTAGTACATCATGATCCCCAATTAACCGAAAAATCAATGGTTGATCCAGAACCATTTCTGAAACCCTTCAGTAGCTACAATGAATTGTGCCCCGTTCTCTTCACTCATCTTATACCCACTTGGTTCAGAATATGATCTATAGTATCAGTCCCCACTAGGCTGACTATGTCACACCTAGCCTAAGTATCATTTCTTCATCCTACGAATTCTAGTTACTGCACATGTATCCAAGAGTACCTTACTCTAAACATGTAATGCTTTGGCCAAAGACTTTAGTAACAATCCGACGAGAGGCCATGGGTATACATCTCCTCGCAAAGAGTGGTGAATCCTTTATAGGCTATTCAAACACCTTCAGCCACTTCAACTTATACCCAATCATCCCGGGTCCACATCTCCTCAGAGATGCTTGCTTAAGATGTCAAAGCATAAGTCTCCATGACCAAGATGACTTGAATACCGCAAGTCAAAGGAACATCGCACTTAAGCTACAGTAAGAACTTCATTGACATATCCATATATGTAGAGAACCATATGAAGTCTTACAGCTGGTCACCCCAATGAACTAGTTACCATAACTAGCATCCACGATTAACTCTGGACATCACAATGTCTCCAGCCAGTGGGAATCAACTACTTGGATACACCAAGGAGTATACCTTGTGCTAGTCTCTACAGAATTGATGGTGTCCAAATCCATCAATTCATCGACTAGGGATTATTCCAATATATCACAATTACACATGTAGAGATACTCACTAGTTGTGATCCAATCACAAATTCTCTCATTCTTTGAATCGTATTATGGACATTCAGTAAATGAATTTAAGATCTAATCAAATACATGAAAACATGTATACTCAAATAGTGAATATTCATTTATCATATAAATGGTTTAAAGATAAGGTGATTACCTTAGGAAATCTCTCATATATTACTAACACCCAGAACCACCATCAATGGGCTTCTGAGCATAGTCACCCAGCTCCTGCAGTGGGACGATATGCTGTCAACTCCGTAGACCACCTAGCGGTGAGGATGGACGCACTTAGAAGACGGTTCGACTCTCTAAATCCTATTTCTGCATGTACGACCCATACCTTTGGAGAGGGAGCATCAGCATATCAAGAGGACTATTATGGAGGGCAGGGTAGACTAGAGGAGAAAATTGAGCAGATCGATGCGGTTGGGGACGACAATCAAAGGCCCAACAACCCATATTCTAGCACTTACAATCCCTGATGGAAGAATCACCCGAATTTTTTCTATCAGAATAACTCGGGGAATTTCCAACCGTCTGGAGGATATGGGCAGCAACAGGGCAATGGGCAGTAGCAACCATAGAAATCTAGGCTAGAACTGATGATGGAAGACTTCATTGTTGGATCGAGAAGCATCGCTAGAGGGGGGGGGGTGAATAGCGATCGTAAATCTTTCGTTCGAATTCGTTCGTTGAGACACAAGTAAACGAGTAAGAGCAGCGGAAAATAAAGGAACACGTTTATTTTTACTTGGTTCACAACCCAGCGATTGCTACTCCAAGGCCCTATCGGTCCTAGACCGCGTACGGAGGGCAAAGCACTATAACGTCTCCTCCTCGTTGGAGGTAGGAGACAACGATCACAAAAACTGAATGTACGAGGATGAGGCAACAAGCCTACCTCACCTCGTTACGATTAAAATAAAGAATACAATAAAAATAATTACTTGCTACTGCTGCCGACGAAGGAGATTTGAATTTGTCATCGCGTCGGCGTTATGGCCACGTTATTGGAGCACTTGATGAATAAACTTGATGATGCTTGGAGTTGGAATCCTCCCCTCCTTTTATAGATTTTGGCCTCTGAATATGTCTCCTCTTTTTTCGGAACAGATCACGAAGTAGTCCAAATTTTATCGCAAAGTGGCCGCGTCAAACCTTATCCATTTTGACCTAGCGCAAAGGCTGATTCGTCGCCATCAGTCGACTGATGCCTCCCATCACGATCGATGAGCATCACGATCCGCTTGATGTCCAACAATGATCGCCACCGCTCCACTTCCCGTAGTAAGAGGTTATCTCGAAAATGATAAATACGACGGCCGATCAGTCCGATTCGACCTAGACCTTCCACGGAAGTCTTAATCGGATCGCCTACGGTCGTCCCCGTAAAGAGGAAACGACCTTACAATCTCTCACTCACACGAGCTTACCTCGATAGTAGCTCTCGCTTCTGGCCTTCCACTCGATTCCTTCGGCTCCCTCCGAAGTCACTCGAGTGTCGCCCGACCACCGCGGCTTCCTCCGGGTGTCGCTAGCCTTCAGCTCTAGCTTTAGCACTTTTCTGCACACTTGATTTAGCTCGTGAGATAATGATGTAAACTTAACTTTGTGTCTTTACCATAATCAAAACAAAGGTTCGATTATCTAGTGCCCCTGCACCAACATTCATTGCTATCAAACTAAGGCCAATGCAGAATTTCGACACTGACATCAGAAAATAGAAGAGTCACTTAGTGATTTGAAGGATATTGTTGACGACCTTGCAAGTCACACGAAGATGTTGGAAACTCAGGTGGCCCAAATAGCCCAAACCGTATCGCATACCATGGATAGATCTCCGTCATTACTCGAGCCAAGTTAGGTCAAGGAAGAGGGGATCTTCGGCGAGAGAGTAGGACATAATAGCAGATTCACTAGGGGGTGTGCAACCATGATTTCCACCCTACCCAACCAAGATGAAAGTGAAGATAAGATTCCACCCCAGCTTGAGGACCCCAGTGAATTTGTTATACCCTGCTAGATTTATGGTGAGACCATGAATGAAGCACTCCAGCTTGAGGACCCCAGTGAATTTGTTATACCCTGCTAGATTTATGGTGAGACCATGAATGAAGCACTGTGTGATCTAGGGTCATCAGTTATGTTGGAGATTTGACGCCGCTAGAGGGGGGGGTGAATAGCGTTGAATTCGTACGTAGATGGAATTCGTTCGTGATTGTCTCTACAAAACTCGTTATGCGCAGCGGAATAGAAATAATAAAAGCAATAACGAAAAGATACAATCACGAACACAAGGATATAACGTGGTTCAGAACCGCACGGTTCCTACTCCACGGATCGGGCTCAAACGAGCCCTAGTGATGCCAATCACACACCACTAAGCAATAACTCCTTCTCGACAACAAGTCGGAGGTGGAGAAACCTCGTACAATGGATTACAACAAGTAATACACACAAATACAAGAAAAATACAAGGAAATGTAAAGAACACTTTACAAACTAGGGTTTGAGCGCTTTGCTTGTTGGTTGCTTGGATGAGGTTGAAGGGCCCTGAAATGCATCTGCAAATCGCCTCAAGTAAGATCCCAAAGAACTGATTCTTGAGCCTTCCACGAACAGCTGCTTTTATCCTCCATCGGGCTAGATTTCCGCCTAGCAGTCGACTGTCATAAGTCCCCAGTTGACTGCCAGCACTGTAGTTGTGAGACAACGGCTCAATCCACGTTGGACAAGTTCCAACGAGACTCTTGGTAGTCGACTGCCAATGCCCGTAGTCGACTGGCCAGTCGGCTACAAAGCGTTCTGTGCTCGACATAGAACTAGCAGTCGACTGCCAACCCTTGGTAGTCGATTGCCGTAGACATCAGTTCGACTGCTCCAATGAGTAGTCGACTGCCATAGCAGTTCCAGCTCTTAAATGGCAGTCGAACTCAAGTCGACTCACGACAGTCGAACCGGCCATAATGCCAGTCGACGACCAACCTCAAAGATGAGATTTTAACCCAAGTATGGTGCCCCCATACTTGCTAGACCACCCTTAGCCTAGACCTAAGCCTTCTAGCCACCTCCATCAGCCTCACGCCTCTCGGATCCCTCCAAGTCATCCATGACTTGTTCATCCATCGCGCTAGCCTCCAGGTGCTTCCCTCGGCTATGTCATGCTAATGGTGTCTACATCGCCAAGGCACATTGGACTTACGCCGCCAAGACTCCGCTTGGACTTTACGCGGCCAATATCAATCCCCTTGGACTTCCCAAATGCCAAGACTCAAGCTTGGACTTTCCCTTGCCAATAACCCATGTTGGACTTTCCATGCCAAGACCCATGCTTGGACTTTCCATTTGCCAAGACCCATGCTTGGACTTCTCATTTGCCAAGACCCATGCTTGGACTTCTCATGCCAAGTACTCAAGACTTGGACTTTCCCAAAAGCCAAGTACCCATGACTTGGACTTTCCATGCGCCAAGTGTCCCACTTGGACTTTTCATGCCAAGTACCCATGACTTGGACTTTACCAAATGCCAAGTGTCCCACTTGGACTTTCCATGCCAAGTACCCATGACTTGGACTTTACTTTGCCAAGACCCATGCTTGGACTTTCCCATAATCACATGGTCAACCCCAGTCAACCATTAAGGTCTTCCTCGAGTCAAACTCGAGTCCGGTCAAACATGACCCGGGTCGATTGCTCCAACAATCTCCCCAACATATTAACCGACATTAATGTCAAACATCAATACCAAACCACTTTGTCAAATCCCTTTGTCAAACATCAAAACATCACTCGAGTCAAACTCGAGTCTGGTCAATCGTGACCTGGGCCGATTGCACCAACAAGTTAGTGTGATGCCCTACGCATTCTACCTGGAGATGGGACTGGGTAATATACAACCAACGGGCATAGGGGTTCGCATGGTGGAAGACATGATTAAGGAATCCGTTGGCATGCTAAAACATGTGCCTGTGGTGGTTATGAATTTTGTCATACCCATAGATTTTATTGTACTGGACACAGGACCAAACCCCCAGAATCCCATCATCTTAGGAAGACCCTTTCTGGCGACTGCGAGTGCGTGTATAGACGTAAAGGCGCACAAGATCTCCTTGGAAGTAGACGGGGAGATCATCATCTTCAACATGTCAGAGTGTAGAGCTCCCTTCTTGGACGACTACACTTTCAGCAGGGTAAAGCTCATCCCACCGGAAGACAACATAGAGATGGATGAATGGAGGTTTATAGAACCTCCGGAGCCAAGTTGAGATAATGGAGTGTGGTCGAGCTAACAGACCTTAAACAAAGCGCTTCTTGGGAGACAACCCAAGTTTAATTTTACATGTTTTTAATCTTTCTGCATTCATGTGTATAATTTAGACTTTGATTTATGGTCACTTATGTTTTTGCAAATAGTTTAGGATTAGAAAGAACTTGCTAGGAAGAAACAAAAATCATTTTGAGCCCACCTAGTCCACGACGAGAGCCTGCACCTGCACCACCATTTTTCTTCTAGTCTTGAGCAAGATGCAGGTACAACCGCCTATGACTTCTCTGAGTTTCGATCATGCCTCAAGGACATGTCGAGTAGCAGACACAAAGGTAGCAAAGGAGGAGGAGCACAGAGCAGCCACTGCATCCATCAGCTCTCAGATCGACCATATGTACATGTGGCATTAGCGATTGAGCACCAGGTTCTCCCAGGAGCCAAACATGTCGAGGTTATAAGACTTTCCACTGCGACCACCGTATTAGAGGTATGATTTCATATAAGTCTAGGGGGGGGTACCCCAAGTTTTAATTTTTTTTATTTCTAGAATTAGTTTCTATCCTGATATTTGCATTTTAGTTAGCATTCATTTGTTCATGCATAGTGTAGTTAGTTTATTTCTGCACTTAGTTTTTGCTATCTTTAAGCTGCCTCAGTAGTATTTTTAAAGTTACTTTCATGAGTTGTTCCCATAGGTAGCTTAACTTCATTTATCTCGTGATATTTTATTTTATTTGCTATAATGAATATTCTAGACTTACACTGGTTAACTTTTATTTTTACACCTACACATGACGAACATTCTGAAAGGGAAAATCTAGTACTTACCTAGTTATTATTCATCTCAGTAGTCTAGTACTTTGGAATCCATAGGTGACTCTAGATTTAGCATTTTAATTACTGGAGATGCTTGGATTGTGGAAGCCCATTTGGAAAAATCAAAATCCCAAAAGAGAGAAAAAGAAATAAAAAATGGAATAAGAAAAAAAATAGGGGGAAGAAAATAAAGAGAGTAAAAAAAATTGAAAAAGATAATGAGGGATAAAAAATAGTTGTCGTGGGTGGAAATGGTTAGGTGCCCCTTTGAGACCGAGTTAGGTTATTGGGGAAACACCTACCAATTTCTCTCAATACCAAGCATGCCTTTGAGACTTTGTGCTAGATCTAGGGAACGACCCTCGCTTTGGGCAGGTAAGTGCTTAAGAGTCGGAGACCTTAAGAAAGCTATAGGATGATGACTTAACTTACCATGGAACGAGTATCCCCTAAGAAGGCAAGGTAAAGTCCAAGTCTTGAGTACTTGGCATGGAAAGTCTAACATGGGTTGGCAAGAGAAAGTCCAAGGGGATTGATATTGGCGGCGTAAAGTCCAAGCTGGAGTCTTGGCAGCATAAGTCCAATGGTTGGCGGCGTAAAGTCCAAGCGGAGTCTTGGCGGCGTAAGTCCAATGTGCCTTGGCGGTGTAGACACCGTTAGCATGACATAGCCGATGGAAGCACTTGAAGGCTAGCGCAATGGATGAACAAGTCATGGATGACTTGGAGGGATCCGAGAGGCGTGAGGCTGATGGAGGTGGCTAGAAGGCTTAGGTCTAGGCTAAGGGTGGTCTAGCAAGTATGGGGGAACCATACTTGGGTTAAAACCTCATGTTTGAGGTGTGCCAGTCGACTGGTGCCATGTGGCGGGCCGACCGACCGAGTCAACTAGGGTTTGATCGCGGGTTATGGCCTATCATTTGCCGAGTTAGGCGGCGGATCGATGAGCCGAGCAATGATCGATCGTGTAATCACCGATCGTGCTCGAGAAATCGGCCAGAATCGGAGTCGAGACTCGGGTCGAGTGAGGACTCCATCGATCGTGATGGTCATAATCGGTCGGATCGATGAAGGTTCCTTTGGACTTATCCAACAGGATCTAGCCGTTGTCTCACGACACGACAGCATCGCATCGATCGATGGTCCCGATCGGTCGGATCGATAGACTTTTTCCAAAGACAAAGTTGAAGCTATATATGAAGCTCGTGATGGAGGAAAAACTGAGGGTTCTTTGAGGCGATTTGGGGCGATTTGCTGTTGCAAATCAGGGTCTCCAAGTTGATATCAAGCAACCAAGTGATCAAGCATTCAAAGAGCATTTGTAAAGTGTTTTCTTTACTTGTATTGCTTTGTATTTCATTATATTGCTTGTATTCATCTTGTATTACTGTTGTATACATTGTACGAGGTTTCTCCAACTCCGGATTGTTCCGAGAAGGAGTTATTACATAGTGGTGTGCTTGTGGCATCGCTAGGGCTCGTTTGAGCCCGATCCATGGAGTAGGAACTGTGTGGTTCCGAACCACGTTACATACTCGTGTTAGCGTGTAATTGTCTATTTCGTTATTGTATTATTTCTATTTCTGCTGCGCACTAACGAAATTATAGACACGAACGAGATCGAATTTCATTGACGCTATTCACCCCCCCTCTAGCCATTCCAATATTCCTAACAAGTGGTATCAGAGCTCGGGGCTCTTCTACGGATTAACAACCCGGAGTCAAGAAGCTAGAGGGAAGAATATGGAATTTGAGGAAAGATTGGGTGATGATGTCAACATCCCACCTTCCTTCAACCGCGAACATTTTGCGTATTGGAAAGGTAGGATGGAATATTTTCTAATGACGAATATAGAAAATTGGTTTGCCGTGACTATAGGTTTTAATGCTCCGAGAGGAGAAAACGGCGAAATTCTCAAGATGAAGAGATGGACCGAGGAGCAACGGGAAAAATTCAAGACAACCGTTAAGGTAACAAAAATGTTGATTGATTTGATACCTAACGATATCTTGTCCAGATTAGGAAGCTATAGGGATGCCAAGGAGTTCTGGAACAAGTTGATCAAGTTCCACGACAATCCCGAATCGGTCCAAGAAGACTTGGAAGAGGAGGAGAACGAAGAAGAATCATCATCATCCTCACAAGAAAGTGAGGAGTCAACTTTCGGGTCGGAAGAGGTGGAGGAAGTGGAAGAAGCATCCACCTCAAGGATTGAGGGGGAGGAGAGAACCTTCATACCGGAACATCAAGAAGAAGAAGCTTCGACATCCGGTCAAGATGAAGAAGCTCAAAGTTCAACTCCGGCACCTACCAACACCCTAGGTAACTCAAACACTTTATTTTCAAATAAAAATCATATAATGTGCTTTGAGTGTAGGGAGTATGGGCACTACAAGAGCAAGTGCCCAAAGAAGGTTAGGAAAGCTCCACCGGCACCAAAGGCCAAGGATGCCGGTCCCTCAAGTCAAAAGAGCAAGGAGCACATCATATGCTTCAAATGCAATGCAAAAGGACATTATAGGAATCAATGTCCTAGGGGGAAGAAGAAGACCCAAGAAGGAGCTACACATGTAGGGGGGGGCTTCCAAAGCTAACCCTAAGGTATATTTTAATAATGCATCCTTTTTAGTTAATAGGCAAAAGCATGCTAAGGGTTTCAATTCTCTTGCTATTTATCATAAAGAGCATGCTAGAAATAACAAACATATTTGTTTAGGAGCTAAGAAAGTTCACCTTAGGAATAAGGAGAAGTTTGGGACTAATGTCCCTAAAAATATCTTACCTAGAGAATCAATTAGGAAAATAGGAGAACATCTATGCCTTAACCCTAAATGGACTAGGCATATGCCTAGGAAGAACCATGCCCAAGATTTAAATCAAAATTCTAAAATTGGGCAATTAGAAAAGGAAAATCAAGTCTTGAGGTCAAGGCTTGAAAAACTTGAAAAGACCCTAAGTAAGATACAAAATCAATTTAAAGGGTCTAGTGGTCAAAATCAAGGGTCCAAAAGTCAAAGTCAACACCTAGGACCTAAGAGTCAAAAGTCAACCAAGGGCAAGCAAGGTTTGGGTCACAAACCTAAGCCTAAAGTGGCTTATCATAGTGTTCCATTTGACTATGGAACACAAACTAGGTCTAGGAAGACCAAGGTCAATAGGGAAGTCATCCCTAGAATTGACCAAAGGGTGTGCCTAGTGGCTAGGGTTTCAAGGAAACCTAGGGTGGCCACTAAGAAGGTTGCAAGGGGAGTTACCCCTAGAGTCAACCTAGGTAAGACCCAAATGACCAAGGCTAACAAGCCTAGGAGGGTCATTAGGAAGGTATCTAGGGAGGTTATCCCTAAGGAATACCTAATTAACCCTAGGAGCTCAAATCGGTTTTGGGTTCCTAAGAGCGTGATTGATTCACGCTAGATGGGTTTAGGATGTGCCAACCTTGAGTGGATGGGTAGTTAACTCAACCATGATAAATGTGGCATTTTAGATTATTTTCAAGGTTATGGATACCTTGGAAATAGGGTTGAATTATAATCCTAAAAGATTTTTAGGATGTGCCAATATTAGTTATGAAGTTTGATAAAATGATCAAATTGGCACAATTTAGGTTTAGAGGTTAGTGTGCCATTTTAAGTTTTTGGCACACTTGGAAGAAAAATAGAAATATGGCAAAATATAATTAATTATATGAAATGACAATTAATATTAAAATTTAGGTATACTTATACCTATAATTTTTACTTGCCATGATTTGTTTGTCATATGCCATGACATGACATCATGTTTATGTTCTATCATTTATATGTCATGAGTATGCTTAGGGATTAAGGATAAATGTCATGTGTTTTTAGATTTCATATTATGCCATGACATCATGATCATTGGCCATGCTTAATTATTGCTATTATTATGCCATGATCATTTCATGCATTTAATTGATTAAAAATTGATATAAGGACTATGGCATGACTTGGAGTCCCATTTATAAGGGAATCAAGTAGAGTTGCCTTAGGAAAATGCATGAAACCCTAGATTAGGGAGAACAAAACCCACATCTCACATCACATTGACATGTATGTGTATTTATACACCCTAGATACATGTGAGATGCTAGGATATGAGTTAAGTTCAAGGTGCATAGTTGTTGCATCTAGTTGAACCCAAACTCATTTTAACTCAACATGTGGATCATTGGGAGAGCATGTGTACAAGTCATGTACATATAGCCCAAGGAATATGATCTAAGATAAGGTTTTGAAAACATTTTAAAATCATTTTGAAAAACCTTGGTGAAGTCTATCTTTTGATAGCAATCACCATTGATGAGATTGATACAAAGTGAGCTTAAACTTTAAAGCTTTTAGTCACTTTTGGATTTTGTATCAATTTCTCTATTTTATGGGTAAAATATTTTTCAAACATTTTTCACCCACTGTATGTGTCATAAGTATTATACGTATGAACTTTCAGGATTTTTCGATAAACGTATAATTATTTATGAATTTCCAAAACTCGATTCTAATAATCAAATTGAAATTTAGTTATCGATCGGCCTGAGTGGCGATCGATGAGTGTGGCAATGATCGGGTAGCTGATAGAGTCGACTGCCAAGGTTGATTTCGGGAAAACTAGGTTTGGTTAGCCCGTGTTCAGCCATGGTAAAGGTCCCTAACCACTCCTAACCCTAGGATATGCTTTGGGAAGCATGATGAAGGGTGAAAATCCATTAGATATGGATTAGGAAAGGTGTTTAGGGTTTGTATCAATGTTAAGGTGTTGGAAAGTTCAATGTTGAACTTCTAACCTTAATTTTGATGGTTTAGAGTTCCTATTAGCTTAGGGACTGCCCAAGGACATTGTTGGTGCAATGGTCAAGGGGGAGCAAGCCTTTAGGGGGAGGTATCCATCTTGGGATGATGGATGTGTTTTTCTCCTTGAAGAGGAGAAGTTATTGGGAGAATATGACATCAATTGGAAAATTGATGGGACTTTTGAGAGACCCAATTTGGAAATTGGGAGAATAAATGGGATTGCCTCTCTTGAGTGATATTGGACTTATCACTAGGAAGATGGTAGGCATCCTAAGTATTGTTGGACCAAGGGAGAGATTGTAAGATCTCATTGGGACATGAGACATTGACCCTCTTGGGGAGAAAACCTTTTTGATGTTAGTCAAAAAGGGGGAGAATGTTTGGGGGAGAACATTTGGTGAGTGTTTACCAATTTGGGATAATTGGTAAGGGATTTGAGTTAGTGTTCTAACTCAATCATTTATTTGGTTTTTGTCAAACATCAAAAAGGGGGAGATTGTTGGTGCAATCGGCCCAGGTCACGATTGACCAGGACTCGAGTTTGACTCGAGTGATGTTTTGATGTTTCGACAAAAACATATGACAATGTAATTGTCATTTGGTAAAGTCCAAGTCTTGAGTACTTGACATGGAAAGTCCAAGTGGGACACTTGGCACATGAAAAGTCCAAGCATGGGTCTTGGCATGAAAAGTCCAACATGGGTTGGCAAGGGAAAGTCCAAGCATGGGTCTTGAGTGTGCTTCGTTCAGTTACGTATTGCGTGTGCTGAATGATAAGTGTAGGTATTGGCAATCCGATCAGGTTGGCAAGACAGATTCCAGGGATTGTTTAGGTCAGTTTATCGTGGCGACATGTCAATGGTTGTGGCGTAAAGTCCAAGCGGAGTCTTGGCGGCGTAAGTCCAATGTGCCTTGGCGGTGTAGACACCGTTAGCATGACATAGCCGATGGAAGCACTTGAAGGCTAGTGCGATGGATGAACAAGTCATGGATGACTTGGAGGGATCTGAGAGGCATGAGGCTGATGGAGGTGGCTAGAAGGCTTAGGTCTAGGCTAAGGGTGGTCTAACAAGTATGGGGGAACCATACTTGGGTTAAAACCTCATGTTTGATGTGTGTGCGATCATTGGTGCCATGTGGCGATCGGCCCGGACCGAGTCAACTAGGGTTTATTTGCGGGTTATGGCCTAGCGATCATTGCCGAGTTAGGCGATCGTGATGGCTCAGCGATCGCGATCGTAATGTCGATCGGTGCTCGAGAAATCGGCCACAGAATGGAGTCGAGACTCGACTGGTCGAGTGAGGACTCCATCAGTCGACTGATGGTCACAATCACTCGACTGATGAAGGTTCCGTTGGACTTATCCAGTGTGGATCTAGCCGTTGTCTCACGACAACAGTGGCATCAGTGGACTGATGGTCCCGATCAGTCGACTGATAGACTTTTTCCAGCACAGGTTGAAGCTATATATGGAGCTCGTGATGGAGGAAAAACCGAGGGTTCTTTGAGGCGATTTGGGGCGATTTGCTGTTGCAAATCAGGGTCTCCAAGTTGATATCAAGCAACCAAGTGATCAAGCATTCAAAGAGCATTTTTAAAGTGTTTTCTTTACTTGTATTGCTTTGTATTTCATTATATTGCTTGTATTCATCTTGTATTACTTTTGTATACATTGTACGAGCTTTCTCCACCTCCGGATTGTTCCGAGAAGGAGTTATTACATAGTGGTGTGCTTGTGGCATCGCTAGGGCTTGTTTGAGTCTGATCCGTGGAGTAGGAACCGTGTGGTTTCGAACCACGTTACATACTCATGTTAGCGTGTAATTGTCTATTTCGTTATTGTATTATTTCTATTTCCGCTGTGCACTAACGAAATTGTAGACACGAACGAGATCCAATTTCATTGACGCTATTCACCCCCCCTCTAGCCATTCCAATATTCCTAAAAGATTCGCGTAGCACGCGCACGAGAAGCTAACTTAGTGAATTTTTAGAATGAAAATACCACTTGATAAATCTAGTTGACAAGCTAAGTATGGAACAATGCTTTTTAAAATTTCATGGCACTAAGGTTTGCTTGAGGACAAGCAAAGATTTAAGTTTGGGGGAATTGATGTGAGAAAAATATATAGGGTTTTAGGAGAAGTTTTCTCTCACATCCCGTTGCATTTTATATTTGATTTTTTGCATATGTCACTTTATTTTGCATGCATTTCCTATTTTCTAGTTCGGAGATATGCTCTTTGTACTCTTGTGTGCAGGACATCATTCTATGGGGGAAATGACGCACTTTTGGAGCGAAAAGAAGGTATTTGGCAGCTAGAACAGAAGAACACACGCCCTAGCCCTGTGAATCCACACGACTCGCACCCCCGCGCCACACACGGACTGACCATGTGAATCAACATGGTCGTGTGACACTGGGTGATTAAGACGCGATTCTATTATTTTTCAGGTTTCGAGGAGATCCGGCTTGATATCTATATAAAGAAAGCTACACCCAAACCCTAGGGGGAGGCATGACGACTGGGATAACACTCCGAAGCCTTAAAAAGCTTCGAAAACTCGCAACAGGGAGGAAGGAAGCCGCTCGAGGATCAAATTCTGCGCTCCAACGCTGGAGAGAAGAACAAAAGAGTACTATAATTTATTTTCTATACATCTTCTGCATTATAATGATGAATTCAATCATGCTTTGTGTTTCTTCTCTTTCTTTTATGGAGTAGTTACTTCGATTCTAGGATTAGGGAGTAGTTTGTGTGCGTAGAACATGTTATTTCAAATATACCTTTGTTCGTGATTTCATATTTGCAATTGGTGATTGTTTAGATCTATAACTGTTGGTTTTGGTCTTCTATTTACTGTGCGTAGCTAATATGAGGGGTGACAACCCTCATATCAAAGATTTAGGAGAATTAAGGAGGAACCTAGGGGTTGGCCTCATCTCCAGTAACTGTGGATAAAAGGGTGTGATAGAGTCGGAAACGGGACACGTTTCGACTCATCATAGGGATTGATTTGGCATCCTCGTACCACCTGTTGGATCGAAAGTGTCGCTAGAGGGGGGGGGTGAATAGCGATACGGTGTCGTTAAAAAAAACTTTTGCAATAAGTAAAAAGCAAGTAGAGAGTGCACAGCGGAAATATAAAGTAGACAAGATATTTTTACGTGGTTCACAATCTTTCGATTGCTAATCCACGGCCCTAGTGATCCTTGATCACGTACGGAGGGCAATTCACTAAAACCACTCCTCCTCGTTGGAAGTAGGAGCAACGATCACAAAAAGAAATCAAGGCAAAGGGACACTCCCCCTTTCCTTGTTACGATTAAAGCACAAAGACAATTTAAAGAAGTAGAACTTAAATAAATATACCGACAACTCTTATAAGTAGAAGATGTAGCTTTCGTTGTCGGCGGCACTTCGTCGTAGCAAATGTGAGTAGTAGTAGTGGCGTTACGACGGCGTGTTGAGAGCTCTTGATTTCTTATGTTCTTTGCTTGGCGTGAACATGTCTATTTATGGATATTGATCTATGAATTTAGACATAGGTAGTGTCCAAGGTGAGGTTCTTATCCCCCAAGTCTTGCTCATCCACATCCTTTGCGCCAACTCAAGGATGAGGTGCTTCATCCAACCACCTTGTGCCACAACTCAAGGATGAGGTGCTCATCCAACCACCTTGTGCCACCTCAAGGAGGCCTTCACGCCAACTTGTTGGAGCCATCCAACTTGTGCCACATCATGGGAGCCAACCATCTTGTGCCAACTCTCCTCATTTTGGGCGTCCAAGCTTGATGGTGGTTTGCCAACCATCTTGTGCCAACTCACCTCATTTTGGGCGTCCAACTTGATGATGGTTTTGGATGTCCACCTTGATGCCACATCACCCAATTTTGGGGGTCCAAGCTTGGTGATGGTTTGGATGTCCACCTTGATGCCACATCACCCTTTGTACCAAAACACGAGTCAAGTCCAAATTCACCCCCTTGAAATTCGAGCTCTTCTCGAGGTGAACTAGACCCGTGATGGTAGTAGACGCATGGTCAAAGGGTTTTGGGACTGCGATACAAGTTAGCTTAAAATATAAATCGATGGTTCTAACCAGATCTCGACCTAGACCTTCCATTGGAGGTATTGGGTCGGATCTACGCTTAACGCCCTTGCGCTTCGAGCTTACCTTGTAGCCTCGCTTCCGGTCTTCACCCGAGTACCTTGGCTTCCTCCGAAATCCCTCTGGCGTTGCCCGACCACCTCGGTTCCCACCGGGTGTCGCAGACCTTCCGCTCAACTTTAGCATTTCTGCACACTTAATTGAGCTCATAAGATAACAAATATACCCTTAACTATTGAGCCTTTTGCCATAATCAAAATACCGGTTCGACTTTGGTGCCCACTGCACCAACAATCTCCCCCTTTTTGATTCATGGCAAACCGACACAAAAGTTAAGGAAAAATTAAGCTAGCATAATGATTAAGCATGAATGAGCTAGCATAAAGATTAAATATGAATGAGCTAGCATAATGATTAAATATGAATGAGAAATATTATTGTTTCAAGTTCTCCCCTTTGAGGTAACCTCCCCCTTGACCGAAGGTGAGTTCTTGAAAAATAATTTTTACTCCCCCTTAATAGTTGCTTAAGTAATCGGAATTACTTAATATAAAAGGTAATAATTTTGTTTACTTTCTTCCCCTTTAATTTTGGTTAATTTTGGTTACTTTTGTGACTTTCTCCCCCTTTTGCCTTAACTCAAAAAGTTTGTAAATATATTTTAGGGTTTGTAAGTCCAAGCAAGTTCCCAATATATATATATATATATATATATATATATATATATATATATATATATATATATTTTTTAAAATAATAATAAGCTTGAAAATATGTTCATCTAAAATGTACAACTCCGGTTGGACTTGATTGATATAGAATGATCAATAAGTCTTGAAGGAGTTGATTAATTTTAAATAATTATACTCCATGGTTCATATCGATGCACTGAATCTACATCTGGAACCAGGAGTAAGGTCCTAACATCTCACGCCCGTCTACGTGGCTAAGTACACAAACACATTAGTCCTATGTGTTGTGAGATGTGTTGGCTCCTTAAATCTATAGGTATATGATTTCTAAGGTAAGACTTAGGCTAATTTCATAAAAAGAAGCAAAAATAGAGTACATATATAGAGAAATTTAAATCCTACTCTATTATGCACATACCTAACTTTCGTCTTAATAAACTAAATTCGGCTTCGGGTAGTGGTTTGGTGAAGATGTCCGCTAGGTTTGATTTGGACTCAACATACTCTAGTTGTATAGTTCCATTAGTTACATGTTCCCTAATGAAGTGGTGTTTAACTTCTATATGTTTTGTCCTAGAATGACATATTGGATTTTTAGTTAAGTTAATTGAACTGATGTTATCTATGTAGGTTTTAATGTTGTTAAAGATTAAGCTAAAGTCTTGGAGAGTGTGCTTCATCCACAGGAGCTGAGAGACACACTCACCCATCGCAACGTATTCGGCTTCGGTGGTAGATAAGGCAACGCAATCTTGCTTCCTCTTGCACCAACTCACTAGACTCGAGCCAGGATTTGATAACAACCACTCGTGCTCTTTCTATCGAGTTTACTCGGCATAGTCGAGTCGGATAGCCGATTAGATTAAACTCGGTAGATCTAGGGTACCAAATACCTCGTTTAGCGTGCCCTTTAGATATCTAAGGATCGCTTGACTAGGGTTAGGTGAGACTCCTTGGCACAGGTTTGTAACCTTGCGCACATACTTACCGCGAATAAAATGTCGGGTCGGCTCGCGGTTAAGTATAGGAGACTTCCTATTGCGCTCCTATAGTATTTTAGGTCAACGGGTTTTCCTTCTACATCTTCGTTTATATTAACATTAGTTGCTATAGGTGTATTAATTATTTTAGCATCTTGCATTCCAAATCGATTTATTAAGTCCTTAGTATATTTTTGTTGATGTAAATATATTCCATCTTTAGTTTGTTTAATTTGTAAACCTAAGAAGAAACTTAACTCTCCTACTAAATTCATTTCAAATTCACTTTCCATAAGTGAGATGAATTAGATTTAGCGAGGATCGAGTTGGTAGTTCCAAAATTATATCATCTACATAGATTTGGGCTATAAAGATTTCTTTTCCTACGGTTTTTACGAATAAGGTTGGGTCGACTAAACCTTGGTTGAATCCTTTGGACTTAAGATAGATCGAAGCCTTTCGTACCAGCTCTTGGGGCTTGTTTGAGTCCATATAGGGCTTTCTTAAGTCTAAGGACATGGTCAGTTTATCTAGATTTTCGAATCGGAGGTTGGTAGCGTAAACTTCTTCCTTAATGTATCCATTCAAAAATGCTGACTTGACATCCATTTGAAACAATTTAAAACCTCGATGTGCGATATGCTAACAACATTCGGATGGACTCTAGTCTTGCTATGGGGCGTAGGTCTCATCGTAATCTAAACCTTCGACTTGACTAAACCCTTTGCGACTAACCTAGCTTTATTTCTAACTACTTCACCTTTATCATCAAGTTTATTTGAAATACCCACCTTGTTCCAATAATTGATTTTTCTTTAGGTGGTGGTACTAATTCCCGGACTTCATTTCTAGTGAATTGAGCTAGCTCTTCTTGCATAGCAATAATCGATCGGGATCAAGAAGTGCTTGTTCAATAGTTTTGGGTTCGATTTTGGAAATTAACGAGATTTGACTAATGTTTGGTATGAAGCTCTAGTTCGAACCCTAAATTTGGATCACCTATAACTTGATTGATAGGATGACTTGGGTTAGGGTCATCTATCACTTGGTCGATAGGATGACTTGGGTTAGGGGCGAGATTCAAGTTCAAGATCAGTCGGGTTTGCTATAAGTTGATTTGCTAGTTGGTTTTGTTAAGGATTGAGCGGGTTCATGTCCTTAAATCGAAAACAATATTAATGGTTTCTTCGACTCAAAGAGTGTCGTGATTGTATACCCTATAATCTCAACTGGTGGTTGAGTATACTATAAAGGTTCAAGTAGAGGTTTTAGATTTGAATTTACCTAGGTAATCCATAGTGTTTAAGATATGTAACTTGAATCCAAATATCCTAAAGTATTTGATGTTCGGTATTTTATCGTGATAAATCTCGTACGAGGACTTTTGGTGCCTCTTTACCATAAGGATCCTATTTTGGACATAGCAAGCCGTACTAACGGCCTCTGCCCAAAATCTATCGGGTAGGTTATACTCGTTTAACATTGTCCTAGCGGCTTCTTGTAGGGTTCTATTTTTCCGTTAGACTAACCCATTTTGTTGTGGGGTTCTAGGACATGAAAACTCATGGGGGGATCCGTTTGATTCTGAAATCTGTAAACCTGTGGTTTTCGAATTCACCACCATGATCGCTTCTAAGTCTTTTAATCTTAAGGTTCTTTTGATTTTCGATTAACCTACAAAGATTGATTAGTTGGTCTAGGGTATCATTTTTATGTTTGATAAACCTAACCCAAGTAAATCTAGAATAGTCGTCAATTATGACTAAGCAAAATTGACTACCATTGAGTGACTTAGCTCCATGTGAATCAAATAGATCCATGTGTAGGAGCTCAAGAACACTTTTGGTTCGTTCTTGATTAGTTAATTGATGTTGTGTCCTAGATTGTTTACCTTGTTGACAAGCATTACATATTTTATTATCCAAGTTGTTTAGTTTAGGCAAACCTATAAGCAAGCCACTCGACTCATCTTGTGGGCCGAGTCTTGGGTGCAGTGTCAGAGTCTTGATGCCATAACCAAGATTCCTCTTCTTTGTGTCATAAGACACTTGGTTGAGGAGTTGGGTAAATTTATTGTGTAGATGTTGCTATTCCTAGTTCCTTTAAGTATTATTTTAGATGTTGCATTTATCTTGATTACGCATTCATTTTCTAGAAATATGACCTTATAATTGTTATCACACAATTGGCTTACACTAAGTAAATTATATTGAAAGTTTTCTACTAATAAGACATTTTGAATTGTAAAGTTAGAGTTGAGCTCAATATCACCTGATCCGATGATTTTGAGCTTGCCGTTATTTCAAGGCTACCGATCCTTGTCGCTTGAATCGTAACCGAAAATTTGAGTTGATCCCGGTCATGTGTCGGGAGCAACCAGCATCAACATCCATTGATCCTACATATAAGGTAGTTGGATCGGATATTGGAATTACTAAAGGGTTGTTTGTAAGTTTTAAACCTAAATCATCTCACCAATATCTACATGATCAAAACATGTTATTCCTATGTGTTATTGTGAGATGACTTTCAATTTTACTTGATTAATTTTAATGAATTTAAATTAACCAACATTAGGTTAGATTCGGATTTAGTCTAAGCTCATCAAGTAATCTTTTTAAGAGATTAGCTTCCAGGTCGTGGCGAGGCACAGAGGCCTTCTTTGATCGGAACAACGACCACTTCCTTAGACAAAGCTAATTTCAAGAAATTGATAACTCGACTTACTTGAGACTACATCTTGGTCTAACTAGTTATTTTTGAAAAGAGGCTCCACGAGGCTCAATCTTTTAAATAGGATTTTAGTTGATTATGAGTCCTATCTAACCATTCTAAAAATAAAGGAAAAACTAAGCATGCAATTTCTAAGACTTAACAAAAATACATTTTGTATTGGCTCCCCCTGGACCATTGAATCGAGTGGGTCTATTCACATAGTGAATTTGGTCCTTGGGAACCCAATACATGTTAGATCCTAAAGTTGAAATCAAAGTGATCTTAGGGACCCATGCTTGGACATTTTTCTTATGTTGGTTTACTATAGACATATATGACTTATTGGTTGTATTTGAGTTAAACCCGAGTCCGGCCTTGTTGTACACGGCCCTTTGTGATCCAAGTAAGAGGTCAAGTCCCTTGGATCCCAAAGTGAACCTTTCCAACGTGTTCCTAAGGTCTTCGACTTGTGTTTTCAAAAGCGAGTTCTCAACTTCAAGCTTTTCAACTTGAGTTGAGTCCTCCTCTTGAATACAAGTAGTCGAAGAGGTTAGGGAGACCTCATGTTTGAGGAGGTTAACCTCCTCAATTAGGGTCTCGACCTTGGACTCGGACTTAGCTAGTTTCTTATTTAAAAATTTAATTGCACCATACAAAGTATTAAGTAACGACTTACCCTTAATGATTCTTTTGAACCGGATACGGATCCGTGGCTTGTCTTGAATGGAAGCTCATCATCGGATTCGGACTCGGACTCTTCTTCGGTTTCGGAGTCGTGCTCGGTCGGCTTGGCCATTAGAGCTTGGATATCGTCTTCTTCCTCCGACAACTCCTCCCAAGTAGCGTTTAGCGCTTTCTTGGTCTTTGATGCGTTATTCTTTAGCTTTGGGCACTCGGACTTGATGTGACCGAACTTTGTTGCACTCATAGCATCTAAAATTAGAAGTATTTGAATTAGGTTTAGGCTTACCTTGAGTTGTTGGTCGTTTTCGTCTCTTGATCATCTTCCGAACTAGATTGACTAGTTCGGATTCTATTTCGGAGTCTACTTCCGATTCGGACTCGTCTTCTTCCTTCGGGGGTGGCTTGCGGGCTTCTTCTTCTTGGAACACCGCAACTAACGCAATACTCGTCTCGGAGTGGAACTCGTTAGTTTGCTCATGTAATTCAAGTTCCGAAATCAATTCGTCTAACCTAATTTTAGAAAGGTCCTTGGAGACCTTGTAGGCATCGACCATGGATGCCCACAAGGTGGTCCTAGGAAACGAGTTAAGAGAATACCTGATAAGGTCGCGATTCTCGACCTTTTGTCCGATGGCATGGAGTTGGTTGACGGCGATGTCTTGGATCACGAGCATGTAGTTGAGTTGCGGTCTCGTTTTCCTGCATTTTCAAGTTATACAATTTATTTAAAAGTAAATCTCTTTTACATACCTTCGTGTCGTCGGTGCCTTCGTGTAGTTCCACTAGCTTGGTCCATAAGTCCTTTGCACTAATGAAGTGGCCGACGCGGTTGAGCTCTTCCTTGGACAACCCACATTGCAAGATTTGAGTTGCCTTGGCATCGGCTTCTACTTGTTTTTTCATGGAATTTGACCATTGATCGTAACCCAAAGATTCACCATCTTCATTAATAGGAAGTGTGAAACCGGTTTGGATTACGATCCACATCTCGATTTGGGTTTTAAGAAAGCATTCCATCCGACCCTTCCAATAACGAAAGTCATTACCGTTGTAAAACGGGGGTCGGGCGGTGCTAAACCCTTCGAGATGGGCCATTTAAAAACAAGAAGAAGAACGACGAAAAGAATCTTGCAAAACACACACGAAAAGAATATTCCAAGACTTTCGTCTTGGATTAGTAGTGCAGGAAGTAAAAAAAATATATATAAAATGTAACTTGCAAAAAGAAATAAACAATCAAATGCGAATGTCGTTGAAGTTCCGGAGGACAACCTTACTCGGGATCTAACCCGAAGGACAACCTTATCCGGATCCTAAAGCCTCTAATGCAATTCTATATGTAGGAGAAGATAAGCAAGTGAAATAATTATACGAAAACAGAAATAAATAAATAAAAAATCTGTGAAAAAAAGAAAAACAAAGCTAGATTGGTGGTTTCACCGAATCTTAGCGCCCCCGGCTCTGATACCAATTGTTGGATCGAAAGTGTCGCTAGAGGGGGGGGGTGAATAGCGATACGGTGTCGTTAAAAAACTTTTGCAATAAGTAAAAAGCAAGTAGAGAGTGCACAGCGGAAATATAAAGTAGACAAGATATTTTTACGTGGTTCACAATCTTTCGATTGCTAATCCACGGCCCTAGTGATCCTTGATCACGTACGGAGGGCAATTCACTAAAACCACTCCTCCTCGTTGGAAGTAGGAGCAACGATCACAAAAAGAAATCAAGGCAAAGGGACACTCCCCCTTTCCTTGTTACGATTAAAGCACAAAGACAATTTAAAGAAGTAGAACTTAAATAAATATACCGACAACTCTTATAAGTAGAAGATGTAGCTTTCGTTGTCGGCGGCACTTCGTCGTAGCAAATGTGAGTAGTAGTAGCGGCGTTACGACGGCGTGTTGAGAGCTCTTGATTTCTTATGTTTTTTGCTTGGCGTGAACATGTCTATTTATGGATATTGATCTATGAATTTAGACATAGGTAGTGTCCAAGGTGAGGTTCTTATCCCCCAAGTCTTGCTCATCCACATCCTTTGCGCCAACTCAAGGATGAGGTGCTTCATCCAACCACCTTGTGCCACAACTCAAGGATGAGGTGCTCATCCAACCACCTTGTGCCACCTCAAGGAGGCCTTCACGCCAACTTGTTGGAGCCATCCAACTTGTGCCACATCATGGGAGCCAACCATCTTGTGCCAACTCTCCTCATTTTGGGCGTCCAAGCTTGATGGTGGTTTGCCAACCATCTTGTGCCAACTCACCTCATTTTGGGCGTCCAACTTGATGATGGTTTTGGATGTCCACCTTGATGCCACATCACCCAATTTTGGGGGTCCAAGCTTGGTGATGGTTTGGATGTCCACCTTGATGCCACATCACCCTTTGTACCAAAACACGAGTCAAGTCCAAATTCACCCCCTTGAAATTCGAGCTCTTCTCGAGGCTGGAACTAGACCAGCAGTTGACTGTAGTAGACGACTGGTCAAAGGGTTTTGGACTGCAGTACAAGTTAGCTTAAAATATAAAGTACGATGGTTCTAACCAACTGATCTCGACCTAGACCTTCCATTGGAGGTATTGGGTCGGATCTACGCTTAACGTCCTTGCTTCGCTTTCACACGAGCTTACCTTGTAGCCTCGCTTCCGGTCTTCACCCGAGTACCTCGGCTTCCTCCGAAATCCCTCTGGCGTTGCCCGACCACCTCGGTTCCCACCGGGTGTCGCAGACCTTCCGCTCAACTTTAGCATTTTGCACACTTAATTGAGCTCGTAAGATAACAAATATACCCTTAACTATTGAGCCTTTTGCCATAATCAAAATACCGGTTCGACTTTGGTGCCCACTGCACCAACACCACCTATCCCGTCCTAAAGCTAGGGGTCAACCTGGTATGGCAGAGGTGGTTCCCGATAGATGCGAAGGCTCATCGGGGAAATATATGATGTCCCTTCCATAAGACCATAGTTAGACGTCTAGATAATACCCAATTGATAGCATATTCTACGACACACAAGCGAAACCGAAATCCTATAATTCCCATAAAAGGCTGTTATCTACCATTCTCTTCTTTCGTGTGACACTGTACTAGAGTTAGGACCGCCAATAAACCTCATAAGCACAACCCTTAATGTTAAACTCTGAAAAATAACATCCACTGAACAATCAGTACTCAAATCTCAGTCCCTGTGGGATCAATAATCTTTTTATTATTTGACGACATCCGTGCACTTGTGGGCATTGAGCGCGAGCGCGCGCTTCGAGTCCTCGATGGTTCCCATCGCGAGATTTTAGGTCGCGTTCGCGTGCATCACCTTTGTCGGCTACTAGCACCATTCCCCTTGATTGCTTGATTTGATCTTCTACTATACCTTCAAGCCTAGTTTCATGTAATTCCATGGTGGAGAAAAATTCTTCTAGAGTACTTACCTCTAGATTCTTTGAAATATAGGAGTCCACCATGGAGCTCCATTTGGATGACCGGGGGAATGTGTCTATTGCCTTCATTATCATGTCCTAGTTGGAGAGCTTCTCCTTTACACTAGATAGACCATTAATTATTTCTTTAATATGAGAGTGTAGAGATAATACCTTCTCCCCTTTATCTAGCTTGATATTGTTCAATTGAGATCGGAAGAGGTCCCTTCTAGCTAGTTTGGCTTCGGATGTACCTTCATGAAGCTCCACTAGCTTTTCCCACATTTCCTTAGTGCTAGAGCACTCTCCAATCCGGGTGATCTCTTGTTGAGGTAGCACATTGTAGAGATGGTGTTTAGCTTTTGAATTTGCCAAGTGCTCCTCTCTTTGCTTCTTGGTCCATCTTGATTTCTCCAATAGTCTTCTTTCTTCATCCCTAGGCAACTCAAAATTGTTTTCCATAATAAGCATGATGTCGAAATCGATTTCGAAGAATACCTCCATTCGCTTTTTCCACCAAGCGAAGTCCCCTTCGAATTTAGGTGGATGGATGTTGGAGCCGGCCATTTCGTTGATTGTTGCGACGGTGAATCCGGCGATAATCTCCTCGCTCTGATACCACTTGTTGGAGGATCGTGGCCTGGCTAGAAGGGGGGTTGACTAGCCTCGATGTCATAGATGGAAATCGCTTGCATCTTAATCCTCTACAAGAGTAATTAGTGTAGCAGAAATGCTAAAACAAAGACAATTAAAACAATACAAAAGACAAAGAGAAAGAAAATGCTAAGATGAAGATGTAACGTGGTTCACGGCCCTTGTCGCTAATCCATTGATGATTCGTAAGGCGAATCACTTCTCAACCAAATTCACTAGTCTCTCCTTTTGCTCAACAAGGTGGAGGTAACCTCTTTACAAGAATTCTCTCCCTCTTACAACAAAATAGAAATAAACACAAGGAAGAGGAGTGGAAAACATTCACAACACTTGGGGGGCACTTAGGAGTGTAAGCATTAGCATCCCCAAGGTCCTCACCCCTTCTCTTTATAGAGAGAAGAGATTTCTTCCCGTTGGACATGTAGCAGTCGACTGCTGCATGTCACTAGTAGACTGCCGCTGTTCCAACAGCTTCTGACTACGTCAGATCACTACCGTTGTAGTCCAATAGTACCCTTAGCACTCGACTGCTTCCTGCGTAGCCGACTGACCAGTCGACTATGGGAGGTTCTGTGCTTGCGACCACCTTCAGCAGTCGACTGCCATTCCTTGGCAGTCGACTGATGGTGCAACAATCGACTGTTGTCCATTGGTAGTTGATTGCTAGGCCAAAAATCCAACAGTCGAACACCAGTCGAGTGCCATCGACTCAGAGCAATCGACTGCTATCTATAGCAGTCGACTGATGTCGGGTAAACCTCAAACCACTTGTTTGAGCATTCAACACTTCCAATCGTTGGGTAGAAACCTCAAACTCATGTTTGAGTGTCTGACTTGTCCAAACATCGAGTAAAACCTCAAACACAAGTTTGAGCATCCGACACTTGACTTATCCATTCGACCAAGTTCACCTATGAGCTACCGTTACAATCGCTCAATCTCTCATCTCCCTTGGAGTCCCTCACTGAATCTCTCTTCGTTCGACCATGTCCCTCGGATGCACCAAGCGCACGACTTCTGTAATGCCATCCTTCACGTCTCGCCTTGAAGTCTTCTTCCTTTGGCTTCACTCCAATTCTTCTCATCTGGCGGTCCCTCGGATGCACCAAGCGCATGGCTTTCGAAATGCCATCCTTCACCGACTCAAGGACCCGAGCCATGAGATGGTGAACCCACCAATGCTATCATCAAGCTAACTCATGTGTGATTTACTAAGTCTTGCACAACTTAAACACACATATCAAATCAACATAAACATCCTAACTTACACCTTTGCCACACACATAAAAACCAAACCATACTTGGGTTGATTTCCCTAACAGTTAGGTGGGGAATGGCTGGTCCTTCCACCTCCTTTGCCTAGCACCTCCTCCACTTCTTTCTAGATATCGCCACAAACTGGAACCAAGTTAGAGTTATTGGGACCTCCTCTGAAATGGTGGCTAAGGAGGAAACTTCTGTAGACTGCATCGCTCGAGTGTTTCCCATAGACAGCGTCGTAGAGTTGTCGTTGATGGCGGCACATTGTGAGAGCACTTTGAGAGCAATGAATGATGATCCAAAAGGGTGAAACCCCCCTTCTTTTATTGTCCTCCAATCCCTAGTTCATTGAGATTCAGATCTGGGTCAAAGAGCCACCTCACCCCAAGATAAGGAAATTTTATCTTGACCTTCATCGAGCTAGACAGTTTGAATAGCAGTCACCTGAAGACCTCCATCAGTCTACTGATGCTAGAAGCAATCGACTGCTAATAGCCAATAGTCAACTACCAGCTTGGTTACTTCCCTGTAATAAATAGTTAGCAAAGAAATATGAGTATTGGATACTTTGACGGTTCCTTACCGTTCGATCTTTACCTAGACCTTCTCCGAGAAGTCTTAGTCAGATCGTCGCCTAAGTTCATCCCCGTACAAAGGACACAACCTCACCATTACTCTGCACTCGTTCTTACCTCCAGTCCTTCTGACCTGTCACTTAGCTTTCAGCCTTCTGCCTAGGTTCCTCGACTCCAAGAGATTATCTTGGCATCGCCCGACCACCACGGTTTCTCATCTCGAGATTCTCCGAGTGTCACTGACCTTCAGCTTAGCTTAAGCACTTCCTACACTTAACATAGCTCATGAGATAACAATAAGAGCTTGACTTTGAATCTTTACCATAATCAAAACCTAGGTTCAATTATCTGGTGCCACTGTACCAACAATCTCCCCCTTTTTGATCTATGACAAACCGATTCAAAATTAATGGAATTTAAGCATGAAATGAAGTAGTAATAACATAAGTAGTAAACATGTAGTAATAATCAAGTATGAAATAAGTTTGAAGCTTGTAGTAAATAAGTAAATGTAAAAGTAAGTGTGAACATAAGTAAGTGTGAGAAATGAGTATGACTAACTTAGTATGAGTATGAGTAAGCTCTTTTTCAAACCCTCCCCCTCAAGGTTACCTCCCCCTTGACCTTGGGTGAGTGAAAAAGAAGCTTAGCTCTCCCCCTTAACATTTGGCCACTTAAAGAATGTTTAAGTAAGTTAAGGTTTTCAAAAATAAACTTTTGATCCCTTAACTTTGGCCTCTCTTCTCCATTTAAAGAAAGTAAGTTAAGTTTTCAAAAAATAAACTTTTGATCCCTTAACTTTGGCCTTTCTTCTCCCCCTTTTGCCATAAATCGAAAATATTTGGGGATGTGCACAAAAACATTTGAGAAAAATATGTTTTTAAGTCCAAGCATGTCCCTTTAATTTTGAAAATAATAGTTTCAAAATAAGCTCAACTAATAGCATGTCCAAGTCTTTTTGACTTAATTGATATAACATGATCAATAAGTCTTGAATAGAGTTGGTTATTTTAAATAATTATAATCCATGATTCATATCGATGCACTTGATCTACATCTGGAATCAAGAGTAAGGTCCTAACATCTCATGCCCATCTACGTGGCTCAGTGCACAAACACATTAGACTTATGTGTTGTGAGATGTGTTGACTCCTTAAATCTATAGGTACACACTTTATAAGGTAAACCCTAAGCTAGTTCCATGTAGCATGAAAAAATACATATAAAGTAAAAGTAAGAGTTTAAGGCCTACTCTACTATGCATATTCCTAATCTTCGCCTAAGCAGACTAAATTCTGCATCGGGTAAGGGTTTAGTGAAAATGTCTGCTAGGTTCGATTTAGACTCAATATATTCGAGTTGTATTGTTCCATTTGCTACAACAGAAGTTCTCCCAGTGTCTAACGAGCTGAACCAAGTGTGCAGGAATAGTTAAGTTGAGTCGAAGGTCGGTGACACGCGGAGAATCCCGACTCGAGAAATTGTGGTGGTTGGGCGACACCGAGAGAACTTCGGAGGGAGCCGAAGAACATAGGTGTAGATCGGAAGCAAAGCTACAAGTCACAAAGGACTAATAGGTATTGGATTCCCCAGGATCAAGTCCACTTTGTGGATATACCATATTGGTTCAATGGTCCAGGGGGATCTAATACCAAAATAGTATACCCACTACCCTAGCATCATCAACCTTTTTGATTTACTTTTTAGAATGGTTAGATAGGGAAAATAGTTAGTCAACTCTTGACAACATAGTATTAGGATGCAACGAGATGATAGTATGTTAGAAAAACAAAGTCTCGTGTATTCGAGCTAGATAAGGAATATCTAGTTTGGTGCACTTGGCTGAGTTGAACTAACTGAAGCTACCTCACCGTATCCTATACTAGTTAGACCATGAAGTAATCTTAAGTGACTCAAGTAGTCGATTTCTTGAATTTGGCTTTGTCTAAGGAAGTGGTCGTTGTTTCGATCAAAGAAGGCCTCTGTGCCTCACCATGACCTGGAAGCCAATTTCTCAAAAAAGTTAATTAACGAGCTAAGGGTTAAATCTGAATCTAATCCAAGGTTTACTAACTTTAAACAAGTTAAAATCATCTCACAAAACATATAAGGCAAACACATTTTGAGACACAAAGAATGGGAGAGATGTTAAGGAATAATTATAATATACACATAACATAACTTTTTCAAAATGCTACCTATTTTCTCAACTATTGCACTTAACGAATAATTACAACACTATTTGGATAATACTGTACTATAACTCTTTAGGCCAAAGTTTAGCTCCCACTAAATCTCTTATACCTTATATATTTGACTAAGGGGGAGAGCAATCTAACCTAAAATATTATATTACAAATTCTTTAAAAGTTATCTTTGAAAATAAACTTATAAGTATTTTGAAAATTAAAATTATGTTTCAAAAACTTATTAAATTGTTGGTGCAGAGGGATATACCTCAAACCAATCTATTTAACCAAGTAGAGATGCATGCTTGGACTTAACAAATCTATTCGATTTCATTTCTTAACGCATGCTTATACGATGTTATTTTTAAACCCCTATTTATATAAAAAAAACCCTGACACTTTTTTGATTTATGTCAAAAGGGGGAGAAGAGCGAAAGTTAAGGGGGAGTAATACAAAATTTATTTTAAAAATTAAAGTATCTCTTTCAAAACTCACCTAGGGTTAAGGGGAAGTATTTGAAAGAGCATTTATCATTTACTCTACTTATTTTATGCATTAAATTTCCTTTAACTTTGTGCCAGTTTGCCATAGATCAAAAAGGGAGAGACTGTTAGTGCAGTAGGCACCAGATAATCGAACCTGAGTTTTGATTATGGCAAAGACCCAAAGTTAAGGTCATATTATTGTCTAACGAGATGAACCAAGTGTACAAGAATAGTTAAGCTGAGATGAAGGTTAGCGACATTCGGAGAATCCCGAGTCGGGAAATTGTGGTGGTCGGGCGACACCGAGAGAGCTTCGGAGGGAGCCGAAGAACACATGTGTAGATTGGAAGCAAAGCTATAAGTCACAAAGGACCTAAGGTAAGTTCATGTGTGTGACTGAAAGTAAGGATGGGTCCTCTATATGGGGACATCCTTAGGCGGCGATCCGATCAAGACTTCCCGTGGAAGGTCTAGGTCGAGATCGGATGGTACGTGACCGTTGAATTCACTCTTATTACTTTGATTTGGAGCTAACTCTTTGATGCAGTTGGATACCCTAGCCAACAGTCGACTGATGGCTATTAGTAGTCGACTACTGGTGGCATCAGTCAACTGGTAGGGTTCATCAGTCGACTGCCATTCAAATTCCAACTTCGATTAGAGTCAAACCTCGTCCCCTTATCTTGGGGTGAGGTGACCTTCTTGATAGAATCTCAAGCTCAACGCCCACTAGGTTGAAGGGCTATAAAATGAGGAGTGTTTCACACTATTTTCAATCATTCCAAGCCTTCTAATCGCTCCTGCTACACCTCTCTTCAACTACGACTCTACGATGCCGATGTACTGTCAAAACGCCAACGAGACGAGCTCAAGCTCCATTTCCCTAGTCGTCGGTATCAGTTTATTTTTTTGTAATCTTTAAACATTGTATTCAATTCTTTATCAAGTTTTCATCGTAATGAGGAGAGGGGATTTGTCTCTCTATCTCGAGATTTCTCGTAGTTTTGTAATCGTCATCTCCTACCTCCAATGAGGAGGAGAATTTTTAGTGAATTGCCCTTCGTACATAGTCACAGACCGTTAGGGCCTTGGATTAGCAGTCGGTAGGCTGTGAACCAAGTAAAACCAACCCTTGTCCATTTACTTTCCGCTGTGCCTTTTACTCTTTGCTTGTGTTTTAATCGTATCAACGAAAATATTTCATGTGCGCTATTCACCCTCCCTCTAGCACTCTTTTTACGATCCAACAATTCTCGAACAAAATGGTGATTAACATCTATGTGTTTAGTTCTAGAGTGACAAATTGGGTTCTTAGTTAGGTTAATAGAACTAATGTTGTCAATTAAAATCTTAGTGATATTAAAGTTTAATTGGAAGTCTTGGAGAGTGTGTTTCATCCAAAGGAGCTGATCTATACAGTCACCCATCGCAATGTACTCGACTTCGATGGTAGATAAGGCAACACAATGTTACATTCTACTGCACCAGCTAACTAGACTTAAGCCTAGGAGTTGGTAACGCCCACTTGTGGTCTTTCTATCAAGTTTACTACCGGCATAATCTGAGTCGGAGTAGCCAATTAGTTCGAAGTCGTTTGACCTAGGGTACCAAATTCCTACATTTAATGTTCCCTTTAGGTACCTAAAAATTCATTTAACTAGCATTAGGTGCGACTCCTTGGCACAAGATTGAAATCTTGCACACATACTCACTGCGAAGAGTATATCAGGTCGACTCGTAGTTAAGTATAGGAGGCTACCTATCGCGCTCCTATAGTATTTTAAATCGATTGGTTTTCCTTCTAAGTCTTCTCCTATATTCACATTAGTTGCCATTGGTGTGTTAATTTCCTTAGCATTTTGCATTCCAAATCTATTAATGAACTCCTTAGCATATTTAGGTTGGTGCAAGTAGATACCTTCTCTAGTTTGTTTTATTTGTAGCCCTAGGAAAAAGTTTAATTCTCCTACTAAGTTCATTTCGAATTCACTTTCCATTAGTGAAATAAACTCATTTAATAACATTGAATTAATTGTACCAAAAATTATGTCATCTACATAAATTTGGGCAATAAATATCTCCTTTCCTATGGATTTCACAAAAAGAGTTGGGTCAACTAAACCTTGACTAAATCCCTTATATTTAAGATAAATTGAAAGCCTTTTATACCAAGCTCTAGGAGCTTGCTTTAAACCATATAAGGCTTTTCTAAGTTTGAATACATGGTCGGGTTTGTCTAGACTCTCAAATCCAGGTGGTTGACTAACATAAACCTCTTCTTTAATAAATCCATTCAAAAACACTGACTTAACATCCATTTGAAATAGTTTGAATCCTCGATGTGCAGCGTAGGCTAGTAACATTCTAATCGATTCAAGTCTAGCTATGGGTGCATATGTTTCATCATAGTCTAACCCCTCTACTTGACTGAATCATTTAGCAACTAACCTAGCCTTATTCCTAACAACATCTCCTTTATCATCAAGTTTGTTTCGAAACACCCACCTTGTTCCAATGATCATTTTCCCATAGGTGGAGGTACTAATTCCAAAACTTCACTCCTAGTAAATTGAGCTAACTCTTCTTGCATAGCTATAATCCAATCGGGATCAAGAAGATCTTGTTCAATTATTTTGGGTCGATTTTTGAAATAAGTGAAATTTGGCTTAGGTTCCTATAGGATGGTCTAGTTCGAACTCCTAAATTGGGATCACCTATTACTTGATCAATAGAATGATTTGTTTGTAACCTAGATTGATTTGGGTTAGGATTTATACTAGACTCATTTCGATGGTTAGGTTCAGGTCTAGTATCAATTTCAACTTGTTCATCAATCAATTCTACTCCGGGTTTCAGGATTTTGTTTTCTTCATCAAATACTACATTGATTGTCTCTTCTATTTTTAGGGTTTCATTGTTATACACTCTATAGGCTTTACTAGTGGTTGAGTACCCTAGAAATGTTCCGGTAGTTGTTTTAGGGGTGAATTTTCCTAAGTAATCTTTAGTGTTTAATATATGTACCCTACATCCAAAAACCCTAAAGTACTTAATGTTGGGTAGTTTTTCGTAATAGATTTCATATGAAGTTTTAAGGTGTCTTCTAACTAGTAGAATCATATTTTGAACATAGCATGTCGTATTGACCGCTTCTGCCCAAAACCTATTAGGTAGGTTGTACTCATTCAACATTATTCTAGCGGCTTCTTGTAAGGTTCGATTCTTGCACTCGACTAGACCATTTTGTTGAGGAATCCTAGGGCAGGAGAACTCATGGTGGTATTCATTTTGGTTACAAAAGTCAGTGAACCTATGGCTTTCGAATTCACCACAATGGCCACTTCTAATTCTCTTAATCCTAAGATTCGTTTCATTTTCAATTATTTTGCATTAATTGGTGAGTTGATCTAAGGTTTCACTTTTATGTTTTAAAAACCTAACCCATGTGAACCTAGAGTAGTCATCGACTATAACTAGACAGTATTGGCTTGCGTTTAGTAACTTGGCTCCATGAGAATCAAAGAGGTCTAAATGTAGGAGCTCAAGTACACTTTTGGTTATTTCTTGGTTGGTTAGTTGATGTGAGGTCCTAGTTTGTTTACCTTGTTGACAAGCATTGCAAATTTTACCTTCCAAGTTGTTATGGTTCAGCACACCTCTGACTAAACCACTATGACTCATTTTGTGTATGAGTCTTGGGTGAGAATGACCGAATCGTCGGTGCTATAACCAAGATTCCTCTTGTTGTGTCATTAGACACTTGGTTGAGGAGTTGGGTAAGTTAATTGTATAAATGTTGTCATTCCTAGTTCCCTTAAGTATAGTTTTTGAGGTATCATTATTTTTAATTAGGCATTCATTTTCTAAGAAAGTGACCTTATAGTTATTATCACATAATTGACTAACACTAAGTAGATTAAATTTGAAATGCTCAACTAAAAGTACATTACGAATTATGAAGTTCGAGTTTAGCTAAATATCACCTAAACCGATGATTTTGAGCTTCCCATTGTTTTCGAATGCTACTGATCCTTGGTTTTTGAATTTGAGTTTCAAAAATTTTAGTTAGTCTCCAGTCATGTGTCGGGAGCATACACTATCCAACATCCATTGATCCTACACATATAGTAGTTGGATCGGATATTGGAATTTTAAAGTTGGTTGAAATTTGTTTTTTTTAAACCCTAGGAATCATCTCACGCTTTCTACATGATCAAACATTTCACCTTATATGTTGTGAGATGACTTCAATTTTACTTGATTAGATTTAGTGATTTGAAGATAATCAACCTTGTGTTAGATTCAGATTTAACCCTTAGCTCGTTAAGCACACTTTTCGAGAAAATAGCTTCCAGGTCATGGCGAGGTACAGAGGCCTTCTTTGATCGAAACAACGACCACTTCCTTAGACAAAGCCAGATTCAAGAAAATATTTACTCAAATTACTTAAGAGTACTTCCTGATCTAACTAGTTTAGGATGTGGCGAGATAACTTCAGCTAGTTCAACTTAGCCGAGTCTACCAAGCTAGATACGTCTTATCTAACTCGGACACACAAGACCTCATTTCCCTAACGTACTATCATCTCGCCGCATCTTGATAATATGTGATCAAGATTGACTAACTATTGATCCTATCTATCCATTCTAAAAGTTAAAACAAATAATTAACTAAGCATGCAAAGCTAAATCAACAAGTAGAGCAAACAAGTTTAGTACTAGCTCCCCCTGGACCATTGAACCGATGCGATCTTTCCACGTAGTGGATTTGGTCCTTGGGGACCTAATACTTAGTGGATCCTAATTGTGAATTCAAAAAAGTCTTTGAGACCCATGCTTGAACTTTTTGTCTATTTCGATTTATGATCGACGTATATGATTTGTTTGTAGTGGTTGATCTAAATCCGAGTCCAACCTTATTGTACATGACCCTTTGTGATCCAAGTAGTAGGTCAAGCCCCTTGGACCCAAAAGTAAACCTTTCCAATGTTTTCCTAAGATCTTGGACTTGTCCTTTTAAGAGAGAGTTCTCTTCTTCGAGTTTTTCAACTCGAGTTGAGTTCTCTTCCTGAACTTGACTAGTCGAAGAGGTTAGGGATACCTCATGTTTAAGGAGTTTAACCTCCTTAACTAAGGTCTCAAACTTAGGTAATTTCTTAGTTAAATATTTAATTGTACTATAAAGAGTATCAATTAATGACCGACTCACCTTGATCGAATCTTTTGAACCAGATACAGATCCGTGGCTTGTCTTGAATTGGAATTCATCGTCGGACCCGGAGTCAGACTCGGTCTTGGACTCGCAGCTCGTTTCGGGTTCGGATTCGTCTTTGGGCTCGGTCAACTTGGCCATGAATGCAAGGTTGTTGAGCTCATCTTCTTCCTCCGACAACTCCTCCCAAGTTGCATTGAGCGCCTTCTTTGATTGTGATGATTTGTTCATGAGTCTTGGGCACTCCGATTTAATGTGACCCCTCTTGTTGCATTCGTAGCATTTGTAGTTCGAACTTTGCTTGGGTCTCTTTTCCTTGGATTGCTTGATGGGTCATCTTCTGCTCTTGATCATCTTTCGAACTAGATTAACTAGTTCGGTCTCCATCTCACCGTTCACCTCTGATTCGTACTCCTCTTCTTCCTCAAGATATGGTTTGCTCTTCACTTTCTTCTTCTGACCTACAAGCAAAGCAACACTTTTCTTAACTGGGGCTGAGTTAGACTGTTCATGTAACTCAAATTCGAAAAAGAGCTTGTCTAATCTAATTTTAGATAAATCTTTAGATACCTTGTAGGCATCAACCATGGATGCCCACAAGGTGATCCTAGGAAAAGCGTTCAAGGCATACCTGATGACGTCCCGATTCTCCACTTTTTGTCTGATCGAGTGGAGACCATTCATGATATCCTGGATCCTCACGTGAAGTTGCATAGCGGTCTCGTGTTCCTATATTTTTAGATTGAATAGCTTATTCAAGAGAAGGTCTCTTTTACATACCTTCGTGTTGGTGGTTCCTTCGTTAAGCTCGATGAGCTTATTCCGTAGGTCTTTCGCGCTTATAAAAGGGTCGATGCGGTTGAGCTCTTTCTTGGAGAGACCGCATTGAAGAATTTGTGTAGCCTTTGCATCGGCCTCCACTTGATGCTTCATGGTGTTCGTCCACTTGTCGCAGTCCAACTATTCACCATCTTCATTTGTTGGAAGGGTGAACCCGGTCTGGATGACTATCCACATATCTACTTGGGTTTTGAGATAGCACTCCATTCAACCATTCCAGTAACAGAAGTCATCTCCGTTGTAAAACGGAGGTCGGGCAGTGCTAAACCCTTCGAGATGGGCCATTCGACTAAAACCTTGCACAAAACGCACAACAAAACATGAATTCCCAAGGCTTCATCTTGGATTAGTAGTGCGGAAAAAATAATAAAGAAAATTGAACGATATGAAAAATACGAAAATAAAAATAAAAGTGTTAGATTGGTGGTTGCACCAAATCTTAGCACCCCTGCTCTAATACCAATTGTTGGATTGAGAAGCATCGCTAGTGCGGGGGGTGTTAGTAATATATGAGAGATGTCCTAAGGCAATCGCCTTATGTATGAACCATTTATATGATAAATGAAGATTCACTATTTGAGTATACATGTTTAATGTATTTGATTGGATCTTAAACTCATTTACTGAATGTCCACGATACGATTCACAGCATGAGAGAATTTGTGATTGGATCACAACTAGTGAGTATCTCTACATGTGTAATTGTGATGGATCGGAATTATCCCTAGTCGATGAATTGATGGATTTGGACACCATCAATTCTGTCGAGACTAGCACGAGGTATACTCCTTGGTGTATCCAAGCAGCTGATTCTCACTGGCTGGAGACATTGTGATGTCCGGAGTTAATCGTGGATGCTAGTTATGGTAACTAGTTCATTGGAGTGACCAAGACAAGACTTCATATGGTTCTCTGCATATATAGATATGTCAATGAAGTTCTTCTGTGGCTTAAGTGCGATGTTCCTTTGACTTGCGGTATTCAAGTCATCTTGATCATGGAGACTTATGCTTTGACATCTTAAGCAAACATCTCAGGAGATGTGGACCCGGATGATTGGGTATAAGTCAGTGATCGAAGGTGTTTGAATAGCCTATAAAGGATTCACCACTCCTTGCGAGGAGATGTATACCCATGGCCTCTCGTCGGATTGTTACTAAAGTCTTTGGCCAAAGCATTACATGTTTAGAGTAAAGTACTCTTCGATACATGTGGAGTAACTAGAATCCGTATGACGAGGACATGATACTTGGGCTAGGTGTGGCGTAACCTAGTGAGGACACAATAGACCATGTCACGAACCAAGTGGGTATAAGATAAGTGAAGGGAATGGGGCACGATTCATTCGAAGCTCAAGGGTTTCAGAAATAGTTCTGGATCAACCGTTGATCTTTTCGGTTAATTGGGGATCATGATGTACTACTAGGTGCCACTCATGATCGTTCTATAATTAATGGTTAATTATAGGCGGCCAACATAAACCGAGAACCTATTTGGTCACACGCACAACGAGTGTAATCCAAAGGATTTAAAACGAGCTTGAGAATGGGATTCTCAGACCGAGAGAAACTATGTTTGGTTGGACCAAACATAAAGCGAGCATGAAATTGTTTCAGTCGCAATGGAAGCGTGGATGGGCAGTGTCTTATGAAGACATAATGGATGGACCAAAATGGTTTGGTTCTAATCCAATGGATGAGAATAAACCAAAGGGTTTGGTTTATATTAAACGAATGAACCAAAGGTTGGTTCGGTTCGTTTTAACTTAAAATAAACCATCATGGTTTGATTTATTTTAACTTATCTTAATGGAGCGGGTTAACGGGCTTTATGGATATGATCCATTAACCATTAAGAGAATTAGTTCTCTATAAAAGTGGGCTTAAGGGATTGTTAAACACTAACTAATCAAAACCCTAGCCCCCCCCTTGTTTTGCCGCCCACTCCTTGGAGGAGTTAATCGGCGCCAACCCTAAAGCTGCCCCCGCCCAGCTTTGTGCCGCCGTCCAAGACCCTTGCCGGCGTCCAAGCTCCAGCCGGTGAACCTCCGGCGACCCTCCGGTGATCTCCTATAGGTTCGGCATCAAGGTGAGCTTTTTCTCTCCTTGTTTTGGCCGGCGCCTACTCCTCCACCAAGCTGTCCAGTTTTCTGGACAGCTTCTCCTCCTCTCGTCGGAGCGTCGTTTGGACGACGGTTAGTGCTCCGACAGCGGCTAACTTACCGGGGATTTGATCTCCGGTAATCCTCTGAGGTGGAGGACGAAGGATTCGTCAAACGGTTGACGAACACCTCTCCGGAGAAGCAAGTTTTGAGAACTCGTTTTGGATCCGAATTTGGATTCGGATCGTGATCATCTCTCGATCACGTCGTCTTCAACACGAGGCTAGTAACCCGTACGAAGACGAAGCTCGTGACTTAGCGAAGTCATCCCGAGGAGCTCGGCGTGGATACGGATAGAGACGATTCTTACGAGGATCGTTCCGGTTGATGCCGTTCCCGCTACACGTCATACGGAAGGTATAACGTAGTTTAATTTCCTTTTATTGCAAATTTTAATTTACGGTTATGTCTACACTTGTTGTAATAGCATGCGTGTGTTGTGTGTGTTGTAATAAATATAGATTTATTAATTTTAATTGCTTCCGCTGTGCTCATGTTTACGAAACATGATCGAACACACACACGCCGCGGTGCCGGAAACCCAACAGTGGTATCAGAGCCCAGGTTGTGTTTCGACATAATCGTAAAAATGGTTTTGCGATAGTCATAATGTATTTCTGGAAGTTTTCTAAATTTTGGAAATTTAGAAGTATTTATGGAAATTTTTCAATTTTGGAAAGTCTAGAAGTATTTATGGAAATCTTCCACTTTTGGAAAGTTGGAAGTATTTATGGAAATTTATATTTTCCATAAATAAAATATTTGATTAGATTCTGGAAATTTGTTTCCTAATTTAATCATGATTTGATTTGGGAAATCAAATCTTAAAATATTTAATTTCCATAAGTAGTTTTAAAGATTTAGGAAATTGGTTTCCTAAATAGATTTTCCTTAATCAAATAATTCCATGAATAAAATATGTGATTAGATTTGGAAATTTGTTTCCTAATTTAATTATGATTTGATTTGGAGAATCAAATCTTAAACATATTTTATTTCCATAAATAGTTATGACATATAAGGAAATTATATACATGACATAATTGTATGCCATGTAATTGCATTAGATGCATAACATTATGCCATGCGTGTCGTGACATGTAGATGTATGCCATGTATGCCATGCCATGTAGATAATAGTTATTTGCATGCAAAGAGGATGAGACATAAAACCCTTAATCAATATTAAAGCCTACACCTTCCATTAATATGGTTAGAACCAGAGTTCATTTCTTGTTTGGGTTGTTGGACTCTCTCCAAGCCCGCTCGAACTGAATATGTTCAAACCATGGAATAGTTTAATACTAATATGGTAAGAGTCGAGGTCAATCGTTAGCTTTGGTTGTTGGACTCTCTCCAAGCTGGGCTAATTGGTTGAATGCGCTCTAACCATATTAAAACTATGTCCGATTAATGGGTTGGCTTTAACGAGCATCGGTTTGTTGGACTCTCTCCAAGGTCGATGTAAAGGGAGGTGAAGTTGGGTGCTATGCATATGATGCATACTTGTTAATGTGTTAACAACCCGATGTATGTGTGAACATTCAATTAGTTGATAGCACATTGTGATAGTTGCATATACGGGATATGCAATCGATATAGATGATACCTACCGTCGTAGTTATGAATGGCTTGTTGGACTCTCTCCAAGGTTGTTCATAACTATGATGGATATCAGCCCATTCGGAGATGGACCTACAATCTCCCGAAGTGATTTTGGGATTTTTGAAATTCGAAAAATGAATGGGATTTATAAATGTATATTGATGCATTTTAAATTCATTTTCTCATATATGCTCGTTTTGTATTTCTAGGTCAATATATTGATCATGATGTGTTTGAATTTGCGTTCCATTTTGGATTCAAATAAATTGACTGGGCCGAACTTCTTGGACTGGCTTAGAAACTTGAGAATTGTTCTCAAGGTGAAAAGCTTGTGTATGTCCTCGAAGCGCCTCTTCCCGCCCGTCCTAGTGACGATGCAACTTTGGACCAATTGTTGGCCTATCAGAAACATGTGAGTGATTCTGAACAAATGAGTTGCATCATGCTAGCCATGATGGAACCCAAGCTACGAAAACAACATGAGCATATGGATGCTCATATCGTAGTCCTTCATCTTTGTGAGTTGGTTGATGAGCAAGTGAGATTCGAAAGGTTCGAAGTCTCAAAGCTCCTCTTCACCTCTGAGATGCTAGGAGGTTCATCTGTGGTACTGCTCAATATGCTGAAGACTGTGGAGTCTTCTGAGAAGCATGACCAGGGGACGGTGCTGTTAGTTGATTCCTCGAAGAAAGGTTCTAAGAGGAAGTCAAAGGAACAGCAGAAGGGAAAGAAGAGAAGGGCTAAGAAGGTAGAACTAGCACAAAAGGAAACTTGCCATCATTATGGCAAGGAGAGCCATTTGCGAAGAAAGTGCAAGATTTATCTTGAGTCCATGAAGAAGGATAAGGCATTGGATGCCCCATCTTCTTCAGAAATCTTCTTTATTGATTGTCATTCTATTTCCTCAGACACTTGGGTATTTGATACTGGGTGTGGCTCACATATATGTAATGACATACATGGGCTAAGGAATAGAAGAAGACTCGTCAAGGGAGAGTCAAATTTATGTGTTGGGAATGGAGCAACGCGGTTCTTTGCACTCGCCATCGGAACGTATTTGTTGGAACTCCCTGTAGGACTTGTCTTAGAACTGGACAATTGCTTTTATGTTCCTTCGTAGATAAAGAACATCATTTCAATTTCTTGTCTAAATAGAAATGGGTTCCATTTGACGTTTAGTAACAATTGTTGTTACATAACTTTGAATGGGGTTCTTTATGGGACTGGAACTTTAAGCAATGGTGTTTATACGTTGGACATATCCAGTGACATTTGCAATATCGAAGCGAGCAACAACGCTCGAAGGATAATCAAATAGACTCCTACATATGGCATTGTCGTCTTGGCCATATAAGCAAGAAACGCATGTCCGAATTACACCGATGTGGAATTCTGGAATCGTTTGAATTGGATTCATACGATACATGCGAATCATGCTTAAAAGGCAAGATGACTAAGTTACCTTTTACTGGAAAAGGTGAACGAGTGGGAGAGTTACTAGGTCTAGTACATACTGATGTATGTGGACCTATGTCAACTCAAGCTTTAGGAGGCTATAGCTACTTCATTACCTTCACCGATGATCACTCACGGTTTGGGTATGTGTTCTTGATGAAACACAAGTCTGAAGCCTTTGAAAGGTTCAAAGAATTCAGAAATGAAGTAGAGAAACAACATGACAAAAGTATTAAAATACTTCGATCGGATCGAGGTGGTGAATACTTAAGTCAAGAGTTTCTTGATTATCTAAGAGACAATGGCATATTGTCTCAATGGACTCCGCCCTATACACCACAGCATAATGGTGTATCTGAGAGGCGTAACCGAACCTTGTTGGACATGGTCAGGTCAATGATGAATCATGCAACTCTTCCCAAGTCCTTTTGGGGTTATGCACTTCAGACAGCTGTTTACTTGTTAAATAGAATGCCTACCAAGGTAGTCTCAACTACTCCATATGAGATATGGAATGGTAAGAAACCTCATGTATCTTACTTGAAGATATGGGGTTGTCCTGCTTATGTGAAGCGGATCAGACGTATAAACCGATGCTAAGTCCGATAAATGTCTATTTATTGGATACCCTAAGGAAACAAGGTTACCAATTCTATCATCTGTGGAACAAAAGGTGTTTGTTTCAAGGCATGCTGTGTTTCTAGAGAAAGAGTTTCTCTTGCAAGAAAATAGTGGGAGTGTCGTCGAGCTTGAGGAGGCTCGAGAGACTCAAATAGACATTGATGAGATACCAGGTGAAGCACAACAGCCGACAACTCATAGTGATGAGCAATCGGCTGGACCTATTGTAACACCACATCTTCGTAGATCTGGTAGAACACGCAATATTCCTGAGAGATATGGATTTCTCGTAAGCGAATCGAACGACGTGTTACTCATTGATGATGAGGAGCCTACCAGTTATAAAGAAGTGCTGACAAGTTCAGAAAGGGATAAGTGGCTTGGTGCCATGAAGTCGGAAATGGATTCCATGTACGAAAGCCAAGTTTGGAACTTGGTTGACCCACTTGAAGGCATAAAGCCTATAGGGTGCAAGTGGGTTTTCAAGAAGAAAACCGACATGGATGGTAATGTGATTACCTATAAGGCTAGATTGGTGGCGAAAGGATATCGTCAAAAGCAAGGTGTTGATTATGACGAAACCTATTCGCCTGTAGCTATGCTTAAATCCATTCGGATGCTCCTGGCCATAGCGGCTCATTATGATTATGAGATATGGCAGATGGATGTGAAAACAACTTTCCTTAATGGAAACTTGCTCGAGGACGTGTATATGATACAGCCTGAGGGTTTCACATCGGTTGATAAAACCAAGGTATGCAAATTGCGACGATCCATTTATGGATTGAAGCAAGCATCCAGGAGATGGAATATCCGTTTTGATGAGACAATCAAAAAGTTTGATTTCTCACAAAATCCAGACGAACCTTGTGTGTACAAGAAGGTTAGTGGGAGTGCAGTCGTGTTCCTAGTATTGTATGTCGATGACATATTACTTATAGGAAACGATGTGTCAATCTTACAGTCAGTTAAGGTTTGGTTATCCAAGACATTCTCCATGAAAGACCTGGGAGAAGCAACCTACATCCTTGGGATTAAGATCTATAGAGATAGATCGAAACGGTTGCTTGGTCTTTCGCAGTCTACATATATAGACCGAGTGCTAAAGAGGTTTAGCATGTCGGAATCCAAGAAAGGTTATCTACCCATCAGGCATGGGGAACACCTTTCGAAGTCTATGTGTCCGCGCACAGAAGATGAGAGGATTTGCATGAGTAAGATTCCCTATGCATCCGCAATAGGATCTATCATGTATGCTATGTTATGTACGAGGCCCGATGTATCGTACGCTCTGAGTGTCACGAGCAGATACCAATCCGATCCAGGAATGGATCATTGGGCGGCTGTTAAGACGATCCTTAAGTACTTGAGAAGAACTAAGGATGTGTTCCTAATATATGGAGAAAGGGTACATGGTGATACGTGGGTATACAGATGCCAGATCCAGACAGACAAGGATGATTCCATGTCTTAGTCTGGGTATGTATTCACCTAGAATGGAGGCGCAATAAGTTGGAAAGGTTCCAAGCTTGACACTATAGCGGATTCTGCCACTAAGGCAGAATACATTGCAGCTTTGGAAGCAGCAAAGGAAGCGGTTTGGATCAAGAAGTTCATCTCTGAACTTGATGTGGTCTCATCAATGATCCAGACATGTGCTTTGTCGCTATCATCTTATCAGAGAGATCATAAGTAGGAACGAAATACAAATCGAGAAAATTCCCACTGAAAGGAACTTAGCGGATCCTTTGACTAAAGCATTACCTCAAAGTAAGTTTGAGGGTCATGTTAGAGCTTATGGTATTGGATACCATAGCGATTGGCATTAGGCCAAGTGGGAGTCTGTTAGTAATATATGAGAGATGTCCTAAGGCAATCGCCTTATGTATGAACCATTTATATGATAAATGAAGATTCACTATTTGAGTATACATGTTTAATGTATTTGATTGGATCTTAAACTCATTTACTGAATGTACACTATACGATTCACGGCATGAGAGAATTTGTGATTGGATAACAACTAGTGAGTATCTCTACATGTGTAATTGTGATGTATCGGAATTATCCTAGTCGATGAATTGATGGATTTGGACACCATCAATTCACGAGACTAGCACGAGGTATACTCCTTGGTGTATCCAAGCGGTGATTCTCACCGGCCGAGACATTGTGATGTCGAGTTAATCGTGGATGCTAGTTATGGTAACTAGTTCATTGGAGTGACCGGTAGTAAGACTTCATATGGTTCTCTGCATATATAGATATGTCAATGAAGTTCTTACTGTGGCTTAAGTGCGATGTTCCTTTGACTTGCGGTATTCAAGTCATCTTGATCATGAAGACTTATGCTTTGACATCTTAAGCAAACATCTCCGAGGAGATGTGGACCCGGGATGATTGGGTATAAGTCGAAGTGATCGAAGGTGTTTGAATAGCCTATAAAGGATTCACCACTCCTTGCGAGGAGATGTATACCCATGGCCTCTCGTCGGATTGTTACTAAAGTCTTTGGCCAAAGCATTACATGTTTAGAGTAAAGTACTCTTCGATACATGTGGAGTAACTAGAATCCGTAGGACGAGGAAATGATACTTGGGCTAGGTGTGACGTAGTCACTAGTGGGGATGACACAATAGACCATGTCCCGAACCAAGTGGGTATAAGATGAGTGAAGGGAATGGGGCACGATTCATTCGAGCATCAAGGGTTTCAGAAATAGTTCTGGATCAACCGTTGATCTTTTCGGTTAATTGGGGATCATGATGTACTACTAGGTGCCACTCATGATCGTTCTATAATTAATGGTTAATTATAGACGGCCAACATAAGCCGAGAACCTATTTGGTCACACGCACAACGAGTGTAATCCAAAGGATTTAAAACGAGCTTGAGAATGGGATTCTCAGACCGAGAGAAACTATGTTTGGTTGTACCAAACATAAAGCGAGCATGAAATTGTTTCAGTCGCAATGGAAGCGTGGATGGGCAGTGTCTTATGAAGACATAATGGATGGACCAAAATGGTTTGGTTCTAATCCAATGGATGAGAATAAACCAAAGGGTTTGGTTTATATTAAACGAATGAACCAAAGGTTGGTTCGGTTCGTTTTAACTTAAAATAAACCATCATGGTTTGGTTTATTTTAACTTATCTTAATGGAGCGGGTTAACGGGCTTTATGGATATGATCCATTAACCATTAAGAGAATTAGTTCTCTATAAAAGTGGGCTTAAGGGATTGTTAAACACTAACTAATCAAAACCCTAGCCCCCCCCTTGTTTTGCCGCCCACTCCTTGGAGGAGTTAATCGGCGCCAACCCTAAAGCTGCCGCCGCCCAGCTTTGTGCCGCCGTCCAAGACCCTTGCCGGCGTCCAAGCTCCAGCCGGTGAACCTCCGGCGACCCTCCGGTGATCTCCTATAGGTTCGGCATCAAGGTGAGCTTTTTCTCTCCTTGTTTTGGCCGGCGCCTACTCCTCCACCAAGCTGTCCAGTTTTCTGGACAGCTTCTCCTCCTCTCGTCGGAGCATCGTTTGGACGACGGTTAGTGCTCCGACAGCGGCTAACTTACCGGGGATTTGATCTCCGGTAATCCTCTGAGGTGGAGGACGAAGGATTCGTCAAACGGTTGACGAACACCTCTCCGGAGAAGCGAGTTTTGAGAACTCGTTTTGGATCCGAATTTGGATTCGGATCGTGATCATCTCTCGATCACGTCGTCTTCAACACGAGGCTAGTAACCCGTACGAAGACGAAGCTCGTGACTTAGCAAAGTCATCCCGAGGAGCTCGGCGTGGATACGGATAGAGACGATTCTTAGGAGGATCGTTCCGGTTGATGCCGTTCCCGCTACACGTCATACGGAAGGTATAACGTAGTTTAATTTCCTTTTATTGCAAATTTTAATTTACGGTTATGTCTACACTTGTTGTAATAGCATGCGTGTGTTGTGTGTGTTGTAATAAATATAGATTTATTAATTTTAATTGCTTCCGCTGTGCTCATGTTTACGAAACATGATCGAACACACACACGCCGCGGTGCCGGAAACCCAACAGGGGGGGGGTGAATAGTGATCGTAAATATTACTTTTTGTTCGTCTAAAACTTGAGTGATGCATAGCAAAATGTAAAGTAAATAGGCTAGTTTGTTTTTACTTGGTTAGCAACCCAAAGGTTGCTACTCCAAAGCCCCGTGATCCTAGACTGTGTATGAAAGGGCAATCCACTAAAGGTCCCCTCCTCGTTGAAGGTAGGAGACAACGAATACAAGAAAAAACAAGATCGAGGAAGAGGCACAAGCCCACCTCTCCTCTTTATCACGAAAAGCTCAAATAATAGAAAGCTCGAATACAAGTAGAAAGCTCGGATATAAGAAAACTAGACAACTTTATGGGGAATTGCTTCCCTCTTCGATCGCTTGTGTATGACGATCCTATCAACGTCCTCGGATTAAAACAATTAATCCTTGACAAAGACAGATTACCCAAGCAACCGATCCATCATCGTGCTATTTGATTCGAGTGGTCTCTTGAACAAACTTGTTGTTCAAGCAACCTAACTCTTTTCCTGGATTAGCCGCGGAATAGATAATGTACGGATCGCCGGTTTTTGTATTTATCTTCGGGGTTCAAGTAAATTAGCCACATACATAATATACAAAAAAACTGAATCAAAACAAATAAGATTATACCTCTTGTTTACCTCTTGATCTTCTATTGTATGTCCTATCCTCCTCTTGGACGTTGTGTGGTCAACGATCCTCCAAGAGTCGAAGCTTCCTAGATCACGTTCTTCCCTTCCTTGCTCGATCCGAACAAAGGGAAGAATACTTGAACCCTTCTTCTCCTATCTAGTGTCGACCACCAAGCTCCAAGCTAGGTAGTTGCCGCCGACCAAGGAGAGTAAGAAGGAGATGGTGCTGATCCTTTCCAATGGAGAAGGAACTGCCGACCACTTGGGGAGAAAGAAGAACCACCGACCTTTCCTTCAAGGAAGGAGCGCTGGCCACCAAGGGAAGGAGAAGTTGCGCCGGGCAAACCTTAGGAAGAGAGGTAGAAGAACCCTCAGACCTCCTCCACTTCTCGCCGCCGCCCAAACAAATCTCCAAATCCTAATTCTCCTAGTGCTTCTTGCCGCCCAAGCCAAGGAGAGCAAACCCTAGAATCCAATTGCTTAGCCTTGCCGCCCAAGCCTTGGTTCCTCTTTATAGATTTCTCCCAAGCCTCCTTTTAATCGTGTCCGTCGGATCTAGGCTTCATGAGGTTTTTAATAGGCTACAATAGGGACCATGAGGAGGAGTTGGATCTTGGACACCCAATGAATTTAGCACACATAAAATCTGATCCATTAATGATAATCCATTCCACTAGAGGATTATCATTGATCTACCTCACCAATGCCCATAAATAAATATGGGCTTCATATATTAATTGTACAAATGTCTCCCCGTGTTTAAGATATCGAATGCCCATCAATTAATTAATTTACTGATAATTAATTAATCAACATCTAACTCCATGAGTAGTACCACTCAACCTCATCATCATGCCAGACCAAGTCCACCTGCAGGGTTTATATGATGATCCGTATGAGCTCCTCAAGGGGACATCATCATCCTAATACATAGGACACGGTTTCCTTCTATAATCAACGACACACCATGTAAATAAAATCATTTCCCAACTTACCGAGCCTATGGATTTAATCTATAAATCTCTCCCATTGGTAAATCAAAGAAATAAATACTAAGTACATGTGCCCATTATTATATTGGGATTAAGAGCATTACACCATAATATCTGAGGTCCGATTCAATTATGTAGTCAGCAATAAATTGAATCACCTCTAAGTCGGTCCTACTCAATACACACAAAGTGTACTAGTGTAATTCTATGGTCAAGACAAACCAATACTAAATTACACTACAACCATACCAATGGTTTTTCCAAAACCATCTCGGTTGTGAGCCTCTACTTATACTCTACAAGGAACTGATAACATGATCTTCCGTGTGACACCACACACCTTGTTATCTACAATGTAATGTATCAGACAATATGCATAACAATAAATATGCAAACAATGATCATGTGATTCTTATTTCAAAAATAAAGATGTTCATACAAAGAATAGACTTTTCAGTATACATCCCAACAAACTTAAATTAAACTACCGACTTTGAGGTTGGAGTCTTGGCGTCACATCGGCGTTACAGCGTCGTAGAGTTGTCGTTGATAGCGGCATATTGTGGGAGCATTTTGAGAGCAATGAATGATGATCCAAAGGGGTGAAACCTCCCTTCTTTTATAGCCCTCCAAGTCCTAGCTCATTAAGATCCAGATCTAGGTCAAATAGCCACCTCACCCCAAGATAAGGAAATCTTATCATGACCTTCATCGAGCTGGACAGTTTGAATAGCAGTCGACTGATGACCTCCATCAGTCGACTGATGCTAGTAGTAATTGACTGCTAATAGCTAGCAGTCGACTGCTAGCTTGGTTACTTCTCTACAATAAAGAGTTAGCACAGAAATACGAGTAATGGATACTTTGATGGTTCCTTACCGTCTGATCTTAACCTAGACCTTATCCGGGAAGTCTTAGTCGGATCACCACCAAAGTTCATCCCCGTACAAAGGACACGACCTCACCATTACTCCGCACTCATGCTTACCTCTGGTCCTTCTAACCTGTCGCTTAGCTTTCGATCTTCTGCCTAGGTTCCTTGACTCCACGAGGTTCTCCTGGCGTCGCTCGACCACCATGGTTTCTCGTCATGAGATTCTCTTGGTGTCGCTGACCTTCAGCTTAGCTTAAGCACTTTCTGCACACTTAACATAGCTCATGAGATAACAATAAGAGCTTAACTTTGAACCTTTGCCATAATCAAAAACTATGTTCGATTATCTGGTGCCACTGCACCAACAGTCATGCCTTTTGTCGAAAGAAGATTTCAAGTCGCAACTTCCAGATTTTCACACGACCGACCATGTGGATTCCACACAGCCGTGTGACGACAGCGCGACTTATGCAAATATGATTTTGTAGAAAAATAAGGAAAACCAATTTTTCTTCTATAAAAGGAAAGACACATCCAAACCTAAAGGGAGTAGGCCCGACAACTGGACGGATGGACGACAAGGAGGTGCCCTAAAGAGAATTGAAGGCTCACAATGGGGAGAAGAAAAAGTGACCCAAGGGCAGGATTACACTCCAACACATGTGGGAAAGAGACCAAGACATCTCCAGAAAGAATTTAAGGCATAATTTGTACTATTTACTTTCTATTTAAACTGTAATGCTTGAAGATACAATGTCTTGTGTGTGTCTTTTCATTTCTATGGAGTATATCTCTCGATTCTAGGATTTGAGAGTAACTTGTGCAAGTTGGACATGCTACTTTAATTATATATCTGCTTTCCTTGAATATATTTGTAGTTTATGATATTTAGGTTTAATGATAATTACATCTTGGTCCTACTCCTATCGTGCTTAGTTGATATAGAGGATGAAAGCCTTTATATCGAAACCTAGGAGAATCAAGGGGGATCTATCAGTCATCCTCCCTCCCAAAACTGTAGGAAATACGTCATAAAAGAGTAGGATATGAAATATGGTTCACTTGTTCATGGGGACCTATAGGATATCTTAGAACTCAACTAACTTATTCCAGCAGAAGGCCCAAAGTAGGAGAAATGAACTCTAGAAGAGTTGTGGGACCCTAGTGACAGGGGGTTTCCCAAGGATAGCAACTCCCTGAGGTATGATGATTCGAAAGGGAAACTTGGCTAGGAATAGATAATTCCTGATAGAAGCAAAAGTTCATCGGGATTACACACGATGATCCTCCCACAAGATTGCAATTAGAGAACCTAGGAGTAGTAACTTAATAGCATGTTCGGCAATGCACAAGTGAAATCGGAATCCTAAAATACCTTAACTAACCCTTGAGTAACACCTTGCTTCTTTCTCCAAATGATACCATACTAGAGCCTGCTCGTAGCCAGCCACCATAAGTCAGGAAGTAATTCACTCCAAACAACGTACGTTCACTAGACACCAGCACTAGAAATCACAGTTCATGAGGGATTGATACATAATTTATTACTTGATGACAATCGTGCACTTGCGGGTGTTGAGCGTGAGCGCACGCTTCAAGTCCTTGGCAGTCTCGGTTAAAGATTTGGGATTGTGCTCATGCGCATCAAGTTTTTGGCTCTGTTGTCGGGGATTGTAGATTCAATATTGGATCGAAAGTGAATAGTTTTTGGATCGGACATAGTTTATATTTGCTTTTAATTTATTTTAGTTTTATATTTTTTTTATTTTCTCTAGTTTAGATTTATTTCATTAATTGTATTTCATTTCCAACTTAATTTAGTTTCAATTTAGTGTAAGTTTTCTTTAGTTAGTTCATTATTTTCAGTTTACTTAATTTCTTATCCATAAGTAGCATAGATATTCCTACTTGGTTGCGGTATTTATCGTATGTATAGGCGCATAAGATCGAAAAATTTGCTTTCGATCGACCTAAAGATAGACTGTACCTATCATCATCGTAGGGCAGAACAGAGAGAGATGGAGGAACACGTTTCTCCTGTAGCGAACATTGATAACCGTCCTTTGCGGGATTATGCAACTTCGAGTGCTAGAGGGCATAGACCTAGCATTGCTGGACCATCAATTACTACTAACAACTTTGAACTTAAGTTTGTATTCATACACATGTTCCAGTAGAGTCAGTTTGGAGAAGCTGCAATTGAAGATCGTAATCAACATTTGGAGATATTTTTGAAAATCTGCTCCACGTTAAAATTCAATGGAGTACCCGTAGATGTGATCCGCCTGAGCTTATTCCCCTTTTCATTGAGGGATAAAGCGAAGACATGGCTACACTTATTGCCTTCGGGAAGCATCACAACATGGGAGCAGTGTGAGCAATAGTTCTTGAACAAAATTTTCCCATCAAGTAAAACAACTCACATGCATCACCTGATCACTAGCTTTCGTTAGAAGGAAGGAGAGTCGCTATTTGAAGCCTGAGATCAATACAAGGGTTTACTCCATTAGTGTCCTCACCATGGGCTTGAGAGATGGCTCGTGATTCATATATTCTACAATCGGATCATGTACGCCATAAAGGTTTTCATGGATTCTACTATAGGAGGGGCATTAATGAATAAAACTATCGAGGAAGCAGAAGAACTGATTGAAGAGGTGGCCCAACACCACTATCAGTGGGCTTCTGAACGTAGTCATTCATCACTTGCAGCTAGAAGATATGTTGTTAGCTCCATCGATCATCTAGCAGCGAGGATGGATGGACTGAGAAGACGATTTGACTCCCTAACCCCTGCTTCTATATGTGCGGCCAATTCCTCTAGTGATGGAGTAACATGATATCAGGAAGACTATTGTTATGGATGGAAGAACATCTCTGAAGAGCAGGTTGAGGATGTTGATGCGGTGGGAAATTATATTCAAAGGTCCAACAATCCATACTCTAGCACGTACAATCTCGATGGAGGAACCAACCGAACTTTTCATACAAGAATAATTTGAAAAATTTCCAACAGTTAGATGGGTACGAACATTAGAGCAGTGGGCAGCAGCAACCATCGAAATCCCAGCTTGATAAGCTGGTGGAGGGATTTATTCAAACTCAACAGAAGGTGAATGATAAATTCCAGCATCGCCACTCACAGACAGAAGAAATGTTGAAGGAGCTGAAGTCATCTATGAATGATCTTGCTAATCGATAGAAAATGCTGAAAATTTAGATAGTGCAAATTGCCAGTAGCTCTACCAGGACCCTGGAAATTGAAGGTCAACCCGATAAAGCAGTGTAACACGGTGATGTTGCGTATTGGGAAGATTTTAAATGAGCCACTGAACGAGGCAAATAAAGATGCGGAGCGAGAAGCGGAGGATGAAGAGTCTCGTGGGGAGACTATGAAAAAAAGAGGTGATATGCCAGAATTGAACTCCCCTACAAAGATGCAAGAATCTACTAGGATTCCATTCCCACAGTAGCTCACCAATGCAAAGAGAGATGTTGAGTTTGGAAAGTTCCTAAGCATGATGAAATCAATCTCAATGGAAGTGCCAATTCTCGATGTGTTGCACCAGATGCCTCAGTTCGCAAGGTTTATGAAGGACATCCTAGCACACCGACGGGAGATAGAGGGTTTTAAAATAGTGGCCCTCATGGATGAATCCAGTGCCTATATCCAAAATGGAACCACAGAGAAATTAAAGGATCCAAGAAGTTTCTATATCCCGTGTTGTATTGGTTCCACCATTATTGACAGGGTGTTTTGCGATTTGTGCACATGTATTAGCTTGATGTCTTATATAATGTGCAGAAAGTTGGGGCTCAGGAATTTAAAGTTGACAACTATGACTTTGCAACTTGATGATCACATACAGAGGTACCCGCTGGGAATCCTAGAAGACATCCCTGTCGGGGTTGGAAACTTTACATTGCCAATTGATTTTGTGGTTTTGGAAATGGAAGAGGATCCTAAAATCCTGATATTCCTAGGATGACCATTTTTTGCCACAGTAGGTATGATTATCGATGTGAATAACCACAAGTTGACCCTGATAGTGGGGGAAAATAGATTGGAATTTAAGCTCAATAGTACAAAAGGTTTAGCACCCACGCACAACAAGTATGTTATTCCCGCAAGATTGAAGACCCCAATTGAGCTTGTAGATTCCGACGTCGATGAGTGGAGGTTTACGGAACCACCAGAGACAAGTTGAAACATAGGAGAATGGTCAAGCTAAAGACCTTAAACAAGCACTTCTTGGGAGGCAACCCAAGTTTAACTTTATTTGTTTTTTAGTTTTTACATTAATGCATGCTAGTTTAGGTTTTAAATTTTGTCCATTATTATCATTATGTGTGTTTAGTTTAGTATATAATTTGCCAGGCAGAAGAGGAAATTTTTTTAGCAACCTAGAGGAAAGCACGGGTGGTCGTGTTAATTTCACACGGTTGTGCCCAATGGATAGAAGACCATATGATAGGGCGTGTGGAAAATCTTGGATCGTGTGGCACTCCAAGAGAATTCCAGAGCTACACATGGTCGACCATGTGAATCTCACACAGTCGTGCCTTTTTCTGGATTTTTTCGAGTGACCAGGGTAGAGCCACACATGATCGATCATGTGAATCTCACACGGTCATGTTGCACCCCATTAAAAGGGCGAGGGTTGTGCTATTTGCCCCAAATCAATCATGCCTTTCAATTTCTTGTCTTAGCCAGTGTGGAACCTTCATTATCTAACCTCCAAGGACCCTCTCCAACCTCCAAGAAGCAAGAATGAGGAGGAAAAAACACATCACAATAAGAGCGGCTTCTTCCAGGACAAGGTCGAGGGGAAGAAACACCCAACAAGAACCAGAGGCAGGTAACACCCCTTTCGATATCATTTTCTGAGATAATACTCATAGGGATAGATTTAACATACTTTCTACTCGAAAAATAATTGCTACCCATTATTTAGATATTGCTCTTTTAGAAACCCTAGGTCTTTTAGGGGACTTACACGGGTTGTTTGCGAAGATAGGTTGGGAGGAGATCATGGGAGTTAGATGTCCAACCTACCCTAGGATAGTTTTGGACTTTTTAAGTTTAGTGGATGTGGAGATTTTGATGCGGGTAGATAGTAGAGAAGGCAAGATCACTTTTAGCCTATTTAACATAGAACATGAGTGGATCCTCCACCAATAGAACCTTTGTTTTGGATTACCTAGTGTGGGTGAAAGGAGAACCCCTATCGAATTCAATGTGAGATCCTTTTGGTTCAATTTGACAGGAGAAAATGCATATGACCCATCTAGAGCCAAAGCCTCTCGTCTCCAAAATCCTATTTTTAGGTATATTTATTGAGTCATGGCTAGTACTATATTCGATTGAGGAGAGAGTGATGGAGTCATGAGGATGAGTGAATTGCTTTGTCTATGGGACATGTTGCAAGGGAATAACACTATTGATGTGGGGTCCCATTTTGTTAGACACCTAGTCAAGTTAGGCAAAGCACCCATGGGGGACATCATTTTAGGGGGTCTATTGACCCAAATTTGTGATTCGATGGGGTACGATTGTGAGGGTTTGGATCGAGTAGAAGGGAGCCCTAGCATAGACCTAGGGGTGTCCATGGCGATGAAAATGATAGTTAGAATAGAAAATTCTTTTTGTTTTGTAAGGAATAATTTGCCGGCCCTTAAGCTCGCCGACACCGATCGTACCACATCGCCAATCGTGCCAATTGACGGTTGGATAGGGCAGTGGAGTCCCCACCACGTGAGGGACCTTCTTCTCTTGCACCCCCTTCACCCCCTTACCATCACTCCCCCATACATAGGAGCCCACCTAGTCCACACCCCCGATCCTACACCTGCACCATATTATTTTCCTTCTTTTGAGCACGACATAGGGACATCTGCCTATGATTTTTGTGAATTCCAATCATGCCTCGATAATATTTACTCCGAGCAGTATATGCAAGGGCAGCAATGGGAGGAGCACATGACCAATACACAGGCAGAATTCTAGGATCTACGGGATAATTTTCAAAGAGTTTATCAGTTCTACGACCATGCATGATAGTACTTCGAGGAGGAGGACACCTACCTTTAGGAGGTGCGACAGTTTATTAGAGATGCACCTACACAGTAGGTCAGGGAGGAAGAGCATAGAGAAGCCACTGAGTCCACTAGTTCCCAGGTTATCCACATGTACATGTGGCACCAGCGACTGAGCATGTGATTCTCTCACGAGCTCGATATGTCAAGATTTCCAGACTTCCACCTAGACCGTCATACTAGAGGTACATATTTATTTAAGTATGGGGAGCCCTATATTTTGCAATATTCTTCTGCTAATTTTAGTTTTATGACATCTAGGTTTAGTTTTTATTTTCTCAGCTAGATTTTTTGCATTTATTTTAGTTGCTCATCCATGTAGTATTTATTTAGGTTCCTTTCAACACTTAGTTATTGGTCACTATAAGCTGCCTCAGTGATGTTTTCGAAAATCTCAATGATATGTTTCCATACCATAGGTAGTTTAATTTCTTTTATCTCTTAATACTTTATTTTGAGATTCTTTGTTGGATGTTCTAAATTTTCATTTGTTAGATTTTATTCTCACTTACACTCATCGAATATTCTGAAAGGGAGAATCTGTTGGTGCACAGGCACCAGATAATCGAACCTAGGTTTTGATAATGGCAAAGATTCAAAGTTAAGCTATTTTGTTATCTCATATGCTATGTTGAGTGTGTATGTAATGTATTAAACTTTGCTAAGGTCAAATACACCAGGATAATCTCGGGACAAGAAACCTTGGTGGTCAGGTGCCGCTAGGAGAATCTCGGGATGAGAAACCTTGGTGGTCGGGTGATGCCAGGAGAATCTCAGGAATGAGAAACCTTGGTGGTCAAGTGACCGAAAGCTCAGTGATAGGTTAGAAGGACCAAAGGTGATCAAGGTAAGAACCGTGTGTGGAGAGGACATGTCGCGTCCTCAGTACGGGGACATCCGTAGGCGACGATCCGACTAAGACTTCCGAAGGAAGGCCTAAGTCGAGATCGAATGGTACACGACCATCACATTGCTCACTAATTAGTTCACTATGTAGTTCTTGTGCTAACCATGTGATGCAGGTGATTATTCAAGCTATCAGTTGACTGGAGGAAAAGGGCAATCGACTGAATCATCATCAGTCGACTGATGGTGACATCAGTCGATTACTAATGAATATGAACACTTTGAATAAAGTCAAGATAAGAGTCACGGAATGAGGGATGATAAACTTGTTTGACTTAGATTTGGATCTCAACGAGCTAGGGTTTGGAAGGCTATAAAAGTAGAGGTAAAGCTCCCTTCAAAAACTACTTGAAAGGCTCCCAAAGTGCTCCATCAATCCCAAGCTCTCATCGCCATGCAACTATGTTATAACGCCGACCGAGCTTCCAACATCCACTCTTTATAAAGTCGGTAGATGTTACTTAGTTATTTAATTGCTTGTGTTTTTATTGATTGCTAAGAGAAGAGGTAGGCATATTACCTCCTCCTCTACATCTATTGTACTTGGTTTTGTCTCTTACCTCCAACGAGGAAGAGATTCCATTAGTGATTGCCCCTCGAAAGCGATCAAAAATCGCACATGCCTTGGACTAGCAGCTGGTAAGATGTGAACCAAGTAAAAAAGCCCTTGTGTCTTTTGTTTGTGTTTTTTGTGTTTCCACTGTGAAGTTTTTCTTAAATAGAAAAGAAAGTTTTAAATATTCTATTCACCCCCTCTAGCGTCTTTTCTTGATCCAACAGAATCTAGTACATACCGAGTTATCATTCATCTCAATAGTCTAGTACTTTGGAATTCATAGGTGACTCTAGATTAGCATTTTAGTTACTAGAGATGCTCGTATTGTGTAAGCCCATTTGGAAAAATCAAAATACTAATGAAAAAAAAAAAGGAGAGGAAAAAAATGAGAGTTAAAAAAATAGATATCGTGGGTGGAAATGGTTAGGTGCCCCTTTGAGACCGAGTTAGGTTATTGAGAAAACTCCTACTAATTTCTCTCGATACCGAGCACTCCTTTGAGACTTTATACTAACTCTAGGGATTTACCCTCTCTTAGAGTAGGTAAGTGCATAAAAATAAGAAACCTTAGGAAAGCTATATGATGGCGACTTAACTCAACTTGGAATGTGAATCCCTTAGGGAATTTTCTTGACACATGCACAAAAAGCTAACCTAGTGAACTTTTAGAACATATCTATTCACTTGATTTAAAGCGCCACTTGATAGGTTTAAGTAAACATGCTAAGTATGGGAACAATACTTATAAAATCTATGACACTGAGGTTTGCTTGAGGACAAGCAAAGATCTAAGTCTGGGAGATTTTGATGTGTGCAAATCATATAGGATTTTAGGAGTAGTTTTAGCACACATCTCATGATATTTTATACTTGTTTTATGCTTATTTCTTTTATTTTGCACTTGTTTACTATTTTCTAGTTCGGGGATTTGCTTTTGCTACTTTTGCATGCAGGGAGGCACTTTTAAGGCGAAGCAACTAAATAAATGGAGCTCAAGGAAGGTAAGTGTGCTTTGGCCATGTTCCCAAAGACACGGGCATGCTTTGGACCAAAATATGATGTTCACTTGGAGTTCCAGAGAAAGACACGGTCATGCTTTTTTCCAAAAGAAAATTTCAAGTCACAACTTTCAGAGTTTCACGTGGCCGACCGTGTAGATTCCACACGACCGTGTGGTGACAGCACGACATATGCAAATATGGTTTTGCGAGCAAAAAAGGAAAGCGAGCCTAAAGGGAGGAGGCCCGACGACTAGACGGTAAGGAGGTTCCCTAAAGAGCATCGAAGGCTCTTAGCAGGGAGAAGAAAAAGCGACTCAAGTGCTGGATTGCACTCCAACACACGCAGGAAAGCGACCAAGATGTCTTCAAAAAGAATTTAAGGCATAATTTATACTATTTACTTTTTATTTAAACTATAATGCTTGAATATACAATATCTTGTGCGTGTCTTTTCATATCTATGGAGTAGATCTCTCGATTCTAGGATTAGGGAGTAACTTGTGCAAGTTGGACATGCTACTTTAATTATATGTCTACTTTCCTTGAATATATTTGCAGTTTATGATATTTTCGTTTAATGATAATTGCATCTTAGTTCTACTCCTAATGTGCTTAGTCGATATAGAGGACGAAAGCCTTTATATTGAAACCTAGGAGAATCAAGGGGGGGGGGCCTACTGGTCATCCTCCCTCCCAAAATCGTAGAAAATAGGTCGTGAAAGAGTAGGACATGAAATATGATTCACCTGTTCATGGGGACCTATAGGACATCTTAAAACTCAACTAACCTACTCCAGAGAAGGGCCAAAGTAGGAGAAATCAACTCTAGAAGGGTTGTGGGACCCTAGTGACAGGGTTTTTTTCCAAGGATAGCAACTCCTTGAGCTCTGACGATTCAAAAGGGAAACTTGGTTAGAAATAGGTAATTCTCGATAGAAGCAAAAGTTCATTGGGATTACACATGATCATCCTCCCACAATATCGCAATTAGAAAACCTAGGAGCAGTAACTTAATAGCATGTTCGACAATCCACAAGTGAAACCGAAATCCTGGAATTCCTTAACCTACCCTTGAGTAACACCTTGCTTCTTTATCCAAGTGACATTGTACTAAAGCCTGCTCATAGCTAGCCACCTTAGCTCAGGAAGAAATTCACTCTGAACAACGTACGTTCACTGGACACCAGTACTCGAAATCATAGTCCCTAAGGGATCAATACATTATTAATTACTTGACGACAACCGTGCACTTGCAAGCGTTGAGCATGAGTGTGCACTTCAAGTCCTTGGCAGTCTTGGCTGGAGATTTGGGGTCATGCTCATGTGCATCAATGACCCTCCAATACTTATGTCAGATAGAAAGATGAAGAAAAAGTTGAAAGTGTGCAAATAGAAAAGTATCCAGTAGTAGAAAAATACCAAGGAGCTTTCCTTTACCTCACCCTGTCTTTATATAGCATCTCCGAGATTCTTCATCTCTGCCATTAATGCCCTTTGTTAGGCGATTAGGGGACAATTACTGCAAGGAATCTCTACTTATCATGTCACATGTCCGAGAGTGATCATGAGATGAAAGTCATTGGGTGACCAGATGTGACAGTTGTAAGAAGGAATCTCTACTATAGTCCCTCGGCTTCTGCCTTCTCTTGCCTTTGAGTTCTCTACTTTGTCACTTCTTCTGGGTTCCCAAGTCACCTCGCTCCTGACTCAGCCTGTTCTTAGTTTTCCAAGTCACTTTGCTCCAGATTCGCTCCACTTCTGACTTCTTGAATCGACTTGCTCTTGACCTAGCTTGCTTATGACATCTATGCCCCACAACTTCTCAAGTCGCTCCACTCCCGACTTAGCCTCACCCCGATTGGATGTCATCCCGACTTCTTCTAATATCTCAACTCCTCATGGATCCCGCCTCCTTGTGGGGTCCATATACTGTACTCTACCCATATCATTATTTTACTTTGTAAATGATTATTTTTGTGATTTAAATTTATGACATTCAGTTCATATGATAATAATTTTATCATTGTGCCAAAACTATTCTTCATAGTCATAAAAAGAAAAAAATTTCTGAATCCTTTGAGTGTTCCTCATCTCTCCCTGATAATCCTTTAAATTTCCTAGAGTGAACTTACAAATATAGACTGTATGAGACAATGGTAGCTGAAATAGCAACTAGAAACCATTGCAACAACCAAACCAATCCTTCCAAACAAGTTTAACCAAAAAAGGAATTATGTTTTCAGAATAATTGATGTGCATTTTTTATATAAAATTTTAATTATCATTTTGGCACACATCTTACCTCACTTCATGTCATTTATTGCATATTATCTTGTGTTTTTTTTATCATTTTTCTACTTTCCTTGTTCAAAGATATTCTTTTGCTATTTTTCTTGATAGGGTGAAGAATTGAATCAAAAAAGGAGCTTTAGATGGAGCAATTATATTAGGGGGAAAACTCGGTCTGAGTCCTAAGACAAGGGCATGTTCCCTAGAGGTAAACAGGTCGAAAAAGAGTTTCTAGTGAGAAACACAAGGGGGTGTGTTTTTTTAACATGACCATGTAAAAAAGACATGATCATATTAAAAAAACCCTTGGGGGTCATGTTTTGCAACACAACTATGTTTTTTTTGCCAGAACAAGGTACGACGGGATCGTGTTTCATGACACAATCGTAATCCATAGAAGTAGAATTTCCATAGGACAACACGGTGGGTCATCCCAAGTGACATGACCGTGTCATGTGGCGATGATTATGAGAAAATAGTGATTTTTTGGAGATCTAGAAAGTCTAAAGCTTCAACTATAAAAGTAAAAGGTCATCTAGGGCCCTAGGGGAGGCAAAGGGTGTCTTCTAAGGGCCCCAATGGGGCCGCCAAGGCCCCTCAAAAGCTCCAAGGTCAAGATCCGAGGGGAACACAATGCCAAATCTCTAGATCTGAGTATGGATTGAAGTTGAAGACTTTCATCAACCGAGACTAAGCTCTCTTTCCCTTTTTCTTGTGATTTTGATTGTGTTTCTTTTTATCAATGTATTTCGAATGTAACTCCATCTCTATTGAGTAGATATTGAGATTGTAGGACAAGGGAGTAGCTCTTTGATTTGTAAACATTCTATTTTAGTGAATCTATGTTTGTTTACATTGTTTTCAAGGAATATACATCTATGTTTACTTCTTACTTGATGATTTGATTGTTTGTGATCCAGATCTATTGCATGTACACGATCTTGATGCTATAAAAAGATCATATCTAAGGGGTGCGGAGATGGACCGAAAGGTGAATCCAATTCCTCGACCAATAGAAAATTGAGATGTGGAGGAATCAACTATGAAAGTATATTGATTCACCACGAGGACCCCATTGGTAATTACATAACTAAATAAATTTATTCCAAGCTGAGGCCACACCATACGAGAAACAACTCTTGAATTGTGGGACCATGTGATAGGGGTCTCCTTGAGAAAGCAATCCCTCAGCTCTGTCACTCTGAAAGTAGAGGTTAGATTGGAGTAGATACACTGGTGTAGTTGCAAAAGTTCACATCGGATAAAATAGGATAGTCTACCTATGTGAGCAATCATTAAGAATGAAGACCAAAATATAGATCAAATGATTACAATCATTTAGGTAAAATCGAAATCCTAGAATCACCCTCACAAATTTTGATTTCCTCTTTCCCCTGCTCTTGACCTCTCAATTTTGATTTCCCCTCCTTTGGCTCTCAATCTCTCAATTCTTTGTTCCCTCTTCTCAACTCTCTGTTCCTTCTTCTCTCATTGGAATTTTCAAGTTTAAAATAATTTCTCGACCACCTAATTAGATCTGGACAATCTATATTCACTTAGTAAACCAATACTCAATTTATCAGTCCTTGTGAGATCGATAATCTTTTATTATTTGATGATGATCGTGCACTTACGGTTGATAACAAATTTTTGGCGTCATTGTCGGGGATTATTTTAAATCGATATTAGTTGAAAAATGAATTGATTGGATTATTCTTCTTTCTTTTCAATTTTGCATTGTTTTCCTTTTTCTGGCATTGTCTTTTCTCTCTCTTTTTTTTTTCAATTCCATTTATTACTGTAATTCCTTTTTCTACTTTATTACTTTCTACATTCCTTTTTCAGGTGACTAATTGTGCATGCGAAGACACAACTGCCTCAATTGCCTCATTTTTCTTCACAACTTTCTCAATTGCTTTGTAGAAGTAGGTTTTAATGTAAGTCTAGGGGGAGAAGTTCATTTTGACTTAATTGATCATGTGTTTAGTTAATTTTATTTTACCTATGTAGTTTAGCTATTTTCTTTTATAATTTTTAGAGTTAGTTTTGTTCTTTCTCTAGTATGCATCATGTTTATGAGTTTTCTTATCATACTCATGCATTGCCATTTTTTTTCTTAGTTCATGCATCTACTTGTTCTTTTAGTAGGCTTTAATGTATACTTATTTTGATGGTATCATGTTGATATGCTTCATTGTTTTTAGTAATTCATATTTCCCTATCTTTTGGTGAAATTTTATACAAGATTAGATGTGATAATGAATGTTCACTAAGTCCTTCTAGTTAGTTTTTATTTCTCATATACACTTGGACTAAATTCCGAAGAGTTGATTTAGTACATAATTTATTGATTCATCTCGCTGGACTAGTACTTTGGAATCCATAGGTAACTTGTTAGTGAAAGCCCTAGAGTCAATCATGTGATGATTGTTGTATCATATTCCTATATATATAAAGACATTTCTTTATGGTTATTATACTTACTTGTATTGGTGCCAAATAACTAAATATAATAGCGTCCTTGAAATCGATTGGTGATGCACACAGACGTGACCTCAAATCTCACGACAGACACCGTCGAGGACTCAAAGCGCGCGCTCATGCTCAACGCCCGCAAGTGCACGGATGTCGTCAAGTAATAAAGATTATCGATCCCACAGGGACTGGGATTCGAATACCAATATACTCAGTGGTTGTAATTGTTCGGACGTGACCTCTAAAATGTTTCGATTGGTGAGGGATGTCGGTGGACTCTACTCTGTACGGTGTCACGGAAGAGGAAAAGAGTATGCTGAGGTCTTCAAAGGTGATTCTAGGACTTCGGTTTCACTTGCGTATCACAGAACAATGTTGTCAATTGGTGTTGTCTAGACATTTACCTACGACTTTGTGGAAGGGACATCATACACTCTCCCGTAGAGCCGCCGCATCTACCGGGAGCTATCTCCGCCTAAAGGGACAGGATAGATGGTACGAGGATGTCAAATCAATCCCTACGGTGGACCGTTTCTGATTCCACCACACCCTTCTCCCCGCTGTTACAGGAGATCAGGTTTACCCCTAGGTTCCTTACATCAAATCCCCTAAAGTTTAGATTACGAGGGCTGTCACCCCTCGTATCATCTAAGAACAGTGGAAAGAAAGCCAAACACACATAGATATAGTAGAGAGCAACTACCAATTGTTAAATCAAACTCATGGGCAGAATTTAACATGAACCAACATTGTTTATCTACACAAGCTACTTCCTAATCCTAGAATCAAAAGTACTACTCCATGTATACGAAGGAAGAATCACAAAGCATGTCTAAGTTTGAATACATAAGGAATAAAATGCAGAAATAAAGATATACAATGCTTTTGTGATCTTCTCTCCGATGTTGAATTACAAGGTGTGGACCTCCGGTGGCGTTCCTCCTCTCCGTTGTGAGTTACCGAAGCTTTTTAGGGCTTCGGCGTGCCGCCTAGCCGTCATGCCTCCTCCCTAGGGTTTGGGCAAAGCCATCCTTATATAGACATCGCCTCGAACTACTGTAAAATTTGGAAAAAGCCCTAGTCGAGCAAATCTGTTGGGCCTCCACACGGCCAGGCCGTGTACGACCTTGGAGTGCTGATCTCACCCATTGGACACGGTCGTGTGAATCCACACGCCCTGGTCGTGCCCCACTCTGCATCTAGCTGCAAAATGTCCTTCTTTTGCTCCGAAAACACATCTTTTTCACCCGAAAAGCTAACTTGCACACAAAAGTACAACGAGAAGACCTCCGAACCAGAAAATAGGAAATGCATGCAAAAATAGAGTAATATATGCATGAAACTAACACAAAATGCAATGAGATGTGAGCGAAAACTACTCCTAAAACCCTATATGTTTTGCTCACATCACTTCCCCCAAACTTAAATCTTTGCTTGTCCTCAAGCAAACCTCAGTGCCATGAAATTTTAAAAAGATATTGTTCCATAATTAGCATGTTAACTAAATTTATCAGGTGGTATTTGCAATCAAAGAAAAACAAATATGTTCTAGAAGTTCACTAAGTTAGCTCCACGTGCTCGTGCTAAGCAAACCATTCTTAGGGGATGCCCGTTCCATGGTGAGTTAAGTCGTCACCCCATAGCTTTCTTAAGGTTTTTGTCTCTTAGACACTTACCTGCCCAAAGCGAGGGTCATTCCCTAGATCTAGCATAAAGTCTCAAAGCCGTACTCGGTATTGAGAGAAATTGGTAGGTGTTTCCCCAGTAACCTAACTCGGTCTCAAAAGGGCACCTATCCATTTCCACCCATGACAACTATTTTTTTATCCCTCATAATCTCTTTTTTTTTCTTCTCTTTTTTTTATTTCTCTTTTTCTTTTCTCTCTTTTATTTTTTGGCTCACTGGGATTTTGATTTTTCCGAATGGGCTTACACAATTCGAGCATCTCCAGTAACTAAAATGCTAAACCTAGAGTCTCCTATGGATTCCAAAGTACTAGATTACTGAAGTGAATCATAACTAGGTATGTACTAGATTCTCCCTTTCAGAATGTTTGACATGTGTAAGTGCAAAAATAAAGCTAACCAGTGTAAGTCTACAACATTCAATCGAGCGAATAAAATAAAATACCACAAGATAAATGGAGTTAAGCTACCTATGGGAATAACTCATGCAAGCAACTTTCAAAAATACTATTGAGGTAGCTTTACAAACAACAAAAATTAAGTACTGAAAGAAACTCAACAACTCATGCATGAATAAATGAAAATACTAGAAAAGAAACTACTGCTAGGAAACAAAATAAAATAAACCTTGGGGTCTCCCCCCTGGACTTAAACGAAAATATACCTCTAATATGGTGGACGAGGTGGAAAGTCTTGGAGCCTGGGCATCTCTGGATCCTAGACGAACCTACTGCTGAGCCGCTGATGCCACATATACATGTGGTCGATCTGGGAGCTGATGGATCCAGCGGCTGCTCAGTGCTCCTCCTCCCTAGCCCACTGCGCCTGCTGGGCAAGCATGTACTGCTGCATCTCCCTGCGGTAGACGGCCTCATCCTGACGACGAACAGCCTCCTCCTGGAAGTATATGCGGGCCTCATCATAGAACTCCTTAGCCCGCTGGAAATGCTCCGGGAATCCCTGGAACTCTGTCTACTAGTAGGCGCTCTACTCCTCCCATCGCTGCCTCTGCGTCTGCAGCTCAGTGTAAATGTCATCGAGGCACGATCAGAACTCTGAGAAATCACAGGCCGACGTACCTGCATCCTGTTCAAAAGTAGAAAAGGTGGTGGTGTACATGTAGGCTCATGTCGGCGTGGACTAGGTGGGCTCCTATGCATGTGTGGACTGGAGGGAGAGTGATATAAAGGTGGAGAGATGGGTGCTAATGTGGATGGTCCCTCATGTGGAGGGGACTCCACTATCATGTCCAAGCGCTAGTTGGCACGTATAGCGATGGTGGTACGATCCGGGTCAGGGAGCCTAAGGGTCGTCAGATTTTTCCTTACAAAGCATAAGGAGTCTCCTTCTCTCACAATCATTTTCATGGCCATGAATACTCCTAGGTCGATCCTAGGGCTCTCTGCTATACTCTCTAATGTTGTGTAATCGTACCCCATCCTATGGAAAATGTGGGTAAGTAGGCCTCCCACATTGATCTCTCCTCGTGCTGCTTTGCCGATCTTCACTAAGTGTCTGATGAAGTGGGACCCTACATCGATGCTACTCCTTTCTTGTAGCATATCCCATAGGAAAAGCATCTCGCTAGCTCTAACTACACCATCACTCTCCCCACGACCAAATATAGTACTGACCATGATGTGGTGAAGGTATCGAAAGACGGGGTTTTGGAGGCGCGACGCTTTAGCCCTAGATGGGTCATAAGCGTGCTCCCCTGTCAACTTAGTCCAAACTATCCGAGAGTTGTACCCATTAGGGGTCCTTTTCTCTCCCCTACTTGGTAAGCCAAAGCAAGAGTTCCATTGGTGAAGGGTCCACTCATGATCAGTGTTAAAAAGCCTAAAAGTTATCCTATCCTCCACGCTCTCTCTACCCGTTAAAACTTCCGCCTCTAAGGAACTCAAAAATTCCAAAACTATCCTAGGCTAGGTTAGGTGCCTTATTCCCATAATCTCTTCCGACCCCATTTTTGCAAATAGGGTTTGCATATCACCCAACAACCCTAAAGATTCTAGCAAATCCTCATCTAAGTACCTAGTAGTAGTAAGTTTATGAGTAGAAAGCATATTGTATCTATCTCTATGTTCATTATTGCGAAAAAGTAGAGTGGGTAGGGCGTTACCCTCCTCCGGAGCTTGAGGGGCGTCGACTCTCCTTGTTCGTCACTCCGAGGTGCTGGATCGGGGTGCTACATGCTTGGTCCTCCTCATCCTTGCTTCTTTTGGCTTCTTTAGAGGTTAAAAATGCTTCTAGATGGTGGGAAAGATGAAATCACATGGCTAGGGAAAGAACCTTTGAAGCACACGGTGAAAATGGGGTGAAAACACACGGTTTGCCCCTTTTACCTCGCGCGCCACGGCCGTGTGAAAACACACAACCAGGCCGTGTGTGCCTCAGGTTGGTCGGGCACGACCATGGGAAAACACACGACCAGGCCATGTGTCCCCCTTTTTCACCCATTTATGCACCATGGTTCGAATTTTCTCATACACTTTGCCGTGTAGGCTAATATGGATTTCATTTTTGCCTAACAAAGTTGTTTTCTAGTCTCGACTCTAAATGTGATGGAAATCAAAACTAAAATCAAACAAATGTATGCAATGCAATCAAAAAGGAAAATATAAAACTAAACTTGGGTTGCCTCCCAAGAAGCGCTTTGTTTAAGGTCGTTTAACTCGACCACACTCTACTATCAACTCGGCTCTGGTGGTTCAGTGAACCTCCATTCATCCATCTTGAGATCTTCATCTGGAGGTTCTGGCTTCATTCTGCTAAATGTGAAGCCGTCGAGGTAGGGAGCTCTTTGCCCCGAAAGGATGAAAAGGATGATCTCCCCGTCTACCTCCAGGGAGATCTGGTGTGCCTTCACATCTATGCACGCCCTTGCAGTCGCTAGAAAAGGCCTTCCCAGAATGATGGGATTCTGGGGATTTGGTCCTGTGTCCAGTATGATGAAGTCCGTGGGTATCACAAAATCCTCAACCATCACAGGCACATGTGGTAGCAGGCCAACGGGCTCCTTGACTGAATCATCCCCCAAACGAATACCAAGATTCGCTGGTTGGAGCCCGCTCAATCCCATCGTCAAATAGTATGCATAGGGCATCACACTGACTGATGACCCCAAGTCGCATAGCGCTTTGTCGAAGCTCTCCCCATAAATTGAGCAGGGAATAACGAATTCACCAGGGTCCTCAAGCTGTATTGGAATCTTCTCTTCAAACTCTGCTTGGTCAGGTAGGGTGGAAATCATGGTTGCACACCCCTTGGTGAATTGGCTACTTTGCCCCACTCCTTCCTCTTTTCCTTGACTCGCCGGAGAGCTCTTCACAGGTTGCGACACAGATTGGGCTATTTGGGCCACTCGCATCTCCAACATCCTGGTATAACTTGCAAGGCCATCAACGGTGGCCTTCAAGTCTCTGAGTGATTCTTCAGACTTCTGATGTTGGCAACGAAATTCCTCATTGGCCTTAGTTTGGGTAGCGATGAAGTCTTCCATCATCAGTTCCAGTCTGGATTTCTACGGTCACTGCCTATTGCCCTGCTGCTGCCCATACCCCCTGATGGTTTCACGTTTCCTGAGTTATTCTTATAAGAGAAATTTGGGTGATTTCTTCATTTGATATTTTAAGTATTGGAGTATGGGTTGTGGGGCCTTTGGTCATAGTCCCCAATTGCATCACAATGCTCAATCTGCTCGTCTGATATCCCTTGCCCTCCATAGTGGTCCTCTCGATACGCTGCCACTCCCTCTCCAAAATCAATGGCTGCGCATGCAGATGAAGGATTCAAAGATTTAAACCATCTGTTGAGTGCGTCCATCCTTGCCGAAAGGTGGTCCATGGAGTTGACAGTGTATCGTCCCGCTGCAGGCGTGGGTTGACCATGTTCGGAAGCCCATTGATGATGGTTTTGGGCCACCTCTTCTATCAGCTCTTCCACCTCCTCTATGGTCTTATTCATCAGTACTCCTCCTACGGTAGAATCCAGGGACATCTTCATGGCGTAAGCAATCCCATTATAGAAAATGTGGATCACCAGCCATCTCTCCAGTCCATGGTGGGGGCATTGGTAGATTACCCCCTTGTAGCGATCCCAAGCTTCGAACAAGGACTCCCCCTCCTTCTGGCGAAAGCTCATGATAAGATGGTGCATGTGAGCAGTCTTACTTGGTGGGAAGTATTTATTCAGAAACTGCTACTCACACTGCTACCATGTGGTGATGCTACTAGAAAGTAAGGAGTGATGCCATTCCTTAGCCTTATCTCGCAGTGAAAACAAGAACAAGCTCAGGCGGATCGCGTCAGAAGGGACTCCGTTCATTTTCATCGTCGAGCAGATTTCAAGAAATTCCTCAAGGTGTCAGTTCGGGTCTTCAGTCGTAGCTCCCCCGAATTGGCTCTGCTGGAGCATATGTATAAGTGTCGGCTTCAGCTCAAAGTTATTTGCCGAAATAGATGGTCCAGCTATACTCGGCCTGAATCCTCTAGCGCTAGGAGCTGCGTAGTCCCACAGAGGTCGACTACCTATGTTCACCTCGGATGCAGCTTGATCATCCATCTTTCACTGTTATGCTCTCCGACGGTGAAAGGTTTGCTCAATTTCTAAGTCAATCGAAATTAGACCTTCCGACCCTAATCGTCTAAGCATACGATGAACTAAAGCACAAAGTTAAGAGTGCTAATCTAATTCTAAAAGTAGAAAATAAATCAATCCAGCAAATAAAAATCTAAGATGCAATAAGTAAATAGGAAACTATTGCTAAAAATAAAAACTAAATCTAAATATGGAAAATATAGAACTAAAGCAAATAAGATAAACTAGAAAGAAAATAAAGCAAGCAAATAATCTAATCCTAAGTCCGATCCAATTTACCACTGTTTGATTTGATATCGAATCGATCAGTCCCCGACAACGGCGCTAAAAACTTGTTGCTCACGGACGTGACCTCAAATCTCGCGACGGATACCATCGAGGACTCAAAGTGCGTGCTCGCGCTCAACGCCTGCAAGTGAACGGATGTCATCAAGTAATAAAGATTATCGATCCCACAGGGACTGGGATTCGAACACCAATATACTCAGTGGTTGTAATTGTTCGGATGTGATCTCTAAAAGGTTTCGTTTGGTAAGGGCTATCGGTGGACTCTACTCTGTACGGTGTCGCACAGAGGAGGAAAGGAGTATGTCGAGGTCTTCAAAGGTGATTCTAGGACTTCGATTTCGCTTGCATATATCAAAACAATGTTGTCAATTGGCATTGTATAGACGTTTACCTGCGATTTTGTGGAAGGGACATCATACACTCTCTCGCAGAGCCGCTGCATCTACCGGGAGCTATCTCTGCCTAAAGGGATGGGATAGACAGTACGAGGATGCCAAATCAATCCCTACGATGGACCGTTTCTGATTCCACCGCACCCTTCTCCCCGCAGTTATAGGAGATTAGGTTTACCCCTAGGTTCCTTACATCAAATCCCCTAAATTTTAGATTACGAGGGCTATCACCCCTCGTATCGCCTAAGCACAGTGGACAGAAAGCCAAACATGCATAGATATAGTAGAGAGCAACTACCAATTGTCAAATCAAACTCATGGGCAAAAATTTAACATGAACAAACATTGTTTATGTACACAAGCTACTCCTTAATACTAGAATCGAAAGTACTACTCCATGTATACGAAGGAATAATCACAAAGCATGTCTAAGTTTGAATGCATAAGGAATAAAATGCAGAAATAAAGATATACAATGCTTTCGTGATCTTCTCTCCGGCGTTGAATTGGAAGGTGTAGACCTCCGACGACGTTCCTCCTCCCCGTTGCGAGTTACCGAAGCTTTTTAGGGCTTCGGCGTGCCGTCCTAGCCGTCATGCCTCCTCCCGGGGGATTTGGGCGTATCCATCTTTATATAGACATCGCCTCGGACTGCTGCTAAATTCAGAAAAAGCCCTAGTCATGCAAATCTTTCGGGCCGCCACATGGCCATGTGTTTCCACATGGCCAGGCCATGTGCGGCCCTAGGGTGCAGATCTCGCCGATTGGACAAGGCCGTGTGAATCTACACGCCCTGGTCGCTAGTGATTGGTACTAGTACTAGTGGGAGATTGTTAGTTATAGCCCTAGAACCAATCATGTGATGGTTGAATAGGGAACATTTTGTATCATATTCTATAAAGGCAAAGGATTGGTTATTATATTTACATCTTGCTTGTGCCAGCTAAATTAAATATAATAGTGCCCTAGAAAAGTAGGTTCTTATCTACAGCACATCAATTGACAGAATTGATTATGAGAGGCTGTAGAGAACACTTTCCTAAAATGTTCCTAGTCAAGTATTAATATGCAAGGGCAATATTAATACATAAAGACTAGCATGTAGGTCAATTGATGATTTGATCTCACAAGTCATGGATATATGATATCAAGTTGACACATGAGTATATATTAGAGAATATATACTGAACTGACCCGCCAAGAGAAAGTTTCATAGATAGTCATATGAGGGTCATAAACTTTCTCATGTGACTATTGGTATGAATAGTCCTCAAACCTGAAGTCACTACGGTTCCCTACATAAGGAGTTATGTACTTTGGTATCGTCAAACGTCACCCGTAATAGGGTGGACCATAAAGGCGATTACTGGGTATATAACAAATTATGCGGAGGGATGTGAGTGATGTATATGGGATCTATCCCTCCCATATGACGGGAGTGATATCTCTCCCGTCATAATTATACATAATTCTAAATTATGTATTTTTTACAAAAAATTTCTATAATTTTTCCTATTTTTATTTTCAATTTTATGAGTCATCTCTCCGTAACAGTCCCGCTAAGCGATTTCCGGGCGCGATCGCGGGACAAGGCCCCATTCGAGGATAGGGGTAGCGCCTCTACTCGCAAAATAAACTTTGCGAGTGTCCCTACAATGATCTTACAGCAACTTAAGTCGCTGTCCCAAAAACCTAAAGCGAGATTTAGCCGTTTCGGAGAGTTTTTCTCGACGGTTGAAGCCTACAAGTCCCAACACTCGTTGCTTCGACTATTCGAGAAAAATACCCAAAAATTCTATAAAAATAGGAAATTTACAGAAACATATAAATCTGTAATTTTTATATCTAATACAAAATTTACAAAAATGAAGCACATACATGCTTCGCACGTGGCTCTGATACCACTGTTGGGATTTTTCGAGCTGCAAAAACCGCTTTTTGCGTTGCGGAAACCTCAGAAACCCCGACCACGGATCCGTGCGAAGATATATTAAAATAAAACATGTATGTGTTTACTAAAAACCCTAGATCTACATTAGATCTAAGAGGTGAGATCATTACCCTCGATGCGATGCCATTCGCAAATCCCGCTCGTCCAAAAGGGTTACCGAAACTTGAGAGTGTCAAGTGCACACTCCTCTATTGGTATCCACACAAGCAATAGGTGGAGAAAAAGACAATCTTGAGTGTGCTAGCACTCCTAGAAGGTCTCGGCAAGATGAGGAAGAAGAAGGAGAGCTTGAAGGAAAAATCCCAAGGAAGAAGATGATGGAATGAGTAACTCACCAAAAAAATGAATTCCATCACATGGAGTAAAGTGGCCGGCCACTTCATGGAGAGGGGGTTACATGCATGCCTGTAACTCCCATGACCCTTGGTCTCCCTCATGATGTGGCACCAATTGACAAAGTCAATGATGATGTGGAGCATCATCATTGGTCGGCCATGCCAAGTCATCATCATGATATGGCATTTGGTCAAGTCAAACTTGACCTTTCATCTTCCCTCTCAAGTCAAGTCAAACTTGACCTCTAATCTCCCATAGTTGATCAAATCTAACCACTTGACTCAAGTCAATTTAATTTAATGAATCTCTATTCATTAATTTAAATTGATTTGATGAATCAAATCTAAATTAGACTCATTCAACACTTGAATCAACTTGAGTCTAACTCAATTAGTCTAATTTGGATTACTCTTATCCAATTTGGTTCATCCCATGAACCTAATCCTCATGGTTCATCATATGAACCTAATCTCCATCTAATTGCTCTTATGTGTGTGACTCTATAGGTTCTTGTAACGTTGGCAATGTCCCTAAATCGATTTAGGAACATAAGCAATGAGCGGTATCTAGCAACACATCATTGCTACCCAAGTTACAAGAATGTTGAGCTCCAACATCACCTTTGTGACTACTAATTGTGACTCCCACAATATGTGACAATGTCCCTCTATCATTGACATCTAGATTGACCAATCGAGGCATAGACCGTGTCATCCTCGACACAATCTATATCTTGAACTCCAAGTAGACTCACTCTATTCAAATGAGCTCAATATCTCATATTGACTCATTTGGGCATGGTCATGCACTTCGTGGTCTCACTCTATCAAGAATATCGATGTCACCCCCATCATATAAGAGGGATAGATCCCATCTACATCACTAATCACCCTCTGCATAATTTGTTACATACCCAGTAATCGCCTTTATAGTCCATCCATTTACGGGTGACATTTGACGAAGCCAAAGTATGCAACTCCTTATGTAGGGAACCATGATGACTTCAGGTCTAAGGACTAATAGTCATACTAATAGCCACATGAGAAAGTATATGACACTCATATTGTTAGTTATAGCCCTAGAACCAATCATGTGATGGTTGAATAGGGAACATTTTCTATCATATTCTATAAAGGCAAAGGATTGATTATTATATTTACGTCTTGCTTGTGCCAGCTAAATTAAATATAATAATGCCCTAGAAAAGTAGGTTCTTATCTACAGCATATCAATTGACAGAATTGATTATGAGAGGCTGTAGAGAACACTTTCCTAAAATGTTCCAAGTCAAGTATTAATATGCAAGGGCAATATTAATACATAAAGACTAGCATGTAGGTCAATTGATGACTTGATCTCACAAGTCATGGATATATGATATCAAGTTGACACATGGGTATATATTAGAGAATATATACTGAACTGACCCGCCATGAGAATGTTTCATGGATCGTCATATGAGTGTCATAAACTTTCTCATGTGAAAATTGGTATGAATAGTCCTCAAACCTGAAGTTACTACGGTTCCCTACATAAGGAGTTATGTACTTTGGTATCGTCAAATGTCACCCGTAATAGGGTGGACCATAAAGGCGATTACTGGGTATATAACAAATTATGCGGAGGGATGTGAGTGATGTAGATGAGATCTATCCCTCCCATATAATGGGAGTGATATCTCTTTCATCATAATTATACATAATTCTAAATTATGTATTTTTTACAAAAAAATTCTATAATTTTTCCTATTTTTATTTTCAATTTTAAGAGTCATCTCTCCGTAACAGTCCCGCTAAGCGGTTTCCGGGCGCGATCGCGGGACAAGGCCCCTTTCGGGGATAGGGGTAGCGCCTCTACTCGCAAAATAAACTTTGCAAGTGTCCCTACAATGATCTTACAGCAACTTAAGTCGCTGTCCCAAAAACCTAAAGCGAGATTTAGCCGTTTCGGAGAGTTTTTCTCGACGGTTGAAGCCTACAAGTCCCAACACTCGTTGCTTCGACTATTCGATAAAAATACCCAAAAATTCTATAAAAATAGGAAATTTACAGAAATATATAAATCTGTAATTTTTATATCTAATACAAAAATTACAAAAATGAAGCACATACATTCTTCGCACGTGGCTCTGATACCACTGTTGGGATTTTTCGAGCAGCAAAAACCGCTTTTTGCGTTGCGGAAACCTCAGAAACCCCGACCACGGATCCGTGCGAAGATATATTAAAATAAAACATGTATGTGCTTACTAAAAACCCTAGATCTACATTAGATCTAAGAGGTGAGATCATTACCCTCGATGCGATGCCATTCGCAAATCCCGCTCGTCCAAAAGGGTTACCGGAACTTGAGAGTGTCAAGTGCACACTCCTCTATTGGTATCGACACAAGCAATAGGTGGAGAAAAAGACAATCTTGAGTGTGCTAGCACTCCTAGAAGGTCTCGGCAAGATGAGGAAGAAGAAGGAGAGCTTGAAGGAAAAATCCCAAGGAAGAAGATGATGGAATGAGTAACTCACCAAAAAAATGAATTCCATCACATGGAGTAAAGTGGCCGGCCACTTCATGGAGAGGGGGTTACATCCATGCATGTAACTCCCATGACCCTTGATCTCCCTCATGATGTGGCACCAATTGACAAAGTCAATGATGATGTGGAGCATCATCATTGGTCGGCCATGCCAAGTCATCATCATGATATGGCATTTGGTCAAGTCAAACTTGACCTCTAATCTCCCATAGTTGATCAAATCTAACCACTTGACTCAAGTCAATTTAATTTAATGAATCTCTATTCATTAATTTAAATTGATTTGATGAATCAAATCTAAATTAGACTCATTCAACACTTGAATCAACTTGAGTCTAACTCAATTAGTCTAATTTGGATTACTCTTAATCCAATTTGGTTCATCCCATGAACCTAATCCTCATGGTTCATCATATGAACCAAATCTCCATCTAATTGCTCTTATGTGTGTGACTCTATATGTTCTTGTAACGTTGGCAATGTCCCTAAACCGATTTAGGAACATAAGCAATGAGCGGTATCTAGCAACACATCATTGCTACCCAAGTTACAAGAATGTTGAGCTCCAACATCACCTTTGTGACTACTAATTGTGACTCCCACAATATGTGACAATGTCCCTCTATCATTGACATCTAGATTGACCAATCGAGGCATAGACCGTGTCATCCTCGACACAATCTATATCTTGAACTCCAAGTAGACTCACTCTATTCAAATGAGCTCAATATCTCATATTGACTCATTTGGGCATGGCCATGCACTTCGTGGTCTCACTCTATCAAGAATATCGATGTCACCCCCGTCATATAAGAGGGATAGATCCCATCTACATCACTAATCACCCTCTGCATAATTTGTTACATACCCAGTAATCGCCTTTATAGTCCATCCATTTACGGGTGACATTTGACGAAGCCAAAGTATGCAACTCCTTATGTAGGGAACCATGATGACTTCAGGTCTAAGGACTAATAGTCATACTAATAGCCACATGAGAAAGTATATGACACTCATATTGTTAGTTATAGCCCTAGAACCAATCATGTGATGGTTGAATAGGGAACATTTTGTATCATATTCTATAAAGGCAAAGGATTGATTATTATATTTACGTCTTGCTTGTGCCAGCTAAATTAAATATAATAATGCCCTAGAAAAGTAGGTTCTTATCTACAGCATATCAATTGACAGAATTGATTATGAGAGGCTGTAGAGAACACTTTCCTAAAATGTTCCAAGTCAAGTATTAATATGCAAGGGCAATATTAATACATAAAGACTAGCATGTAGGTCAATTGATGACTTGATCTCACAAGTCATGGATATATGATATCAAGTTGACACATGGGTATATATTAGAGAATATATACTGAACTGACCCGCCATGAGAATGTTTCATGGATCGTCATATGAGTGTCATAAACTTTCTCATGTGACAATTGGTATGAATAGTCCTCAAACCTGAAGTTACTACGGTTCCCTACATATGGAGTTATGTACTTTGGTATCGTCAAACGTCACCCGTAACAGGGTGGACCATAAAGGCGATTACTGGGTATATAACAAATTATGCGGAGGGATGTGAGTGATGTAGATGAGATCTATCCCTCCCATATAATGGGAGTGATATCTCTTTCATCATAATTATACATAATTCTAAATTATGTATTTTTTACAAAAAAATTCTATAATTTTTTCTATTTTTATTTTCAATTTTATGAGTCATCTCTCCGTAACGGTCCCGCTAAGCGGTTTCCGGGCGCGATCGCGGGACAAGGCCCCTTTCGGGGATAGGGGTAGCGCCTCTACTCGCAAAATAAACTTTGCAAGTGTCCCTACAATGATCTTACAACAACTTAAGTCGCTGTCCCAAAAACCTAAAGCGAGATTTAGCCGTTTCGGAGAGTTTTTCTCGACGGTTGAAGCCTACAAGTCCCAACACTCGTTGCTTCGACTATTCGAGAAAAATACCCAAAAATTCTATAAAAATAGGAAATTTACAGAAACATATAAATCTGTAATTTTTATATCTAATACAAAAATTACAAAAATGAAGCACATACATTCTTCGCACGTGGCTATGATACCACAGTTGGGATTTTTTCGAGCTGCAAAAACCGCTTTTTGCGTTGCGGAAACCTCAGAAACTCCGGCCACGGATCCGTGCGAAGATATATTAAAATAAAACATGTATGTGCTTACTAAAAACCCTATATCTACATTAGATCTAAGAGGTGAGATCATTACCCTCGATGCGATGCCATTCGAAAATCCCGCTCGTCCAAAAGGGTTGCCGGAACTTGAAAGTGTCAAGTGCACACTCCTCTATTGGTATCCACACAAGCAATAGGTGGAGAAAAAGACAATCTTGAGTGTGCTAGCACTCCTAGAAGGTCTCGGCAAGATGAGGAAGAAGAAGGAGAGCTTGAAGGAAAAATCCCAAGGAAGAAGATGATGGAATGAGTAACTCACCAAAAAAATGAATTCCATCACATGGAGTAAAGTGGCCGGCCACTTCATGGAGAGGGGGTTACATGCATGCATGTAACTCCCATGACCCTTGGTCTCCCTCATGAAGTGGCACCAATTGACAAAGTCAATGATGATGTGGAGCATCATCATTGGTCGGCCATGCCAAGTCATCATCATGATATGGCATTTGGTCAAGTCAAACTTGACCTTTCATCTTCCCTCTCAAGTCAAGTCAAACTTGACCTCTAATCTCCCATAGTTGATCAAATCTAACCACTTGACTCAAGTCAATTTAATTTAATGAATCTATATTCATTAATTTAAATTGATTTGATGAATCAAATCTAAATTAGACTCATTCAACACTTGAATCAACTTGAGTCTAACTCAATTAGTCTAATTTGGATTACTCTTAATCCAATTTGGTTCATCCCATGAACCTAATCCTCATGGTTCATCATATGAACCAAATCTCCATCTAATTGCTCTTATGTGTGTGACTCTATATGTTCTTGTAACGTTGGCAATGTCCCTAAACCGATTTAGGAACATAAGCAATGAGCGGTATCTAGCAACACATCATTGCTACCCAAGTTACAAGAATGTTGAGCTCCAACATCACCTTTGTGACTACTAATTGTGACTCCCACAATATGTGACAATGTCCCTCTATCATTGACATCTAGATTGACCAATCGAGGCATAGACCGTGTCATCCTCGACACAATCTATATCTTGAACTCCAAGTAGACTCACTCTATTCAAATGAGCTCAATATCTCATATTGACTCATTTGGGCATGGCCATGCACTTCGTGGTCTCACTCTATCAAGAATATCGATGTCACCCCCGTCATATAAGAGGGATAGATCTCATCTACATCACTAATCACCCTCTGCATAATTTGTTACATACCCAGTAATCGCCTTTATAGTCCATCCATTTACGGGTGACATTTGACGAAGCCAAAGTATGCAACTCCTTATGTAGGGAACCATGATGACTTCAGGTCTAAGGACTAATAGTCATACTATTAGCCACATGAGAAAGTATATGACACTCATATTGTTAGTTATAGCCCTAGAACCAATCATGTGATGGTTGAATAGGGAACATTTTGTATCATATTCTATAAAGGCAAAGGATTGATTATTATATTTACGTCTTGCTTGTGCCAGCTAAATTAAATATAATAATGCCCTAGAAAAGTAGGTTCTTATCTACGATATCAATTCGATGTAATTGATTATGAGAGGCTGTAGAGAACACTTTCCTAAAATGTTCCAAGTCAAGTATTAATATGCAAGGGCAATATTAATACATAAAGACTAGCATGTAGGTCAATTGATGACTTAATCTCACAAGTCATGGATATATGATATCAAGTTGACACATGGGTATATATTAGAGAATATATACTGAACTGACCCGCCATGAGAATGTTTCATGGATCGTCATATGAGTGTCATAAACTTTCTCATGTGACAATTGGTATGAATAGTCCTCAAACCTGAAGTTACTACGGTTCCCTACATATGGAGTTATGTACTTTGGTATCGTCAAACGTCACCCGTAACAGGGTGGACCATAAAGGCGATTACTGGGTATATAACAAATTATGCGGAGGGATGTGAGTGATGTAGATGAGATCTATCCCTCCCATATAATGGGAGTGATATCTCTTTCATCATAATTATACATAATTCTAAATTATGTATTTTTTACAAAAAAATTCTATAATCTTTTCTATTTTTATTTTCAATTTTATGAGTCATCTCTCCGTAACGGTCCCGCTAAGCGGTTTCCGGGCGCGATCGCGGGACAAGGCCCCTTTCGGGGATAGGGGTAGCACCTCTACTCGCAAAATAAACTTTGCAAGTGTCCCTACAATAATCTTACAGCAACTTAAGTCACTGTCCCAAAAACCTAAAGCGAGATTTAGCCGTTTCGGAGAGTTTTTCTCGACGGTTGAAGCCTACAAGTCCCAACACTCGTTGCTTCGACTATTCGAGAAAAATACCCAAAAATTCTATAAAAATAGGAAATTTACAGAAACATATAAATCTGTAATTTTTATATCTAATACAAAATTTACAAAAATGAAGCACATACATGCTTCGCACGTGGCTCTGATACCACTGTTGGGATTTTTCGAGCTGCAAAAACCGCTTTTTGCGTTGCGGAAACCTCAGAAACCCCGACCACGGATCCGTGCGAAGATATATTAAAATAAAACATGTATGTTCTTACTAAAAACCCTAGATCTACATTAGATCTAAGAGGTGAGATCATTACCATCGATGCGATGCCCTTCGCAAATCCCGCTCGTCCAAAAGGGTTGCCGGAACTTGAGAGTGTCAAGTGCACACTCCTCTATTGGTATCCACACTAGAAATAGGTGGAGAAAAAGACAATCTTGAGTGTGCTAGCACTCCTAGAAGGTCTCGGCAAGATGAGGAAGAAGAAGGAGAGCTTGAAGGAAAAATCCCAAGGAAGAAGATGATGGAATGAGTAACTCACCAAAAAAATGAATTCCATCACATGGAGTAAAGTGGCCGGCCACTTCATGGAGAGGGGGTTACATGCATGCATGTAACTACCATGACCCTTGGTCTCCCTCATGATGTGGCACCAATTGACAAAGTCAATGATGATGTGGAGCATCATCATTGGTCGGCCATGCCAAGTCATCATCATGATATGGCATTTGGTCAAGTCAAACTTGACCTTTCATCTTCCCTCTCAAGTCAAGTCAAACTTGACCTCTAATCTCCCATAGTTGATCAAATCTAACCACTTAACTCAAGTCAATTTAATTTAATGAATCTCTATTCATTAATTTAAATTGATTTGATGAATCAAATCTAAATTAGACTCATTCAACACTTGAATCAACTTGAGTCTAACTCAATTAGTCTAATTTGGATTACTCTTAATCCAATTTGGTTCATCCCATGAACCTAATCCTCATGGTTCATCATATGAACCTAATCTCCATCTAATTGCTCTTATGTGTGTGACTCTATAGGTTCTTGTAACGTTGGCAATGTCCCTAAACCGATTTAGGAACATAAGCAATGAGCGATATCTAACAACACATCATTGCTACCCAAGTTACAAGAATGTTGAGCTCCAACATCACCTTTGTGACTACTAATTGTGACTCCCACAATATGTGACAATGTCCCTCTATCATTGACATCTAGATTGACCAATCGAGGCATAGACCGTGTCATCCTCGGCACAATCTATATCTTGAACTCCAAGTAGACTCACTCTATTCAAATGAGCTCAATATCTCATATTGACTCATTTGGGCATGGCCATGCACTTCGTGGTCTCACTCTATCAAGAATATCGATGTCACCCCCGTCATATAAGAGGGATAGATCCCATCTACATCACTAACATCCCTCTGCATAATTTGTTACATACCCAGTAATCGCCTTTATAGTCCATCCATTTACGGGTGACGTTTGACGAAGCCAAAGTATGTAACTCCTTATGTAGGGAACCATGGTGACTTCAGGTCTAAGGACTAATAGTCATACTAATAGCCACATGAGAAAGTATATGACACTCATATTGTTAGTTATAGCCCTAGAACCAATCATGTGATGGTTGAATAGGGAACATTTTGTATCATATTCTATAAAGGCAAAGGATTGGTTATTATATTTACGTCTTGCTTGTGCCAGCTAAATTAAATATAATAATGCCCTAGAAAAGTAGCTTCTTATCTACAGCATATCAATTGACAGAATTGATTATGAGAGGCTGTAGAGAACACTTTCCTAAAATGTTCCTAGTCAAGTATTAATATGCAAGGGCAATATTAATACATAAAGACTAGCATGTAGGTCAATTGATGACTTGATCTCACAAGTCATGGATATATGATATCAAGTTGACACATGGGTATATATTAGAGAATATATACTGAACTGACCCACCATGAGAATGTTTCATGGATCGTCATATGAGTGTCATAAACTTTCTCATGTGACTATTGGTTTGAATAGTCCTCAAACCTGAAGTCACTATGGTTCCCTACATAAGGAGTTATGTACTTTGGTATCGTCAAACGTCACCCGTAACAGGGTGGACCATAAAGGCGATTACTGGGTATATAACAAATTATGCGGAGGGATGTGAGTGATGTAGATGGGATCTATCCCTCCCATATGACGGGAGTGATATCTATGGGCCCCTTGATTGAGTAGAACTACTAAAACGCATGGCCATGCTCGAATGAGTCAATATGAGATATTGAGCTCATTTGTTTGAGTTAGTTTACTCAGGGATCAATAAACACATAGATTGATCGAGGATGACACGATCTATGCCTCATTGGTCAATCTGATATCAAGGATAGAAGGTCACGGTCATACATTATAGTAGTCACGGAAAGGTTAGTCGGATCTTAACTTATTTCCTAACTTGGGTAGCAATGATGTATTGCTAGATGCCACTCATTGCTTGTGTATCTAAAAGAGTTTAGATCCACTGCCAACGTTATGAGAGCCTATAGGGTCACACACAAAGAGCATGATGATTAGAAGAATTAGTGCATTCTAGTTTGACTAGAATAATTTGGGAATAGGCTTATGTACAAAATGGTTTTTGGACTTTAAGCTTAATGAGAATTTTAGCTTATTGATTTAATGAGATTAATTCAATATGCTAAGCTTATTATTTTAATAAGATTAAATAAATATGTTATCATGATAGCCTAAGCTTAATTGATTTAATAAGATTAATTCAATATGTTACCTTATTGATTTAATGAGATTAATTCAATATGATAACATAAGCTTATTGAATTAATAAGATTAATTCAACATGCATGAATGCCACATAAGCATGCCACCTAAGCATGCCACATAAGCATGCCACATAAGCATGATGAGGTGGAAGGAGACAAAGGGATTTGACCTTTGGAATTTCTCCACATGTGGCCGGCCAAACAAGGAGTATTATTTTTCAATGCAATTGATTGCATTGAATGTGATAGGAGGTGAAAGGTTTTTTCAATCCTATAAAACACTCAATGGGGTGGCCGGCTAATGGGGGGGAAGCTTGAGGCTTGGAGAGAGCTTGGTGGTGAGAGGCTTTGGTTGTGTGGTTTTTGTGAGTGTAGGCTAGCAAGAAGAGTGGTCTTCTTCTTCCTTTCTCTTTTTCCCTACCTTCCTCTCCTTTAGGGACTTCTCTAGCAAGAAGTAAAGGAGAGCTCTTCTAGTTTCTTTTGTGAGACAAGAGCTTGCTCGTGTGGATATATATAGAGGCACGGACAATTGAACGTGCTAAAAGATCCAACAAACCCATGGAGAAGCGGGATTAAAAAGGGCACGCAACAAAGGTAATATTCTCCTATAAGATAGGTTTTTCTTTTAGAGAAATTTATTTTTTTTGTACGAGGTTTTCTTTCGCAAGGATCACTTGGAAGGGATCCTATTTTTTCCGTTGCGCATATGCTATTTTGCATAAAAAAATCCCTACAGTGGTATCAGAGCCACTTGTGAAAGATCGTATAAAAAAATAGGTTTTCTCTATTTTATATATGATATAGAAGTAGGATAAATTTTCTTATGAGTTGATAATTGCATTAGCTATTTTTCAAACATAATAAAATATCCGATGTCTTTTAAAAGTTAAAACTGACATGGTGCATGGTTATGGCCTAGTCCCAAAAAGTTTGTGAATGTGTGTGTTGTAATTCTTAATACGGCCTGCGTGTCGTGCCTTTCTCCTAAAATTCTTGTTGTAAAATTAGTTTTAGACTCGAATGTAACTCGAGTATTTCTCCTTTTGTAATATACAAAATAAAGATGGAGGGTCCATTGGAAGATTACGTTATAAGGAGGAAGTCAACAACACAAGACAACCAAAAGGAAGCACATGGGAGAAGATGCTATCCCTAGGTTGACCAATCAATCTTTTCATTGGCTTGAGAAGATTGTAGAATAAGGGCCATAACCATGACACACTTAGTTTAATATGTATGTGATGCATGTTAATTTAGCTTATATGTGATGTATGCTAATATGTATGTGATGCATGTTTAAGTTTATTTCTTAATAAGTCAAAAATGATATGCCTACCAAAGTTTGGTACTCACTACTTCCTCGATCATTTGTTGTTGGGTTTGCCAAAGCAAAGCAATGCATTTTATCTTGGAAGAGTGCGAGTGGACAATCGTGATGTCTTGCTATCAAACTTGGTTAAGACTTAATTAAGTTTTTCTTAATTCATTAAGAAAGTAGAGGCATATATTAGCTTTGAACATAAGTTTTAAAAATTAGTTTTGTGTAATTTTTGAACATCAGCTTTGTCTTAGAAAGTGATCGTTGCTCCGATATCAAAGAAGGCCTCTGTGCCTCGCCACTACCGAATAAACTAATCTAAACTTAACCAAAGCTATTAAAGAGTTACATCAGATGTAATTGGAAAAAGATTGCCTACTTAATAATACTACGTCTTGGGCGATTATCCAAAGCTAACTCAAGATGAAGTATGATGTGGATCTTTATCCCATATAAATTTATAGCTAAATAGAAGCTAATGATGTAAGCAAAATGTGTTTGCCTACATCAATGATTAGCTCATATCAAAGCTATGAGAATTTAGTGGGAGCCTCATTTAATTAAAGGCCTAATTAAATGACTTAGGTATGATACTTAATTTTGCATTTTAATGTTGTAGATCACCATGTCATCTAACACGACATACCCCCTCAACTTGCGATCTGTCCTTGAGAAAGACAAGCTCAATGGAGCTAACTTTCTAGACTGGTATAGGAACTTGAGGATTATCCTCAAGCAAGAACGTAAACTGTATGTCCTAGAGCAGTCTATCCTCAAACACACCGCCCCTGCGCCACTCGTCAAAAGGATGCTTATAAGAAGCATCAAGATGACGCATTAGATATGTCATGTCTTATGCTTGCCACCATGAACTCTGAGCTTCAGAAGCAACATGAGAACATGGATGCCTATGGTATGGTTGAGCATTTGAAACAATTATATCAAGGACAAGCTAGGCACGAGCTTTTTGAAGTGTCTAAGGCTCTTTTTGCATGCAAGATGCAAGAAGGAACACCTGTAGGAACTCACGTACTTAAAATGATAGGGTACGTTGAGAACCTTAAAAGACTAGGTTTTCCACTGAGCCAAGAATTGGCAACCGATGTTATCCTGCAATCATTGCCGGAAGCATATAATCAATTTGTCATGAATTATAACATGAATGAAATTGATAAGCCTTTTGCTCGAGATTCTCGGCATGTTAAGAATCACAACCGAATCTCAAGAAGAAAGTTAATGTAACGTATAAAATGGTCAAGAAGGGCAAAGGTAAGCAAAGGCAAGGGTAAGACCAAGCCAAAGGCAAGGCCAATTCATCCACTTCAAAGGGTAAAGGTAAAGTACCTAAGGAAGGGGTATTTCCATTGCGGTGAGGTGGACCTTTAGGCGGAAGCTATGCAAAGTCTACCTTGAGGAAGTAAAGAAGAAAAGAAGTGGGACTTACGCCTCGGTATACATGTTATAGAAGTTAATCTATCTATTTCTTCTACATGGGTATTAGATACCGGATGTGCATCTCACATTTGTACTAATGTGCAGGGACTGAGAAATAGCAGACTAATGGCAAAGGGCGAAGTGGACCTACGAGTAGGCAATGGCTAAAGTTGTTCGTAGGAACATATTCTTTGTCTTTGCCCATTGGGCTTATCTTAGAACTAGAGGAGTGCTTTTATGTACCTGCATTAACGAAGAACATAATTTCTGTATCTTGTTTAGACAAGAAAAACTTTTCTTTTATAATAAAGGACAAATGTTGTTCCATTTATTTGAATGAAATGTTCTTTTGTAATGCACCACTTATGAATGGTCTCTATGTTCTAGATTTAGAAAACCCAATTTATAACGTAAATACCAAACGGTTCAAATCGAATAATTTAAACCAAACATATCTCTGGCACTGTCGCCTAGGTCACATAAATGAAAAACGCATATCCCAACTCCATAAAGATGGATTATTGGACTCATTTGATTTTGAATCATATGAGGTATGCGAATCTTGTCTTTTAGGAAAGATGACTAAAACTCCATTTAGTGGACATGGCGAGAGAGCGACGGACTTGTTAGGACTCATACATACTGATGTATATGGCCCTTTCAATGTCAAAGCCAAAGGAGGCTATAAGTACTTTATTACTTTCACTGATGATATGAGTAGATTTGGCTACTTATATTTGATGAGACATAAGTCAGAATCCTTTGAAAAGTTCAAAGAATTCAAAAATGAAGTACAAAACCAACTTGGTAAGCGTATTAAGCTACTTCGATCAGATCGAGGTCGTGAATACCTTAGTCAAGAGTTTCGTGATCACCTAGCCGAGTGTGGGATAATATCCCAACTCACTCCACCTGGAACACCACAATGGAATGGTGTATCTGAGAGGAGAAATCATACTCTATTAGATATGGTACGATCAATGATGAGCCAGACTGATCTACCTACTTCCTTTTGGGGTTTAGCTCTAGAGACAACCGCTTTCACACTTAATCGCGTCCCATCAAAAGCCGTAGAAAAGACACCATATACGTTATGGACTGGGAAGAGTCCCAAAATGTCTTTTATAAAGATTTGGGGTTGTGAAGCTTATGTTAGACGTCAAGTCTCAGATAAACTAGGACCCAAATCAGATAAGTGTTATTTTGTAGTATATCCCAAGGAAACTAAGGGATATTACTTTTATAATCCCACACTTGGCAAGGTGTTTGTTGCCAGAAATGTTGTCTTTCTAGAAAGAGAATTTATTTCTAGAAAAACTAGTGGGAGTAAAATTCATCTTGAAGAAATTCAAGATGAAGATAACACTAAGGCTTCGATGGAAAATGAACAGGCACCACAAAGTGTTGTGGATGAGGAAATTGTTGCCCAAAGAGTTGTGGAGCAAACACTGCTCAAGTAGACCAACCTCTTCGTAGATCTCGATAGGATCCGTCGTCAACCCGAGAGATATTCTTTTCTCTTGGTGACAACGGTGATGTATTGCTTGTCGATCTTGTGAGCCTACATCCTATCAAGAAGCTATGATGAGCCCGATTAGAAATGGCTAGAGGCCATGAGATTCGAAATGGAATCCATGTACACTAACCAAGTATGGACTTTGGTTGATCCACCTGAAGGGGTAAAACCCATTGGGTGTAAGTGGGTCTTTAAAGTAAAGACTGACATGGATGGTAATAAGCATACCTATAAAGGTAGATTGGTGGCTAAAGGATTCAAACAAATTCATGGTATTGACTATGATGAAACCTTTTCACCGATTCGATGCTTAAATCCATTCGGATCATACTTCTATTGCGACCTACCACGATTATGAGATCTGGCGGATGGATGTCAAAACTACTTTTCCGAATGGAAAGCTACTCGAGGATGTGTACATGACACAGCCTGAGGGTTTTGAAGATCCAAAGCATCCTGGAAAGGTATGCAAACTGCAAAGGTCCATTTATGGACTAAAGCAAGCCTCTCGAAGCTGGAATCTTCGATTCGATGATGCAATCAAGGAGTTTGGTTTCATCAAGAATGAAGATGAACCTTGTGTCTACAAGAGAAATAGTGGGAGCACAGTTGTATTTCTTATCTTGTATGTAGATGACATACTTCTCATCGAAAATGATATTCCCTCACTCGGTCTGTGAAGATGTGGTTAGGGAATTGTTTCTCGATGAAAGACTTAGGTGAAGCTGCCTATATTCTAGGCATCAAGATCTATAGAGATAGATCTAAAAGATTACTTGGCCTAAGTCAGAGTACATACATTGATAAAGTGCTAGATCGTTTTGCTATGCAAAATTCCAAGAAAGGATTTCTGCCTTTATCACATGGTGTGAGTCTTTCGAAGACTCAATGTCCCTCTTCTAAGGAGGAGAGAGATCGCATGGATAAGATCCCTTATGCATCTGCTATAGGGTCTATCATGTACGCCATGCTTTGTACTGCTCGTCGCTTTGAGCATGACGAGTAGATACGATCGGATCGGTGAAAGTCATTTGGATAGCAGTCAAAAAAATTCTTAAATACTTACGAAGAACGAAAGAATATTTCCTGATATTTGGAGGCAATGAGGAGCTAACTGTAAAGGGTTACAGTGATGCAAGCTTCCAAACAGACAAGGATGACTATAGATCACAATCGGGGTACGTGTTTTGCTTGAATGGTGGAGCTGTGAGCTGGAAGAGTTCGAGCAGACACGATTCTTGATTCTACAATGAAGCGAGTATATTCTTTGCGCATCGATGCAAAGAAAGGAGGCTGTTTGCCTCCGCAAGTTCATCAGTGAACTTGGGGTAGTTCCTAGCATTGCATATCCAATAGACCTCTATTGTGACAACAATGGGGCTATTGCACAGGCTAAGGAACCTCGATCACATCAGCGGACCAAACACATACTGCAGTGCTTCCATCTCATTCGAAAGATCATCGATAGAGGAGATGTGAGGATATGCAGAGTACCGACAGAAGCTAACATCGCAGATCCATTGACCAAGGCTTTGGCACAGAGGAAGCATGATGGTCACACTAGGTCACTAGGCATTATATATTATAGTGATTGGTACTAGTGCTAGTGGGAGATTGTTAGTTATAGCCCTAGAACCAATCATGTGATGGTTGAATAGGGAACATTTTGTATCATATTCTATAAAGGCAAAGGATTGGTTATTATATTTACATCTTGCTTGTGCCAGCTAAATTAAATATAATAATGCCCTAGAAAAGTAGGTTCTTATCTACATCTCATCAATTGATAGAATTGATTATGAGAGGATGTAGAGAACACTTTCCTAAAATGTTCCTAGTCAAGTATTAATATCAAGGGCAATATTAATACATAAAGACTAGCATGTAGGTCAATTGATGACTTGATATCACAAGTCATGGATATATGATATCAAGTTGACACATGGGTATATATTAGAGAATATATACTGAACTGACCCGCCATGAGAAAGTTTCATGGATCGTCATATGAGTGTCATAAACTTTCTCATGTGACTATTGGTATGAATAGTCCTCAAACCTGAAGTCACTACGGTTCCCTACATAAAGAGTTATGTACTTTGGTATCGTCAAACGTCACCCGTAACAGGGTGGACCATAAAGGCGATTACTGGGTATATAACAAATTATGCGGAGGGATGTGAGTGATGTAGATGGGATCTATCCCTCCCATATGACGGGAGTGATATCTGTGGGCCCCTTGATTGAGTAGAACTACTAAAACACATGACCATGCTCGAATGAGTCAATATGAGATATTGAGCTCATTTGTTTGAGTTAGTTTACTCAGGGATCAAGAAACACATAGATTGATCGAGGATGACACGGTCTATGCCTCATTGGTCAATCTGATATCAAGGATAGAAGGCCTTGGTCATATATTATAGTAGTCACGGAAAGGTTAGTCAGATCTTGACTTATTTCGTAACTTGGGTAGCAATGATGTATTGCTAGATGCCACTCATTGCTTGTGTATCTAAAAGAGTTTAGATCCACTGTCAACGTTATGAGAGTCTATAGGGTCACACACAAAGAGCATGATGATTAGAAGAATTAGTGCATTCTAGTTTGACTAGAATAATTTGGGAATAAGCTTAAGTACAAAATGGTTTTTGGACTTTAAGCTTAATGAGAATTTTAGCTTATTGATTTAATGAGATTAATTCAATATGCTAAGCTTATTAATTTAATAAGATTAAATAAATATGTTATCATGATAGCCTAAGCTTAATTGATTTAATAAGATTAATTCAATATGTTACCTTATTGATTTAATGAGATTAATTCAATATGATAACATAAGCTTATTGAATTAATAAGATTACTTCAACATGCATGAATGCCACATAAGCATGCCACCTAAGCATGACACATAAGCATGCCACCGAAGCTTGATGAGGTGGAAGGAGACAAAGGGTTTTGACCTTTGGAATTTCTCCACATGTGGCCGGCCAAACAAAGAGTGTAACTCCTTGTTTGATTATTTTTCAATGCAATTGATTGCATTGAATGTGATAGGAGGTGAAAGGTTTTTTCAATCCTATAAAACACTCCATGGGGTGGCCGGCCAATGGGGGGGAAGCTTGAGGCTTGGAGAGAGCTTGGTGGTGAGAGGCTTTGGTTGTGTAGTTTTTGTGAGTGTAGGCTAGCAAGAAGAGTGGTCTTCTTCTTCCTTTCTCTTTTTCCCTACCTTCCTCTCCTTTAGGGACTTCTCTAGCAAGAAGTAAAGGAGAGCTCTTCTAGTTTCTTTTGTGAGACAAGAGCTTGCTCGTGTGGATACATATAGAGGCACGGACAATTGAACGTGCTAAAAGATCCAACAAACCCAAGGAGAAGCGGGATTAAAAAGGGCACGCAACAAAGGTAATATTCTCCTATAAGATAGGTTTTTCTTTTAGAGAAATTTATTTTTTTTGTACGAGGTTTTCTTTCGCAAGGATCACTTGGAAGGGATCCTATTTTTTCCGTTGCGCATATGCTATTTTGCATAAAAAAATCCCTACACATTTAACGATCCATGATACTTTCTCATGGCGGGTCATTCAGTATACATTCTCCAATGCATACTCATGTGTCAACTTGATATCTCATGTCCATGACTTGTGAGATCAAGTCATTGTGTTGACCTACATGCTAGTCTCTACGCATTAACATTGTCCCTGAATGTTAATACTCGACTAGGAATGATTAAGAGTAGTGTTCTCTATATCATCTCAATATCGATTCAACCAATCGATTGATATAGATAATAACCTACTACTCAAGGACATTATTATATTTAGTTATTTGGCACCAATACAAGTAAATATAATAACCATGCCTTTATAAATAGGAATATGATATAATAAAGACCATACAACAATCATCACATGATTGGCTCTAGGGCTTTCACTAACACCTATAGGGTCACACAAAAAGGACAATTATATCGATATTAGGTTCATATGATGGGCCAAGAGGATTAGGTTCATGTGATGAACCAAATTGGATTAAGAGTAATCCAAATTAGACTAATTAAGTTGGACTCAATTTGATTCGAGTGTTGAATGAGTCTAATTTAGATTTGATTCTTTGAGTCAATTTAAACTAATGAATATAGATTCATTAAATTAAATTGACTTGAATCAAACGTTGGATTTGATCAACCATGGGAGATAAGAGGTCAAGTTTGACTTGACTTGAGAGGGAAGATGAAGGGTCAAGTTTGACTTGACCAAATGCCACTTCATAGTGACTTTGCATATGGGCCGGCCAATGATGATGTTCCACATCATCATGGACACATCATGGTGTGCCACCTCATGGGGAAGACGAAGAGCCATGGCTCTTGGTATTACATGGAGGTATTTATCCCTCCTTAATGTGGCCGGCCAAGGATTGAATGAGTTGGTGGTGAATTGATTTCATCTTCTTCCTCCTCTCCTCTCTTGCTCTCTCCCTCATCCTCCATTGCCATGAACTCCAAGGGTGATATCATACTCTAAGTGGTCTTCTCCACCTTTTGTCCGTGTGGATACGTGTAGAGGAGTGTACACTTGACACTCTACGAGATTCGACAACCATTTGGACAAGCGGGATAAGCGAAGGGCGTTGCTACAAGGGTAACACTCTTCCCCTATAGATCTAAGGTAGATCTAGTGTTTCTAAACATGTACATGAATTTATTTTATTTATCTTCGCACGGATCCATGGCCGACTTTCGAGGTTTCCGCAACACAAAAAGCTATTTTTGCGGCTCGGAGAGTCCAATAGTGGTATCAGAGCCACGTGCGAAGAATGTACGTGTTTGGTTTTGTAATTTTTGTATTAGATATGAAATATTACAGATCTGTAAGTTTCTGTAATTTTCCTAATTTTATAGATTTTTTTGAGTATTTTTCTCCAAGAGTTGAAGCAACAAGTGTTTGGACACTTGTAGGCTTCTACCACCGAGAAAAACTCTCCGAAACGGCGAAGTCTCGCTTTAGTCTTTTGGGACAGCGACTTAAGGCACTGTAAGATCAAGATGGGACACTTGAGAGATTCATTTTGCGAGTAGGGGCGCTGCCCCTAACCTCGTAAAGGGCATTGTCCCACGATCGCACCCGGAAATCGCTTAGCGGGAGCGTTGCGGTGATGTGACTCATAAAATTAAAAAAAATAGGAAAATTATAAAAAATTATGTAAAATAAATAATTTATAATTATGTATTATACTGTGATGGTCATGGCCCAAGAACCCAAATGTGATTGGATAAAATGTGTTGTAATTCATAATACGGCTTGCGCGCCGTTTTTGTGTTGTGCATGTTGTATATGATATGCGACCTGCACGTCGTGCCTCTCCTTTTTATATTCCTATTGTAAATAGATTTTAGACTTGAATGTAACTCAAGTTTCATGTTTATAATGTAAAAAATGAAGTAGTAGAAGGTACACTTGTAGACGGAGTTACGAGGAAGGTGTCGACGACACATGACGGTCAAAGGAGGCGCTTGGAGAAGCTGCTAACCCTAAGTTGACCGTCTGATCTTCTCATTGGCTTGAGAAGATCGTAGTAGGGTCATGACCTCATCACAAATTAATTAAAATATATATATATATATATATATATATATTTGTTTCTTCTTGTATGTATGTGATGCATGCTAGTATGTTTTTGTTTGTATGTATATGATGCATGCTAGTATATTTTGCTTGTATGTATGTGATGCATGCTAGTATAGGGTAATTAATGCTTTAATGCGTATATGATACACATTCATGATTAGATTATATCTTAATCAAGTCAACTCGAAATGTCTACCAAGAGTTGATACCCATCACTACCTCGATCATTTGTTGTTGTTGAATCTGCCAAAGCAGAGCAACGCATATTATCTTGGTAGGGTGCGAAGGGACAATCTTGGTCCCGCCTATCAAAGCTTGGGTGAGAATAAGCTCAATTAGATTGAGTGAAACTAGTTAATTCAATTGGATCAGGTAAAACTATAGGCATATTCCAACGATTGGAAAGATATGATAAGATTACATTTACACTAAATCTTGGGCAATTTAGCCAAAGCTAACTCAAGTTCTTTTGTAAATGTGGATCTTGATCCTATAAACAAGAGTTGCATAGAGATGTAATCGGTAATTTGTTACCTACCGATCATACTAAGTCTTGGGCGATTTAGCCAAAGCTAACTCAAGGTATAGTATGATGTGGATCTTGTCCCACGAGAATTATAGCTAGTTTGTATGAATCTAGTAATGTGGTTTGACCACATCCATGACTCGATTCTACAAAAGTCCTATAATTCAGTGGGAGCATCATTTAATTAAAGGCCTAATTAAATGATAAATGGTATATGATATTTACTTTTTGCATTGTTTATGTTGTAGATTGTCATGTCGTCAAACATGAACACTCTCTCCCTGCGTTCTGTCCTTGAGAAGGACAAGTTCAATGGAGCTAATTTCCTGGACTTGTACAGGAATCTGAGAATTTTTCTCACACTAGAAAGAAAACTGTACATCCTGAAGTAGCCCATTCTGGAAGCACCTCCTGCCACTGCCTTGCGAGCTGACCAAGATGCTTACAAGAAGCATGAAGATAATGCATTAGATGTGTCATGTCTCATGCTCGCGACCATGAACTCTGAGCTTCAGAAGCAACACGAGTTCATGAATGCTTTTGATATGGTTGAACATCTTCGTCAACTGTATCAAGGATAAGCAAGGCACAAGAGATACGAGATCTCTAAGGCACTATTTCAGTGCAAGATGCAAGATGGGACTCCCGTAGGTCCATATGTACTCAAGATGATTGGGTACATAGAGAACCTACAGAGGTTGGGATTCCCACTTGGCCAAGAACTGGCCTTTGATTTGATCTAGAAATTATTGCCAGAAAGCTACAATCAATTTTTCATGAATTACAACATGAATGAAATTGATAAGTCATTGCCTGAGATGCTTAACATGTTGAGAACTGCTGAGCTCAACCTTAAGAAGGCAAAGCCCGACTCCATTTTGATGGTGCAAAAGAAGAAAGGCAAGGGAAAGCCTAAAGGTAAGGGAAAGTCCCAAGCCAAGGGCAAAGGCAAGGCATTGAAGCTGAAAGGAGGGGTGGCCAAGGAAGGGACTTGCTTCCACTGTAAGGAAGCTGGACACTGGAAGCGTAACTGCAAAGCATACATGGAAGATCTTAAGAAGAAGAGAAATGAGACTTCTACTTCAGGTATATATGTTATAGAAGTCAATCTATCTATTTCTTCATCGTGGGTATTTGATACCAGATGTGCATCTCACATTTGTACTAATGTCCAGGCGCTAAGAAATAGCTGAGCATTGACGAAGGGCAAGGTAGACCTATGAGTAGGCAGTGGAGCAAGGGTTGCTGCTATTGCTGTAGGAACTTATTTTCTATCTCTGCCCTCTGGGCTTGTACTAGAATTAGATGAATGTTGTTATGTGCCTGCTCTTACAAAGAACATAATTTCAGTTTCTTGTTTAGACAAGAAAGGCTTTTCATTTATAATAAAGAACAAATGTTGTTCCATTTATTTAAATGATATGTTCTATTGTAGTGCACCTCTGATGAATGGACTCTACATTCTAGACTTAGAGAACCCCATCTATAACATAAGTACCAAAAGGTTCAAGTCAAATGAGTTGAACCAAACCTATCTCTGGCATTGTCGCTTAGGTCACATAAATGAGAGTCGCTTTTCCCATCTCCATAAGGATGGGTTGCTGGACTCATTTGATTTTGAATCATATGAGACATGTGAGTCTTGCCTTCTAGGCAAGATGACCAAGACTCCCTTTAGTGGACACAGCGAAAGAGCAACAGACTTGTTAGGACTTATACATATTGATGTATGTGGCCCTTTCAATGTTGCTGCTAGAGGTGGTTATAGGTACTTCATTACATTTACTGATGACTTCAGTAGATATGGTTATGTGTATCTGATGACACACAAGTCAGAATCCTTTGAAAAGTTTAAAGAATTCAAGAATGAAGTACAAAACCAGCTTTGCAAGTGTATTAAGATACTTCAATCAGATCGAGGTGCTGAATACCTTAGCCATGAGTTTCATGACTATCTAGCTAAGTGTGAGATTCTATCCCAACTCACTCCTCCTAGAACTGTTAGTAATATATGAGAGATGTCCTAAGGCAATCGCCTTATGTTTGAACCATTTATATGATAAATGAAGATTCACTATTTGAGTATACATGTTTTTATGCATTTGATTATATCTTAAACTCATTTACTAAATGTCCACAATACGATTCACAGCATGAGGGAATTTGTGATTGGATCACAACTAGTGAGTATCTCTACATGTGTAATTGTGATGTATCGGAATTATCTCTAGTCGATGAATTGATGGATTTGGACACCATCAATTCTGTCGAGACTAGCACGAGGTATACTCCTTGGTGTATCCAAGCAGCTGATTCTCACTGGCTGGAGACATTGTGATGTTCGGAGTTAATCGTGGATACTAGTTATGGTAACTAGTTCATTGGAGTAACAAACTGTAAAACTTCATATGATTCTCTGCATATATAGATATGTCAATGAAGTTCTTACTGCAGCTTAAGTGCGATGTTCCTTTGACTTGTGGTATTCAAGTCATATTGGTCATGAAGACTTATGCTTTGACATCTTAAGCAAGCATCTCTGAGGAGATGCGGACCAGGGATGATTGGGCAAAAGTCGAAGTGATCGAAGGTGTTTGAATAGCCTATAAAGGATTCACCACTCCTTGCAAGGAGATGTATACTAATGGTCTCTCGTCGGATTGTTACTAAAATCTTTGGCCAAAGCATTACATGTTTAGAGTAAGGTACTCTTGGATACATGTGCAGTAACTAGAATCTATAGGACGAGGAAATGATACTTGGGCTAGGTGTGACGTAGTCAACCTAGTGGGGACTGAGACTATAGACCATGTCCTGAACCAAGTGGGTATAAGATGCGTGAAGGGAACGGGGCATGATTCATTTTAGCTGTTGAAGGGTTTCAGAAATAGTTCTAGATCAACTGTTGATCTTTCGGTTAATTGGAGATCATGATGTACTACTAGGTGCCACTCATGATCAATCTATAATTAATGGTTAATTATAGACGACCAACAAAAACTGAGAACCTATTTGGTCACACGCACAACGAGAGTAATCCGAAGGATTTAAAACGAGCTTTAGAATGAGATTCTAAGACAGAGAGAAAATAGGTTTGGTTGGACCAAACAAGGAGCGAGCTTGAAATCGTTTCAGTCGCAATGGAAGCATGGATGGGCCGTGTCTTATGAAGACATGATGGATGAACCAAATTGTTTTGGTTCTAATCCAATGGTGAAGAAAAAAACCAAAGGGGTTTGGTTTGTTTTAAACGAATGAACCAAAGATGGTTCGTTTCGTTTTAACTTAAAATAAATCAACTCGGTCCGGTTTATTTTAACTTAAGTTATTGGAGCGGATTAATGGGTTTTTGGTTATGAACCAATAATCGTTAGGATAATGTGTTCTCTATAAAAATAGGGCTTAAGGGTTTTGTGAAAACCTAATCCTATTTTTGTGCCGCCCCCTCCCTCTCTTCTTCATGTGCCGTTGCCCAACAAGGTTGCCGCCCAACCTTTGTTGCCACCCAGCTCTTGTGCCGCCGTCCAAGCTGTTGCCAGCATCCAAGTTCCTGCCGGCGATCCTCCGGTGACCCTCCGACGACTTCCCTTGGCTCAGGTGACCAAGGAGCGGCCGGCCATCCTCTTTGGGCCGGCGCAACCCCTCCACCAATCTGTCCAGAATTCTGGACAGCTTTCTCCCTTCGTATTGGAGTGTCATTTGGACGATGTTTGGAGCTCCGACAGCGGCTACCTTTCCGGGGATTCGATCTCCGGTAATCCTCATAGTTGGAGGACGAAGGATTCATCAAATGGTTGACGAATACCTCTCCGGAGAAGCGAGTTTTGGGGACTCATTTTTTAATCCGAATTTTGATTCGGATTGTGATCTTCTCTCGATCACATCGTCTTCAACACGAGGCTAGTGACTCCTACGAAGACGAGGCTTGTGGCTTTGTGAAGCCATTCCGACGATACTCGGCGTGGATACAGATAGAGGCGATTTTAGTGAGAGTCGCTCCGGTTGATGCCTTTCCCGCTACACGTGATATGTCAGGTATACGTAGAGTAATTTCCTTTTATTGCAAAATTTGAAATTGCGATTATGTCTACACATGTTGTACTATGCATGTGTGTCGTGTGTGTGGTGTAATAAATTAGATTTATTATTTTTTATTTCTTTTGTTGCGCACATGTTTACGAAACATGTTCGAACACACACTCGCCGCGGTGTCGGAAACCCAACATTGGTATCAGAGCCCAGGTTGTGTTTTGACATAATTGTAAAATTATTTTGCGATAGTCGTAATTGTATTTATGGAAATTTTCTACTTTTGGAAAGTTTAGAAGTATTTATGGAAATTTTCTAATTTTGGAAAGTCTAGAAGTATTTATGGAAATCTTCTACTTTTGGAAAGTTTAGAAGTATTTATGGAAATTGACACTTTCCATAAATAAAATATATGATTAGATTTGGAAATTTGTTTCCTAATTTAATCATGATTTGATTTGAGGAATCAAATCTAAAATATATTTTATTTCCATAAATAGTTTTGACAAGTTAGGAAATTTATTTCCTAAATTAAATTTGGCTTTCCTTAATTAACACTTTCCATATATAAAATATGTGATTAGATTTGGAAATTTATTTCCTAATTTAATCATGATTTTATTTGGAGAATCAAATCTCAAATATATTTTATTTCCATAAATAGTTATGACATATAAGGAAATTTTGTACATGCCATAATTGTATGTCATGTAATTGCATTTGATGCATATCATTATGACATGTGTGTCGTGACATGTAGATGTATGTCATGTATGTCATGCCATATAGATAATAGTTATTTGCATGCAAAGAGGATGAGACATAAAAACCCTTACTCAATATTAAAACCTACACCTTCCATTAATATGGTTAGAACCAGAGTTCTGTTTCCTGTTTGGTTTGTTGGACTCTCTCCAAGCCCGACTCGAACCTGAACATGTTCAAACCATGAAATAGTTTAATACTAATATGGTAAGAGTCAGAGGTCAATCGTTAGCTTTGGTTGTTGGACTCTCTCCAAGACGGCCTAATTGGTTGGACTCTAACCATATTAAAACTATTTCTCGATTAATGGGTTGGCTTTAACTTGGAGCATTAACTTGTTGGACACTCTCTAAAGTCGATATTAAGGGAGGTGAAGTTGGGTGCTATGCATATGATGCATATATGTTAATGAGTTAACAACCCAATGTATGTGTGAATATTCAATTAGTTGATAGCACATTGTGATAGTTGCATATATGTGATATGAAATCGGTATATTTGATACCTACCATCGTAGCTATGAATGACTTGTTGGATTCTCTCCAAGGTTGTTCATATCTATGTTGGATGTCAACCCATTCGGAGATGGACCTATGATCTCCCGAAGTGATTTTGGGGTTTTTGAAATTCGAAAAATGAATGGGACTTATAAATGTATGTTGATGCATTTAAATCATCTTTCTCATATATGCTCGTTTTGTATTTCTAGGTTAATCGATTGATCATGATGTCTTTGAATTTGCACTCTATTTTGGATTCAAATAAATTGACTGAGTCGAACTTCTTGGACTGACTTTTAGATTCAACCTAAGAATTGTTCTCAAGGTTGAAAATCTTGTGAATGTCCTCAAAGTGCCTCTTCCCGCCCGTCCTAGTGATAGTGCAACTCCGGACCAATTGTTGGCCTATCAGAAACATGTGACTAATTCTGAAATGGCGAGTTGCATCATGCTAGCTGCGATGGTACCTGAGCTACGGAAGCAACATGAGCATATGGATGCTCATACCATAGTCTTTCATATTTATGAGTTGTTTGATGAGCAAGTGAGATTCGAAAGGTTCGAAGTCTCCAAGCTCCTCTTCACCTCTGAGATGCAAGAAGGTTTATATGTGGTACTGCTCAACATGATGAAGACTGTGGAGCCTTCTGTGAAGCATGAGCAGGGGACGGTGTTGTTAGTTGATTCCTCGAAGAAAGATTCTAAGAGGAAGTCAAAGGAACAGCAGAAGGGGAAGAAAAAGGCTAAGAAGGCAGAATCAGTACAAAAGGGCACTTGCCATCATTGTGGCAAGGAGGGCCATTGGCAAAGAAATTGCAAGATTTATCTTGAGTATGTGAAGAAGAATAAGACATCGAATGCCCCATCTTCTTCAAATATCTTCGTTATTGATTGTCATTCTATTAGATACTGGGTGTGGCTCACATATATGTAATGACATACATGGGCTAAGAAATAGAAGAAGACTCATCAAGGGAGAGTCAAATTTACATGTTAGGAATGGAGCAAAGGTTGCTGCACTCGCCATCGGAACGCATTTGTTAAAACTCCCTACAGGACTTGTCTTAGAACTGGACAATTGCTTTTATGTTCCTTCGTTGATAAAGAACATTATTTCTATTTATTGTTTAAATAGAAATGGGTACCATTTGACTTTTAGTAACAATTGTTGTTACATAACTTTGAATGGTGTTCTTTATGGGACTGGAACTTTGAGCAATGGTATTTATACGTTGGACGTATCCAGTGACATTTTCAATATCGAAGCGAGCAACAAACGTGCTCGAAAGGTTAATCAATTAGACCCTTACATGTGCCATTGTCGTCTTGATCATGCAAGCAAGAAACGCATGTCCGAATTACACCGATGTGGAATTCTGGAATCGTTTGAATTGGATTCATACGATACATGCGAATCATGCTTAAAAGGCAAGATGACTAAGTTATCTTTTTATAGGAAAAGGTGAACAGGTGGGAGAGTTGCTATGTCTAATACATACTGATGTATGTGGACCTATGTCAACCCAAGCTCTAGGAGGTTATAACTACTTCATTACCTTCACCGATATCACTCACGGTTTGGGTATGTGTTCTTGATGAAACACAAGTCTGAAGCCTTTGAAAGGATTAAAGAATTAAGAAATGAAGTAGAGAAACAACATGACAAGAGTATTAAAATATTTCGATCGGATCGAGGTGGCGAATACTTAAGTCAAGAGTTTCTAGATTATCTAAGAGACAATGGTATATTGTCTCAATGGACTCCGCCATATACACCGCCGCATAATGGTGTATCTGAGAGGCATAACTGGACCTTGTTGGACATGGTCAGGTTAATGATGAATCACGCGAATCTTCCCAAGTCCTTTTGGGGCTATGCACTTTAGACAACTGTTTACTTGCTAAACAGAATGCCAACCAAGGTAGTCTCCACTACTCCATATGAGATATGGAATATTAAGAAACCTCATGTATCTTACTTGAAGATATGGGGTTGTCCTTCTTATGTGAAGCAGACTGTATCAGACAAATTGGATGTTAAGTCTGATAAATATCTATTTATTGGATACCCTAAGGAAACAAGGAGTTACCAATTCTATCATCCTGTGGAACAAAAGGTGTTTGTTTTAAGGCATACTGTGTTTCTAGAGAAAGAGTTTCTCTTGCAAGAAAAAGTGGGAGTGTTGTTGAGCTTGAGGAGGGTCAAGAGACTCAAATAGACATTGATGAGACACTTGGTGAAGAACCATAGCCAATAACTCATAGTGATGAGCCATCGACTGGACCTATTGAGACACCACATCTTCGTAGATCTGGTAGAACACGCAATATTCTTAAGAGATATGGATTTCTCATAAGTGAATCGAATGATGTGTTACTCATTGATGATGAGGAGCCTACCAGTTATGAAGAAGTTTTGAAAAGTTCAGAAAGGGATAAGTGGCTTGACGCCATGAATTCGGAAATGGATTCCATGTATGAAAACCAAGTTTGGAACTTGGTTGACCCATCTGAAGGCATAAAGCCTATAGGGTGCAAGTGGGTTTTCAAGAAGAAAACCGACATAGATGGTAATGTGATTACCTATAAGGCTAGATTGGTGGCGAAAGGATATCGTCAAAAGCAAGGTGTTGATTATGACGAAACCTATTCGCCTGTTGCTATGCTTAAATTCATTCGAATGCTCCTGGCCATAGCTGCTCATTATGATTATGAGATATGGCAGATGGATGTGAAAACAGTTTTCCTTAATGGAAACCTACTCGAGGATGTGTATATGATACATCATGAGGGTTTCACATTGGTTGATAAAACCAAGGTATGCAAATTGCGACAGTCCATATATGGACTGAAGCAAGCATCCAGGAGCAGGAATATCCGTTTTGATAAGACAATAAAAAAGTTTGATTTCTCACAAAATTTGAACGAACCTTGTGTGTACAAGAAGGTTAGTGGGAGTGCAGTCATGTTCCTAGTATTGTATATCGATGACATATTACTTATAGAAAATGATGTTTCTGTCTTACAGTCAGTTAAAATTTGCTTGTCCAAGACGTTCTCCATGAAAGACCTGGGAGAAGCAACCTACATCCTCGGGATTAAGATCTATAGAGATAGATCGAAACGGTTGCTTTGTCTTTCATAGTCTACATATATAGACCGAGTGCTAAAGAGGTTTAGCATGTCGGAATCCAAGAAAGGTTTCCTACCCATTAGGCATGGGATACATCTTTCAAAGTCTATGTGTCCGCGCACAGAAGATGAGACGATTTGCATGAGTAATATTCCCTATGCATCCGCAATAGGGTCTATCATGTATGCTATGTTATGTACGAGGCCCGATGTATTGTATGCTCTGAGTGTCACGAGAAGATACTAGTCTGATCTAGGAATGGATCATTGGGCGACTATTAAGATAATCCTTAAGTACTTAAGAAGAACTAAGGATGTGTTCCTAATTTATGAAGAAGGGGACATGGTGATACGCGGGTATATGGATACCAGCTTCCAGATAGATAAGGATGATTTTAGGTCTCAGTCTAGGTATGTGTTCACCTTGAATGGGGGTGCAGTGAGTTGAAAAAGTTCCAAACAAGACATTGTAGTGGATTCTACCACTGAGGCAGAATACATTGCAGCTTCGGAAGCAACAAAGGAAGTGGTTTGGATCAGGAAGTTCATTTATGAACTTGGTGTGGTTCGAGCCATTGTTGAAGCAGTACTGGTTTACTGTGACAACAATAGAGTAATTGCACAGGCGAAAGAGTCAAGGTCTCATCATCGATCCAAACATGTGCTTCACCACTATCATTTGATTAGAGAGATCATAAGTAGGAAGGAAATACAAATCGAGAAAATTCCCACTGAAAAGAACTTAGCGGATCCTTTAACTAAAGCATTACCTCAAAGTAAGTTTGAGGGTCATGTTAGAGCTTATGGTATTGGATACCGTAGCGATTGGCATTAGACCAAGTGGGAGTTTGTTAGTAATATATGAGAAATGTCCTAAGGCAATCGCCTTATGTTTGAACCATTTATATGATAAATAAAGATTCACTATTTGAGTATATATGTTTTCATGTATTTGATTAGATCTTAAACTCATTTACTGAATGTCTACGATACGATTCACAGTATGAGGGAATTTGTGATTAGATCACAACTACTGAGTATCTCTACATGTGTAATTATGATGTATCGGAATTATCTCTAGTCGATGAATTAATGTATTTGCACACCATCAATTCTGTCGAGACTAGCACGAGGTATACTCCTTGGTGTATCCAAGCAGCTGATTGTCACTGGCTGGAGACATTGTGATTCCCAGAGTTAATCGTGGATGCTAGTTATGGTAACTAGTTCATTGGAGTGACCAGCTGTAAAACTTCATATGGTTCTCTGCATATATAGATATGTAAATGAAGTTCTTACTGCAGCTTAAGTGTGATATTCCTTTGACTTGCGGTATTCAAGTAATCTTGGTCATGAAGACTTATGCTTTGACATCTTAAGCAAGCATCTCTGAGGAGATGTGGACTCGGGATGATTTGGCATAAGGCGAAGTGATCGAAGGTGTTTGAATAGCCTATAAAGGATTCACCACTCCTTGTGAAGAGATGTATACCCAGGGCCTCTCATCAGATTGTTACTAAAGTATTTGGCCAAAGCATTACATGTTTAGAGTAAGTTACTCTTGGATACATGTGCAGTAACTAGAATCCGTAGGACGAGGAAATACTACTTGGGCTAGGTGTGACGTAGTCAACCTAGTGGGGACTGAGACTATAGACCATGTCCTGAACCACGTGGCTATAAGATGCATGAAGAGAACGGGGAACAATTCATTATAGCTGCTGAAGGGTTTCAGAAATAGTTCTGGATCAACCGTTGATCTTTCGGTTAATTTAAGATCATGATGTACTACTAGGTGCCACTCATGATCATTCTATAATTAAAGGTTAATTATAGATGACCAACATAAATCGAGAACTTATTTGGTCACACGCACAACAAGCGTAATCAGAAGGATTTAAAACGAGCTTGAGAATGAGATTCTCAGATCGAGAGAAAATAGGTTTGGTTAGACCAAAAAAGGAGCGAGCTTGAAATCGTTTCAGTCGCAATGGAAGCATGGATGGGCCGTGTCTTATGAAGACAAGATGGATGAACTAAATTGGTTTGGTTCTAATCCAATGGTAAAGAAAAAAACCAAAGGGGTTTGTTTTATTTTAAATGAATGAACCAAAGTTGGTTCGGTTCGTTTTAACTTAAAATAGACCAACTCGGTTCGGTTTATTTTAACTTAAGTTATTGGAGCGGGTTAACGGGTTTTTGGTTATGAACCAATAACCGTTAGGAGAATGTGTTCTCTATAAAAATAGGGCTTAAGGGTTTTGTGAAAACCTAATCCTATTTTTGTGCCGCCCCCTCTGTCTCTTTTCTTGTGCCACCGCCCTACAAGGTTGTCGCTCAACCTTTTATTAGTGCAATCAACCCGTGATATGGTTTTGATGTGTGTGGAAAAGGGTTTAAGTTAGGATGTTTGGTTTTGATATGTGCGTTGGAGTCTTGCAAGACTTTGTAATTCGCACATGGAGCCTTGGCGAGTTTCACATATCATGACTCGGTCTTTGAGTTGGTGAAGGATGGCTTTACGGAAGCTGTGTGCTTGGAGCATCCGAGGGACTGCCAGACGAGGAGCTTGGAGTGAAGCCGGAGGAAGTAGACTTCAGGGCGAGATGCGAAGGATGGCGCTGTAGAGTCGTGCGCTTGGCGCATCCGAGGGACGTGGCCGGACGAAGATAACTTCAAAGGTGAGGGACTCCGAGAGATGAGAGTGAGCGAATGTAACCCGGGAAGGGGTAGTGCTCTTAGGTGAAACTTGGCCAATTGGTTAAGTGTCGGATGGTATTTCCCGACATCAGTCGACTACCATGTTATGGCAGTCGACTACTCTAAGTCGACTGTGACTCGACTAGTGTTCGAGTCCGGTTCAAGTGCCAACAGTCAACTGCCATGGAATGGCAGTCCACTGTGAGACCACCAGTCGACTGGTCGCAAGGGTTTCGGGCATAGAATGGAGTCGAGCTCGCGAGCACTAGACTGATAGGTCCATCAGTCGATTGATGGTAAGATCAATCGACTGATGTAGGAGTCGTTGGATGAAATCCAACGTGGAAGAAGCCGTTATTGGGCAACGGCTACAGAACTAGTCGACTGATCGGAGGCATCAGTCGACTGATCCTGTGTCCATGGGAAGAAACCCTCTTCTTCTATAAAAAGAAGAGGTGTGGGGCTTTGGGAGGTTAATTCTTTAACTCCTAACAACTCCAAAGTGCCCAAAACGATTTCCACTCTTCTTACTTGATTTTATTCCATTCTATTTTTAAGAAGAGAGATTGTAAAGAGGTTACCACCACCTAACTTAGTGCAAAGGAGAGATCTAGTGGATTTGACAAAGGAGTGATTCACCTTGGACGAATCGGGTCATGGATTAGCGGCAAGGCCGTGAACCACGTTATATTCTCTTGTTAGCGAATTGCTCTTTACTTTGCTTTGTCTTTATTGTTGTATTAGTATATTTCGCTTGTGCTAATAGTGTTTGTAGAGAGCAACGAATGAACGACTTCCACCGTCGACGAAAGAAGGCTATTCACCCCCCTCTAGCCGGCCAACCGTGACCCTACAAGTGGTATCAGAGACAAGGCACTAACCGCCAACACAAGCACTATATCAAGAGATGGCCGACTCGAACATTCATCCACCGAAGTTTGAAGGAGAATTCTCTTGGTGGAAAAAGAGAATGGAGGTATTTTCGAAACCGATTTCGAAATTCTATTAATTATGGAAAACGGTTTCGAAATGCCTAGGGATGAAGATGGGGAACCATTAGAAAAATCAAGGTGGAGCAAGAGGCAAAGGGAAGAGTACTTGGCAAACTCAAAATCCAAACATCACCTCTACAACGTACTCCCCCAACAAGAAGTCAACTGGATAGGAGAGTGTGCTAGCGCCAAGGAGATGTGGGAGAAGCTCATAGAGATTCATGAAGGCACGTCCGAGGCCAAGCTAGCAAGGAGAGACGCCCTTCGTTCCCAACTATCCAATATCAATCTCGAAAAGGGAGAGAAGGTAAAATCCCTACACTCTAGGTTTAAGGAAATTCTAACCGGTTTGACAAGTGTAGGGGAAAAGCTCTCCAACCGGGATATGGTAATGAAAGCTATAGATGCCTTTCCCCGGTCCTCAAGATAGAGCTCAATGGTGGATTCCTTCTACATCTCCAAGAACTTAGAAGTTAGCACCTTGGAGGAATTCTTTTCAACCATGGAGCTCCACAAAACAAGGCTCGAAGGAGTAGTAGAAGAGCCAAGGTGTCAACCATCAAGGGGAGTGGCGCTATTAGCCAACAAAGGGAAGAAGAAGATGGAGACTCCCTCCTCCTCCGACAAAGCATCCTCCTCTTCCTCCATGGATAGCACGGAAAAAGCATACATGGTAAGGAAGGTAAGGCATGCTTTGAAAAATTTTAAATTTAATAAATTTAATGATAGGAGAAGAAGACCAAGGGGGAAGGTGATTTTCTATAATTGCCAAGGAGAGAGACACATAAGAGACAATTGTCCCCTCTTGAACAAGAGCAAAGAGGAGAGGAGAAAGAAAGAAGAAAAGAAGAAAAAGGGGGGCAAGAAGAAGGAAGAAGAGAAGAAGGCCAAAGAAAAGGGAAAGGCCAAAGCACTAAAGGCAAAGACATGAGATGATCCTTCTTCCTCATTCTCATCCGAAGAAGAAGAACATGTCTACTCAAATCTTGCCCTAATGGAATTTGATGACCTAGACTCCACCTCCTCCTCTGAAAAAGAAAAAGCAAGCTCAAGTGAAGGGGGAGCTTCTTCTACATCCTCATCATCGGAAGAGGATTTAGTAAGTGAGGTAACGAATCTACCTCCCAAGAAAATTATGTCAATGATTTCTAGCCTTACTAAGGAATTATTTAGGGCTAAAAAGAAAAATAAATGCATGCTTGATCAAATTAAGGACTTAGAATAAAAACTAGAAAAAGCATGCTCAAATATTAATGATAATATTTCTTCTAGCCTTAATGATGCATGCTCACATGATAACTATATGCCTTTTAATGTTAGTGATGCATATATGGATGAAAATAGGGCTTTAAGAGAAAAGCTAGATCATTTAACCAAAGCCCTAGAAAAATTCACCATAGGCTCCAACACCCTTAATATGATTATAGTGAGCCAAAGGGCAAGCTTCAACAAGAAAGGCCTAGGATATAAGGAAAATAAAAATGAAAAGGCCTATAAATGCTTAATTGCTAGGGGTCAAGATAAAAAGAAGACAATTGCTAGAAAATTGATCCCTAAGGAGTATTTAGTGAACCCCATAGGAAAGAACTTGTTTTGGGTTCCTAAATCCATTCTTAAGGGTTAGGAAAACCCTAGGATAGTCAACCATATAGAATTTACCTATATCATATTTTGGTTGACTTAGGATGGCAGGACTAAGTTTTTGAAATAGTGTTGGGTGATGATAATGTGCCCATAAATTGATAATAATGCTTAAATTATGATGATTAATGTAATTGTTATACATGTTTGCAATCATGATTTATGATCTTGATATTTGATAGATAATCATGGGCAATAGGGTTGAAATCATGCTTTAGGTGATATTTGAATTTTTATCATAATTCATACCTAATGCATGAGTATTAATTGATGAATACATTTGTTTCATGATCATAATGTAAAATTAATTCATATATGTTTTTAAGATCATGTGGTATGTTAGGATGATACTTAACTTTGTATAGAATTGCATGAAACTGAAGGTTAAGTATATACAAATACCTTTAGGATACATCTCACACTCATCATAGGCTACCTTGATTGAAAACTTATCATGGGTGAGATGATAGGATGATACTAATGGTCCACCAATGTCTATGGCATTTAGATGGTCATTTTGAGTATCAAAATAACAATAATAGACCAATCATGGGGAAGACTTATGTTTAATTCATAGACATATTGCCCAAAGATCATGGTTGGATATTTCATATGTTTTCAAAACAATTTCTTACTTTAAAATCTGTGTGTTCTGTTTTGAAACAATTTAAAGTAAAACTAGGTGTTAAAAGTGATACAAACTTGATCAAAAACCTAGTTGATTTTGAAACTTTTGTATTTTTGGAAAATACTTGAAAATATAATGATTTTTCATGGAAAACTATTTTTCATTGATAAAGGACCTTAAAAGAAATGTGTTCCCCAAAATTCATGATTTTTCGAAATTTGTAGAATTTGTAATGCATTTCTGAAATTCACCCTGAAAATCAGAAAAATCCGAAATCAGAGTGCCAGTCGACTGGTAGTCTGAACCAGTCGACTGATCGACTGATAACATGCCCAGTAACTTATTTTATTCGATTTTAAGGCATGTTTTGGGTTTTGTTTCCCTCTAATCTTGATGCCATGCTTATATAAACTTTGTTTAATATTTTTGATAGTGTCAAAGGGGGAGAATTGTATTTAGGGGGAGTTTCATATATTAAGGGGGAGAGTTGCTAATCATGTTATTTACATGATTTCTTACCTTAATAGTTTTATCAAATGTTTTATCTAACTTAAACGGATTGCCACACATCAAAAAGGGGGAGATTGTTAGTGCAATCAACCCGTGATATGGTTTTGATGTGTGTGGCAAAGGGTTTAAGTTAGGATGTTTGATTTTGATATGTGAGTTGGAGTCTTGCAGGACTTAGTAATTCGCACATGGAGCCTTGGCGAGTTTCACATCTCATGACTCGGTCTTTGAGTCGGTGAAGGATGGCTTTGCGGAAGCCGTGCGCTTGGAGCATCCGAGGGACCGCCGGACGAGGAGATTGGAGTGAAGCCGGAAGAAGTAGACTTCAGGGCGAGACGCGAAGGATGGAGCTGCAGAGCCGTGCTCTTGGCACATCCGAGGGACGTGGCCGGACAAAGATAACTTTAAAGGGGAGGGACTCCGAGGGATGGGAGTGAGCGAATGTAACCCGGGAAGGGGTAGTGCTCTTGGGTGAAACTTGGCCAATTGGCTAAGTGTCGGATGGGATTTCCCGACATCAGTCGACTGCCATGTTATGGCAGTCCACTACTCTAAGTCGACTATGACTCGACTAGTGTTTGAGTACGGTTCAGTAAAAATCGCCGCCATGGAATGACGATCATTGCGAGATCACCGATCGACTAATGAAGGCATCGATCGGTAAGGGTTTCGGGCATAAAATGGAGTCGAGCTCGCGAGCACTCGACTGATAGGTCCATCAGTCAACTGATGGTAAGATCAGTCGACTGATGTAGGAGTCATTGGATGAAATCCAACGTGGAAGAAGTTATTATTGGGCAACGGCTACAGGACCAGTCGACTGATCGGGGGAATCAGTCGACTGATCCTGTGTCAACGGGAAGAAACCCTCTTCTTCTATAAAAAGAAGAGGTGTGGGGCTTTGGGAGGTTAATGCTTTAACTCCTAACAACTCCAAAGTGTCCAAAATGATTTTCACTCTTCTTACTTGCTTTTATTCCATTCTATTTGTAAGAAGAGAGATTGTAAAGAGGTTACCTCCACCTAGCTTGGTGCAAAGGAGAGATCTAGTGGATTTGGCAAAGGAGTGATTTACCTTGGACGAATCGGGTCGTGGATTAGCGGCAAGGCCGTGAACCACGTTATATTCTCTTATTAGCAAATTTCTCTTTACTTTGCTTTGTCTTTATTGTTGTATTAGTATATTCCGCTTGCGTTAATAGTGTTTGTAGAGAGCAACGAACGAACGACTTCCACCGTCGATGAAAGAAGGCTATTCACCCCTCTCTAGCCGGCCAACCGCGACCCTACACCTTTGTTGCCGCCCAGCTCTTGTGTCGTCGTCCAAGCTATTGTCGGTGTCCAAGCTCCTTTCGGCAATCCTCCGGAGACCCTCCGGAGACTTCCCTTGGCTCTGGTTACCAAGGAGCGGGCGACCATCCTCTTTGGGCCAGTGCAACCCCTCCACTAATCTGTCCAGACTTCTGGACAACTTCCTCCCTTCGTGTCGGTGCATCTTTTGGACGACGTTTGGAGCTCCGACAGCGGCTACCTTGCCGGGGATTCGATCTCCGATAATCCTCATAGGTGGAGGACGAAGGATTCGTCAAACGGTTGATGAATACCTCTCAGGAGAAGCGAGTTTTGGGGACTCATTTTTGAATCCAAATTTTGATTCGGATTGTGATCTTCTCTCGATCACATCGTCTTCGACACGAGGCTAGTGACTCCTACGAAGATGAGGCTCATGGCTTTGTCAAGCCATCCCGACGATACTCGGCGTGGATACGGATAGAGGTGATTCCAGCGAGAGTTGCTCCGATTGATGTCTTTCCCGCTACACTTGATACGTCAGGTATACGTAGAGTAATTTCTTTTTATTGCAAAATTTGAAATTGCAATTATGTCTACACATGTTGTACTGTGCATGCGTGTGGTGTGTGTATTGTAATAAATTAGATTTATTATATTTTATTTCTTCTGCTGCGCACATGTTTACGAAACATGTTCAAACACACACTCGCCGCGGTGCCAAAAACCCAATAGGAACACCACAGCAGAATGGTGTATCCGAAAGGAGGAATCATACCCTATTAGATATGGTACGATTTATGATGAGTCACACAGATCTTCCTATATCCTTTTTGGGATATACTCTAGACACAACTGCCTTCACACTTAATCGTGTTCCATCCAAAGTTGTGATAAAGACACCATATATGATATGGACAGGGAAAAATCCCAAGATATCTTTCATGAGGATTTGGGGTTGTGAGGCTTACGTTCGACGTTAAGTCTCAGACAAACTAGGACCCAAATCTAATAAGTGCTATTTTGTTAGATATCCCAAGGAAACGAAGGGATATTACTTCTACATTCCCAGTCAGCACAAAGCGTTTATGGTAAAGACTGGGGTATTTCTAGAAAGGGATTTTGTTTATAGAAAAACTAGTGGGAGTACGTTCGATCTTGAAGAAATTCAAGATAAGGACCATAGCACTGAGGCCTTAATGGAGGTTGAACAAGAACCACAAAGTGTTGTGGGTGATGAGATTGTTGCACAAAGGGTTGGGAACAACAACCTGTTTAGGTAGACCTACCTCTTCGCAGGTCTGATAGGGTACGTCGTTAGCCTGAGAGATACTCATTTCTCTTGTCTGACCATGATAACATTGTGCTTATTGAGAATGAGCCTACCTCCTATCAGGAAGCTGTGATGAGCCCAGATTCTGAGAAATGACTATAGGCCATGAGATCTGAGATGGAATCCATGTACACCAACCAAGTATGAACTTTGGTTGATCCACCTGAAGGCGTCAAACCCATTGGGTGTAAGTGGGTCTTTAAGAGAAAGACTAACATGGATGGACATACGCATATCTATAAGGGCTGATTGGTAGCTAAAGGTTTCAAGCAAATTCATGGTATTAACTATGATGAAACCTTTTCTTCAGTTGCGATGTTTAAGTCCATTCGGATCATGCTTACTATTGCAGCATACCACGATTATGAGATCTAGCATATGGATGTCGAAATTGCGTTTCTGATTGGAAACTTGGTCGAGGATGTGTACATAACACAGCCTGAGGGTTTTGTAGATCCATAGCATACTGGCAAAGTATGCAAGCTGCAAAGGTCCATTTATAAGCTAAAGCAAGCTTCTCGGAGCTGGAATCTTCGATTCGATGGTGTGATCAAACAGTTTGGTTTCATCAAGAATGAAGATGAACCCTGTGTCTACAAAAGGGTTAATGGGAACACAGTTATCTTCCTTGTATTGTATGTGGATGACATACTACTCATTGGGAATGACATCCCTTCGTTACACTCCGTGAAGACTTGGCTGAGGAAGTGTTTCTCAATGAAGGACTTAGGTGAAGCAGCCTATATTCTAGGCATTAAGATCTATACAGATAGATATAAGAGATTGCTTGGCCTAAGTCAGAGTACATATATTGACACGGTATTACTACGGTTTGCCATGCAGAATTTTAAGAAGGGACTTCTGCCGATGTCACATGGTGTGAGTCTTTCGAAGACTCAAAGTCCCTCTTCTAGAAAGGAGAGAGACCGCATGGATAAGATCCCTTATGCATCCGTCATAGGATCTATCATGTACGGCATGCTATGTACTCGTCCTGATGTCTCGTATGCTTTGAGCATGACAAGCATATACCAGTCAGATCCAGGTGAGCGTCACTGGATAGCAGTCAAGAATTTTCTTAAGTACTTAAGAAGGACTAAAGAATATTTCTTGATATTTGGAGGCGATGAGGAGCTAGCTGTACAGAGTTACAGCGATGTCAGCTTCCAAACTAACCAGGATGATTATAGATCGCAGTCAGGGTTCGTGTTTTGCTTGAATGGTGACACTGTGAGCTGGAAGAGTTCGAAGAAGGACACAGTTGCTGATTCTCAATAGAGGCCGAGTATATTGCTACATCAGAGGCAGCAAAGGAGGCAGTTTGGATCCACAAGTTCATTACTGAGCTTGGGGTGGTTCCTAGCATAGCAGATCCTATAGAGCTCTATTGTGACAACAACGGAGCAATTACACAGGCTAAGGAACCTCACTCACACCAGCGGACCAAACACATACTACGACGCTACCATCTCATTTGAGAGATTATCGATAGAGGAGATGTGAAGATTTGTAGAGTACCCACAGAGGATAAAATCGCAGATCTCTTGACCAAGGCTTTGGCACAAAAAAATCATGATGGTCACACTAGGTCATTGGGTATTAGATACTACAGTGATTGATACTAGTGCTAGTGGAAGATTGTTAGTTAAAGCCCTAGAGCCAATCATGTGATGATTGTTGTATGAACTTGTTGTATCATATTCCTATATATATAAAGACATTTCTTTATGGTTATTATTGTTTGTGAAAGCCCTAGAGCCAATCATGTGATGATTGTTATATGGACTTTATTGTATCATATTCCTATTTATAAAGACATGGTTATTATATTTACTTGTATTGGTGCCAAATAACTAAGTATAATAATGTCCTTGATTAGAAGGTTCTTATCTATATCAATCGATTGGTTGAATCGATAATGAGATGATATAGTGAATACTACTCTTAATCATTCCTAGTCAAGTATTAACATTCAGGGACAATGTTAATGCGTAGAGACTAGCATGTAGGTCAACTCGATGACTTGATCTCACAAGTCATGGATATTAGATATCAAGTTGACACATGAGTATGCATTGGAGAATGTATACTGAATGACCCGCCATGAGAAATTATCATGGGTCGTTATATGAGTGTCATATAATTTCTCATGTGACTATTAGTATGACTATTAGTCCTTGAACCTGAAGTCACCATGGTTCCCTACATAAGGAGTTGCATACTTTGGCTTCGTCAAATGTCACCCGTAAATAGGTGGACTATAAAGGCGATTACTGGGTATGTAACAAATTATGCGGAGGGATGTGAGTGATGTAGATGAGATCTATCCCTCCTATATGATGGGAGTGACATCGTTATTCTTGATAGAGTGAGACCACGAAGTGCATGACCATGCCCAAATGAGTCAATATGAGATATTTGTAGGGATGTATACTGAAAAGTCTATCTTTTGTATTAACATCTTTATTTTGAAATAAGAATCACATGATCATTGTTTGCATATTTTTATGGTTATGCAATATTATCTAATACTTTACATTGTAGATAACATGGTGTGTGGTGTCACACAGGAGATCATGTTATCGACCCCTTGAAAAGTATAAGTAAAGACTCACAACCGAGATGACATTGGACAAACCATCGGAATGGTTGTAGTGTGATTTGGTATTGGTTTGTCTTGACCATAGAATCACACTAGTGCACTTTGTGTGTATTGAGCAGGACCGACTTAGAGGTGATTCGATTTATTGTTGACTACATAATCGAATCGGACCTCAGATATTATTTAGTACATGCTCTTAATCTCGATATAATAACGGGCACATATACTTAGTACTCATATCTTTGATTTACCAATGGGCGAGATTTATAGATTAAATCGATAGGCTCGGTAAGTTGGGAGATGATATTATTTATATGGTGTGCTGTTGATTATAGGAGGAAACTGTGTCCTATATATTAGGATGATGATGTCCTTTTGAGGAGCTCATAAGGTTCATCATGTAAACCCTGCAGGTGGACTTGGTTCGGCATGATGAAAAGGTTGAGTGGTACTACTCAAGGAGTTAGATGTTGATTAATTAATGGTCAGTAAATTAATTAATCGACGGACATTCGAGATCTTAAACACGGGGAGAAAATGTACAAATAATATATGGAGCCCATATTATCATATGGGGGTTGGTGAGGTAGATCAATGATGAACCTTTAGTGGATTGGATCATCATTAGTGGATTGGACTTTATGTGGGCTTGATCCATGGGTGGCCAAGACCCAACTCCTCCTCATGGTCCCTAATGTAGCCTATTAACACCTCATGATGCTTAGATCCAATGGATAGAAACAAAAGTCTAAGATCCATTGGTAGAGATTAAATCTTTAAGATCCGACGGTTGAGATTAAATCTTTAGATCCGACGGTTGAGATTAAATCCCTAGAACCAATGGAGGAGATTAATTCATGACTTATCCCTAACTCTATAAAAGGATGTCAAGGGGGTTGGCGTGAACTACATTGAAGAGAGAAAGGCTTGGGTGGCAAGAGAAGGGAATCCTAGTTGAGATAGGATTAGGATTAGGGTTAGGGTTTGGAGGCTAGGGCGGCACCAAATAAGGCAAGGTTTCCTTTCTTCTTTCTTGTCTTATGGCTGGCGTCCAGCAAGTTTCCAGGCCCTTCCCAGCCCTTGGACAGTGCCCAAAAGCTCCCTTATCCTTCTCCTTAGGTGGTGGAAACAAGATATAGGGCTTCCCTTGGTGTCTTGGTTGTTTTCCACCATCTTCTCCTTCACCTAGTTGGCCGGCGGCAAGGATAGTTTTAGTTCCTTGTTGGTTGTTTCTAGAGAGGAGAAAAACCTTTTTTCTATTCTTCCTCTTGCTTTGGAAGAGCAAGGAAGGAAGATTTGCGATCTTGGAGCTTCGACTTTTGGTAGATCGTCGCCCACACGACGTCCAAAAGGAGGAAGGTCATACATTAGAAGATCGAGAGGTATACCTATTCTACTTTCTTCTTTTGTTTATTGCTTGTATTTGTTTTTCAATTATAGGCATGTTATAAATCTGTAAATGGCTAAATAATACTTGGATCCCGAGTATAAACATGAAAACCGGCGATCCGGACATCGTCTATTTTGCGGCTACTCGTAGAATAGAGGATGGTCGCTTGAACAACTAGTTTGTTCAAGTGACCTATCTAAACGAATAGCACGACGATGACTTGGTGGTTTGGGCAATCCCTTTTGTCCATGATTAAATTTTTTTTAATCTGGGGACATCGAAGGGATCGCCATGGACAAGCTACCGAGATGAAGTGGGAAGCGAAGTTTCCCCTCACGGACTCGATAAGCAAAACCCTTCAATTGGTATTAGAGCCAAGGTTTCCGGTTTTGTGTGTTTAGGATTTAGTTAATTTTTTTACACTTTTTCATATATTATATGTGTCAGATAATAGTAGGATATGCGTAGTTTAACTCTTTGGTTGCAGGCATAAGATCCGACTATTATGGCCATATGTGTGTATGTGATTTTATGTGTGTAAATATTTATTTTGTTGAATCCTCGGTGTTGACGAGGCTAGTATTTAGTTTTTGGTAAATTAAATACGACATTGTTTAGCCGCTCTTTATTTTATTTTACTTTCAATCTAGATTTCATGTACACTCCCTCGTGGAGTATAGGATTGATGGATGTAAAATAAAATAGGTTTTAGTCTCGGCTCGGATCTCCGGATGGCTCGTACATGGCAAAGGAGGAGCGGACGAGATGGCGATGCGACGGGAGTCATATTGAAGACAAAAGCCATAATAGTTGGAAAATAATTTATTTTCCATATTTATTGATTTTTGTTTGATATGCATGTCGTAGGCTAGGAAAATTCCTCAATTTCAAATTACTAAGTGGGAGAGGGAATTTTTAAAATTCTCACGACCTCCATTACGATTTGACAAGTGATGCAAATAAACTTGTGCGTCGGCTCTGAGTGTCTTCCTCCCCATCGGATGGGTTTGTTTGCGAATCACAAGGTCGAATATGGTTATAGGAAATTATTAAGGAGTGTGTGTACTTTCCCATCGTAAGGCACATAACCCGAGATAATTAACTTAGTACCGAGTAATGGTGAACACTTAGATACAAATATAAGTATCCTCCCCATCGGAGTCACTGCTTTTATTTGTAGGGTCAAAGAGGATCCAACTATTAATTTTACTTGTCAAAAAGTTAGGTTGACAAGATAGTAAAATTAATGGGTAAAACCTCCTCTTACAAATGTAGAATTCGTATACGTCCACACTATCGTGGCATACGATATTCTCGGTGTTTTGAGGTGTTGGTTGATTTTAAAATTTTATTGTTTAAGGAATCAATAATTTTTTGAAATCTAATGTTTTGATTTATGTGATTCTTAGGTTTTCTTTCAAAATGACTTACAGTCCACTTGTTATGATACTAAAGGAAAATAAACTTACTGTACCCAAATGATGTTGATTGGAAAAGAATCTAGATATTGTCTTATCTGCTAAGGAGTACAAGTATGCACTCTTCGAAGAGTGTCCTCAAGCCATGGTTGCTCAAAAAAAAAGTTTCTACTTCTAAGCCGAAAGGCAAGAAGAAGGAGAAACAAGGTGGAGCAAAGGTGGTGGGAGGATCTCAGGGAGGTGTGAAGAAGCCGAAAGGCAAGTACTTCACTTACAAGCAGGATGGACATTGGAAGAAGGACTGTCCCAATCCAAAGTAGAACAAAGATATATCATTTGGACTAGTCATTGAAACATGATTAGCGGTGTTATCTATCGGCACCTGGTGTGTAGATACGGGAGCCACTAATCATGTCTGCAATACTTTGTAGGGGTTCCAGGAAACCCGACAACTAGCTAAAGGGGAGATTACCATTTACTTGGGCAATGCCATGAAGGTGGCGGCTATTGCAGTGGGAGAAGTTTTATTTATCTCTTGAGAAAAATAAAACTTAGGTTCTAGAAAATTCCCTTTATGTACATTTATTTAGAAAGAACTTAGTTTTAGTTTCTAAATTGTTTATGGATGGATATTCTATTTCTTTTAATGACAGAGCTGTTATAAGAAGGAATAAGGAGAATATCTATTCAGGTACATTGATAGGAAATTTGTATACACTTGAACCAAAACCTCCCACGATGCAAATTGAAGTTTATAACTCATCTTCTAATTCCAATAAGAGAAAAGAACCTTCGAAGATGAACCAAACATATCTTTGGCATCTTAGGCTTGGTCACATTAACCTAAGCAGAATTCAAAGGTTGATAACTAATGGACCTTTGGGTTCATTAGTGGTGGAGGATTTCCCAACCTGCGAATCTTGCTTGGAGGATAAAATGACCAAGAGGCCTTTTAAGGCCAAGGGGCATAGAGTCAAAGATGTGTTAGAATTGGTTCATTCTGATTTGTGTGGTCCAATGTCTATCCAGGCTAGAGGTGGTTTTGAGTATTTCATTTCTTTTATAGATGATTACTCAAGATATGGATACATTTACCTTATGCGCCGCAAGTCTGAATGCTTTGACAAGTTCAAAGAATTCAAGGCTGATGTGGAGAAACGTCAAGGTAAAAGTATTAAGACACTATGATCTGATCGTGGTGGTGAGTACCTCTTGAGAGAGTTTAGGAACTACTTATCAGAGGCTGGGATTCAATCCCAATTGACTGCACCTGGCACACCCCAGCAGAACGGTGTAGCAGAGCGAAGGAATATGACTCTTATGGAGATGGTTAGATCAATGATGAGTTATTCTGACTTGCCAGATTCATTCTGGGGATATGCTCTAGATACGGCGGTGTACATTCTGAACTTGGTACCATCTAAATCTGTGCCTTCTACTCCCACAGAGTTGTGGACTGGGCGAAAGCCTAGTCTAAGACATATTCGGATATGGGGGAGTCGAGCACATGTGCTGAAGGCAGATGCTGGTAAGTTGGAACCTCGTACAGAAGTACGCATGTTCGTTGGCTATCCCAGGGGAACGAAGGGTGGATTGTTTTATAGTCCTAGAGATCAGAGGGTGATCGTTAGCACGAATGCCAGATTTCTAGAGGAAGACTATGTGATGAGCCACAAGCCCAAGAGTAAAATTGTTCTGGAGGAGTTAAAAGGGGAAGTCACTTCTTTAGTACCACCGGTACAAGAGGATATACCACATGTCACTGTACCGCGTGTCACAGAGGATACACAAGTGATACCTCATCGTAATGGGAGGGTTGTGAGACAGCCTGATAGATTCATGTTCTCAGGAGAATCTTCTGGTTTGGTCCCTGGCGAACATGAACCTGATCCCTGGACATATGACGAGGCAATCCAAGATAAAGATGCAGTATCTTGGCAAAGTGCAATGAATGTTGAGATTGAATCTATGGATTCAAATCAGGTTTGGGAGCTAGTAGAACCACCTGATGGTGTAAAAACCATTGGATGCAAGTGGATCTATAAGAGAAAGAGAGGAATAGATGGGAAGGTTGAGACCTTCAAAGTGAGGCTTGTTGCGAAGGGGTATACTTAGAAAGAGGGTATCGATTATGAGGAGACTTTTTTTCCGGTAGCCATGCTTAAGTCTATCCGGATTATCTTATGCATAGCAGCTCATATGGATTACGAGGTGTGGCAGATGGATGTCAAGACAGCTTTCCTTAATGGAAGTCTTGAGGAAAACATCTATATGAAGCAACCAGAGGGATTCATTGCTAAAGGAAAGGAGCATCTTATGTAAGCTTAATCGGTCCATTTATGGATTGAAGCAAGCTTCGAGGTCTTGGAACATCCGCTTTGATGAGTTGATCCAGTCTTATGGATTTATTCAAAGTCCGGATGAGTCTTGTGTATATAAGAGATGTGACGGAAACGTAGTGGTATTTCTTGTACTATACGTAGATGAAATTTTGTTGATTGGCAACAATATTGAGGTTTTGTCAGACGTAAGGGTATGGTTGTCCAAACAGTTTGATATGAAGGACTTGGGAGAGGTGGGACACATCCTTGGGATCAAGGTTATAAGGGATCGCAGGAAAAGGATGTTGTGCTTATCCCAAGCTTCATACATAGATACGATTATGGAGTGTTTTAGCATGCAGAACTCCAAGAAGGGTTTTCTACCTTTCAGCCATGGAGTTCCTTTATCTAAGGAGATGTGTCCTAGATCATCTGAGGAGATAGAGGAGATGAAGGTGGTTCCTTATGCTTCGGCAGTAGGAAGCCTCATGTATGCGATGCTCTGTACGAGACCATATATCTTCTTTGTCGTGGGCATGGTCAACAGATATCATAGTAATCCAGGACAGGGACATTGGACTGCGGTAAAGCATATATTGAAGTACCTGAGAAGGACTAGGGATTATATGCTGGTTTACCGGGCAGACCAATTACTCCTTGTGGGTTAAACGGATTTCGACTTCCAATCTGATAGGGATAACAGTAAGTCTACCTCAGGTTTTGTGTTTACTTTGGGAGGTGGAGCCATTGTATGGAGGAGTGTCAAGCAGAAATGCGTGGCAGACTCCACCATGGAAGCTGAGTATGTGGTGGCCTCTGTGGAGGCCAAAGAAGCTGTATGGCTCAGGAACTTCCTGATGGACTTGGATGTGATTCCTAGTTTGCCCAGAACTATCAAAATTTATTGTGATAATAGTGGTGCAGTTGCAAACTCGAAGGAACCACGAGCCCATAAGGCTAGTAAACACATAGAGTGCAAGTACCACCTGATATGAGAAATTGTAAAGAGAGGAGAAGTTGCTATGGACAAGATTGCATCGGAGGATAACTTGGCAGATCCTTTCACTAAGGCCCTTCCGGCGAAAGCTTTTGATAGGCATGTGGAGGGAAAGGGGATCAGATGTATGACACTTTGAGGACAGCATAGTCTTTTAGTATTAGTGGGAGATTGTAGGGATGTATACTGAAAAGTCTATCTTTTGTATGAACATCTTTATTTTGAAATAAGAATCACATGATCATTGTTTGCATATTTTTATGGTTATGCAATATTGTCTAATACTTTACATTATAGATAACATGGTGTGTGGTGTCACACAGGAGATCATGTTATCGGCCATTCTTGAATGTGCTTGTTGTGGCGGTTAGTCCTCGACAAGCTTTCCTTGGCTCTGATATCACTTGTAGGGGATCGATCGGCTAGCTAGAGGGGGGGGTGAATAGCCCTATTTTGTTGGATGACGGAATTTGCTCGTCTACAAAGAGATTAGCGAAAGCGGAAAAACAAAACAAGACAAGAAAATAGAAATGACAAGAATACAAACGCTAACACAATATGTAACATGGTTCACGACTACGTCGCTAATCCACGGTCCGATTCGTCCAAGGTGAATCACTCCTCAATCTATCCACTAGATCTCTTCTTTGCACAAAGCTAGGTGGATGTAACCTCTTTACAATCCCTCTTCTTACAATAGAATAAGAATTAACACAAGTAGAAGAGTGGAAAAACCCTTAGAGCACTTTGGGAGATGTTATGAGTTGAAGCATTAGGTCCCCAAAGCCCCACACCCTTCCTCTTTATAGAGGAAGAGGGTTTCTTTCCATTAACACAGGAGCAGTCGACTGATGTCCCTATCAGTTGACTGGTCCTGTAGCCGTTGCCCAATAACGGCTGCTTTCCACATTGGATTTCATCCAACAACAACATCATCAGCCGATTGATCTTACCATCAGTCGAGTGCTCGTGAGCTCGACTCCATTCTCAGGTTCGACGCTTCCATCAGACCGCCATTCCATGGCGATCATCGGGCCAAAATCCCATCATCGGATACTACCAAACCCATTCGACTTCAGCGGTATCGCCATTCCATGGCAAACGACTGATGTCGGGAAATCTCATCCGACACTTAGCTAAATGGCCAAGTTTCACCTAAGAGCGCTACCCCTTCCCGGGTTACATTCGCTCACTCTCATCCCTCCGAGTCCCTCGCCTTTGAAGTTATCTTCGTCCGACCACGTCCCTTGGATGCGCCAAGCGCATGACTCTGCAGCGCCATCCTTCGTGTCTCGCCCTGAAGTCTACTTCCTCCGACGGTCCCTCGGATGCTCCAAGCGCACGACTTTCGCAAAGCCATCCTTCACCGACTCAAGGACCGAGTCATTAGAGGTGAAACTCACCAAGGCTCCATGTGTGAATTACTAAGTCCTGCACGACTTCAACTCACATATCAAATCACAATAACAAACTAACTTAAACCCTTTGCCACACACATCAAAACCGTATCACGGCAAGAGATTGCCCTAACACCTAGTTGTTCTTGGACTTCCATCTTCACCCTCTAGCGTGCTCCCTTAGTTGTTAAACCTTGAAGAGCAACCTGGCTCTGATACCACTTGTTAGGACCTATGTGCCCACTAGAGGGGGGTGAATAGTGTCGTGCTATACGTGATGGAATTCTTTTGCGTGTTTGTCTAAAAACATCGTTAGTGCAGCGGAATATAGATAATAATAGCAATAACGAAATAGACAATCACACACAAACACGAGTATGTAACATGGTTTGGAACCGAACGGTTCCTACTCCACGGATCGAGCTCTAAAGAGCTCTAGTGATGCACACGCAATCACTAATCACAAATACTTCTCGACACAAGTCGGAGGTGGAAAAACCCCGTACAATGATTACACTAAGCAATACAAAAGATACAAGCTAATACAAATGAGAAATACAATGCAAGTATAGAAAAACACTTTACAAGAGCACTTTGGTTGCTTGATCTTTGATTGCATTAGACTAGCCTTAAAGGACTGGAAAGCACCAACTTTCCCCTTCAATTTGCCCAAGAAAAATCGCTGCCTTTTTCCTCCTCCATGAGCTCCTTTTAAAGCTTCTACCTGTGTTGAAAAAAGTTGATCAGTCGACTGTTCATGACCATCAGTCGACTGATGCCACTGTTATCGTGAGACAACAGCTAGATCCACGCTGGAAAAATCCAACGGATCCATCATCAGTCGACTGATCAATCCATCACTCGACTGTTGACCGCAACGGTCGAGTGAGACTCCATTTTGTGCTCTAAAACCCGAGCACACCGACGATCACACGATCGATCATTGCCATCCAATCGATCCGCGCCCTCCTCTCACAAATGATCGCTAGGACAATTCCCACAGTCAAATCCTAGTTGACTTACTCGAGTCGACTGCTACATGACACCAATCGACTGGCATACCTCAAACATGAGGTTTTAGCCCAAGTATGGTTCCCTCATACTTGCTAGACCACCCTTAGCCTAGACCTAAGCCTTTTAGCCACCTCTATCAGCCTCACGCCTCTCGGATCCCTCCAAGTCATCCATGACTTGTTCATCCATCGCGCTAGCCTTCAGGTGCTTCCATCGGCTATGTCATGCTAACGGTGTCTACACCGCCAAGGCACATTGGACTTACGCCGCCAAGACTCCCTTGGACTTTACGCCGCCAACCATTGGACTTATGCTGCCAAGATTTCACCCTGTGACTTTACGCCACCAATATTCCCCTTGGACTTCTCAAATGCCAAGACTCAAGCTTGGACTTTCCCTTGCCAACCCATGTTGGACTTTCCATGCCAAGACCCTTGCTTGGACTTTCCTTGCCAACCCATGTTGGACTTTTCATGCCAAGACCCAAGCTTGGACTTTCCTTGCCAACCCATGTTGGACTTTTCATGTCAAGCCCCATGCTTGGACTTTCCTTGCCAACCCATGTTGGACTTTTCATGGAAAGACCCCTTCTTGGACTTTACATGCCAAGTACTCAAGACTTGGACTTTTCATGACATGGTCAACTCCAGTCAACCATCAAAGTCTCCCTCGAGTCAAACTCGAGTCCGGTTAAACCTAACCCGGGTTAATTGTATAAACAATCTCCCCAAATCATCAACAAACATTAATGTCAAACATCAATGCTAACTTACTTTGTCAAACATCAAAACATCACTCGAGTCAAACTCGAGTCCTGGTCAATCATGACCTGGGCCAATTGCACCAATAGAGTTGAGACTCAACTGCAGGGGAAGAAGTCGAGTGAAGGCTCTATCAATCGACTGATGGGTATGATCAGTCGACGGATGATGGATTCGTTGGATTTTTCTAGCGTGGATCTAGCCGTTGTCTCACGACAACAGTGGCATCAGTCGATTGATGGTCCCGAGCAGTCGACTGATCGGTGATTTCCAGCACAGTTTGAAGCTTTAAATGGAGCTCATAGATGAGAAAATCCATACCAGTTCTTGAAGGCTTTTGAGCCGATTTACTGTTGCAAATCTGGGTCTCCAAGTGCAATTCAAGCAACCAAAGATCAAGCATTCAAAAGAGCAATTGTAATGTAGTTTTCTTTACGTGCATTGTATTTTATTATTGTAATTGCTTGTATATGTTTCTTATTACTGTAAGAATATTTGTACGAGGTTTCTTCGCCTCCGACTTATGTCGAGAAGGAGTATTTGTGACTAGTGATTGTGTGTGCATCACTAGAGCTCGATCTGTGGAGTAAGAACCGTTCGATTATGAACCACGTTAAATACTTGTGTTTGTGTGTTTGTTATGTTTCGTTATTGCCATATTATTATTCCGCTGCGTGCTAACGAAGTTTGTAGACGAACGCGAAATGAATTCCATCTCGCTACGAGCATGATGCTATTCACCCTCCTCTAGCAGTCTACATTTCCCCTAGAATTGGTATCAGAGCCCGGGGCTCTTCTACGGACTAACCGTCGGGAGCAAAAACAAAGACGCTAGAGGGTGAAGATGGAGTTGGAAGAACAACTAGGTTGGGACATCAACACACCAGTGCCCTACACCCTATATGGACGAGAAGGCTTCAATTCTTGGAAGAGAAGAATTGAAGATTTTATTATGATGAGAGATTTTGAGGAGTGGTCCATTTTGATGGAAGGATTCGAATATCCAAAAGGACCAAAGGGTGGCTTCCTTAATAAGAAGAGATGGAGTGAGGATCAACTCCAAAGATTCGAGAAAAACAAGAAGGTAATCAAATTTATTTTTGATTTAATTCCTAATAACTTCTTGTGTAGCCTAGGTGAGTGCATGGATGCCAAGGAGCTATGGAGCGATTTGGCTAAGCTCCATGAAGACCCATCACCGGCTCAAGAAGAAGAGGCCAAAGATGAATCCTCATCCTCACAAGCAAGTGAGGATTTGGAAGTTGATAGGGAGTCAACCTCCAAATTGGTGGAAGAAGAGGAAGAAGTGGAGGAGACCTCCACCTCTAGGATTGAGGGGGAGGAGAGACCATCCACACTGGAGCAACCTCAAGAGGAGCCATCCACCTCCAGAAGAAGTGAAGAAGCAATTCTGGCTTCCACCACAGACCTAGGTAACTCAAGCAATGTAATTTTAAATAAAAAACATATAATTTGCTTTGAGTGTAGGGAATCCTGGCACTACGAGAGCAAGTGCCCAAAGAAAGTCAAAAAGACTCCACCGACACCTAAAAGTCAAGAGAAGTCAAAGGAAGCCAGAGCCCTGACAATTAAAAGCAAGAAGCACGTGGTGTGCTTCAAGTGTCACCAAGAAGGGCATTATTGGAGTCACTGCCCTAAGGGGAGCAAGAAGACTAAAGAAGAAGCTACACATGTAGGGGGAGCCTCTAAGGTAAACCCTAGGTAAAATTCAATAATGCCTCTACTTTAATTTATAGGCAAAAGCATGCTAGGACTTTTAATTCTCTTGCAATTTATCATGAAAAGCATGCTAGAAACAATAAATATTTTTGTTTAGGAGCTAAGAATGTCCACCTACGAAATAAGGAGAAATTTGAGACTAATGTCCCTAAAACAAATTTATCTCAAGACAAATCTATGACAAAAAATTCTAGACCAATTCTACGTAGGGAGATGATTAGAAAGATACAAGAGCACCTAGGTTTAAACCCTAAATGGACTAGGCATATGCCTAGGAAGAACCAAGCCCTAGGATTTGTAGGGGATCGTTGTAACTCTAGAGGGGGGGGTGAATAGCGTCGAGCTAGTGCGTGATGGAATTCTTTCGCGTGTTCGTCTACAAAACTCGTTAGCGTAACGGAATATAGATAATAATAACAATAACGAAATAGACAATCACACGAACACAACCATATAATGTGGTTCGGAACTGAATGGTTCCTACTCCACGGATCGAGCTCTAAAGAGCTCTAGCGATGCCAATCACACACCACTATGCAAACACTCATTCTCGACACAAGTCGGAGGTGAAGAAACCTCGTACAAATGATTACAACAGAAATACTAAATAAAACAAGCACATACAAGTGAATACAATAAAAGAAATGCAAAGAAAACTTTACAATCGATCTTTTGAGAGCTTGCTTGTTTGGTTGGTTGAGTGGCACTTGGAGACCCTGAATTACACCAGCAATTCACCCCAAAAACTCCTTAAAGAACCATTGGTTTTTCCTCCTTCATGAGATCCATTTAAGGCTTTAACCTGTGTTGGAAAATGCCGATCAATCGACTGCTTGAGACCATCAGTCGACTGGTAACACTATTGCTATGAGACAACGGTGTAATCCACGCTGGAAAAATCCAATGGCTAGGACATCAGTCGACTGATCATGACCATCAGTCGACTAATCAAGCCATCACTCAACTGCTAACTGCAGCGGTGGAGTGAAACTCCATTCTGTGCCCTAAAACCCGAGCATCAGTCAACTGATCACAAGATCAGTCGACTGCTTGTCCAATCAGTCGACTGCCCACCTATGGCAGTCGACTGTTAGGCCAACTCTCGCACTCAAACCCTAGTTGACTCATACTAGTCGACTGGCACACCTCAAACATGAGGTTTTAGCCCAAGTATGGTGCCCCCATACTTGCTAGACCACCCTTAGCCTAGACCTAAGCCTTCTAGCTACCTCCATCAGTCTCACGCCTCTTGGATCCCTCCAAGTCATCCATGACTTGTTCATCCATCGTGCTAACCTCCAGGTGCTTCCATCGACTATGTCATGCTAACGGTGTCTACACTGCCAAGGCACATTGGACTTACACAGCCAAGACTCTGCTTGGACTTTACGCCGCCAACCATTGGACTTATGCTGCCAAGACTTCACCCTTGGACTTTACGCCGCCAATATTAAACCCCTTGGACTTCTCAAATGTCAAGACTCAAGCTTGGACTTTCCCTTGCCAACCCATGTTGGACTTTCCATGCCAAGACCCATCCTTGGACTTCCCTTGTGCCAAGTACTCAAGACTTGGACTTTCCCAAATGCCAAGTGTCCCACTTGGACTTTCCATGCCAAGTACCCATGACTTGGACTTTACCTTGACAATTACGTTATCATATGTTTTTGTCTAACATCAAAACATCTCTCGAGCCAAGCTCGAGTCCTAGTCAATCGTGACCTGGGCCGATTGCACCAACAATCTCTCCCTTTTTGATGTTTGACAAAAACCAAACAAACCATTTCAAACCATTTGAGTTAGACCATCTAACTCAAAAACTCCTTACCAATTATCCCAAATTGGTAATTTAACCTTTTCTAAAATATTCTTCCCCAAATATTCTCCCCCTTTTTGATTAACATCAAAAAGGTTATCTCTCAAAGGAGGCCAATGTCTCATGTCCCAATGAGATCTTACAATCTCCCCCTTGATCCAACAATACATAGGATGCATACCATCTTCCTAGTGATAAGTCCCATATCACTCAAGAGAGGCGATCCTTTACTCTCTCCCAATTTCCAAATTGGGTTTCTCAAAATCCCATCAATTTTCCCAATTGATGATACTCTCCCAATAACTTCTCCCCCTTCAAGAAGAGAAACACATCCATCCAAGTTGGATACTCATCCACTAGTGTAGGGTATAGAGTTTACAATAAAAGGACTCAAAAGATTGAAGAATCTTCAAATGTCCAATTTGATGAAACTTCCAATACATACCCTAGGAAATCCCCTATTGATGATGATATTAATAATGAAAATCAAGAAATTACCCAAAAATTTCAAGATTTAACCTTAGGGGGAAATGATCAAGGGGGAGGATTAAATCAAGGGGGAGTAAGAGGTGATTCCGATGATGAGCAAAGGATTGAGGTTAATCATGATCTAACTCAAATTAATACACCTCCTAGAACCATAAGAGTTCATCAAAATCACCCCTTAGATCAAATTGTGGGTGAATTATCTCAAGGTGTTAGGACAAGGTCATTTCATAGGGATCCCATAAGTCAGATAGCTCTAATTTCTCAAATTGAGCCCAAAACAATTAAAGATGCATTACTTGATCCGGATTGGATCTTAACAATGCAAGATGAATTGGCTCAATTTGAAAGGAGTCAAGTATGGGAGTTAGTTCCTAGACCTAATGAAAACACCATTATTACTACAAGATGGGTTTTTAGGAACAAACTAGATGAATAAGGAAATATCACTAGAAATAAAGCAAGATTAATTGCAAGGAGTTTTAATCAAGTTGAAGGACTTGACTATGATGAAACATATGCCCCGGTTGCTAGGTTATAATCTATTAGAATACTATTAAGATATGCCTCCTATATGGGTTTCAAACTCCATCAAATGGATGTTAAATCAGCATTCCTAAATGGGTTTATTAAGGAAGAAGTATATGTAGAACAACCTCCCGGGTTTGAGAATATGGACTATCCAAACCATGTATACAAGCTTAGGAAAGCTTTGTATGGTTTGAAACAAGCTCCCTGGGCTTGGTATGAAAGATTATCATCTTTTTTAATTTCTAAGGACTTTAAAAGAGGTAGTGTAGATCAAACTCTATTTATAAAGTCAACATCAATGGACATCTTTGTAGCCCAAGTATATGTTGATGACATCATCTTTGGGTCAACAAATGATGAACTTCTCCAAGACTTTATTAAAAATATGGGAAAAGAGTTTGAAATGAGTCTAGTTGGGGAATTAAATTTCTTCCTAGGATTACAAGTTAAACAAACAAGTGAAGGAATTTATATTTATCAAACCAAATATGCTAAGGAAATGATTAAGAAATTTGGTTTGGAAAATTCTAAAGTAGTTTCAACTCCAATGGCAACAAATACAAAAACAGATAGTGATAGTGAAGGCAAACAAATTGATCTTACACTATATAGGAGCATGATTGGTAGCCTCTTTTACTTAACCGCTGGTAGACCCGACATATTATTTGCGGTTGGTATGTGTGCTAGGTGTTAGGAATATTGTAACGGCTAGAGGGGGGGGGTGAATAGCGTCAATGGAATTCTTTCGCGTTTGTTTCTACAATTTCGTTAGCGTAGCGAAAATAGAAAAGTAACAACGATAAAGAAATGCACAACACGCTAACACAACGATATAATGTGGTTCGGAACCGAAACGGTTCATACTCCATGGATTGGGCTCGTACGAACCCTAGCGATGCCAATCACACACCACTATGATAAATACTCCTTCTCGACACAAGTCGGAGGTGGAGAAAGCTCGTACAATGTATACAACAGTAATACAAGATGAATACAAGCAATATAATGAAATACAAAGCAATACAAGTAAAGAAAACACTTTACAAATGCTCTTTGAATGCTTGATCACTAGGTTGATCAAGTAACACTTGGAGACCCTGAATTGCAGCAGCAACTCGCCCCAAATCGTCTCGAAGAACCCGATGCCAATTTCCTCCATCACGAGCTCCTTTTATAGCTTCAACCTGTGCTGGAAAAAGTCGATCAGTCGACTGATCGGGACCATCAGTCGACTGATGCCACTGTTGTCGTGAGACAACGGCTAGATCCACGTTAGATAAGTCCAATAGATCTACCATCAGTCGACTGATCATACCCATCAGTCGACTGATGGAGTCCTCACTCGACCAGTCGAGTCTCGACTCCATTCTGTGGCCGATTTCTCGAGCACCAGTCGACTGATCACATGATCAGTCGACTGCTCGTCCATCAGTCGACTGCCTAACAATGGCAGTCGACTGCTAGGCCACTTCCCGCATTCAAACCCTAGTTGACTCGGTCCAGTCGACTGCCACATGGCACCAGTCGACTGGAACACCTCAAACATGAGGTTTTAACCCAAATATGGTTCCCCCATACTTGCTAGACCACCCTTAGCCTAGACCTAAGCCTTCTAGCCAGCTCCATCAGCCTCACGCCTCTCGGATCCCTCCAAGTCATCCATGACTTGTTCATCCATCGTGCTAGCCTTCAGGTGCTTCCATCGGCTATATCATGCTAACGGTGTCTACACCGCCAAGGCACATTGGACTTACGCCGCCAAGACTCCGCTTGGACTTTACGCCGTCAATCATTGAACTTATGCTGCCAAGACTCCCGCTTGGACTTTACGCTGCCAATATCAAACCCTTGGACTTCTCAAATGCCAAGGCTCAAGCTTGGACTTTCCCTTGCCAACCCATGTTGGACTTTCCATGACAAGACCATGCTTGGACTTTCCATGCCAAGACCCATGCTTGGACTTCCCTTGCCAAGCCATGTTGGACTTCTCAAATGCCAAGACCATTCTTGGACTTTTCATGTGCCAAGTGTCCCACTTGGACTTTCCATGCCAAGTACTCAAGACTTGGACTTTACCAAATGACAATTACATTGTCATATGTTTTTGTCGAAACATCAAAACATCACTCAAGTCAAACTCGAGTCCTGGTCAATCGTGACCTGGGCCGATTGCACCAACAATCTTTCCCTTTTTGATGTTTTACAAAAACCAAACAAATCATTGAGTTAGAACACTAACTCAAATCCCTTACCAATTATCCCAGATTGGTAAACACTCTCCAAATGTTCTCCCCCAAACATTCTCCCCCTTTTTGACTAACATCAAAAAGGTCTTTTCTCCAAGGAGGTCAATGTCTCATGTCCCAATGAGATCTTACAATCTCCCCCTTGGTCCAAAAATACCTAGGATGCCTACCATCTTCTTAGTGATAAGTCTCATATCACTCAAGAGAGGCAATGCTATACACTCTCCCAATTTCCAAATTGGGTTTCTAAAACTCCATCAATTTTCCCAATTGATAATATTCTCCCAATAACTTCTCCCATTCAAGAGGAGAAGCACATCCATCATCCCAAGATGGATAACTCCCCCTAAAGGCTTGCTCCCCCATGACCATTGCACCAACAATGTTCTTGGGAAGTCCCTAAGCCAATAGGAACTCTAAACCATCAAAATTAAGGTTAGAAATTCAATATAGAACTTTCCAACACCTTAAAATTGATACAAACCCTAAATACTTCTCCTAATCCATATCCAATGGATTTTCACCCTTTATAATGCTACCCAAAGCATATCCTAGGGTTAGGAGTGATTAGGGGCCATAACCGTAGCTGAAATCGGGTTAAACAATCTTGTTTTCCCCGAAATCAGGCAACCGATCAGTGATTGAAATCGATCGTGGCACCTCCATCGATCGCCACCAATAGCTGATCGATAATCAAAAAATTTCAATTTGATTATTAGAGTTAAATTTCAGAAAATCATAAATAATTATACGTATATCGAAAAATCACGAAATTTGGTACGTATAATACTTATGACCAATACAATAGGTAAAAAATTTTGGAAAAATATTTTTCCCTTAAAATAGTGAAATTGATACAAAATTCAAAAGTGAAGAAAACTTCTAAGTTTTTGGCTCACTTTGTATCAATCTCATCAATGGTGATTGCTATCAAAAGATAGACTTCACCAAGGTTTTTCAAAATGATTTTAAAATGTTTTCAACACTTTATTTTGGATCATATTCCTTGGGCTCTATGTACATGACTTGTACACAAGCTTTCCCAATGATCCACATGTTGGGTTAATATGAATTTGAGTTCAACTAGATGCAAAAACTATGCACCTTGAACTTAACTCATATCCTAGCATCTCACATGTATCTAGGGTGTATAAATACACATAAATGTCAATTGGATGTGAGATGTGGGTTTTGGTTCATTTAAACTAGGGTTTCATGCATCTTCTAAGGCAACCCTACTTGATTCCCTTATAAATGGGACTCCAAGTCATGCCATTGTCCTTAGTTCAATTTTAATCAATTAAATGCATAAAATGATCATGGCATAAAGATAACAATAATTAAGCCTGGCCAATGATCATGATGTCATGGAATATGATAAAATCTAAAAACACATGACACTTAAATCCTTAACCTAAGCATATTCATGACATATAAAATGATTAAGAATAAGCATGATGTCATGGCATGTCATATGGCAAACAAAGCATGACATATAAAATATATAGGTATAATAATATCTAAATTTTAATATTAGTTGTCATTTGTTGTGATTAAATATATTTTGCCACATTATCACTAGTTTCCCTAGTGTGCCAAAAACCCAAAATGGCACACTAACCGCTAAACCTAAATTGTGCCAATTTGATCACTTTATCAAACTTCATAATTAATATTGGCACATCCTAAGATCTTTTAGGATGATAATTCAAATCTATTCCAAGGTATCCATAACCTTGAAAATAACCTAAAGTGCCACCTTTGCCATGGTTGAGTTAACTACCCATCCATTTAAGGTTGGCACACCCTAACCCATCTAGCGTGAATCAATCACGCTCTTAGGAATCCAAAACCGATTTGAGCTCCTAGGATTAATTAGGTACTCCTTAGGGATAACCTCCCTAGATACCTTCCTAATGACCCTTCTAGGCTTAGAAGCCTTGGTCATTTTGGTTTTGCCATGGTTAACTCTAGGGGTGACTCCCCTTGTAACCTTCTTAGTGGCCACCCTAGGTTTCTTACCAACCTTGGCCACTAGGCACAACCCTTGGTCAACTCTAGGGATGACTTCCCTATTGACCTTAGTTTTCCTAGGTTTAGTTCCATAATCAAATGGAACATTGTGATAGGTTTCCTTGGGCTTAGGTTTGCCCTTGGATGAATCTAATTTCCTAGGTCTTGATTTTTGACCATTTGACTCTAGGCTTTGACTTCTAGACCCTACATGTTGACCTCTTGACCCTTGAAATAGATTTTGCATTTTTGCAAGGGTCTTTTCCATCTTTTCAAGCCTTGACCTCAAGACTTGATTTTCCTTTTCTAGTTGCCCAATTTTAGAATTTTGATTTAATCCTTGGGCATTTGACTTCCTAGGCATATGCCTAGTCCATTTAGGATTGAAACCTAGGTGTTCTCCTATTTTCTTGATAGATTCCCTAGGTAAAATATTTTTAGGGACATTAGTCCCAAATTTCTTCTTATTTCCTAAGTGGACACTCTTAGCACCTAAACAAATATGTTTATTATTTCTAGCATGCTTTTCATGTACAATAGCAAGACTATTAAAATTATTCCTAGCATGCTTCTTATCCCTAGAAATTGAAGGTGCATTAATAAATTTTACCTTAGGGTTTGCCTTGGAGGCTCCCCCTACTTGTGTTGCTCCTTCTTGCCCTTTCTTCTTCCCCCTTGGGCAATGACTCCGGTAATGCCCCTTTGAGTTGCACTTGAAGCATATGATGTGCTCCTTGCCTTTAGATGTTAGGGAACCGGCATCCTTGACTTTTGGTGCCGGTTGAGCCTTCTTTACCCTTTTTGGGCACTTACTCTTGTAGTGCCCGGATTCCCTACATTCAAAGCAAATTATATGATTTTTGTTTAAAACCGAATTGCTTGAGTTACCTAGAGTGGTTGTAGGCCCCGGAGTGGAGGATGGTCTCTCCTCCTTAATCCTAGAAGTGGATGTTTCTTCCACTTCTTCCACCTTTTCTTTCTCCGATCCGGAAGTTGACTCCATCTCAACTTTCGATTCCTCACTTTCACTTGAGGATGAACTCTCTTCTTCATCCTCCTCTTCCAAGTCTTCTTTGACCGATGATGAGTTTTCATGGAGCTTTGCCACTTGGCTCCATAACTCCTTAGCATCCATAAAGTCCCCTACCATACACACAATATCATTAGGGACCAAATCAAAAATAAAATTTACTACCTTTACGTTTTTCTCGAAGGCTTGAATTTGATCTTCACTCCATCTCTTCCTTTTGAGGAATCCACCTTTTGGTCCTCTTGGAAACTCAAATCCTTTCATTAATAGGGACTACTCCTCAAGGTCTCTCATCATCAAAAAATCTTCAATTCTCGCCTTCCAAGAATTGAAGCCTTCTCGTCCATAGAAGGCATACGGAATTGGGGTGTTAATATCCCATCCCAATTGATCTTGGACTTCCATCTTTTCCTCTAGCGTCTTGACTCCGGGTTGTTAATCCGTAGAAGAGCCCCTGGCTCTGATACCACTTGTTAGGAATATTGTAACGGCTAGAGGGGGGGGTGAATAGCGTCAATGGAATTCTTTCGCGTTTGTTTCTACAATTTCGTTAGCGCAGCGAAAATAGAAAAGTAATAACGATAACGAAATGAACAACACGCTAACACAACGATATAACATGGTTCGGAACCGAAACGGTTCCTACTCCACGGATTGGGTTCGTACGAACCCTAGCGATGTCAATCACACACCACTATGATAAATACTCCTTCTCGACACAAATCGGAGGTGGAGAAACCTCATACAATGTATACAATAGTAATACAAGATGAATACAAGCAATATAATGAAATACAAAGCAATACAAGTAAAGAAAACACTTTACAAATGCTCTTTGAATGCTTGATCGCTAGGTTGATCGAGTAACACTTGGAGACCCTGAATTGCAGCAGCAACTCGCCCCAAATCGCCTCAAAGAACCCGATGCCAATTTCCTCCATCACGAGCTCCTTTTATAGCTTCAACTTGTGCTGGAAAAAGTTGATCAGTCAACTGATCGGAACCATCAGTCGACTGATGCCACTGTTGTCGTGAGACAACGGCTAGATCCACATTGGATAAGTCCAACGGATCTACCATCAATCGACTGATAATACCCATCAGTCGACTGATGGAGTCCTCACTCGACCAGTCGAGTCTCGACTCCATTCTGTGGCCGATTTCTCGAGCACCAGTCGACTGATCACATGATCAGTCGACTGCTTGTCCATCAGTCGACTGCCTAACAATGGTAGTCGACTGCTAGGCCACTTCCCGTAGTCAAACCCTAGTTGACTCGGTCCAGCCGACTGCCACATGGCACCAGTCGACTGGCACACCTCAAACATGAGGTTTTAACCCAAATATGGTTCTCCCATACTTGCTAGACCACCCTTAGCCTAGACCTAAGCCTTCTAGCCACCTCCATCAGCCTCACGCCTCTCGGATATCTCCAAGTCATCCATGACTTGTTCATCCATCGCGCTAGCCTTCAGGTGCTTCCATTGGCTATGTCATGCTAACGGTGTCTACACCGCCAAGGCACATTGGACTTTACGCCGCCAAGACTCCGCTTGGACTTTACGCCGCCAATCATTGGACTTATGCTGCCAAGACTCCCGCTTGGACTTTACGCTGCCAATATCAAACCCTTGGACTTCTCAAATGCCAAGGCTCAAGCTTGGACTTTCCCTTGCTAACCCATGTTGGACTTTTCATGCCAAGACCATGCTTGGACTTTCCATGCCAAGACCCATGCTTGGACTTCCCTTGCCAACCCATGTTGGACTTCTCAAATGCCAAGACCATTCTTGGACTTTTCATGTGCCAAGTGTCCCACTTGGACTTTCCATGCCAAGTACTCAAGACTTGGACTTTACCAAATGACAATTACATTGTCATATGTTTTTGTCGAAACATCAAAACATCACTCAAGTCAAACTCGAGTCCTGGTCAATCGTGACCTGGGTCGATTCCACCAACACTAGCTACTAATCATGTGCAAAAGAATCTCATTTAGTTGTCGTTAAGAGAATCTTAAGATATATTAAAGGCACACTAAATGTAGGACTATGGTACCCTAGGACTAGGTCTTTTGATTTGGTTGGGTACACCGATTCCGATTATGCCGGTTGCAAATTGGATCGGAAGAGCACTAGTGGTGGATGTCAATTCCTTGGGTCCTCTTTAGTTAGTTGGAGTAGTAGGCAGCAACCTTGTGTTGCCCTATCCACCACCGAAGCCGAGTATGTGGCTATGGGTGGTTGTGTAGCTCAACTACTATGGATGAAACATACCTTAGAAGATTATGAGCTATCTTAATCCAACATGAAAGTATTTTGTGACAGTGTGAGCACCATAAACTTGACCAAAAATCCAGTGCATCACTCTAGGACTAAGCACATTGAAGTGAAACATCACTTCATTAGAGATCATGTGGCTAAGGGGGACATTGAGCTTAATTACATTGAATCCAAGTCCAACCTAGCTGACATATTTACCAAGGCTCTCCCCGAGGTAGAATTTTCATCACTTAGGAGAGAACTTGGAATGTGCTTGGTTGAGTAAAGGTATATATAGGTTTGCATGATCCTATAGAAATACTAGGATTTATACCTTTAAGCATCTCACAAAATACCTAAGAAACCATGATTTTTGTATTGAGCCACTTAGACAACATGTGAGCTGCTAGGTAGATGCACTTGGTTCATCATGCTTGTTATGATACATTATTATGGACCAAAGTGTCATCTAGAGACATTAATCCTTCATTGGACCAATCATTGGTAAGGCTTATACACAATTGATGTGCATATAGCTCCAAGAACATGATTGAAAATGTCAAATAAAATATATATTAAACTATGTTTATCATATTTTGAAAAACAGTTTTTAAATGAAACACAAAAGTGATACAAAGTTTGCAAAAACATTAGAACTTTTGTTAGTTTCCAAGTTTGTATCAATCATGAAATCTGGAAAACATATATTTATCAAAATATTTTTCCTTGATAAAGTATGATTTCAGAAATGTGTACGCAAAATTTCATGATTTTTCGATGTTTATGGAATTTCTGACGCATTTTTGAATTTGGGCTAAAAAGGCTGAAATTCGAACTTCAGGCGTAGCAGTCGACTGGATCAGAAACCAGTCGACTAATACACTGTGTTTTCTGATAAATAGCTCTATTTTCTGATATTTAGTATATCTTTGATCTCCTAAAACTCTAGCATGATAATACTGGGTATAAACAAGCTTTTAGGACTGTTTAATACGGTGTTTTAGGGAGAGTTTCATAAGATGTATCTTTTTCATTCCCAAATTTACATTGTTGGTGCAATGTTAGGATTTAAACCTTCAAATTGTTGATATATTTTTGCTCCACATGTATTTTACTCATCATGAACTATATCTTGGATTAAGGGGAAGCTAAATTTCAATTCTATACCTTAGTTCAAGATTACAATGTTGGTGCAACAATGCCCCAAGCATTTATATGTTTTGATGTTTGGATAATCATCTAAGTTAGGCAATGCTTTGTGATCTAATTGCGAATATGTTTAAGTGACAGGAAAATCCAAGGATGAAGACTTGGTAAAAGAGAAGTCCAAGTATGATCTTGGCAAGGAAAGTCCAAGGGACAGACTTGACAACATAAGACCAAGCGTGTAGTCTTGGCAGCGTAAAGTCCAAGTGAACCTTGGCAAAGGAAGACCAAGTATGATCTTGGCAAGGGAAGTCCAAGGGATGGACTTGGCAGCGTAAGACCAAGCTTGTAGTCTTGGCAGCATAAAGTCCAAGTGAACCTTGGCAAAAGAAGTCCAAAGTAAAGTCTTGGCAGCATAAGTCCAAGCTTGTAGTCTTGGCAGCATAAAGTCCAAGCATTTGGCAACCTAAGACATGACGAAACCGAAGGAAGCTCTTGGAAGCAAAGCGCAAAGGATGAACAAGTCGCGGACTCGGAGGGATCCTGGAGGCACAAGGCTTAATGAGGAGCTAGAAGGTTGAGTCTAGGTCTAGGGTGTAAAATCAAGTGTGAATTACTCATACTTGATGAGTATCAGTCGACTGATATGATGTATCACCGACCGGGTCAGTGTGTCGACCGAGTCGAGGTAAAACCTCGACCATCGCTGGATCGCTGGCGCGTGGCCGATCGATGTTGCAATCACCGATCGCAATAGCGGCAATGATCGATCAGCGCAAAAACGAGCACAGAGTGTAGTCGCACTCGACTGTGGCCTACGATCAATCGACTGATCACTCCATCAGTCTACTGATGGAGGGATCAGTCGACTGATCACTTGGCCGTTGAAAATTGGGGCTACGAATCTCCGCAGATCTATTGGTTCAGAAGCCGTTGGCTTCGGCGGCAGTCGACTGATGGTAAGCATCAGTCGACTGATCGAAGCCCAACGGGAAAAACATCCCCTCTTCTATAAGAAGGGGCCTTGGGGAGCTTGGTGAAGCTAGTGCTCTCATTCCTAGCTACACCCTCGTGCTCACCAAGCTTTCCCAAGTGCTTTAGTGATTCTAAACCTCCTCTTCTCTAGATTTTAATCTTCCATCATTGTAAAGAAGAGGAGTGAATTGTAAAACAAGGTTTCTCCACCTTGGTTCATCTAAAGGAGATTTAGTGAAGCTTGGCTAGGGCTAATCCACCTTACGGATTGCCGTGGAGTAGGATCTTCAATTCCGAACCATGTACATCGGATGTTAGCATTGCTTTCATTGTTTTCTTGTTTGTATTCTTATTTGTATTTGTATTGCTTCCACTAACATTCTTGTAGAAACAAAGAAAGGACAATCACCCCCCCTCTAGCCATTACAAAGATCCTAACAAGTGGTATCAGAGCCCGGATAGCTTGGAAGATTTCACCATCAACCAAGGCATCAATGGCTCTTCAATAGGGATATAGCACCGCCAAGCCACCACTCTTCGATGGGAGTCATTTTGCATATTGGAAAGGTAGGATGAAGTACTATCTAATGAGTAATATTGAAATTTGGCATAACATTGTAGATGGCTTCGAGGAACCGGTGGACGAACATGGGAATCCTATTCCAAGCAAGGATTGGACAAGGGAAATGAATAGGAGATTCGAATCAAATGCAAAGGCGGTACTCACTATTCAATGCGGTATTACCATGGAGCAACTCAACAAGGTAGGCCCTTTCGAATCCGCCAAGGAGCTATGGGAAAAGCTCATTGAGCTAAATGAAGGATCCAAGGAGTCAAAGAGGGCCAAGAAGGACTTGCTAATTGGACAACTTCAAGCCTTCCAAATGAAGATGCATGAAACCGTAAGTCAAATGCATGGAAGGTTCAAGGAGATTGTGAATGGACTCCATATCATAGGTGAGCGAGTTGACAACTGGGATTTGGTAAGATACATACTTCAAGCATTTCCTAGAAATTCTCTATGGACTTCTATAGTTGATGCTATTAAAGTAACTAGGGATCTTTCTCAAATTAAAATTGATAAATTATTTTGTGAGTTTGAATTGCATGAGCAAACTAACATGTCTTCTAAGGAAAAGGGTTTAGCTCTATTTGTTGAGAAGAAGGAAAAGAAGAAGAAAGAAAGAAAAGAAGTTTCATCATCATCCGAGTCAGAGAGTGATTCAAGTAGTGATGGAGACTCATCTAGTGAGATGGCCCATTTTGTCAAGAAGTTCCTTAGAAAATCAAAGGAGTTCAAGAATAGAGAAGAAAGGAAGGGGTCCCATTCTTCAAGAGGTAAAATTAGTGGTAATTCAAATTTTAACAATAATATAATTTGCCATGCTTGCAATAAGAAGGGACACATAAAGCCAAATTACCCGGAGCTAAAGAAGAAGGAAGAAAAAGAAAAGAAAAAGAAGGAGAAGAAGGAGAAGAAGAAGAAGGAGGCCATGGTGGCTCAAACCACATGGGACACACCGAGTGTTGAAGATTCTTCCACCGATGATGAACTTTGCCACATCACATGCCATGTGGCACTCATGGCCCTAGAAGATGACTCCGGTACATCAAGCCAAGAAGACTTTTCAAGTGATGAATCGTCTTCTAGTGACGATGAGGTAATGAACTCTCCCAAAGTTAAGCTTCTTTGTAAATCAATTGCTTATCTTAAAGAGGCTCTCGATAAGTCTAAATCTAAGGTTAAGAGCATGAAGGTAGAACTAAAGGCCATTAGGAATGAAAAACCTTCACATGTTGATTCTTGCATGCTTAAGGAAGAAAATGACAAACTTAAGGATGAGGTTAGTGAATTAAAAGCATGTTTAGAGAAATTTTCAAATGGCTCAAAATATCTTGATATGATCCTTAGTCGACAAAGAGCCGTTTACAACAAGGCCGGTTTAGGATATTGGTCAAAGGAAAAAGAAGTTGCTTATATTTCATTGATTAATAGGAAAGCAACCACTAAGGGTAAGGTCAAGAAAGCATGGGTACCTAAGAAGTTTTTACTTAATGTTACCGGTCCAAATGTTTGGGTACCAAAAGCTTGTGTTTTTCATGTGATTTAGGTAGGAGAGCAAGGTATGTGGATTGTGGATAGCGGTTGCTCAACACATATGACCGGGGATGTGAGCAAATTCTCCACAATTAAGTATGTGAAGAAGGGAGCGGTGTCGTTTGGAAATAGTGGAAAACTTAAGATATTAGGTAGAGGTACAATGAGGTATCCCCCAAAATTGTCATTCACAAAGTTTTACTAGTTGAAAATATGAAATTTAATTTATTAAGTGTTAGTCAACTTTGTGATGCAAACTATCATGTCTCTTTTGAATCCTCTAAATGCATGATTAGACACAAGGAATTAAATGATTGTATGTTAGTTGGATATAGGAAATCAAATATCTATTATGTTGATCTTTCATATGCTTCTAACATTTCTACTAAGTGTCTTGTTGCAAAAGAAGAAGAGAGTTGGCTATGACATAGGAGATTGGGGCACATCAACTTGAAAAACATAGCCAAGGTAGCCAAGATGGAGTTGGTCAAAGGGCTACCAAAGATCAAGTATGTCAAGAACAAAATGTGTGATGCATGCCAAGAAGGAAAACAAACAAAAGCATCACACAAACGTAAAACCTTAACTAATACTTCCTTACCATTAGAACTATTGCATCTTGACTTATTTGATTGCCATAGTACTCCTTCTTTAAATGGTAACAAATATTGTTTAGTTATAGTAGATGATTTTTCTAGGTATACTTGGGTCTACTTTATGAAACATAAGGATGATACCTTAGAAATAATTATAGGATTTAGTAAAAGGGTTGAAAATGAAAAGAGTCTCAAAATCAACCGGATCCGTAGTGATCATGGTGGTGAATTTGAGAATTCTAAATTTTCACAATTTTGTTTAGAGCAAGGGTACAAGCTTGAATTCTCTTTTCCTAGAACACCCCAACAAAATGGGGTGGTGGAAAAGAGAAATCATGCCCTACAAGAGGCGGCTAGGACTATGCTTAATGCATATTCTCTACCTAGTTACTTGTGGGCGGAAGCGGTTAATACCGCTTGCTATATACAAAATAGGGTTCAAATCCATAGGTTTTTAGGAAAGACACCATTTGAATTATGGAATGGGACTATTCCCACAATTCATTATTTCAAAGTCTTTGGATGTAAAGTTTATATTTTAAACACCAAAGATAACTTAGGAAAATTTGAATCTAAAGCGGATGAGAGAATCCTAGTTGGATACTCATCCACAAGTAGAGGATATAGAGTCTACAATAAGAGAACCCAAGGGATTGAGGAGTCATCCAATGTTCAATTTGATGAAACCACTAGTACCTACCCTAGAAAGTCCTCCATTGATAAGGATATTAATGACAATAATCAAGACATTACCCAAAAACTTCAAAAGTTGACCATAAGGGGTAATGATCAAGGGGGAGGAAGAGGAGATTCCGATGATGAAAGAAGGGTGGAAGATAACAATGATCAATTTGAAACCCCTTCTAGAAACCTAAGAATTCATCAAGATCATCCACTTGACCAAGTAGTAGGCGATTTATCTCAAGGAGTAAGAACTAGGTCATTTCATAGGACTCCTACTAGTCAAGTTGTTCTTATTTCACAAATTGAGCCTAAATCGATCAATGATGCATTACATGATCCAGATTGGATTTTGGCAATGCAAGATGAATTGGCTCAATTTGAGTGGAGTCAAGTATGGGAGTTAGTACCTAGACCCAATGATAGCACCATAATTACTACAAGATGGGTCTTTAGGAATAAGCTAGATGACCAAGGAAATATCACTAGAAATAAGGCTAGGTTGATTGCTAGGGGATTCAATCAAGTTGAGGGGCTTGACTATGATGAGACTTATGCCCCGGTTGCTAGAATAGAATCTATTAGAATTCTTTTAGGATATGTTTCCTATATGGGATTTAAACTTTACCAAATGGATGTTAAATCGGCATTCTTAAATGGTTATATTAAGGAGGAAGTATATGTAGAGCAACCATCCGGGTTTGAGAACATAGATTATCCAAACCACGTATATAAGCTTAGGAAAGCATTATATGAGTTAAAACAAGCTCCCCGGGCATGGTATGAAAGATTGCCATCTTTCTTAATTTCTAAGGATTTTAGGAGAGGCCAAGTAGATCAAACCTTGTTTATAAAGTCAACATTAAAGGACATTTTTATAGCCCAAATATATGTTGATGACATTATTTTTGGGTCAACAAATGATGATCTTCTTCAAGACTTTATAAAAAACATGGAGAATGAATTTGAAATGAGTTTAGTTGGAGAGCTTAACTTTTTCCTAGGGTTACAAGTCAAACAAACCAATGAAGGTATTCATATTTATCAAACCAAATATGCAAATGAAATGATCAAGAAACTTGGTTTGGAAAATGCGAAAATTGTAACCACTCCTATGACCACTAGCACTAGAATAGATAGTGATCATGATGGTAAATCAATTGATCTTAAACTCTATAGGAGTATGATTTGTAGCCTACTATACCTAACCGCTAGTAGACCTGATATCTTATTTGCGGTAGGTATGTGTGCAAGATACCAATCTTGTGCCAAAGAATCACATTTAGTAGCCGTTAAGAGAATTTTAAGATATATTAAAGGCACCCTAAATGTAGGACTTTGGTATCCTAGGACTAGGTCTTTTGAGTTGTTTGGCTATACCGATTCCGATTATGCCGGGTGCAAATTGGATAGGAAGAGTACTAGTGGTGGATGCCAATTTCTTGGGTCATCCCTAGTTAGTTGGAGTAGTAGGAAGCAACATTGTGTTGCTTTATCAACCACCGAAGCCGAATATGTGGCTATGGGTGGTTGTGTAGCTCAATTACTTTGGATGAGACATACTCTTGTGGACTATGAGCTACACTACTCTAACATTAAAGTTTATTGTGATAATGTGAGTACCATCAACTTGACCAAAAATCCGGTACATCACTCTAGGACCAAGCACATTGAAGTGAAACATCACTTCATAAGAGATCATGTGGCAAGAGGGGACATTGAACTTAATTATGTAGAATCTAAGTCCAACCTTACCGATATCTTCACCAAAGCTCTTCCCGAAACCGAATTTTCATCATTAAGGAGAGAGCTTGGTATGTGCTTTGTAGAGTAAAATTCTAGGTTTGCATGATCCCATATTCATATGTTACCTTGATGCATCTCACAAAAAGCCTTAAGAAACCTTGATTTTTGTATTGAGACACTTAGGAACATGTGAGATGATAGGGAAGGTGTACTTGGCTCATAATGCTTGTTATGATGCATTACTATGAGCCAATGACACACCTAGAGACATGAATACCTTATGGACCAATCATTGGGAAGGCTTGTATTCAAGTAATGAATACATAGCTCTAAGAATATGGTTGGAAATTCCAAATCATATATATTTTAAACTATGTTCATCATATTTTGAAAAATAATTTTCATGTGGAACACAAAAGTGATACAAAGTTTGCAATATCTTTAGACCTTTTGTTAGTTTCCAAATTTGTATCAATATTAAAATCTGGAAAACATATATTTTTAAAATTATTTTTCCTTGATAAATTATGATCTCAGAAATGTGTACACAAAATTTCGTGATTTTTCAAGGTTTCTAGAATTTCTAACGCATTTCGAGTTAAATAAAAGACTGAAATTTCGATTTAGGCGTAGAGCAATGATCGTTCGTAAACCATAAATAGCTCCATTTTATGATATTTAGTGTATCTTTGATGTCCTAAAACTATAGTATGATAGTATTGAGTATAAACAAAGTTTTAGGACTGTTTACTGCAATGTTTTAGGGGGAGTTTCATAAATTATATCTTTTTCATCCCCAAAACTTCCATTGTTGGTGCAAAGTTAGGACTTAATTTTTGATTTTTTGTTATGCTTTGATTCAAATATTATTTACACATCATGAGGCATATCTTGGATTAAGGAGGAGCTTAATTTCAATCTTATACCTTAGTCCAAGATCCAACACCTTTAATTCTTTCATTTTTTGAATCCTTCTCTTTTTGATGTATGTCAAAGGGGGAGAAGGAATGTTTAAGTTAGAATTCATATTGAAAATATGATTATGTGTGTATCTTTAAAGACCTAACTTAAATGATTGTCAAACATCAAAAAGGGGGAGATTGTTGGTGCAACAATGCCCCAAGCATTTATATGTTTTGATGTTTGGATAATCATCTAAGTTAGGCAATGCTTTGTGATCTAATTGCGAATATGTTTAAGTGACAGGAAAATCCAAGGATGAAGACTTGGTAAAAGAGAAGTCCAAGTATGATCTTGGCAAGGAAAGTCCAAGGGACAGACTTGACAACATAAGACCAAGCGTGTAGTCTTGGCAGCGTAAAGTCCAAGTGAACCTTGGCAAAGGAAGACCAAGTATGATCTTGGCAAGGGAAGTCCAAGGGATGGACTTGGCAGCGTAAGACCAAGCTTGTAGTCTTGGCAGCATAAAGTCCAAGTGAACTTTGGCAAAAGAAGTCCAAAGTAAAGTCTTGGCAGCATAAGTCCAAGCTTGTAGTCTTGGCAGCATAAAGTCCAAGAATTGGCAACCCAAGACATGACGAAACCGAAGGAAGCTCTTGGAAGCAAAGCGCAAAGGATGAACAAGTCGCGGACTCGGAGGGATCCTGGAGGCGCAAGGCTTAATGAGGAGCTAGAAGGTTGAGTCTAGGTCTAGGGTGTAAAATCAAGTGTGAATTACTTATACTTGATGAGTATCAGTCGACTGATACGATGTATCGGCCGATCGGTCAGCTCGGCCAGTCGTGGTGAAACCACGACCATCGATCGCTGCTTTAGCGGTAATCGATCGATGTTGCAATCCGCCGATCGCCAACGTGGCGGGGCCGATCGAGCGCAAAACGAGCACGCAGTGTAGTCGCGCTTTCGATCAGGTTTACGATCAATCGGATCGATCACCCATCAGTCCATGGAGGGATCGATCGATCACTTGGCCGTTGGAAATTGGGGCTACGAATCTCCGCAGATCTGTTGGTTCAGAAGCCGTTGGCTTCGGCGGCAGTCGACTGATGGTAAGCATCAGTCGACTGATCCAAGCCCAACGGGAAAAACATCCCCTCTTCTATAAGAAGGGGCCTTGGGGAGCTTGGTGAAGCTAGTGCTCTCATTCCTAGCTACACCCTCGTGCTCACCAAGCTTTCCCAAGTGCTTTAGTGATTCTAAACCTCCTCTTCTCTAGATTTTAATCTTCCATCATTGTAAAGAAGAGGAGTGAATTGTAAAACAAGGTTTCTCCACCTTGGTTCATCTAAAGGAAATTTCGTAAAGCTTGGCTAGGGCTAATCCACCTTACGGATTGCCGTGGAGTAGGAGCGTCATCTCCGAACCATGTACATCGAGTGTTAGCATTGCTTTCATTGTTTTCTTGTTTGTATTCTTATTTGTATTTGTATTGCTTCCGCTAACATTCTTGTAGAAACAAAGAAAGGCTAATCACCCCCCCCTCTAGCCATTACAAAGATCCTAACATACAATGCATTCAATTCTTCTATGAAATATATGATTTCTTCTCTTTTTGATGTATGTTAAAGGGGGAGAAGAAATGTTTAAGTTAGAATTGGATATATGATTATGTGATATGATTATGTGTATCTTTAAAAAGTCCTAACTTAAATGATTTTCAAACATCAAAAAGGGGGAGATTGTTGGTGCAACAATGCCCCAAGCATTTATATGTTTTGATGTTTGGATAATCATCTAAGTTAGGCACAATTTGTGATCTAATGGTGAACATGATTAAGTGACAGGTAAAGGCAAAGTCCAAGTATGATCTTGGCAAGAGAAGTCCAAGGTAAAGGTTTGGCGGCATAAGACCAAGCATGTTGTCTTGGCGGCATTAAGTCCAAACGGACCTTGGCAAAGGAAGTCCAAAGGCAAGTCTTGGCAGCGTAAGTCCAAGCATGTAGACTTGGCGACATAAAGTCCAAGCACGCCTTGGCAAAGGAAACCCAAGACATGACAAAACCAAAGGAAGCTCTTGGAAGCGAAGCGCAAAGGATGAACAAGTCGTGGACTCGGAGGGATCCTGGAGGCGCAAGGCTTAAGGAAGAGCTAGAAGGTTGAGTCTAGGTCTAAGGGGTAAAATCATGTATGAATTACTCATACTCGATGAGTATCAGTCGATTGATACTATGTATCGAGACCGTCAGTGCTCGATCGAGTCGGGATGAAACCCCGATCATCACGATGCTTGTCGTGGTAGTCGATCGATATGTTGCACCGATCGCCAACAAAGGGCGAGATCGATTAAGTTAAATACGGGCACAGAATGGAGTTACACTCGACTGATCACTCCATCAGTCGACTGATGGATAGATCATTCGACTGATGAGAATGCCATTAGAGGAAACGACTCTGAATCCCGCGAATCTGACTGTTCAGAAGTCGTTAATCACGTCGGCAGTCGATTGATGCTATGCATCAGTCGACTAATCGTGCTCCAACAGGAAAATCAGCCTTCTCTCTATAAAAAGAGGGTTGGTGGAGGTTTTTGGGGTTAATGCTCATGCTCTGATACCAATTGTAAGAGATTTGAGGCCGCTAGAGAGGGGGGGGTGAATAGCGACGTGTTCGTACGATGATGGAATTCATTCACGTTCGTCTCTACAAAACTCGTTATACGCAGCGGAATAATAATAGTAATAACGAAAAGCAAGACAAACATGCAAACACAATTGTTTAACGTGGTTCGGAACCTCAAGGTTCCTACTCCACGGATCGATCTCTACGAGCTCTAGTGATGCATACGCAACCACTAATAAACACTCCTTCTCGGAACTATCCGGAGGCGGAGAAACCTCGTACAATATGATTACAACAATAATCAAAATGCTATAAGCAAATACAATGAAATACAAAGCAATATAAGTAAAAAAACACTTTACAAATGCTCTTGAATGCTTGATCGCTTGGTTGCTTGATATCAACTTGGAGACCCTGATTTGCAGCAGCAAATTGCCCCAAAATCTCTCAAGAAATCATACCATTTTCCTCCATCAAGGGCTCCTTATAAAGCTTCAACCTGTGCTGGAAAAAGTTGATCAGTCGACTGCTCGGGACCATGAGTCGACTGATGCCACTGTTGTCATGAGAAAACGGCTAGATCCACATTGGATAAGTCCAACGGATCCATCATCAGTCGATTGATCATACCCATCAGTCGACTGATGGAGCCTTTACTCGACCAGTTGAGTGTCGACTCCATTCTGTGGCCAATTTCTCGAGCACCAGTCGACTGATTTGAGGCCACTTCCCGTAGTAAAACCCTAGTTGACTACGCCAGTCGACTGCCACATGGCACCAGTCGACTGGCACACCTCAAACATGCTGTTTTAGCCCAAGTATGGTGCCCCCATACTTGCTAGACCACCCTTAGCCTAGACCTAAGCCTTCTACCTACCTCCATCATCCTCACGCCTCTTGGATCCCTCCAAGTCATCCATGACTTGTTCATCCATCGTGCTAGCCTCCAGGTGCTTCCATCGGCTATGTCATGCTAACGGTGTCTACACTGCCAAGGCACATTGGACTTACGCAGCCAAGACTCCGCTTGGACTTTATGCCGCCAACCATTGGACTTATGCTGCCAAGACTTCATCCTTGGACTTTACGCCGCCAATATTAAACCCCTTGGACTTCTCAAATGCCAAGACTCAAGCTTGGACTTTCCCTTGCCAACCCATGTTGGACTTTCCATGCCAAGACCCATGCTTAGACTTCCCTTGTGCCAAGTACTCAAGACTTGGACTTTCCCAAATGCCAAGTGTCCTACTTGGACTTTCCATGCCAAGTACCCATGACTTGGACTTTACCTTGACAATTACGTTGTCATATGTTTTTGTCTAACATCAAAACATCTCTCAAGCCAAGCTCGAGTCCTGGTCAATCATGACCTGGGCCGATTGCACCAACAGAGAAACCTCATACAAATGATTACAACAGTAATACTAAATACAACAAGCAAATACAAGTAAATACAACAAAAGAAATGCAAATAAAAATTTACAATAGATCTTTTGAGAGCTTGCTTGTTTGGTTGGTTGAGTGGCACTTGGAGACCCTGAATTACACCAGCAATTCGCCCTAAAAACTCCTCAAAGAACCATTGCTTTTTCCTCCTTCACGAGATCCATTTAAAGCTTCAACCTGTGCTGGAAAATGCCGATCAGTCTTCTACTCGAGACCATCAGTCGACTGATCACACTGTTGATGTGAGACAACGGTGTAATCCATGCTCGAAAAATCCAATGGCTAAGACATCAGTCGACTGATCATGACCATCAGTCGACTAATCAAGCCATCACTCGATTGCTGACCACAGCGGTCGAGTGAGACTCCATTTTGTGCCCTAAAACCCGTGCATCAGTCGACTGATCACAAGATCAGTCGACTGCTCATCCAATCAGTCGACTTCCCACCTATGGCAGTCGACTGCTAGGGCAATTCCCGCAGTCAAACCCTAGTTGACTCACACCAGTCGATTGTCATATGACACCAGTCGACTGGCACACCTCAAACATGAAGTTTTAACGCAAGTATGGTTCCCCTATACTTACTAGACCACCCTTAGCCTAGACATAAGCCTTCTAGCCACATCCATCAACCTCATGCCTCTCGGATCCCTCCAAGTCATCCATGACTTGTTCATCCATCGCGCTAGCCTTCAAGTGCTTCCATCGGCTATGTCATGCTAATGGTGTCTACACCGCCAAGGCACATTGGACTTACGCCGCCAAGACTCCGCTTGGACTTTACGCTGCCAACCATTGGACTTATGCTGCCAAGACTCCCGCTTGGACTTTACGCCGCCAATATCAAACCCCTTGGACTTTTCAAATGCCAAGATTCAAGCTTGGACTTTCCCTTACCAACCCATGTTGGAATTTCCATTGCCAAGACCCATGCTTGGACTTTCCTTGCCAACCCATGTTGGACTTTCCATTGCCAAGAACCCAAGACTTGGACTTTCCGATGACAATCACATTGTCATATGTTTTTGTTGAACATCAAAACATCTCTCGAGTCAAGCTTGAGTCCTGGTCAATCGTGACCTGGGCCGATTGCACCAACAGAATTAAATCAAAATTCTAAAATTAGGCAATTGTAGGTTGAAAATCAAGTTTGAGGTCAAGGCTTGAGATGAAGGTTTTGCGGAACCGAAGCTCTGATACCACTAGAAGATAGGAAACTTCGCTTCCCACTTCAACTCGGTCACTTGTTCATGGTGATCCTGTCTACGTCCCCGGATTAAAAAAATTAATCCTAGACAAAAAAGAATTACCCAAGCAACCATTTCATCGTCGAGCTATTCGATTAGAGTGGTCACTTAAACAAACTTGTTGTTCAAGCAACCAACTTCTATTCTACGATTAGCCGTGGAATAGATGATGTACAGATCGCCAGTTTTTGTGTTTGTATTCAGGGTCCAAGTAAATTTAGCCACATATAATTGAAAACAATTATAGACATAATACAAAAGAACATAAACAAGCATTATACCTCTCGATCTTCTATTGTATGTCCTTCCTCCTTTTGGACGTCGTGTGGGCGACGATCTTCCAAAAGTCGAAGCATCCTAGATCACTAATCTTCCTTTCCTTGTTCACTCCGAACAAAGGAAGATCATAAAACAAAACTCTTCTCCTTCCTTTAACCGACCACGAAGCTCCATGCTTGATGCTTGCCGCCGGCCAAAGAGAGAATAAGGGAGGAAGTGAGTGCCGGCCAAGAGCTCCAAGGAACCACCCTAACCCTTGTTTCCACCAGCCAAGGAGAGGAAGAGAAATAGGTTGAGAGTCGGCCAAGGTAGAGGGGAGAAAGATGGGTGCCGACAACACTTTAGGAAGAAGAAAGGAAGCCCTCCAATTGTTGCCGCCCAAGACACCTCCAAAACCCTAGCCACCCACTTGTTTCTTGCCGCCCAAGCCAAGGGAAACAAAAACCCTAATCTCCCAAATTGTGTGTCACGCCCAAGCCTTGGACTGCTTTTATAGATTTAGGCTTAAGCCTCCTTTCAATCTCTACCGTCGGATATAGGGATTTAATCTCAACCGTCGGATCTAGAGATTTAATCTTAACCGTCGAATCTAGAGATTTAATCTCCACCGTCGGGTCTAGAGTTTTATTTTCCATCATCGGATCTAGGCTTCATGAGGTTTTAATAGTCTACAATAGGGACCATGAGGAGGAGTTGGATCTTGGCCACCAAATGGATCAAGCTCACATAAAGTCCGATCCATTAATGATAATCCATTCCACTAGAGGATTATCATTGATCTACCTCACCAACCCCCATAAGTTAATATGGGATCCTTATATTATTTGTACATTTATCTCCCCATGTTTAAGATCTCGAATATCCATCAATTAATTAATTTACTGACAATTAATTAATCAACATCTAACTCCATGAGTAGTACCACTAAACCTTATCATCATGTCGGACCAAATCCACCTGCAGGGTTTACATGATGAACCTTATGAGCTCCTCAAGGGGACATCATCATCCTAATATATAGGACACGGTTTCCTTCTATAATCAACGATACACCATATAAATAATACCATTTCTCAACATACCGAGCCTATCGATTTACTCTATAAACTCAGTCATTGGTAAATCAAAGAAATAAATACTAAGTATATGTGCCTGTTATTATATCGGGATTCAGAGCGTGTACAACATAATATATGAGGTCTGATTCGATTATGTAGTCAGCAATAAATCAAATCACCTCTAAGTCGGTCCTGCTCAATATACACAAAGTGTACTAGTGTAATTCTATGGTCAAGACAAACCAATACCAAATTACACTACAACCATACCAATGGTTTGTCCATAACCATTTCGGTTGTGAGCCTTTACTTATACTTTACAAGGAACTGATAACATGATATCTTGTGTGACACTACACACCATGTTATCTACAATGTAATGTATTAGACAATTTGCATAACCATACATATGCAAACAATGATCATATGATTCTTATTTCAAAATAATGATTATCATACAAAAGATAGACTTTTTAGTATACATCCCAACAATCTCCCACTTATACTAAAAGAGTATGCGGTCCTCAAACTGCCATACATCTGATTCCCATTCCCTCCACATGCCTATCAAAAGCTCTCATCGGAAGGGCCTTAGTGAAAGGATCTACCAGGTTATCCTCTGATGCAATCTTGGCCACAACAACTTCTCCTCACTTTACGATTTCTCGTATCAGGTGGTACTTGCGCTCTATGTGTTTACTTGCCTTATGGGCTCATGGTTCCTTCGAGTTTGCAACTGCACCACTATTATCACAATAATTTGTGATAGTTCTGGGCAAACAAGGAATCACATCTAAGTCCATCAAGAAGTTCTTGAGCCATACAACTTATTTGGCTACCTCAGAGGCTGCCACATACTCAGCTTCCATGGTGGAGTCCGCCACGCATTTCTGCTTGACACTCCTCCATACAATGGCTCCACCTCCCAAAGTAAACACAAAACCTGAGGTAGACTTATTGTTATCCCTATTTGATTGGAAGTCGGAATCTGTGTAACCCACAGGGAGTAATTGGTCTGCTTGGTAAACTAGCATATAATCCCTAGTCCTTCTTAGGTACTTCAATATATGTTTTACCGTAGTCCAGTGTCCCTGTCCTGGATTACTCTGATATCTACTAACCATGCTGACGGCAAAGCAGATATTCAGTCTCGTACATAGCATAGCATACATGAGGCTTCCTACTGCCGAAGCATAAAGAACCGCCTTCATCTCCTCTATCTCCTTAGATGTTCTAGGACACATCTCCTTAGATAAAGGAACTCCATGCCTGAAAGGTAGAAAAACTTTCTTGGAGTTCTGCATGCTAAAACGATCCATAATGGTGTCTATGTATGAAGCTTGAGATAAGCACAACATCCTTTTCCTACGATCCCTTATAACCTTAATCCCAAGGATGTGTCCCACTTCTCCCAAGTCCTTCATATCAAACTATTTGGACAACCATACCCTTACGTCCGATAACACCTTGACATTGTTGTCAATTAACAAAATATCATTTACGTATAGTACAATAAATACCACTACATTTTTGTCACATCTCTTGTATACACAAGACTCATACGGACTTTGAATAAATCCATAAGACTGGATTACCTCATCAAAGCGGATGTTCCAAGATCTCGAAGCTTGCTTCAATCCATAAATGGATCGATTAAGCTTGCACACAAGATGCTCTTTGCCCTTTGCAATGAATCCCTCTGGTTGCTTCATATAGATGTTTTCCTCAAGACTTCCATTAAGGAAAGATGTCTTGACATCCATCTGTCATATCTCATAATCCATATGAGTAGCAATACATAAGAGAATCTAGATAGACTTAAGAATGGCTACCGACGAAAAGGTCTCCTCATAATCGATACCCTCTTTCTGAGTATACCCCTTCGCAACAAGCCTCGCTTTGAAGGTATCAACCTTCCCGTCTATTCCTCTCTTTATTTTGTAGATCCACTTGCATCCAATGGTTTTTACACCATTGGGTGATTCTACTAGCTCCCACACCTGATTTGAATCCATAGATTCAATCTCAGCATTCATTGCACTTTGCCAAGATACCGCATCTTTTTCTTGGATTGTCTCGTCATATGTCCAAGGATCAAGTTCATGTTCGCCAGGGATCAAATCAGAAGATTCTCCCAAGAACATGAATCTATCAAGCTGTCTAACAACCCTCCCACTATGACAAGGTATCACCTGTGTATCCTCTGTGACACACGGTGCAGTGACTTGTGGTATATCCTTTTGTACCGGTGGTACTGAAGTAGTGACTTCCCCTTTCAATTCATCCAAAACAATATTACTCATGGGCTTGTGGTTCATCCCATAGTCTTCCTCTAGAAATCTAGCGTTCTTGCTAACGATCACCCTTTGATCTCTAGGACTATAAAACAAACCTCCTTTCGTTCCTCTAGGATAGCCAACGAACATGCGTACTTCTGTGCGAGATTCTAACTTACCAGCATCTGCCTTCAGCACATGTGCTGGACTCCCCCAAATCCGAATATGTCTTAGACTAGGCTTTCGCCCAATCCACAATTCTGTGGGAGTAGAAGGCACTGATTTAGATGGTACCAACTTCAGAATATACACTGTCGTATCTAGAGCATATCCCCAGAATGAATCTGACAACTCAGAATAACTCATCATCGATCTAACCATCTCCATAAGAGTCCTATTCCTTCGCTCTGCTATACCATTCTACTAGGGTGTGCTAGGTGTAGACAATTGGGATTGAATCCCAGCCTCTGATAAGTAATTCCTAAACTCTCCTAAGAGGTACTCACCACTACGATCAGATCGTAGTGTCTTGATACTTTTACCTTGATATTTCTCCACATCAGCCTTGAATTCTTTGAACTTGTCAAAGCATTCAGACTTGCGACGCATCAAGTAAATGTATCCATATCTTAAATAATCGTCTATGAAAGAGACGAAATACTCAAAACCACTTCTTTCCTGGATAGACATTGGACCACACAAACCAGAATGAACCAACTCTAATATATCTTTGGCTCTATACCCCTTGGCCTTAAAAGGCCTCTTGGTCATTTTGCCCTCCAAACAAGATTCACAGGTTGGGAAATCTTCCACCACTAATGATCCCAGAGGTCCATCAGCTATCAATCTTTGAATTCTGCTTAGGTTAATATGACCTAGCCTTAGATGCCAAAGATATGTTTGGTTCATCTTCGAAGGTTTTTTCTCTTATTGGAATTAGAAGATGAGTTATTTACTTCTATTTGCATCGTGGGAGCTTTTGGTTCAAGTCTATATAAATTTTCTATCAATGCACCATAACACATAATCTCCCTATTCCTTTTTATAACAACTCTGTCATTAAAAGAAATAGAATATCCATCTATAAAAAATTTAGAAACTGAAATCAAATTCTTTCTAAATAAAGGTACATAAAGGCAATTTTTAAGAACCAAAACTTTATTTCTCTCAAAAGACAAATAAACATCTCCCACTACAAGAGCCGCCACCTTCGTGGTATCGCCCAAGTATATGGTAATCTCCCTCTCAACCAATCGTCTAGTTTCCTGGAACCCTTGCAAAGTATTGCAGACATTATCAGTGGCTCCCGTACCTACACACCAAGTGCCGGTAGATAACACCGCTAGACATGTTTCAACGACTAGACCAAAAGATATACCTTTATTCTGCTACCGGTTGGGGTAGTCCTTCTTCTAGTGTCCAATTTGCTTGCAAGTGAAGCACTTGCCTTTCGGCTTCTTCACTCCTCCCTGAGTTCCTCCCGCCACCTTTCCCCCAGCTTGTTTCTTTTTCTTCTTGCCTTTCGGCTTAGAGGCAAAAACCTTTTGGGCAACCATGGCCTATGCCTGAGCACTCTGACGAAAAAGCCCCTCTGCCGCCTAGAGTTCTGTCAAAAGCTCCGCCAACGAATACAACCTTTTGTTCATGTTGTAGTTCAGGCGAAAGTGCTCAAAACTCCTAGGTAGAGAATGGAGAATGATATCGACCTGGGTTTCCCCATCGATCTCAGCTCCGAGGACTTACAGCTCATTCAAATGAGCCATCATCTTGAGAACATGATCCCTCACGGGTGTTCCCTCGATCATGGTAGTCGTCATCAAGTTTCTCATGGCTTCCTGCCTAGCAGCCCAATTCTTGTGTTCGAAAAGCTCTTTGAGATTGAGCATTATGTCATAAGAAGTGGGCATGGTTTGATGCTGATGTTGTAGTACATTTGACATGGATCCCAAAATGTAACATCGCGCCATCTCATCAGCCTTAATCCACTTCTTATAACTCTCCTCCTTTTCCCCAGAATCATCCGCAGGCTTAGGAGGGCACTCTTCGAGGAGTACATATTTGTATTCCTCAGCAGTCAAGACAATGTCAAGATTCCTCTTCCAATCAACATAATTAGGTCCAGTAAGTTTATTTTCTTTCAGTATCACAGCAATCAGGTTGAAAGTCATTTTGAAAAAACCTAAGAATCACATAGATCAAAACATTATATTTCAAAAAATTATTGATTCCTCAAACAATAAAATTTTAAAATCAACTAACACCTCAAAACACCGAGAATATTGCATGCCACGATAGTGTAGACGTGTACGAATTCTATATTTGTAAGAGGAGGTTTTACCCATTAATTTTACTATCTTGTCAACCTAACTTTTTGACAAATAAAATTAATAGTTGGTTCCTCTTCGGCCCTACAAATAAAAGCAGTGACTCTGATGGGGACGATACTTCTATTTGTATCTAAGTGTTCACCATTACTCGATACCAAGGTAATTATCTCGGGTTATATGCCTTCCGATGGGGAAGTACACACGCTCCTTAATAATTTTCTATAACCATATTCGACCTTGTGATCCACAAACAAACTCATCTGATGTGGAGGAAGGCACTCAGAGCCGACGCGCAAGTTTGTTTGCATCACATGTCAAATCGTAATGGAGGCCATGGGAATTTATAAAAATATCCCTCTCTCACTTAGTAATTTAAAATTGAGGAATTTTCTAGCCTACGACATGCATATCAAACAATAAGCAATAAATATGAAAAAGAAATATTTTCCAACTATTATGGCTTTTGTCTCTAATATGCCTCTTGTCGTATCGTCATCTCGTCCGCTCCTCCCTATGCCATGTAGGAGTCATCCAGAGATCCGAGCCGAGACTAACTATTTTAATTTACATCCATTGATCCTAAACTCCTCGAAGGAGTGTACATGAAATCTAGATCGAAAGTAAACTAAAATAAATGAGTGGATAAATAATGTCATACTTAATTAAAAAAAATTTAAATACTAGCCTCGTCAACCCCGAGGATTCAAAAAATATACAATTACACACATATGGCCATAATAGTTGGATCCTATGCCTGCAACTAAAAAGTTAACCTACGCAGATCCTACTATTATCCGACACATATAATATATGAAAAGTGGATAAAAGTAACCGAATCCTAAACACACAAAATCGAAAACCATGGCTCTAATACCAATTGAAGGTTTTGCGGAACCGAAGCTCTGATACCACTTGAAGGTAGAAAACTTCGCTTCCCACTTCAACTCGGTCGCTTGTTCATGGCGATCCCGTCTACGTCCCCGGATTAAAAAAATTAATCCTAGACAAAAAAGGATTATGCAAGAAACCGTTTCATCGTCGTGCTATTCGATTAGAGTGGTCACTTGAACAAACTTATTGTTCAAGCAACCAACTTCTATTCTACGATTAGCCGCGGAATAGACGATGTACGGATCGCCGGTTTTTGTGTTTGTATTTGGGGTCCAAGTAAATTTAGCCACATATAATTGAAAACAATTATAGACATAATACAAAAGAACATAAACAAGCATTATACCTCTCGATCTTCTATTGTATGTCCTTGCTCCTTTTGGACGTCGTGTGGGCGACGATCTTCTAAAAGTCGAAGCCTTTTAGATCACCAATCTTCCATTCCTTGTTCACTTCGAACAAAGGAAGATCATAAAACAAAACTCTTCTCCTTCCTTTAACCGACCACCAAGCTCCAAGCTTGATGCTTGCCGCCAGCCAAAGAAAGAATAAGGGAAGAAGTGGGCGCTGTCCAAGAGCTCCAAGGAACCACCCTAACCCTTGTTTCCACCAGCCAAGGAGAGGAAGAGAAATAGGTTGAGTGCCGGCCAAGGTAGAGGGGAGAAAGATTGGCACCGACAACACCTTAGGAAGAAGAAAGGAAGCCCTCCAATTGTTGCCGCCCAAGACACCTCCAAAACCCTAGCCGACCACTTGTTTCTTGCCGCCCAAGCCAAGGGAAACAAAAACCCTAATCTCCCAAATTGTGTGTCACACCCAAGCCTTGGCCTCCTTTTATAGAGTTTGGTTTAAGCCTTCTTTTAATCTCTACCGTTGGATCTAGGGATTTAATCTCAACCGTCAAATCTAGAGATTTAATCTCAATCGTCAGATCTAGAGATTTAATCTCCACCATCGGATCTAGAGTTTTATTTTTCATCATCGGATCTAGGCTTCATGAGGTTTTAATAGGCTACAATAGGGACCATGAGGAGGAGTTGGATCTTGGCCACCCAATGGATCAAGCCCACATAAAGTCCGATCCATTAATGATAATCCATTCCACTAGAGGAATATCATTGATCTACCTCACCAACCCCCATAAGTTAATATGGGCTCCTTATATTATTTGTACATTTATCTCCCCGTGTATAAGATCTCGAATGTCCGTCAATTAATTAATTTACTGATAATTAATTACTCAACATCTAACTCCATGAGTAGTACCACTCAACCTTATCATCATGCCAGACTAAGTCCACTTGCAGGGTTTATATGATGAACCTTATGAGCTCCTCAAGGGGACATCATCTTCCTAATATATAGGACACGGTTTCCTTCTACAATCAACGACACACCATATATATAATATCATTTCCCAACTTACCGAGCCTATTAATTTACTCTATAAATCTCGCCCATTGGTAAATCAAATAAATGAATACTAACTATATGTGCCCGTTGTTGGACTTTTCGAGCCGCAAAAACCGCTTTTTGCATTACGGAAACCCCGGAAGTCCGGCCACGGATCCGTTTGAAGATATATTAAAATAAAAACATGAATGTGCTAAGTAAACCAAGATCTACCATAGATCTAGAAGTTCAGAGTGTTACCCTCGATGCGACGCCCTTCGCAAATTCCGCTCGTCCAAATAGCTTGCCGAAACTCTAGAGTGTCAAGTGTACACTCCTCTATTGGTATCCACACAAGCAATAGGTGGAGAAAAGAAACCTAGAGTGTGCTAGCACCCTTAGAAGTTTCGGCCAAGGAGAGGGATGGGAGAGCAAGCTTGAGAGGAAGATGATCCAAGGAAGAAGATAAAGTTCAAGTAACTCACAAAATCAATTCCCATCTAAATAAGAAGTGGCCGGCCACATCAAGTCTTGGGGGGTTACATGCATGCATGTAACTCCCTCATGAGGTGGCACCACTTGATAAGTCAATGATGATATGGAACATCATCATTGGCCGGCCATGCCAAGTCATCATCATGACATGACATTTTGTCAAGTCAAACTTGACCTTTCATCTTCCCTCTCAAGTCAAGTCAAACTTGACCTCTTATATCCCATGGTTGATCAAATTCAACCACTTGATTCAAGTCAATTTGATTTAATGAATCTCTATTCATTAATTTAAATTGACTAAATGAATCAAATCTAAATTAGACTCATTCAACACTTGAATCAACATGAGTCTAACTCAATTAGTCTAATTTGGATTACTCTTAATCCAATTTGGTTCATCCCATGAACCTAATCCTCATGGTTCATCATATGAACCTAATCTTCATCTAATTTCCCTTTGTGTGTGACCCTATAGGTTCTTGTAACATTGGCAATGTCCCTAAACCGATTTAGGAACATAAGCAATGAGCGGTATCTAGCAACACATCATTGCTACCCAAGTTACAAGAATGTAGAGCTCCAACATCACCTTTGTGACTACTAATTGTGACTCCCACAATATGTGACAATGTCCCTCTATCATTGACATCTAGATTGACCAATTGAGGCATAGACCGTGTCATCCACGGCACAATCTATATCTTGAACTCCAAGTAGACTCACTCTATTCAAATGAGCTCAATATCTCATATTGACTCATTTGGGCATGGCCATGCACTTCGTGGTCTCACTCTATCAAGAATAATGATGTCACTCTCTTCATATAGGAGGGATAGATCCCATCTACATCACTCACATCCCTCCACATAATTTGTTACATACCCAGTAATCGCCTTTATAGTCCACCCATTTATGGGTTACGTTTGACGAAGCCAAAGTATGCAACTCCTTATGTAGGGAACCATGGTGACTTCAGGTCTAAGAACTAATAGTCATACTAATAGCCACATGAGAAAGTATATGACACTCATATAACGATCCACAATACTTTCTTATGGCGGGTCATTCAGTATACATTCTCTAATGTATACCCATGTGTCAACTTGATATCTCATATCCATGACTTGTGAGATCAAGTCATTGAGTTGACCTACATGCTAGTCTCTACGCATTAACATTGTCCCTGAATGTTAATACTTGACTAGGAATGATTAAGAATAGTGTTCTCTATATCATCTCATTATCGATTCAACCAATCGATTGATATAGATAAGAACCTACTACTCAAGGACGTTATTATATTTAGTTATTTGGCACCAATACAAGTAAATATAATAACCATGCCTTTATAAATAGGAATATGATACAATAAAGTCCATACAACAATCATCACATGATTGGCTCTAGAGCTTTCACTAAAAAACTCCCACTAGCACTAGTGCCAATCACCGTAGTATCTAATACCCAATGACCTAGTGTGACCATCATGCTTTTTCTGTTCCAAAGCCTTGGTTAAGGGATCTGCAATGTTAGCCTCTGTGGGTACTCTGCAAATCTTCACATCTCCTCTATCGATAATCTCTCGAATGAGATGGAAGCGCCGTAGTATGTGTTTGGTCCGCTGGTGTGAGCGAGGTTCCTTAGCTTGTGCAATCGTTCCATTGTTGTCACAATAGAGCTCAATGGGATCTGCTATGCTAGGAACCACCCCAAGCTCAAAAATGAACTTGCGGATCCAAACTGCCTCCTTTCACGCCTCGGATGCAAGATATACTCGGCTGTAGAATCGAATTGTGTCCCCGTCAACTCTTCTAGCTCACAGCGCCACCATTCAAGCAAAACACGAACCCTGACTGTGATCTATAATCATCCTGGTTAGTTTGGAAGCTGGCATCGTCGTAACCTTTTACAGCTAGCTCCTCATCGCCTCCAAATATCAAGAAATATTCTTTAGTCCTTCTCAAGTACTTAAGAATATTCTTGATTGCTATCTAGTGACGCTCACCTGGATCTGACTGGTATCTACTCATCATCCTCAAAGCATACGAGATATCAGGATGAGTACACAGCATGGCGTACATGATAGATCCTATAGTAGATGCATAAGAGATCTTATCCATGCGGTCTCTCTCCTCTCTAGAAGAGGGACTTTGAGTCTTCGAAAGACTCACACCATGTGACATCGGTAGAAGTCCCTTCTTGGAATTCTGCATGGCAAACCGTAGTAATACCGTGTCAATGTATGTACTCTGACTTAGGCCAAGCAATCTCTTAGATCTATCTCTATAGATCTTGATGCCTAGAATACAGGTTGCTTCACCTAAGTCCTTCATTGAGAAGCACGTCCCCAGCCAAGTCTTCACAGACTGTAATGAAGGGATGTCATTCCCAATGAGTAGTATGTCATCCACATACAATACAAAGAAGACAACTGTGTTCCCAATAACCTTCTTGTAGACACAGGGTTCATCTTCATTCTTGATGAAACCAAACTATTTGATCGCATCATCGAATCGAAGATTCCAGCTCCGAGAGGCTTGCTTTAGCCCATAAATGGACCTTTGCAGCTTGCATACTTTCCCAGTATACTGTGGATCTTCAAAACCCTCAGGTTGTGTCATGTACACATCCTCGAGTAAGTTTCCATTCAGAAATGTGGTTTCGACATCCATCTGCCAGATCTCATAATCGTCGTATGCTGCAATAGCAAGCAAGATCCGAATGGACTTAAACATCGCCACTGAAGAAAAGGTTTCATCATAGTCACTACCATGAATTTGCTTGAAACCTTTAGCCACCAATCGGTCCTTATAGGTATGCGTAAGTCCATCCATGTCAGTCTTTCTCCTAAAGACCCACTTACACCCAATGGGTTTGACCCCTTCAGGTGGATCAACCAAAGTCCATACTTGGTTGGTGTACATGGATTCCATCTCGGATCTCATGGCCTCTAGCCATTTCTCAGAATCTGGGCTCATTCTCAATTAGCATAACGTCATCATGGTCAGACAAGAGAAATGAGTATCTCTCAGGCTGACGACGTACCCTATCAGACCTGCTAAGAGGTAGGTCTACCTGAACAGGTGGTTGTTCCACAACTCTTTGTGCAAAAATCTCATCACCCACAACACTTTGTGGTTCCTATTCATCCTCCATCAAGGCCTCAGTGCTATGGTCCTTATCTTGAATTTCTTCAAGATCGAACGTACTCCCACTAGTTTTTCTAGAAACAAAATCCCTTTCTAGAAAAACCCCAATCTTTGCTACAAACACTTTGTGCTGACTGGGAATGTAGAAGTAATATCCCTTTGTATCCTTGGGATATCTAATAAAATAGCACCTATCGGATTTGGGTCCTAGTTTGTCTGAGACTTGACGTCGAACATAGGCCTCACAACCCCAAATCCTCATGAAAGACATCTTGGGATTTCTCCCTTTCCATATCGTATATGGTGTCTTTATCACAGCCTTAGATGGTACACGGTTAAGGGTAAAGGCTGTTGTGTCTAGAGCATATCCCCAAAAGGATATAGGAAGATCTGTGTGACTCATCATAGATCGTACCATATCTAATAGGGTACGATTCCTCCTTTCGGATACACCATTCCACTATGGTGTTCCAGGAGGAGTGAGTTGGGATAGAATCCCACACTCAGCTAGATAGTCACGAAACTCATGGCTAAGGTATTCACCACCTCGATCTGATCGAAGTATCTTAATACTCTTGCCAAGCTGGTTTTGTACTTCATTCTTGAATTCTTTGAACTTTTCAAAGGATTCTAATTTATGTGTCATGAGATAAACATAACCATATCTACTGAAGTCATCAGTAAATGTAATGAAGTACCTATAACCGTCTCTAGAAGCAACATTGAAAGGGCCACATACATCACTATGTATAAGTCCTAACAAGTTCGTTGCTCTTTCGTTGTGTCCACTAAAGGGAGTCATGGTCATCTTGCCTAAAAGGCAAGACTCGCATGTCTCATATGATTCAAAATCAAATGAGTCTAGAAGGCCATCCTTATGGAGCTGAGATAAGTGACTCTCATTTATGTGACCTAAGCGACAATGCCAGAGATAGGTTTGGTTCAACTCATTTGACTTGATCCTTTTGGTACTTATGTTATAGATAGGGCTCTCAAAGTCTAGAAAGTAGAGTCCATTCATTAGAGGTGCACTACAATAGAACATATCATTTTAATAAACTAAACAACATTTGTTCTTTATTATAAATGTAAATCCTTTCTTGTCCAAACAAGAAATCGAAATGATGTTCTTAGTTAAGGCATGCACATAACAACATTCATCTAATTCTAGTACAATCCCAGGGGGCAGAGATAGATCATAAGTTCCTACAACAACAGCAGCAACCCTTGCTCCATTGCCTACTTGTAGGTCCACCTCGCCCTTTGTCAATGCCCTGCTATTTCTCAGCGCCTGCACATTGGTACAAATGTGAGATGCACATCCGGTATCTAATACCCATGATGAAGAAATAGATAGATTGACTTCTATAATATTTATACATAAAGTATAAGTTTCACTTCTCTTCTTCTTAAGATCTTCCAGGTATGCCTTGCAGTTACGCTTCCAGTGTCCAGCTTCCTTGCAGTGGAAGCAAGCCTCTTCCTTGGCCACACCTCCTTTGGGTTTCAGTTCCTTGCCTTTTCCTTTCTTCTTTTGTACCATCAAAATGGTGTCAGATTTTCCCTTCTTAAGGTTGAGCTCAGCAGTTCTCAACATGCTGAGCATCTCAGGGAGTGGCTTATCAATTTCATTCATATTGTAATTCATGACAAATTGATTGTAGCTTTGCGGCAAAGACTGCAAGATCAAGTCAGTGGCCAGCTCTTGGCCAAGGGGGAATCCCAATCTCTGTAGGTTTTCTACGTACCCAATCATCTTGAGTACATATGGACCTACGGGAGTCCCATCTTGCATTTTGGAACCAAACAATGCCTTAGAGACTTCATATCTCTCGTGCCTTGCTTGTCCTTGATATAGTTGACGAAGATGTTCAACCATATCATAAGCATTCATGAACTCGTGTTGCTTCTGAAGCTCAGAGGTCATGGTCGCAAGCATTAGACATGACACATCTAATGCATCATCTTGATGCTTCTTGTAAGCATCTTTGTCAGCTCGCGAGGCAGTGGCAGAAGGTGCCTCCGGAATGGGTTGCTCCAGGACGTATAGTTTCCTTTCTTGGGTGAGAACAATTCTCAAGTTCCTGTACCAGTCCAGGAAATTTTCTCCATTGAGCTTGTCCTTCTCAAGGACAGAACGCAGAGAGAGAGTGTTCGTGTTTGTCGACATAGTAATCTACAACATACAATGCAGAGAATTAATATCATATTCCTTTTATCATTTAATTATGCCTTTAATCAAATGATGCTCCCACTGAATTATAGGATTTTTGTAGAATCGAGTTATGGATGTGGTCAAACCACATTACTAGATTCATACAAACTAGCTATAATTCTTACGGGACAAGATCCACATCATACTAAGCCTTGAGTTAGCTTTGGCTAAATCGCCCAAGACTTAGTATAATTGGTGGGAAACACATTACCGATTACATCACTATGCAACTCTTGTTTATAGGATCAAGACCCACATTTACAAAATACCTTGAGTTAGCTTTGGCTAAATCACCCAAGATTTAGTGTAAATGTGATCTTATCCTATCTTTCCAACGGTTGGAATATGCCTATAGTTCTACTCGATCCAATTGAGTTAACTAGTTTTACTCAATCTAATTGAGCTTACTCTAACCCAAGCCATGATAGGTGGGACCAAGATTGTCCCTCCGCACTCTACCAAGATAATATGCATTGCTCTTCTTTGGGTGATTCAACAGCTACAAATGATCGAGGTAGTGATGGGTATCAAGGACTTGATAGGCATTTACGAGTTGATTCGATTAAGATCTAATCTAATCGTAATGTGTATCATATACGCATTAAGGCCTTTATTATCCTATATTAGCATGCATCATATACATACAAGAAAAATATCCAAGCATGCATCATATACATACAAGCATTATTCTACTAGCATGCATCTCATACATACAAGCAAAATCAAATATATATATATATATATATATATATATATATATATATATATATATATATATATATATATATATATATATATAATTAACTATGATGTGGTCATGGCCCTACTATGATCTTCTCAAGCCAATGAGAAGATCGGACGGTCAACCTAGGGCTAGCGGCCTCTTCAAGCGCTTCCTTTGACCGCCATGTGTCGTCGGCACCCTTCTCATAACTACGTCTTCAAGTGGACTTTCCACCGCTCCATTTTGTACATTACAAATATGAAACTCGAGTTACATTCGAGTATAAAACTATTTACAACTAGAATTTAAAAAAAAGAGGTACGATGCGCAGGTCACATACACTATACAACACACACAACCACAAAACGACATGCAGGTCGTATTATGAATTACAACACATCATCATCCAATCATATTGGGGTTCTTGGGATATGACAATCACAAAATTATACATAATTTTAAATTATTTATTTTTACATAAAATTTCTATAATTTTTTCCTATTTGTTTTTTCAATTTTATGAGTCACCTCTCTATAACGGTCCCGCTAAGCGGTTTCCGGGCGCGATCGCGGGACAAGGCCCCTTTCGGGGATAGGGGAAGCGCCCCTACTCACAAAATAAACTTTTTGAGTGTCCCTACTACGATCTTACAGTGATTTAAGTCGCTGTCCCAAAAACCTAAAGCGAGAACTCACCGTTTCGGAGAGTTTTTCTCGATGGTTGAAGCCTACAAGTGTCCCAACACTCGTTGCTTCGACTCTTCGAGAAAAATACCAAAAAATTCGATAAAAATAGGAAATTTATAGAAACATAAAAATCTATAATTTTTATATCTAATACAAAAACTTCAAAAATGAAACACACACATGCTTCGCACGTGGCTATGATACCACTGTTGGACTTTCCGAGCCGCAAAAACCGCTTTTTGCGTTGCGAAAACCCCAGAAGTCCGGCCATGGAACTGTGCCAAGATATATTAATATAAAAACATGTATGTGCTAAGTAAACCTAGATCTACCTTAGATCTAGAAGTTGACGCCATTCAAATAGCTTGCCAAAACTCTAGAGTGTCAAGTGTACACTCCTCTATTAGTATCCACACAAGCAATAGGTGGAGAAAATAAACCTAGAGTGTGCTAGCACCCTTAGAAGTTTCGGCCAAGGAGAGGGATGGGAGAGCAATCTTGAGAGGAAGATGATCCAAGGAAGAAGATGAAGTTCAAGTAACTCACAAAATCAATTCCCATCTAAATGAGAAGTGGCCGGCCACATCAAGTCTTGCGGGGTTACATGCATGCATGTAACTCCAAGAACCAATGGCTCTTGGTCTCCCTCATGAGGTGGCACAACTTGATAAGTCAATGATGATGTGGAGGCCGGCCATGCCAAGTCATCATCATGACATGGCATTTTGTAATGTCAAACTTGACCTTTCATCTTCCCTCTCAAGTCAAGTCAAACTTGACCTCTTATCTCCCATGGTTGATCAAATCCAACCACTTGATTCAAGTCAATTTGATTTAATGAATCTCTATTCATTAATTTAAATTGACTAAATGAATCAAATCTAAATTAGAATCATTCAACACTTGACTCAACTAGAGTTTAACTCAATTAGTCTAATTTGGATTACTCTTAATCCAATTTGGTTCATCCCATGAACCTAATCCTCATGGTTCATCATATGAACCTAATGTCCATCTAATTGCCCTTTGTGTGTGACCCTATAAGTTCTTGTAACGTTGGCAATGTCTCTAAACCGATTTAGGAACATAAGCAATGAGCGATATCTAGCAACACATCATTGCTACCCAAGTTACAAGAATGTAGAGCTCCAACATCACCTTTGTGACTACTAATTGTGACTCTCACAATATGTGACAATGTCTCTCTATCCTTGACATCTAGATTGACCAATTGAGACATAGACCGTGTCATCCTCGGTACAATCTATATCTTGAACTCCAAGTAGACTCACTCTAATCAAATGAGCTCAATATCTCATATTGACCCATTTGGGCATGGCCATGCACTTCGTGGTCTCACTCTATCAAGAATAACGATGTCACTCCCGTCATATAGGAGGGATAGATCCCATCTACATCACTCACATCCCTCCGCATAATTTGTTACATAACCAGTAATCGCCTTTATAGTCCACCCATTTACGGGTGATGTTTGAGGAAGCCAAAGTATACAACTCCTTATGTAGGGAACCATGGTGACTTCAGGTCTAAGGACTAATAGTCATACTAATAGCCACATGAGAAAGTATATGACACTCATATAATGATCCACGATACTTTCTCATGGTGGGTCATTCAGTATATATTCTCTAATGTATACCCATGTGTCAACTTGATATCTCATATCCATGACTTGTGAGATCAAGTCATCGAGTTGACCTACATGCTAGTCTCTACGCATTAACATTGTCCCTGAATGTTAATACTTGACTAGGAATGATTAAGAGTAGTGTTCTCTATATCATCTCATTATCGATTCAACCAATCGATTGATATAGATAAGAACCTACTACTCAAGGACGTTATTATATTTAGTTATTTGGCACCAATACAAGTAAATATAATAACCATGCCTTTATAAATAGGAATATGATACAATAAAGTTCATACAACAATCATCACATGATTGGCTCTAGGGCTTTCACTAACACCCGTTATTATATCGGGATTAAGAGCATGTACAACATAATATTTGAGGTTTGATTCGATTATGTAGTCAGCAATAAATCGAATCACCTCTAAGTCGGTCCTGCTCAATACACACAAAGTGTACTAGTGTAATTCTATGGTCAAGACAAACCAATACCAAATTACATTACAACCATACCAATGGTTTGTCCATAACCATCTCAGTTGTGAGCCTTTACTTATACTTTACAAGGAACTGATAACATGATCTCCCGTGTGACACTACACACTATGTTATCTACAATGTAATGTATTAGACAATTTGCATAACCATGCATATGCAAATAATGATTATGTGATTCTTATTTCAAAATAAAGATGTTCATACAAAAGATAGACTTATCAGTATACATCCCAACATAAGAAACTTGAAAAGACCCTTGCAAAAATGACAAATCAAATGCAAAGGTCAAATGGTCAACATTTAGGGTCTAGAAGTCAAAACCAAGGGTCAAATGGTCAAAGTCAAGAGTCTAGGTCCAAGAGTCAAGGCCTAGGCCATAGAAGACAAAAGTCAACCAAGGGCAAGAAAGGTTTGGGTCACAAACCTAAGCCTAAGGTGACTTATCATAGTGTTCCATTTGATTATGGAACACAAACTAGGTCTAGGAAGACCAAGGTCAATAGGGAAGTCATCCCTATAGTTGACCAAGGTATGTGCCTAGTGGCTAGGGTTTCAAGGAAACCTAGGGAAGCCACTAAGAAGGTTGCAAGGGGAGTTACCCCTAGAGTCAACCTAGGTAAGACCACAATGACCAAGGCTAACAAGCCTAGGAGGGTCATTAGGAAGGTATCTAGGGAGGTTATCCCTAAGGAATACCTAATTAACCCTAGGAGCTCAAATAGGTTTTGGGTTCCTAAGAGTGTGATTGATTCATGCTAGATGGGTTTAGGGTGTGCTAACTTTAAATGGAAGGGTAGTTAACCTAACCATGGTAAAGGTGGCACTTTAGGTAATTTTCAAGGTTATGGGTACCTTGGAAATAGATTTGATATTATGATCCTAAAAGATTTTAGGATGTGCCAATATATTCTTGGAATTATGAAAAATCAATTAAATTGGCATAATAAGATTTAGAGGTCTTTAGTGTGCCATTATGGGTTTTGGCACACTTGGGAAATAAACTAACAATATGATAAAATATACTTAATTATATCAAATGAAAACTAATATTAAAATTTAGGTATTCTTATACCTATACCTTTTATTTGTGATGTCTTGATTGCCATATAACATGTCATGACATCATGTTTAATCTTTATCATTTATATGTCATGATTATGTGTAGGATTAAGGTTAACAATGTCATGTGTTTCTAGATTATATCATATGCCATGACATCATGATCATTGGCCATGCTTTATTATTCTATCATTTATGCCATGATCATTCATGCATTTAAGTTAATGAAAATTGATTTAAGGATATTGGAATGACTTGGAGTCCCATTTATAAGGGAATCAAGTAGTGTTGCCTTAGAAAATGCATGAAACCCTTGTTTAAGATGAACCAAAACCCACATCTCACATCACATTGACTTGTATGTGTTTTCATACACCCTAGATATATGTGAGATGCTAGAATATGAGTTGAGTTCAAGGTGCATAGTTTTTGCATCTAGATGAACTTAAACTCATCTAAAATCATGTGTGGATCATTGGGAAAGCTTGTGTACAAGTCATGTACATTAAGCCCAAGGAATATGATCCAATATAGGTTTTCAAAAACATTTTAAAATCATTTTAGAAAACCTTGGTGAAGTCTATCTTTTGATAGCAATCACCATTGATGAAGTTGATACAAAGCGAGCCAAAACTTAGAAGTTTTTCTTCACTTTTGAATTTTCTATCAATTTAGATATTTTATGGGTAAAATAGTTTTCTATCATTTTTCACCCATTGTATGTGTCATAAGTATTATATGTATGATTTTTCATGATTTTTCGATATACATATAATTATTTATAAATTTTTGAAATTCAACTCTGATAACTAAAATTCAAAAATTTCAGTTATCAGTTGACTGCCCTTTGTGGCGGTCGATTGATGAGAGTGGTAGTCGGCTGATCTCTGATAGAGTCGACTGCCAAGGCTGATTTCGAGAAAACAAAGTATGTTTAGCCCGTGTTCAGCTACGGTAAAGGTCCCTAACCACTCGTAACCCTAGGATAAGCTTTGGGAAGCATTATAAGGGGTGAAAATTCATTGGATATGGATTAGGAGAGGTGTTAGGGTGATGTATCAAATTTAAGGGTTGAAAATTCAAGGTTGAACTTTAGACCTTATTTTTGATGGTTTAGAGTCCCTATTGCCTTAGTAATATATGAGAGATGTCCTAAGGCAATCGCCTTATGTTTGAACCATTTATATGATAAATGAAGATTCACTATTTGAGTATACATGTTTTCATGTATTTGATTAGATCTTAAACTCATTTATTGAATGTCCATGATACGATTCATAGAATGAGAGAATTTGTGATTGGATCACAACTAGTGAGTATCTCTACATGTGTAATTGTGATGTATCGGAATTATCCCTAGTCGATGAATTGATGGATTTGGACACTATTGATTCTGTCGATACTAGCACGAGGTATACTCCTTGGTGTATCCAAGCAGCTGATTCTCACTGGTTGGAGACATTGTGATGTCTGGAGTTAATCGTGGATGCTAGTTATGGTAACTAGTTCATTGGAGTGACCATCCATAAGACTTCATATGGTTCTCTGCATATATAGATATGTCAATGAAGTTCTTATTGCAACATAAGTGCGATGTTCCTTTGACTTGCGATATTCAAGTCATCTTGATCATAAAGACTTATGCTTTGACATCTTAAGCAAGCATCTCTGAGGAGATGCGGACACGGGATGATTGGGTATAAGTCGAAGTGATCGAAAGTGTTTGAATAGCCTATAAAGGATTCACCACTCCTTGCGAGGAGATGTATACCCATGGCCTCTCGTCGGATTGTTACTAAAGTCTTTGGCCAAAGCATTACATGTTTAGAGTAAGGTACTCTTCGATACATGTGCAGTAACTAGAATCCGTAGGTCGAGGAAATGATACTTGGGCTAGGTGTGACGTAGTCAACCTAGTGGGGACTGACACTATAGACCATGTCCTGAACCAAGTGGGTATAAGATGAGTGAAGGGAATGGGGCACGTTTCATTCGAGCTGCTGAAGGGTTTCAGAAATAGTTCTGGATCAACCGTTGATCTTTTCAGTTAATTGGGGATCATGATGTACTACTAGGTGCCACTCATGATCGTTCTATAATTAATGGTTAATTATAGACAGCCAACATAAACCGAGAACCTATTTGGTCACACGCACAACGAGCATAATCCGAAGGATTTAAAACGAGCTTGAGAATGAGATTCTCAGACCGAGAGAATCTAGGTTTGGTTGGACAAAACATGGAGCGAGTATGAAATTGTTTCAGTCGCAATGGACGCATGGATGGGCCATGTCTTATGAAGACATGATGGATGAACCAAATTGGTTTTGTTCTAATCCAATGGAGGAGAATAAACCAAAGGGGTTTGGTTTGTTTTAAACGAATGAACCAAAGTTGGTTCGGTTCGTTTTAACTTAAAATAAACAATCATGGTTTAGTTTATTTTAACTTAAATTAATAGAACGGGTTAACGGGCTTTTGGTTATGATCCGATAACCATTAAGAGAATTTGTTCTCTATAAAATAGGGCTTAAGGGTTTTTGTTAAGCCCTAATCCTTGCAACCCTAAAGTTGTCGCCCACCCTCTCCCTCTTCTCCAAGTAGTCAGCGCCAACTTCTTGCCGCCGCCCACCATCTCCCAAAGCACGTTGCCGGCATCCAACATCTTCCGTCCTCTCCTCTTGCCGGCTTCGAGCTGCTGCCGGAGGAGCTCCGGTGATCTCCTTTGGGTCCGGCGACAAGGTGAGCTTCAACCTTCCTTATTTGGCCGGCCCCTATTTCTCCACCAAAGCTGTCCAGTTTTCTGGACAGCTTGCTTCCTTCTTGTTGGAGCGTCGTTTGGATGACGTTTGGAGCTCCGACAGCGGTAGCCTTGCCGGGGATTCGATCTCCGGTAATCCTTATAGGTGGAGGACAAAGGATTCGTCAAACGGTTGACGAATACCTCTCCGGAGAAGCGAGTTTTTGAGGACTCGTTTAGGATCCGAATTTTGATTCGAATTGTGATCTTCTGTCGATCACATCGTCTTCAACACGAGGCTAGTAACTCGTACGAAGACGAGGCTCGTATCTTTATGAAGTCATCTTGATGATACTCGGCATGGATAGGATAGAGACGATTCTAGCGAGGATCGTTCCGGTTGATGTCTTTCCTGCTACACGTGATACGTAAGGTATACGTTGTATAAATTTCCTTTTATTGCAAAATTTGAATTTACGGTTATGTCTACACATGTTGTACTATGCATGCGTGTGATGTGTGTGTTGTAATAAATTAGATTTATTAATTTTATTCCTTCCGCTGTGCACATGTTTACAAAACATGTTCAAACACACACTCACCGCGGTGCCAAAAACCCAACAGTGGTATCAGAGCCCAGGTTGTGTTTCGACATAATCGTAAAATTGTTTTGTGATAGTCATAATGGTATTTCTGGAAATTTTCTACTTTTGGAAAGTTAGAAGTATTTATGAAAATTTTTTAATTTTGGAATGTCTAGAAGTATTTATGGAAATCTTCTACTTATGGAAAGTTGGAAGTATTTATGGAAATTGATATTTTCCATAAATAAATCATTTGATTAGATTTGGAAATTTGTTTCCTAATTTAATCATGATTTGATTTGGGAAATCAAATCTTAAAAATATTTTATTTCTATAAGTAGTTTTGATGATTTAGGAAATTGGTTTCCTATATTGACTTTCCTTAATCAACTCTTTCCACAAATAAAATATGTGATTAGATTTGGAAATTTGTTTCTAATTTAATCATGATTTGATTTGGAGAATCAAATCTTAAACATATTTTATTTTCTTAAATAGTTATGACATATAAGGAAATTTTGTACATGACATAATTGTATGCCATGTAATTGCATTAGATGCATATCATTATGCCATGCATGTCGTGACATGTAGATGTATGCCATGTATGTCATGCCATGTAGATAATAGTTATTTGCATGCAAAGAGGATGAGACATAAAAACCCTTACTCAATATTAAAGCCTACACCTTCCATTAATATGGTTAGAACTAGAGTTCCGTTTCTTGTTTGGGTTGTTGGACTCTCTCTAAGCCCGACTCGAACCCGAACATGTTCAAACCATGGAATAGTTTAATACTAATATGGTAAGAGTCAGAGGTCAATCGTTAGCTTTGGTTGTTGGACTCTCTCCAAGCTGGGCTAATTGGTTGAATGCGCTCTAACCATATTAAAACTATTTCTCGATTAATGGGTTGGCTTTAACCTGGAGCATCGGCTTTTTGGACTCTCTCCAAGGTCGATGTTAAGGGAGGTGAAGTTGGGTGCTATGCATATGATGCATACTTGTTAATGTGTTAACAAGCTGATGTATGTGTGAACATTCAATTAGTTGATAGCACATTATGATAGTTGCATATATGTGATATACAATCAGTATATTTGATACCTTCCATCGTAGCTATGAATGGCTTGTTGGACTCTCTCCAAGGTTGTTCATATCTATGATGGATATCAGCCCATTCGGAGATGGACATACGATCTCCTGAAGTGATTTTGGGGTTTTTTGAAATTCGAAAAATGAATGGGATTTATGAATGTATATTGATTCATTTTAAATCATCTTTCTCATATATACTCGTTTTGTATTTCTAAGTTAATCTATTGATCATGATGTCTTTGAATTTGCACTCTATCTTGAATTCAAATAAATTGACTGGGTCGATCTTCTTGGACTGGCTTAGAAGCTTGAAAATTATTCTCAAGGCGGAAAAGCTTACGAATGTCCTCGAAGTACCTCTTCCCGCCCGCCCTAGTGACGATGCAACTCTGGACCAATTGTTGGCCTATCAGAAACATGTGACTGATTCTGAAATGGTGAGTTGCATCATGCTAGCCACGATGGTACCTAGGCTTCGGAAGCAGCATGAGCATATGGATACTCATATCGTAGTCTTTCATCTTTATGAGTTGTTTGATGAGCAAGTGAGATTCGAAAGGTTCGAAGTCTTCAAGCTCCTCTTCACCTCTGAGATGCAAGAAGGTTCATCTGTGGTACTGCTCAACATGCTAAAGACTGTGGAGCCTTCTGTGAAGCATGAGTAGGGGATGGTGCTGTAAGTTGATTCCTCGAAGAAAGGTTCTAAGAGGAAGTCAAAGGAATAGCAGAAAGCGAAGATAAAGGCTAAAAAGGAAGAACCAGCTCAAAAGGGCACTTGCCATCATTATGGCAAGGAGGGCCATTGGCGAAGAAATTGCAAGATTTATCTTTAGTTCGTGAAGAAGAATAAGGCATCAGATGCCCCATCTTCTTCAGATATCTGCGTTATTGACTGTCATTCTATTTCCTCAAACACTTGGGTATTGGATACTGGGTGTGGCTCACATATATGTAATGACATACATGGACTAAAGAATAGAAGAAGACTCGTCAAGGGAGAGTCAAATTTACGTGTTGGGAATGGAGCAAAGGTTGCTGCACTCGCCATCGGAACGTAATTGTTGAAACTCCTTGCAGGACTTGTCTTAGAACTGGACAATTGCTTTTATGTTCCTTCTTTGATAAAGAACATCATTTCTATTTCTTGTTTAAATAGAAATGGGTACCATTTGACTTTTAGTAATAATTGTTGTTACATAACTTTGAATGGAGTTCTTTATGGGACTGGAACTTTAAGCAATGGTATTTATACGTTGGACGTATCCAGTGACGTTTTCAATATCGAAGCGAGCAACAAGCGTGCTCGAAAGGATAATTAATTATACTCCTACATGTGGCATTGTCGTCTTGGCCATGTAAGCAAGAAACACATGTCCGAATTACACCAATGTGGAATTCTGGAATCGTATGATTTGGATTCATACGATACATGCGAATCATGCTTAAAAGGCAAGATGACTAAGTTACCTTTTATAGGAAAAGGTGAATGAGTGGGAGAGTTGCTAGGTCTAATACATACTGATGTATGTGGACCTATGTCAACTCAAGCTTTAGGGCGCTATAGCTACTTCATTACCTTCACCGATGATCACTCACGGTTTGGGTATGTGTTCTTGATGAAACACAAGTCTGAAGCCTTTGAAAGGTTCAAAGAATTTAGAAATGAAGTAGAGAAACAACATGACAAGAGTATTAAAATACTTCGATCGGATCGAGGTGGTAAATACTTAAGTCAAGAGTTTCTTGATTATCTAAGAGACAATGGTATATTGTCTCAATGGACTCTGTCATATACACCACAGCATAATGGTGTATCTGAGAGGCGTAACCAAACCTTGTTGGACATGGTCAGGTCAATGATGAATCATGCGAATCTTCCCAAGTCCTTTTGGGGCTATGCACTTCAGACAACTATTTACTTGTTAAACAAAATGTCAACCAAGGTAGTCTCCACTACTCCATATGAGATATGGAATAGTAAGAAACCTCATGTATCTTACTTGAAGATATGGGGTTGTCCTACTTATGTGAAGCGGACTGTATCAGACAAATTGGATGCTAAGTCTGATAAATGTCTATTTATTGGATACCCTAAGGAAACAAGGGGTTACCAATTCTATCATCCTATGGAATAAAAGGTGATTGTTTCTAGGCATGCTGTGTTTCTAGAGAAAGAGTTTCTCTTGCAAGAAAATAGTGGGAGTGTCGTCGAGATTGAGGAGGCTCGAGAGACTCAAATAGACATTGATGAGATACCTGGTGAAGCACAACAGCTGATAACTCATAGTGATAAGCAATCGGCTGGACCTATTGAAACACCACATCTTCGTAGATCTGGTAGAACACGCAACATTCCTGAGAGATATGGATTTCTCGTAAGTGAATCGAACGATGTGTTACTCATTGATGATGAGGAGCCTACCAGTTATGAAGAAGTTCTGACAAGTTCAAAAAGGGATAAGTGGTTTGATTCCATGAAGTCGGAAATGTATTCCATGTATGAAAACCAAGTTTGGAACTTGGTTGACCCACCTGAAGTCATCAAGCCTATAGGGTGAAAGTGGATTTTCAAGAAGAAAACCTACATGGATGGTAATGTGATTACCTATAAGGCTAGATTAGTGGCGAAAGGATATCGTTAAAAGTAAGGTGTTGATTATGACGAAACCTATTCGCCTGTAGCTATGCTTAAATCCATTTTGATGCTCCTGGCCATAGCGGCTCATTATGATTATGAGATATGGCAGATGACTGTGAAAACAACTTTCCTTAATGGAAACCTGCTCGAGGACGTGTATATGATACAGCCTGAGAGTTTCACATCGGTTGATAAAACCAAGGTATGCAAATTGCGATGGTCCATATATGGATTGAAGCAAGCATCCAGGAGCTGGAATATCCGTTTTGATGAGACAATCAAAAAGTTTGATTTCTCACAAAATCCAGACGAACCTTGTGTGAACAAGGTTAGTGGGAGTGCAGTCGTGTTCCTAGTATTGTATGTCGATGATATATTACTTATAGGAAATGATGTTTCAGTCTTATAGTCAGTTAAGATTTAGTTGTCCAAGACATTCTCCATGAAAGACCTGGGAGAAGCAACCTACATCCTCGGGATTAAGATCTATAGAGATAGATCGAAACGGTTGCTTGGTCTTTCGCAGTCTACATATATAGACCGAGTGCTAAAGAGGTTTAGCATGTCAGAATCCAAGAAAGGTTTCCTACCCATCATGCATGGGATACACCTTTCGAAGTCTATGTGTCCGTGCACAGAAGACGAGAGGATTTGCATGAGTAAGATTCTCTATGCATCCGCAATAGGATCTATCATGTATGCTATGTTATGTACGAGGCCCAATGTATCATATGCTCTGAGTGTCACGAGTAGATACCAGTCTGATCCAGGAATGGATCATTGGGTGGCTGTTAAGACAATCCTTAAGTACTTAAGAAGAACTATGGATGTGTTCCTAATATATGGAGAAGGGGACATGGTGATACGCGGGTATATGGATGCCAACTTCCAGACAGACAAGGATGATTCCAGGTCTCAGTCTGGATACGTGTTCACCTTGAATAAGGGCGCAGTGAGTTGGAAAAGTTCCAAACAAGACACTGTAGCGGATTCTACCACTGAGGCAGAATACATTGCAGCTTCGGAAGCAGCAAAGGAAGCGGTTTGGATCAAGAAGTTAATTTATGAACTTGGTGTGGTTCCAGCCATTGTTGAAGAAATACCGGACTACTGCGACAACAATGGAGAAATTGCACAGGCGAAAGAGCCAAGGTCTCATCAACGATCCAAACATGTGCTTCGCCGCTCTCATCTGATCAGAGAAATCATTAGTAGGAAGGAAATACAAATTGAGAAAATCCCCACTGAAAGGAATTTAGCGGATCCTTTGACTAAGGCATTACCTCAAAGTAAGTTTGAGGGTCATGTTAGAGCTTATGGTATTGCATACCGTAGCGATTGGCATTAGGCCAAGTGGGAGTTTGTTAGTAATATATGAGATGTGTCCTAAGGCAATCGCCTTATGTTTGAACCATTTATATGATAAATGAAGATTCACTATTTGAGTATATATGTTTTCATGTATTTGATTAGATCTTAAATCATTTACTGAATGTCCCCGATACGATTCACAGCATGAGAGAATTTGTGATTGGATCACAACTAGTGAGTATCATTACTTGTGTAATTATGATGTATCGGAATTATCCCTAGTCGATGAATTGATGAATTTGGACACCATTGATTCTGTCGAGACTAGTACGAGGTATACTCCTTGGTGTATCCAAGCAACTGATTCTCACTGGCTGGAGACATTGTGATGTCCGGAGTTAATCGTGGATGCTAGTTATAGTAACTAGTTCATTGGAGTGATCAGCCATAAGACTTCATATGGTTCTCTGCATATATATATATATATATATATATATATATATATATATATATATATATATATATATATATATATATGTTAATGAAGTTCTTACTGCAGCTTATGTGCGATGTTCCTTTGACTTGCGGTATTCAAGTCATCTTGATCATAAAGACTTATGCTTTGACATCTTAAGCAAGCATCTCTGAGGAGATGTGGACCTGAGATGATTGAGTATAAGTCGAAGTGATCGAAAGTGTTTGAATAGCCTATAAAGGATTCACCACTCCTTGCGAGGAGATGTATACCCATGGCCTCTCGTCGGATTGTTACTAAAGTCTTTGGCCAAAGCATTACATGTTTAGAGTAAGGTACTCTTCGATACATGTGCAGTAACTAGAATCCGTAGGACGAGGAAATGATACTTGGGCTAGGTGTGACGTAGTCAACCTAGTGGGGACTGACACTATAGACCATGTCCTGAACCAAGTGGGTATAAGATGAGTGAAGGGAATTGGGCACGTTTCATTCGAGCTGCTGAAGGATTTCAGAAATAGTTCTGGATCAACCGTTGATCTTTTTGGTTAATTGGGGATCATGATGTACTACTAGGTGCCACTCATGATCATTCTATAATTAATGGTTAATTATAGACGGCCAACATAAACTGAGAACTTATTTGGTCACACGCACAACAAGCGTAATCCGAAGGATTTAAAACGAGCTTGAGAATGAGATTCTCAGACCAAGAGAAACTAGGTTTGGTTGGACCAAACATGGAGCGAGCATGAAATCGTTTCAGTCGCAATGGAAGCGTGGATGGGCCGTGTCTTATGAAGACATGATGGATGAACCAAATTGGTTTGGTTCTAATCCAATGGAGGAGAATAAACCAAAGGGGTTTGGTTTGTTTTAAACGAATGAACCAAAGTTGGTTCGGTTCGTTTTAACTTAAAATAAACCATCATAATTTTGTTTATTTTAACTTAAATTAATGGAGCGGGTTAACGGGCTTTTGGTTATGATCCGATAACCATTAAGAGAATTCGTTCTCTATAAAATATGGCTTAAGGGTTTTTGTTAAGCTCTAATCCTTGCAACCCTAAAGTTGCCGCCCACCGTCTCCCTCTTCTCCAAGTGGTCAGTGCCAACTTCTTGCCGCCGCCCACCATCGCCCAAAGGTCCTTGCCGGCGTCTAGCAGCTGTCATCCTCTCCTCTTGCCGGCGTTGAGCTGCTTCCGGAGGAGCTCCGATGATCTCCTTTGGGTCTGGCGACAAGGTGAGCTTCAACCTTCCTTATTTAGCCGACCCCTATTTCTCCACCAAAGCTGTCCAGTTTTCTAGACAGCTTGCTTCCTTCTTGTCGGAGCGTCATTTGGATGACGTTTGGAGCTCCGACAGCGGTAGCCTTGCTGGGGATTCGATCTCCGATAATCCTCATAGGTGGAGGAAAAAGGATTCGTCAAACGGTTGATGAATACCTCTTCGGAGAAGCGAGTTTTTGAGGACTCGTTTAGGATCCGAATTTTGATTCGGATTGTGATCTTCTCTCAATCACATCGTCTTCAACACGAGGCTAGTAACTCGTACAAAGACGAGGCTCGTGACTTTGTGAAGTCATCCTGAAGATACTCGTCGTGGATACGGATAGAGACGATTCTAGCGAGGATCATTCCGGTTGATGCCTTTCCCGCTACACGTGATACGTAAGGTATACGTAGTATAAATTTCCTTTTATTGCAAAATTTGAATTTACGGTTATGTCTACACATGTTGTACTATGCATGTATGTGATGTGTGTGTTGTAATAAATTAGATTTATTAATTATATTCCTTCCGCTGTGCACATGTTTACGAAACATGTTCGAACACACACTCGTCACGGTGCCGGAAACCCAACATGAGGCTGATGGAGGTGGCTAGTGAAGGTAGGAAACTTCGCTTCCCACTTCAACTCGGTCGCTTGTTCATGGCGATCCCTTCTACGTCCCCAGATAAAAAATTTATCCTTGACAAAAGGGATTACCCAAGCTACCGTTTCATCGTCGTGCTATTCGATTAGAGTGGTCACTTGAACAAACTTGTTGTTCAAGCAACCAACCTCTATTCTACGATTAGCCGCGGAATATACGATGTACGGATCACCAGCTTTTATGTTTGTATTCAGGGTCCAAGTTAATTTAGCTACAAAATAAAACATACAACATGCATATAATTAAAAAATAATTATAGACATAATACAAAATAACACTAATCAAAATAAACAAGATTATACCTCTTGTTATACCTCTTGATCTTCTATTGTATGTCCTTCCTCCTTTTGGACGTCGTGTGGGCGACGATCTTCCAAAAGTCGAAGCCTCATAGATCACCAATCTTCCTTTCCTTGTTCCACTCCGAACAAAGGAAGATCATAAAACAAAACTCTTCTTTCTATCTAGAACCGGCCACCAAGTCAATGGACTTGATGTTGCCGCCGGCCAAGGAAAAGAATATGGAGTATGGGAACCGGCCAAAGGAGAATCAAGGAGGGTGATGGGCGTCAGCCAACTCTTGGAGAAGAGAAAGGAAACCAACCCTTCACCTTGTAGCCACCCAAAACCCTAACCCTAGCTCTCCTAGTCGCCGCTGGCCAAAGAAGAGGGGAAGAGGGTGGTGCCGCCGGCCAAAAGGGAATCAAGGAGGGTGATGGGTGCTGGCCAACTCTTGGAGAAGAGAAAGAAAACCAAACCTTCACCTTGTAGCCGCCCAAAACCCTAACCCTAGCTCTCCTATGTTTCTTGCCGCCCAAGCCAAAGAAGGCAAAACCCTAATCTCCCTTCCATTAGTTGCCGCCCAAGCCATAAGCCACTTTTTATAGAGTTAGGATTAAGCCTTGATTTAATCTCAACCGTCGAATCTAGAGATTTAATCTCAACCATCGGATCTAGAGATTTAATCACAACCGTCGGATCTAGAGATTTAATCTCCACCGTTGGATCTAGAGTTTTGTTTTCAACCATTGGATATAGATTTCATGAGGTTTTAATAGGCTACAATAGGGACCATGAGGAGGAGTTGGATCTTGGCCACCCAATGGATCAAGCCCACATAAAGTCCGATCCATTAATGATAATCCATTCCACTAGAGGATTATCATTGATCTACCTCACCAACCCCCATAAGTTAATATGGGCTCTATATATTATTTGTACATTTTCTCCCCGTGTTTAAGATCTTGAATGTTCGTCGATTAATTAATTTACTGACAATTAATTAATCGACATCTAACTCCATGAGTAGTACCACTCAACCTTATCATCATGTCGGACCAATTCCACCTGCAGGATTTACATGATGAACCTTATGATCTCCTCAAGGGGACATCATCATCCTAATATATAGACCACGGTTTCCTCCTATAATCAACGACAAACCATATAAATAATATCATTTTCCAACTTACCGAGTCTATCAATTTAATTTATAAATCTCGCCCATTGGTAAATCAAAGAAATGAATACTAAGTATATGTGTCCGTTATTATATCGGGATTAAGAGCATGTACAATATAATATCTGAGGTCCGATTCGATTATGTAGTCAGCAATAAATCGAATCACCTCTAAGTCGGTCCTGCTCAATACACACAAAGTATACTAGTGTGATTCTATGGTCAAGACAAACCAATACCAAATCACACTACAACAATACCAATGGTTTGTCTAAAGCCATCTAGGTTGTGAGCCTTTACTTATACAATACAAGGAGCTGATAACATGATCTACTGTGTGACACTACACACCATGTTATCTACAATGTAATGTATTAGACAGTATGCTTAATCACAAATATGCAAACAATGATCATGTGATTCTTATTTCAAAATAAAGATGTTCATACAAAAGATAGACTTTTCAGTATACATCCCAACAATCTGCCACTTATACTAAAAGACTATGTTGTCCTTAAACTGCCATACATCTGATTCTCATTCCCTCCACATGCCTATCAAAAGCTCTCGCTAGAAAGTGTTGTGAGATCGGGATCGATACGGCCGACTAGAGGGGGGTGAATAGCCCTTTGTCGTTGGATGTCGTAATTCGCTCGTTCTCGTTGCGTTGCTTGTCTACGATTGTTGTTAGCGCAGCGGAATAACAATAATAATGAAACTAATAACAATACACAATCACACAACACAAGATATACGTGGTTCGGAACCGAATGGTTCCTACTCCACGGGCGAGCTCACCGAGCTCTAGTTATGCGCACGTCACTAACTATAACACTCCTTCTTGACAACACGTCGGAGGTGGAGAAACCTCTCACAAGCAATTACAATGTAATATAGAAATACAAGCAAATACACAAATACAATACACAAGAAAACTTTCACCGATTGCTTTGATCACTTTGCTTGTTGCTTGCTTTGATTGGCTCTTGAAGGACTGGAATGCAGCAGCAATTCCCCTCCAATAGCTCCACAAAAACCATTGCAAAAACCTCCATCTCGAGCTCCTTTTATAACCTGCATCGAGCTGTTTTCGCGCCTAGCAGTCGACTGCCAAAAGGCCCCAGTCGACTGCCCCTGTAGCCATTGTCTCACAATGGCCAGATCCACGTCAGACAAGTTCCAACGGATCACCTACCAGTCGACTGATGATGCCCATCAGTCGACTGGTGACCTAGTAGTCGACTGCCCAGTCGGCTACGGAGCGTTCTGTGCTCGCAACACTCCCATCAGTCGACTGCCATCCCTCGGCAGTCGACTGCTGTCGACATCAGTCGACTGCCAGTCCATGGCAGTCGACTGCCAAGCACAAAACCCTAGCCTTACACCAGTCGAACCCTAGTCGACTTGGACCAGTCGAACCGGCACCTATGCCAGTCGACTGACGTCGGGCAAAACCTCAAACACCAAGTTGTTTGAGCATCCGACCGTCGGGTAAACCCTCAAACATCAAGTTTGAGCCTCCGACACTCAGTCTTAGCCACTTGGCCAAGTCCACCTTATCCCTCATGGAGTTCCCCACCGAAGCTCTCTTCCCTCGGCCTACGTCCCTCGGATGCGCCAAGCGCACGACTTCGCAACGCCATCCTTCGCGTCTCATACCCTAGAAGTATGCTTCCCCTTGGGCTCACTCCATTTGCTCCCCATCCGTCAGTCCCTCGGATGCACCAAGCGCACGACTTCGCAATGCCATCCTTCACCGACTCAAGGACCCCGAGCCTAGTAAACTTACCAAGTCCTCAAGACTTCCCAAATGCACCAAGCGCACGGCTTCGCAATGCATTTCTCACCAAGCACCAAGCGTACGACTTCGCAATGCTTTGGACTTTCCCATGCCAAGCACCAAGCGTACGGCTTCGCAATCCTTTGGACTTTCCCATGCCAAGGCTTCCCCCTTGGACTTCCACACCAAGCTCCATGCTTGGATTTTCCATGCCAACCCCATGTTGGACTTTCCCATGACAATCCCATGTCATGAGTTTTGTCTATCATCAAAATACTATCAAGGTACCGCTCGAGTCAAACTCGAGTCAACCTGGGCCAATTGCACCAACAATTTTCCTATTTTTGATGATTGACAAAACTACCATCTCAAGTCTACCAATTCTCCCATATTGGCAATTCTCATATCCCAATGAGAATTCCAAACCTAATTGGTAACTTGGTAACTTCTCCCCCTTTTTGACATTACATCAAAAAGGTCCTCCCCAAGGGTATGAATGTCTCATATCCCAATGAGATCTTACAATCTCTCCCTTGGAGGAACACATGCCTACAATCTTTCTAGTGATCCCATATCACTTAAAGAGAGGCAACCCAATTTTCCTCCCATGAGGAAATACACATCCATCTTTCCATGATGGATACCTCCCCCTAGAGGCTTGCTCCCCCTTGATCATTGCACCAACAATGTCCTTGGAGAGTCCCTAAGCCAATAGGAACATTAAACCAAAACAAAATTAAGGCAAAGTTCAACAATGAACTCTCATCCACCTTAAAATTGATACTCACCCTCAACCCAACTCCTAATCCATATCCAATGGATTTCCACCCTCTATAATGCTCTCCCAAGCATATCCTAGGGTTAGGAGTGGTTAGGGGACCTTAACCTAGCTGAACATGGACCTAACCAACAAGATTTACCCGAAATCAGCTTGGGCATGATCAAATCGAAATCACTGCCACCCTCATCGATGTTTCATCATGGATCATTATCCATGGTATGATCGATAATGGATTTCCGAAATCCATAAGTAAATATACATAAGTTTAAAATTCTTGAAATTTGGTGTGTATATTACTTATCATAAACACTATGGGTGAAAAATATTAGAAAATTATTTTACCCATTAAATTAGGAGATTGATACAAAGTCCAAAATTTAAGAAAAGCTTCAATAAAGAGCCCTCTTTGTATCATCCCATTCAATGGTGATAGCTATCAAAAGATAGGCTTCACCAAGGTTTTTCAAAATGTTTTCAAAATGTGTTTCAAACATTTATTTTCTTTTTCCTAAACATCTCACCAATATCTAGATGTGTAAAAACACATACAAGTCAAATTTTTATGAGATGTGGGTTTTGTTTTGTTTATGTTCTCATGCATATTTCTAGGCAATATTATTTGATTCCCATCAAATCATGCCATAGTCCTTAATTTCATTTTAATTTATGCATGATGATGATTATGGCATAGATATGATATAAGTAAAACCATATGCCAATATCATGATGTCATGGCATGTGAATGAGATCTAGGCATACATGACATCTAAATATAAATCTAAACATGATCATGATATTTTTATAGATAAGAATGAAGATGATGTCATGACATGGCAAGGCAAACAAATCATGGCAACTAAAATATACTAAGGTATAGAATACCTAAGTGTTAAAATCAATTTGCCATTTCTAGAGATTAAACCAATTTTGCCTTAATGTCATTCATCTCCCTAGTGTGCCAAAAACCCAAAATGGCACACCATGACTTCTATGACCTAATTGTGCCAATTTAAATCATTTTTTTTAACTTCTCAAACCATATTGGCACACCTTAATGTGTCAACTCACAATGGCTAGGTTAATCACCCATTCACTTAGGGTTGACACACCCTAACCCATTTAGCATGAATCAATCACACTCTTAGGAACCCAATATCTATTGGAGCTCCTTGGGTTAACAAGGTATTCCCTAGGGATAACTTCCCTAGATACCTTTCTAATGACCCTTTTTGGCTTAGAAGCCTTAGTCAAATGGGTCTTACTTGGGTCAACTCTAGAGGTGACTCCTCCATTGACCTTCTTAGTGACTTTCTTGGTTTTCCTTAAGTCCTTAGTCACTAAGCACACACCATGACTAGTCTTAGGGATGACTTCCCTATTAGCCTTGGTTTTCCTAGACCTAGAAATAGTTCCATAATTAAATGGAACATTATGATAAGTCTTCTTGGGCTTAGGTTTGTGACCCAAACCTTCCTTGCCCTTAGACCGTTTTTTAACCTTAGGTCTTGACTTTTGGGCATTAGACCCTAGAATTGAATTTTCTATGATTCTAAGGGCATTCTCCATTCTCTCAAGTCTTGACCTCAAGACTTGGTTCTCTAGCTCTAATTTTCCCATTTTTGAATTTTCATTAGGTTTTTGGGAAGGCCTCTTCTTCTTAGGCATGTGCCTAGACTTTTTGGGATTAATACCCAAATTTTTTTCTACTCTCCTAATTAACTCCCTAGGCAAGATATTTCTAGAATTATGAGTCCTAGGTTTGTCTTTAGTCATATGAACATGCTTGGCACCTAAGCAATAAACCTTATTGTTTCTCCTAGCATGCTTTTCATTAACAATAGCAAGAGAGCTAAAATAATTTTTAGCATGCTTTTTAACTCTAGGAATTAAAGGTGCATTAAATAAATTTACCTTAGGGTTAGCTTTAGGAGCTCCCCCTACATGAGTTGCACCTTCTTGCCCTTTCTTCCTTCCCCTAGGGCATTGGCTTCGGTAGTGTCCCTTTTGATTGCATTTGAAGCACACAATGTGCTCTTTGCTCTTGATTTTGGGAACACCGGCATCCTTTGACTTTGGGTTGACTTTTGGTGTTGATGCCTTTTCCTTAGCCAATTTTGGGCATTTACTCTTGTAGTGCCCTTTCTCCCTACACTCAAAGCATATTATGTGATTTTAATTTAAAATAACAATACTTGAGTTACCTAGGGAGTTGGTGGAGGCCTCTTCACTTCTTCCGGAGGTAGAAGCTTCATTTTGATTTTGCTCCGGAATTGAAATCCTTTCCTCCCCCTCAACGCTAGAGGTGGAGGTCTCCACCAAGTCATCCACATCTTCAAAAGTGGATGGTGATTCTTCTTCGGCATTCTCCTCTACTTGTGCCGATTGGGAACTTTCTTGAAATTTCATTATTTTCTCCCATAATTCCCTTGCATCCCTATAATCACCCAATCTAGACCAAATAGTGTTAGGTAACAAATCACTAATCAATTTAATTACCTCGAGATTTGTCTTGAAGTTCTTGATTTGGTCTTGGGTCCACTTTGATTTTTCAATGGGCTTGTTGTGTTTGTCCCTAGGCATCTCAAAACCATATTCTATAATAATCATATAATCAAAATCGGTTTCGAGATATACCTCCATCCGTTTCTTCCACCAAGAAAAATCTCCATCGAATTTCGATAGATGGATGAAGCCGACCATTTTGTAGTGCTCTTACGGCGGTTAGTCCTTGAAGAGCGACCTCGACTCTGATACCACTTGTTGTGAGATCGGGATTAATACGGCCGGCTAGAGGAGGGTGAATAGCCCTTTGTCGTTGGATGTCATAATTCACTCGTTCTCGTTGAGTTGCTTGTCTACGATTGTGGTTAGCGCAGCGGAATAACAATAATAATGAAACTAACAACAATACACAATCACACAACACAAGATATACGTGGTTCGGAATCGAATGGTTCCTACTCCATGGGCGAGCTCACTGAGCTCTAGTTATGCGCACGACACTAACTATAACACTCCTCGACAACACGTCGGAGGTGGAGAAACCTCTCACAAGCAATTACAATGTAATATAGAAATACAAGAAAATACACAAATACAATACACAAGAAAACTTTCACCGATTGCTTTGATCACTTTGCTTGTTGCTTGCTTTGATTGGCTCTTGAAGGACTTGAATGCAGCAGCAATTCCCCTCCAATAGCTCCACAAAAACCATTGCAAAAACCTCCATCTCGAGCTCCTTTTATAACCTACATCGAGTTGTTATCACGCCTAGATCGACCAAAGGCCCACGATCGCCTCAGAGTCGCTTGTCTCACAACGCCGATCCACGCCGACAAGTTCCAACGGATCACCTACCACGATGATGATGCCCATCACCGATCGTGACCTAGTAGTCGATCGCTCATCCGGCTACGCGAGCATTCTCGCTCATGAACTCCCATCACCGATCGCCATCTCTAGCCGATCGCCGTCGATCGGGCCGATCGGTTACCCATGGCAATGACATCACGATCGCCCCATGGCAACACCAAGTTGTTTGAGCATTCGACCGTCGGGTAAACACTCAAACATCAAGTTTGAGCCTCCGACACTCAGTCTTAGCCACTTGGCCAAGTCCACCTTATCCCTCATGGAGTTCCCCACCGAAGCTCTCTTCCCTCGGATGCGCCAAGCGCACGACTTCGCAACGCCATCCTTCGCGTCTCATACCCTAGAAGTATACTTCCCCTTGGGCTCACTCCATTCGTTCCCCGTCCGGCGGTCCCTCGGATGCACCAAGCGCACGGCTTCGCAATGCCATCCTTCACTGACTCAAGGAACCCGAGCCTAGTAAACTTACCAAGTCCTCAAGACTTCCCAAATGCACCAAGCACACGGCTTCGCAATGCATTTCTTACCAAGCACCAAGCGCACGGCTTCGCAATGCTTTGGACTTTCCCATGCCAAGCACCAAGCGCACGACTTCGCAATGCTTTGGACTTTCCCATGCCAAGGCTTCCCCCTTGGACTTCCACACCAAGCTCCATGCTTGTATTTTCCATGCCAACCCCATGTTGGACTTTCCCATGACAATCCCATGTCATGAGTTTTGTCTATCATCAAAATACTATCAAGGTACCGCTCGAGTCAAACTCGAGTCAACCTGGGCCGATTGCACCAACAGAAAGGTCTTAGTGAAAGGATCCACTAGGGTATCCTCTGATGCAATCTAAGCGACAACACCTTCTACCTCCTTTATGATTTCTCGTATCAGGTGGTACTTGCACTCTATGTGTTTACTTGCCTTATGGGCTCATGGTTCCTTCGAGTTTTCAACTGCACCACTATTATCACAGCAAATTGTGATAGTTCTGGGCAAACCAGGAATCACATCCAAGTCCATCATGAAGTTCCTGAGCTATACAACTTCTTTGGCCGCCTCAGGGGTTGCCAAATACTCAGCTTTTATGGTAGAGTCCGCCATGCATTTCTGCTTGACACTCCACCATACAATGGCTCCACCTCCCAAAGTAAACACAAAACCTGAGGTAGACTTACTGTTATCCCTAACTGATTTGATGTCGGAATCTGTGTAACCCATAGGGAGTAATTGGTTAGTTGCGTATTGCTCCTTAGCTATCAAGAGGTGATGGATTGGGGAAAATATTGAGACCAATATTGATGTCTAAGTATTGACGAAAAGGGATATGCATGTAGGAAGGAAGTATTATGAGCTTGCATAATTACATTATCTCCATGTGGTAGATAAAGGTTTGGTCTAAACGAGGAATCTCTATGAAGTCACGGAGCCTCACTCCTCAGATGTTCTAGGACACATCTCCTTAGATAAAGGAACTCCATGCCTAAAATGTAGAAAACCTTTCTTGGAGTTTTGCATGCTAAAATGATCCATAATGGTGTCTATGTATGAAGCTTGAGATAAGCACAATATTCTTTTCCTGCAATCCCTTATAATCTTGATCCCAAGGATGTGTCCCACTTCTCCCAAGTCCTTCATATCAAACTGTTAGGACAACCATACCCTTATGTCTGATAACACCTTGACATTGTTGCCAATTAACAAAATGTCATCTACGTATAGTACCAGAAATACCACTACGTTTCCTTCACATCTCTTGTATACACAAGACTCATCCGGACTTTGAATAAATCCATAAGACTGTATTACCTCATCAAATCGGATGTTCCAAGACCTCGAAGCTTGCTTCAATCCATAAATAGACCGATTAAGCTTGCATACAAGATGCTCTTTGCCCTTTGCATTGAATCCCTCTGGTTGCTTCATATAGATGTTTTCCTCAAGACTTCCATTAAGGAAAGCTGTCTTGACATCCATCTGCCATACCTCATAATCCATATGAGTAGAAATGCATAAGAGAATCCGGAGAGACTTAAGCATGGCTACCGGCGAAAAGGTCTCCTCATAATCGATACCCTCTTTTTGAGTATACCCCTTCGCAACAAGCCTCGCTTTGAAGGTCTCAACCTTCCCATATATTCCTCTCTTTCTTTTGTAGATTCACTTGCATCCAATGGTTCTTACACCATTGGGTGGTTCTACTAGCTTTCAGACCTGATTTGAATCCATAGATTTAATCTCAGTATTCATTGCACTTTGCTAAGATACCGCATCTTTATCTTTGATTGCTTCGTCATATGTCCAGGGATTAGGTTCATGTTTGCCAGGTATCAAATCAAAATATTCTCCCAAGAACATGAATATATCAGGCTGTCTCACAACCCTCTGTTGGTGATCGTTTGGAAGCTAGAGGGGGGGGGTGAATAGCGTTTTTTGTTTCTACAAAAGTGATTAGCGGAAGCAAACACAAATAATATATGTAAAAACAAAAACAATGCAAACAAAGCCTTTACATGGTTTGGAGATAACGCTCCTACTCCACGGCGATCCTTAAGGTGGATCAACCCAAGCAAATCCACTAAGAAGCTTTCCTTTACAACACAACTCCTCTTCTTTACAAAGAATGAAAATTAAGGCTTAGAGAGAAGAGGAGAGGATTTAATATTACTTAGAAAGCTAGAAAACTCATGGAGGCTTTGGAGAAGAATCAGAGAATAAGCATTAACCCCAAAAACCTCCATCAGCCCTCTTTTTATAGAGAGAAGGTTGATTTTCCCGTTGGAGCATGATCGGTCATGATGTACATGACATCATCGGCTGCGGTTAACGACTTTGAATAGCGGATTGTGGGATTGAGTCATTTCGTCGCGACACTTTCATCGATCGGTGATCCATCCATCGATCGGTGATGGACGATCGATCAGTGATCACGCCGCGATCGAGTGGGACTCCATTACATGGTATTTTACCTTGATCGATCGGCCCGTTGGCGATCGGTGATTCTGATCGATCATTGCCACTCGGTCGGCGATCATCGATATGAATATTTCATGCCAGTTTCACCCCTAGACCTAGACTCAACCTTCTAGCTCTTCCTTAAGCCTTGCGCCTTCGGGATCCTCGAGTCGCGACTTGTTCATCCTTTGCGCTTTGCTTCCAAGAGCTTCCTTCGGTTTTGTCATGTCTTGGGTTCTCCTTTGCCAAAGCGTGCTTGGACTTTACGCCGCCAAGTCTACATGCTTGGACTTACACTGCCAATACTTGCCTTTGGACTTCCTTTTCCAAAGTTTGTTTAGACTTAATGTCGCCAAGACAACATGCTTGGTCTTATGCCGCCAAACCTTTACCTTGGACTTCTCTTGCCAAGATCATACTTGGACTTTGCCTTTACCAAGTCTTTATACTTGGATTTCTCTGTCACTTGAACACGTTCACAATTAGATCACAATTTGTTGCCTAACTTAGATGATTATCCAAACATCAAAACATATAAATGCTTGGGGCATTGTTGCACCAACAATCTCCCCCTTTTTTATGTTTGACAATCATTTAAGTTAGGACTTTTAAAAATACACATAGTCATATGATCATATATCCAATCCTAACTTTTTCTTCTCCCCCTTTGACATACATCAAAAAGAGAGAAATCATGTATGCCATAGAAGAATTGAAAACATTGAAATCTTGAACTAAGGTATAGAATTGAAAATTAGCTCCCCCTTAATCCAAGATATAGTTCATGATGAGTACCAAAACAAGTGGAGCAAAAATCTATTAAAAAATTTTAAGATTTAAATCCTAACTTTGCACCAACAATGGAAATTTAGGATGAAAAAGATAAAATATGTGAAACTCCCCCTAAAACACTGCATTAAGCAGTTACACAAGTTGCTTATACCCAATATTATCATGCTAGAGTTTTAGGACATCATAGATACACTAAATATCAGAAAATGGAGCTATTTTTCTGAAAACACAGTGTATCAGTCACTGGTTCTGAACGATCATTGACCTATATTCAAAAAAAATGCATCAGAAATTCCAGAGACCTAGAAAAATCGCGAAATTTTGTGTACACATTTCTGAGATCATACTTTATCAAGGAAAAATATTTTAAAAAATATATGTTTTCCAGATTTCAATATTGATACAAACTTGGAAACTAACAAAAGTTCTAAAAAGTTTACAAACTTTGTATCACTTTTGTGTTTTACTTGAAAACTGCTTTTCAAAGTATGATTAACATAGCTTAAAATATGTTTTATTTGACATTTCCAATCATGTTCTTGGAGCTATATGCACATCAATTGTGAATAAGCCTTCCCAATGATTGGTCCAATGAAGGATTAATGTCTCTAGATGACACTTTGGTCCATAGTAATGCATCATAACAAGCATGATGAACCAAGTGTATCTTCCTAACATCTCACATGTTGTCTAAGTTGCTCAATACAAAAATCATGGTTTCTTAGGTATTTTGTGAGATGCTTAAAGGTATAAATCCTAGTATTTCTATAGGATCATGCAAACCTATACCTTCACTCAACCAAGCACATTCCAAGTTCTCTCCTAAGTGATGAAAATTCTACCTCGGGGAGAGCCTTGGTAAATATGTCAGCTAGGTTGGACTTGGATTCAATGTAATTAAGCTCAATGTCCCCCTTTGCCACATGATCTCTAATGAAGTGATGTTTCACTTCAATGTGCTTGGTCCTAGAGTGATGCATCGGATTTTTGGTCAAGTTAATGGTGCTCACATTATCACAAAATACTTTCATGTTGGAGTAAGATAGCTCATAATCTTCTAAGGTATGTTTCATCCATAGTAGTTGAGCTACACAACCACCCATAGCCACATATTCGGCCTCGGTGGTGGATAAAGCAACACAAGGTTACTTCCTACTACTCCAACTAACTAGGGATGACCCAAGGAATTGGCATCCACCACTAGTACTCTTCCGATCCAATTTGCAACCGGCATAATCGGAATCGGTGTACCCAATCAAATCAAAAGACCTAGTCCTAGGGTACCATAGACCTACATTTAGTGTGCCTTTAACATATCTTAAAATTCTCTTAACGGCAACTAAATGAGATTCTTTAGCACATGATTGATACCTAGCACACATACCAACCGCAAATAATATGTCGGGTCTACTAGCGGTTAAGTACAAAAGACTACCAATCATGCTCCTATAAAGTGTAAGATCTATTTGTTTTCCTTCACCATCACTATCTATTTTAGTATTGGTTGCCATTGGAGTTGAAACCACTTTAGCATTTTCCAAACCAAATTTCTTAATCATTTCCTTAGCATATTTGGTTTGATAAATATAAATACCTTCACTAGTTTGTTTGACTTGCAATCCTAGAAAGAAATTTAATTCCCCAACTAGACTCATTTCGAACTCTTTTTCCATATTTTGAATAAAGTCTTGAAGGAGTTCATCATTTGTTGACCCAAAGATAATGTCATCAACATATACTTGGGCTACAAAAATGTCCTTAGATGTTGACTTTATAAAGAGAGTTTGATTTATACTACCCCTTTTAAAATCCTTAGAGATTAGGAAAGATGACAATCTTTCATACCAAGCCCGGGGAGCTTGTTTCAACCCATATAAAGCTTTCCTAAGCTTGTATACATGGTTTGGGTAGTCCATATTTTCAAACCCGGGAGGTTGTTCTACATACACCTCTTCCTTAATAAACCCATTTAGGAATGCCGATTTGACATCCATTTGATGGAGTTTGAAACCCATATAAGAGGCATATGCTAAAAGTATTCTAATGGACTCTAACCTAGCAACCGGGGCATATGTTTCATCATAATCAAGTCCTTCAACTTGATTAAAGCCCCTTGCAACTAATCTTGCTTTATTTCTAGTGATATTTCCTTGGTCATCTAGTTTGTTCCTAAAAACCTATCTTGTAGTAACAATGGTATTTTCACTTGGTCTAGGAACTAACTCCAATACTTGACTCCTTTCAAATTGAGCCAATTCATCTTGCATTGCTAAGATCCAATCTGGATCAAGTAATGCATCTTTAATTGTTTTGGGCTCAATTTGAGAAATTAGAGCTATATGACTAGTTGGATCCCTATGGAATGACCTAGTCCTAACTCCTTGAGATAATTCACCGATAATTTGATCTAAGGGGTGACTTTGGTAAACTCTTATGGTTCTAGGAGGTGTACTAATTTGATTTTGATCATGATCAACCTCAATCCTATGCTCATCATCGGAATCATCCCTTACTCTCCCTTGATTCAATCCTCCCCATTGATTATTCCCCCCTAAGTTTAAATCTTGAAATTGTTTAGTAATTTCTTGATTTTCATTATTTATATCATCATCAATAGGGGATTTCCTAGGGTATGTATTGGAAGTTTCATCAAATTGAACATTTGAAGATTCTTCAATCTTTTGAGTCCTTTTATTGTAAACTCTATATCCTACACTAGTGGATGAGTATCCAACTAGGATTCCCTCATCCGCTTTGGACTCAAACTTACTTAGGTTGTCTTTGGTATTTAAGATATAAACTTTACATCCAAAGACCTTAAAATAATGAATTGTTGGAATTGTACCATTCCACAATTCAAATGGAGTTTTTCCTAAAAACCTATGAATCAATATCCTATTTTGGATATAGCAAGCGGTATTAACCGCTTCCGCCCACAAGTAGCTAGGTAAGGAATATGCATTAAGCATTGTCCTAGCCGCTTCTTGTAGGACACGATTTTTTCCTTTCCACAACCCCATTTTGTTGGGGTGTTCTAGGACAAGAAAGTTCATGCTTGTACCCTTGTTCTAAGCAAAAATTTGAAAAATTAGAATTCTCAAATTCTCCACCATGATCACTACGGATCCGATTGATTTTGAGTTTTCTTTCATTTTCTACTCTTTTGCTAAATCCTATGATTATTCCTAAGGTTTCATCTTTATTTTTCAAGAAAAATACCCAAGTAAACCTAGAGAAATCATCTACTATTACCAAGCAATATTTACTATCAATTATAGAGGGGGTACTATGGTAATCAAATAAATCCATATGTAGTAATTCTAACGGTAAAGCGGTACTAAGTAAATTTTTACCTTTGTGTGATGTTTTTGATTGTTTCCCTTCTTGGCATGCATCACACATCTTGTCCTTGAGAAATTTGACTTTAGGCAATCCTTTGACTAGCTTCAATTTCACTATTTTGGCTATATTCTTCATGTTTATGTGTCCTAGCCTCCTATGCCAAAGCCAACTTTCTTCCTCTTTTGCAATAAGACACTTAGTGGAAGCATTAGTAGCATAGGATAAATCAACATAATTAATATTTGATTTCCTAAAACCTACTAACATGCAATCATTTATAGTTTTGTGTCTTATAAAACATTTTGATGAATCAAATTTAACATCAAAGTTTGCATCACATAGTTGGCTTACGCTAAGTAAATTAAATTTCATATTTTTAACTAATAGCACTTTATGAATGGCAAGATTGGGGGATACCTCAATTGCGCCCTTTCCTAGAATCTTAAGTTTGCCACTATTACCAAATGAGACTTTTCCTTTGCTAGTGTGGTTGATAGTGGAGAATTTTCTCTCATCCCCGGTCATATGCTTTGAGCACCCACTATCAACTATCCACAAGCTTGGTTCTTCTACCTATATCACATGAAAAACACAATCCTAATTAGGTACCCAAATCTTAGGACCACTAGCATCAATTATAAATTTCTTAGGTACCCATGCCTTTCTCCCCTTGCTTTTAATTGTTGATTTTCTACTCACAAGAGATGTAAATGCTACCTCTTTTTCCTTAGGCCTATATCCTAATCCGGCCTTGTTGTAGATAGCCCTTTGATCCTTAATAATTATGTCTAGGTATTTTGACCCATTGGTGAATTTTTCTAAGCATGCTCTTAATTTACCTATTTCTTTTCTTAACTCATCATTTTCATCCCTAAGGGTACATTCATCATTATCACTAGATGGTTTACCACATGATGAATCTACACTCTTAAGTGATTTGATTTCTAATTTTAGATCCTTAATCCTAGTTTTTGATCTATTTAAAGCATTTTGTAAACATGCAATAGTCTTATAAAGTAAATCTACTTTGGGTGAGTTGTTTACATCATCATCATCACTTGATGATGATTCATCACTTGAAGAGGAAGATGACACCTCGCTTGAGCTCCCGACTTCTTCCAATGCCATGAGGGCTAGATTCCGGGTGGCATGGCAAACTTCTTCATCGTCGAAAGACTCCTCCATGCTTAGAGTGTCCCATGTTTGTGCTACCATCGCCTCCTTCTTCTTCTTTTCCTTCTTTTCCTTCTTTTTCCTTTCCTTTTCCTCCTTCTTTAGTTCCGGGCAATTTGGCTTTATATGCCCTTTCTTGTTGCAACCAAAACAAGTCACGTTAGAGGTAGAATTTGAATTGTTTGAAGATTTACCTCTTGAGGATTGGAACATCCTCTTCACATCTTTCTTGGTGAGTCTCCTTGACTTCCCACCAAACTTCTTGACGTAATGTGCCACCTCGCTTGCCGATAGCTCATCTTCACTACTTGATGAGTCTTCCTCGGATTCGGATGAGGAGGACACTTCCTTCTTCTCCTTCTTCTTCTTCTCCTTCTTTCCTACAAAAAGAGCTATACCCTTCTCTTTGGATGAAGTGTTAGCTTGTTCATGTAATTGAAATTCACAAAATAGCTCATCTAACTTAACTAATGAAAGATCCCTAGAGACCTTATAGGCATCTACCATTGAAGCCCATAAGGAGGTTCTAGGGAAAGCTTGTAACACATACCTTACAAGGTCTCGGTTATCGACCTTCTCACCTATAACGTGTAGTCCGTTGACTACTTCCTTGAAATGCTCATGCATTTGGCTCACGGTCTCGTTTGTCTTCATAGTGAAGCTTTGGAGTTGGCCAATCAAAAGATCCCTCTTGACCCTTCTTGTTTCTTTGGATCCTTCGTTGAGTTCGATGAGCTTCTCCCAAAGCTCTTTTGCAGAGTTGAAAGGCCCGACTTTAGAGAGTTGCTCCTTGGATAGACCACATTGAAGTGTGGTCGTTGCTTTTGCATTTTCTTGTGCTTTCTTGGCCATATCTCTTGTTCAATCTTTTGTCGGTAGTGGTGCTCCGAATTCGTCGACCGGCTTCTCAAAACCATCTACAACACTAAACCAATTCTCAATATCATTCATTAAGTAATACTCCATCATACCTTTCCAATATCCGAAGTCGTTGTCGTCGAAGAACGGAGGCCTCACCGTGCTATACCCCTCTTGAAAAGCCATCTTTACTCCGGTTGATTGCTAGATCTTCCGATGCGATCCAGGCTCTGATACCACTTGTTGGTGATCGTTTGGAAGCTAGAGGGGGGTGAATAGCATTTTTCGTTTCTACAAAAGTGATTAGCGGAAGCAAACACAAATAATATATGTAAAAACAAAAACAATGCAAATAAAGCCTTTACGTGGTTTGGAGATAACGCTCCTACTCCACGACGATCCTTAAGGTGGATCAACCCAAGCAAATCCACTAAGAAGCTTTCCTTTACAACACAACTCCTCTTCTTTACAAAGAATGAAAATTAAGGCTTACAGAGAAGAGGAGAGGATTTAATATTACTTAGAAAGCTAGAAAACTCGTGGAGACTTTGGAGAAGAATCAGAGAATAAGCATTAACCCCAAAAACCTCCATCAGCCCTCTTTTTATAGAGAGAAGGCTAATTTTCCCATTGGAGCACCATTAGTCGACTGATGTACAACATCAGTCGACTGCTGGCGCAGTTAACGACTTCTAAATAGCCGAATTTGTGGGATTCAGAGTCATTTCTTCCAACGACACTTTCATCGGATCGGTGATCCATCCATCGATCGGTGATGGAAAATCGATCGATCAGTGATCATAGCCCGCAGTCGAGTGAGACTCCATTCTGTGGTTGTTTTTACCTTGATCGATCCGACCTTTGTTGGTAGTCGGTGATTTCAATCGATCGATTGCCCGCCAAGTCGATCGGTGATCATCGAGTTTCACTCACGACTCGATCGAGCACGATCGGTCGGTGATACATCGTATCAGTCGACTGATACTCATCAAGTATGAATATTTCATACTTGATTTCACCCCCTAGACCTAGACTCAACCTTCTAGCTCTTCCTTAAGCCTTGCACCTTCAGGATACCTCCGAGTCTGCGACTTGTTCATCCTTTGCACTTTGCTTCCAAGAGCTTCCTTCGGTTTTGTCATGTCTTGGGTTCTCCTTTGCCAAAGTGTGCTTGAACTTTATGCCACCAAGTCTACATGCTTGGACTTACGCTGCCAAGACTTGCCTTTGGACTTCCTTTGCCAAAGTTTGTTTGAACTTAATGCCGCCAAGATAACATGCTTGGTCTTATGCCGCCAAACCTTTACCTTGGACTTCTCTTGCCAAGATCATACTTGGACTTTGCCTTTACCAAGTCTTTATACTTGGATTTCCCTGTCACTTGAACACGTTCACAATTAGATCACAATTTGTTGCCTAACTTAGATGATTATCCAAACATCAAAACATATAAATGCTTGGGGCATTGTTGCACCAACACCCTCCCACTACAATGAGGTATCACCTGTGTATCCTCCGTGACACACGGTGTAGTGACTTGTGGTATATCCTCTTATACCGGTGGTACTAAAGAAGTGACTTCCCCTTTCAATTCCTCCAGAACAATCTTACTCATGGGCTTGTGGTTCATCACATAGTCTTCCTCTAGAAATCTGGCATTCGTGCTAACGATCACCCTCTTATCTCTAGGACTATAAAACAAACGACCTTTCGTTCCTCTAGGATAGCCAACGAACAGCGCACTTCTGTATGAGGTTCCAACTTACTAGCATCTGCATGTGTTAGACTCCCCAAATCCAAATATATCTTAGACTAGTCTTTCGCCAAGTCCACAATTCTATGGGAGTAGAAGGCACTGATTTAGATGGTACCAAGTTTAGAATATACACTGCCGTATCTAGAGCATATCCCCAGAATGAATCTGGCAACTCAGAATAACTCATCATCGATCTAACCATCTCCATAAGAGTCCTATTCCTTCGCTCTGCTACACCATTCTGCTGGGGTGTGCCAGGTGCAGACAATTGGGATTGAATCCCAGCCTCTGATAATTAATTCCTAAAGTCTCCCAAGAGGTACTCACCACCATGATCAGATCGTAGTGTCTTGATACTTTTACCTTGACGTTTCTCCACATCAGCCTTGAATTCTTTGAACTTCTCAAAGCATTCAGACTTGCGGCGCATCAAGTAAATGTATCCATATCACGAATAATTGTCTATAAAGGAGACGAAATTTTCAAAACCACCTCTTGCCTAGATAGACATAGGACCACACAAATCAGAATGAACCAACTCTAACACATCTTTGGCCCTAAACCCCTTGGCCTTAAAAGGCCTCTTGGTCATTTTATCCTCCAAGCAAGATTCGCAGGTTGGGAAATCTTCCACCACTAATGAACCCAGAGGTCCATCAGCTATCAACCTTTGAATTCTACTTAGGTTAATATGACCAAGTCTTAGATGCCAAAGATAAGTTTGGTTCATCTTCGAAGGTTCTTTTCTCTTATTGGAATTAGAAGATGAGTTATTAACTTCTATTTGCATCGAGGGAGCTTTTGGTTCAAGTGTATACAAATTTCCTATCAATGCACCCGAACAGATAATCTCCCTATTCCTTTTTATAACAACTCTGTCATTAAAAGAAATAGAATATTCATCCAAAAACAATTTAGAAACTGAAATTAAATTCTTTCTAAATAAAGGTGCATGAAGGCAATTTTCCAGAACCAAAGTTTTATTTTCTCGAAAGACAAATAAACATCTCCCACTGCAATAGCCGCCACCTTCGTGGCATCGCCCAAGTAAACAGTAATCTCCCCTTCAGCTAGTCATCGGGTTTCCTGAAACCCCTGCAAAGTATTGCATACATGATCAGTGGCTCCCTTATCTACACACCAGGTGCCAGTAGATAACACCGCTAAACATATTTCAACGACTAGACCAAAGGATATACCTTTGTTCTGCTTCCGGTTGGGGCAGTCCTTCTTCCAATGTCCAGTCTGCTCGCAAGTGAAACACTTGCCTTTCAACTTCTTCACTCCTCCCTGAGATCCTCCCACCACCTTTGCCCCAGCTTGTTTCTTCTTCTTCTTTCCTTTCGGCTTAGAAGTAGAAATCTTTTGGGCAACCATGGCTTGCACCTGAGCACTCTGACGAAAAATCCCCTCTACCGCCTAGAGTTCCGTCTGAAGCTCCGCTAACGAATACAACTGTTGGACTCTCCGAGCCTCAAAAACCGCTTTTTGCGTTGCGGAAACCCCGAAAGTTTGGCCACGGATCCGTGCGAAGATATATAAAATTAAAACATGTATGTGCTTAAGTAAACCTAGATCTACCTTAGATCTAGAAGGTGAGAGCATTACCCTCGTAGCGACACCCTTCGCTTATCCTGCTTGTCCAAACGCTTTGTCGGAACTCAAGAGTGTCAAGTGTACACTCCTCTACAAGTATCCACACGGACAAATGGTGGAGAAAAACACCTTAGAGTGTGCTAGCACCCTTTAGGTATTTCGGCCAAGGAAGTCTTGGGAAAGCAAGAAGGAGAGCTAGGAAGAAGATGATGAAGTTACAAACCAAAAATGAATTCCCATCATCAAATGAAAGTAGCCGACCACTTATTGTTGGGGGGTTACATGCATGCATGTAACTCCAAGAGCCTATGGCTCTTTGTCTCCCTCATGAGGTGGCACCACATGATAAGTCCATGATGATGTGGAACACCATCATTGGCTGGCCCCCATGCCAAGTCACCACGACATGGCAAATGTTCAAGTCAAAATTGATCATTCATCTTCCCTCTCAAGTCAAGTGAAACTTGATAATGTATTATGAAATATCAAGAAAAAAGAATATCTTTTAGAGAAGAAAAGAGGAATAATTTTATTCCTTTCGTTCAATCTATTTCATATCTTCTTTTACAAAGATACATGTATATATATAGGTATAGATATAAAAAAATGTTTTATTTACTATGGTAACCTTAAAAGGTTACTCATAGACATCCAATCAATAACTTAAATTATTCATAATACTCCCCCTTGGATGTCTATTTTATAAAGAATATGCCTCATTAAAACCTTACTAGAGAAAAACCCAGCGAGATAAAAACTCTAGTGAAGGAAAAAGAGCACATCCTTCTTTATACATGTATTTCGATATAATACTCCCCCTGTTAAGGACATTACTTAATATCTCTATAACGTCGCATTCCAATCTTATGAATCAACTTCTCAAATGCTGTTGTGGGTAATGATTTTGTGAATAAATATGCAGGATTCTCACTTGATTGAATTTTGTGTACATCAATGTCTCCACTTTGTATTAAATCATGTGTGAAAAATAATTTTGGGGAGATATGTTTCATCCTATCACCATTGATATATCCACCATGATCATTACGGTAAACAATCCAGCCATGACCACGACCACGACCACGACCACGACCACGACCACGACTACAACTACGACCACGACCGCATCCTCGCCCATGATCATTTTCACATCCTCGTCCATGTCTAGAATTATTATGAGTTGTCGCATTCACTTAAGGGAATGGACTAGAGCTAGTTGGACGAGATTCATGATTTTTCATTAATAACTTGTTATTTTGTTCAGCCACAAGCAAACAAGAAATTAGTTCAGAATATTTCTTGAACCCTTTCTCTCGATATTGCTGCTGTAGAAGCATATTCGAGGCATGAAAAGTGGAGAGTGTTTTCTCTAACATATCATAATCAATAATATTCTCTCCACATAACTTTAATTTAGAACTGATTTTAAAAATAGCTAAATTGTATTCACTCATAGATTTAAAAACTTGGAATCGCAAATGAATCCAATCAGCACGACTTTTACTCCAATTTTATACACACTCAATGTCAAAGTTTATCTTCGGTAATCACAATTTTAAGCTTTATAGTTTTAAAAATATTAGAAAATAATTATGTGACATATTATTTTTTATTTCTGATAATATTATATGTAAGAATTGATAGTTCATATAACTAATTATTATTGTCTAAAATTATTATTAATAATTTGTGATAAATTCCATATAATTATGCATAGCTAATGTTAGAACTAGTGACATAATATTAAATATTTTATTTTTATTTTCTTGTTTGGGTAAATCAAGAATTTTGACCTAATGATCACACATTAATAACTTAGGATTTTGAATAATTTATTGAATGACAAGATTATTTCAAAATTATCAACTTGTTTTATTATTAACCTTTATAAATCATAAGGTGAAATAGGTCATAATCTTTTCATTGAATCATAAAATATTATGATACACTTGTTGATTTTTTTTTATAATTCTTATTCTATATTATTTTATTTTTATGCCTATATAAATCTTATTCTAATTTTATGCTTATGTGTTAGTATTTTATGGCAAACCTCACCAAACTTGAGTTTGTGGCTCTCGACATTTCGGGAAAAAATTACTTATCATGGATCCTTGATGCTGAAATCCATTTGAATGCAAATGGACTCGGAGAAACAATTAAAGAAAATAATAAAGAGACTTTGCAAAATCGAGCCAACAAAGCATTTGGACGAGCGGGATAAGCGAAGGGCGTCGCTACTAGGGTAATGCTCTCACCTTCTAGATCTAAGGTAGATCTAGGTTTTCTTAAGCACATACATGTTTTAATTTTATATATCTTCACACGGATCCGTGGCCGGGCATTTCGAGGTTTCCGCAACGCAAAAAGCGGTTTTTGTGGCTCGGAAAGTCCAACAGTGGTATCAAAGCCACGTGCGAAGCATGTATGTGTTTCATATTTGTAGTTTTTGTATTAGATATAAAAATTAAAGATTTTTAAGTTTCTGTAAATTTCTTATTTTTATAGAATTTTTGGGTATATTTCTCGAAGAGTCGAAGCAATGAGTGTTGGGACACTTGTAGGCTTCAACCACCGAGAAAAACTCTCCGAAACGGCGAGTTCTCTCTTTAGGTTTTTGGGACAGCGACTTAAGTCATTGTAAGATCGTAGTAGGGACACTCACAAAGTTTATTTTGTGAGTAGGGGCGCTGCCCCTATCCCCGAAAGAGGCCTTGTCCCGCGATCGAGCTCGGAAACCGCTTAGCGAGACCGTTACGGAGAGGTGACTCATAAAATTGAAAAAAAAATAGGAAAAATTATAAAAATTTTCTGTAAAATACATAATTTAGAATTATGTATAATTCTGTGATGGTCATGGCCCAAGAACCCCAATATGATTGGATGATGATGTGTTGTAATTCATAATACGACCTGCGTGCCGTTTTTGTGGTTGTGCATGTTGTATACGGTATGCGACCTGCGCGTCGTACCTCTTCTTTTAAAATTCTAGTTGTAAATAGTTTTAGACTCGAATGTAACTCGAGTTTCATGTTTGTAATGTACAAAAATGGAGCGGTGAAAGGTCCACTTCTAGACGGAGTTACTAGGAGGGTGCTGACGACACATGGCGGTCAAAGGAGGCGCTTGGAGAAGCCGCTAACCATAGGATGACCGTCCGATCTTCTCATTGGCTTGAGAAGATCGTAGTAGGACCATGACCTAATCACAATTAATTTAATTATATATATATATATATATATATATTTGTTATGCTTGTATGTATGTGATGCATGCTAGTAGAATAATGATTGTATGTATATGATGCATGCTAGGATATTTTTCTTGTATATATATGATGCATGCTAGAATAATGCTTGTATGTATGTGATGCATGCTAATATAGGATAATAAAGGCCTCAATGTGTATATGATACACATTACGATTAGATTAGATCTTAATCGAATCAACTCGTAAATGCCTACCGAGTCCTTGATACCCATCACTACCTCGATCATTTGTAGTTGTTGAATCTGCCAAAGCAAAGCAACGCATATTATCTTGGTAGGGTGCAGAGGGACAATCTTGGTCCTGCCTATCACGGCTTGGGTTAGAGTAAGCTCAATTAGATTGAGTAAAACTAGTTAACTCAATTGGATCGAGTAGAACTATAGGCATATTCCAACCGTTGGAAAGATAGGATAAGATCGCATTTACACTAAATCTTGGGCGATTTAGCCAAAGCTAACTCAAGGTCTTTTGTAAATGTGGGTCTTGATCCTATAAACAAGAGTTGCATAGAGATGTAATCAGTAATGTGTTACCCACCGATTGTACTAAGTCTTGGGCGATTTAGCCAAAGGTAACTCAAGGCTTAGTATGATGTGGATCTTGTCCCGCAAGAATTATAGCTAGTTTGTATGAATCTAGTAATGTGGTTTGACCACATCCATAACTCGATTCTACAAAATTCCTATAATTCAGTGGGAGCATCATTTGATTAAAGGCCTAATTAAATGATAAAAGGAATATGATATTAATTCTCTGCATTGTATGTTGTAGATTACTATGTCGACAAACACGAACACTCTCTCTTTGTGTTCTGTCCTTGAGAAGGACAAGCTCAATGGAGCAAATTTCCTGGACTGGTATAGGAATCTGAGAATCGTTCTCACCCAAGAAAGAAAACTGTACGTCTTGGAGCAGCCTATTCCGGAGGCACCTCATGCCAATGCCTCGCGAACTGACAAAGATGCTTACAAGAAGCATCAAGATGATGCATTAGATGTGTCATGTCTCATGCTCGCGACCATGAACTTTGAGCTTCAAAAGCAACACGAGTTCATGAATGCTTATGATATGGTTGAACATCTTTGTCAACTATATCAAGGACAAGCAAGGCACGAGAGATATGAAGTCTCTAAGGCATTGTTTGGTTCCAAAATGCAAGATGGGACTCCCATAGGTCCATATGTACTCAAGATGATTGGGTACATAAAAAACCTACAGAGATTGAGATTCCCCCTTGGCCAAGAGTTGGCCACTGACTTGATCTTGCAGTCTTTGCCACAAAGCTACAATCAATTTGTCATGAATCACAACATGAATGAAATTGATAAGCCACTGTCTGAGATGCTCATCATGTTGAGAACTGCTGAGCTCAACCTTAAGAAGGGAAAATCTGACTCCATTTTGATGGTGCATAAGAAGAAAGGCAAGTGCAAGCCTAAAGGTAAGAGAAAGTCCTAAGCTTAGGGCAAAGGCAAATAACTGAAACCCAAAGGAGGGGTGGCCAAAGAAGGGGATTGCTTCCACTGCAACGAAGCTGGACACTAGAAGCGTAACTGCAAAGCTTACCTGGAAGATCTTAAGAAGAAGAGAAGTGAGACTTCTACTTCAGGTATAAATGTTATATAAGTCAATCTATCTATTTCTCCATCATGGGTATTAGATACCGGATGTGCATCTCACATTTGTACCAATGTGCACGCGTTAAGAAATAGCAGGGCATTGACAAAGGGCGAGGTGGACCTACGAGTAGGCAATGGAGCAAGAGTAGCCACTGTTGTTGTAGGAACTTATGATCTATCTTTGTCCACTGGGCTTGTACTAGAATTAGATGAATGTTGTTATGTACCTGCTTTAACTAAGAACATAATTTTGGTTTCTTATTTGGACAAGAAAGGATTTACATTTATAATAAATAATAATTATTGTTCAGTTTATTTAAATGATATGTTCTATTGTAGTGCACCTCTAATGAACAGACTCTACTTTCTAGACTTAGAGAGCCCCATCTATAACATAAGTACCAAGAGGTTCAAGTCAAATGAGTTGAACCAAACCTATCTCTTGCATTGTTGCTTAGGTCACATAAATGAGAGTTGCTTATCTCAGCTCCATAAGGATGGGTTGCTAGACTCATTTGATTTTGAATCATATGAGACATGCGAATCTTGCCTTTTAGGCAAGATGACCAAGAATCCCTTTAGTGGACACAGCGAAAGAGCAATGGACTTGTTAGGACTTATACATAGTGATGTATGTGGCCCTTTCAATGTTGTTGCTAGAGGTGGTTACAGGTACTTCATTACATTTACTGATAACTTCAGTAGATATGGTTATGTGTATCTGATGACACATAAATTAGAATCCTTTTAAAAGTTCAAAGAATTCAAGAATGAAGTACAAAACCAGCTTGGCAAGAGTATTAAGATACTTCGATCAGATCGAGGTGGTGAATACCTTAGCCATGAGTTTCGTGACTATCTAGCTGAGTGTGGGATTCTATCCCAACTCACTCCTCCTAGAACACCACAGTGAAATGGTGTATCCGAAAGGAGGAATCGTACCCTATTAGATATGGTTGTTGGTGCAACAATGCTCCAAGCATTTATGTGTTTTGATGTTTGGATAATCATTTAAGTTAGGCAATGTATTGTGATCTAATTGCGAATGTGTTTAAGTGACAGGTAAAAGAGAAGTCCAAGTATGATCTTGGCAAAGGAAGTCCAAGGGATGGACTTGGCAGCATAAGACCAAGCTTGTAGTCTTGGCAGCGTAAAGTCCAAGTGAACCTTGGCAAAGGAAGTCCAAGTATGATCTTGGCAAAGGAAGTCCAAGGGATGGACTTGGCAGCATAAGACCAAGCTTGTAGTCTTGGCAGCGTAAAGTCCAAGTGAACCTTGGCAAAGGAAGTCCAAAGTAAGGTCTTGGCAGCATAAGTCCAAGCTTGTAGTCTTGGCGGCGTAAAGTCCAAGCATTTGGCAACCCAAGACATGACGAAACCGAAGGAAGCTCTTGGAAGCAAAGCGCAAAGGATGAACAAGTCGCGGACTCGGAGGGATCCTGAAGGCGCAAGGCTTAATACGGAGCTAGAAGGTTGAGTCTAGGTCTAGGGTATAAAAACAAGTATGAATTATTCATACTTCAGTCGGTGAAACCACGACCATCGATCGGCCCGACTTGGACATATCGGTCGATCGATTCGATCGATCGGTGATATGGGGAAACTCGGTGATCAAGGAAAGAATGCCACGAATGCGGTCTCACTCATTGCTGCGTGATCACTCGATCGTGATCACTCCATCGATCGTGATGGAGATCGATCGGTGATCATCACTGGCCGTTGGAGATTGCGGCTCACGAATCTCCGCGGAGATCGCGTTTGAAGCCGCTTGCCGGCGTGGCAATGATCGATGGCATGCATCATCGATCGGTGTCGAGGCCCAGGGAAAAACAGCCCCTCTTCTATAAAGGGGTCATGGGGAGCATGGGGAGGCTAGTGCTCTAACTCCTAACTTCATCCTCGTGCTCACCAAGTTTTCTAAGTGTTTTTAGCAATCCAAAACCTCCTCTTCTATTGTTCTTCATCATCCATCATTGTAAAGAAGAGGAGTGTATTGTAAGAAAGGTTTCTCCACCTTGGTTCATCCAAAGGAGAAGATAGTGAAGCTTGGCTAGGGCTAATCCACCTTACGGATTGCCGTGGAGTAGGAGCGTCATCTCCGAACCACGTAAATTGGGTGTTAGCGTTTGGTTTCTTATTTCGTATTTGTATTTGTTTTGTATTTGTATTTCTTCCGCTAACTTGATTGTAGAAACAAAGAAACGCTAATCACCCCCCCTCTAGCATTACAAAGGTCCTAACAAGTGGTATCAGAGCCCGGATCGCTTGGAAGATCTCACCATCAACCAAGGCATCAATGGCTCTTCAAGAGGGATATAGCATCGCCAAGCCACCACTCTTCGATGGGAGTCACATATTGGAAAGGTAGGATGAAGTACTATTTAATGAGTAATATTGAAATTTGGCATAGTGTTGTAGATGGCTTCGAGGAACCGGTGGATGAGCGTGGAAACCCTATTCCAAGCAAGGATTGGACAAGGGAGATGAACCGCAATTTCGAGTCAAATGCAAAAGCCATCCTCACCATCCAATGCGGCGTCACAATGGAGCAACTCAACAAGGTGGGGCCTTTTGAATCCGCCAAGGAGCTATGGGAAAAGCTCATTGAGCTAAATGAAGGTTCCAAGGAGTCAAAGAGGGCAAAGAAGGACCTTCTAATTGGACAACTTCAAGCCTTCCAAATGAAGATGCATGAAACCGTAAGCCAAATGCATGGAAGGTTCAAGGAAATTGTGAACGGACTCCATATCATAGGTGAGCGAGTTGACAACCGGGATTTAGTAAGGTATATCTTACAAGCTTTTCCTAGAAATTCTTTATGGACCTCTATAGTTGATGCCATTAAGGTAACTAGGGATCTCTCACAAATTAAAATTTATGAACTATTTTGTGAGTTTGAATTGCATGAACAAACTAACATGTCTTCTAAGGAAAAGGGTTTGGCCCTATTTGTTAAAAAAGAAAGAAAAGAAGAAGAAAGAAAGGAAAGAGGTGTCATCTTCATCCGAGTCGAGCAAGAGTCAAGTAGTGATGGAGACTCGGCTAGTGAAGTGGCCCATTTTGTCAAGAAGTTCCTTAGAAAATCAAAGGAATTCAAGAATAGAGAAGCAAGGAAGGGGTTCCACTCATCAAGATGTAAAAGTAGCGTAATTCAAATTTTAACAATAATGTGATTTGTCATGCTTGCAATAAGAAGGGGCACATAAAGCCAAATTGCCCGGAGCTAAAGAAGAAGGAGGAAAAAGAAAAGAAGAAGAAGGACAAGAAGGAGAAGAAGAAGGAGGCTATGGTGGCTCAAACCACATGGGACACACCAAGCGTTGAAGACTCATCTTCCGATGATGAGCTTTGCCACATCACTCGCCATGTGGCACTCATGGCACTAGGAGATGATTCCGGGCGTCAAGCCAAGAAGAAAGCTCCTCAAGTGATGAATCGTCATCTAGTGACGATGAGGTAATGAATTCTCCTAAAGTAGAACTTCTTTACAAATCAATTGCATATCTTCAAGAAGCTCTAGATAAATCTAAATCTAAGGTTAAGAGCATGAAGATAGAATTAAAAGCCATTAGGGATGAAAAACTTTTACATGTTGACTCTTGCATGCTTAGGGAAGAAAATGAAAAACTTAAGGATGAGGTTAGTAAATTGAAAACATGTTTAGAAAAATTTTCAAATGGCTCAAAAGGTCTTGACATGATCCTTAGTAGGCAAAGAGCGGTTTATAACAAGGCGGTTTAGGATATAAGCCAGAAAAAGGTTGCTTATATTTCATTAATTAATAGGAAAGGAACCATTAAGGGTAAGGTTAAGAAAGCTTGGGTACCTAAGAAGTTTTTAATTAATGTTACCGGTCCAAATGTTTGGGTACCAAAAGCTTGTGTTTTTCATGTGATTTAGGTAGGAGAGCGAGGTATGTGGATTGTGGATAGCGGTTGCTCAACACATATGACCGGGGATGTGAGCAAGTTCTCCACACTTAAATACGTGAAGAAGGGAGCGGTATCTTTGGAAATAGTGGAAAACTCAAGATACTAGGTAGAGGTACAATTGAGGTATCCCTAAAATTGTTATTCACAAAGTCTTGCTAGTTGAAAATATGAAGTTTAATTTATTAAGTGTTAGTCAACTTTGTGATGCAAACTATCATGTCTCGTTTTGAATCCTCTAAATGCATGATTAAACACAAGGAATTAAATGATTGCATGTTAGTTGGATATAGAAAATCAAACATCTATTATGTTGATCTTTCATATGCTTCTAACATTTCTACTAAGTGTCTTGTGGCAAAAGAGGAAGAATGTTGGCTATGGCATAGAAGATTGGGGCACGTCAACATGAAAAACATAGCCAAAGTAGCCAAGATGGAGTTGGTCAAAGGGTTACCAAAGATCAAGTATGTCAAGAACAAAATGTGTGATGCATGCCAAGAAGGAAAACAAACAAAAGCATCACACAAAGGTAAAACCTTAACTAATACGCTTTTAACATTAGAATTATTGCATCTTGATTTATTTGATTGCCATAGCACTCCATCTTTAAATGGTAACAAATATTGTTTAGTCATTGTGGATGATTTTTCTAGGTATACTTGGGTTTACTTTATGAAACATAAGGATGATACCTTAGAAATAATCATAGGATTTAGTAAAAGGGTTGAAAATGAAAAGAAACTTAAAATCAACCGGATCCGTAGTGATCATGGTGGTGAATTTGAAAACTTTAAATTTTCACAATTTTGTTTAGAGCAAGGGTACAAGCATGAGTTCTCTTGTCCTAGAACACCCCAACAAAATGGGGTGGTGGAAAGGAGAAATCGTGCCCTACAAGAAGCGGCTAGGACTATGCTAAATGCATACTCTCTACCTAGCTACTTGTGGCGGAAGTTAATACCGCTTGCTATATCCAAAATAGGGTTCAAATCCATAGGTTTTAGGAAAGACACCTTTTGAACTATGGAATGGAACTATTCCTACAATTCACTATTTCAAAGTCTTTGGATGTAAAGTTTATATCTTAAATACCAAAGACAACTTAGAAATTTGAATCTAAAGCGGATGAGAATTCTAGTTGGATACTCATCCACAAGTAAAGGGTATAGAGTCTACAATAAGAGAACCCAAGGGATTGAGGAGTCCTCAAATGTTAAATTTGATGAAACTACGAGTACCTACCCTAGAAAGTCCTCCATTGATAAGGATATTAATGACAATAATCAAGACATTACCCAAAAACTTCAAAATTTGACCATTAGGGGCAATGATCAAGGGGGAAGAAAAGAAGATTCTCGATGAAAGAAGGGTGGAGGATAACAATGATCAATTTGAAACCCCTTCTAGAAACCTAAGAATTCATCAAGATCATCCACTTGACAAAGTAGTAGGAGATCTATCTCAAGGAGTAAGAACTAGGTCATTTCATAGGGCTCCTACTAGTCAAGTTGCTCTCATCTTACAAATTGAGCCTAAATCGATCAATGATGCACTCCATGATCCGGATTGGATTTTGGCAATGCAAGATGAATTGGCTCAATTTGAGAGGAGTCAAGTTTGGGAGTTAGTACCTAGACCCAATGATAGCACCATAATTACTACAAGATGGGTCTTTAGGAATAAGTTAGATGACCAAGGTAACATCACTAGAAATAAGGCTAGGTTGGTTGCTAGGGATTCAATCAAGTTGAGGGCTTGACTACGATGAGACTTATGCGGTTGCTAGATTAGAATCTATTAGAATTCTCTTAGGGTATGCCTCCTACATGGGATTTAAACTTTACCAAATGGATGTTAAATCGGCATTTTTAAATGGTTTTATTAAGGAGGAAGTGTATGTAGAGCAACCACCGGGTTTGAGAACATAGATTATCCAAATCATGTATATAAGCTTAGGAAAGCATTATATGGGTTAAAACAAGCTCCTAGGGCATGGTATGAAAGATTGTCATCCTTCTTAATTTCTAAGGATTTTAGAAGAGGACAAGTAGATCAAACCTTATTTATAAAGTCAACATTGAAAGATATATTCATAGCCCAAGTATATGTTGATGATATCATCTTTGGGTCTACAAATGATGATCTACTTCAAGACTTTATAAAAAATATGGAAAATGAATTTGAAATGAGTCTAGTTGGAGAACTCAATTTTTCCTAGGATTACAAGTAAAACAAACCAATGAAGGTATCCATATTTATCAAACCAAATATGCAAATGAAATGATCAAGAAATTTGGTTTGGAAAATGCCAAAATTGTAAGCACTCCTATGGCCACTAGCACTAGAATAGATAGTGATCATGATGGTAAATCAATCGATCTTAAACTTTATAGGAGTATGATAGGTAGCCTACTATACCTAACCGCTAGTAGACCCGATATTTTATTTGCGGTAGGTATGTGTGCAAGATACCAATCTTGTGCCAAAGAATCACATTTAGTAGCCACAAAAGAATTTTAAGATATATTAAAGGTACTCTAAATGTAGGACTTTGGTATCCTAGGACTAGGTCATTTGAATTGCTTGGTTATACCGATTCCGATTATGCCGGGTGCAAATTGGATAGGAAAAGTACTAGTGGTGGATGCCAATTTCTTGGGTCCTCCTAGTTAGTTGAGTAGTAGGAAGCAACATTGTGTTGCTTTATCAACCACCGGCGAATATGTGGCTATGGGTGGTTGTGTAGCTCAATTGCTTTGGATGAGACATACTCTTGTGGACTATGAGCTACACTACTCTAACATTAAGGTTTATTGTGACAATGTGAGTACCATCAACTTGACCAAAAATCCGGTACATCACTCTAGGACCAAGCACATTGAAGTGAAACATCACTTCATAAGAGATCATGTGGCAAGAGGGACATTGAACTTAATTATGTAGAATCTAAGTCCAACCTTGCGATATCTTCACCAAAGCTCTTCCCAAAATGAATTTTCATCTTTAAGGAGAGCTTGGTATGTGTTTTGTGGAGTAAAATTCTAGGCTTGCATAATCCCATGATTATATGTTATCTTTATACCTTGTTACATCTCACAAAAGCCTTAAGAACCTTGATTTTTGTATTGAGACACCTAGAACCATGTGAGATAATAGGAAGGTGTACTTGGCTCATCATGCTTGTTATGATGCATTACTATGGGCCAATGACACACCTAGAGACATAAACACCTTATGGACCAATCATTGGGAAGGCTTGTATTCAAGTAATGGATACATAGCTCAAAGAACATGGTTGGAAATTCCAAATAATATATATTTTAAACTATGTTCATCATATTTTGAAAGACAATTTCCAAATGAACCACAAAAGTGATACAAAGGTTGCAAACTCTTTAGAACTTTTGTTAGATTCCAAGGTTGTATCAATCTTGAAATCTGAAAAACATATATTTTTCAAATTATTTTTCCTTCATCAAGTATGATTTCAGAAATGTGTACGCGAAATTTCGTGATTTTTCAAGATTTCTGGAATTTCTACTGCATTTCTAAAGTTAAAGGTGAAAATTTGAAATTTGATTCTAGCAATGACGGTTCAAAAACGACTGATCGATACACTGCGTTTTCTGATATTAAACTCCATTTTCTGATATTTAGTGTATCCTTGATGTCCTAAAACTATGGTATGATAATATTGCAATAAACAAAGTTGTAGGACAGATTAATGCAGTGTTTTAGGGGGAGTTTCATATATAATAGCGTTTTTCTTCCCTAAAATCCATTGTTGGTGCAAAGTTAGAACTTCATGGTTAATTCCTTGATATGCTTTGCTTCAAATATGGTTTACACATCATATCTTGGATTAAGGGGGAGCCTAATTTCAATCTTATACCTTAGTCCAAGATCCAATACCCTTAACTCTTTCATTTATGAATCCTTCTCTTTTTGATGTCTGTCAAAGGGGGAGAAGGAATGTTTAAGTTAGAATCTATATTGGAAATATGATTAAAAAGACCTAACTTAAATGATTGTCAAACATCAAAAAGGGGGAGATTGTTGGTGCAACAATGCTCCAAGCATTTATGTTTTGATGTTTGGATAATCATTTAAGCTAGGCAAATGTATTGTGATCTAATTGCGAATGTGTTTAAGTGACAGTAAAAGAGAAGTCCAAGTATGATCTTGGCAAAGGAAGTCCAAGGGATGGACTTGGCAGCATAAGACCAAGCTTGTAGTCTTGGCAGCGTAAAGTCCAAGTGAACCTTGGCAAAGGAAGTCCAAGTATGATCTTGGCAAAGGAAGTCCAAGGGATGGACTTGGCAGCATAAGACCAAGCTTGTAGTCTTGGCAGCGTAAAGTCCAAGTGAACCTTGGCAAAGGAAGTCCAAAGTAAGGTCTTGGCGATAAGTCCAAGCTTGTAGTCGGCGTAAAGTCCAAGCATTTGGCAACCCAAGACATGACGAACCGAAGGAAGCTCTTGGAAGCAAAGCGCAAAGGATGAACAAGTCGCGGACTCGGAGGGATCCTAAAGGTGCAAGGCTTAATACGGAGCTAGAAGGTTGAGTCTAGGTCTAGGGTCGAAAGACAAGTATGAATTATTCATACTTAATGCGTATCAGTTGACTGATACGATGTATCACCGACCGTCGTTCGTTTACCGAGTCGTAGTGAAACCACCACCATCGATCCGACTTGGACATGTCGGTCGATCGATTTTGACGATCACCGACCGATATGGGAAAGCGATCGATCAAGGAAAGAAATGTCATAGAATGCAGTCTCACTCGACTGCTGCCGTGATCACTCGACTGATCACTCCATCAGTCGACTGATGGAGAGATCAGTCGACTGATCACCTAGCCGTTGGAGATTGCGGCTACGAATCTCCGCGGAGATCGCGTTTCAGAAGCCATTGGCTTCGGCGGCAGTCGACTGATGGCATGCATCAGTCGACTGATCGAGGCCCAACGGGAAAAATAGCCCCTCTTCTATAAAAAGGGGTCATGGGGAGCATGGGGAGGCTAGTGCTCTAACTCCTAACTTCATCCTCGTGCTCACCAAGTTTTCTAAGTGTTTTTAGCAATCCAAAACCTCCTCTTCTATTGTTCTTCATCATCCATCATTGTAAAGAAGAGGAGTGTATTGTAAGAAAGGTTTCTCCACCTTGGTTCATCCAAAGGAGAAGATAGTGAAGCTTGGCTAGGGCTAATCCACCTTACCGATTGCCGTGGAGTAGGAGCGTCATCTCCGAACCACGTAAATTGGGTGTTAGCGTTTGGTTTCTTATTTCGTATTTGTATTTGTTTTGTATTTGTATTGCTTCCGCTAACTTGATTGTAGAAACAAAGAAACGCTAATCACCCCCCCCTCTAGCATTACAAAGGTCCTAACAATGGTATGATCTATGATGAGTCACACAGATCTTCCTATATCCTTTTGGGGATATGCTCTAGACACAACAGACTTTACCCTTAACCGTGTACCATCCAAGGTTGTGATAAAGATGTCATATACGATATGGACAGGGAGAAATCCCAAGATATCTTTCATGAGGATTTGGGGTTGTGAGGCTTATGTTCGACGTCAAGTCTCAGACAAACTGGGACCCAAATCCGATAAGTTCTATTATGTTGGATATCCCAAGGACACGAAGGGATATTATTTCTACATTCCCAGTCAGCACAAAGTGTTTGTGGCAAAGACTGGGGTTTTTTTAGAAAGGGATTTTGTTTCTAGAAAAATTAGTGGGAGTACGTTCGATCTTGAAGAAATTTAAGATAAGGACTATAACACTGAGGCCTTGATGGAGGTTGAACAGGAACCACAAAGTGTTATGGGTGATGAGGTTGTTGCACAAAGAGTTGTGGAACAACCACCTATTCAGGTAGACCTACCTTTTCGCAGGTCTGATAGGGTACGTCGTCAGCCTGAGAGATACTCATTTCTCTTATCTGACCATGATGACGTTATGCTCATTGAGAATGAGCCTACCTCCTATCAGGAAGCTGTGATGAGCCCAGATTCTGAGAAATGGCTAGAGGCCATGAGATCCGAGATGGAATCCATGTACACCAACCAAGTATAGACTTTGGTTGATCCACCTGAATGGGTCAAACCCATTGGGTGTAGGTGGGTATTTAAGAGAAAGACTGACATGGATGGACTTATGCATACTTATAAGGGCCGATTGGTGACTAAAGGTTTCAAGCAAATTCATGGTATTGACTATGATGAAACCTTTTCTCCAGTGGCGATGTTTAAGTCCATTCGGATCATGCTTGCTATTGCAGCATACCACGATTATGAGATCTGACAGATGGATGTCAAAATTGCATTTCTGAATGGAAACTTGCTCGAGGATGTGTACATGACACAACCTGAGTGTTTTGTAGATCCACAGCATACTGGGAAAGTATGCAAGCTGCAAAGGTCCATTTATGGGCTAAAGCAAGCTTCTCGGAGCTGGAATCTTTTATTCAATGATGCGATCAAATAGTTTGGTTTCATCAAGAATGAAGATGAACCCTGTGTCTACAAGAGGGTTATTGGGAACACAGTTGTCTTCCTTGTACTGTATGTGGATGACATACTACTCATTGGGAATGACATCCCTTCGCTACAGTCTGTGAATACTTGGCTGGGGACGTGCTTCTCAATGAAGAACTTAGGTGAAGCAACTTGTATTCTAGGCATCAAGATCTATAGAGATAGATCTAAGAGATTGCATGGCCTAAGTCAGAGTACATACATTGACACGGTATTACTACGGTTTGCCATGCAGAATTCCAAGATGGGACTTCTGCCGATGTCACATGATGTGAGTCTTTTGAAGACTCAAAGTCCCTCTTCTAGAGAGGAGAGAGATCGCATGGATAAGATCCCTTACGCATCTGCTATAGGATCTATCATGTACGCCATGCTATGTACTCATCCTGATGTCTCGTATGCTTTGAGCATGATGAGTAGATACCAGTCAGATCAAGGTGAGCGTCACTGGATAGCAGTCAAGAATATTCTTAAGTACTTGAGAAGGACTAAAGAATATTTCTTGATATTTGGAGGCGATGAGGAGCTAGCTGTAAAGGGTTACAGCGATGCCAGCTTCCAAACTGACCAGGATGATTATATATTTTTTTGAATGGTGGCGCTGTGAGTACCCACAGAAGCTAACATCACAGATCCCTTAACCAAGGCTTTGGCACAGAAAAAGCATGATGGTCACACTAGGTCATTGGGTATTAGATACTACAGTGATTGGCACTAGTTCTAGTGGGAGATTGTTAGTGAAAGCCTTAGAGTCAATCATGTGATGATTGTTGTATGGACTTTATTGTATCATATTCCTATTTATAAAGGCATGGTTATTATATTTACTTGTATTGGTGCCAAATAACTAAGTATAGTAATGTCCTTGAGTAGTAGGTTCTTATCTATATCAATCGATTGGTTGAATCGATAATGAGATGATATAGAGAACACTACTATTAATCATTCCTAGTCAAGTATTAACATTCAAGGACAATGTTAATGCGTAGAGACTAGCATGTAGGTCAACACGATGACTTGATCTCACAAGTCATGGATATGAGATATCAAGTTGACACATGGATATGCATTGGAGAATGTATACTGAATGACCCGCCATGAAAAAGTATCATGGATCGTTATATGAGTGTCATATACTTTCTCATGTGGCTATTAGTATGACTATTAGTCCTTAGACCTGAAGTCACCATGGCTCCCTACATAAGGAGTTGCATACTTTGGCTTCGTCAAACGTCACTGTAGGAGATCGGTACGACCGGCTAGAGGGGGGTGAATAGCCCTCTTACGATGGACGTTGTATTTTGCTCGTCTACAAAAACGTTAGCGCAAGCGGAAGCAATAAACTAAGACAAGCAATAAATTAAAATACAAACGCTAACAAAGAATATAACGTGGTTCACGGCTACGCCGCTAATCCACGATCCCGATTCGTTCGAGGTGAATCACTCCTTCAAAGCCAATCCAATATTGGTCTCTCCTTTGCACCAAGCTAGGTGGAGGTAACCTTTACAAATCAAGCACACTCCCTCTTTTACAATAGATGTGAAAGAAAGCTAAAAGAAGGAGTTTGAATCTTGTGGAGCACTTGGATGGTCGTTTAGAACTTGAGCATTAACCTCCCAAAGCTCCACACCTTCTCTTTTTATAGAGAAGGCTGATTTCTTCCCGTTGGCCGCCATCAGTCGACTGCTGACCTTGGCAGTCGACTGCCGTCACTACAACGGCCTCCGAACACGTCGGATCCCGACCGTTGTAGTCCAACGGAACTCTTGGCAGTCGACTGATGGACCTCATCAGTCGACTGTTGCCTCCGTAGTCGACTGCCCAGTCGGCTACGAACGGTTCTGTGGCCAAAACCCTATTGACCAGTCGAGCCGCTTGGTGATCGGTGGTAGCCGATCGCCCACGATGGCGGATCGATGCCACACTCCACCATATACCGGTCGAACTCCACTCGACTGGAAGCGGGCCGATCCGCCATGACATGGCAATGATCCGTGTCGGGAAAAACCATCCGACACTTGGCCAAATGGCCAAGTTTCACCTAAGAGCTACCCCTCCCCGGGTTACAATTGCTCACTCTCATCTCTCGGAGTCCCTTGCCTTCGAAGTTCTCTTCGTTCTCGGCCACGTCCCTCAGCAGCATCAGGCGCACGGCTCTGCAATGCTCCTTCGCGTCTCTTGCCTCGAAGTCTACTTCCTCCGGCTTCACTCCAAGCTTCTCGTCCGGCAGTCCCTCGGATGCTCCAAGCGCACGGCTTCCGCAAAGCTATCCTTCACCGACTCAAGGCACGAGTCATGAGATGTGAAACTCGCCACGGCTCCATGTGCGAATTACTAAGTCCTGCATGACTTCAACGCACATATCAAATCAACATATCAAACTAACTTAAACCCTTTGCCACACCATCAAAACCATATTACGGCAAGAGATTGCCCTAACAGTCACCAGTAAATGGGTGGACTATAAAGATGATTACTGGTTATGTAACAAATTATGCAGAGGGATGTGAGTGATGTAGATGGGATCTATCGCTCCTATATGACGGGAGTGACATCGTTATTCTTGATAGAGTGAGACCACGAAGTGCATGGCCATGCCCAAATGAGTCAATATGAGATATTGAGCTCATTTGATTAGAGTGAGTCTACTTGGAGTTCAAGATATAGATTGTACCGAGGATTACACGGTCTATACCTCAATTGGTCAATCTAGATGTCAAGGATAGAGGAACATTGTCACATATTGTGAGAGACACAATTAGTAGTCACAAAGGTGATGTTGGAGCTCAACATTCTTGTAACTTGGGTAGCAATGATGTGTTGCTAGATACCGCTCATTGCTTATGTTCCAAAATCAGTTTAGGAGCATTGCCAATATTACAAGAACCTATAGGGTCACACACCAAGGGCAATTAAATGGAGATTAGGTATATATGATGAACCATGAGGATTAGGTTAATCGGATGAACCAAATTGGATTAATAGTAATCCAAATTAGACTCAATTTAATTCATTGGGTCAATTTAAATTAGACTCATTCAACACTTGAATCAAATTGAGTCTAACTCAATTAGTCTAATTTGGATTACTCTTAATCCAATTTGGTTCATCCCATGAACCTAATCCTCATGGATCATCATATAAACCTAATCTCCATCTAATTGCCCTTTGTGTGTGACCCTATAGGTTCTTGTAATGTTGGCAATGCTCCTAAACTGATTTTGGAACATAAGCAATGAGCGGTATCTAGCAACACATCATTTCTACCCAAGTTACAAGAATGTTGAGCTCCAACATCACCTTTGTGACTACTAATTGTGACTCTCACAATATGTGACAATGCCCCTCTATCCTTGACATCTAGATTGACCAATTGAGGCATTGACTGTGTCATCCTCGGTACAATCTATATCTTGAACTCCAAGTAGACTCACTCTAATCAAATGAGCTCAATATCTCATATTGACTCATTTGGGCATGGCCATGCACTTCGTGGTCTCACTCTATCAAGAATAACGATGTCACTCCCGTCATATAGGAGGGATAGATCCCATCTACATAACTCACATCCCTCCGCATAATTTGTTACATACCCAGTAATCGCCATTATAGTCTACCCATTTACGGGTGACGTTTGACGAAGCCAAAGTATGCAACTCCTTATGTAGGGAACCATGGTGACTTCAGGTCTAAGGACTAATAGTCATACTAATAGCCACATAAGAAAGTATATGACACTCATATAACGATCCATGATACTTTCTCATGGCGGGTCATTCAGTATACATTCTCCAATGCATACCCATGTGTCAACTTGATATCTCATATCCATGACTTGTGAGATCAAGTCATCGAGTTGACCTACATGCTAGTCTCTACGTATTAACATTGTCCTTGAATGTTAATACCTGACTAGGAATGATTAAGAGTAGTGTTCTCTATATCATCTCATTATCGATTCAACCAATCGATTGATATAGATAAGAATCTACTACTCAAGGACATTATTATACTTAGTTATTTGGCACCAATACAAGTAAATATAATAACCATGGCTTTATAAATAAGAATATGATACAATAAAGTCCATGCAACAATCATCACAAGATTGACTCTAGGGCTTTCACTAACAACAACCTCTTGTTGTAGTTCAGGCGAAACTGCTCAAAACTCCTAGGTAGAGACTGGAGTATGATATTGACCTGGGTTTCCCCATCGATGTCATCTCCAAGGACTTCTAGCTCATTCGCAGATTTAGGAGGACACTCTTTGAGGAGTACATACTTGTACTCCTCAACAGTTAAGACAATATCTAGATTCATTTTTCCAATTAACATAATTATATACAGTAAGTTTATTTTTGTTTAGTATCATAACAAGTGGACTGAAAGTCATTTTTGAAAAACCTTAGAATCACATAGATCAAAACATTAGATTTTAAAAAATTATTGATTCCTCAAACAATAAAATTTTAAAATCAACCAACACTTCAAAACACCGAGATTATCGTATGCCACGATAGTGTGGACGTATACGAATTCTACATTTGTAAGAGGAGGTTTTACCCATTAATTTTATTATCTTGTCAACCTAACTTTTTCACAAATAAAATTAATAGTTGATTCCTCTTTGGGCCTACAAATAAAACCAGTGACTCCGATGGGGAGGATACTTATATTTGTATCTAAGTGTTCACCATTACTCGGTACCAAGGTAATTATCTCAGGTTATGTCCCTTCCGATGGGGAAGTACACACGCTCCTTAATAATTTTCTATAACTATATTCGACCATGTGATCCATAAAAAAACTCATCCGATGGGGAGGAAGGCACTTAGAGCCGACGCACAAGTTTGTTTGCATCACATGTTAAATCGTAATGGAGGCCGTGGGAATTTATAAAAATATCCCTCTCCCACTTAGTAATTTAAAATTGAGGAATTTTCTAGCCTACGACATGCATATCAAACAATAAGCAATAAACATGAAAAATAAATATTTTCCAACTATTATGGATTTTATCTTCAATATGTCTCCCGTCGTATCGCCATCTCGTCCGCTCCTCCCTACGCCATGTACAAGCCATCCGGAGATCCTAGACGAGAAAAATCTATTTTAATTTACATCTATCGATCCTATACTCCAGGAGGGAGTGTACAAGAAATCTAGATCGAAAGTAAACTAAAATAAAAAGAGTGGCTAAACAATGTCGTATCTAATTACAAAAATTAAATACTATTCTCATCAACCCCGAGGATTCAACAAAATATACAATTACACACATACAATCACATACACACATATGGCTATAATAGTTGGATCCTATGCCTGCAACCAAAAAGTTAACCTACGAACATCCTACTATTATCCGGCACATATAATATATGAAAAGTGCATAAAAGTAACCGAATCCTAAACACACAAAACCAGAAACCGTGGCTCTGATACCAATTGAAGGTAGGAAACTTCGCTTCCCACTTCAACTCGGTCGCTTGTTCATGGCGATCCCTTCTACGTCCTAGGATAAAAAATTTATCCTTGACAAGAGGGATTACCCAAGCTACCATTTCATCGTCGTACTATTCGATTAGAGTGGTCACTTGAACAAACTTGTTGTTCAAGCAACCAACCTCTATTCTACGATTAGCCACGGAATAGACGATGTACGGATCACCAGCTTTTGTGTTTGTATTCAGGGTCCAAGTTAATTTAGCTACAAAATAAAACATACAACATGCATATAATTGAAAAACAATTATAGACATAATACAAAAGAACACTAATCAAAATAAACAAGATTATACCTCTTGTTATACCTCTTGATCTTCTATTGTATGTCCTTCCTCCTTTTGGACGTCGTGTGGGCGACAATCTTCCAAAAGTCAAAGCCTCCTAGATCACCAATCTTCCTTTCCTCGTTCACTCCGAACAAAGGAAGATCATAAAACAAAACTCTTCTTTTTATCTAGAACCAGCCACCAAGTCAATGGACTTGATGTTGCCGCCGGCTAAGGAAGAGAATATGGAGTATGGGAACTGGCCAAAGGAGAATCAAGGAGGGTGATGGGCGTCGGCCAACTCTTGGAGAAGAGAAAGGAAACCAACCCTTCACCTTGTAGGTGCCCAAAACCCTAACCCTAGCTCTCCTAGTTGCCACCGGCCAAAGAAGAGGGGAAGAGGGTGGTGCCACCGGCCAAAAGAGAATCAAGGAGGGTGATGGGCACCGACCAACTCTTGGAGAAGAGAAAGGAAACCAAACCTTCACCTTGTAGCCGCCCAAAACCCTAACCCTAGCTCTCCAAGGTTTCTTGCCGCCCAAGCCAAAGGAGGCAAAACCCTAATCTCCCTTCCATTAGTTGCCGCCCAATCCATAAGCCCCTTTTTATAGTGTTAGGCTTAAGCCTTGTTTTAATCTCTACCGTTGGTTCTAGGGATTTAATCTCAACGGTCGGATCTAGAGATTTAATCTCAACCGTCGGATCTAGAGATTTAATCTCCATCGTTGGATCTAGAGTTTTGTTTTCAACCATTGGATCTAGTCTTCATGAGGTTTTAATAGGCTACAATAGGGACCATGAGGAGGAGTTGGATCTTGGCCACCCAATGAATCAAGCCCACATAAAGTCCGATCCATTAATGATAATCCATTCTACTAGAGGATTATCATTGATCTACCTCACCAACCCCCATAAGTTAATATGGGCTCCATATATTATTTGTACATTTTTCTCCCCGTGTTTAAGATCTCGAATGTTCGTCGATTAATTAATTTACTGACAATTAATTAATCAACATCTAACTCCATGAGTAGTACCACTCAACCTTATCATCATGTCAGACCAAGTCCACCTGCAGGGTTTACATGATGAACCTTATGAGCTCCTCAAGGGGACATCATCATTCTAATATATAGGACACAGTTTCCTCCTATAATCAACGACACACCATATAAATAATATCATTTTCCAACTTACTGAGCCTATCGATTTAATCGATAAATCTCGCCCATTGGTAAATAAAAGAAATGAATACTAAGTATATGTGCCCGTTATTATATCGGGATTAAGAGCATGTACAATATAATATTTGAGGTCCGATTCGATTATGTAGTCAACAATAAATCGAATCACCTCTAAGTCGGTCATGCTCAATACACACAAAGTGTATTAGTGTGATTCTATGGTCAAGACAAACCAATACCAAATCACACTACAACCATACCAATGGTTTGTCCAAAGCCATCTAGGTTGTGAGCCTTTACTTATACTCAACAAGGAGCTGATAACATGATCTACTGTGTGATACTACACACAATGTTATCTACAATGTAATGTATTAGACAGTATGCATAATCACAAATATGCAAACAATGATCATGTGATTCTTATTTCAAAATAAAGATGGTCATACAAAAGATAGACTTTTCAGTATACATCCCAATAGCTAGAAGGCTTAGGTCTAGACTAAGGGTGGTCTAGCAGGTATGGGGGAACCATACTTGGGTTAAAACCTCATGTTTGAGGTGTGCCAGTCGACTGGTGTTATGTGGCAGTCGACTGATGTGAGTCAACTACGGTTTGACTTTTGGAATTGGCCTAGCAGTCTACTGCCAGAGGTGGGCAGTCGACTGATTGGTCGAGCAGTCGACTAGTGCTCGAGAATTCGGGCACAGAATGGAGTCGAGACTCGACTATGGGGGAAGCAGTCAAGTGAAGGCTCCATCAGTCGACTGATGGATATGATCAGTCGACTGATGATGGATCCATTGGATTTTTCCAGCGTGGATCTAGCCGTTGTCTCACGACAATAGTGGCATCAGTCGACTGATGGTCCCGAGTAGTCGACTGATCGACGATTTCCAACACAGGTTGAAGCTTTAAATGGAGCTCATGGAGGAGGAAATCCATACCGATTCTTGAAGTCTTTTGGGGTGATTTACTGCTATAAATTAGGGACTCCAAGTGCAATTCAAACAACCAAAGATCAAGCATTCAAAAGAGCAATTATAAAGTAGTTTTCTTTACTTGCATTGTATTTCTTTACTTGTATCTATTTCTTATTGTTGTAAGAATATTTGTACGAGGTTTCTCCGCCTCCGACTTGGGTCGAGAAGGAGTATTTGTGATTAGTGATTGCGTGTGCATCACTAGAGCTCTTTAGAGCTCGATCCGTGGAGTAGGAACCATTCGGTTTCGAACCACGTTAAATACTTGTGTTTGCGTGTTTGTCGTGTTTCATTATTTCCATATTATTATTCCGCTGCGTGCTAACTAAGTTTGTAGACGAACGCGAAATAAATTCCATCTCGCTATGAGCACGACGCTATTCACTCCCCTCTAGCGGTCTACATTTACCCTACAATTGTCACATATTGTGAGAGTCACAAAGGTGATGTTGGATCTCAACATTCTTGTAACTTAGGTAGCAATGATGTGTTGCTAGATACCGCTCATTGCTTATGTTTCTAAATAGGTTTAGGAGCATTGCCAACGTTACAAGAACCTATAGGGTGACACACAAAGGACAATTAGATGGAGATTAGGTTCATATGATGGACCAAGAGGATTAGGTTCATGTGATGAACCAAATTGGATTAAGAGTAATCCAAATTAGACTAATTGAGTTGGACTCAATTTGATTCAAGTGTTAAATGAGTATAATTTAGATTTGATTCATTGAGTCAATTTAAACTAATGAATAGAGATTCATTAAATTAAATTGACTTGAATCAAAGGTTGGATTTGATCAACCATGGGAGATAAGAGATCAAGTTTGACTTGACATGAGAGGGAAGATGAAGGGTCAAGTTTGACTTGACCAAATGTCACTTCATGGTGACTTGGCATAGGGGCCGGCCAATGATGATATTCCAAATCATCATGGACACATCATGGTGTGCCACCTTATGGGGAAGGCGAAGAGCCATGGCTCTTTGTATTTCATGGAGGTATTTATCCCTCCTTAATGTGGTCGGCCAAGGATTGAATGAGTTGGTGGTGAATTGATTTCGTCTTCTTCCTCCTATCCTCTCTTGCTCTCTCCCTCATCCTCCATTGCCATGACCTCCAAGGGTGCTAGCAGACTCTAAGTGATCTTCTCCACCTTTTGTTTGTGTGGATACGTGTAGAGGAGTGTACACTTGACACTCTACGAGATCCGGCAACCATTTGGATGAGCGGGATAAGCGAAGGGCATCGCTACAAGGGTAACGCTCTTCCCATGTAGATCTAAGGTAGATCTGGTGTTTCTAAACATATACATGAATTTATTTTATTTATCTTCGCATGGATCCGTGGCCAACTTCCAAGGTTTCCGCAATGCAAAAAGTGGTTTTTGCGGCTCGGAGAGTCTAACATAACTCTCAATTGACATTTTAGTTATTAGAGATGCTCAGATTGTATAAGCCCATTTGAAAAAATTAAAATTCCAGTGAGCATGAGAGAAATAAAAGCTCTTTAATCAAAATAATAGAGAGAATGAAAATAAATAAAGAAGAGCTTGAAAATAGTTATCGTGTGTGAAAATAGTTTGGAGCCCTTTTAATACCGAGTTAGGTTACTGGAGAAACATTTATCAATTTCTCTCAATTGGGAGCACGCCTTTGAGACTTTATGTTAGTTTGTGAGGATGACTCTCACTTAGGATAGGTAAGTGTCTAAAGAGAAAAACTTTAGGAACACAATGAGATGACAACTTGACATAACTTGGAATTTAAAAACTCTATGATCAAATTATACGCTTGCACGAAAAACTTTCTTTGTAGACTTGGTGAACTCAATTGTTTGACTTGATAGTAGTACCACTTGATAGGATTACATGAACATACTAGATAATGAAACTATTTATTTATGTGCATTGAGCTGAGCACTGAAGTTTGTTTGAGGATAAGCAAAGATGTAAGTCTGGAGAATTTTGATGTGTGTTTTTTATATAGAGTTTTAATTATCATTATGACACACATCTTTCTTCACTTCATGTCATTTATTGCATATTATCTCGTGTTTTGCATCATTTTACTACTTTCTTTGTTCGAAGATCTACTTTTGTTATTTTTCCTGATAGGCCGAAGAATTGAAGCAAAAAAGGAGCTTTAGATAGAGCAATTCTAGCAATGAAGACAAGTGTGTTCCCTAGAGCTAAACAGGTCGAAAAGGAGTCTCCAATGAGAAACACTCGGGGGGTGTCTTTTTAACACGACCATGTTAAAAAGATATCACCATGTTAAAAGACAATGGGGGCCATGTTCTACAACACAATTATATCTTTCCACCAGAATGGGACATAATGGAGTCGTGTTTCGGGACACGACTATGACCCGTAGAAGTAGAATTTTCAAAGAAGAACACAGTGGAGCCATGCCATGTGACATGACCTTGTCAGGAGGCGATGATTACAAGAAAATAGCAATTTTTGGGAGATCTGGAGTCGTAATTATACAAGGAAAGGTCGTCTAAGGGCCCAAGGGAGGCAAAGGGTATTGTCTAAGGGCCCCAATGAAGCTGTTAAGGCCCCCCAAAAGCTCCAAGGTCAAGATACGAGGGGAACATAGTTCCGAAACTCTATATATGAGCATGGATTGCAGCCGAAGACTTTCATCAATCGAGACTACACTCTCTTTACCCTTTTTCTTGTGGTTTCGATTATGATTTCTCTTTTTCAATGAATTTCGATTGTAACTCCATCTTTATGGAGTAGATCTTGAGATTCTAGGACAAGGGAGCAACTCTTTGATTTGTAAATATTCTATTTCAGTGAATCTATGTTTGTTTATATTGTTTTCATGGAATATACATCTATGTTTGCTTCTTATTTGATGATGTGATTGTTTGTGGCTCGGATCTATTGCGTTTACATGATCTTGATGCCAAAAGCTCAAGATTGTATTCTAGGGGTGCGGAAATGGACTGAAAGGTGGATCCAATCCCTCGACTTGTAAAAATATAAGATGTGGAGGAATCTACTATAAAAGTAGATCAATTCATCACGAGGAACCCATAGATTATCACAGAACTAAATGAATTTATTCCAAGCCAAGGCCACATAGTAGGAGAAGGCAACTCGGGAATTGTGGGACCATGTGACAGGGGTCTCCTTGAGAAAACTATCCTTTAGCTATGTCACTCTGAAAGTAGACATCGGATTGGAGTAGATACACCAGTGTAGTTCCAAAGGTTCACATCGGATAAAATTGAATAGTCTACCTACTTGAGCAATCATTGAGAATGAAGAACAAAATATAGATCAAATGTTTACAATCATTTAGGTGAAACCAAAATCTTAGAATCACCCTCGCAAATTCTGATTTCCTCTTTCCCCTGTTCTCGACATCTCAATTCTGATTTCCCCTCCTTTTGCTCTCAATATCTCAATTCTCTGTTCCTTCTTCTCAACTCTCTGTTCCTTCTTCTCTCACTGCCATTTTCAAACTTAAAATAATTTCTCAACCACCTGATAGGCTTAGACAATCTATATTTATTTAGTAAACTAATACTCGATTTATCAGTCTATGTGGAATTCATAATCTTTATTATTTGATGGCGACCGTGCACTTGCAGTTGACAATAATTAATAAAGAGGTCAAAGAGAATTACAAAGACTTCAGAAATAAATTGTCAAATCTCCATTTACAAGTGCAATCAGCTCCATAAATTGGTATTACGAGAAGATTGCAATAGCCATTACGCAACTGTTATGGCTTCTTGATAAAGCAATTTGGCATAACTTTTTACTCTAGGCTTTGAAATAACCTCTGCATCTCATAACAAGTTTGTTTCTGCCTGAATTCTCTATGATTTCTTCCCAACCATACTAATCACAGCTAGCCCAGACCGATGCTGTGAAACCAGGCTCTAGGTCATCTCCTTATATACTATCTGAAACTGAAAGATCTGTTGCACAGCTGATGATGTTTCATTCTTGTTCCACCATATTGCATTGCTGAAATAGGTGCATAACTGTCTCACCCTCAGAATCACAATGCATACATGTGACGTTAAGGATCATTACATCCCATAGTTGAGAACGTCCTTTGTGTTTATCTTAAGACCGAAAAAGAGTGAATTTTAACTTAGGTCGTGAAAGCAGAAATCCAAATTGAAGCAGTGAAATAGTAACTTTTACCACAAAGCTCACTCTGATAAGCATTTTTGACAAGAAAGTTACCTGAGCATTCCCATCCCCAGGATATTGAGCCAAGCAGATTTTGTGTCAGGACGTGTGATGAAATGTAGTGGAAATCTTATCCCAAGTCTAAAAGGTGAATGATATAGGGGAAATATTGACCCATATACTCAATTGGTGAAGATAGAGAGGGTGCTAAGGTTCATGGGAAAGGGGGTCACATCCGCTGCTGCTAGGGTGGTTTCCTCAGGGGGATGGCAACTCTTCCAGTTACTTCCTCCGCCATTCGCCGAGTCATCTTCCGCACCAAGCCTCGTCAGCCACTCATATCCTCCACCAAGTTTGACAGTAGTGGTCTTTTCATCCCTCCATCTCCTCTGTCATCGGGAACCATCAATGCAACAACTTCATCTTCTTCCTCCTCCTCCTCGCTCTGCTACAACCAGCCATATCTTCCCTACCAAGCTACACTACCAAGCTCCTTTGGACTGGCACTTTGTCTGCGAGCAGCACACGATCGAAGAGGCGATCGTCATGGAGTCCTCCCCTTTCTCTCGACTCTATTTGCTCCATTCATCTACTCAAATCTAGAAAAGTGAGGGATCAAATCCCCTTTGGGCATCTAGCCTACGATCTTATCAAGCCACCCAAAATCCACATCCTCCTCCTTAGGAGCCTCGAGTTTAATTTATCTGATCTGAGTACACAAGCAATGGAGATCAGGCTGTTGTTGTTGCATTATCACATTCTTTAGTCATTAATCAACAATAACAACATTGAGTGCCTTAGAATTGATATGTATTGCAAAGCCTGGATGATTGATGTGGCACGCATGGTATTCAATGGAATGTTTATAAGAGATATTGGTGTCTAAAATGCAATGATTTCTAGATACTCCAAGGCAAGATTGTTTCAGGAGGATACAGGTGTTGGTGAAACAATACCCCAAGCATTTATATATTTTGATGTTTAGATAATCATCTATAGTTAGGCAATATTTTGTGATCTAACTGTGAACGTGTTAAGTGATAGGAAATCCAAGTATGAAGACTTGGTGAAGGAAAGTCCAAGTATGATCTTGGCCAGAGAAGTCCAAGGAAAAGTCTTGGTGGTGTAAGTCCAAGCATGTAGTCTTGGCGGCGTAATGTCCAAGTGGACCTTGGCAAAGGAAGACCAAAGGCAAGGTCTTGGCAGCGTAAGTCCAAGCATGTAGTCTTGGCGGTGTAAAGTCCGAGCGGTCCATTGGCAAAACAAAACCCAAGACATGATGAAACCGAGGGAAGCTCTTGGAAGCAAGTGCAAGGATGAAGGAGTCGTGGACTCGGAGGGATCCTAGAGGTACAAGGCTAAAAAAAGAGCTAGAAGGTTAAGTCTAGATCTAGGGAGTTAATTCAAGTATGATTTATTCATACTTGAAGTATATCAATCGACTGGTGATTCATCCCTATTGCTCGATCACTCGGCCCGAAGTTGGTGAGTTCGTGGCTAGCGATGGCACTAGGGTTTGGCGATCATGGTCCACCCATCTGTCGACTGTTATACCCTAGCAGTCGAGTACAATAAGTGGATGTTGGCACAGAAGGTTCTCCAGTCGAGTGATCACTTGGAGCACTCGACTGGTTACTCAATCAGTCAACTGATCAGAGTTCCGTTGGGTAGTGACGATTACGAATTCGGCTCGTCAGAAGCCGTTGGATTGCATCGGCTACAACATCAGTCGACTGATGGTCTCGAGACTCAACGGGAAAATCAACCTCTTCTCTATAAAAAGAGGCCATGGGGTGCTTGAGGAGGCTAGTGCTGATATTCAAATCATACTCTCAAGCTCCCACATTTTTCCTAAGCTTTCTATGTGTTTTAAATCCTCCTCTTCTCTAATTCTCCTCTTCATCAATTGTAAGAAGAGGAGTGTGTTTGTAAAGGAAGCTTTCTTAGTGGAGACTCATTTGGATTGATCCACCTTAAGGATCGTCGTGGAGTAGGAGCTTAATCTCCGAACCACGTAAAATCTCTTTTGTTAGCGATTGTGTTTTTAGCTTCTTAATTTCTTTTAGTATTCATTTTGCTTCCGCTAACCTTTCTTGTAGAAACGAAAAGAGGCTATTCACACCCCTCTAGCCTTCCAAAGATCCCCAACAAGTGGTATTAGAGCTCGGATCACGTCGGAAGATCTAACAATCAACCGGAGCACGATGGCATTTCAAGAGGGATATAGCACAGTGAGGCCTTCATTCTTCAATGGCAATGACTTTGGATATTGGAAAGGTAGGATGAAATACTACCTTATGAATGATATTGACAATTGGTTTAGTGTTGTAGATGGGTTTGAGAAGTTGGTCGACGAGTTTGGAGCGCTACTACCAGCCAAGGACTGGACATGGGAAATGTCAAAGAAGGCTCAAGCAAATACAAAAGCAATGACCACACTCCAATGTGGTCTATCAAAGGAGCAACTATCCAAAGTAGGACCCTTTTGAATCTGCAAAGGAGTTTTGGGAGAAGCTCATCGAACTAAATGGAGGGTCAAAGGAGACAAGAAGAGAAAAGAGGGACCTTTTGATAGGTCAACTCCAAAGTTTCAACATGAAGACCAATGAGACCGTGAGCCAAATGCACGGTCGCTTCAAGGAGGTAGTCAACTGACTACATGTTATAGGTGAGAAGGTTGAAAACCAAGACCTTGTAAGGTATGTCCTTCAAGATTTCCCTAGAACAACTTTATGGGCATCAATGGTTGATGCTTATAAGGTCTCTAGGGATCTTTCTTTAGTTAAGATAGATGAACTTTTTTGTGAATTTGAGCTACATGAGAATGCTAACACTTCTTCAAAAGAAAAAGGTATAGCTCTTGTTGTAGATAAGAAGGACAAGAAGAAGAAGGAGGTTTCTTCTTCATCCGAATCAGAGGAGGAATCTTCAAGTAGCGATGAGGAGCTATCGGCTAGTGAGGTGGCTCACTACATAAAGAGATTTGGTGGGAGATCAAGGAAGCTCACCAAAAAAGATGTGAGGAGGATGTTCCAATCCTCAAAAGGTAAAACTTCTTGTAGTTCAATTTCTACTCCTAATGTTACTTGCTATGGTTGCAACAAAAAGGGGCACATTAAGCCAAATTGCCCGAAGCTAAAGAAAAAGGAGGAAAAGAAAAAGAAGAAGAAGGACAAGAAGGAGAAGAAGAAGAAGGAGGCCATGGTAGCCCAAATGTGGGATACACAAAGCTTGGAAGATACATCGGATGAGGATGAGCTTTGCCACATCACCAACAACTTTGCACTCATGGCCATGGAGGAAGAAACTGGAAGCTCAAGTGAAGAGTCATCATCATCCTCAAGCGATGAATCGTCCTCTAGTGACGATGAGGTAAAATACTCCCCTAGGATAGAGTTACTTTATGAAACCATTGCATGTCTTCAAAATTCTATAAATAAATCAAAATCTAGGATTAAGGATTTGAAAGTAGAAATCAAGGAAATTAGGAATGTAGAACTTTCTTGTAATGATGCATGTTCACTTAAGGATGAAAATTATGAGCTTAAAAAAGAAATAGGTGAATTAAGAGCATGATTAGAGAAATTTACAAATGGCTCAAAATACCTAGACATGATACTTAGGGATAAAAGGGTTATTTACAACAAGGCCAGAATAGGATATAGACCTAAGGAAAAGAAAGTAGCCTTTACCTCCCTTGTTAGTAGAAAATCAACCCTTAGGAGCAAAGTTAGAAAGGCATGGGTTCCCAAAAGCTATGTATTTAATGCTACCGGTCCTAAGATTTGGGTGCCTAAGACTTGTAGTTTTCATGTTGTATAGGTAGAAGGACCAAGCTTGTGGATTGTTGATAGTGGTTGCTCAAAACATATGACCGGCGATGAGAGCAAATTTTCAACAATCAACCACATTAGCAAGGGGACTGTGTCTTTTGGAAATAGTGAAAAACTTAAAATTCTAGGAAAAGACACAATTGAGGTATCCCAAAATCTTGTCATTCATAAAGTATTGTTAGTTAAAAATATGAAATTCAACTTGCTTAGTGTAAGTCAATTATGTGATGCCAACTTTGATGTTCAATTTGACTCTTCTAAATGCCTTATAAGACATGAGAAATTAAATGATTGCATGTTAATTGAATATAGGAAATCCAATATTTATTATGTTGATTTATCATATGCCTCTAACATTTCCCCTAAGTGTCTTATGGCAAAAGAAGAACAAAGTTGGTTATGGCATAGGAGACTTGGGCACATCAACATGAAAAATATTGCCAAGATAGCCAAGATGGAGCTAGTCAAGGGTTTGCCAAAAGTCAAGTATCTCAAGGACAAGATGTGTGATGCATGCTAAGAAGGGAAACAATCTAAGTCATCACACAAGGGTAAAAATTTAATTAGTACTTCCTTACCATTAGAACTTATTAATTAGATTTATTTGATTGTCATAGTACTCCTTCTTTTAAAGGTAGCAAATATTTCTTAGTTATAGTAGATGATTTTTCTAGATATACTTGGGTGTATTTTATGAAACATAAGGACAATACCCTAGAAATAATCATAGGCTTTAGCAAAAGAGTAGGGAATGAAAGAAATCTCAAAATCAACCGGATTCGTAGTGATCATGGTGGAGAATTTGAGAATTCTAATTTCTCCAAATTTTGCTTAGAACAAGGGTACAAGCATGAGTTCTCTTGTCCTAGAACACCTCCACAAAATGGGGTGGTGGAAAGGATAAATCGTTCCCTACAAGAAGCCGCTAGGACTATGCTTAATGCATATTCATTACCTAGCTACTTGTGGGCGGAAGCGGTTAATATCGCTTGCTATATCCAAAATAGAGTTTGAATCCATAGATTTTTAGGTAAAACTCTATTTGAATTATGGAATGGTACAATTCCAACAATTCATTACTTTAGGGTCTTTGGATGTAAAACTTACATCTTAAACACCAAAGATAATTTCGGGAAATTTGAGTCCAAAGCGGATGAGGGAATCCTAGTTGGATACTCATCCACTAGTAGGGTCTATAGAGTATATAACAAAATCACCCAAATAGTTGAGGAGTCATCAAATGTTCAATTTGATGAGACCTCTACCACTTATTCTAGGAAATCCCCCATTCATAATGATATAAATGATAAAAATCAAGATATTACCCAAAAATTGCAAAACTTGACCTTAGGGGGTAATAATCAAGGGGGAGTACGAGGAGATTCTGATGATGAGAGGAGGATTGAGGATAATCATGATCAAAATCAATTTGATACACCTCCTAGAATAATAAGAGTTCATCAAGATCACCCTCTAGATCAAGTTGTAGGGTAATTATCTCAAGGTGTTAGAACTAGGTCATTCGATAGAGCTTCCTCTAGTCACATAGCTCTCATCTCCCAAATTGAGCCCAAATCAATCAATGATGCATTACTTGATCCGGATTGTATCTTAGCATTGCAATATGAATTAGCTCAATTTGAAAGGAGTCAAGTATGGGAGCTAGTTCCTAGACCCAATAATAGCACCATTATTACTACTAGATGGGTCTTTGGGAACAAATTAGATGATCAAAGTAATATAACTAGGAATAAGGCAAGGTTAGTTGCAAGGGGCTTCAATCAAGTTGAAGGACTTGATTATGATGAAACCTATGCCCCGGTTGTTAGGTTAGAATCCATTATAATTCTATTAGGATATGCCTCTTACATGGGCTTTAAGCTCCATCAAATGGATGTAAAATTGGCATTCCTAAATGGGTTCATTAAGGAAAAAGTATATGTAGAGCAACCTCCTACGTTTGAAAATATAGATTATCCAAACCATGTATATAAGCTTAGAAATGTTTTATACGGGTTAAAACAAGCTCTCCAGGCTTGGTATGAAAGATTGTCATCTTTCTTAGTTTCTGAGGGATTTAGAAGGGGTCAAGTAGATCAAACTCTCTTTATTAAATCAAAGTTTAAGGATATCTTTGTGGCCCAAGTATATGTAGATGACATTATTTTTGGGTCAGCAAATGATGAACTCCTACAAGACTTTATCAAAAATATAGAGAATGAGTTTGAAATGAGTCTAGTTAGAGAATTAAAATTCTTCTTAGGATTATAAGTCAAACAAACTAATGAAGGAACTTATGTATACCAAACCAAATATGCCAAAGAAATGATCAAGAAATTTGGTTTGGAAAATGCTAAGGTAGTTTCAACTCATATGACAACCAATACAAAAATAGATAATGATCATGAAGGAAAATCAATTGACCTTAAACTTTATAGGGGTATGATTGGTAGCTTATTATATCTAACTTCTAGTGGACCTGATATATTATTTGCGATAGGTATATGTGCTAGGTACCAATCATGTGCCAAAGAGTCCTATTTAGTGGTCGTCAAGAGAATTTTAAGATATATCAAAGACACATTAAATGTAGGACTTTGGTACCCTAGGACAAAATCTTTTGATTTGGTTGGGTACACCAATTCCAACTATGCTGGTTGCAAGTTGGATAGGAAGAGTACTAGTGGTGGATGCCAATTTCTTGGATCCTCCCTAGTTAGTTGGAGTAGTAGAAAGCAACCTTGTGTTGCTTTGTCCACCACCGAAGCCGAATATGTGGCTATGGGTGGTTGTATGGCTCAATTACTTTGGATGAGACACACTCTAGAGGACTATGAGCTACACTACTCCAATGTCAAGGTTTATTGTGATAATGTGAGTACCATAAATTTGACCAAAAATCTGGTACATCACTCTAGGACTAAGCACATTAAAGTGAAGCATCATTTCATTAGAGATTATGTGGCTAAGGGGGACATTGAACTCAATTACATAGAATCCAAGTCCAACCTAGCCGACATATTCACCAAGGCTTACCCCGAAGCAGAATATTCATCACTTAGTAGAGAACTTGGAATGTGCTTAGTAGAATAGAGGTCTAGGTTTGCATGATCATATAGAAAATCTAGGACTATACCTCTAAGCATCTCACAAAATACCTAAGAAACCATGATTTTTGTATTGAGCCACATAGACAATATGTGAGATGTTAGGAAGATGTATTTGGTTCATCATGCTTGTTATGATGCATTACTATGAACCAAAATGTCATCTAGAAACATTAATCCTTCATTGGACCAATCATTGGGAAGGCTTATGTACAATTGATGTGCATATAGTTCTAAGAACATGATTGGAAATTTCAAACAAAATATATTTTAAACTAGGTTTATTACATTTTGATAAATAGTTTTCACTTGACAAGCAAAAGTGGCACAAAATATTGAAATTTCATTAAGGCTTTTGCTAGTTCTCAACATTGTACCATTTTCGAAATCTAGAAAACATATATTTTTCAAATTATTTTTCCTTGATTGAAAATGGTTTCAGAAATGTGTCTACAAAATTTCATGATTTTTTGATGTTTCTTAAATTTTTGGCGCATTTATGAAGTTGGGCTGAAAAGGCTGAAATTGGCATTTTAGGAGTGGCAGTCGACTGCTTCTGTAATCAGTTGATTGCAACTCTGATTTTTCTGCAAATCAGCCTTCTTTCTTTACTTAAGTGTAATATTAAGTGTCCTAACTCTATGGTATGATAATTCAAGTAATTAAAAGGTATAGGACTAATTAATGCATTGTTTTAGGGGGAGTTTCATAGTGAAATCTTTTCATCCCCTAAATTTATATTGTTGGTGCAAAGTTAGGACATAGTTTCATATCTCTTGTTTATGCTTTGATACACATGTTATTCACACATCATGAACCATGTCTTGGATTAAGGGGGAGCCCCATATCTATCTTATACCTTAGTTCAAGACATAACCAATTCAATTCTTTCATGAACTTATCATTATGAATCCTTCTCTTTTTGATGTATGGCAAAGGGGGAGAAGGAAACTTTAAGTTAGAATTCATATTGGAAATATGATGCTTTCATTATGTGCATATGTTAAGACCTAACTTAAATGATTGCCAAACATCAAAAAGGGGAAGATTGTTGGTGCAACAATGCCCCAAGCATTTATATGTTTTGATGTTTGGATAATCATCTATAGTTAGGAAATGTTATGTGATCTAACCGTGAACGTGTTAAGTGATAGGAAATCCATATATGAAGACTTGGTGAAGGAAAGTCCAAGTGTGATCTTGGCAAGAGAAGTCCAAGGAAAAGACTTGGCGGCGTAAGTCCAAGCATGTAGTCTTGGCAATGTAAAGTCCAAGTGGACCTTGGCAAAGGAAGACCAAAGGCAAGGTTTTGGCAGCGTAAGTCCAAGCATGTAGTCTTGGCGGCGTAAAGTCCAAGAGGTCATTTGGCAAAAGAGAAACCCAAGACATGACAAAACCGAGGGAAGCTCTTGGAAGCAAGCGCAAGGATGAAGGAGTCACGGACTCGGAGGGATCCTGGAGGTGCAAGGATGAAGGAAGAGCTAGAAGGTTAAGTTTAGGTCTAAGGAGTTAATTCAAGTATGATTCATTCATACTTGAAGTGTATCAGTCGATTGGTGATTCGTCCCAGTCGACTACTTAGTCACACAACTAAAGTTGGCTGAGTTCTGTGGCCAACAGTCGATTGCTAAGGTTTGAAAGTTGATTAGTCCACCCATCAATTGACTGCTATACCCTAGCAGTCGACTGCTATAAGTGGACGTTGGAATAGAAGGTTCTCCAGTCGAGTGATCGCTTAGAGTACTCGACTGGTTACTCAATCAATCGACTAATGGTATGATCAGTCAACTGATCAGAGTTCCGTTGGGCAGTGATGATTGTGAATCCAGCTCGTCAGAAGTCGTTGGATTGCATCGGCTATAGCATCAGTCGACTGATGAAGACCATCAGTCGACTAATCGAGGCTCAATGGGAAAATCAACCTGTTCTCTATAAAAAGAGGCCATAGGGTGCTTGAGGAGGCTACTGCCGATATTCAAACCATACTCTCAAGCTCCCACATTTTTCCTAATCTTTCTAAGTGTTTTAAATCCTCCTCTTCTCTAATTCTCATCTTCATCAATTGTAAGAAGAGGAGTGTGTTTGTAAAGGAAACTTTCTTAGTGGAGACTCATTTAGATTGATCCACCTTAAGGATCACCGTGGAGTAGGAGCTTAATTTCCGAACCACGTAAAATCGCTTTTGTTAGCGATTGTGTTTTTAGCTTCTTAATTTTGTTTAGTATTATTTTTTCTTCCGCTAACCTTTCTTTTAGAAATGAAAAGAGGCTATTCACCCCTCTCTAGCCTTCCAAAGATCCCCAACAACAGGTTTGTTTAACAGGATGGAAAGCAAGGATGACATCTCAATGAGCACTATGATTGGTGGATATGTCTTACACAAAGAAGCCATATAAGACTCTCCAATTGTTCATTTTGTTAGTAATATATGAGAGATGTCCTAAGGCAATCGCCTTATGTATGAACCATTTATATGATAAATGAAGATTCACTATTTGAGTATACATGTTTTATGTATTTGATTGGATCTTAAACTCATTTACTGAATGCCCACGATACGATTCACAGCATGAGAGAATTTGTGATTGGATCACAACTAGTGAGTATCTCTACATGTGTAATTGTGATGTATCGAAATTATCCCTAGTCGATGAATTGATGGATTTGGACACCATCAATTCTGTCGAGACTAGCACGAGGTATACTCCTTGGTGTATCCAAGCAGCTGATTCTCACTGGCTGGAGACATAGTGATGTCCGGAGTTAATCGTGGATGCTAGTTATGGTAACTAGTTCATTGGAGTGACCAGCCGTAAGACTTCATATGGTTCTCTGCATATATAGATATGTCAATGAAGTTCTTACTGTGGCTTAAGTGCGATGTTACTTTGACTTGCGGTATTCAAGTCATCTTGATCATGGAGACTTATGCTTTGACATCTTAAGCAAACATCTCTAAGGAGATGTGGACCCGGGATGATTGGGTATAAGTCGAAGTGATCGAAGGTGTTCGAATAGCCTATAAAGGATTCACCACTCCTTGCGAGGAGATGTATACCCATGGCCTCTCGTCGGATTGTTACTAAAGTCTTTGGCCAAAGCATTACATGTTTAGAGTAAAGTACTCTTCGATACATGTGCAGTAACTAGAATCCGAGGACGAGGAAATGATACTTGGGCTAGGTGTGACGTAGTCGACCTAGTGGGGATCGACACAATAGACCATGTCTGAGACAGTGGGTATAAGATGAGTGAAGGGAATGGGGCACGATTCATTCGAACTCTTGAAGGGTTTGAAATAGTTACGGATCAGCGTTGATCTTTTGGTTAATTGGGGATCATGATGTACTACTAGGTGCCACTCATGATCGTTCTATAATTAATGGTTAATTATAGGCGGCCAACATAAACGAGAACCTATTTGGTCTGCACCGCATCAAAGGATTTAAAGCGAGCTTGAGAATGGGATTCTCGGGCCAGGAGAAACTATGTTTGGTTGGACCAAACATAAGCGACATGAAATTGTTTGATCGCATATGGAGCGTGGATGGGCCGTGTCTTATGAAGACATAATGGATGGACCAAAATGGTTTGGTTCTAATCAATGGATGAGAATAAACCAAAGGTTTGGTTTATATTAAGCGAATGAACCAAAGGTTGGTTGAGGTTCGTTTTAACTTAAAATAAACCATCATGGTTTGGTTTATTTTAACTTATCTTAATGGAGCGGGTTAACGGGCTTTATGGATATGATCCATTAACCATTAAGAGAATTAGTTCTCTATAAAATAGGGCTTCAACCCTAATCCAAGAACCCTAATTAGAGTTGCCGCCCAACCTAATTGTGCCGCCCCCTCCCACTCTCCTTAGGTCGGCGCCCAACCTTGTCTTGCCGCCAAGCCTGGGTTCGGTGATAAGGTGAGCTCCACCTCTCCTTTGGCCGGCCTCTATTCCTCCACCAAAAGTTGTCCAGTTTTTCTGGACAGCTTGTTTCTTTGTTGTCGGAGCGTCGTTTGGACGACGGTTAGTGCTCCGACAGCGGATAACTTACCGGGGATTTGATCTCCGGTAATCCTCTGAGGTGGAGGACGAAGGATTCGTCAAACGGTTGACGAATACCTCTCCGGAGAATCGAGTTTTGAGGACTCAGTTTTGGATCCGAATTTGGATTCGGATTGTGATCATCTCTCGATCACGTCGTCTTCAACATGAGGCTAGTAACCCATACGAAGACGAAGCTCATGGCTTAGCAAAGTCATCCCGAGGAGCTCGGCGTGGATACGGATAGAGACGATTCTTACGAGGATCGTTCCGGTTGATGCCGTTCCCGCTACACGTCATACGGAAGGTATAACGTAGTTAAATTTCCTTTTATTGCAAATTTTAATTTACGGTTATGTCTACACTTGTTGTAATATGCATGCGTGTGTTGTGTGTGTTGTAATAAATATAGATTTATTATTTTTAATTGCTTCCGCTGTGCTAATGTTTACGAAACATGATCGAACACACACACGCCGCGGTGCAGGAAACCCAACAGTGGTATCAGAGCCCAGGTTGTGTTTCGACATAATCGTAAAAATTGTTTTGCGATAGTCATAATGTATTTCTGGAAATTTTCTAATTTTGGAAATTTAGAAGTATTTATGGAAATTTTTCAATTTTGGAAAGTCTAGAAGTATTTATGGAAATCTTCCACTTTTGGAAAGTTGGAAGTATTTATGGAAATTGATATTTTCCATAAATAAAATATTTGATTAGATTCTGGAAATTTGTTTCCTAATTTAATCATGATTTGATTTGGGAAATCAAATCTTAAAATATTTGATTTCCATAAGTAGTTTTAATGATTTAGGAAATTGGTTTCCTAAATAGATTTTCCTTAATCAAATAATTCCATGAATAAAATATGTGATTAGATTTGGAAATTTGTTTCCTAATTTAATTATGATTTGATTTGGAGAATCAAATCTTAAACATATTTTATTTCCATAAATAGTTATGACATATAAGGAAATATATACATGACATAATTGTATGCCATGTAAATGCATTAGATGCATAACATTATGCCATGCGTGTCGTGACATGTAGATGTATGCCAAGTATGCCATGTCATGTAGATAATAGTTATTTGCATGCAAAGAGGATGAGACATAAAATTTTTAAACAATATTAAAGCCTACGCCTTCCATTAATATGGTTAGAACCAGAGTTCCGTTTCTTGTTTGGGTTGTTGGACTCTCTCCAAGCCCGGCTCGAACCTGAATATGTTCAAACCATGGAATAGTTTAATACTAATATGGTAAGAGTCAGAGGTCAATCGTTAGCTTTGGTTGTTGGACTCTCTCCAAGCTGGGCTAATTGGTTGAATGCGCTCTAACCATATTAAAACTATGTCCCGATTAATGGGTTGGCTTTAACCTGGAGCATCGGCTTGTTGGACTCTCTCCAAGGTCGATGTAAAGGGAGGTGAAGTTGGGTGCTATGCATATGATGCATACTTGTTAATGTGTTAACAACCCGATGTATGTGTGAACATTCAATTAGTTGATAGCACATTGTGATAGTTGCATATACGTGATATGCAATCGGTATAGTTGATACCTACCGTCGTAGTTATGAATGGCTTGTTGGACTCTCTCCAAGGTTGTTCATAACTATGATGGATATCAGCCCATTCGGAGATGGACCTACGATCTCCCGAAGTGATTTTGGGGTTTTTAAAATTCGAAAAATGAATGGGATTTATAAATGTATATTGATGCATTTTAAAAATCATCTTTCTCATATATGCTCGTTTTGTATTTCTAAAATTGATCATGTTGTCTTTGAATTTGCGTTCCATTTTGGATTCGAATAAATTGACTGGGCCGAACTTCTTGGACTGGCTTAGAAACTTGAGAATTGTTCTCAAGGTGGAAAAGCTTGCGAATGTCCTCGAGCGCCTCTTCCCGTCCTAGTGACAATGCAACTCTGGACCAATTGTTGGCCTATCGTGAAACATGTGAATGATTACGAAATGGTGAGTTGCATCATGCTAGCCGATGGAACCCAAACTCTGGCGGCATGAGCATATGGATGCTCATATCGTAGTCCTTCATCTTTGTGAGTTGGTTGATGAGCAAGTGAGATTGAAGGTTGAAGTCTCAAAGTTCCCCTTCACCTCTCGAGATGCTAGAAGGTTCATCGTAGTCTTGCTCGATATCTTTGAAGACCGCTGTGGAGTCTTCTGAGAAGCATGAGCAGGGGACGATGCTGTTAGTTGATTCCTCGAAGAAAGGTTCTAAGAGGAAGTCAAAGGAACAGCAGAAGGGAAAGAAGAGAAGGGCTAAGAAGGTAGAACTAGCACAAAAGGAAACTTGCCATCATTATGGCAAGGAGAGCCATTTGTGAAGAAAGTGCAAGATTTATCTTGAGTCCGTGAAGAAGGATAAGGCATCGGATGCCCCATCTTCTTCAGAAATCTTCTTTATTGATTGTCATTCTATTTCCTCAGACACTTGGGTATTTGATACTGGGTGTGGCTCACATATATGTAATGTCATACATGGGCTAAGGAATAGAAGAAGACTCGTCAAGGGGAGAGTCAAATTTACATGTTGGGAATGGAGCAACGGTTGCTGCACTCGCCATCGGAACGTATTTGTTGGAACTCCCTGTAGGACTTGTCTTAGAACTGGACAATTGCTTTTATGTTCCTTCGTTGATAAAGAACATCATTTCTATTTCTTGTTTAAATAGAAATGGGTACCATTTGACTTTTAGTAACAATTGTTGTTACATAACTTTGAATGGAGTTCTTTAAGGGACTGGAACTTTAAGCAATGGTGTTTATACGTTGGACGTATCCAGTGATATTTTCAATATCGAAGCGAGCAACAAGCGTGCTCGAAAGGATAATCAAATAGACTCCTATATGTGGCATTGTTGTTTTGGCCATATAAGCAAGAAACGCATGTCCGAATTACACCTATGTGGAATTCTGGAATCGTTTGAATTGGATTCATACGATACATGCGAATCATGCTTAAAAGGCAAGATGACTAAGTTACCTTTTACTAGAAAGGGTGAACGAGTGGGAGAGTTACTAGGACTAATACATACTGATGTATGTGGACCTATGTCAACTCGAGCATTAGGAGGCTATAGCTACTTCATTACCTTCACCGATGATCACTCACGGTTTGGGTATGTGTTCTTGATGAAACACAAGTCTGAAGCCTTTGAAAGGTTCAAAGAATTCAGAAATGAAGTAGAGAAACAACATGATAAGAGTATTAAAATACTTCGATCGGATCGAGGTGGTGAATACTTAAGTCAAGAGTTTCTTGATTATCTAAGAGACAATGTTATATTGTCTCAATGGACTCCGCCATATACACCACAGCATAATGGTGTATCTGAGAGGCGTAACCGGACCTTGTTGGACATGGTCAGGTCAATGATGAATCATGCAACTCTTCCCAAGTCCTTTTGGGGCTATGCACTTCAGACAGCTGTTTACTTGTTAAACAGAATGCCAACTAAGTAGTCTCAACTACTCCATATGAGATATGGAATGGTAAGAAACCTCATGTATCTTACTTGAAGATATGGGGTTGTCCTGCTTATGTGAAGCGGACTGTATCAGACAAATTGGATGCTAAGTCTGATAAATGTCTATTTGTTGGATACCCTAAGGAAACAAGGGGTTACTAATTCTATCATCCTGTGGAACAAAAGGTGTTTGTTTCAAGGCATCTTTGTATTTCTAGAGAAAGAGTTTCTCTTGCAAGAAAGCAGGGAGTGTCGTCGAGCTTGAGGAGGCTCGAGAGACTCAAATAGACATTAATGAGATACGGTGGAGCACAATGTAAATGACTCATAGTGATGAGCAATTGGACCTATTGTAACACCACATCTTCGTAGATCTGGTAGAACCGCAATATTCACGAGAGATATGGATTTCTCGTAAGCGAATCGAGCGACGTGTTACTCATTGATGATGAGAGCCTACGAGTTATGAAGAAGTCTTGACAAGTTGAAGGGATAAGTGGCTTGGTGCCATGAAGTCGGAAATGGATTCCATGTATGAAAACCAAGTTTGGAACTTGGTTGACCCACTGAAGGATAAAGCCTATAGGGTGCAAGTGGGTTTTCAAGAAGAAAACCGACATGGATGGTAATGTGATTACCTATAAGGCTAGATTGGTGGCGAAGGATATCGTCAAAAGCAAGGTGTTGATTATGACGAAACCTATTCGCCTGTTGCTATGCTTAAATCCATTCGGATGCTCCTGGCCATAGCGGCTCATTATGATTATGAGATATGGCAGATGGATGTGAAAACAGCTTTCCTTAATGGAAACCTGCTCGAGGACGTGTATATGACACAACCTGAGGGTTTCACATCGGTTGATAAAACCAAGGTATGCAAATTGCGACGGTCCATTTATGGATTGAAGCAAGCATCCAGGAGCTGGAATATCCGTTTGATGAGACCATCAAAAAGATTGATTTCTCACAAAATCTAGACGAACCTTGTGTGTACAAGAAGGATAGTGGGAGTGCAGTCGTGTTCCTAGTATTGTATGTCGATGACATATTACTTATAGGAAACGATGTTTCAATCTTACAGTCAGTTAAGGTTTGGTTATCCAAGACATTCTCCATGAAAGACCTGGGAGAAGCAACCTACATCCTCAGGATTAAGATCTATAGAGATAGATCGAAACGGTTGCTGGTCTTTCGCGTCTACATATATGAACCGAGTGCTAAAGAGGTTTAGCATGTCGGAATCCAAGAAAGGTTTCCTACCCATCGGGCATGGGGTACACCTTTCAAGTCTATGTGTCCGCCGATTTGCATGAGTAAGATTCCTATGCATCCATGATAGGATCTATCATGTATGCTATGCTATGTTATATACGAGGCCCGATGTATCGTATGCTCTGAGTGTCACGAGCAGATACCAGTCTGATCCAGGAATGGATCATTGGGCGGCTGTTAAGACGATCCTTAAGTACTTGAGAAGAACTAAGGATGTGTTCCTAATATATGGAGAAGGGTACATGGTGATACGTGGGTATACGGATGCGGCTCGAGACGATGACAGGATGATTCCATGTTTTTGTCAGGTATGTATTCACGGAATGGGCGCAATAAGTTGGAAAGGTTCCAAGCTTGACACTATAGCGGATTACGCCACTAAGGCGAGAATACATTGCGACTTTAGGCGACAAAGGAAGCGGTTTGGATCAAGAAGTTCATCTCTGAACTTGATGTGGTCTCATCAATGATCCAAATATGTGCTTTGCCGCTATCATCTTATCAGAGAGATCATCAGTAGGAACGAAATACAAATCGAGAAAATTCCCACTGAAAGGAACTTAGCGGATCCCTTGACTAAGGAATTACCTCAAAATAAGCTTGAGGGTCATGTTCGAGCTTATGGTATTGGATACCGTAGCGATTGGCATTAGGCCAAGTGGGAGTCTGTTAGTAATATATGAGAGATGTCCTAAGGCAATCGCCTTATGTATGAACCATTTATATGATAAATGAAGATTCACTATTTGAGTATACATGTTTTATGTATTTGATTGGATCTTAAACTCATTTACTGAATGTCCACGATACAATTCACAGCATGAGAGAATTTGTGATTGGATCACAACTAGTGAGTATCTCTACATGTGTAATTGTGATGTATCGGAATTATCCCTAGTCGATGAATTGATGGATTTGGACACCATCAATTCTGTCGAGACTAGCATGAGGTATACTCCTTGGTGTATCCAAGCAGCTGATTCTCACTGGCTGGAGACATAGTGATGTCCGGAGTTAATCGTGGATGCTAGTTATGGTAACTAGTTCATTGGAGTGACCAGCCGTAAGACTTCATATGGTTCTCTGCATATATAGATATGTCAATGAAGTTCTTACTGTGACTTAAGTGCGATGTTCCTTTGACTTGCGGTATTCAAGTCATCTTGATCATGGAGACTTATGCTTTGACATCTTAAGCAAACATCTCTAAGGAGATGTGGACCCGGGATGATTGGGTATAAGTTGAAGTGATCAAAGGTGTTTGAATAGCCTATAAAGGATTCACCACTCCTTGCGAGGAGATGTATACCCATGGCCTCTCGTCGGATTGTTACTAAAGCCTTTGGCCAAAGAATTACATGTTTAGAGTAAGGTACTCTTCGATACATGTGGAGTAACTAGAATCCGTAGGACGAGGAAATGATACTTGGGCTAGGTGTGACGTAGTCAGCCTAGTGGGGACTGACACAATAGACCATGTCCTGAACCAAGTGGGTATAAGATGAGTGAAGGGAATGGGGCACGATTCATTCGAGCTACTGAAGGGTTTCAGAAATAGTTCTGGATCAACCATTGATCTTTTCGGTTAATTGGGGATCATGATGTACTACTAGGTGCCACTCATGATCATTCTATAATTAATGGTTAATTATAGACGGCCAACATAAACCGAAAACCTATTTGGTCACACGCACAACGAGTGTAATCCAAAGGATTTAAAATGAGCTTGTGAATGGGATTCTCAGACCGAGAGAAACTATGTTTGGTTGGACCAAACATAAAGCGAGCATGAAATTGTTTAAGTCGCAATGGAAGCGTGGATGGGCCGTGTCTTATGAAGACATAATGGATGGACCAAAATGGTTTGGTTCTAATCCAATGGATGAGAATAAACCAAAGGCTTTGGTTTATATTAAACGAATGAACCAAAGGTTGGTTCGGTTCGTTTTAACTTAAAATAAACCATCATGGTTTGGTTTATTTTAACTTATCTTAATGGAGCGGGTTAACGGGCTTTATGGATATGATCCATTAACCATTAAGAGAATTAGTTCTCTATAAAATAGGGCTTAAACCCTAATCCAAGAACCCTAATTAGAGTTGCCGCCCAACCTAATTGTGCCGCCCCCTCCATCTTCTCTCCTAGTCGGCGCCAACCCTAGGTGTGCCGCCGCCCAGCTTTTGTGCCGCCGTCCAAGTCATTGCCGGCGACCAAGCTTCAGCCGGTGAACACTCCGGCGATCCTCCGGTGATCTCTTGTGGGTTCGGTGATAAGGTGAGCTCCACATCTCCTTTGGCCGGCCTCTATTCCTCCACCAAAAGCTGTCCAGTTTTTCTGGACAGCTTGTTTCTTTGTTGTCGGAGCGTCGTTTGGACGACGGTTAGTGCTCCGACAGCGGCTAACTTACCGGGGATTTGATCTCAGGTAATCCTCTGAGGTGGAGGACGATGGATTCGTCAAACGGTTGACGAATACCTCTCCGGAGAATCGAGTTTTGAGGACTCGGTTTTGGATCCGAATTTGGATTCGGATTGTGATCATCTCTCGATCACGTCGTCTTCAACACGAGGCTAGTAACCCGTACGAAGACGAAGCTCGTGGCTTAGCGAAGTCATCCCGAGGAGCTCAGCGTGGATACGGATAGAGATGATTCTTACGAGGATCGTTCCGGTTGATGCCGTTCCCGCTACACGTCATACGGAAGGTATAACGTAGTTAAATTTCCTTTTATTGCAAATTTTAATTTACGGTTATGTCTACACTTGTTGTAATATGCATGTGTGTGTTGTGTGTGTTGTAATAAATATAGATTTATTATTTTTAATTGCTTCCGCTGTGCTCATGTTTACGAAACATGATCGAACACACACACGCCGCGGTGCCGGAAACCCAACACATTTGGCTGGTCATGAGTTTGCATATTTGTCCTTCTTGATCTATTTTGATTAATGTGATTCTTGCACGAACAATACAAAATTGGGTGATTAAAAATAAGCTTACATGTATGCCCAGTGTGATATGTTGAATATCTCATTGAGTCTTCTAGATTCATATGAGAAGGGATGAGATTACATGTAATGCTACGAGGAGAGTGGGTAGTCAAATTGGTTTGAGATAAGGATTGATGGAGACTTCTAAGGAGAGGATGATTCTTTCTTCTTCTTCCTTTCGGTTATACTATATTCTTCTTCGCTGGGCATTCTTACTTTGGACAACAACTCAAATTGGACTTCTTATAGGGCTTCCTCTGACTCTAATTCTTCAAGGCAACATAAGATAAGTTCTTTTCTTATTTTATATTATTTTTATTGTATTTAATATGTTTTCTTTCATTAGTACCAACCTAACTTAAGCATCAGAGTGTCGTCTATGGGTAGGCTAGCGGCAGTTTAATACGTGTTAACTTTTTCAGGACAAATTTACTGATGCGGTTAGAGAGAACCCCTCTTCAGTGGCACAAGATCGAGTAGCAAAAAATCCATGTTGCATCAGTTGGTGAAGTCTATGGGAACTTCTGGGCAAGATGTTGAGAAAACAATACGCTTTAGGTCAATGTTGACTCTTGTCAAGTCAATTCCTCATCAAAACTTCTCTATTGGATATGACTCCACGATGGGAGGTAGACATTGTAGGGACCATTGGTGACCGCTAGGGGGGGGGGGTGAATAGCATGTAGTTCATCGTTTGATAGAATTCATTCATTTGTCTCTACAATCATCGTTAGCACAGAGAAATATAGAAATACAAATGTAGAAACAAATACAAACACAAATACACACGATATACGTGGTTCGGAAACTTAGGGTTCCTACTCCACGGGGTGAGCTCAACAAGCTCTAGTGGTACACTCACCACTAATAAAACTCCTTCTCGACAACACGTCGGATGCAGAGAAACCTTGTACAAAAGTTTTTATGACAATAAGAAACAAAATACAAGAAAATACAAGTGAAATATACAAAAGAATGTAAAGAACACTTTACAAACGATATTTTGGAAGTTGTCTTGTTGATTGCTTGAACTGTGCTTGAAGACCCTGATTTGCACTAGCAAATCGCCTAAAAAATGCCCAAGAAATCGCTGTTGAAATCCCTCATGTGGAGTCCTTTTAAGCTTTCTCGTGACCTAGATTTTCGCCTGATAGTCGACTGCCATAAGACCCCAGTCGACTACCAACAGTACCGTTGTCTCACAACGGACTTAATCCACATCGACATTCAAGCCAACGGTTACACTGGTAGTCTACTACCATTACCCAAGAGTCGAGTGCCAAGGCCATAGCCGATTGACCAGTTGGCTACCTAGCATTCTTCTCCCGCAACCCCGACCAGCAGTCGACTGCCACCATCAGTCTACTGCCCAATTCTGGCAATCGACTGCCAAGGCATTTTGTCGCAGTCGAACCCTAGTTGACTCACGATAGTCGATTGCTCATAACTCCAATTGACTACCAAGAGTCAACTCGGTTGCCAAGTGTCAAAACACTTGACCAATCAACTGGTCCAAAGCCTCAGTCGACTGATAATCTCAAACATGAGGTTTAACCCCAAGTATGATGCCCTCATACTTGCTAGACCACCCTTAGTCTAGACCTAAGCCTTTTAGCTACCTCCGTCAGTCTCACGCCTATCGGATCCCTCCAAGTCATCCATGACTTGTTCATCTATATGCTAGCCTTCAGGTGCTTCCATCGGCTATTGTCATGCTAAGATGGTATATATCACCAAGGCACATTGGGCTTACATTGGCAAGACTACCGCTTGGACTTTACACCATCAACTATTGGACTTATGCTGCTAAGACTCCACCCTTGGACTTTACGCCGCCAATATCAACCCTTGGACTTCCCTTGTCAACCCATGTTGGACTTTCCATTTGCCAAGACTCAAGCTTGGACTTTCCCTTGCCAAAACCCATGCTTGGACTTTCCAATTGCCAAGACTCAAGCATGGACTTTCCTTTGCCAAGACTCATCTTGGACTTTCCACGCCAACCCATGTTGGACTTTCCAATTGCCAAGACTCTAGCTTGGACTTTCCTATGACAATCACATTGTTATACATTTTGTCGAACATCAAAATGGCGCTCATGTCAAACTCGAGCCAGGTCAATCCTGACCTGGGCCGATTGCACCAACAATCTCCTCCTTTTTTATTTTTGACAAAAACCACAAACACCTTTGAGTTAGACCACCTAACTCAAATCTCCTTATCAATTCTCCCAAATTGTTATTTCAAATTCTCCCATTAATTCTCCCTCTTTTAGACATACATTAAAAAGGTTCTCCCCAAGGAGGTCAATATCTCATATCCCAATGAGATCTTACAATCTCCCCCTTGGTCCAAAAACACCTAGGATGCCTTCACTCTTCCTAGTGATAAGTCTCATATCTCTCAAGAGAGGCAATCCAACAAACTCTCCCAATTTCCAAATTTGGCATCTCACATTCTCAAAATTCTCCAAAATTCTCCCCCTCATGAAAAAGAACACATCCATCATCCCATGATAGATAACTCCCCCTAAAGGCTGGCTCTCCCTTGACCATTGCACCAACAATGTCCTTGGAGAGTCCTTAAGCCTATAGGAACACTAAACCATCAAAATTAAGGTTAAAAGTTCAACCTTGAACTTTCACACACCTTAAAATTTGATACACACCCAAACAACTCTCCTAATCCATATCCAATGGATTTTTACCCTTTCCAATACTTTCCAAATCACATCTTAGGGTTAGTAGCAGTTAGGGTAGCCTAACATAGCTGAAATTAGGCTAAACAAATCTTGTTTATCCGAAATCAGACCTAACAGTCAACTCTGATAGTCAGCAGTCGATTGTCGTTGACGCCAGTCGACTGCCATAAGCGGCAGTTGAATGATTTCTACAAATGTAGAAATTCAGTTTTTAGACATCGAAATTTGAAAATACATAAGTAAAAATACGTATTTTGAAAAATCATGAAAATTTATACGTACATTACTTATAACAAATACAATGGGTGAAAAATATTTGAAAATTAAATTACCCATAAAATTAGGAGATTGACACAAAGTTCAAAACCATTGAAAAGTTTAATGTTTTCGCCCTACTTTATATCAACTCCATCAATAGTGATTGCTATCAAAAGATAGACTTCACCAAGGTTTTCTAAAATGTTTTTGTAAACCTATATTGGATTATGATCAATGGGCTCAATGCATATGACTTACACATTAGCTTTCCCCTTGATCCACCCATGGTATAAGATGAGTTTAAGTTCATCCAGATGCAAAAACTATGCACTTTGAACTTAACTAATTTCCTAGCATCTCACATGTTTTTAGGGTATATGAATACACACACATGTCAATGTGATGTGAGATGTGAATTTTGTTCATCCTAATCTAAGTCCTCATGTATTTTTTAAGGCAATACTACTTGATTCCCTTATTCATGGGACTTCAAGTCATGCCAATTATCCTTAAATCAATTTTCATTAAACCTAAATGCATGAAATATGATCATGGCACATAATGATAGCATAAATAAGTATTGCCAAAAATCATGATGTCATGACATGTGATTAAATCTAAGTACACATAACATAAAAGAAAATCCTAAGCATAATTATGACATTTATATGATAAAAATAAGATATGATGTCATGACATGTTATATGACAATCAAAGCATGACAAATAAAAGGTATAGGTATAACAATACCTAAATTTTAACATTGATTGCCATTTGTTATTATTAAGTTCATTTTGTCATATAATCACTTATCCCTCAAGTGTGCCAAAAACCCAAAATGGCACACCATGACTCTAAGACCTAACTTGTGCCAATTTGATTAGTTTTTCAAACTTCTTAAATGATATTGGCACATCCTAAAATTCTTTAGGATTATAGATCAACCTCCATTTCCATGTTACCCATGACCTTGAAAATGACCTAAAGTGCCACCTTTACCATGTTTAGGTTAACTACCTATCCATTTAAAGTTGGCACAACCTAACCCATCTAGCATGAGTCGATCACACTCCTAGGAACCCAAAACCTATTTGAGCTCCTTGGGTTAACTAGGTATTCCTTAGGGATGACCTCCCTAGATACCCTCCTAATGACCCTGCTAGGCTTGGTAGCCTTGGCATTTGGGTCTTGTCATGGTTAACCTTAGGGATTGCCTCCCTAGTAACCTTTTTAGTAGTCTTCCTAGGTTTCATGGAAACCTTGGCCACTAGACAGTTGCCTTGGTTAACCTTAGGAATAACTTCCCTATTAACCTTGGCTTTCCTAGACCTAGGATGTGTTCCATAATTGAATGAAACACTATGGTAGGTCTCCTTGGGCTTAGGTTTGTGACCCAAACCTTTCTTGCCCTTGGGTGGACCTTGTCTCCTAGGCCCTTGACTTTGACTTCTATGTTGGATCGTAAGAGCGCTAGAGGGGGGGGGGTGAATAGCACGCGATAAAAACTTTACGTACGTTCGAATAAAAGAGAGATGCACAGTGGAAAAGTAAATGAGACAAGTTTGTTTTTACTTGGTTCACAACCGATCGATTGCTAATCCAAGGCCCTTGCGATCCTAGATCATGTACGGAGGGCAAAGCACTATGAATCTCCTCCTCATTGGAGGTAGGAGATAATGAATACAAGAAAAATGATATTGTGGACGAGGTACAATTCCACCTCTCCCCTTTACAATGAAAGCACAATGATTACAATTAAAATGGAAGCTCCGATTACAAAAGAGAAAAGACAACTAAAGGCTATATCGACGACATTTGAAGCTTGAAGTTAGGAGCGTGTTGTCGGCGTTGCGGCAGTGTTTCGGCATCGTAGCATTGTCGTAGACCTTCGGCGTTGTGGGATCACTTTGTAAGAACTTGGGATGACCTAAAGGGGTGGAACCCCACTTCTTTTATAGCCCTTGAGCCTAGTGAACGTTGAGCTTCAGTTCTGATCCAAATGGACACCTCACCCCAAGATAAGGGGATGAGGTTTGACCTTCATCGAAGTTGGAAATTTGAATATCAGTCGACTGTTCACCCTCATCAGTCGACTGATGCCACCATCAGTCGATTGCTAACAACCATCAGTCGACTGATGGATAGGTTTTTTGACTGTAGCAAAGAGTTAGCTTGAAACAAACAAGTAGAGGTAAAATCCGATGGCCACTTACCGTCTGATCTCGACCTAGACCTTCCACTGGAAGCCTTAGTCGGATAGTCACCTAAACACGTCCCCATACGGTGGACCCGACCTTACCTTCACTCACACTCGAGCTTACTTTAGTAACTTGTAGCTCAGCCTTTGGTCTCCACCTGGGTTCTTCGGCTCCCTCCGAGGTTCTCTTGGTGTCACTCGACCACCACGGTTTCTCGACTCGAGATTCTCTGGATGTCGCCGACCTTCATCTTAGATTAATCATTCCTGCACACTTAGTTAAGGTCATTATACAATAATATAACCTTAGCTTTGAGTCTTTGCCATAATCAAAACCTATGTTCGATTATCTAGTGCATACTGCACCAATATTCTAGACCCTAGATTTTGGCAATTCGACCATTTAATTTGATTTTGCATCTTTTTAAGGGTCTTCTCTATTTTCTCAAGTTTTGACCTCAAAACTTGATTCTCTAACTCCAATTTTTCTATTTTGGTGGGTCCATTGTTTCTTTGATCATTTTTTCCCTTCCTAGGCATATGTCTAGATTTCTTTTGATTAAAGCCTAGATGGTCTTCTATTTTTATAATACTTGCCTTAGGTAGAATTTTTCTAGAGACATTGATCCCAAATTTCTCCTTAGTTGAAAAGTTATAACTCTTAGCACCTAAACAATGCAATCTATTTCTACTAGCATGCTTTTCATGAGCAATGACAAGTGAATTAAAAGCATGCTTTTTAATATTAAAACTAGAAGGTGCATTGCTAAAATACACCTTAGGGTTTGCTTTAAAGGCTCCCCCAACATGTGTAGCTCCTCCTTGGCCTTTCTTCCTCCCCTTATGGAATTGACTCCTATAATGCCCCTTTTGTTGGCACTTGAAGCACACAACGTGCTCCTTGCTCTTCCTAGTGGGGACTCCGACATCCTTGGCCTTTGGCACAACTTGTGATATTTTCTTGACCTTTTTCGGACACTTGCTCTTATAGTATCCGACTTCCCTACACTCAAAGCATATAATATGGTTTTTATTTTTAATTGAAATGCTCGAGTTACCTAGGGTGGTGGTGGAATTTTGAGCTTCCTCTTCTTCTTGACCGGAGGTAGAAGATTCTTCTTGATGCTCCGGAGTGGATGGTCTCTCCTACCCCTCAATCCTAGAGGTGGAGGCCTCTTCTACCACTTCCACCTCTTACGATCTGGATGTTTATTCCCTATCAACATCCGAATACTCACTTTCTTGTGAGGAAGAGTTTTCTTCTTCTTCGGGCTCTCTCTCTGCTTAAGCCATGGATGGTTCTTCATGGACCTTGGCCAATTTTTCCCATAGCTCTTTGACATCTAGAAATTCACCTAACCTAGACACAATATCATTAGGTAAGGAATTTAATATCAATTACATTACCTTATCATTTCTTTTGAATGCTTGGACTTGCTCTTTGGTCCATTTCTTCTTCTTGAGGTATCCACCTTTTGGACCCCTTGGGACTTCAAATCCCTTCATTAGGATGAGCCAATCTTCGAAGTCCATCATGAAGAAGTTCTCCATCCGTGCCTTCCATTGTTCGAACCCTTCTTGTCCATAGAAGGTGTATGGAATTGGGGTGTTGATATCCCATCCCAATTTTTCTTCAAACTCCATCTTGTTCCCTCTAGTGCGCTCCCTCGGATGTGAAGCTGGTGAAAAGCTTCTAGCTCTGATACCAATTGTAGGGATCATTGCTGACTGCTAGAGGGAGGTGAATAGCGCGTAGTTCATCGTTTGATAGAATTCGTTCGTTCGTCTCTATAATCATTGTTAGCATAACGGAATATAGAAATACAAATGTAGAAACAAATACAAAAACAAATACACGCGATATACGTGGTTCGAAACCTTAGGGTGTCTACTCTATGGGGCGAGCTTAACGAGCTCTAGTGATGCACTCACCACTAATAAAACTCCTTCTCGACAACACGTCGGAGGTGAAGAAACCTCGTACAAAAGTTCTTACAACAATAAGAAAAAAAATACAAGCAAATACAAGTGAAATACACAAAAGAATGTAAAGAACACTTTACAAATGATCTTTTGGAAGTTTTCTTGTTGATTGCTTGAACCGTGGTTTAAGACCCTGATTTTTACCAGCAAATCGTGCCAAAAATGTGTAGGGATGTATACTGAAAAGTCTATCTTTTCTATGAACATCTTTATTTTGAAATAAGAATCACATGATCATTGTTTACATATTTTTATGGTTATGCAATATTGTCTAATACTTTACATTGTAGATAACATGGTGTGTGGTGTCACACAGGAGATCATGTTATCAACCCCTTGAAAAGTATAAGTAAAGGCTCACAACCGAGATTGCTTTGGACAAACCATCAGAATGGTTGTAGTGTGATTTGGTGTTGGTTTCTCTTGACCATAGAATCACACTAGTGCACTTTGTGTGTATTGAGCAGGACTGACTTAGAGGTGATTCGATTTATTGCTGACTACATAATCGAATCGGACCTCAGATATTATTTAGTACATGCTCTTAATCCCGATATAATAATGAGAACATATACTTAGTACTCATCTCTTTGATTTACCAATTGGCGAGATTTATAGATTAAATCGATAGGCTCGGTAAGTTGGGAGATGATATTATTTATATGGTGTGTCGTTGATTATAGGAGGAAACCGTGTCCTATATATTAGGATGATGATGTCCCCTTGAGGAGCTCATAAGGTTCATCATGTAAACCTTGTAGGTGGACTTGGTCTGGCATGATGAAAAGGTTGAGTGGTACTACTCAAGGAGTTAGATGTTGATTAATTAATGGTCAGTAAATTAATTAATCGATGGAAATTCGAGATTTTAAACACTGGGAGAAAATGTACAAATAATATATGAAGCCCAAATTATCATATGGGGGTTGGTGAGGTAGATCAATGATGAACCTTTAGTGGATTGGATCATCATTAGTGGATCGGACTTTATGTGGGCTTGATCCATGGGTGGCCAAGACCCAACTCCTCCTCATGGTCCCTAATGTATCCTATTAACACCTCATGAAGCTTAGATCCAATGGATAGAAACAAAACTCTAAGATCCATATGTAGAGATTAAATCTCTAAGATCCAACGGTTGAGATTAAATCTCTAGATCCGACGGTTGAGATTAAATCCCTAGAACCAATGGAGGAGATTAATTCATGACTTATCCCTAACTCTATAAAAGGATGTCAAGGGAGTTGGTGTGGGATAATTGAAAGAGAGCTAGGGTTTGGGCGGCAAGAAGGAATCCTAGTTGAGATAGGATTAGGATTAGGGTTTGGAGGCAAGGGTGGCACCAAATAAGGAAGGTATTCTTCTCTTCTTCTTCCTCTTTTGGCCAACGTCCAACACCTCTCCAGCCTCTTTTCCAGCCTTGGCCAGCGCCCAAAAGCCCCCTTCTTCTTCTGCTTAGGTGGTGGAAACAAGATATAGGGATTCCCTTGGTGTCTTGGTTGTTTTCCACCATCTTCTCCTTCACCTAGTTGGCCGGTGGCAAGGATAGTTTTAGTTCCTTGTTGGTTGTTTCTAGTGAGGAGAAAAATCTTGTTTCTATTCTTCCTCTTGCTTTGTAAGAGCAAGGAAGGAAGATTTGTGATCTAGGATCTTCGACTTTTGGTGGATCATCGCCCACACAACGTCCAAAAGGAGGAAGGTCATACATTAGAAGATCGAGAGGTATACCTATTCTACTTTCTTCTTTTGTTTGTTGCTTGTTTTTGTTTTTCAATTATAAGCATGTTATAAATCTCTAAATGGATAAATAATACTTGGATCCCGAGCATAAACACAAAAACCGATGATCCGGACATCGTCTATTCTGCAGCTACTCGTAGAATAGAGGATGGTCGCTTGAACAACTAGTTTGTTCAAGTGACCTCTCTAAACGAATAGCACGACGATGACTTGGTGGTTTGGGCAATCCTTTTTGTCCAGGATTAAATTTTTTTAATCTGGGGACATCGAAGGGATTGCCATGGTCAAGCTACTGAGGTAAAGTGGGAAGCGAAGTTTCCCCTCACGGACTCGATAAGCAAAACCCTTCAAAATGCCCAAGACATCATTGCTGAAATCCCTCTCGTCGAGCTCCTTTTAAGCCTTCTCACGACCTAGATTTCCGTTTGGAAGTCGACTGCCATAAGGCCCCAGTCGACTACCAACAGTACCGTTATCTCACAACGAACTTAATCCACGTCGACATTCAAGCCAATAATTACACTGGAAGTCGACTGCCATTACCCAGCAGTCGACTGCCAGGGTCGTAGTCGACTGACCAATCGACTACCAAGCATTCTGCTCCTGACCCGATCGATCATCGCCCAGTGCAGCGGTCGGCCAAGAATGCCGCGATCAGACCTAGTCGACTCACGATAGACGACTACTCATAACCCCCAGTCGACTGCCAAGGATCAATACGGCTGCCAAGTGTCAAAACACTTGACCAATAGACTGGTCCAAAGCCCCAGTCGACTGATAACCTCAAACATGAAGTTTAACCCCAAGTATGATCCCCTCATACTTGCTAGACCACCCCTAGCCTAGACCTAAGCCTTATAGCCACCTCCGTCAGCCTCATGCCTATCGGATCCCTCTAAGTCATTCATGACTTGTTCATCCATACGCTAGCCTTCAGGTGTTTCTATCGACTATTGTCATGCTAAGTTGGTCTATATCGCCAAGGCACATTCGGCTTATGCTGCCAAGACTACCGCTTGGACTTTACGTCGCCAACCATTGGACTTATGCTGCCAAGACTCCACCCTTAGACTTTACACCGCAAATACCAACCCTTGGACTTCCCTTACCAACCCATGTTGGACTTTCCATTTCCCAAGACTCAAGCTTGGACTTTCCCTTGCCAAGACCCATGCTTGGACTTTCCATTTGCCAAGACTCAAGCTTGGACTTTCCTTTGCCAAGACCCATGCTTGTACTTTCCATGCCAACCCATGTTGGACTTTCTAATTGACAAGACTCAAGCTGTTGGTGCAGGGGCACTAGATAATCGAACCTGTGTTTTGATTATGGCAAAGATACAAAGTTAAGTTTATATTGTTATCTCATGAGCTAAATTGAGTGTGCAGAAAGTACTAAAGCTGGAGCTGAAGGCTAGCAACACCCGAAGGAAGCCGCGGTGGTCGGGCGACACTCGAGTAACTTCGGAGGGAGCCGAAGGAATCGAGTGGAAGGCCGGAAGCGAGAGCTACAAGGTAAGTATCGAGGAAAGCTTGTGTGAGTGAGAGATTGTAAGGTCGTATCCTTTTTACGGGGATGACCGTAGGTGGCGATCCGACTAAGACTTCCTGTGGAAGGTGTAGGTCGAGATCAAATTTATTATTTTTCGAGCTAACCTCTTACTACAGGGAAGTGGCCAGGTTGGCAGTCGACTGCTGGACGTTGGACAGTCGACTGATGCTCATCAGTCGATTGATGGGAGGCATCAGTCGACTGATGGCGACGAATCAGCCTTTGCGCTAGGTCAAAATGGATAAGGTTTGACGCGGCCACTTAGAGATAAAAATTATACAATTTCATGATCTGTTCCGAAAAAAGAGGAGAAAAATTCAGAGGCCAAAATCTATAAAAGGAGGGGAGGATTTCAACTCCAAACATCATCAAGTTTATTCATCAAGTGCTCCTACAACGCCAACGCTCCAACACCGTCATAACGCCGATGCGACAACAAGCTCAGATCTTCTTCGTCGGCAGCAGCATCTAGTAATATATTTTAATATTGTATTCATTATTTTTATTCGTAACAAGGTGAGTAGGCTTGTTGCCTCATCCTCGTACTTCCGAATTTTGTGATCGTTGTCTCCTACCACCAACGAGGAGGAGACGTTATAGTGCTTTGCCCTCCGTACGCGGTCTAGGACCGATAGGGCCTTGGAGTAGCAACTGCTGGGTTGTGAACCAAGTAAAATAAACGTGTCACTTTATTTTCTGCTGTGCTTACTCATTTACTTGTGTCTCAATGAACGAATTCGAACGAAAGATTTACGATCGCTATTCACCCCCTCCCCTCTAGCGACGCTTCTCGATCCAACACAAGCTTGGACTTTCCTATGACAATCACATTGTCATACATTTTGTCGAACATCAAAATATCGCTCGAGTCAAACTCGAGTCTGGTCAATCGTAACCTGGGCTGATTGCACCAAAAGATATCAAGTGTTATACAAATTGGTTACTAATCTAAAATTCCTTAGTAAATGATGATGATATCACCCTACATTATATACTACAGTTCCTCCTTGCTGCTAAATTCAGTAAGTCTATATATAAATGCTTACCTTTAATATTTTGTTGCATTCTTATACCTTGCCATTTCTCTAGCTGTATTTAAAATTTCCCCCCTTAAAGATATATCATATGAGGTACTCTTAGAGAACAAATAGTACGGTTATATATACACTTAGAATATCTTAAAAGGTTAAATTTAATTACCTCTATGTTTAATACTCATCTTGAAAGTTTACATTTAATTAATAATTCCATTGTTTCTTAGTCATGCATAATTGGTCGGCCACATAGCTAGTCAGCTACCCAGCCACATAGCGAGTCAGCCACGGTCGCATAGCCAATTGATCATCCGACTGCACAACAATTTGATTGCTCGATCGAATAGTTAGTCGGTCACTTGACTGTATAGAAAGTCAGCCACTCGACCACATACCAAGTCGGCCACTCGATCATATAGCTGATCGACAATTCGATCGTATAGTCGGATCGGCCACTCGGTTGCAAAGTCAATTGACTACCCAGTCACATAGCAAGTCGGCTGCCCAGCCATATAGCAAGTCGACCACTTAGTCGCATAATCACTCAGCCACTCAACTGCATAGCAAGTCGGACACTTGGTCGAATAGTCATTCAACACCTCAACCGCATCACAAGTCAGCCATTCAGCTGCATAGTCACTCAGCCACTCGGCCACTCGGCTGCATCACAAGTTAATCACCTGACTGCACAACTAGTCGACAACTCGGCTGCATACCCAATCGGCCACTCGACCGTATAGCCAATCGACAATTCGACAACACAGTCAGTTGGCCGCTCGGTCGCACAACCAGTCGGGCATCCAATTGCACAAGTTGCCCAAGCCACTCGACCATATAGCCAATCGGTCGCCCGACTGAACAACCAGTTGGTTACTCAATTGTATAACCACTCGTCCATCTAACTGCATAGTCAGTCGGTTACTCAGTTACATAGCTAGTTGCTCACTCGACTGCATAATTAGTTTGTTGCTTTACCGAGACACACCTCACCCCTTCCCACTACTCAATCAGGGTAAGTATTTGCACTCAGTCACTCGACCGAGAGCATACTTCATTCCCTCCAACCACTCGGCCAAGGTAAGTTATTTCACTTGGTAGCTCATTTGAGAAGATATTTCACCCTTTCCGGCCGCTTGACCAGGGTAATTACTTACACTCAACTATTCGACCGAGTTAATATACTTCATCCCTTCTAGCCACTTGACCAGGGATCATTACTTGCGGTCAGTCGTTCGGCTGAGTTAGCATATTTTATCCCTTCCGACCACTCGACCAGGGGTCATTACTTGCGGCTAGCTATCCGGCTTAGTTAACATACTTTATCCCTTTTGGACACCCGACTAGGGTCATTACTTGCACTCAGCCATTCGACTGAGTTAACATATTTCATCCCTTCTTGCCATTCAGCTAGGGTAATTATTTGCACTCAGCTACTCAGCCAAGTTACTCGCCTATAAGAGATCCATCTCCGATGATCTTTGTAACAATCGTCAAATCTATTGGATGCCTATCTAAAGAGAAGACCTTGCTCAGTTGCTAATTCTCTTTGGAGTTCATTTATTATCCATTTGTATTATCAAATTCTGAATTTCTAAGTATAAACAGGTTTTCACAAAGTTCTCAGTAAAGTAACTCCGAACTTAATCTATTATGGACTACTCCTACTTATCATACATGGATTATTACTCTCTATATGAAGGCTGGAGCTACACACTTCTTTAAGGATTTCTTATTTCCCCCTACGGTGGTGGATGGGAGGAGTTGGGTTTAAGATATATTTCACTTCGGAAGAACAACGGAGTATTTTACTAAAGTCATCCGAGGAAGTTCGTAAGCCCTCGAGTCGGTCTTATTCTTCAACTTGGCTGTCCGAGGCCATTCGTAAGCCCTCAGTACACTTGCAGTTGATGTTCCCCGTGCAGTGGCAGATTGGAGGAGTTGGGTTTAAGGTAGAACACACTTCGAAAGAACGACGGAGTATTTTACTAAAGTCGACCGAAGCAGTTCATAAGCCCTCGAGTCGGTCTTATTCTTCAACTCGACCGTTCAAGGTCATTCGTAAGCCCTCGGCGCACTTGTAGTTGATGTTCCCCGTACGGTGGTGGATTGGAGGAGTTGGATTAAGGTAGAACACACTTCGTAAGAACGACAAAGTATTTTACTAAAGTTGACCGAGGCAATTCGTAAGCCCACGAGTCGGTCTTATTCTTCAACTCAACAATCCAAGGCCATTCATAAGCCCTCGACACACTCACAATTGATGTTCCCCGTGCAGTGGTGGATTGGAGGAGTTGGATTTAAGGTAGAACACACTTTGGAAGAACGGTGGAGTATTTTATTAAAGTTGACCGAGGTAGTTCGTAAGCCCTCGAGTCGGTCTTATTCTTTAACTTGACCCTCTGAGGCCATTTGTAAGCATTCGGTGCGCTCACAATTGATGTTCCCCATGCGGTGGTAGATCGGAGAAGTTGTGTTTAAGGTAGAACACACTATGGAAGAATAGTGGAGTATTTTATTAAAGTCGACTGAGGCAGTTCGTAAGCCCTCGAGTTGGTCTTATTCTTTAACTCGGTCATTGATAACATGGGTGTGTCATACCACCGTTCCAAATTAATTATTGAACCCCCTAACTACACTAATGCAGTATAGGAATGACTCAAATCATCTCCCAACGAATCTAATTGTTGGATGTTTATTTCTAAACAATAGTAAAAACTGGGGATTCCTACAATCTATCAAGACAATTAATTAAAAGCTAACCAAACATGCCTAAGCAATTCTACCATGCACCATATTGTAACTATACGATATAATTATTAAACAATTCTAATTAATGGACATGATAATTAACCATGCAGAAAATCAAACTAATAAACAATTATGCTAAGGAACAATTAAGCTAAGGAAAACTTAAGCTAATGAACAACTAAGATAAGGAACAATTAACTTGATGAACAATTAAGCAAAGTTTACAATTAACCAGCAATAATTCATAAACTACAAATTAAGCTACACATTAAACTACAACTTAAACATCCAAATTAAACTACAAATGAAACTACATGATAAACTCCCATGATCAATTCAATTCATGAACTCCAAATAAAAAGTTAACTGACAATCCACAACACCAGGAGAAGGAACCACACTCTTTGACGAACTATTACAACCCGAACATCCCTTTTAATGGCTATTGATGAGGCAAATCCCTTGTAGGAAAATCCCTCCAGCAAGGGTTGAATGAGATGAAGACTTCCCACAGCTCCGACGCTGGATGAAGAAGCTACTGAACCACGACTGCTGAAGTGAAGGGCATCGAAACAGTGGCTGTCGAAGAGCTTCACCGGCGATGGAATGGAAGAAATGTCGCCGGAATTGGAAACTAGATGCTGCCAGAGCTGGAAAAGGATGTCGTCGAACCAAAATAGCTAGAAATCGACCACAGCCTTCCGAACCACATCCAACTGAGGCGCATCTTAGCTCCAGTGGCAATAAATGTGAAGCTCCCCGTGAAGATGATTGAAAACCCTTTGCCCGATGAGAACTGAGCTGCCGAACCACATCGCCCAGTTCTATCGACAACAGAGGGGGTGTGCTACGCCGAAGAGAGTCTGTCGATTGGATGGGAGGAGGATGACTGTCAGAGATGGCTACCCGAAGCTTGTCACTGCCACTGCTGTGAAGTCACAACTCACGATTGGGGAAGAAGAAAGGAGTTGTGGCTCACGTTTTTTCTCGGTTCTATGCTGTGCGAAGAAAATAACCAATTAAGTGGCTTCTTGACGGCGTCTGATCTCAATTCTCATCAAATCCCAGCCACTCATTAAACCTAGAGTTTGATTCCTTGAATAATCATTCAATTGACTAGGGATGATCCATCCAACGGTTATGATCGCTGTAAATCTGGATGGATGGCTCCGATTGCTCCATTTAGGTCCTTTTTGCATTTCCCAGAAGATCACATTCATAATCACACACATAAGAGAGCCTAAAATAACCAATCTATGAGTCGAAACAACACAATAAAATGAGGCTACTAAATTCTCCCACACTTATTTTTGCGCGTCCCGAGCAACAATAGAAATAAAGAAAACAACTAACTAACTCATTCCCGAAACTATACCAAGATCAATAATTCAAAGATAGAAAAAATTAGTTACTTAGGATCACCAAATCGACACGGATTCAAGGTATTTAAAGATCCTACTTCTACAACAGTCAACATGTATGATGATTTCCAATCAAAACAAATAGACCAAACCTAATACAAAATCTCCCAAGGTGGATAAATGAACTGGTGCTCACATAATAAATGTAGAAGTAGAGCACACTCAAAACAACATGTAATCTTGCTCTACCATTGTTGGGATGTATACTGAAAGCCTAGTCTTTGTATGAACATCTTCATTTTGAAATAAGAATCACATCATCATTGTTTTTATTTATGCATAGTGTCTGATACGTTACATTGTAGATAACATGGTGTGTAGTGTCGCACAGAAGATAATGTTATCAGTTCCTTGTAAAGTATAAGTAGAGGCTCACAACCAAGATGGTTTTGGACAAACCATTGGTACGGTTGTAGTGTAATTTGGTATTGGTTTATCTTGACCATAGAATTACACTAGTACACTTTGTGTGTATTGAGCAGGATTGATTTAGAGGTGATTCAATTTATTGCTGACTACATAATTGAATCGAACCTCGGATATTATGGTGTACATGCTCTTAATCCCGATATAATAACGACCACATGTATATAATATTTATTTCTTTGATTTACCAATGGGCGAGATTTATGGATTAAATCGATAGGCCCGGTAAGTTAGAAAATAATATTATTTACATGGTGTGCCATTGATTATAGGAGGAAACCGTGTCCTATGTATTAGGATGATGATGTCCCCTTAAGGAGCTCATAAGGATCATCATGTAAATCCTGCAGATGGACTTGGTCCAGCATGATGATAAGGTTGAGTGGTACTACTCATGGAGATAGATGTTAATTAATTAATTATTTGTAAATTAATTAATTAACGGGCATTCGATATCTTAAACACGGGGAGATATTTATACAATTAATATGTGGAGCCATATATAATTATGGGGTTGGTGAGGTAGATCAATGATGATCGCTTTAGTGGAATGGATCATCATTAATGGATCGGGTTCAGATCCATTGGGTGGCCAAGATCCAACTCCTCCTCATGGTCCTTATTGTAGCCTATTAAAACCCTCACGAAGCCTAGATCCAACGGACATGATTGAAAAGAGGCTTGGGCGAAAACTATAAAAGGGGAGCATAGGGTTTGGACATTCTAATCGAATCCTAACCTAGTTTTATCCTCCTCCTCCCTAGTGCCGGTGGCAAGAACCCTTCTCCTAGGGTTAGGGTCGGCGCCTCCTACCTCCTTCCCTCCCTTTGGTGGTCGGCGCCTCCTTCCTCAAGCTAGGGTAGGCGAACACAAGCAAAGGGCAGCCCTCTCCATCTATTGGTGACCGGCGGTGAGGGATCATCTTCCTTTCTTCTTTGGCCGGCAGCAAGAGTTGTCCTTGGTGGGTGGCACCTCCTTGGTTCTCCCTAGGGTCGGCGGCAAAAAGGAAGGGGAGCTCTCCTTGGTGGCCGACATGAGCAAGGGAGAAGAACAAGGTTGTTCGGTCAAGAGAAGAATAAAGGGGCAGCTTGTTTTGGATCAAGAAAAAAAAGGGAGAAAAAGTGATCTAGGAGGCTTCAATTCTTGGAGGACTGTTGCCCACACAACGTCCAAGAAGAGGATAGGTCGTACAATAGAAGATCAAGAGGTAAACAAGAGGTATAATTCTTGTTTAGTTTTCTTTCTTGTTCTATGTAATTGGATTGTAATTGTATGATCATGGACCCCGAAGATAAATGCAAAAATCGGCGATCCGTACATCATATATTTCGTGGCTAATCGAGGAAAAGAGTTAGGTTGCTTGACCAACAAGTTTGTTCAAGCAACCACTCAAATCGAATAGCATGATGATGAATCGGTTGCTTGGGTAATCCATCTTTGCCTAGATTATTTTTTTTAATCCGGGGATGTGCGATAGGATTGCTATGCACAAGCGACCGAAGCGGGGGAAGCAATTCCCTTCAAGTGGTATCAGAGCCACAGTTTTCGGTTTTGTATGTTTAGGATTCAGTTACTTTTATGCACTTATCATATATTATGTGTGCCAGATAATAGTACGATGTGCGTGGGCTAACTTTTTGTTTGTGGGCATAAGATCCAACTATTATGGCCATATGTGTGTGTATGTGATTGTATGTGTGTAATCGTAATATTATTTGAATCCTCAAGGTTGACGAGGCTAGTATTTATTTTTTGTAATTAAGTATGACATTGTTTAGCCACTCTTTTATTTTAGTTTACTTTCGATCTAGACTTCATGTACACTCCTTTGTAGAGTATAGGATCAATGGATGTAAATTAAAATAATTTTTCTCGGCTCGGATCTCCGGATGGCTTGCACATGATGTATGGAGGAGCGGACGAGGTGTTGGGATGTATACTGAAAGCCTAGTCTTTGTATGGACATCTTCATTTTGGAATAAGAATCACATGATCATTGTTTGTATTTTATATTTATTATATGTGTGCATATTGTCTGATACTTTACATTGTAGATAACATGGTGTGTGGTGTCACAAAGAAGATCATATTATCAGTTCCTTATAAAGTATAAGTAGAGGCTCACAACCAAGATGATTTTTGACAAACCATTGGTATGGTTGTAGTGTAATTTGGTATTGGTTTATCTTGACCATAGAATTACCCTAGTATACTTTGTGTGTATTGAGGAGGACCGACTTAGGGGTGATTCAATTTATTGCTGACTACATAATTGAATCAGACCTCGGATATTATAGTGTACATGCTCTTAATTTCGATATAATAACGGACATATGTACTTAATATTTATTTCTTTGATTTACCAATGGGCGAGATTTATGGGTTAAATCAATAGGCTCGGTAAGTTGGGAAATGATATTATTTACATGGTGTATCATTGATTATAGGAGGAAATTGTGTCCTATGTATTAGGATGATGATGTCCCCATAAGGAGCTCATAAGGATCATCATTTAAATCCTGTAGGTGAACTTGGTCCAACATGATGATAAGGTTGAGTGGTACTACTCATAGAGTTAGATGTTAATTAATTAATTATTAGTAAATTAATTAATTAACGAACATTTGATATCTTAAACATCGGGAGATATTTGTATAATTAATATATGGAGCCCATATTTAATTATGGGGGTTGGTGAGGTAGATCAATGATAATCGTCTAGTGGAATGGATTATCATTAATGGATCGAATTTTATGTGGGTCGGATCCATTGGGTGACCAAGTTCCAACTCCACCTTATGGTCCCTATTGTAGCCTATTAAAACCCTCAAGAAGCCTAGATCCAACGGACATGATTAAAAGGTGGCTTGGGTGAAACCTATAAATAGGAGAGAGGCTTGGGAGAAAACCTAAGTTCTAGGGTTTGGGGTTGGCTTGGGCGGCAAGAAATAGAAGTTGTGCTAGGGTTTGTCTCCTTGGTCGGCGGCACAAGAGAGCATAGGTTTTGTTTTTCCTTCTTTCTCTGTTGGCCGGCACACCATCTTCTTCTCCTAGGGCCGGCGGCGCCACCCTCTCTTCTCTTTCTCCTTGGCTGTTGGTGCCTTCTCCATTGGAAAGGGCTGGCACCACTTCCTTCTTCCTCTCCTTGGCCAGCGGCAACAACCAAGAAAGGAGGCTTGGTGGTCAGCACTAGATAGGAGAAGAAGGGTTCAGTCATCTTCCCTTTGTTCGGAGCGAGCAAGGAAGGGAAGACACGAGATATAGGAGGCTTCAACTCTTGGAAGATCGTTGCCCACACAACGTCTAAGAGGAGGATAGGTCATACAATAGAAGATCAAGAGGTAAACAAGATGTATAATCTTGTTTGTTTTGATTTAGTTCTTTTGTATCATCCATGTGGTTAATTTACTTGGACCTCAATGATAAACACAAAAACCAGGCGATCCATTCATCATCTATTCCGCAGCTAATCGAGGAAAGAGTTAGGTTGCTTGAACAACTAGTTTGTTCGAGCGACGACTCAAATCGAGAAGCACGAAGATGGATCGATTGCTTGGGTAATCCATCCTCGTTTGGATTAATTTTTTTAATCCGAGGATGTATGATTGGATCGCCATGCACAAGCGACCGAGGCGAAGCTAGAAGCGAAGCTTCAAACTTCACGAGGTGGCAACACGACTGGAGGCATATTGGAGAACAAAAGCCATAATAGTTGGAAAATTTGTTTTTCATATTTATTGATTTTGATTTATATGCTTGTTGTGGTTGCATGGTTAAAATTCCTCAATTTTAAATTACTAAGTGGGAGAGGGATATTTTTTTAATTCCCGTGGCCTCCATTACAATTTGACATGTGATGCGAACAAACTTGCGCATTGGCTCTAAGTGCCTTCCTCCATATCAGATGAGTTTATTTTGTGGATCACTAGGTCAAATATGGTTATAGGAAATTATTTAGGAGCGTGTGTACTTCCCCATCGGAAGGCACATAATCCGAGATAATTGCCTTAGTATCGGGTAATGGTGAACACTTAGATGCAAATAAAAGTATCCTTTCCATCGAAGTCACTACTTTTATTTGTAGGGCCGAAGAGGAACCAACTATTAATTTTATTTGTCAAAAAGTAAGGTTGACAGGATAATAAAATTAATGGGTAAAACCTCCTCTTACAAATGTAGAATTCGTATATGTCCACACTATTGTGGCATACAATATTCTCGTTATTTTGAGGTGTTAGTTGATTTTGAAATTTTATTGTTTGAGAAATCAATAAATTTTGAAATCTAATGTTTTTGATCTATGTGATTCTTAGGTTTTTCAAAATGACTTTCAACCCACTTGCTGTGATTCTAAAAGAAAACGAACTTACTGGACCGAACTATGTGGATTGGAAAAGGAATCTGGACATTGTCTTGACTGCTAAGGAGTACAAATATATACTCTTAGAAGAGTGTCCTCCTAAGCCTATGGATGATTCTAGTGAAAAAGAGAAAGAGAGTTATAGGAAGTGGATCAAGGATGATGAGATGGTGCGGTGTTACATTTTGGCTTCTATGTCAAATGTATTGCAACATCAGCATCAAGCCATGACTACTGCCTATGACATTATGCTTAATCTCAAGGAACTTTTCGAACACCATAATCGGGCTTCTAGGCAAGAAGCTACGAGGAACTTGATGACGACCACCATGGTTGAGGAAACACCCGTGAGGGATCATGTTCTCAAGATGATGGCTCATTTGAATGAGCTGGAATTCCTTGGAGCAGAGATCAATGGGGAAACCCAGGTCGATATCATTCTGCAATCTCTACCTAGGAGTTTTGAGCAGTTTGACCTCAACTACAACATGAATAAGAGGTTGTATTCATTGGCGGAGCTTCTGACAAAACTCCAGGTGACAGAGGGGCTTTTTCGTCAGAGTTCTTAGGCTTTGGTAGCTCAAAAGGTTTCTACTTCTAAGCCGAAAGGCAAGAAGAAGAAGAAACAAGGTGTAGCAAAGGTAGCAGGAGGATCTCAAGGAGGAGTGAAGAAGCCGAAAGGCAAGTGCTTCACTTGCAAGCAGACAGGACATTGGAAGGCGGACTGCCCTAACCGCAAATAGAACAAAGGTATATCTTTCGGTCTAGTTGTTGAAATATATTTAGCGGTGTTATCTACCAGTACCTGGTGTATAGATACGGGAGCCACTGATCATGTCTACAACTCTTTGAAGGGGTTCCAAGAAACCAGACGAATAGTTGAGGGGGAGATTACCATCTACATGGGCAATGCTACAAAGGTGGCGGCTATTGCAGTGGGAGATGTTTATTTATCTTTTGATAGGAATAAAACTTTGGTTCTAAAAAATTTCCTTTATGTACCTTCATTTAGAAAGAATTTAATTTCAGTTTTTAAATTGTTTTTGGATGGATATTCTATTTCTTTTAATGACAGAGTTGTTATAAAAAGGAATAGAGAGAATATCTATTATGGTACATTGGTAGGAAATTTATACACTCATGAACAAAAAACTCCCACGATGCAAATAGAAATAAATAACTCATCTTCTAAATCTAATAAGAGAAAATAACCTTCGAAAATGAACCAAACGTACCTTTGGCATCTAAGGTTAGGTCATATTAACCTGAGTAGAATTCAAAGGTTGATAGTTGATGGACCTTCGGGTTCATTGGTGGTGGAAGATTTCCCAACCTGCAAATCTTGCTTGGAAGGTAAAATGACCAAGAGGTCTTTTAAGGCAAAGGGGTATAGAGCCAAAGATGTATTGGAATTGGTTCATTATGATTTGTGTGGTCCTATGTCTATCCAGGCTAGAGGTGGTTTTGAATATTTCTTCTCTTTTATAGACGATTATTCAAGATATAGATATATTTACTTGATGCGCCGCAAGTCTGAATGCTTTGACAAGTTCAAAGAATTCAAGGCTGATGTGGAGAAATGTCAAGGTAATAGTATCAAGACACTACGATATGATCGTGGTGGTGAGTACCTCTTGGGAGAGTTTAGGAGTTACTTATCAGAGGTTGGGATTCAATCCCAACTATCTGCACCTGGTACACTCCAGCAGAATGGTGTGGCGGAGCAAAGGAATAGAACTCTTATGGAGATGGTTAGATCGATGATGAGTTATTCTGAGTTACTAGATTCGTTCTGGGGGTATACTCTGGATACGACAGTGTATATTCTGAACTTGGTTCCTTCTAAATCAGTACCTTCTACTCCAACAGAATTGTGTATTGGGCGAAAGTCTAGTCTAAGACATATTCAGATTTGGGGTAGTTCAGCACATGTGCTGAAGGGAGATGCTGGTAAGTTAGAATCTCGTACAGAAGTGCGCCTGTTTATAGGCTATCCTAGAGGAACGAAAGGTGGTTTTTTCTATAGTCCTAGAGATCATAGGGTGATCGTTGTCAAATTTTTAGAGGAAGACTATGTGATGAACCACAAGCCCATGAGAAAGATTATTTTGGAAGAATTAATAGGGGAAGTCACTACTTCAGTACCAACGGTACAAGAGGACATACCACAAGTGATTGCACCGCGTGTCACAGATGATGCACAAGTGATACCTTGTCGTAGCGGGAGGGTTGTTAGACAACCTGATAGATTTATGTTCTTGGGAGAATCTTCTGATTTGGTCCCTGGCGAACATGAACCTGATTCCTGGACATATAATGAGGCAATCCAAGATAAAGATGTGATATCTTGGCAAAGGGTGATGAATTCTGAGATAGAATCTATGGATTCAATCAGGTCTGGGAGCTAGTAGAACCACCAAATGGTGTAAAAGCCATTGGATGCAAGTGGATCTACAAAAGAAAGAGAGGATCATATGGGAAGGTAGAGACCTTCAAAACAAGGCTTGTTGTGAAAGGGTATACTCAGAAAGAGGGCATCGATTATGAGGCGACCTTTTCGCCGGTAGTCATGCTCAAGTCTATCCGGATTCTCTTATCTATCGCTACTCATATGGATTATGAGGATTGACAGATGGATGTCAAGACATCTTTCCTTAATGGAAGTCTTGAAGAAAACATCTATATGGAGCAACCAGAGGGATTCATTGCAAAGGGCAAAGAGCATCTTGTGTTCAAGCTTAATCGGTCCATTTATGGATTGAAGAAAGCTTCGAGATCTTGGAACATCCGCTTTGATGAGGTAATCCAGTGATATGGATTTATTCAAAGTCTAGATATGTCTTATGAATATAAGAGATGTGACGGAAACATAGTGGTATTTCTTGTACTGTACGTAGATGACATTTTGCTCATTGGCAACAATGTCAAAGTGTTGTAAGACGTAAGGGTATGGTTGTCCAAACAATTTGATACGAAGGACATGGGAGTAGTGGGACACATCCTTGGGATCAAGGTTTTAAGGGATCGCAAGAAAAGGATGTTGTGCTTATCTCAAGTTCATACGTAGACACTATTTTGGCTCGTTTTAGCATGCAGAACTCCAAGAATGGTTTTCTACCTTTTAGACATGGAGTACCTTTATCTAAAGAGATATGTCCTAGAACATCAAAGGAGATAGAGGAGATAAAGGCAGTTCCTTATGCTTCGGTGGTAGGAAGCCTCATGTATGCTATGTTATATACAAGGTCGGATATCTGCTTTGCTGTGGGCATGGTTAGCAGATATCAGAGTAATCCAAGACAGGGACATTTGACTGTGGTAAAGGATATATTGAAGTACCAGAGAAGGACTAGGGATTATATGCTAGAATACCAGGCAGATCAATTACTCCCTGTGGGTTACACAGATTGCATCAGAGAATAACCTAGTAGATCCTTTCACTAAGGCCCTTCAAGCGAGAGCTTTTGAAAGGCATGTGGAGGGAATGAGAATCGGATGTATGGCAGTTTGATGGCAGCATATTCTTTTAGTATAAGTGGGAGATTGTTGGGATGTATACTGAAAGTCTAGCCTTTGTATGAACATCTTCATTTTGAAATAAAAATCACATGATCATTGTTTGCATTTATGCATATTGTCTGATACATTATATTGTAGATAACATGGTGTGTGGTGTCACACAAAAGATCATGTTATCAGTTCCTTATAGAGTATAAGTAGAGGCTCACAACCAAGATGGTTTTAGACAAACCATTGGCATGGTTGTAGTGTAATTTGGTATTGGTTTATCTTGACCATAGAATTACACTAGTACACTTTGTGTGTATTGAGCAGGACCGATTTAGAGGTGATTCAATTTATTGGTGACTACATAATTGAATCAGACCTCGAATATTATGGTGTACATGCTCTTAATCCCGATATAATAACGGGCACATGTACTTAATATTTATTTATTTGATTTACCAATGGGCGAGGTTTATGGATTAAATCGATAGACCCGATAAGTTGGGAAATAATATTATTTACATAGTGTGTCGTTGATTATAGGAGGAAACCATGTCCTATGTATTAGGATGATGATGTCCCCTTGAGAAGCTCATAAGGATCATCATGTAAATCCTGCAGGTGGACTTGATCTAGCATGATGATAAGGTTAAGTGGTACTACTCATGGAGTTAGATGTTAATTAATTAATTGTTAGTAAATTAATTAATTAACGGACATTCGATATCTTAAACACGGGGAGATATTTGTACGATTAATATGTGGAGCCCATATATAGTTATGGGGTTGGTGAGGTAGATCAATGATGATCACTTTAGTGGAATGAATCATCATTAATGGATCGGGTTCGGATCCATTGGGTGGCCAAGATCCAACTCCTCCTTATGGTCCATATTGTAGTCTATTAAAACCCTCACGAAGCCTAGATCCAATGGATACGATTGAAAAGAGGCTTGGGCGAAAACTATAAAAGGCGAGCATAAGGTTTGGAAACTCTAATCGAATCCTAACCTAGTTTTCTCCTCCTCCTTCCTAGTGCCGGCGGCAAGAACCCTTATCCTAGGGTTAGGCCCGGCGCCTCCTACCTCCTTCCCTCCCTTTGGTGGCCGGCGCCTCCATCCTCAAGCTAGGGCCGGTGAACACAAGAAAAGGGCAGCCCTCTCCATCTATTGGTGACCGACAGTGAGGGATCATCTTCCTTTTTTTTTTTTGGTCGGCGGCAAGAGTTCTCCTTGGTGTGCAGCACCTCCTTGGTTCTCCCTAGGGTCGGCGGCAACAAGGAAGGGGAGCTCTCCTTGGTGGACGACACGAGAAAGGGAGAAGAAGAAGGTTGTTCGGTCAAGAGAAGAAGAAAGGGGCAGCTTGTTTTGGATCAAGAAAAAAAGGGAGAAAAGGTGATCTAGGAGGCTTCAATTCTTTGAGGATCGTTGCCCACACAATGTCCAAGAAGAGGATAGGTCATACAATAGAAGATCAAGAGGTAAACAAGAGGTATAATTCTTGTTTAGTTTTCTTTCTTGTTATGTAATTGGATTATAATTGTATGATCATGGACCACGAAGATAAATGCAAAAACCGGCGATCCGTACATCATCTATTCCGCGGCTAATCGTAGAAAAGAGTTAGGTTGCTTGAACAACAAGTTTGTTCAAGCGACCACTCAAATCCAATAGCATGATGATGAATCAGTTGCTTGGGTAATCCATCTTCGTCCGGATTATTTTTTTTTTAATCCGGGGACGTGAGATAGGATCGCTATGCACAAGCGACCGAATCGGGGGAAGCAATTCCCTTCAACCATATGTTTGCTTATCATCTACTTCTCCACTGCTATCAATACATCTCATACATTAATCAAAAAGATTTATCAACAATCAGAATGAGATCACAAGTAGAATGCTGATGAAGCATACAAAAAGAAGTACAAGACAAAGGTACAATGAATAATGAACAATAGAAGATTTGGAAGAATAAACTTGATGAGTTACTATGTAAGAATGCTCAATGACACCAACAATATAGGGTGAGGTTAGAATATTTGGAAACTTTAGAATTGGATTTTCAGGATCAAATCGGTCAGTCCAAATTACAATCAAAACCAAAAATTGTAGCTTCCCTAAAAAGCACAATAACATCCATTAAACTCTACAACAAAACACATCGCAATTTCCACTTGCCTGCATTACAATTGCACCCCTTTTTTTTTTAATAAAGGAAACATCAACGATGCCATTTTTTTTCATTTTGTTTGTGTGCAGAAAATCAAGTATTGATCACAAGCAAATCCATCTTAAGATCAATGACCTTTGAAAACTATGCCTTCCATATCGTGTTTCCAACAAAATAATATAACTCCTCCCCCACACTTAAAATTTTTGTCCATCTAGGACATTGCAACTCATCAAACTATTCCTCCAACATGGAAAATAATAGATATGGGAAAGATAATCCACAAAGATACAAAGACAATGTATAGTAAATGAAGAGATATGACAAGTAAGACATCAAATATTGGAGTATCAAGTGGATTAGACAAGCAAACAAAGTAAGGGAAAGAACCAAGAATGAAATCCTTCATCATATTCATGCAAGTAAATGTTATTGAAGTTTTGAAAAGAAACAAAGGAAGTTCTAGAGCAACAAGTATCACAAGTGTTATCAAAAGTGGGTAAATAATAAGAATGACATACAACCTCACTAGGTGAATAAAACATCAAGCTTAGTCTATCAATAAAGAGTTCACCATCATAACAAGTGACTGCATGCAAGTGAAGTTTCCTATCATACATAGAAATTCACAATTCAATGATCAAACTTAACTAATTTTTACCCCTCTAAAATGATACTAAGGCATGCATAGGGAATATTATTTAAACTAAAAAAAACACTCAACCAAGATAAACAGGCGATCAAACAACCAAATAATGTAAATTATTTTGAAACATTAAAGGAAGTAAATAAATGCAGTAAACAAAAAAATACACTCCCCTCAAATCGGAGAAGAAGCATCATCAAGGTCCACCTCATCCACTATAGCTCCTCTTATCCCCTCGTGAAATATCTTGAGACGGTGTCCATTTACTCTGAAGGTTTTCCTCGTAGAAGTTTCCTGCACCTCAACAACACCATAGGGAAACACATTAGTAACACAAAAAGGACCGTCCCATATGGATTTCAACTTACCTCTCATCAACCTGAGATGAGAATGATACAACAATACTTTATCACCAATATGGAACTCCTTTCTCAAAATTCTTTTATCATGAAAATTCTTAGACTTCTCCCTGTAAATGCAGGAGTTTTGATAGGCTTCTAATCGTATCTCCTCAAGTTCCTAAAGTTGAAGTTTTCTTTCTTTCCCAACTCTTTTAGCATCCATGTTGCAAGCTTTCACTGCCCAATAAGCCCTGTGCTCAATCACCACTGGCAAGTGACAAGCTTTGCCATAAACAATCTTGTATGGGGACATGCCTATGGGAGTCTTATAGGTAGTCCTATAAGCCCACAGAGCATCCTCAAGCCTCTTGCTCCAGTCCTTCCTGTCTGGCCCCACTATCTTCTCCAATATAGATTTGATCTCTCTGTTCGACACTTTAGCTTGCCCATTTGTCTAAGGGTGGTAAGGAGTAGAAATTTTGTGCAACACCCCATACTTATTTAACATGGCCTTCATGTGTCTGTTGCAAAAATGAGACCCTTGATCACTGATGATAGCCTTGGGTACCCCAAATCTGTAAAATATATGAGACCTAATAAAATTCACAATGACTGGAGAATCATTAGTCTTGGTGGGGATGACCTCCACCCATTTGGAAACATAATCAACTGCCAATAAAATATATGAAAATCCAAAAGATACAGGAAATGGACCCATAAAATCAATACCCAAACATTAAAAATCACATAGAATAGCATAGATTATTGAGGCATTTCATTTATAAGTCCTATGTTTCCTGTTCGTTGACACTCACAAGATTTATAAAATTCATAGGCATCATGAAACTAGGTGGGTCAATACAAACCAGACTCTAACACTTTCCTAGCAGTTCGCTGGGGTCCAAAATACACCCCCCCTCCCCCCAAGCCAGAGAATGACAAAAGGTAAGTATGGAATGAAACTCATAATCAGGTACACATCATCTAATGATCTGATCACTACAAAATTTCCAGAGGTAAGGATCATCCCATACATAATACTTAGCATTACTTTTCAATTTTTGGACTTGTGCAAGAGTACAATGCGAGGGTATAGCATGGGAAACTAAATAATTTGCAAGATCTGAATACCATGGTGACTTACCCTATAGGTGACAAAGCTGCTCATCTAGGAATGAATCTACTTTGGGGTGGGCTCGATCTTCCTCACAATCCTACTCAAGTGATCTACTACCCGGTCAAATTCATGAAGCAGAAGCATCCATCTAATCAATCTCATTTTCGCATTGAGCTTCTTTAGGAGGAATTTCAAATCTGCATGATAACAAAAATAACCACATGAGAACAGAGCAAATATGATCTAAATTTATTTAAAGCAAAAACAATCGATAAGAGCTCTTTTTCCGTCGTGGTGCAATTGGATTGTGCAACATCCAAAATCTTTGAGGCGTAACAGATCACATGAGATGCTCTATCAACTCTCTGTGCCAAGGCAACTCCCACCACATAATTTGAAGCATCACACATTAACTCGAATGGGAGAGTCCAATCTGGTGGTCTAAGGATCGGTGCTGATATCAAAGCCTGCTTAAGTTGATCAAATGAGTCCTTGCACTGTTGGTTAAACTGAAAAACCACATCTTTCTACAACAAATTGGTCAAGGGAAGGGCAATCTTGCTGAAGTTTCTTATAAAACTTTGTAGAAACCTACATGACCCAGAAAAGCACAAACTTCTCGCACAGAAGCGGGGTAAGATAAAGAAGATATATCATGAATTTTAGCAGGATCTACTTCAATACCATTCACAGAGATGATATGACCTAAAACTACCCCATGCTTGACCATGAAATGATAGTTCTCAAAATTTAAAACCAAATTAGCCTCAATACATATATGTAAAACTCTTGACAAATTATCCAGACAAGAATCAAAAGAAGAACCATAAATCAAAAAATCATCCATAAAGACCTCCATGCAATGCTCTAATAAATCACCAAAAATGCTCACCATGCATCGCTGGAATGTTCTGGGAGTGTTACAGAGTCCAAAAAACATACGACGATACACAAACATCCCCAAGGGGCAAGTAAAAGTAGTCTTCTCCTGATCACTTGGAGCAATACAAATATGGAAATGACCAGTGTAACCATCTAGGAAGCAATAATGTGACTTGCCCGCCAACCTCTCTAACATCTGATCATAAAAAGGCAGTGGGTAGTGGTCTTTCCTGCTGGCCTGATTAAGCTTCCTGTAATACACAAAACTCTCCACGAATTCTAAACTCTGGCAGGAATCAACTCATTCTTTGCATTAGCAAACGCTGTAAAACTAGATTTCTTCGGAACCACCTGAATAGGGCTTACCCATTTGCTGTCTGAAATAGGATAAATGATGCCATCTTGTAAAAGCCTCGTCACTTCCTTCTTTACCACCTCAAGAATCAGTGGGTTAAGCCTTCGTTGTGGTTGTCTGCCTAGTTTTACATCCTCTTCCAAATGAATCCTATGCATACAGATAGAAGGACTGATACCAATCACTAAAAAAATAAGAGTATTTGGCGACGAAATTTGGAAAAAAATTCTGCAATGATTTCGTTGCAAATAATTCATCGCTAAATTCTGCAATGAAAAAAAAAATTTGTTGCCAAATTGCAATGAATAAAATTTTCGTTCCAAAATTGGTCACCAAATTTGGCGATGAATAATTATATTCATCGCAAATTTGGTGACGAAAAATATATTTGTCGCCAAATTTGGTGATGAATAATACTTTTCGTCGCCAAATTTGGTGACGAAAAGCGAGATTCGTCGCCAAATTTGGCGATGAAAATTAAATTTGTCGCCAAATTCTAATAAACATATTTCCACGAATAAAATTCAATTTGGTGATGAATATTTTTTCATCACCAAATCTGCGACGAAAAAAAAATTCGTTGCAAAATTTTCAAGATCAGTCGACTGACGAATACAATCAGTCGACTGAATATATGACCAGTTCGACTGATCGGTCGGCTACCAAAGGTTCTGTAATGTGCTACAGTAATGACAGTCGACTGGTCATTTTCATCAGTCGACTGTCAAGTGAATAGTCGACTGCTTAGTCGGCTACGAAACGTGTTGTAAGATGCTACAGTACTATTAGTCGACTGATCATGTTGGTCAGTCGACTGATGATGAAAATATATTTTGTCAATGTAATTTTTCATGTATCAGTCGACTGATCATGTTGATCAGTGGACTGATACATCAATTTTTGCAACGAAAATAATTTTTTCATTGCAAATATGGAAAAATAAAAAAAAAAATTAATAGATTATACTTTTCCCCCTATTTTACAACAAACACATACAACAATATAAACAAATTTACACATCAAACTTTAATACTGAATTAATATATATATAACAAACCTAAACAAACTTACAATACATAGATATCGTATGTGATAAGTCAAGTAACAATTAGATACAACAAATAAATTCAAAGGTAACCACCATCATCACCATCATCATCAAAATATACATCATCATTGTCATTATGACAAGGATCAGGAGGAGGAGCAGATCCAGAAGGAGGAAGTTGACTTGAACTAGACGTTAATTGAAGATGTTTCATAATGAACATTTGTTGCCTTTGAAATTCGTTCATCTGTTCATTTAAGTCTTTTACTTGCTCAGCATTTTCTCTCGATTCAGTGTCCTTCTGCGCTACCTCAAATGATTAACCTCTTCGGTTAATTGATTTACTTGTGCTTTTGATGCTGGGGAGGATGAAGAAGAAGCACCAGGGACTCTATAGGATTGGTTCAAAGAACCGAGTCTAATTATTCTTCCACTTTTCGACCCTCCATTTGCTTCGAGTCATAAATTTATATTGCTAACAAAAGGCTCAGATTCGACTGCATCATCGCTTGCACTAGAATTTCTCTGTGAAAGTTCATCGTATTTCTCCCATTGTGAAAAAAAAATTAAATACTAATATAAGAATTTAAATTTTTAAAATTACAAACCTTCATTGTTCTAGCTCTTTCCCCACTCCACATCTTATCTTTCTTTTGGAATGTACAGGTGAAAAGTGTCTATAAATAATTGCTCAGTCCCCGTCTCCTGGGCCTAAACAAACAGTTAAAATTTATAAATTAGTGAGTATTAGATTACAAAAATATAATCTGAATAAACTCACCAATCGATGTCTATGCTCATCGATATTTATTGATCCCCCCACATACGTGGCAGACATAACGTCGGAATTACAATGTTGATTTTGCTTATTCTGCTCACTCCTCCGTTTTCTATCCTTAGATCCCTAATGTGAAATAATTTTATTCCAATTCTCCTCGGTTACACAATGTGGATTTTTATTTCTAGTTTTCGCATGATTGAGTATGTTTCGGATATGATCGCCACACTTTTTCTTAAAAATCCTCCTAATCTCTAGTGTTTCACCCTCCTCCCAAGTAAATACCCACTGTAGTAGAGAAAAATTGAATTGATTATATTAACTGCAATTTTATATACAAAATGATTTAAATAAGTTACCTTGAACTCATTCCACCACAAAATTTTTATTTCTTCCGGCGTGCTCGTATAAGTCATAGAAGCTCCGCCCTAATGGTTATTCACTATTTTATTCACCTCGTGAATAACATGTACAAAATTTATAAATCTACCATAAAATAAAAACAAACCATGTTAGATACTTATAAAAATACATATCGTATTAAAAATTAAACATAGATAATCTAAAACTTGAATACTTATGAATCTCCATGCGGAGATATCAACTCTCTCGTATCTTGCCTCTCAATGAGTGCTTGTTGTATCGGGGAAGATACATTAGTAGGTATCTACTAAGAACTAGAAGATCCTGCAACTGGAGAAGAGGTGGAGGGCACATTTCCTGCAAGAGCATCAGAATGTGTAGAGGCTAAAGCAGAGGAAGACTGTGATCTTTCATCGCTACTCCATCTATTACCGCCACGTCGAAACTAACAATCATAATTATTAGAAGAATATGACAATAAAAAAAATTACATTTGCATATCGAATTTATAATATGAACAATATAAAAAAATTACCATATTCATAGCAACTGGATGACCTACAAAAACAAAATAGTTCATTAATATATCAAATATATGAAATTTCGAATTAGATAGTAAATTAAAACATAATTGGTACTAAATAAAAGTTACCCACAATTAGAAATCGAAGTCCACATTATAATTTTCATCCTGGTCATACGTCTATTCGTCATCGTCTTCGTCATCGTCATCGTCATCGTCATCGTCATCGTCATCGTCATCGTCATCGTCATCGTCATCGTCATCCTCATCGTCATCCTCATCGTCATCCTCATCCTCATCCTCATCCTCATCCTCTAAATTAAATTCCTCAACTTCATCCTCATTCAGTTCACTTGCATCAACGACTACTACTACGCTGTTGGGATCTCGTAACGTTGAAATATTATATTCTTTGATACGAAATGTATTGACAACTTCATCTTGTTGATATGCTATGTCTTCCCAATGTTCCTCAATTTTATTACGTGCTTTTTTTTTACAAATAGCCCACCAATCACTTTTGTCTCGTCTCAGACTAGGATATGAAGCATAAAATACTTGAATCGTTTGTTGTGCTAACACAAATGGTTCACACCTCTTGTATATTTTTTTGTAATTTATTTCAACCAAATGTCTCAAACTAGTGAATTCTTCTTTATTTCTTTTGAATTTATGATTTGGTGGTAAAAATTTTCTTTGGCAATCAAAATAACTCAGTTTCTTTCCGTGTTTCAATCTGAATGACTTTGATCTCTCCATACATATTGGACATCCTAAAATCCCCATAGTACTCCAGCCCGATAATGTACCATAAGTAGTAAAATCATTTACGGTCCAAAGAAGCGTAGCTCTCATTGTGAACATCTAATTAGTATGGACATCATATGTAGAAACACCCTCATCCCATAGTTGGTTCAGCTCAGTAATCAATGATTGCATGTAAACATCTATTAACTTCTTTGGATTATGAGAGACAGGCACAATCAATGTTAAAAACATATAAGGTGTTTTCATACACATACCGGGTGGAAGATTATACGGAGTTACGATAATTGGCCAACAAGAATAAGTTCTTCCTGATTTGCCAAATGGAGCAAATCCATCAGCACATAGACCCAACCTGATGTTTCGAGTCTCATTCGCAAACTCAGGATATGTTCTATCAACATTTTTCCACACCTCTGCATCTGATGGATGACACATTAGCCCATCCTCTGTTTCACGATTTGCATGCCAAGTCATGTCTTCAGCAGTGACCTTTGATGCATAAAGCCTTTGCAATCTAGGAGTTAAAGGCAAATAGAACATTTGTTTGAATGATTTAAATTGCTTATTACGATTCGATCTCGTGGTACCCTTGTACCTGCATTGACTATAGAATTTATAAGTCTCTAAATATGCATTATCTCCCTAATATAGTGTTGGTGTTGTAGGCACCTAAGTCGAACCTGAGTTTTTGATTATAGCAAATGATACAAAGTTAAGCTCATGTCATTATCTCACGAGCTGAATAGAGTGTGCAGAAAATTGCTATAACTGGAGCTGAAGGCTAGCGACACCTGGAGGAAGCCGCGGTGGTCGAGCGACACTCGAGTAACTTCGGAGGGAGCCGAAGGAATCGAGTGGAAGGCCGGAAACGAAAGTGACACAGTAAGTATCGAGGTAAGCTCGTGTGTGTGCGAGTGTAAGTGAGGTCGTATCCTCTTTACAAGGATAGACTTAAGCATAGATCCGACCCATGACATCCCATCGGTGGTCTAGGTCGAGATCGGACGGTCGGAGGTCGTCGAAATAATATTTTTGTTTAGCTAACTTGTCATTTCAGCATCACGATCATTGCCGACTTGGAGGACTCGGCTCATCAATCGGTCGATCTATTAGCATTAGCGATCGATCTTGCCATCGGATCGATGATGGCCATCAGTCGACTGATGGTCAAGGATCAGCCTCGAGGAGTCAAGCCTTATCACCATTTTTTACGGAGCCATGTGCCAAAACTCTATTGGGTGAAGTTCCTCTCGAAAAGGGGCTCAAAGGCAATAAAAGGAGGGCCTCTCCTAGGGTTTTTCATCATCTCTAAGTGCTCAAAAACCTCTACAACTCTGCGATTCTCTGACGACTCTACAACGAAGTGCTGTCAACAACCCTGGTTTAGTTTCTACTCTTTAGTTGTTGATATTTTAATTTGTCGTCTCTTTAAATATTGCAATTCCTTTTATTAATCGAGGTTTTCTATCGTTGCACTTTACATTAATAGAAGAGAGGGTTTGTCTCTCTATCTTTTCTTTCGAAGGTTTTTTGTAATCGTCAAACTCCTACCTCCAACGAGGAGGAGTGTTTTTAGTGAATTGCCCTCTGTACGTGATCAAGGATCACTAGGGCCTTGGAGTAGTAGCCGAAGGCTACGAACCAAGTAAAAATATTTTTCTCCTTTTATTTATTTCTTATCTTTCCACTGCAAATTAATTATCTACTCGAGTTTTAACAAACGAACAAAAAGAAAAGGTTTTATCGCTATTCACCCCCCTATAGCGATCCGCTTCGATCCAACAATTGGTATCAGAGCCGGGGGTGCTTAGATTTGGTGAAACCACCAATCTAGCATTTTTTACAGATTTGTTTTTCGTTCGTCTAAATTTTTCTCCCGCACTACTAATCCAAGACGAAGTTTTGGTACTCTTCGTTTGGTTTTGTTTTGCAAGTATTCGCTTTTGGAGTAGCCGACGGTAAAATGGGTATAACTTTTCGTACAAGTTGACCCACGAAATGGGCTACCTACCAAAACGAAGCTCTCGGAGAGATCTACACTTCTTAACAGGGTAAACCCTCATAACAAGCTGTATTCATCCCCAAAAACTATCGTTTAGTACCATTTTTGGGACATCGAAGGTTGTAAGTGCTCATCTTTTATTTTAGTTGGTTATTTCTTGTTTATTCCTTTAGTTTCTTTTCATTTCCTACATTACTAATCCAAGGAGAAGTCTTGGAACCTTTTTCGTGTTTTTTTGGTATTTTTTGTGCAAGGTTTCCCTTCCAAATGGCCCATCTCGAGCGTTTTAGCACCGTCCGACCTCCGTTTTACAACGAAGATGATTTCCGTTACTGGAAAGGTCGAATGAAATGCTTTCTCAAAACCCAAATCGAGATGTGGATCATAATCTAAATGGGTTTCACACTTCCGACTAACGAAGTGGGTGAATCCTTGGATTTTGATCAATGGACCATTGGGACAAAATGACAAGTCGAAGCCGACGCCAAGGCAACTCAAATCCTCCAATACGGTTTGTCCAAGGAGGAACTAAATCGCGTAGGACCCTTCATCAGCACAAAGGACCTTTGGACTAAGCTAGTGGAGCTACATGAAGGGATTGATGAAGCCAAGGTATGTAAGCGATATCTTTTATTTAATAAACTATATAATCTAAAAATGCAAGAACATGAGTCCGCGACACAACTTCACGCCCGAGTTCAAGACATAGTCAACAATCTACACGCAATCGGGCAAAAGGTCGAAAACCGCGACCTTATAAGGTATGTTCTTAATTCCTTTCCGAGGACTACCTTGTGGGCATCCATGGTCGATGCCTACAAGGTCTCCAAGGATCTTTTGAAACTTAGGTTAGATGAATTATTTTCCGATTTTGAACTTCATGAGCAGTCTAACTCGGAACCCGAGAAGGGTATAACACTTTTTACAGGTTCAAGGAAGAAAACCGCAAGAAAGCCACCTCCGAAGGAAGAAGAGGATGAATCTGATTCGGAGGTTGACTCTGAAATGGAGGCCAAAATAGTCAACCTAGTTCGGAGGATAGTCAAGGGTCGAAAACGAACTGTCACTCGACCCAACGAAGGTAAGACTAAAAGTTCAAATATTAGATGCTACGAATGCTACAGGTTTGGACATATCAAGTCCGAATGCCCAAAACTCAAGAGCAAAGCACCAAAACACAAAAAGGCACTCAACGCTACTTGGGACGAAGCATCCGAGGAAGAAAATAATGATCGTGTTCTCATGGCTAAACCAGTGGAATCGGAGACGGAGTCGGAACCGGAACTTGAATAAGAAACCGAAGATGAGTCGGACTGCGAAGCACTATTCAAGACAAGCCACGGATACACATCCGGTTCAAAAGATACACTCAAGGTAAGTCGATCCCTCATTAGTACACTTTATAGTGCAATTAAGTTTTTAACTAAAAAATTAGCTAAGTCTGAGTCCAAGGTCGAGACCCTGGTTGAGGAAGTTAAACTCCTCAAACACGAAGTCTCCCTAACCTCTTCGACTAGTCGAGTTCAAGAGGAGGACTCAACTCGGTTTGAAAAATTCGAAGTTGAGAATTCACTCTTGAAGAGTCATGTTGAAGATCTTAGAAACACGTTGGAAAGGTTCACTTTGGGATCCAAAGGACTTGACCTCCTACTTGGATCGCAAAGGGCTGTATACAACAAGGTCAGACTAGGGTTTAGCTCAAATACGACCAATAAGTCATATATGTCGATTGTAAGTCGACATAAAAAACGTGTCCAAGCATGGGTCCCTAAGACCACCTTAATTTCAAACTTAGGATCGAACCAGTACTGGGTTCCCAAGGACCAAATCCACTATATGGAGAGACCGAATCGATTCAACGGTCCAGGGGGAGCTAGTACGAAACTTGTTTGTGTTTTAACCTAGAAATTTCATGCTTAGATTTTTATTTAGTTTGATTTTCCTTTTTAGAATGGTTAGATAGGAGTATAACTCGTCAATACTTGATAACATAGTACCAGGATGCGGCGAGATGATAGTACGCTAGGAAAGCGAAGTTCTGTGTATTCGGGCTAGATAAGGCGTATCTAGTTCAGTGCACTTGACCGAGCGAAACTAGCTGAAGCTACCTCGTCGTATCCTAGACTAGTTAGACCAGGAAGTGGTCTTAGGTAGTCAAGTCTCTATTTTCTTGAAAATGGTTTTGTCTAAGGAAGTGGTTGTTGTTCCGATCAAAGAAGGCCTCTGTGCCTCGCCACGACCTGGAAGCCATGATCTTGAAAAGGTGACTTGATGGCCTAAGGTCAAATTCGAATCAACGCAAGGTTGACAAGTGTTTAAGTCATTAAATTTAAATCAAGTAAAATTGGAAGTCATCTCACAAGAACATATAGGGTTAACGTGTTTGATCATGTAGACATGGGTGAGATGATTTAGGTTAATAATTTTTAACCAATCTTTAATAAATCCAATATCCGATCCAACTACCTTGCGTGTAGGATCAATGGATGTTGGACAGTGGTTGCTCCCGACACATGACCGGGGATCAACTCAAGTTTTCGAAGCTTCGATTCAAACGACAAGGATCGGTAGCCTTCGGAAATAATGGCAAGCTTAAAATCATCGGATCAGGTGATATTGAGCTTAACTCAAATTTTGTTATTCAAAATGTTTTATTAGTAGAAAATTTTCAATATAATTTACTTAGTGTAAGCCAATTGTGTGATAATAACTATAAGGTCATATTTCTAGAAAATGAATGCGTAATTAATATAAATGAAACTTCTAAAACAATTCTTAAGGGAACTAGAAATAACAATATTTACACTATTAACTTGACTAACTCCTCAACTAAGTGTCTTATGACACGGCAAGAGGAATCATGGTTGTGGCATCGACAGCTCGGTCACTCACACCCAAGACTCATCCACAAGATGAGTCAGAGTGACTTAGTCAGAGGTTTGCCTAGCCTCAATAACTTGGATAATAAAATATATAATGCTTGTCAACAAGGTAAACAATCTAGGACACAACATCAACTAACTAATTAAGAATGAACCAAAAGTGTGCTTGAGCTCCTACACATGGATCTATTTGATCTACACGGAGCTAAGTCACTTAATGGGAGTAAATTCTGCTTAGTCATAATTGATGACAATTCTAGATTTACTTGGGTTAGGTTCATCAAACACAAAAGTGATACCCTAGATCAATTAATCAATCTATTTAAATTAATAGAAAATCAACAAAGAATTAAAATCAAAAGACTTAGGACTGATCATGGTGGTGAATTCGAGAACCATAAGTTTATAGAATTCTGTAACCTAAATGGATACCACCATGAGTTTTCTTGCCCTAGAACTCCACAACAAAATGGCCTAGTAGAACGCAAAAATAGAACCCTACAAGAAGCCGCTAGGACTATGTTAAACGAGTATAACCTACCCGATAGGTTTTGGGCGGAAGTCGTGAATACGGCATGCTATGTCCAAAATAGGATCCCAATGGTAAAGAGGCACCTGAAGACCTCATACGAGATTTATCACGATAAAATACCTAACATCAAGTACTTTAGGGTATTTGGGTGTAAGGTACATATCCTAAACACTAAGGATTACCTAGGGAAATTTACATCCAAAACCTCGTCCGGGATCTTTCTAGGATACTCGACTAGAAGTAGGGCTTATAGAGTATATAACCAAGATACCCTTAGAGTCGAGGAGACTATCAATGTAGTATTCGATGAAGGACATGAACCTACAAAACCCCCGGCAACCCCAATTAGCGAGCCAATTTATACCAGACTCAACTCCGATCCGGAGATCATGTCTAGCATTAATCCTAACCTAAGTTAACCAAGTCAGTCTATCGATCAAGTGGTAGATGACTCTAATCAAACTAGAACTCAAACGAGTCATCCTATTGATCAAGTTGTAGACTCAAACCCAAATCCAACTAGAACTCAAACGAATCATCCTATCAACCAAGTGATAGGTGATCCAAGTCTAGGAGTTCGAACTAGAGCCTCATACAGAAACCTTAGTCAAATCTCCTTGATTTCCAAAATTGAACCCAAGACTATTGACCAAGCTCTTCTTGATCCCGATTGGATTATTACAATGCAAGAAGAGTTGGCTCAATTCACTAGGAATGAAGTATGGGAATTAGTACCACCACCTAAAGATAAAACAATCGTTGGAACAAGGTGGGTGTTTAGAAATAAACTTGATGATAAAGGTGAAGTAGTTAGAAATAAAGCTAGACTAGTCGCTAAAGGGTTTAGTCAAGTCGAAGGTTTAGATTACGATGAAACTTATGCCCCAGTAGCTAGATTAGAGTTCATTCGAATGCTATTAGCATATGCTGCACATCGACGATTTAAGTTGTTTCAAATGGATGTGAAATCAACATTCTTAAATGGATACATTAAAGAAGAGGTTTATGTTAGTCAACCCCCCGGTTTCGAAAGTGTAGATAAACCCGACCATGTCCTTAGGTTAAAGAAAGCCCTCTATGGACTTGAACAAGCTCCTTGAGCTTGGTACGAGAGACTTTCGATTTATCTTAAGTCTAAAGGATTTAACCAAGGTGTAGTTGACCCAACCCTTTTCGTAAAAACCTTAGGTAAAGACATATTCATAGCCCAAATCTACGTAGATGATATTATTTTCGGAACCACCAACTCAATCCTACTAAATGAGTTCATTTCACTTATGGAAAGTGAATTTGAAATGAATTTAGTAGGCCAGTTAAGTTTCTTCTTAGGTCTACAAATTAAACAAACTAAAGATGAAATATACCTACATCAATGCAAATATACTAGAGAATTAATCAAACGCTTTGGAATGCAAGATGCTAAAATTATTAATACCCCAATGGCAACTAATGTGAATATAGAAGAAGATTTAATCGGAAACTCAATTGATTTAAAATATTATAGGAGCATAATAGGGAGTCTCCTTTACTTAATTGCGAGCCGACCTGATATCCTATTTGCAGTAAGTATGTGCGCAAGGTTCCAAACCTGTGCCAAGGAGTCTCACCTAACTCTAGTCAAGCGTATCCTTAGATATCTAAAGGGTACACTTAATGTCGGTATTTGATACCCTAGACCTACCGAGTTCGAACTAACCGGCTACTCCGATTCAGACTATGCCGGTAGTAAGCTCGATAGAAAGAGTATGAGTGGTTGTTGTCAACTTCTCGGCTCGAGTCTAGTGAGTTGGTGCAGTAGGAAGCAACACTGTGTTGCCTTATCTACCACCGAAGCCGAATACATCGCAATGGGTGAGTGTGTCACTCAGCTTCTTTGGATGAAGCACACTCTCCACGACTTTAAGTTAGACTTTACGAACACAAAACTCCACGTAGATAACATTAGTTCAATTAACCTTACTAAGAATCCGATATGTCACTCTAGGACCAAACATATAGAGGTCAAACACCATTTCATTCGAGAACATGTGGCCAACGGAGCCACACAACTCGAATATGTCGAATCAAAGTCTAACTTGGCAGACCTATTTACTAAAGCCCTACCCGAAGCCGAATTCAGTCTATTAAGACGAAAATTGGGCATGTGCGTAATAGAATAGGAACTTACAAATTATATTTTCGTACTACTATTTCTTACTTTTCATTTTCATGGAACTATCATAGGACATACCTTAGATATCATGCACCTATACATTTAAGGAGCCAGTACATCTCACAACACATAGGACTAATGTGTTTGTGTACTTAGCCACATAGATGGGCATGAGATGTTAGGACCTTACTCCTAGTTCCAGATGTAGAGCTAGTGCATCACCATGAATCACGGAGTATAATCATACATACTAACCGACTCTGACCAGGACTGGTTGATCTTTCATATCAATCAAGCCAAATATGAGTCAAACATTTTATAGATGAGCTTATTTTCAGTATATTATTTTCAAAATAATGTGGAACATGCTTTGAATTTAAATTTAATACTTATTTTTTGTTGTTTTCCACACACCCTTACACTTTTCGATATATGGCAAAAGGGGGAGAAAAAGGCCAAAGTTAAGGGGTCAAAATTTTTGATAACTTAACTCTTACTTCATATTTATTTACATGACCAAAAGTTAACTTTAAGTTTAAGTTTTCAAAACTTACTTAACTTTTTAACAAAAAGAAGCAAAGGCTAAGTTAAGAGAATTCTTAACTTAACAAAAACGTTAATGTTTTACTTAAAGGGGAGAAAGGGCCAAGTTAAGAAGACCTCTTAACTTAAACATTTTACTAAGGCCAACTTTAAGTAATTACTTAAAGCAACCCTCAAGGGGGAGGATTAAGGTCTTTCTTCAAGACTCGCCCTCAGTCAGGGGGGAGGTTTCCTCAAGGGGGAGTACTTGAAGAAAATCCTTACTACTCCAACTTAATCTTCATTGTTGTTTCTCATTCACATTATTATTCTTCATGCTTGCTATTTAGTTAACTTTGTATGTGGGTTTGCCATAAATCAAAAAGGGAGAGATTGTTGGTGCAGTAGGCACCTAAGTCGAACCTGAGTTTTTGATTATAGCAAACGATACAAAGTTAAGCTCATGTCATTATCTCACGAGCTGAATTGAGTGTGCAGAAAATTACTATAGTTGGAGCTGAAGGCTAGCGACACTCGGAGGAAGCGGCGGTGGTCGGGCGACACTCGAGTGACTTCGGAGGGAGCTGAAGGAATTGAGTGCAAGGCCGGAAGCTAAAGTGACACAGTAAGTATCGAGGTAAGCTCGTGTGTGTGCGAGTGTAAGTGAGGTCGTATCCTCTTTACGGGGATAGACTTAAGCATAGATCCGACCCATGACATCCCATCGGTGGTCTAGGTCGAGATCGGATGGTCGGAGGCTATTGAAATAATGTTTTTGTTTAGCTAACTTGTCATTTCAGCTAGCATCACGATCGACTTGAGGACTCGAGGACTCATTCTTTGTCAATCGATCATTGTCTCTGATTCGACATTCAGCGATCGCCATCACGATCGATGATGGCCATCAGTCGACTGATGGTCAAGGATTAGCCTCGAGGAGTCAAGCCTTATCACCATTTTTTAAGGAGCCATGTGCCAAAACTCTATTGGGTGAAGTTCCTCTCGAAAAGGGGCTCAAAGGCTATAAAAGCAGGGCCTCTCCTAGGTTTTCTCATCATCTCTAAGTGCTCAAAAACCTCTGCAACTCTACGATTCTCCGACGACTCTACGACGAAGTGCTGTCAACAACCCTAGTTTAGTTTCTACTCTTTAGTTGTTTATATTTTAATTTGTCGTCTCTTTAAATATTGTAATTCCTTTTATTAATCAAGGTTTTCTATCGTTGCACTTTACATTAATAGAAGAGAGGGTTTGTCTCTGTATCTTTTCTTTCGAAGGTTTTTTGTAATCGTCAAACTCCTACCTCCAACGAGGAGGAGTGTTTTTAGTGAATTGCCCTCCGTACGTGATCAAGGATCACTAGGGCCTTGGAGTAGTAGCCGAAGTCTACGAATCAAGTAAAAATATTTGTCTCCTTTTATTTATTGTTTATCTTTCCGCTGCAAATTAATTATCTACTCGAGTTTTAACGAACGAACAAAAAGAAAAGGTTTTATCACTATTCACCCCCCCCCCCCCCGCTCTAGCGATCCGCTTCGATCCAACATATAGCATACAACCATCTTTGCAAACATCAATTCTTTGCACCGGAAGACCTAAATCTTTCACAAGTTTTTTCATACTATAAAAATCGTTCGACATTATGTGATCACGCAACAATACTTCTCCAATAACTTGAAGAAAATCATTAAAACAATCTTCAAACACATTATGCTCAACTTTAACATTCAACAATCTTGCAGTGAGAGATAATTTAGTGTGACTGTCACAACCAGATAACACGGGTTCATCTGTAGCTCTCATTACTTCTTGAAATTTGAGATATGGCTCATTGTATACATTTTCATGAACAATTATTTCTGCCTTCTCCAACGACATTGAATAACTAGTATACATGTGTTCAAATGTTTGAGGATAATTAGAACTTGCAGCGTTTGGTTCGTTATTCAAATTATGACCAAGTGCATCAACTATCATCCTTTGGTATGGATTGAATTGATCATAATATATTTGCTCTCCACTAACTATCCTTTGTATGTTTCATCCAACCTCTTCATCGGATATAAACGGTTCACCATGACAAGTCCAATTATAGTAATTTGGCATAAAACCAAATCTACAAAGATGTTCTCGAACTTTATCACATTGAAAAAATTTACCATTATGACATTTTTTGCATGGACACCTTAATTTATTCCCATTCATAAACTCAACATTGCTATTAGCAAAATTCAAAAATTATTCCAACCCAATAATAAATTCATCGGTTAAACTGCGATGTTCTGGTAAATTCTTTTTATACATTCAACTTTGTTCTCTCTCCATTTATCCTGTTTTCAAATTTATATCAAGGATTAATTTTATTTTTTTTCTATATTTCATCCATATATATTAATCTAACAATAAATTTATTTTTATACATCCAACTTCGTTCTCTCTCGCGCAGCAACGCCGCCGCTGCTCCGGCGATGGCGATGGAAGACTGGGAGAAATCGTACCGGATCGGCGGATCAGGGGAAGCGTCATCGTGAGATTCGATAAAGGAAAGGAAGCAGGGAGTAATTAGGGGAAAATTGGCGACGAATCCTATTTCGTTTCTAAATTTGTCAAAAAATTGGCGACGAATACTAGATTCGTCGCCAAATTGGCGATGAAATTTATTATTCGTCGCCAAATTAGCGACGAATTTATTTTTCGTCGCTAATTTTGCTATGAAATTTATTTTTCATCGCAAAATTAGCGACCAATTTGTTTTTCGTCACCAATTTAGCGATGAATATTATATTCGTCACAAAAATTATAATTCCCACCATGTCAAAATAATTGAAAATTTTTGTTGAAAATTTTTCATCGCCAAATTTGATGGGAAATTTCCAACGAATTCATGAATTCGTTGCTAATTTTGCCAATGAATTTTAGATTCGTTGGTAATTTGCAACGAAAAAAATTTCATTGCAAAATTTCCAACGAATCCATGAATTCGTTGTAAATTTTTGCAACGATTTTTGAATTCGTTGCAAAAATTTGTAACGAAAATGTTGTTTTGTCGCAAATTGGCGACGAAAAATCATTTTCGTTATGAATTTGCAATGAATTTTCCTACCAAAATTAATTGTTGGAAATTTAAATAATTTTGTAATAGAAAAATATTTGTTAGAAATTTTGTTACTAATTTGCGACAAAATTTAAAATTCATCGTAAATTTTGTTGTAGATTTGCAACAAATTTTTTTCGATGCCAAATTTCGTCGTCGATTTGATGTTTTTTTGTAGTGAGGGATATCTAAAAGCATCCACCCGATCGCTTTTTTTGTGCTACCTCAGAAGATCTACTAATCAGTACTCCTGATCTGGCTATAGATCTCGGGCAATAATGATGGGTCGCTGCTCATCCTTATCTAAGTACACATACTTCAGATGCTCAGGAAGAGGTTTCAATTCAAGCTTCAGTGGTTGCACATCTGATGGAAGTGATTCTTGGGGTATCGCCTTAAGAGCGCAAGTCCCTACACATTTCATATCCCTATCAACAAAAAAGCGCCCACAGATAGGTCCTAACAACATATCATCATCAACATCTGAATCATCGGAATCAACAAAATCATATCAAAATGTAGAAGGTACAAAGATAAGATATCCAAATGAAAAAAAGACTCAGAAACAAAATCTATGCAGTCCATCTCGTCAACTATATCCACACTAAGAATAGAATTATCCTACATCGAGTGCTTCATAGTGTCTAAAATACTAAACCGAACTATAGTATCTCCTACCTCCATAGAAAGAGTCCCTGCATAAACATCAATCTTGGTCTTGGCAGTCTTGAGGAAAGGTCTTCCCAAAATGAGTGGAGCTCTACTATGTTGTGTATCACCCTCCATATCAAGAATATAAAAATATGCAAGAAATATAATCTCTCTCACCTTAACCAACACATCCTCTATCACCCCAACTGGATGAGCCTGACTGTGGTTGGCTAACTGAATCACCACTCCTGTAGGGTGCAAGGGTCCAATTCCAAGTGAATGAAAGTCTGACCTTGGCATCACATTAATCGAAACTCCCAAATCTAACATCGCATCCTCGAAGACATAATTCCTAATAACACAAGGTACAGTGAAAACACCTGGATCCTCACACTTCTGAGGTAAAGGATGAATAAGTGCTGACGCGTTCTTTCCCACACTGATCAACTCATTATCTTTCATCTTCTTCTTGTGAACACATAGATCCTTAAGAAACTTGGTATACTTGGGAATCTTTTCGATCATTGTCAACATAAGGACATTGAATACCACCTTGCTGAACAAATCTACTAGCTCCTAGAATTCCCTAGCTTTTCTTAAACAACCCTCTTCCTAGGATGCACTGGCCTATGAGGAAAGGGTAATGAAACTGGCAACTTTGATCATGGTGACTGTGGATCTTGCTCTGACTTTTGATCTACACTGCCAGAAACAACAACTCGATCTAAAATTGGTGCTACATGATTCAAAGTAGCTCTGTCACTCCGCAATGTAATCACACTAATGTTTCCCTTAGGATTTGGAATGGTATGAGTTTGTAGCTGACTAGACCCCTGAGACTGCAACTGATTAAGGTTAGATACAAGCTGTCTTATCTGTCTCTCTATGCTCTGAATGGATGCATCTATCTTTTGCTGATACTACTACTACTATACCAAAAGTTACTTCATAAGATCTTCCAATTTTGAATTTGAAATTGAACTGGAAGACTCTGCTCTGATCGGCTGAACAGGTGGTTTGATATGAACAGGGTTACTCTGAATGGTTGGAGGCCTCTAGAATGCTAACCCTGACTAAAATGGTTGTTGATGAAATGAATTCTCATACCTCAGATTCGGGTGATCTCTCTATCACGGGTTATAAGTAGTAGACATCGAATCATATCTGGGATACTGCTGCTGCTGATATTGAGGTCTAAAAGGAAACTGATTGTTGCTGCCACAACTTCATCTTGTTGGAGAGAAGGACTTGAATCAGAAGGATGCTCTATACTCAAACAAATACCACAAACCCTCATAGAATGCATAGGTCCTGTAGAAGGTTGTCTTGCTTGATTTAGAGCCATCTGCCTGACCAACGATGTATGCTCTTGCAAAGAATTCTTCATCTCCCACTGATTAGTAGAATTCAGATAATCAGTAGAAGCTAGGTGAGCCTCACTCACTCCTCTAGTCACAATCTCTCTGCTCCCAAATTGTTGTGAGTTCTCTGCCATGGTTGCAATAAGCTCTTGGGCCTCACTCAGAGTCTTGTTCACCAATGCTCCTCCACTCGCTGCATCAATCATACTTCTGTCCATAGGAAGCAATCCCTCATAGAAGTATTGAACAAGCAACTGATCACTCAATTGGAACATAGCTTTTTGAATCTCTCCCAGTACTCATACAATGTCTCTCCAATGATTTGCTTAATACTACAAATGCTTTTCCTGATGGTGGAAGTCCTAGACGTTGAGAAGAATTTTTCCATAAATGCTTTCTTCAACTCAAGCCAACTAGTGATGCATCTAGGTGGAAGATAATATAACCAATCCTTAGCATCTCCTGCCAGTGAAAATGGGAAAGCTCACAGTTTGATATCCTCCTCTGATATGCCATGTGGTTTCATAGTAGAGCATAACACATGGAACTCATGCAAATGCCTATTGGAGTCTGATGTGAGCGAAACATATAGGGTTTTAGTATTTTTCGCTCACATCTCATTATATTTTATGTTAGTTTCATGCATATGTCACTTTGTTTTGCATACATTTCCTATTTTCTGGTACGGAGGTCTGCTCTTTGTATTTTTGTGTGCAGGATAGCATTTCATGGGAAAATGACACATTTTTGGAGCAAAAATTGAACAATTTGTGGAGCATGGACCTTAGGGAACACACACTGGCCATGTCCAAAGACTTGGGCATGTTCCCAAAGTGAACAGATCAAAACGAAGGCTCCAGGAAAAGACACGGCCAGGCCGTGTGAAAACGCACGACCGTGCCCTTTTCCAACTCAATTTCCAACCGAGATTTCATTTGTTTTCCACCCTTGCTCACGGGCAGGTCGTGTGAAATTCACATGGTCGTGTGGCGACGCCGTGAATTCAAGGAAATAGGATATTTCAAGCATTTATGGGAAGTCGGAGCCGCCTCTATATATAGGAAACTCATCTAAGAGGCGGGGTATCACGAGGGAGATGCCCTTGGGCTCCCAAACCCTAGGGAGGAGGCACAACGGCTAGGAGGGCACACCGAAGCCCTAAAAAGCTTCGGGGACTTGCAACGGGGAGGAAGAACGCCGCCAAAGGTCCATGCTTTGCACTTCAATGGTGGAGAGAAGACCACGTAGGCATTGTAATTCCTTGTTCCTGCACTTTGTTTCTAATGTATTCAAACATGTACATGCTTTGTGATTCCTCTCTTATATAAATGGAGTAGTTCCTTCGATTCTAGGATTAGGGAGTAGCTTGTGTGCGCATTACATGTTGGTTCACGTTAAATTCTATTTTTGAGTTTAATCTGGCAATTGGAAATTGTTTATACCCATATCTATACATGTTTTGTTTTCTACCTGCTGTGCTTAGGCGATACGAGGGGTGACAACCCTCATATATAAGATTTAGGAGATTTTATAAAAGGAACCTAGGGGTAAACCTAATCTCCTATAACCGTGGGTAGAAGAATGTGATGGAACCGGAAATGGTTCGTCATAGGGATTGATTCGACATCCTCGCACCGTCTATCCTATCCTTGTAAGGCAGAGATAGCTTCGGGTAGATGCGATGGCTCATCGGGAGAGTGTATGATGCCCCTTCCACAAAACCATAGCTAGACGTTTAGACAATGCCTAGTTGACAGCATGTTTTGCGACACACAAGTGAAACTGAAGTCCTAGAATCCCTTTTAAAGACCTCGGCACACTCCCTTCTTCCTCCGTGTGACACTGTATTAGAGTTTAGTCCACCGACATCCCTCACAAATCGAAACCTCTTAGAGCTTACTTCTGAATAATTTCAACCACTGAACATATCGGTATTCGAATCCTAGTCGATGTGGGATCAATAATATTTTATTACTTAACGATATTCGTGCACTTGTGGGCATTGAGTGTGGGTGCGCGCTTCGAGTCCTCGACAACATCCATCGTGAGATTTGGAGACGCGTTCGCGTGCATCAAGTTTTTGGTGTCGTTGCTGGGGACTGATCGATTCGATATCGAATCGAATAGTGGATAATTGGATCGGACTTAGGCTAGATTTATTTTCTTGTTTTATTTTATATTATTTCAGCTTTATTTCATTTTAGATTTTTTCTATTCAATTTGTAGTTTAGATTAATTACATCTTTCTTTCTTTCAGTTTTTAGTAGCTCTAGTTTAATAAAAAAGAAAGGAGACTCTTGCCGACCCACTGCTATTCCTTTCCTTACCTATAATTTCCTATGTATAATGATGCATACTTTTACTCATGATTATGGTCAATAATGCTGTAAGTTTTGGTAACATTTATTGTGAGCATTGTGGTGAAACATGGCATACCATTAACGATTGTCCGAATATATTCGAACCTTTACAATTTGAACGAGAAGATGTCACCTATAATTACAACCAGTGGCCACAAGATAATTTCTATTCATATAGTTATGACCCTGGGTACTTAAACCCTCAATATTGTCTGCCTAAATCCCGACTTGAGCAGGTGATGGAAGATTTCATTCGAATAGAATAAGCGGCGAACAATGAATTCCAACGGTGGCATTCGCAGACAAACACTCAATATTGTGTCCCAAGCAAGAACGAGTGCTATGAATCGCCATGCGAATTTTATCCAGAACCAAGTCTCCACCCAGAAGCCTTGCACGATAAAGTTACTAGAGAATGAAAGGAGCATAGTCAACAATTCACGGAGTTTATGTGACAAAATCTGGTAGATGAAGAAACCAAATGACTAGAAGGTGGCTTTGATGACTGGATTACACCTAATATGGCAGAGATTCACTTTGAGCGAATGGATGAAGAGGATGTAGATGACATTGGAAGTAAAGAAGGACAATCCATTCAATCACCACTTGAAGAAGAACTTGAGGATTATTTAATTAATACTTTAATCGAGGAGTGCATTGCTTCAATTAAAACACCTCCTAACCTCAAGGATCTAGAAGAGCCTACCTTAACCCTCACTGAAACTTTAGTTACTAGTAACAAAACCCTTTTGGTGATTGATAATGATAAAATTTCATTTGACATAATAGAATCTACTAATCAATCTTTTGGTGATGTTGTCTATGGTGAGTTAAATTATTTACAGCATTTAGAATATAATGATCAAACTATTGATGATTCATTGAGACTAAGCTTGTTAAACCTCGAGTCAAGGAAAGCAGCGCCCAAGTATCTTGCCCCTCCACGAGGAAGATTTAAAAGATATAGTAATGGAGGACCAAAAGGCAAGAAGCGAAAGTGTTGGGATGTATACTGAAAAGTCTATTCTTTATATGAACATCTTTATTTTTGAAATAAGAATCATATTATCATTGTTTGTATATTTATGGTTATGCATATTGTTTGATACATTACATTGTAGATAACATGGTGTGTGGTGTCACACGAAAGATCATTATATCAGTTCCTTGTAGAGTATAAGTAAAGGCTCACAACATAGATGGTTTTAGACAAACCATTGGTATGGTTGTAGTATAATTTGGTATTGGTTTATCTTGACCATAGAATTACACTAGTACACTTTGTGTGCATTGAGTATGACCGAATTAGAGGTGATTCAATTTATTGCCGACTACATAATTGAATCGAACCTCGGATATTATGGTGTATATGCTCTTAATCCCGATATAATAATGGGCACATGTACTTAGTATTTATTTCTTTGATTTACCAATGGGCAAGATTTATAGATTAAATCGATAGGCTCGGTAAGTTGGGAAATGATATTATTTACATGGTGTATCGTTGATTATAGGAGGAAATCGTATCCTATATATTAGGATGATGATGTCCCCTTGAAGAGCTCATAAGGATCATCATGTAAACCCTGCAGGTGGACTTGGTCCGACATGATGATAAGGTTGAGTGGTACTACTCATGGAGTTAGATGTTGATTAATTAATTATCAGTAAATTAATTAATTGACGGGCATTCGATATCATAAATATGGGGAGATATTTATACAATTAATATATGGAGCCCTTATTTATTTATGGGAGTTGGTGAGGTAGATCAATGATAATCCTCTAGTGGAATGGATTATCATTAATGGATCGGAATTTGTGTGGGCTAGATCCATTGGGTGGCCAAGATCCAACTCCTCCTCATGGTTCCTATTGTAGCCTATTAAAAACCTCATGAAGCCTAGATCCGACGAACACGATTAAAAGGAGGCTTGGGAGAAATCTATAAAGAGGAACCAAGGCTTGGGCGGCAAGGCTAAGCAATTGGATTCTAGAGTTTGCTCTCCTTGGCTTGGGCGGCAAGAAGCACTCGGAGAATTAGGGTTTGGAGATTGGTTTGGGTGGCGGCAAGAAGTGGAGGAGGTCTTAGGGCTCTTCTACCTCTCTTCCTAAGGTTTGGCCGGCACAACTTCTCCTTCCCTTGGTGGTCGGCACTCCTTCCTTGAAGGAAAGACCGGTGGTTCTTCTTTCTCCCCAAGTGGTCGGCGGTTCCTTCTCCATTGGAAAGGGTCGGTACCATCTCCTTCTTACTCTCCTTAGCCGGCGGCAACTACCTAGCTTGGAGCTTGGTGGTCGGCACTAGATAGGAGAAGAAGGGTTCAAGTATTCTTCCCTTTGTTCAGAGCGAGCAAGGAAGGGAAGAACGTGATCTAGGAAGATTCGACTCTTGGAGGATCATTGCCCACACAACGTCCAAGAGGAGGATAGGACATACAATAGAAGATCAAGAGGTAAACAAGAGGTATAATCTTGTTTGTTTTGATTTAGTTCTTTTGTATATTATGTATGTGGCTAATTTACTTGGACCCTGAAGATAAACACAAAAATCGGTGATCCGTACATCATCTATTCTGTGGCTAATCGAGGAAAAGAGTTAGGTTGCTTACACAACAAGTTTGTTCAAGAGACAACTCGAATCGAATAGCACGATGATGGATCAGTTACTTGGGTAATTCGTCTTTGTGAAGGATTAATTTTTTTTTTAATCCGGGGACGTAGATAGGATCGCCATGCACGAGCGACTAAGGCGGGAAGCAATTCCCTACAAGTGGCATCAGAGCCAGGTTTCCGATTTTGTGTGTTTAGGATTCGGTTACTTTTATGCACTTATCATATATTGTATGTGTCGGATAATAGTAGGATGTGTGTAGGCTAACTTTTTGGTTGCAGGCATAAGATCCAACTATTATGGCCATATGTGTGTGTATGTGATTGGATGTATGTAATTGTAATATTATTTGAATTCTCGGGGTTGACGAGGCTAGTATTTAATTTTTGTAATTAAGTACGACATTGTTTAGCCACTCTTTTATTTTAGTTTACTTTCGATCTAGATTTCATCTACACTCTTTTGTGGAGTATAGGGTCGATGGATGTAAATTAAAATAATTGTTCTTGGGTCAGATCTACGGATGGCTTGTACATGGTGTATGGAGGAGCAGATGAGATGGCGACACGACGGGAGGCATATTGGAAAACAAAAGCCATAAAGTTGGAAAATATTTTTTTCATATTTATTGCTTCTTGTTTGATATGTATGTTGTGTGCTAGGAAAATTCCTCATTTTAAATTACTAAGTAGGAGAGGGATATTTTTTTTAAAATTCCCATGACCTCCATTACGATTTGACATGTGATACAAACAAACTTGTGCGTCGGCTCTGAGTGCCTTCCTCCCCATCGGATGAGTTTGTTTTGCGGATCATAGGGTCAAATATGGTTATAGGAAATTATTTAAGAGCGTGTGTACTTCCCCATCGAAAGGCACATAATCCGAGATAATTGCCTTGGTATCGAGTAATGGTGAACACTTAGATGCAAATAAGAGTATCCTCCCCATCGGAGTCACTGCTTTTATTTGTAGAGCCGAAGAGGAACCAACTATTAATTTTATTTGTCAAAAAGTAATGTTGACAGGATTGAAGAGAGAAACTTCGCTTCCCACTTCAACTCGGTCGCTTGTGCATGGCGATCCCATCTACATCCCTGGATTAAAAAAATTAATCCTTGACGAAGAGGGATTACCCAAACAACCGATCCATCGTCATGCTATTCGATTAGAGTGGTCACTTGAACAAACTAGTTGTTCAAGCAACCCACCTCCTTTCATCGATTAGCCATAGAATAGACGATGTACAGATCGCCGGTTTTTGTGTTTATCTTCGTGGTCCAAGTAAATTAGCCACATGCAATAATTACATCATACAAAGAAACAAAACGAAACCAAAACAAGAATTATACCTCTTGTTTACCCCAAGGTCTTCTATTGTATGTCCTATCCTCCTCTTGGACATTGTGTGGGCAAAGATCCTCCAAGAGATGAAGCCTCCTAGATCACGAATCTTCCTTTCCTTGTTCAATCCGAACAAAGGAAGATAATAAGCTCCCTTCTTCTCCTTTCTATTTCCGGACACAATCCCTTTGGAGAAAGATCAAGCAACCTTCTCCTCTTTGTTGTTGCCGCCGGCCACCAAGGAGAGGGAGATGGAATTGCCGGCCAAGATTGATATCTTGCTGCCGGCCAAAGGAGAGGAGTAGGAGGAGGTTTGGACACCGGGCAAAACAAGGAGGAAGAAGATGGGCGCTGGCTACCAATTAGGAAGAGAAGAAAGCAAACCCTAATCCGTCCAAAGAGTTGCCGCCCAAGCATAATTCCCAACCCTAGCCGCCCAAGCCAAAACCCTAATCTCCCAAAGATATCTTGCCGCCCACTCCTAAGCCCTTATTTATAGAGTTAGACTTAAGCCTCCTTTTAATCTCCTCCGTCGGATCTAGAGATTTAATCTCAACCGTCGGATCTAGAGATTTAATCTCCACCGTCGGATCTAGAGATTTAACCTCCACCGTCGGATCTAGAGTTCCATTTTCCACCATCGGATCTAGGCTTCATGAGGGTTTTAATAGGCTACAATAGGAACCATGAGGAGGAGTTGGATCTTGGCCACCCAATGGATCTAACCCACATAAAGTCCGATCCATTAATGATAATCCATTCCACTAGAGGATTATCATTGATCTACCTCACCAACTCACATAAATAAATATGTGCTCCATATATTAATTGTACAAATATCTCCCTGTATTTAAGATTTCGAATGTCCGTCAATTAATTAACTGACAATTAATTAATCAACATCTAACTCTATGAGTAGTACCACTCAACCTTATCATCATGCCGGACCAAGTCAACCTTGCAGGGTTTACATGATGAACCTTATGAGCTCCTCAAGGGGACATCATCATCCTAATATATAGGACACGGTTCCCTCCTATAATCAACGACACACCATGTAAATAATATCATTTCTCAACTTACTGAGCCTATCAATTTACTCTATAAATCTCGCCAATTGGTAAATCAAAGAAATAAATACTAAGTACATATGCCCGTTATTATTTCGGGATTAAGAGCATGTACACCATAATATCCGAGGTCTGATTCAATTATGTAGTCAGCAATAAATTGAATCACCTCTAAGTCGGTCATGCTCAATACACACAAAGTGTACTAGTGTAATTCTATGGTCAAGACAAACCTGAAGGTAGGAAACTTCGCTTCCCACTTAAACTCGGTCGCTTGTTCATGGCGATCCCGTCTACGTCCCCGGATTAAAAAAAATTTAATCCTAGACAAAAAGAGATTACCCAAGCAACCGTTTCATCATCGTGCTATTCGATTAGAGTGGTCACTTGAACAAACTTGTTGTTCAAGCAACTAACTTCTATTCTACGAATAGTCGCGGAATAGACGATGTGCGTATCGCCGGTTTTTGTGTTTGTATTTGGGGCCCAAGTAAATTTAGCAACATATAATTGAAAACAATTATAGATATAATACAAAAGTATATAAACAAGCATTATACCTCTCGATCTACTATTGTTTGTCCTTCCTTCTTTTGGACGTCGTGTGGGCGACGATTTTCCAAAAGTCGAAGCCTCCTAAGTCACCAATCTTCCTTTCCTTGTTCACTCCAAACAAAGAAAGATCATAAAACAAAACTCTTCTCCTTCTTTTAACCGACCACGAGCTCCAAGCTTGATGCTTCCCGCCGGCCAAAGAGAGAATAAGGGACGAAGTGGGTGCTGGCCAAGAGCTCCAAGGAACCACCCTAACCCTTATTTCCACCGGCCAAGGAGAGGAGGAAGAAGAGGTTAAGCGTCGGCTAAGGAGAAGAAAAGGAAAAGGGAGCGCCGACCAAAACCCTAGCTGCCCAAAGCTCTTCAAACCCTAGCCTGGCAAAACCCTAAACCCCTTCCAATTACTCTTGCCGCTCACCCTTGTGCCTCCTTTTATAGAGCTAGGCTTAAGCCTTCTTTTAATCTCCACCATTAGTTCTAGGGATTTAATCTCAACCGTCGGATCTAGAGATTTAATCTCAACCGTCGGATCTAGAGATTTAATCTCCACCGTCGGATCTAGAGTTTTATTTTCCATCATCGGATCTAGACTTCATGAGATTTTAATAGGCTACAATAGGGACCATGAGGAGGAGTTGGATCTTGGACACCCAATGGATCAAGCCCACATAAAGTCTGATCCACTAATGATAATTCATTCCACTAGAGGATTATCATTCATCTACCTCACCAACCCCCATAAATAAATATGGGCTCCATATATTAATTATACAAATATCTCCCCCTGTTTAAGAAATCGAATGTCCATCTATTAATTAATTTACTGACAATTAATTAATCAACATCTAACTCCATGAGTAGTACCACTCAACCTTATTATCATGCCGGACCAAGTCTACCTGCAAGGTTTACATGATGAACCTTATGAGATCCTCAAGTGGACATCATCATCCTAATATATAGGACACAGTTTCCTCCTATAATCAACGGCACACCATATAAATAATATCATTTCCCAAATTACCAGTCTATCGATTTATTCTATAAATCTCGCACATTGGTAAATCAAAGAAATGAATACTAAGTATATGTGCCCATTATTATATCGGGATTAAGAGCATGTACAACATAATATCTGAGGTCTGATTCGATTATGTAGTCAGCAATAAATCAAATCACCTCTAAGTCGGTCCTGCTCAATACACACAAAGTGTACTAGTGTAATTCTATGGTCAAGACAAACCAATACCAAATTACACTACAATCATACCAATTGTTTGTCCATAACCATCTCGGTTGTGAGCCTTTAGTTATACTTTACAAGGAACTGATAACATGATCTCCCGTGTGACACTACACATCATGTTATCTACAATGTAATGTATTAGACAATATGCATAACCATACATATGCAAACAATGATCATGTGATTCTTATTTTAAAATAAAGATGTTCATACAAAAGATAGACTTTTCAGTATACATCCCAATAATCTCCCACTTATACTAAAAGACTATGCTGCCCTTAAACTGCCATACATCTGATTCCCATTCCCTCCACATGCCTATCAAAAGCTCTCGCCGGAAGGGCCATAGTGAAAGGATCTGCCAGGTTATCCTCTGAGGCCACAACAACTTCTCCTCGCTTTACGATTTCTCGTATCAAGTGGTACTTGCGCTCTATGTGTTTACTTGCCTTATGGGCTCGTCGTTCCTTCGAGTTTGCAACTGCACCACTATTATCACAATAAATTGTGATAGTTCTAGGCAAACCAGGAATCACATCCAAGTCCATCAAGAAGTTCCTGAGCCATACAACTTCTTTGGCTGCCTCAGAGGCTGCCACAGACTCAACTTCCATGGTGGAGTCCACCACGCATTTCTACTTGACACTCCTCCATACAATGGCTCCACCTCCCAAAGTAACACAAAACCTGAGGTAGACTTACTGTTATCCCTATCTGATTGGAAGTCGGAATCTTTGTAACCAACAAGGAGTAATTGGTCTGCTTGGTAAGCTAGTATATAATCCCTAGTCCTTCTCTGGTACTTCAATATATGTTTTACCGTAGTCCAATGTCGCTATCCTGGATTACTCTGATATCTGCTAACCATGCCAACGATAAAATAGATATCCAGTCTCGTACATAGCATAGCATACATGAGGCTTCCTACTGCCGAAGCATAAAAAACCGCCATCATCTCCTCTATCTCCTCAGATGTTCTAGGACACATCTCCTTAGATAAAAGAACTCCATGCCTGAAAGGTAGATAACCTTTCTTGGAGTTCTACATGCTAAAATGATCCATAATGGTGTCTATGTATGAAGCTTGAGATAAGCACAACATCCTTTTCCTGCAATCCCTTATAACTTTGATCCCAAGGATGTGTCCGATTTCTCCCAAGTCCTTCATATCAAACAGTTTGGACAACCATACCCTTACGTCCAATAACATCTTGACATTGTTCCCAATTAACAAAATGTCATCTACGTATAGTACAAGAAATACCACTATGTTTCCATCACATCTCTTTTATACACAAGTCTCATCCGGACTTTGAATAAATCCATAAGTCTGGATTACCTCATCAAAGCGGATGTTCCAAGATCTCGAAGCTTGCTTCAATCCATAAATGGACTGATTAAGCTTGCACATAAGATGCTCTCTTCCTGAGTATACCCATTCGGAACAAGCCTCACTTTGAAGGTCTCAACCTTCCCATCTATTCCTCTCTTTCTTTTGTAGATCCACTTGCATCCAATGGTTTTTACACCATTGGGTGGTTCTACAAGCTCCCAGACTTGATTTGAATCCATAGTTCAATCTTAGCATTCATTGCACTTTGCCAAGATACCGCATCTTTATCTTATATTGCCTCGTCATATGTCCAGGGATTAGGTTCATGTTCGCTAGGGACTAAATCAGAAGATTCTCTCAAGAACATGAATTTTACAAGCTGTCTAACAACCCTCCCACTATGATGAGGTATCACCTGTGTATCCTCTGTGAAACGTGGTGCAGTGACTTGTGGTATATCCTCTTGTATCGGTGGTACTGAAGTAGTGACTTCCCCTTTCAATTTCTCCAGAACAATCTTACTCATGGGCTTGTGGTTCATCACATAGTCTTCCTCTAGAAATCTAGCGTTCATGCTAACGATCACCCTCTGATCTCTAGGACTATAAAACAAACCTCCTTTCGTTCCTCTAGGATAGCCAACGAACATATGTACTTCTGTGCGAGGTTCAAACTTACCAGCATCTGCCTTCAGCACATGTGCTAGACTCCCCCAAATCTGAATATGTCTTAGACTAGGCTTTTGCCCAGTCCACAATTCTGTGGGAGTAGAAGACACTGATTTAGATGGTACCAAGTTCATAATATACACTTCTGTATCTAGAGCATATCCTCAGAACGAATCTGGCAACTCAGAATAACTCATCATCGATCTAACCATCTCCATAAGAGTCCTATTCCTTCGTTCTGCTACACCATTCTGCTGGAGTGTGCCAAGTGCAGACAATTGGGATTGAATCCCAGCCTCTGATAAGTAATTCCTAAACTCTCTCAAGAGGTACTCACCACCATGATCATATAGTAGTGTCTTGATACTTTTACCTTGACATTTCTCCACATTAGCCTTGAATTCTTTGAACTTGTCAAAGCATTCAGACTTGTGGCGCATCAATTAAATGTATCCATATCTTGAATAATCGCCTATGAAAGAGACGAAATACTCAAAATCACCTCTTGCCTGGATAGACATAGGACCACACAAATCAGAATGAACCAACTCCAACACATCTTTGGTGCTATACCCCTTGGCCTTAAAAGGCATCTTGGTCATTTTACTCTCCAAGCAAGATTCGCAGGTTGAGAAATCTTCCACCACTAATGAACCCATAGGTCCATCAGCTATCAACCTTTTAATTCTGCTTAGGTTAATATGACCTAGCCTTAGATGCCAAAGATATGTTTGGTTCATCTTCGAAGGTTCTTTTCTCTTATTGAATTAGAAGATGAATTATTTACTTCTATCTGCAACGTGGGAGCTTTTGGTTCAAGTGTATATAAATTTCCTATCAATGCACCAGAACAGATAATCTCCCTATTCCTTTTTATAACAACTCTGTCATTAAAAGAAATAGAATATCCATCCATAAACAATTTAGAAACCGAAATCAAATTCTTTCTAAATAAAGGTATATAAAGGCAATTTTTTAGAACCAAAATCTTATTCCTATCAAAAGATAAATAAACATCTCCCACTACAATAGCCGCCACCTTCGTGGCATTGCCCAAGTAAATGGTAATCTCCCCCTCAGCTAGTCATCGGGTTTCCTGGAACCCCTGCAAAGTATTGCAGACATGATCAGTGGCTCCCGTATCTACACACCAAGTGCCACTAAATAACACCGCTAAACATGTTTCAACGACTAGACCAAAGGATATACCTTTGTTTTGCTTCTGGTTGGGACAGTCCTTCTTCCAATGTCCAGTCTGCTTACAAGTGAAGCACTTGCCTTTCGGCTTCTTCACTCCTCCCTGAGTTCCTCCCACCACCTTTGCCATAACTTGTTTCTTCTTCTTCTTGCCTTTCGGCTTAGAAGCAAAAATCTTTTGGGCAACCATGGCCTGTGCCTGAGCACTCTGACGAAAAAGCCCCTCTGCCACCTGGAGTTCTATCAGAAGTTCTGCCAATGAATACAACATCTTGTTCATGTTGTAGTTCAGGCAAAACTGCTCAAATCTCCTAGGTAGAGACTGGAGAATGATATCGATCTAGGTTTCCCCATCGATCTCAGCTCCAAGGACTTCCAACTCATTCACAGGCTTAGGAAGATACTCTTCGAAAAGTACATACTTGTACTCCTCAGCAGTCAAGATAATATCAAGATTCCTTTTCCAAACAACATAATTGGGTCCAGTAAGTTTATTCTCTTTTACTATCACAGCAAGCGGGTTGAAAGTCATTTTTGAAAAACCTAAGAATCACATAGATCATTACTTTAGATTTTAAAAAATTATTGATTCCTCAAACAATAAAATTTTAAAATCAACCAACACCTCAAAACACCGAGAATATCGTATGCCATGATAGTGTGGACGTATACGAATTCTACATTTGTAAGAGGAGGTTTTACCCATTAATTTTATTATCTTGTCAACCTAACTTTTTGACAAATAAAATTAATAGTTGTTCCTCTTTGGCCCTACAAATAAAAGCAGTGACTCCGATGGGGAGGATACTCCTATTTGCATCTAAGTGTTCACCATTACTCGGTACCAAGGCAATTATCTCAGTTTATGTGCCTTTCGATGGGGAAGTACACACGCTCCTTAATAATTTCCTATAACCATATTCGACCCTGTGATCCGCAAACAAACTCATCCGATATGGAGGAAGGCACTCAGAGCCGACGCGCAAGTTTGTTTGCATCACATGTCAAATCGTAATGGAGGCTGCAAGAATTTATAAAAATATCCCTCTCCCACTTGGTAATTTAAAATTGAGAAATTTTCCTAGCACACGACATGCATATCAAACAAGAAGCAATAAATATAAAAAAAAATATTTTCCAACTATTATGGCTTTTGTTCTCTAATATGCCTCTCGTCGTATCGCCATCTCGTCTGCTCCTCCCTACGCCATGTACAAACCATCCGGAGATCCGAGCCGAGAAAAACTATTTTAATTTACATCCATCGATCCTATACTCCACGAAGGAGTGTACATGAAATCTAGATTGAAAGTAAACTAAAATAAAAAGAGTGGCTAAACAATGTCGTACTTAATTACAAAAATTAAATACTAGCCTCGTCAACCCTGAGGATTAAAATAATATACACTTACACACATACAATCACATGCACACATATGGCCATAATAGTTGGATCCTATGCCTAAAACCAAAAAGTTAACCTACGCACATCCTACTATTATCTGGCACATATAATATATGAAAAGTGCATAAAAGTAGCCGAATCCTAAACACACAAAACCGAAAACCATGGCTCTGATACCACTTGAAGGTAAGAAACTTCACTTCCCACTTCAACTCGGTCGCTTGTTCATGGCGATCCCGTCTACGTCCCCGGATTAAAAAAAAATTAATCCTAGACAAAAAGGGATTACCCAAGCAACCGTTTCATCGTCGTGCTATTCGATTAGAGTGGTCACTTGAACAAACTTGTTGTTCAAGCAACCAACTTCTATTCTACTATTAGCCAAGGAATATGTACGGATCGCCGGTTTTTGTGTTTGTATTCAGGGTCAAAGTAAATTTAGCCACATATAATTGAAAACAATTATAGACATAATACAAAAGAACATAAACAAGCATTATACCTCTCGATCTTCTATTGTATGTCCTTGCTCCTTTTGGACGTCGTGTGGGCGACGATCTTCGAAAAGTCGAAGCCTCCTAGATCTCCAATCTTCCTTTCCTTGTTCACTCCGAACAAAGGAAGATCATAAAACAAAACTCTTCTTCTTCCTTTAACCGACCACCAAGCTCCAAGCTTGATGCTTGTCGCCGGCCAAAGAGAGAATAAGGGAGGAAGTGGACGCCGACCAAGAGCTACAAGGAACCACCCTAACCCTTGTTTCCACCGGCCAAGGAGAGGAGGAAGAAGAGGTTGAGCGCCGGCTAAGGAGAAGAAAAGGAAAAGGGAGCGCCGGCCAAAACCCTAGCTGGCCAAAGCTCTCAAAACCCTAGCCACCCAAAACCCTAATCCCCTTCCAATTTCTCTTGTCGCCCACCCTTATGCCTCCTTTTATAGAGCTAGGCTTAAGCCTTCTTTTAATCTCCACCGTTGGTTCTAGGGATTTAATCTCAACCGTCGGATCTAGAGATTTAATCTCAACCGTCGGATCTAGAGATTTAATCTCCATCGTCGGATCTAGAGTTTTATTTTCCATCATCGGATCTAGACTTCATGAGGTTTTAATAGGCTACAATAGGGACCATGCGGAGGAGTTGGATCTTGGCCACCTAATGGATCAAGCCCACATAAAGTCTGATCCACTAATAATAATCCATTCCACTATAGGATTATCATTGATCTACCTCACCAACCCCCATAAGTTAATATGGGCTCCTTATATTATTTGTACATTTATCTCCCCGTGTTTAAGATCTCGAATGTCCGTCAATTAATTAATCAACATCTAACTCCATGAGTAGTACCACTCAACCTTATCATCATGCCGGACCAAGTCCACTTTCAGGGTTTACATGATGAACCTTATGAGCTCCTCAAGGGGACATCATCATCCTAATATATAGGACATGATTTCCTCCTATAATCAACGACACACCATATAAATAATATCATTTCCCAAATTAACGAGTCTATCAATTTACTCTATAAATCTCGCCCATTGGTTAACCAAAGAAATGAATACTAAGTATATGTGCCCGTTATTATATCGGGATTAAGAGCATGTACAACATAATATCTGAGGTCTGATTCGATTATGTAGTCAACAATAAATCAAATCACCTCTAAGTCGGTCCTGCTCAATACACACAAAGTGTACTAGTGTAATTCTTTGTTCAAGACAAACCAATAACAAATTACACTACAACCATACCAATGGTTTATCCATAACTATCTCGGTTGTGAGCCTTTACTTATACTTTACAAGGAACTGATAACATGATCTCACGTGTGACACTACACACCATGTTATCTACAATGTAATGTATTAGACAATATGCATAACCATACATATGCAAAAAATGATCGTGTGATTCTTATTTCAAAATAAAGATGTTCATACAAAAGATAAACTTTTCAGTATACATCCCAATAAAACCAATACCAAATCACACTGCAACCATAACAATGATTTATCCAAAACCATCTCAGTTATGAGTCTTTACTTATACTTTACAAGGAACTGATAACATGATCTCCCGTGTGACACTACACACCATGTTATCTACAATATAATGTATTAGAGAATATGCATAACCATAATTATGCATACAATTATCATGTGATTCTTATTTCAAAAATAAAGATGTTCATACAAAAGATTGAATTTTCAGTATACATCCCAACAATCTCCCACTTATACTAAAAAACTATGCTGTCCTCATACTGCCATACATCTGATTCGCATTCCCTCCACATGCCTATTAAAAGCTCACGCTAGAAGGGCCTTAGTGAAAGGATCTGCCAGGTTATCCTCTGATGCAATCTTGGTCGCTTTACGATTTCTTATATCAGGTAGTACTTGCGCTCTATGTGTTTACTTGCTTTATGGGCTCATGATTCCTTCGAGTTTGCAACTGCACCACTGTTATCACAATAAATTGTGATAGTTTTGGCCAAATCAGGAATCACATCCAAGTCCATCAAGAAGTTCCTGAGCCATACAATTTCTTTGGCCGCCTCAGAGGCTGCCACATACTCAGCTTCCATGGTAGAGTCTGCCATACATTTCTACTTGACACTCCTCCATACAATGGCTCCACCTCCCAAAGTAAACACAAAACCTGAGGTAGACTTACTGTTATCCCTATCTTAATGAAAATCGAAATCTATGTAACACACACTGAGTAATTGATCTTCTTGGTATACCAGCATATAATCCTTAGTCTTTCTCAGGTATTTCAATATATGCTTTACCGTAGTCCAATGTCCCTGTCCTAGATTACTCTAATATCTGCTAACCATGGCAACAGCAAAGCAGATATCCGGTCTCGTACATAGCATGACATACATGAGGCTTCCTACTGCCGAAGCATAAGGAACCACCTTCATCTCCTCTACCTCCTTTGATGTTCTAGGACACATCACTTTAGATAAAGGTACTCCATGCCTAAAAGGTATAAAACCTTTCTTGGAGTTCTGCATGCTAAAACGAGCCAAAATGGTGTCTATGTATGAAGCTTGAGATAAGCACAACATCCTTTTCCTGCAATCCCTTATAACCTTGATCCCAAGGATGTGTCCGATTTCTCCCAAGTCCTTCATATCAAACTGTTTGGACAACCATACCCTTACGTACGATAACACCTTGACATTGTTGTCAATTAACAAAATGTCATCTACGTATAGTACAAGAAATACCACTACGTTTCCATCACATCTCTTTTATACACAAGACTCATCCGGACTTTGAATAAATCCATAAGACTGGATTACCTCATCAAAGCGGATGTTCCAAGATCTCGAAGCTTGCTTCAATCCACAAATGGACCGATTAAGCTTGCACACAAGATGCTCTTTGCCCTTTGCAATGAATCCCTCTGGTTGCTTCATATAGATGTTTTCCTCAAGACTTCCATTAAGTAAAGCTATCTTGACATCCACCTGTCACACCTCATAATCCATATGAGAAGCAATACATAAGATAATCCGGATAGACTTAAGCATAGCTACCGGCGAAAAGGTCTCCTCATAATCGATACCCTCTTTCTGAGTATACCCTTTTGCATCAAGCCTTGCTTTGAAGGTCTCAACCTTCCTGTCTATTACTCTCTTTCTTTTGTAGATCCACTTGATCCAATGGTTTTTACACCATTAGGTGGTTCTACTAGCTCCCAGACCTGATTTGAATCCATGGATTCTATCTCAGAATTCATCGCACTTTGCCAAGATACCGCATCTTTATCTTGGATTGCCTCGTTATATGTCCAGGGATCAGGTTCATGTTCGCCAGAGACCAAATCAGAAGATTCTCCCAAGAACATAAATCTATTAGGTTGTCTAACAACCCTCCCAATATGATGAGGTATCACCTGTGTATCCTTTATGACATGCGGTGCAGTCACTTGTGGTATATCCACTTGTACCGGTGGTACTGAAGTAGTGACTTCCCCTCTCAATTCCTTCAGAACAATCTTACTCATGGGCGTGTGGTTCATCACATAGTCTTCCTCTAGAAATCTGGCGTTCGTGCTAACGATCACCCTCTGATCTCTAGGACTATAAAACAAACTACATTTCGTTCCTCTAGGATAGCCAACGAACATGCACACTTCTGTACGAGGTTCCAACTTACCAGCATCTGCCTTCAACACATGTGATGGACTCTCCCAAATTCGAATATGTCTCACTAGGCTTTCGCCCAGTCCACAATTATGTGGGAGTAGATGATGGGAGGGAAAACTTCGCTACCCCTTTCAACTTAGTCGCTTGTTCATGGCAATCCCTTCTACGTCCCCAGATAAAAATATTTATCCTTGACAAGAGGGATTGCCCAAGAAACATTGTCATCGTCGTGCTATTCGTTTAGAGTAGTCACTTGAACAAACTTGTTGTTCAAGCGACCAACCTCTATTCCACGAATAGCCGCGGAATAGACGATGTACGGATCGCTGACTTTTGTGTTTATGTTCAGGGTCCAAGTATATTTAGCCGCAAAACAGAATATATATCATGCATATAATTGAAAAATAAATATAAACATGTAACAAATGAAAATAGAGAATCGATATACCTCTCGATCTTCTATTGTATGACCTTCCTATTTTCGGACGTCATGTGAGCGATGATCTACCAAAAGTTGAAGCTCCTAGATCACCAATCTTCCTTTCTTACTCATTCCGAGCAAGAGGAAGAATAGAAACAAGACTTTTCTCCTTCCTTTAGCCAACCAACAAGCAACAAGCAAGTTGCTTGCCGCCGGCCAACAAGGAGAAGGGAGAAGAGATGATTGCTGGCCAAGAGCTTCAAGGGAGGACCCTAAGCCTTGGTTCCACCGGCCAAGGAGAAGGAGAAGAGCTGCTATGGACGTCAGCCAAGGTTGAGGAAGGTGTTGTATGGACGCTGGCCACCAAAGAAGAATAAGGAGATAAGGAAAAAATTTCCTTAATAGGTGCTGCCAACTCCAAACCCTAGCCTCCAAGCCTTGCCACCCAAAACCATAATCCTATCTCTAATTGGATTCTTATTTGCCGCCCACCCCTTGCCCTCCTTTTATAGAGTTAGGGATAAGCCTTGTTTTAATCTCCACCATTGGTTCTAGGGATTTAATCTCAACCGTCGGATCTAGAGATTTAATCTCAACCGTCGGATCTAGAGATTTAATCTCTACCTTTGGATCTAGAGTTTTGTTTCTATCCATTGGATCTAAGCTTCATGAGGTATTAATAGGCTACAATAGGGACCATGAGGAGGAGTTGGATCTTGGCCACCCAATGGATCAAGCCCACATAAAGTCCGATCCATTAATGATAATCCAATCCACTAAAGGATTATCATTGATCTACCTCACCAACCCCCATAAGTTAATATGGGCTCCATATATTATATGTATATTTTCTCCCCGTGTTTAAGATCTCAAAAGTACGTCGATTAATTAATTTATTGACCATTAATTAATCAACATCTAACTCCATGAGTAGTACCACTCAACCTTTTCATCATGTCGGACCAAGTCCACCTGCAGGGTTTACATGATGAACCTTATGAGCTCCCCAAGGGGACATCATCATCCTAATATATAGGACACGGTTTCCTCCTATAATCAACGACACACCATATAAATAATATCATTTCCCAACTTACCGAGCCAATCGATTTAATCTATAAATCTCGCCCATTGGTAAATCAAAGAGATGAATACTAAGTATATGTGCCCGTTATTATATCGCGATTAAGAGTATGTACAATATAATATCTGAGGTTCGATTCGATTATGTAGTCAGCAATAAATTGAATCACCTCTAAGTCGGTCCTGCTCAATACACACAAAGTGCACTAGTGTGATTCTATAGTGAAGACAAACCAATACCAAATCACACTACAACCATTCCAATGGTTTCCAAAGCCATCTCGGTTGTGAACCTTTACTTATACTCTACAAGGAACCGATAACATGATCTCCCATGTGACACCACACACCATGTTATCTACAATGTAATGTATTAGACAATATACATAGCCATCAAAATATGTAAACAATGATCATGTGATTCTTATTTCATAATAAAAATGTTCATACAAAACAAAAACTTTTTAGTATACATCCCAACAATCTCCCACTTATACTAAAAGACTATGTTGTCCTCAAACTGCCATACACCTGATCTCCATTCCCTCCACATGCCTATTAAAAGCTCTCGTCGGAAGGGCCTTAGTGAAATGATCTGCCAGGTTATCCTTCGATGCAATCTTGGCCACAACAACTTCTTCTCCCTTTACGATTTCTCGTATCAGGTGGTACTTGCGCTCTATGTGCTTACTTGCCTTATGGGCTCGTCGTTTCTTCGATTTTGTAACTGCACCACTATTATCACAATAAATTGTGATAGTTCTGGGCAAACTAGGAATCACATCCAAGTCCATCAAGAAGTTCCTGAGCCACATAGCTTCTTTGGTTGCCTCAGAGGCTGCCACATACTCAGTTTCCATGGTAGAGTCCACCATGAATTTCTGCTTGACACTCCTCCATACAATGGCTCCACCTCCCAAAGTAAACACAAAACCTGAGGTAGACTTACTGTTATCCCTATCTGATTGGAAGTTAGAATCCGTGTAACCTACAGGGAGTAATTTGTCTGCCTGGTAAACTAGAATATAATCCCTAGTCCTTCTCAGGTACATCAATATATGCTTTACCGTAGTCCAATGTCCCTGTCCTGGATTACTCTGATATCTGTTGACCATGCCCACGGCAAAGCAGATATCTAGTCTCGTTCATAGCATCGCATACATGAGGCTTCCTACTGTCGAAGCATAAGGAACCACCTTCATCTCCTCTATCTCCTCAGATGTTCTAGGACACATCTCCTTAGATAAAGGAACTCCATGCCTGAAAGGTAAAAAACCCTTCTTGGAGTTCTGCATGCTAAAATGATCCATAATCGTGTCTATGTATGAAGCTTGGGATAAGCACATCTTTTTCCTGTGATCTCTTATAACCTTGATCGCAAGGATGTGTCCCACTTCTCCCAAGTCCTTCATATTAAACTGTTGGGATAACCATACCCTTACGTCTGATAACACCTTGATATTGTTGCCAATCAACAAAATGTCATCTACGTACAGTACAAGAAATACCACTACGTTTCCGTCACATCTCTTGTATACACAAGACTCATTCAGACTTTGAATAAATCCATAAGACTGGATTATCTCATCAAATCGGATGTTCCAAGACCTCGAAGCTTGCTTCAATCCATAAATGGACCGATTAAGCTTACATACAAGATGCTCTTTGCCTTTAGCAATGAATCCCTCTGGTTTCTTCATATAGATATTTTCCTCAAGACTTTCAATAAGAAAAGTTGTCTTGACATCCATCTGCCACACCTCATAATCCATATGAGCTGTTATGCATAAGAGAATCTGGATAGACTTAAACATGGCTACCGACGAAAAGGTCTCCTCATAATCGATACCCTCTTTCTGAGTATACCCCTTCACAACAAGCCTCGCTTTGAAGGTCTCAACCCTTTCGTCTATTCCTCTCTTTCTTTTGTAGATCCACTTGCATCCAATGGTTTTTACACCATCGAGTGGTTATACTAGCTCCCAGACCTGATTTGAATCCATAGATTCAATCTCAGCATTCATTGCACTTTGCCAAGATACTGCATCTTTATCTTGGATTGCCTCGTCATATGTCCAGGGATCATGTTCATGTTCACCAGGGACTAAATCAGAAGATTCTCCCAAGAACATGAATCTATCAGGCTATCTAACAACCCTCCTACTACGACGAGTTATCACCTGTGTATCCTCTATGACACACGATGCAGTGACTTGTGGTATATCCTCTTGTATCGGTGGTACTGAAGATGTGACTTTCCCTTTTAATTCCTCCAGAACAATTTTACTCTTGGGCTTGTGGCTCATCACAAAGTTTTCCTCTAGAAATCTGGCATTCGTGCTAATGATCACCCTCTGATCTCTAGGACTATAAAACAAACCACTACCTTCGTTCCTATAGGATAGCCAACGAACATGCGTACTTCTGTATGAGGTTCCAACTTACCAGCATCTGCCTTCAGCACATGTGCTGGACTCTCCAAATCCGAATATGTCTTAGACTGGACTTTCGCTCAATCCACAATTCTGTGGGAGTAGAAGGCACTGATTTAGATGGAATCAAGTTCAGAATGTACAATTTTTGGAAAACTTGGGCATGTTTCCAAAGTGAAACGGATCAAAACGGAGGCTCTAAAAAAAGACACGACCATGCCTTTTTTCCAGCTCAATTTCCAGTCGAGATTTCATCTGTTTTCCAGCCTTGCACATGGCCAGGCCATGTGAAATTCACACGACCATGTGGCGACACCGCGAATTCAAGGAAATATGGTTTTTCAAGCATTTATAGAAAGCCGGAGCCACCTCTATATATAGGAAACTCATCTAAGAGGTGGGGTATCATGAGGGAGCAGGCCTAGGGCTCTCAAACTCTAGGGAGGAGGCACGACGGCTAGGATGGCACACCGAATCCCTAAAAAGATTCGGGGACTCATAACGGGGAGAAAGAATGCCACCGGAGGTCCACGCTTTGCACTTCAACGCCGGAGAGAAGACCACGTAGGCATTGTAATTCCTTGTTCCTTCACTTTATTTTTGATGTATTCGAACATGTACATGCTTTGTGATTCCTCTCTTATATACATGGAGTAGTTTCTTTGATTCTAGGATTAGAGAGTAGCTTGTGTGCGCATTACATGTTGGTTCACGTTAAATTATGTTTTTGAGTTTAATCTGGCAATTTGAAATTTTTTATTCCCATATCTATGCGTGTTTGGTTTTCTACCTGCTGTGCTTAGGCGATACGAGAGGTGACAGCCCTTGTATCTAAGATTTAGGAGATTTTATACAAGGATCCTAGGGGTAAACATGATCTCCTGTAACCGTGGGTAGAAGGATGCGATGGAACCAAAAACGGTTCATCGCAGGGATTGATTTGGCATCCTCGTACCATCTATCCTGTCCTTGTAAGGTAGAGATAGCTCCCAGTAGATGTGATGGCTCATCGGAAGAGTGTATGATGTCCCTTTCAAAAAACCATAGCTAAACGTTTAGACAATGCCCAGTTGACAGCATGTTTTGCGACACACAAGCGAAACCGAAGTCCTAGAATCCCTTTTGAAGACCTCGGCACACTCCCTTCTTCCTCCGTGTGACACCGTATTAGAGTTTAGTCCACTGACAACCCTCACAAATTGAAACCTCTTAGAGCTTACTTTTGAACAATTTCAACCACTGAACATATCGGTATTCGAATCCCAGTCCCTGTGGGATCGATAATCTTTTATTACTTGACGACATCCGTGCACTTGCGGGCGTCGAGCACGGGCACACGCTTAGAGTCCTCGACGACATCCATCGTGAGATTTGGGGATGCATTCGTGTTCATCAGGGTCTTCACCAGATAATCCATGAAACTTAGGAAGTAAATGGACTATACCTGATACGAGCTCAAAATCACTCTCCAAGGCTGGGTAACTGATGCAGGAATACTGATAAGTCACAACATGGGATGCAAGCTCCTTCAGAGTTATGTCATTATCTGCCATGACTATCTGCAACTCTGATAGACTACAGTCAGATATATCAGCTGACCTTCCCTGTGCTCTCTGTAATGTGTGAAAAGTCCTACAATCTCAGGATCCAACTCAAGTAGATTATCGCTTGAAGACCTAGTCATCATAAAAAACAAACAACACAATGAGTATCACATAAAAAATAACAAGTTAGATGCTAATAACAAAAGAAATAAAAAAACAAATTAATGACAGTTTAAAGACAAACGAATACCATCATGAATCCCTGGCAACAGTGCCAAAATTTGATAACATGGGCGTGTCGTACCACCATTCCAAATTTATTATGGAACCCCCTAACAACACTAATGCAGTATAGGAATGACTTGGATCATCTTCCAACGAATCTAATGGATGGATGTTTGTTTCTAAATAATAGTAAAAACTGGGGGTTCTTACAATCTATCATGATAATTAATTGAAAGCTAACCTAACATGCCTAAGCAATTCGATCATGCACCATATTGTAACTATACGATACTATTATTAAACAATTCTAATTAATCGTCATGACAATTAACCATGCAGAAAATCAAACTAATAAGCAATTAAGCTAAGGAACAATTAAGTTAAGGAACACTTAAGCTAATGAACAACTAAGCTAAGGAACAATTAACTTGAAGAAAAATTAAGCAAAGTTTGCAATTAACTAACAATAATTCATAAACTACAACTTAAAGAACCAAATTAAACTACAATATAAACTACAAATTAAATTACAAGATAAACTCCCATGATCAATTCAATTCATTAAATCTAAATAAAAAGTTAACTGATAATCCAAACACCCTCTCCGGCGGACGACGATGACCCGAACAACCCTCCTAACGACTATTGATGAAGTGAATCCCTTGCCAGAAAATGTCTCCGACAAGGGTTGAACGAGATGAAACTGCCCACTGCTCCAGTGCTGGATGAGGAAGTTGCCGAACCACGACTGCTGAAAGGGGTGAAGATGGATGAAGAAGATGATGAACCATGGTTACTGAAGTGAAGGGAATCGGAACAGTGGCTGTTGAAGAGCTTCACCCATGATGGAATGGAAGAAACTGTCACAGAAATTGGGAACTAGATGTTGTCGGAGCTAGAAAAGGATGTTGTCGAACCATGACAGATAGAAATTGATCTCAGCCTTCCAAACCACATCCAGCTGAGGTGCGTCTCAGATCCAGTGGCAGGAAATGTGAATCTCGCTGTGAAGATAACCGGAAAGCCTCTGCCTGATGCGAACTAAGTTGTCGAACCACGTCACCCAGTTCCACTGATAACAGAGGAGGTGTGCTACATCGAAGAGAGTCTGTCGGCTAGATTGGAGGAGGATGACTGCCAGAGATGGTTGCCCGAAGCTCATCGTCGTCGCTGCTGTGAAGTCGTCGCTCGCGATTGGGGAAGAAAAAAGGAGTCACAGCTCACATTTTTCTCGGTTCTATGTTGTGCAGAGAAAATAGGCAATTAAGTGGCTACTTGATGTCGTCCGATCTCAATGCCCATCAAAATCCAGCACTGATTAATGCTAGGGGTTGATTCCTTGATTAATCATTCAATTAACTAGGTTTGATCCATCCAACGGTTGTGATCACTCCAAATCTGGATGGATAGCTCTGGTCGCTCCATTTAGGCCCTTTTTGTGTTTTCTACAATATCACATTCAAACTTATGAGTAATAATTCTGAAATTATAAGAATTACATAATTAATCTCAAATCAATTCAGTATGTAAAAAAACATGTTGAATAACCATAATCACTCACATAAGAGAGCCTAAAATGTTCAATCCATGAGTTGAAACAGCAAAATAAAATGAAGCTATCAGTCGTTCGAGGCCATTCATAAGCCCTTGGTGTGCTCGCAGTTGATGTTCCCCGTGCAGTGGTGATTCAGAGGAGTTGGGTTTAAGGTAGAACACACTTTGGAAGAACGATGAAGTATTTTACTAAACTCAACTGAGGCAGTTTGTAAGCCCTCGAATCGGTCTTATTCTTCAACTCGGCCATCTGAGGCCATTTGTAAGCCCTCAGCATTCTCACAGTTGATGTTCCCCGTGTGGTGGTGGATTGGAGGAGTTGGGTTTAAGGTAGAACACACTTTGGAAGAACGACATAATATTTTGCTACTGTCGACCGAGGTAGTTCGTAAGCCCTCGAATTGGTCTACATTCTTATTCATCTCGGCACTGGCTGAAGCTTACTGTCTCTATGTGTTGTTGAACTAGGAGTATGGTTTGATATTCAGTCGGTCGAGGCAAGGGGTATTCCATTTGTCTACTTATGAGGTGTTGTTATAGAGAGAGATCTTATTTTATTCAGTCTATATGTTTCTTGAGCTGCTAAGGCATTCTAGTTCAGTTATTATTGTATTCAATTAACATGTTCTAAGGCGGGTATCAAGCAACCGGAGCGTTCTAGTTTGGTTCTTGCTTTATTCCGTTCACATATTTTGAGGTGGGTATCAGGTAGTCGGTGTTCTGGTTTGGTTCTAGCTTTATTCCACTCACATGTTATGAGGCGAGTATTAGTTTATTTAGCTCAGGTATCTCAGGTCAGCTCTTATTTTATTAGGCCGAGGTGTTCTTGAACTTTTTGTTATGTCATCTAGTCGAGACGTGTTGGGATAGGGATTATTTGATTTCTTTATGTCGAAGTGGTCCGAGCCAAGGCGCTCCAGATTGACTGTTATTTTATCCTATCAAATTGAGCTAGAGGAAATATTATTTTATTTCACTGAGGCGCTCTGAGTCAGACATTATTTTAATTCTCCAAGATGTTCTGAAGTGAATATTAAGTTATTTGATTGAGACATTCCCAGCTAGTTCTTAATTTATTCCTCAGAGGTGTTCTGAAGTGAATATTAGTCAGGATTTGGAGATCATTCTCTTATATCTATTTGAGGCAATTTGTAAGCCCTCGCTTCGAGCATTCTCTTATCCGACTGAGGCCACTCGAAAACCCTTGAATCAGTCGTCTTATTATATCCATCTGAGGCAGTTCATAAGTCCTTGAACCAACATTTTCTTCATTCGGCCGAGACAGATCACCGGACATTATAGATGCATATGATATCCATGTTGCATCAGTGGATATCACCCTCACTGACCATTACATTTCTATTCCTGAATAACTGAATAATAGTCTGATGTAAATCCAAGCAAAGACTCCAAACCAAAGACCATTTGTTAGTAATTGAGATAACTATCCAATGTGCTTTGTGTTAGAAAAAATATGAATAGAAAAAGAGATGGAATGAATGAAAGAGATTTCATTATGTATGAGACTTTAGTTCCACATTGAAAATTTCACTATTTAATGGTTGATTTATATTGTTTGATGAGTATGTATATTGTGAACAAATATATGGAGAGAAACTCTCTCTCACATGTGGGTGTGAGGATCCGTAATCATCACCCGAAATGTCATTTTATTACTGGTGAATAAAAACAATTAATAACTTTTATTCAGCCTTCCATGGGAAGATGCTCCTATAAAAGGAGCCTAAGTGTTGAGCAGAAAAAGAAGAGAATTTCATCCACCTGTGTCCCTCTCTCTCTCTCTCTCTATCTTCCTCTCTATTGTTCAATTCTTTTCTTCCAGCCTGACAAAATTTGTTGCCGCATTCAGGTGAATCTCAGTTCACCGTGACCACTAGTGCTTGGTGGGGATCGTAGTCCGTCATTGTATCTTGAAAAATAGACTACCTACAAAAAACTAGAAGCATCACAAAGGTGAGACGATTCTATTTTAAGGAATCTGCATTGAACGCAGACCCTAGCTCCTAAGTTTCTGTGTAATCAACTAGGGTACTTGCCACTCGCCCATCGAGTACTCGACTCTCAGTTCTCGACACTAGGCTCTTGGCGCTCAAGCACTCGTGTGCTCAACACTTGACCTTAAAAACCTGACTACCTAGTCGAACCTTTGGAGCACTCAACCTTAACAATCCAACTACCAACTCAAACTCAGCATCTTGACTTGGTCAAACATCAAGGTCGATAGTTTAAGATTATCAACTCGAGTCACTCAATAGATAAATCTAATTTGATTTGTATTTTAAATTTATACTACATTCCTAGTATCTCCATATACAGATTGTCCAACAATCTTAAAACACATTCGGTTCTACTGAGATGGCCACGAAAGAGGATGAGATGCAACTAACTCAATGCGTGATGACCCCCTCCGCCCCGATTAGAAATGTTCCATCCAACCATGGAGAAAAGCTAGAGAAGTTCATGATGCACGCGAACGCGACCTCAAATCTCGCGACGGATACCATTGAGGACTTGAAGCGCGCGCTCACGCTCAACGTTCGCAAGTGCACGGATGTCGTCAAGTAATAAAAAGATTATTGATCCCACGGGTATTGAGATTCGAGTACCAATTTGTTAAGTGGATGTTATTGTTCGGAATTCAGTTCTAATGGTTGTGATTGTGAAGGTTGTTGGCAGTCCTAACTAATACGGTGTCACACGGAGGAAGAAAAGGCTTTCTGTGAGTCTTTGGAAGGAATTCTAGGATTTCATTTTCGTTTGTGGGTCGCAGAATACGTTATCAATTGGGTTTTATCTAGGTTTCTAGCTATGGTTTTGTGGAAAGGACATCATACACTCCCCCGATGAGCCTTCGCATATATCGGAAGCTACCTCTACCATACCAAGTCAACCCCTGGCTTTAGGACGGGATAGTCGGTACGAGGATGCCGAATCGATCCCTGCAACGAGCCGAAAATGGGGCACGTTTCCTACTCTATCGCATCCTTCTACCCATAGTTATAGTAGATGAGACCAAGCCCTAGGTTTCTACTTAATTCTCCTAAATCTTAGATATGAGGGTTGTCACCCCTCGTATCGGCTAGCACAGTAGATAGAAAACCAAAACACATAGATATCGGTCTAAACTAATACCAATTACAAATACAAACTCAAGAACAAAATTTAATTTGGAATAACATGTTCTACGCACACAAACTACTCCCTAATCCTAGAATCGGAGAATCTACTCCATAAATATGAGAGGAGAAACACAAAGCACGATCATATTCATATAAATAATGGATATTATGCAAAGAATAGAAATTACAATGCAATGTGGCTCTTCTCTTCGATATTGAAGTGCAGAACTTGGATCTCTGGCGGCATTCTTCCTCCCCATTGCGAGTTTCCGACGCTTTTTAGGGCGTTGGAGTGCCGTCCTGACCGTCATGCCTCCCCCTAGGTTTTGGGTGCCCTAGGGCGGCTCTCTCATGATCCCCAACCTCTTAGATAAGTTTCCTATATATAGAGGTGGCTCCAGCTTTCCATAAATGCTTGAAAAACCCTATTTCATTTAATTTGTGGGGCTTTCCATAAATGCTTGAAAAACCCTTTCCATGAATTTCACACAGCCAGGCCGTGTGCAAGGCTGGAAAAAAAGTTGAAATCTAGGCTAAAAACTGAGCTGGAAAAAAGGCACGGTCATGCTAAAAGGCATGACCTGGCCATGTCTTTTCATGGAGCCTCTGTTTTGATCCGTTTCGCTTTGGAAACATGCCGAAGTCTTGGGACATGGACAATGCGTGTTCTCTAAGGTCTTTGCTCCACAAATTGCTCCATTTTTGCTCCAAAAATGTCATCCTACACATAAATTAACAAAAGTATATCTCCAAACTAGAAAATAGGAAATACATGCAAAACAAGGTAAAATATGCATGAAACAAACATAAAATGAAATGAGATGTGAGCAAAAACTACTCCTAAAACCCTATATGTTTTGGTCACATAAATTTCCCCAGACTTAAGTCTTTGCTTGTCCTCAAGCAAACCTCAGTGCCATGGAATTTTAAAAAGGGATTGTTCCATACTTAGCATGTTAACTAAATTTATCAAGTGGTATTTGCAATCAAAGCAAAGTAGATATGTTCTAGAAATTAACTAAGTTAGCTTCTCCTGCTCGTGCTAAGCGAATCTTCTTAGGGGATACCCGTTCCATGGTAAGTTAAGTCGTCATCCTATAGCTTTCCTAAGGTCTCTGACTCTTAGGCACTTACTTTCCCAAAGCGAGGATCATTCCCTAGATCTAGCAAAAAGTCTCAAAGGCGTGCTCGATATTGAGAGAAATTGGTAGGTGTTTCCCCAGTAACCTAACTCGGGCTCAAAGGGGCACCTAACCATTTCCACCCACGACAACTATTTTTTTATCCCTCATAATATATATATATATATATATATATATATATATATATATATATATATATATATATTTCTTTCTTTCTTTCCTCTCTCTCTTGGGATTTTGATTTTTTCGAATGGGCTTCCACAATCCGAGCATCTCCAGTAACTAAAATGCTAAATCTAGAGTCACCTATAGATTCCAAAGTACTAGACTACTGAGATGAATCATAACTAGGTACGTATTAGATTTACCCTTTCAGAATGTTCGTCATGTGTAGGTGTAAAAATAAAAGCAAACCAGTGTAAGTCTAGAACATTCATTAGAGCAAATAAAATAAAATACCACGAGGTAAATGAAGTTAAGCTACCCATGAAAACAACTCATGAAGAGAACTTTAGCAATACTACTGAGGTAGCTTAAAGATAGCAAAAATTAAGTACTGAAGAAACTAAAAACTCTATGTATGAACAAATGAATGCTAACTAAAAATGCAAATGACAGGAAAGAAACTACTGCTAGAAACAAAGTAAATCAAGACTTGGGGCCCCCCAGACTTAAGTGAAGCATACCTCTAGTATGGTGGACGAGATGGAAAGTCTGGTAGCCTCGGCATCTTAGAGTCCTAGGAGAATCTGGTGTTGAGCCACTGATGCCACATGTACATGTGGTCGATCTGAGAGCTGGTGGATGCAGCGACTGCTCAGTGCTCCTCCTCCCTAGCCCACTGTGTCTGCTGGGCATGCATGTGCTGTCGCATCTCCTAGCGAGAGGTGGCCTCCTCCTGGCGATGGGCAGCCTACTCCTGAAAGTAGACGCAAGCCTCGTCGTAGAACTCCTCAGCCCACTGGAAGTGCTCCCGGAAACCCTGAAACTTTGCCAAAGTGTAAGCGCTCTGCTCCTCCCATCGTTGCCTCTACGTCTGCTGCTCGGCATATATGTCATCGAGGTGCAATCGAAACTCCGAAAAATCATAGGCAGATGTACCTTCATCCTGCTCAAAAGTAGAAAAAGGTGGCAGTGCAGGTGCAAGCTCATGTTGACGTGGACTAGGTGGGCTCCTATGCATGCGTGGACTGGAGGGAGAGTGATGTACAGGGGCGAAATGCACAGTGCGACGCCCTTTATCCCTTACACAACATGACCGTGTGAAAACACACAGTCATGTCGTGTGCACTGCTGGAATGTGGGGCACGACCATGTGAAAACACATGACCAAGTCGTGTGCCCCCGGTTTCTCTCTCATGGTGCACAATAGTCCGAATTCTCCTTCACACTCAGTTGTGTAGGTTCAAAATGATTTTTGTTTCTACCTAGCAAGTCCTTTCTAGTCCTAATTCAAATGCAACATGCTAAATGAATATAAATCAAAGTTAAAACAAACGAATGCAACAAACTAATAAGAAATAAACACAAAATCTAAACTTGGGTTGCCTCCCAAGAAGCGCTTGTTTAAGGTCTTTTAGCTCGACCCTACTCCGTTGTCTCAACTTGGATCCGGAGGTTATGTAAACCTCCATTCATCTATCTCGAATTATGAAGACTCCCCTAGATACTTCTTTAATCGTTGTCCATTTACTTTGATCTCCCCTGATTCCTTACTCCATATATCCACTGTACCATACGGGTATACCCTCTTTACCCGAAACAGTCCTGACCACCTTGATTTTAGCTTCCCTGGAAACAGTTTTAACCTGGAATTATATAGGAGAACTAAGTCACCTTCCTTAAACTCACTTCTCAAGATATGTTGGTCATGCCATTTCCTAGTTCTTTCCTTATATGCCTTAGCATGCTCATATGCGTCTCTTCGAATTTCGTCTAGCTCGCTTAACTGGAGTTTCCTTTCCTCTCCTGTCGCGCAGTAGTCAAAGTTGAGCTTCCTGATGGCCTAGAAAGCCTTGTGCTCTAATTCAACAGGAAGGTGGCAAGGCTTCCCATAACTAGGCGGAACGGGGTCATGCCTATCGGGGTCTTGTAAGCTGTGCAGTAAGCCCAAAGAGTATCATCCAGTTTTTGTGACCAATCATTTTTTGATGCCACTACTGTCTTTTCAAGAATACTTTTGATCTACCGATTCAAAATTTCCACTTGTGTGCTTCTTTGCGGGTGGTATGCTGTCGAGACTTTGTGGATCACCCCGTACTTATGTAGCAATTTTTCAAATTGTTTTTCGATGAAGTGGGATCCTCCATCACTAATTACGACTCGAGGAACTCCGAATCTAGGGAATATGTTTCTTTTGAATATTTTTATTACAGTCCTAATGTCACAGTGGGGTGATGCTACGACCTCCACCCATTTGGAGACGTAGTCTACGACAACTAGGATATCTATTTACAACGGAAGCGGGAAAGGGTCCCATGAAATCTATCCCCCATATGTCGAAGAGATCCACTTCTAATATGGTACTTGCTAGCATCTCATGTCTCCTACCTATATTTCTTGTTCGCTGACACCGATCGCAGGAGACTACATAGTTGTGCATGTCTCTAAATAGACTAGGCCAGTAGAATCCTGCCTGAAGTACCTTCGCAGTTGTTTTTGCAATTCCGGCATGCCCCCCCCCCATATGCTGAGGAATGGCAGTGAAAGAGGATGCTCTCCACTTCCTCTTCTGGTATGCATCTTCGATATACGCTATCTTCAAATTTCCTAAATAGGAAGGGATCATCCCATATATATTGTCGAACCTCTGCAAAGAATCTTTTCCTTTGTTGGGTCGTGAATTCTGACGGTATCACTCTCCCTGCCAGAAAATTCACCAAATCTACATACCAGGGGGTGGTAACCTTAGTAATATCCATGAGGGTATCATCCCGCAGAGCATCGTCTATTTAAGCACTTTCTGTAGGAACCTTTGTGACCGCTAGAGAGGGGTGAATAGCACCGTCGCTTGGCGATGGATTATCGTTCGATCGTGCTTGCTACAAAAAGTTAATAGCCAGTGGAAATAACAAATAAACAATGAAAATAAATACAAGAACAATCACAATGCAAGATATAATGTGGTTCGGAATCGAATGGTTCATACTCCATAGATCGAGCTCAAATGAGCTCTAGCAATGCCAATCACACTCCACTACTCAATAACTCCTTCTCGGAATAATCCGGAGGTGGAGAAAGCTCGTACAAATAGTCTTACAATAGTAAGAAATAAATACAAGCAATTGTGAATATGAAATACACTAAAAGTAAAGGAAAAATACTTTACAAATGCTCTTTTGATTACTTGATCTTTGGTTACTTGAATTCCACTTGGAGACCTTGATTTGCAGCAATAAATCGCCCTGAACATGTCAAAGAACCGGTGCCAAATCCTCCCTCCACGAGCTCCCATTAAAGCTACTCCTTGGGCTGGATTTCGCCTAGCAGTCCATTGATCGGGACCATCAGTCGACTGCCCCTATAGCCGTTGTGAGACAACGGCATGTGCCATGTTAGATAATTTCCAACAGACAGACCATAAGTCGACTGATCATACCCATCAGTCGACTGATGGCTCAATCTGTCGAGTGTTCGGGCAGATCACTCGATTGGAGAGTCTTCTATGCCCGAAATCCCGACCATCATTCGACTGATAACCAGATCTGTCGACTGCTCAGGCCAGCAGTCGATTGTCCAACTCTGCCAATCGACTTCTAGGGCACTTCCCGCAGTCAAACCCCAGTTGACTCCTATTTGTCAATTGACCATAGTCCCAATCAACTGATACACCTCAAACATGAGGTTTTAACCTAAGTATGGTGCACCCATACTTGCTAGACCACTCGTAGCCTAGACCTAAGCCTTCTAGCCACCTCCATTAGCCTGGCGCCTATCGGAACCCTCCAAGTCATCCATGACTTTTTCATCCATACGCTTGCCTTTCGGAGCTTCCATCGGCTATTGTCATGCTAACGGTGTCTACACCGCCAAGGCACATTGGACTTACGCTGCCAAGACTCCCGCTTGGACTTTACACTGCCAACCATTGGACTTATGCGGCCAAGACTTCACCCTTGGACTTCTCAATTGCCAAGACTCAAGCTTGGACTTTCCCTTGCCAATCCATGTTGGACTTTCCATGCCAAGACCCATGCTTGGACTTTTCCTTGCCAAGACCCATGCTTAGACTTCCCTTTGCCAACCTATGTTGGACTTTCCATGCTAAATACACAAGACTTGAACTTCTCCCATGACAATGGTCAAACAATCGTCAAAACATCAAGTATGACCTGGGTCGATTGCACCAAAAATCTCCCCAACACATTGTCAGATATCAATGTCAAACATCAAAGCACTACTCGAGTCAAACTCGAGTCTGGTCAATCGTGACCTGGGCCGATTGCACCAACAATCTCCCCCTTTTTGATGTTTGACAAAAACACCCTTGAGTTAGGCCCCTAACTCAACTTCCCTTACCAATTTTTCCATATTGGTAATTTTACTTTCTCCCCCTTTTTGACATACATCAAAAAGGTTCTCTCCAAGGAGGTCAATATCTCATATCCAATGAGATCTTACAATCTCCCCCTTGGTCCAAAAACACCTAGGATGCCTACAATCTTCCTAGTGATAAGTCACATATCACTCAAGAGAGGCACTCCTATGAACTCTCCCAATTTCCAAATTGGGCATCTCAACTTCCCATTTCTCCCCCTCATGAGAAAAAATAACACCCATCATCCCATGATAGATAACTACCCCTTGATCATTGCACCAACAATGTCCTTGGGAAGTCCCTAAACCAATAGGAACACTAAACCGTCAAAAATACAGTTAAAAGTTCAACATTGAACTTTCCACACCTTAAAATTGATACATTACCCTAACAACTCTCCTAATCCATATCCAATGGATTTCCACCCTTTCCAATGCTTTCCAAAGCATATCTTAGGGTTAGGAGTGGTTAGGGAACCATAACATAGCTAAAATTGGGCTAAACAAACTTTGTTTACCCGAAATCAGATTGACAATTAACTCTATCAGGCAACAGTCGACTGCCTTGCTCATCAGTCGACTGTCATCTGGCAGTAGTCGACTGATAACTGAAATTTCGAATTTTAGTTATCAGAAATGGATTTCAAGAATGTATAAGTAATTATACATAACTCGAAAAATCATGAAACATCATACGTATAATACTTATTACCAATACAATGGGTGAAAAATATTTGAAAAATAATTTACCCATAAAATAATGAAATTGATACAAAGTTCAAAAGTGAAGAAAAACTTCAATGTTTTAGCTCACTTTGTATCAACATCATCAATGGTGATTGCTATCAAAAGATAGACTTCACCAAGGTTTTTCAAAATGATTTTAAAATTGTTTTAAAACCTTATATTGGATCATATTCTTTGGGCTCAATGTACATGATTGGAACATAAGCTTTCCCAATGATCCACCACTAATATAAGATGAGTTTGTGTTCATCTAGATGCAAACACTATGCACCTTGAACTTAACTCATATCCTAGCATCTCACATGTATCTAGAGTGTATCAATACACATACATGTCCATGTAATGTGAGATGTGGGTTTTGTTCATCCTAATCTAGGATTTCATGCATTTTCTAGGGCAACACTACTTGTTTTCCTTATACATGGGACTTCAAGTCATGCCAATTATCCTTAACTCAATTTTTATCAAATGCATGAAAGATTATGAAATTAATGATGATATCAAAAAACATGTGCTCATAATCATGATGTCATGGCATAAAATAGAATCTAAGCATACATGACATTTAACCTTAATCTTGTTAGTAATATATGAGAGATGTCCTAAGGCAATCGCCTTATGTATGAACCATTTATATGATAAATGAAGATTCACTATTTGAGTATACATGTTTTATGTATTTGATTGGATCTTAGACTCATTTACTGAATGTCCACGATACGATTCACAGCATGAGAGAATTTGTGATTGGATCACAACTAGTGAGTATCTCTACATGTGTAATTGTGATGTATCGGAATTATCCCTAGTCGATGAATTGATGGATTTGGACACCATCGATTACGCCGAGACTAACCGTATACTCCTTGGTGTATCAAGCGGTGATTCTCCTTTGGTGAGAACATTGTGATGTCGGAGTTAATCGTGGATGCTAGTTATGGTAACTAGTTCATTGGAGTGACCCGGTAGTAAGACTTCATATGGTTCTCTGCATATATAGATATGTCAATGAAGTTCTTCTTGTGGCTTAAGTCGATGTTCCTTTGACTTGCGGTATTCAAGTCATCTTGATCATGGAGACTTATGCTTTGACATCTTAAGCAAACATCTCTAAGGAGATGTGGACGGATGATTGGGTATAAGTCGAAGTCATCGAAGGTGTTTGAATAGCCTATAAAGGATTCACCACTCCTTGCGAGGAGATGTATACCCATGGCCTCTCGTCGGATTGTTACTAAAGTCTTTGGCGAAAGCATTACATGTTTAGAGTAAGGTACTCTTCGATACATGTGGAGTAACTAGAATCCGTGGGACGAGAAATGATACTTGGGCTAGGTGTGGCGTAGTCGACCCTAGTGAGGGGTGACACAATAGACCATGTCTGAACCAAGTGGGTATAAGATGAGTGAAGGAATGGGGCCACGATTCATTCGAACTCTTGAAGGGTTTGAAATAGTTACGGATCAACCGTTGATCTTTTTAGGTTAATTGGGGATCATGATGTACTACTAGGTGCCACTCATGATCGTTCTATAATTAATGGTTAATTATAGGCGGCCAACATAAACCGAGAACCTATTTGGTCACACGCTGAGGCGTAATCCAAAGGATTTAAAGCGAGCTTGAGAATGGGATTCTCGGGCCAGAGAAACTAGGTTTGGTTGGACCAAACATAAGCGAGCATGAAATCGTTTGATCGCAATGTAAGCGTGGATGGGTCGTGTCGTATTAAGACATAATTGATGAACCAAAATGGTTTGGTTCTAATCAAAGTGAGGAGAATAAACCAAAGGGTTTGGTTTATTTTAAACGAATGAACCAAAAGTTGGTTCGGTTCGTTTTAACTTAAAATAAACCATTATGGTTTGGTTTATTTTAACTTATATTAATGGAGCGGGTTAACGGGCCTCATGGTTATGATCCAATAATCATTAAGAGAATTAATTCTTTATAAAAGAGGGCTTAAGGGATTGTTAAGCCCTAATCCACAACCCTAAGTTGCCGCCCACCTCTCCTTGGAGAAATTCGGAGCCAACTCTCCTCCTCCTTGCCGCTGCCCACCTTGAGGCTCCAACCGCGCCCGTAAGGTGCTTTCCCCGCCCGGCGTCGAGCTGCTGCCGGTTAGTGCTCCGGTGATCTCCTTCAAGTTTGGTATCAAGGTGAGCTCTATCTCCCTTGGTTGGCCGGCGCCTATCACCTCCACCAAAGCTGTCCAGTTTTCTGGACAGCTTGTTCTCCTCTCGTCGGAGCATCGTTTGGACGACGGTTAGAGCTCCGACAGCGGCTAACTTACCGGGGATTTGATCTCCGGTAATCCTCTGAGGTGGAGGACGAAGGATTCGTCAATTGGTTGACGAATACCTCTCCGGAGAAGCGAGTTTTGAGAACTCGTATTAGGATCCGAATTTGGATTCGGATCGTGATCATCTCTCGATCACGTCATCTTCAACACGAGGCTAGTTACCCGTACGAAGATGAAGCTCGTGGCTTAGCGAAGTCATCCCGAGGAACTCGGCATGGATATGGATAGAGACGATTCTAGCGAGGATCATTCCGGTTGATGCCGTTCCCGCTACACGTCATACGAAAGGTATTACGTAGATAAATTTCCTTTTATTGCAAATTTAAATTTACGGTTATGTCTACACTTGTTGTAATATGCATGCGTGTGTTGTGTGTGTTGTAATAAATGTAGATTTATTATTTTTATTGCTTCCGCTGTGTTCATATTTACGAAACGTGATCGAACACACACACGTTGCGGTGCCGGAAACCCAACAGTGGTATCAGAGCCCAGGTTGTGTTTCGACATAATCGTAAAATGGTTTTGCGATAGTCATAATGTTATTTCTGGAAATTTTCTAATTTTGGAAATTTAGAAGTATTTATGGAAATTTTTCAATTTTGGAAAGTCTAGATGTATTTATGGAAATCTTTCACTTTTGGAAAGTTGGAAGTATTTATGGAAATTGATATTTTCCATAAATAAAATATTTGATTAGATTCTGGAAATTTGTTTCCTAATTTAATCATGATTTGATTTGGAGAATCAAATCTTAAAATATTTTATTTCCATAAGTAGTTTTGATGATTTAGGAAATTGGTTTCCTAAATTGATTTTCCTTAATCAATTATTTTCATAAATAAAATATGTGATTAGATTTGGAAATTTGTTTCCTAATTCAATCATGATTTGATTTGGAGAATCAAATATTAAATATATTTTATTTCCATAAATAGTTATGACAAATAAGGAAATTATGTATATGATATAATTGTATGCCATGTAATTGCATTAGATGCATAACATTATGTCATGCGTGTCATGACATGTAGATGTATGCCATGTATGTCATGCCATGTAGATAATAGTTATTTGCATGCAAAGAGGATGAGACATAAAACCCTAACTCAATATTAAAGCCTACACCTTCCATTAATATGGTTAGAACCAGAGTTCTGTTTCTTGTTTGGGTTGTTGGACTCACTCCAAGCCCGGCTCGAACCTGAACATGTTCAAATCATTGGAATAGTTTAACTCTAATATGGTAAGAGTCAGAGGTCAACCGTTAGTTTGGGTTGTTGGACTCACTCCAAGCCTGGCTAATTGGTTGAATGCGCTCTAACCATATTAAAACTATTTCACGATTAATGGGTCGGCTCTAACTTGGAGCATCGATTTGTTGGACTCACTCCAAGGTCGATGTGAAGAGAGGTGAAGTTGGGTGCTATGCATATGATGCATACTTGTTAATGTGTTAACAACCCAATGTATGTGTAAACATTCAATTAGTTGATAGCACATTGTGATAGTTACATATACATGATATGTAATCGGTATACTTGATACCCACCATCATAGCTAAGAATGGCTTGTTGGACTCACTCCAAGGTTGTTCTTATCTATGATGGATATCAGCCCATTCGGAGATGGACCTACGATCTCCCGAAGTGATTTTGGGGTTTTGAAATTCAAAAAATGAATGGGATTTATAAATGTATATTGATGCATTTTAAAATCATCTTTCTCATATATGCTCGTTTTGTATTTCTAAACTTGATCATGTTGTCTTTTAATTTGCGTTCCATTTTGGATTCGAATAAATTGACTGGGCCGAACTTCTTGGACTGGCTTAGAAACTTGAGAATTGTTCTCAAGGTGAAAAGCTTGCGTATGTCCTCGAAGCGCCTCTTCCCGCCCATCCTAGTGACGATGCAACTCTGGACCAATTGTTGGTCTATCGACATACATGTGATTACGACAAGTTGCATCATGCTAGCCAGCGATGGAACCAAGCTATGTGGATGCTCATATCGTAGTCCTTCATCTTTATGAGTTGTTTGATAAGCAAGTGAGATTGAAGGTTCAAGTCTCAAGCTCCTCTTCACCTCGAGATGCAAGAAGGTTCATCTGTAGTCTTGCTAAACATCTTTGAAGACCTGTGGAGCCTTCTGAGAAGCATGAGCAGAGGACGGTGTTGTTAGTTGATTCCTCGAAGAAATGTTCTAAGAGGGAGTCAAAGGAACAACAGAAGGGGAAGAAGAAAAAGGCTAAAAAGGCAGAACCATCTCAAGAGGGCACTTGCCATCATTATGGCAAGTAGGGCCATTTGCGAAGAAAGTGCAAGATTTATCTTGAGTCCGTGAAGAAGGATAAGGCATCGGATGCCCCATCTTCTTCAGAAATCTTCTTTATTGATTGTCATTCTATTTCCTCAGACACTTGGGTATTGGATACTGGGTGTGGCTCATATATATGTAATGACATACATGGGCTAAGGAATAGAAGAGGACTCGTCAAGGGAGAGTCAAACTTACGTGATGGGAATGGAGCAAAGGTTGCTGCACTTGCCATCAGAACGTATTTGATTGAGACTCCCTACAGGACTTGTCTTAGAACTGGACAATTGCTTTTATGTTCCTTCGTTGATAAAGAACATCATTTCTATTTCTTGTCTAAATAGAAATGGGTTCCATTTGACTTTTAGTAACAATTGTTGTTACATAACTTTGAATGGAGTTCTTTATGGGACTGGAACTTTAAGCAATGGTGTTTATACGTTGGACGTATCCAGTGACATTTACAATATCGAAGCGAGCAACACGCGTGCTCGAAAGGATAATCAAATAGACTCCTATATGTGGCATTGTCGTCTTGGCCATATAAGCAAGAAACGCATGTCCGAATTACACCGATGTGGAATTCTGGAATCGTTTGAATTGGATTCATACGATACATGCGAATCATGCTTAAAAGGCAAGATGACTAAGTTACCTTTTACTGGAAAAGGTGAACGAGTGGGAGAGTTACTAGGTCTAATACATACTGATGTATGTGGACCTATGTCAACTCAAGCATTAGGAGGCTATAACTACTTCATTACCTTCACCGATGATCACTCACGGTTTGGGTATGTGTTCTTGATGAAACACAAGTCTGAAGCCTTTGAAAGGTTCAAAGAATTCAGAAATGAAGTAGAGAAACAACATGACAAGAGTATTAAAATACTTCGATCGGATCGAGGTGGTGAATACTTAAGTCAAGAGTTTCTTGATTATCTAAGAGACAATGGTATATTGTCTCAATGGACTCCGCCATATACACCACAACATAATGGTGTATCTGAGAGGCGTAACCGGACCTTGTTGGACATGGTCAGGTCAATGATGAATCATGCGACTCTTCCCAAGTCCTTTTGGGGCTATGCACTTCAGACAGCTGTTTACTTGTTAAACAGAATGCCTACCAAGGTAGTCTCAACTACTCCATATGAGATATGGAATAGTAAGAAACCTCATGTATCTTACTTAAATATATGGGGTTGTCCTGCTTTTGTGAAGCGGACTGTATCAGACAAATTGAATGCTAAGTCTGATAAATGTCTATTTATTGGATACCCTAAGGAAACAAGGGGTTACCAATTCTATCATCCTGTGGAACAAAAGGTGTTTGTTTCAAGGCATGCTGTGTTTCTAGAGAAAGAGTTTCTCTTGCAAGAAAACAGTGGGAGTGTCGTCGAGCTTAAGGAGGCTCGAGAGACTCAAATAGACATTGATGAGATACCTGGTGAAGCACAATAACTGACAACTCATAGTGATGAGCAATCGGCTGGACCTATTGTAACACCACATCTTCGTAGATCTGGTAGAACACGCAATATTCCTGAGAGATATGGATTTCTCGTAAGAGAATCAAACGACGTGTTACTCATTGATGATGAGGAGCCTACCAGTTATGAAGAAGTGCTGACAAGTTCAGAAAGGGATAAGTGGCTTGGTGCCATGAAGTCGGAAATGGATTCCATGTATGAAAACCAAGTTTGGAACTTGGTTGACTCACCTGAAGGGATAAAGCCTATTGGGTGCAAGTGGGTTTTCAAGAAGAAAACCGACATGGATGGTAATATGATTACCTATAAGGATAGATTGGTGGCGAAAGGATATCGTCAAAAACAAGGTGTTGATTATGACGAAACCTATTCGCCTATAGCCATGCTTAAATCCATTCGGATGCTCCTGGCCATAGCGGCTCATTATGATTATGAGATATGGCAGATGGATGTGAAAACAGCTTTCCTTAATGGAAACCTACTCGAGGACGTGTATATGATACAGCCTAAGGGTTTCACATCGGTTGATAAAACCAAGGTATGCAAATTGCGACGGTCCATTTATGGATTGAAGCAAGCATCCAGGAGATGGAATATACGTTTTGATGAGACAATCAAAAAGTTTGATTTCTCACAAAATCCAGACGAACCTTGTGTGTACAAGAAGGTTAGTGGAAGTGCAGTGGTATTCCTAGTATTGTATGTCGATGACATACTACGTATAGGAAATGATGTTTCAATCTTACAGTCAGTGAAGGTTTGGTTATCCAAGACATTCTCCATGAAAGACCTGGGAGAAGCAACCTACATCCTCGGGATTAAGATCTATAGAGATAGATCGAAACGGTTGCTTAGTCTTCGCTACATATATAGACCGTGCTAAAGAGGTTTAGCATGTCGGAATCCAAGAAAGGTTTCTTACCCATCGGGCATGGGGTACACCTTTCAAGTCTATGTGTCCGCGCCTGAAGGCGAGAGGATTTGCATGAGTAAGATTCCCTATGCATCGCTAGGATCTATCATGTATGCTATGTTATGTACGAGGCCCGATGTATCGTATGCTCGAGTGTCACGGCGAGATACCGATCCGATCCAGAATGGATCATTGGGTGGTATTAAGATGATCCTTAAGTACTTAAGAAGAACTAAGGATGCGTTCCTAATATATGGAGAAGGGTACATGGTGATACGTGGGTATACGGATGCCAGCTCCAGACAGACAAGGATGATTCCATGTCTCAGTCTGGGTATGTATTCACCTAGAATGGAAGCGCAATAAGTTGGAAAGGTTCCAAGCTTGACACTATAGCGGATTCTGCCACTAAGGCAGAAAACGTTGCAGCTTTGGAAGCAGCAAAGGAAGCGGTTTGGATCAAGAAGTTCATCTTTGAACTTGATGTGGTCTCATCAATGATCCAAACATATGCTTCGCCGCTATCATCTTATCAGAGAGATCATCAGTAGGAACGAAATACAAATCGAGAAAATTCCCACTGAAAGGAACTTAGCGGATCCCTTGACTAAGGCATTACCTCAAAATAAGTTTGAGGGTCTTGTTCGAGCTTATGGTATTGGATACCGTAGCGATTGGCATTAGGCCAAGTGGGAGTCTGTTAGTAATATATGAGAGATGTCCTAAGGCAATCGCCTTATGTATGAACCATTTATATGATAAATGAAGATTCACTATTTGAGTATACATGTTTTATGTATTTGATTGGATCTTAGACTCATTTCTTGAATGTCCACGATACGATTCACGGCATGAGAGAATTTGTGATTGGATCACAACTAGTGAGTATCTCTACATGTGTAATTGTGATGTATCGAATTATCCTAGTCGATGAATTGATGGATTTGGACACCATCAATTCGTCGAGACTAGCACGAGGTATACTCCTTGGTGTATCCAAGCGGTGATTCTCCGGGTGGAGACATAGTGATGTCGGAGTTAATCGTGGATGCTAGTTATGGTAACTAGTTCATTGGAGTGACCGGTAGTAAGACTTCATATGGTTCTCTGCATATATAGATATGTCAATGAAGTTCTTACTGTGGCTTAAGTGCGATGTTCCTTTGACTTGCGGTATTCAAGTCATCTTGATCATGGAGACTTATGCTTTGACATCTTAAGCAAACATCTCTAAGGAGATGTTGACCCGGGATGATTGGGTATAAGTCGAAGTGATCGAAGGTGTTTGAATAGACTATAAAGGATTCACCACTCCTTGCGAGGAGATGTATACCCATGGCCTCTCGTTGGATTGTTACTAAAGTCTTTGGCCAAAGTATTACATGTTTAGAGTAAGGTACTCTTCGATACATGTGGAGTAACTAGAATCCGTAGGACGAGGAAATGATACTTGGGCTAGGTGTGACGTAGTCAGCCTAGTGGGGATTGACACAATAGACCATGTCCTGAACCAAGTGGGTATAAGATGAGTGAAGGGAATGGGGCACGACTCATTCGAGCTGCTGAAGGGTTTCAGAAATAGTTCTGGATCAACCGTTGATCTTTTCGGTTAATTGGGGATCATGATGTACTACTAGGTGCCACTCATGATCGTTCTATAATTAATGGTTAATTATAGACATCCAACATAAACCGAGAACCTATTTGGTCACACACACAACGAGCGTAATCCAAAGGATTTAAAAACAAGAGAATGGGATTCTCAGACCGAGAGAAACAAGGTTTGGTTGGACCAAACATGAAGCGAGCATGAAATCGTTTCAGTCGCAATGGAAGCGTGGATGGGCCGTGTCTTATGAAGACATAATGGATGAACCAAAATGGTTTGGGTCTAATCCAATGGAGGAGAATAAACCAAAGGGTTTGGTTTATTTTAAACGAATGAACCAAAAGTTGGTTCGGTTCGTTTTAACTTAAAATAAACCATTATGGTTTGGTTTATTTTAACTTATATTAATGGAGCGGGTTAACGGGCCTCATGGTTATGATCCAATAACCATTAAGAGAATTAGTTCTCTATAAAAGAGGGCTTAAGGGATTGTTAAGCCCTAATCCACAACCCTAAGTTGCCGCCCACCTCTCCTTGGAGAAATTCGGAGCCAACTCTCCTCCTCCTTGCCGCCGCCCACCTTGAGGCTCCAGCCGGCGTCCAGAAGGTGCTGACCTTCCCCCTCGCCGGCGTCGAGTTGCTGCCGGTTAGTGCTCTGGTGATCTCCTTCAAGTTTGGCATCAAGGTGAGCTCTATCTCCCTTGGTTGGCCGGCGCCTATCACCTCCACCAAAGCTGTCCAGTTTTCTGGACAGCTTGTTCTCCTCTCGTCGGAGCGTTGTTTGGACGACGGTTATAGCTCCGACAGCGGCTAACTTACCGGGGATTTGATCTCCGGTAATCCTCTGAGGTGGAGGACGAAGGATTCGTCAATTGGTTGACGAATACCTCTCCGGAGAAGCGAGTTTTGAGAACTCGTATTAGGATCCGAATTTGGATTCGGATCGTGATCATCTCTCGATCACGTCGTCTTCCACACGAGGCTAGTAACCCGTACGAAGACGAAGCTCGTGGCTTAGCGAAGTCATCCCGAGGAACTCGGCGTGGATACGGATAGAGACGATTCTAGCGAGGATCGTTCCGGTTGATGCCGTTCCCGCTACACGTCATACGAAAGGTATAACGTAGATAAATTTCCTTTTATTGCAAATTTAAATTTACGGTTATGTCTACACTTGTTGTAATATGCATGCGTGTGTTGTGTGTGTTGTAATAAATGTAGATTTATTATTTTTATTGCTTCCGCTGTGTTCATGTTTACGAAACGTGATCGAACACACACACACCGCGGTGCCGGAAACCCAACAAATCTTAAGCATGATCATGACATATTATATAATTAAAAAAATGGATACGATGTCATGACATGTTATATGGAAAATTAATTAAGCATGACAAATAAAATATAAAGGTATATAATACCTAAATTTTGATATTAGTTTCCATTTGTTATTATTAAACTCATTTTTCCATATTACCATCTATCCCTCAAGTGAGCCAAAAACCCAAAACGGCACATCTCAACCTCTAAACCTAAATTGTGTCAATTTGATTGATTTTTCAACTTCCATAAATAATATTGTCACATCCTAAAATCATTTAGGATAAAAATTCAAACCACACTTCCACGGTACACATAACCTTGAAAATGACCTATAGTGCTACCTTTACTATGGTTAGGTTAACTACCCATCCATTCAAGGTTGGCACACCTAAACCCATCTAGCGTGAACCGATCACGCTCCTAGGAACCCAATACCTATTGGAGCTCCTTGGGTTTACTAGGTATTCCTTAGGGATGACCTCCCTAGATACCCTCCTAATGACCCTCCTAGGCTTAGAAGCCTTGGTCATTGTGGTCTTAACTAGGTTAACTCTAGGGGTAACTCCCCTTGTAACCTTCTTAGTGACTTCCCTAGGTTTCCTTGAAACCCTAGCCACTAGGCACACACCTTGGTTACCCTTAGGGATGACTTCCCTAGTAACCTTGGTCTTCCTAGACCTAGATTGTGTTCTATAATCAAATGGAACACTATGATAGGTCTCATTAGGCTTAGGTTTGTGACTCAAATATTTCTTGCCCTTGGTTGGACCTTCCTTTCTCAACCCTAGGTTTTGACTGTTTGACCTAGATTTTTGATCCTTTGACCCTATAATTGAATTTTACATCTTTGCAAGGGTCTTTTCAAGTTTTTCAAGCCTTGACCTCAAGACTTGTTTTTCTAACTCTAATTGTCCAATTTTTGATTTTTCATCTATTCTTTGGACATGAGCCTTGCTAGGCATATGCCTAGTCCATTTAGGGTTAAAACCTAGGTGGTCTTCTATTTTCTTAATGGATTCCCAAGGTAAGGTTTTTCTAAGGACATTAGTCCCAAATTTCTCCTTATTTTAAATATGATATGATTTTGCACCAAACTATAAAATATATTTCTAGTATGCTCTTTATGATAAATAGCAAGATTGCTAACATTAATTCTAGCATGCTTTTGCCTATAACTTAAAGAAGGTGCATTAATAAATTTTACCTTAGGGTTAGCTTTCAAAGCTCCCCCTACTTGTGATGCTTCCACTTTATCTTTGATTTCCTTCTTCCTAGGGCATTGACTTCTATAGTGCCCCTTTTGATGGCACTTGAATCATACTACGAGCTCCTTGCTCTTGATGGTTGAGGCTCTGATCTCCTTGATCTTTGGTACCGGTGGAGCTTTCTTAACCCTTTTAGGACACTTACTCTTGTAGTATCCTTACTCCCTACACTCAAAATATATTATATGATTTTTAATTTTGACTACAATGTTTGAGTTACCTAGGTCATTGGTGGATGTTTGGGCTTCTTCATCTTCTCGACCGGAGGTAGAAGGTTCCTCTTGAGTTGGCTCCGGTATTGAAGATGGTCTCTCCTCCCCCTCAATCCTAGAGGTGGAGGTTTCTTCCATCTCTTCTTCCTCTTTCGATCCGGATGTTGATTCCCTATCAACCTCCAAATCCTCAAGATCTTGGGATGAAGATGTGCTTGCTTCTTCTTGAGCTTGAGAGGATGAGTGCTCTTCTTCTTCTTCTTCTTCTTCTTCGGGCTCTCGGACCAGTTGAAGGTTCTCATGGAGCTTGGTCAATTCTCTCTAAAATTCCTTTGCATCCTTGTATTCTCCTAATTTGGACACAACATCATTAAGAATTAAATCACTTAAAAATTTGATTACCTTATTACTCCTCTTGAATCCATGGAGTTGTTCTTCGATCCACTTCTTCATTTTGAGGAACCCTCCCTTAGGCCCTCTTGGAAATTTGAACCCTTCCTTCAAAGTGGCACAATCATCTAAGTCCATCATCATCATAAAATCTTCAATCCGTGCCTTCCATTGTCTAAACCCTTCTTGTCCATAAAAGGTATATGGGATCAGAGTGTTGATATCCCATCATAGTTGTTCTTCAAAATCCATCTTCTTGCCCCCTAGCAGTGCTCTCTTGGTTGGTAGTCCGTAGAAGAGTGGCCTCACTCTGATACCAATTGTAGGAACCTTCGTGACCACTAAAGGGGGGTGAATAGCATCGTCGCTTGTCGATGGATTATCGTTCGATCGTACTTGCTACAAAATGTTAATACGCAGTGAAAATACAAAATATACAATGAAAATAAATACAAGCACAATCACAATGCAAGATATAACATGGTTCGAAACCGAATGGTTCCTACTCCACGGATCGAGTTCTAGCGATGCCAATCACACACCATTACTCAATAACTCCTTCTCGGAACAATCCAGAGGTGGAGAAACCTCATACAAATAGTCTTACAATAGTAAGAAACAAATATAAGCAATTATGAATATGAAATACACTACAAGTAAAGGAAAAACACTTTACAAATGCTCTTTTGATTGCCTGATCTTTGGTTGCTTGAATTGCACTTGGAGACCCTGATTTGCAGCAATAAATCGCCCCAAACACGTCTAAGAACCGGTGCCAAATCCTCGCTCCATGAGCTCCCTTTAAAGCTTCTCCTTGGGTTGGATTTCGCCTAGCAGTCGACTGATCGGGACCATCAGTCGACTACCCCTGTAGCCGTTGTGAGACAACGACATGTGCCACGTTGGATAAGTTCCAATGGACAGACCATCAATCGACTGATCATGCCCATTAGTCGATTAATGGTTCAATCAGTCAAGTGTTCGGGTCTATCACTCAACTGGAGAGCCTTCTCTGCCCAAAATTCTGACCATCAATGATCGATCACCGATCGATCGATTGATTAGAACGAATGATCGCCTAACTCAATGACCCTTTCCACAAACATGAGGTTTTAACCCAAGTATGGTGCCCCCATACTTGCTAGACCACCCGTAGTCTATACCTAAGACTTCTAGCCACCTTCGTCAGCCTCGCACCTATCGGATCCCTTCAAGTCATCTATGACTTGTTCATCTATACGTTAGCCTTCAGGTGCTTCCATCGGCTATTGTCATGCTAACAGTGTCTACACCACCAAGGCACATTGGACTTATATTTCCAAGACCCCCGCTTGGACTTTACGCCGCCAACCATTGGACTTATGTTGCCAAGACTCCACCCTTGAACTTTACGCCACCAATATTCCCCTTGGACTTCTCAATTGCCAAGACTCAAGCTTGGAATTTCCCTTGCCAACCCATGTTGGACTTTCCATGCCAAGACCCATGCTTGGACTTTTCCTTGCCAAGACCCATGCTTGGACTTTCCTTTGCCAACCCATGTTGGACTTTCCATGCCAAGTACACAAGACTTGGACTTCTCCCATGACAATGGTGAAACCATCGTCAAAACATCAAGTATGATCTGGGTCGATTGCACCAACAATCTCCCCATTACATTGTCAGACATCAATGTCAGACATCAATGTCAAACATCAAAACACTACTCGAGTCAAACTCGAGTCTGGTTAATCGTGACCTGGGCTGAATGCACCAACACTTTCTTCCTCTTCTACCCTTCCCTCATTGGGCATGCGTGATAAGTGGTCTGTAGCGACATTGTTCGAGCCCTTTTTATCTCTGATTTCTATATCAAATTCTTGAAGTAATAAGATCTAGCAAATGAGACGGGGTTTAACATCCTTCTTACTTAGCAAGTAGCGAACTGCAGTATGGTCATTGTAAACAACCACCTTCGAACCTACTAAGTACTGTCTGAACTTGTCTAATGCAAACACGACCACCAGTAATTCCTTCTCAGTCATGGCATAATTGATATGTGCTTCGTTCAACATCTTACTGGCGTAGTGTATGGCATGTAGCTTCTTCTGCTTCCGTTGCTCCAACACTACCCCTACTTTATAATCACTAGCATCGCACATGACCCCGAATGGTAGGCTCCAGTCAGGGGGTTGTATTATTGGGGACGTTACTAAGGACTTTTTTATTTCTTCGAACGTTGTTAAACATTGCCAATCGAAAATAAATGTTGTGTCCTTAGCTAGTAGATTTGTCAGAGGTCTAGTTATCTGAGAGAAATTCTTTATGAACCTTCTATAAAATCTTGCATGCCCAAGAAAGCTCCAGACCCCCTTCACATCGCTGGGTGGTGGCAACTTTTAAATTACTTCTACCTTTGCCTTGTCTACTTCAATACCATTCCCTGATATCTTATGTCCCAAAACTATCCCTTCAGTTACCATGAAGTGACATTTTTCCCAATTCAGAATCAAGCTTTTTCCTCACATCTTTGCAGAACCCTTTCTAGATTTTTCAGACATGCATCGAAACTTGTTCCGTAGACTGAAAAATCATCCATTAATACTTCAATAATCTATTCAATCATATCTGAAAAAATAGCTGTCATACAATGCTGGAAGGTGGCTGGGGCATTACATAGGCCAAAGGGCATTCTTCTGAAGGTGAAGGTTCCATATGGGCAAGTGAAGGTGGTCTTTTCTTGATCATTAGGGTGAATCGGGATTTGGAAAAACCCTGAGTACCCATCGAGGTAGCAAAAATAGGAATGTTTAGCGAGGCGTTCCAACATCTGATCAATAAATGGGAGTGGAAAATGATCCTTCCTTGTTGCTTTGTTTAATTTATGATAATCTATACACATCCTCCACCCCGTTACTGTATGCATAGGTATCAGCTCATTCTCTTCGTTTTTGACTACTATAGTGCCACCTTTCTTTGGAACTACGTGCACCGAACTTACCCACTCACTATCTGAAATTGGGTAAATTATTCCGACATCCAAAAGTTTAAGCACTTCCTTCTTCACTACCTCCTGCAAGTGTAGGTTAAGTCGCCTTTGGCACTCCACGGTTGACTTACACCCATCCTCGAGTATTATCCTATGCATGCACAGTGACGAGCTTATCTCCTTTATGTCATCGATAGTATACCCCAATACTTTTTTGTACGTCCTAAGCACCCCTAGCAACTTTCTTGTCTCTCCCTCACTCAAATTGGCATTTCTTATCACCGGATGGGTTGATGTCGAACCCAAAAATTTGTACTTGAGATTCAAGAGAAGTGGCTTCATCTCAGGCCCTATGTGTTTCTCTTCTGCCACCTACCCCGACTCTTCCTCTCCTTTTGATTCCGAAGATAGGGAAGCTTCTTCCATCCAGTCCTCTTTCTCTTTGTCCTCTTCTTGTACTTGGTAGGCTGCTTCAAATTTACCTACCCCCATTATGGGGAGTGCCTCCTGAAAATCTTGCTCGTTGTTTACCAAAAAAAAGTCTCCAGTCGAGGGTCTCCCGATTCTCTGGCTGGACAAAAAAAAGATAGTTGAGTCATTTATTGTGACAATCGACTAATATTAGCGATGAAATGAGGTTTTTTCGTCGTTAACGTGTCAGTCGAATTGCTAGTCGATTCTCTCCCGATTCTGTGGTGGGACAAAAAATTGGCAGTCGACTGCTTTATCGGGTCACTCGATTGATGTTTAGCAACGAAATTGTGAAATTTCATTGCGAATATCACTTATTTTTCTCTTTCCGACATTCAGGATTTTGCAACGAAAGTTTTATTTTTGGCGACATTTTTTATTTCGTCGGTAATATTAATGACGAAAAAGTCTTAATTAATCACTAATTTGTCTTTGCAACAAGCTTATTACGATGACTCTTGCGATGAAATTATTTTGTCGAAAATTTTATTTAGCGATGAATTTATGGTATTAGCGACGAAAAAATTTCATTTCTATTTTCCATTTTTATTGTATGATCCCAGAATAAAAACAATGGAGGAGTAACCGATCCTGTAATCCATGGTGTGGACAACGAATAACCAGTTCTTGTAGACTCTTCCATGTCGCGGCCAAAGTCTCTTCGCACCCTTGATCAAATGAAAGGATTTTATCCCTAAGGTAGGCTATTTTATGTGTGGGGGGGGGGGGGGGGGGGGAGAATTTACTTAGAAAAGTGTCTTCCATCTATTCCCATGTCATTATACTCCCTTCTGGTAGAGTGTGTATCCATTGCTTAGCCTCCCCTTTCAGGGAGAATGGGAACATGATAAGCTTAATGGCATCTGTTGGGAATCCTTCATATTGCACTATGCCGTAGTACGCCAAAAATTCTTCAAGGTGTAGATAGGGCTCCTCAATTTGAGTTCCTCCAAACTGCTTCTCTTGTATAAGAGCAATTAATGTAGGGTTTATTTCCCAGCTCACGACCTGAATTCGTGGAATAGTTATGCAGGAGTTCCATGCTTTCCGACTAGGGGCTATGTGATCTCTCAAGGGTCGAGCGGGCAGTGTTAACATTTCAGTGTCCCATGATGAGAGGGGATAAATAAATCATATACAATGAATAATTCTGAGGGTCGATCCAAAACTTGATCAATCTTAGTTATCAAGATGAATAGTTCAAAAACTGAAGTAAATCAAGATATAATAAATCTAAATTAAAATTAGAAGTGGAAAAGCTAATACTGAAGTAAATAAAATAAAAGTAAAAGTAAAGCAAGTAAATAAATTTAATCCTAAGTCCGATCAAATTATTCACTTCTTGATTCGAAATCGAATCAATCAGTCCCCAGCAACGATGCCAAAAACTTGATGCACGTGAACGTGACCTCAAATCTCGCGATGGATACCATCGATGACTCGAAGCACGTGCTCGCGCTCAATATCCACAAATGCACGGATGTTGTCAAGTAATAAATAGAATATCGATCCCAAAGAGACTGAGATTCGAGTACCGATTTGTTAAGTGGACGTTATTGTTCGGAATTCAGTTCTAATGGTTGTGATTGTGAGAGTTGTCGGCGGTCCTAACTCAATACGGTGTCACACAAAAGAAGAAAAGGCTTGCTGCGAGTCTTTGGAAGGAATTCTAGGATTTCGGTTTTGTTTGTGTGTCACAGAACACGTTGTCAATTGGGTTTTGTCTAGGTTTCTAGCTACGATTTTATGGAAAGGACATCATACACTCCCCCGATGAGCCTTCGCATCTATCAAAAGCAACCTCTGCCATACTATGTCAACCCCTGGCTTTAGGATGGGATAGTCGGTACGAGGATGCCGAATCGATTCCTGCGACGAGTCCAAAACGGGGCGCATTTCCTACTCTATCGCATCCTTCTACCCACAGTTATAGGGGATGAGGTCACCCTAGGTTCCTCTTTAATTCTCCTAAATCTTAGATACGAGGGCTATCACCCCTCGTATCGGCTAGCACAGTAGATAGAAAACTAAAACACATAGATATCAGTCTAAACTAATACCAATTACAAATACAAACTCAAGAACAGAATTTAATTTGGAATAACATGTTCTATGTGCACAAACTACTCCCTAATTATAGAATCAGAGAATATACTCCATAAATATGAGAGGAGAAACACAAAGCACGATCATATTCGTATAAACAATAGATATTTTGCAAAGAACAGAAATTACAATGCAATGTGGCTCTTCTCCCCGGCATTGAAGTGCAGAACTTGGATCTCCTGCGGCGTTCTTCCTCCCCGTTGTGAGTTCCCGTCACTTTTTAGGGCGTCGGAGTGTCGTCTCAGCCATCGTGCCTCCCCCTAGGGTTTGGGAGCCCTAGGGTAGCTCTCTCGTGATATCCAGCCTCTTAGACAAGTTTTCTATATATAGAGGTGGCTCCGGCTTTCCATAAATGCTTGAAAAACCCTATTTCATCAAATTTACAGTGCCGCCACATGGTCATGTGAATTTCACATAGCCAAGCCATCTGCAACACTGGAAAATGGCTGAAATCCAGGGTGAAAACTGAGTTGGAAAAAAGGTACGACCGTGCTAAAAGACACGACCTGGCCGTGTCTTTTCTTGGAGCCTCCGTTTTGATCCATTTCACTTTGGAAACATGCCCAAGACTTGGGACATGGCCAGTGTGTATTCCCTAAGGTCCGTGCTCCATAAATTGCTCCATTTTTTGCTCTAAAAATGTCGTCCTACACATAAATTAACAAAAGTAGATCTCCAAACTAGAAAATAGAAAATGTATGCAAAACAAAGTAAAATATGCATGATACAAATATAAAATAAAATGAGATGTGACTGAAAACTACTCCTAAAACCCTATATGTTTTGCTCACATCAGTTCACTAGGTTGAACTTTAAGCAGTGGCATCAGAAGATGTCCTTCTACCTGACCATGTTAAATTTGGCTTGATTCATGATTGAGGAATCTCCCATTCGGTTGAGATTGCAACTGATGTCCAAACTATTAGTATAGTGGAGGCATGGACTCATTCTGAGTTCCTATGCTAAAACTACATCCTCAATAGTTCATCATAGGCAATTTTCTAGACTACAAGATAGTTGGCTCCAAGATGGTGGTGATCAACTAAGTTCTGGAGCTTCAGGTTATTCTGCATGATATTCACTCGAAAGGTATCATTCTGAGTGAAATCTTCTAGGTAGCAACTATCATAGAAAAGCTACCTCTTAATTGGAAGGACTTCAAGAACTACCTAGAGCATAAGTGGAAGGAAATGAATATGGACACTGTTAGGCTTCAAATCAAAGAAGACAATAAGAGTTCAGAGAGAAAGATGTTCTCTTAGATTATTGTGAAAGCCAACATGGTCAAGCACAGTCAAAGCTCAAAATGGAAGAATCTAAAATCTTCTAAGATGGGACCCAGAAGAGGCATCAACAAAATATAATTCTTAGGGAAGTGCTTCAACTATGATCGAGTCCGTCATAAATCTTCGGAGTGCAAAAAGCCAAAGAAAAATAGGAGGCCAACATAAACAAGGGACTAGAGGTTGACAACCTCTGTGCCATGATCTTTGAGCTAAACCTAGTTCAAACCCTCATCAATGGTGGATGAATTCCAATGCCATCAGACGTGTGTTGCAACAAGAAGTTTCTCCATAATTTTGAAGAAGTAAAAAGAGACAAGTTGTACATGTGAAACTCAACAACCTCTAACATCATGGGTCAAGTAAAAGAGGTATTGAAGATTACCTTGGGTAAGAAGCTCACTCTGAACAATATGTTGTATGTTCTGAAGGTTCAGAAGCATCTAGTGTCTGGATCATTTTTAAAAAAGCATGACTTTCGCGTTGTTTTTGAATCAGAAAGGATAATGACCATTAGACTCTCAATTAAAAAGAATGAAAGCTCTTCCACATATATGCCTGAGTCATCGTGTTTGTGGCATGGTAGACTAGGATATTTTAACTAGGATGTATTGCATAGGCTGATTAACATGCAAAGCATATATACATTCCATTTTGACCTGAAACACAAGTGTGAGACTTATAGTGAAGTGAAAATGACAAGGGAATAATTTCAATATGTTGAAAGAAGCAATGAGTCACTCAGTCTAATCCACATCGATATGTGTGACCTAAAATGGACATAGACACACGGTGAGAATTGTTAGTGCAATCGACTCATCTCACGATTGAATAGACTCGAGTTTAACTCGAGAAGTATTTTGATGTTCAACAAAACATATGATAATGGGATTATCATGGAAAGTCCAAGCACGGGTCTTGGCAATGGTAAAGGCAAAGTCTTATGTACTTGGCATGGAAAGTCCAAGCTGTTGGGATGTATACTAAAAAGTCTATCTTTTGTATGAACATCTTTATTTTGAAATAAGAATCACATGATCATTGTTTGCATATTTTTATGGCTATGCATATTGTCTAATACATTACATTGTAGATAACATGGTGTGTGGTGTCACACGGGAGATCATGTTATCAGCTCCTTGTAAAGTATAAGTAAAGGCTCACAACCGAGATGGCTTTGGACAAACCATCGGAATAGTTGTAGTGTGATTTGGTATTGGTTTGTCTTGAACATAGAATCACACTAGTGCACTTTGTGTGTATTGAGAAGGACCGACTTAGAGGTGATTCGATTTATTGCTTATTGTATAATCGAATCAGACCTCAGATATTATTTTGTACATGCTCTTAATCCTGATATAATAACTGGCACATATACTTAGTATTCATCTCTTTGATTTACCAATGGGCGAGATTTATAGATTAAATCGATAGGCTCGGTAAGTTGGGAAATGATATTATTTATATGGTGTGTCGTTGATTATAGGAGGAAACCGTGTCATATATATTAGGATGATGATGTCCCCTTGAGGAGCTCATAAGGTTCATCATGTAAACCCTACAGGTGGACTTGGTCCGGCATGATGAAAAGGTTGAGTGGTACTACTCATGGAGTTAGATGTTGATTAATTAATTGTCAGTAAATTAATTAATCGACGGACATTCAAGATCTTAAACATGGGAAGAAAATGTACATATAATATATGGAGCCCATATTAACTTATGGGGGTTGGTGAGGTAGATCAATGACAATCCTTTAGTGGATTAGATTATCATTAATGGATCGGACTTTATGTGGGCTTGATCAATGGGTGGCCAAGATCCAACTCCTCCTCATGGTCTCTATTGTAGCCTATTAAAACCTCATGAAGCTTAGATCTAATGGATAGAAACAAAACTCTAGATCCAAAGGTAGAGATTAAATCAATAAGATCCGACGGTTGAGATTAAATCTCTAGATCCGACGGTTGAGATTAAATCCCTAGAACCAATGGTGGAGATTAAAACAAGGCTTATCCCTAAACTCTATAAAAGGAGGCTTAGGGTTGGCGTGGAAATAAATTAGAGAAGCTAGGGTTTTGGAGGTTGGCAGGAAGAAGCAAGGGTTAGGGTTTGGAGCATTGGCGGCACCAAATAAGGAAACAACTTCCTTATTTTCTTCTTTTTCAAGCTTGTCGGTGCCCTTTGAAGCCCTTCCAGCCCTTGGCCGACATCCAAACTCCCTCTTCTCCTTCTCCTTGGCTTGTGGAAACAAGATTTAGGTCTTTCCCTTGGTGTCTTGGCTGTTTTCCACCCTAATCTCCTCTTCCTTCTTGGCCGGCGGCAAGCTCCAACATTGGATGTTGGTGGTTGGTTGAAAGAAGAAAAGGAGCTTTGTTTCTATTCTTCCTCTTGCTCAAAATGAGCAAGGAAGGAAGATTGGCGATCTAGGAGCTTCAACTTTTGGTAGATCATCGCCCACACGACGTCTGAAAGGAGGAAGGTCATACATTAGAAGATCGAGAGGTATATCGATTCTCTATTCTCTTTTGTAACATGTTTGTTTTTGTTTTTCAATTATGAGCATGATATATTCTATTTGTGGCTAAATAATACTTGGATCTTGAACATAAACACGAAAGTCGATGATCCGTACATCGTCTATTCCGCAGCTACTCGTAGAATAGAGGTTGGTCGCTTGAACAACGAGTTTGTTCAAGTGACCTCTCTAAATGAATAACAAGACGATGACTTGGTTGTTTGGACAATCCCTTTTGTCTAGGATTAAATTTTTTTTAATCCGGGGACATTGATGTGATCGCCATGAACAAGTGACCGAGGTGAAGTGGGAAGCGAAGTTTTCCCTCACGGATCAACCCAACAATTGGTATCAAAGCCAAGGTTTCCGATTTTGTGTGTTTAGGATTCGGTTACTCTTATGATTTTTTCCATATATTATATGTGCCGGATAATAGTAGGATATGCGTAGGTTAACTCTTTGGTTGCAGGCATAAGATCCGACTATTATGGCCATATGTGTGTATGTGGTTGTATGTGTATATTTTGTTGAATCCTCGGGGTTGACGAGGCTAGTATTTAAGTTTTGTAAATTAGATAAGGCATTGTTTAGCCACCCTTTTATTTTAGTTTACTTTCGATCTAGATTTCATGTACACTCGCTCGTGGAGTATAGGATCGATGGATATAAATTAAAATAGATTTTAGTCTCGGCTCGGATCTCTGGATGGCTCGTACATGGCGTAGGAGGAGTGGACGAGAAGGCGATGCGACGGGAGACATATTGAAGACAAAAGCCATAATAGTTGGAAAATAATTTATTTTTCATATTTATTGCTTATTGTTTGATATGCATGTCGTAGGCTAGAAAATTTCTCATTTTCAAATTACTAAGTGGGAGAGGGAAATTTTTATAAATTCTCACAGCCTCCATTACGATTTGACAAATGATGCAAACAAACTTGCGCATCGGCTCTGAGTGCCTTCCTCCCCATCGGATGAGTTTGTTGCAGATCACAAGGTCAAATATGGTTATAGGGAATTATTAAGGAGTGTGTGCACTTCCCCATCAGAAGGCACATAACCCGAGATAATAACCTTGGTACCGAGTAATGGTGAACACTTAGATACAAATATAAGTATCCTCCCCATCGGAGTCACTTCTTTTATTTGTAGGGACGAAGAGAAACCAACTATTAATTTTATTTGTCAAAAAGTTAGGTTGACAAGATAGTAAAATTAATGGGTAAAACCTCCTCTTACAAATGTAGAATTCGTATACGTCCACACTATCGTGGCATACGATATTCTCGGTGTTTTGAGGTGTTGGTTGATTTTAAAATATTATTGTTTGAGGAATCAATAATTATTTGAAATCTAAAGTAATGATCTATGTGATTCTTAGGATTTTCAAAAATTACTTTCAGTCCACTTGTTGTGATACTAAAGGAAAATAAGCTTACTGTACCCAAATTATGTTGATTGGAAAAGAATCTACATATTGTCTTAACTGCTGAGGAGTACAAATATGTACTTTTCGAAGAGTATCCTCCTAAGCCTGCAAATGAGCTGGAAGTCCTTGGAGCTGAGATCGATGGGGAAACACAGGTCGATATCATTCTCTAGTCGATAGAAAGTCTTGTTCAGGCTCAGGCCATGGTTGCCCAAAAAGTTTCTACTTCTATGTCGAAAGGCAAGAAGAAGAAGAAATAAGGTGGAGCAAAGGTGGTGGGAGGAACTCAGAGACGAGTGAAGAAGCCGAAAGGCAAGTACTTCACTTATAAGCAAGATGGACATTAGAAGAAGGATTGTCCCAATCGGAAACAGAACAAAGGAATATCCTTTGGTCTAGTAGTTGAAACATGGTTAGCGGTGTTATCTACCGACACCTGGTGTGTAGATACGGGAGCCTCTGATCATGTCTGCAATACTTTGCAGTGGTTCTAGGAAACCCGACGACAAGCTGAGGGAGAGATTACCGTTTACTTGGGCAATGCCATAATGGTGGCAGCTATTGCAGTGGGAGATGTTTTATTTATCTTTTTTGAGAAAAATAAACTTTTGGTTCTTAAGAATTGCCTTTATGTACCCTTATTTAGAAAGAATTTAATTTCGATTTCTAAATTGTTTATGGATGAATATTCTATTTATTTCAATGACAGAGTTGTTATAAAAAGGAATAGGGACATTATCTGTTCTGGTACATTGATAGAAAATTTATACACACTTGAACCAAAAGCTCCCACGATGCAAATTGAAATTGATAACTCATCTTCTAATTCCAATAAGAGAAAATAACTTTCGAAGATGAACTAAACATATCTTTGGCATCTTAGGCTTGGTCATATTATCCTAAGAAGAATTCAAAGGTTGATAGCTGATGGACCTTTGGGTTCATTAGTGGTGGAGGATTTCCCAACCTATGAATCTTGCTTGGAAGGTAAAATGACCAAGAGGCCTTTTAAGGCCAAGGGGTATAGAGCCAAAGATGTGTTAGAATTGGTTCATTCTGATTTGTTTGGTCTATGTCTATCCAGGATTGAGGTGGTTTTGAGTATTTCATCTCTTTTATAGACGATTACTCGAGATATGGATACATTTACCTGATGTGTCGTAAGTCTGATGCTTTGACAAGTTCAAAGAATTCAAGGCTCATGTGGAGAAACGTCAAGGTAAAAGTATCAAGACACTACGATCTGATCGTGGTGGCGAGTACCTCTTGGGAGAGTTTAGGAATTACCTATCAGAGGCTGGGATTCAATCCCAATTGACTGCACCTGGCACACCCTAGCAGAATGGTGTAGCAGAGCGAAGGAATAGGACTCTTATGGAGATGGTTAGATCGATGATGAGTTATTCTGAGTTGCCAGATTCGTTCTGAGGATATGCTCTAGATACGGCGGTGTACATTCTGAACTTAGTTCCATCTAAATCAGTGCCTTCTACTCCCACATAATTATGGACTGGGTGAAAGCCTAGTCTAAGACATATTCGGATATGGGGGAGTCTAGCACATGTGATGAAGGAAGATGCTAGTAAGTTGGAACCTCATACAGAAGTACGCATGTTCGTTGGCTATCCTAGAGGAACGAAGGGTGGTCTATTTTATAGTCCCAGAGATCAGAGGGTGATCGTTAGTACGAATGCCAGATTTCTAGAGGAAGACTATGTCATGAGCCATAAGCCCAAGAGTAAAATTGTTCTAGAGGAATTAAAAGGGGAAGTCACTTCTTTAGTACCACCGGTACAAGAAGATATACCATATGTCACTGCACTGCGTGTCACAGAGGATACACAGGTGATGCCTCGTCGTAGTGGGAGGGTTGTGAGACAGCCTAATAGATTCAAGTTCTTGGGAGAGTCTTCTGATTTTCTCCCTGGCGAACATGAACCTGATCCCTGGACATATGACGAGGCAATCCAAGATAAAGATGCAGTATCTTGACAAAGTGCAATGAATGCTGAGATTGAATCTATGGATTTAAATCAAGTCTGGGAGCTAGTAGAACCACTTGATGGTGTAAAAACCATTGGATGCAAGTGGATCTACAAAAGAAAGAGAGGAATAGATGGGAAGGTTGAAACCTTCAAAGTGAGTCTTGTTGCGAAGGGGTATACTCAGAAAGAGAGTATCGATTATGTGGAGACCTTTTCGCCGGTAGCCATGCTTAAGTCTATCCGGATTCACTTATGCATAGCAGCTCATATGGATTATGAGGTGTGGCAGATGGATGTCAAGACAACTTTCCTTAATGAAAGTCTTGAGGAAAACATCTATATGAAGCAACCAGAGGGATTCATTGCTAAAGGCAAAGTGCATCTTGTGTGTAAGCTTAATCGGTCCATTTATGGATTGAAGCAAGCTTCAAGATCTTGGAACATCCGCTTTGATGAGGTAATCCAGTCTTATGGATTTATTCAAAGTCCGGATGAGTCTTGTATATACAAGAGATGTGACGAAAATGTAGTGGTATTTCTTGTACTATACGTATATGACATTTTATTGATTGGCAACAATATCAATGTGTTATCGGACATAAGGGTATGGTTGTCCAAACAGTTTGATTTGAAGGACTTGGGAGAGGTGGGACACATCCTTGGGATCAAGGTTATAAGAGATCGCAGGAAAAGGATGTTGTTCTTATCCCAAGCTTCATACATTGACATGATTATGGATTGTTTTAGCATGCAGAACTCCAAGAAGGGTTTTCTACCTTTCAGGCATGGAGTTCCTTTATCTAAGGAGATGTGTCCTAGAACATCTGAGGAGATAGAGGAGATGAAGGCAGTTCCTTATGCTTCAGTGGTAGGAAGCCTCATGTATGCGATGTTATATACGAGATCAGATATCTGCTATGCCGTGGGCATGGTCAGCAAATATCAGAGTAATCCAGGACAGGGACATTGGACTGCGGTAAAGCATATATTGAAGTACCTGAGAAGGACTAGGGATTATATGCTAGTTTACCAGGCAGACCAATTACTCCCTGTGGGTTACACGGATTCTGACTTCCAATCTGATAGGGATAACAGTAAGTCTACCTCAGGTTTTGTGTTTACTTTAGGAGGTGGAGCCATTGTATGGAGGAGTGTCAAGCAGAAATGCGTGGCGGACTCTACCATGGAAGCTGAGTATGTGGCAGCCTCTGAGGCGGCCAAAGAAGATGTGTGGCTCAGGAACTTTCTGATGGACTTAGATGTGATTCCAGGTTTGCCCAGAACTATCACAATTTATTGTGATAATAGTGGTGGAATTGCAAACTGGAAGGAACCACGAGCCCATAAGGCATGTAAGCACATAGAGTGCAAGTACCACCTGATACGAGAAATCGTAAAGAGAGGAGAAGTTGTTGTGGCCAAGATTGCATCGGAGGATAACTTGGCAGATCCTATCACTAAGGCCCTTCCAGCAAGAGCTTTTGATAGGCATGTGGAGGGAATGGGAATCAGATATATGACAGTTTGAGGACAACATAGTCTTTTAGTATAAGTGGGAAATTGTTGGTATGTATATTGAAAAGTTTATCTTTTATATAAACATCTTTATTTTAAAATAAGAATCACATGATCATTGTTTGTATATTTTTATGGCTATGCATATTGTCTAATACATTACATTGTAGATAACATGGTGTGTGGTGTCACACGGGAGATCATGTTATCAGCTCCTTGTAAAGTATAAGTAAAGGCTCACAACCGAGATGGATTTGGACAAACCATCGGAATAGTTGTAGTGTGATTTGGTATTGGTTTGTCTTGACCATAGAATAACACTAGTGCACTTTGTGTGTATTGAGCAGGACCGACTTAGAGGTGATTTGATTTATTGTTGACTACATAATCGAATCGGACCTCAGATATTAATTTATACATGCTCTTAATCCCGATATAATAACGGACACATATACTTAGTATTCATCTCTTTGATTTACCAATGGGCGAGATTTATAGATTAAATTGATAGGCTCGGTAAGTTGGGAAATGATATTATTTATATGGTGTGTCGTTGATTATAGGAGGAAACCGTGTCCTATATATTAGGATGATGATGTCCCCTTGAGTAGCTCATAAGGTTCATCATGTAAACCCTGTAGGTGGACTTGGTCCGGCATGATGAAAAGGTTGAGTGGTACTACACATGGAGTTAGATGTTGATTAATTAATTATCAGTAAATTAATTAATCGACGTACATTCGAGATCTTAAACACGGGGAGAAAATGTACATATAATATATGGAGCCCATATTAACTTATGGGGGTTGGTGAGGTAGATCAATGCTAATCCTTTAGTGGATAGGATTATCATTAATGGATCGGACTTTATGTGGGCTTGATCCATGGGTGGCCAAGATCCAACTCCTCCTCATGGTCCCTATTGTAGCCTATTAAAACCTCATGAAGCTTAGATCCAATGGATAGAAACAAAAATCTAGATCCAAAGGTAGACATTAAATCTCTAAAATCCGACGGTTGAGATTAAATCTCTAGATCCGACGGTTGAGATTAAATCCCTAGAACCAATGGTGGAGATTAAAACAAGGATTATCCCTAAACTCTATAAAAGGAGGCTTAGGGTTGGCGTGGAAAGAAATTAGAGAAGCTAGGGTTTTGGAGGTTGGCGGCAAGGAGCAAGGGCTAGGGTTTGGAGCATTGGCGGCACCAAATAAGGAAACAACTTCCTTATTTTCTTCTTCCTCAAGCTTGTCGGCGCCCATTGAAGCCCTTCTTGCCCTTGGCTGGCATCCAAACTCCCTCTTCTCCTTCTCCTTGGATGGTGGAAAAAAGATTTAGGGCTTTCCCTTGGTGTCTTGGCTGGTTTCCACCCTAATCTCCTCTTCCTTCTTGGCCGGCGGCAAACTCCAACATTGGATGTTGGTGGTTGGTTGAAAGAAGAAAAGGAGCTTTGTTTTTATTCTTCCTCTTGCTCGGAATGAGCAAGGAAGGAAGATTGGAGATCTAGGATCTTCGACTTTTGGTAGATCATCGCCCACACGACGTCCGAAAGGAGGAAGGTCATACATTAGAAGATCGAGAGGTATATCGATTCTCTATTCTCTTTTGTAACATGTTTGTTTTTGTTTTTCAATTATGAGCATGATATATTCTGTTTGTGGATAAATAATACTTGGATACCGAACATAAACACAAAAGTCGGCGATCCGTACATCGTCTATTCCGCGGCTATTCGTAGAATAGAGGTTGGTCGCTTGAACAACGAGTTTGTTCAAGTGACCTCTCTAAACGAATAACACGACGATGACTTGGTTGTTTGGGCAATCCCTTTTATCTAGGACTAAATTTTTTTAATCCGGGGACATCGATGGGATCGCCATGAACAAGCAACCGAGGTGAAGTGGGAAGCGAAGTTTCCCCTCACGGATCAACCCAACACAAGCATGGGTCATGGCATTTGGAACATCCAACATGGAGTTAGCAAGGGAAGTCCAAGATTGTGATATTGGTGGCATAAAGTCCAAGCTGTAGTCTTGGCAGCATAAGTCCAATGTGTTAAGAATGATGTGCCCGTTAGAGGGGGTTGAATAGTGCATTGGCTTTTCGATGGATTACGATGGCGTTCGTCTCTACAACACTTGTTAACGCAGTAGAATATATAATAACAAAAGTAAATACAACACAAGCAAAAGAGACAACATGATATAACGTGGTTCGGAACCGAATGGTTCCTACTCCATGGATCGAGCTCAAATGAGGTCTAGCGATGCATACAACACCACTAATCAAATAAACTCCTTCTCGACAACAAGTCGAAGGCGGAGAAACTTCATACAATAATTCTTACAACAATAAGAATGAAATACAAGCAAGATACAAATGAAATATACAAGAACATGTAAAGAACACTTTACAAATGCGCTTTTTGATGCTTGCTTTGTGGTTGCTTGAATTGCACTTGGAGACCCTGATTTACAGCAACAAATCTCCCCAAAAGCTCCCAAGAACCAGTGTCAAATCCCTCCTCCATGAGCTCCATTTAAAGCTGTTGCCTGGGCTGGATTTCGCCTATCAGTCGACTGCTCGGGACCATCAGTCGACTGGTGCCACTGTTGTTGTGAGAAAATGGTTAGATCCATGCTGGAAAAATCCAATGAATACACCATCAGTCGACTGATCATACCCATCAGTCGACTAGTGGCTCAATCAGTCGAGTAGTCCGACCGATCACTAGACTACAGAACCTTCTGTGCCCGAAATCCCGAGCATCAATCGACTGATCACTAGATCAGTCGACTGCTCAGGCCAGCAATCGACTGCTAGGGCACTTCCCATAGTCAAACCCTAGTTGACTCACACCAGTCAACTGGCCCATGGTCCCAGTCGACTGATACACCTCAAACATGAGGTTTTAACCCAAGTCTGGTGCCCCCATACTTGCTAGACCACTCGTAGCCTAGACCTAAGCCTTCTAGCCACCTCCGTCTGCCTCGCGCCTATCGGATCCCTCCAAGTCATCCATGACTTGTTCATCCATACGCTAGCCTTCAGATGCTTCCATCGGCTATTGTCATGCTAATGATGTCTACACCGCCAAGGTACATTGGACTTACACTGCCAAGACTCTGCTTGGACTTTATGCCGCTAAATATTGGACTTATGCTACCAAGACCTCACCCTTGGACTTTAAGTCGTCAATATTAAACCCCTTGGACTTTCCAAATGCCAAGACTCAAGTTTGGACTTTCCCTTGCCAACCCATGTTGGACTTTCCATGCCAAGACCCATGCTTGGACTTTCCTTTGCCAACCGATGTTGGACTTTCCCTTGATGATAGCATAGTCGGATCTCGACTTATCTAGCCTCGTCAACCCCGAGGATTCAAATAATATACATACAATCACACACAAAACAATCACATACACACAAATAGCCATAATAGTCGGATCTTATGCCTGCAACCAAAAAGTTAGCCTACGCACATCCTACTATTATCCGGCATACTCAATATATGATATGTGCATGAAAGTAACTGAATCCCAAAACACACAAAACCGGAAACCATGGCTCTGATACCAATTGAAGGGAGTTGCTTCGGAGGCTCATTGGCTCCCATGTCCCGGGATTAAAATTTTCACTAATGAAAAAACTAATCCGAATGGGATGAGTTTCCTAAGCATAACCACTTCGTCGTCGTGCTAACAACTTGAGTGATCGCTTAAACAAACTAGTTGTTCAAGCTACACAACTCTTCTAGTTAATTAGCCGCGGAAGAGATGACGGATGGATCGTCCGTTTTTGTGTTCGTCTTCGGGGTCCATGATTATACAAATACATGCATATGCGAACTAGTACAATCATGCATACAAGAACATGCTAAGATCAGAAAATAAATTTATAAAACTTTTATACCTCACGATCTTCTACCGTATGTCCTATCCTCTTCATGGACGTCGTGTGGGTGAAGATCCTCCATGAGTAGAAGCCTCCTAGATCACGTTCTTCTCTTCCTTGTTCGCTCCGAACAAAGAGAAGAACCAAACAAAGCTCCTTCTCCTTTCTAGAATCGGCCACCAAGCCAAGGAGCTCGATGTAACCGCCAGCCAAGGAGTGAATGGTTGAGCGCCGGCCAACCTTGTGACAATGTTGCCGCCGACCACCAATGAATGGGAGAAGCGCCGGCCACCAATGTATGGAGAACCGCAGGCCACCAAAGAGAAAAGGAGGAGGAAGAGAGCCGGCCAAAACAAGGATGAGGATGGAGTGAGCGCCGGCCACCAAGGAGAAAAGGAAGAAAACCTAATCTCCTTCCTTGTTGCCGCCCAAACCACACACCAAACCCTAGCCGCCTAAACTCTTGAGAGGCAAAACCCTAATCCAAAGAACCATTCTTGCCGCCCAAGCCTTAGCCCTCTATTTATAGAATTGGGCTTAAGCCTCCTTTAATTTCCACCGTCGGATCTAGGGATTTAATCTCCACCGTCGGATCTAGGGTTTTATCCCAACCGTCGGATCTAGGGTTTCATCCCAACCGTCGGATCTAGGGATTTAATCTCAACCGTCGGTTCTAGGGATTCATCCCAACCGTCAGATCTAGAGATTTAATCTCAACCGTCGGTTCTAGGGATTTAATCCCAACCGTCGGATCTAGAGATTTAATCTCAACCGTCGGTTCTAGGAATTTAATCTCAACCGTCAGATCTAGAGATTTAATCTCAACCGTCGGTTCTAGGGTTTTGTTTTACATTCTTGGATCTAGACTTCTTGAGGATTATATTAGGCTACGATAGGGACCATGAGGAGGAGTTGGATCTTGGCCACCCGATTGATCGGAACCACACAAACTTGATTCATCAATGATGTTCCATTCCACTAGAGGATCATCATTGAACTACCTCACCAACCCCCATAAATTAATATGAGCTCCATATATTATTTGTACATCCATCTCCCCGTGTTTAAGATATCGAATGTCCGTCAATTAATTGATTTACTGACCATTAATTAATTAACATCTAACTCCTCGAGTAGTACCACTCAACCTTATCATCATGTTGACTAAGTCAACCAGCTGGGTTTACATGATGAACCTTATGAGCTCCTCAAGGGGACATCATCAACCTAATATATAGGACACATTTTTCTCCTATAATCAACGCACACCATGTAAATAATATTATTTCCCAACTTACCGGGCATATTGATTTAATCCATCTAAATCTCACCCTATGGTAAATCAAAGAAATAAATACTAAGTACATGTGCCTGTTATTATATCGGGATTAAGAGCATGTACAACATAATATCCGAGGTCCGATTCAATTATGTAGTCAACAATAAATTGAATCACCTCTTTGTCAGTCCTGCTCAATACACCTAAGTGTACTAGTGTAACTCTATGTTCAAGACAAAACAATACCAAGCTACACTACAACCATGCCAATGGTTTGTCAAAAACCATCTTTGTTGTGAGCCTTTACTTATATTCTACAAGGGACTGATAACATGATCTTCTGTGCCACACCAAGCACCATGTTATCTACAATGTAAAATATTAGACAATATGCACACATAAATATAAAGTGCAAACAATGATCATGTGATTCTTATTTCAAAATAAAATGTTCATACAAAAAGAGCTAGGCTTTCAGTATACATTCCAACATCCCTTGCCAAGACCCATGCTTGGACTTTAAATGCCAAGTACTCAAGACTTGGACTTTCCCAATGCCAAGTGTCCCACTTGGACTTTACATGCCAAGTACTCAAGACTTGGACTTTCCCAATGCCAAGTGTCCCACTTGGACTTTCCATACCAAGTACCCATGACTTGGACTTTTCCAATGACAATGGTCAAACCATCGTCAAACATCAAATACTAACCTGGGTCGATTGCATCAGCAATCTCCCCAACACATATCAGACATCAATGTCAGACATCCATGTCAAATATCAAAACACTTACTCGAGTCAAACTCGAGTCCGGTCAATCGTGATCTGGGCCGATTGCACCAACAATCTCCCCCTTTTTTATGTTTGACAAAAATACCTTTGAGTTAGGCCCCTAACTCAAATTCCCTTACCAATTATCCCAAATTGGTAATTTTAACATTCTCCCGCTTTTTGACATACATCAAAAAGGTTCACCCAAGGAGGTCAATGTCTCATATCTAATGAGATCTTACAATCTCCCCCTTAGTCCAAAAACCTCTAGGATGCCTACAATCTTCCTAGTGATAAGTCTCATATCACTCAAGAGAGGCAATCCTACACACTCTCCCAATTTCCAAATTGGGTATCTCAAAATCCCATTCTCCCCTTTACATGGAAGAATATACATCCATCATCCCATGATGGATACCTCCCCCTAAAGGCTTGCTCCCCCTTGACCATTGCACCAATAATGTCCTTGGGAAGTCCCTAAGCCAATAGGAACTCTAAACCATCAAAAATAAGGTTCAAAGTTCAACATAGAACTTTCCCATCCATAAATTTGATACATCACCCTAACAACTTTCTTAATCCATATCTAATGGATTTTCACCCTTTATAATACTTCCTAAAGCATATCTTAGGGTTAGGAGTGGTTAGAGAACCCTAACATAGCTGAAAATGGGCCAAACATACCATGTTTTTCCGAAATCAGCCAATCAATCGACTGAAGTGCTCATCAGTTGACTGCTAACAAGGGCAGTCGACTAATAACTAAAATTTCTAAATTTTAATTATCAGAAATGAATTTTAAAAAAGCATAAGTAATTCTATGTATATCGAAAAATTGTTAAAATTCATACGTATATTACTTATAAGCAATACAATGGGTGAAAAATATTTGAAAAATATTTTACCCATAAAATATCGAAATTGACACAAAGTTCAAAAGTGATGAAAAACTTCAAAGTTTTAGCTCACTCTATATCAACTTCATCAATGGTGATTGCTATCAAAAGATAGAGTTCACCAAGGTTTTCTAAAATGATTTTAAAATAGTTTTCAAAACCTTTATTGGATCATATTCTTTGGGCTTAGTGTACATGGCTTGAACATTAGCTTTCCTCATGATTCATATTGATGATTGAGATAAGTTTAAGTTCATCTAGATGCACTATCTATGCACCTTGAACTTAACTTATTTCCCTAACATCTCACATGTATCTAAGATGTATTAAGCACACACAAGTCAATGTAATTGTGAGATGTGAAATTAGGGTTATTATGCATCATGCATTTTCTAGGCAACTATATTTGATTCCCTTATACATGGGACTTCAAATCATGCCATAGTCCTTAACTCAATTTTACTTAATGCATGAATGATCATGGAATAAGTGATAATCATAAATAAGCATGACCAATGATCATGATGTCATGGCATTTGAATAGGCTCTAAAAATGAACATGACATATAAAATAATCCTAAACAATAACATGACATGTCATATGATAAAATAAAATGTGATGTCATGACATGGCAAATTTCAATAAATAAACACATTAACACACACACAATCAGAAATAAACACATGAATTTTTTATAAACAAAATATTTCATTCAAATATAAATTCAGTTTTTACAAGCAAAATAGATGTCTAAAAACTCTCAACCTCACTACGAAACTCAAAACAAGATCCCTAATCATCGCCTAGCTATCATCTCCCGCAAATGGTCGAGGCGATGGAGGCTGCTGGCTTAGTGTCCAAGTCCGCATCATCTCATATATGTCAATTTGGCATTGCTCCATCTGGCTTTAGCACTCCTCCATTCGACTATGGCGCTCCTCCATCCAGCTGAGCTGCTGACCCAACCCCTGACCCATGGAGGACTTCTCCAATCTGATCTCGGCCAGTCGTGAGTCAACAGTCTACTAGTAGTCCTCAAATCTGACCTCCAGCTATGCAACACGCTCTGAGAGACCTACTGTTGGTGCATCTACTGTCACAGGGTCATCCTCCTCAACATCGGACCACTCATGCTAAGTCGCAGGCTCTCCAGGCTCTATGGCCGACTCCTCTTGCCCCACAGGTTGAGGCCGAGGCACCAACCCCATCTGTCCAACACCAGTCCGCAACCCAGCTAGTGTGAAGTTACGCACTGAGATGCAATCATATACCTCTGATAGCACCCTCAATGATCCCGTGGATATGTTAATGCCAATGGACTCTAACCATGCAGTGATAATGTGTCCAAAGGGCATATAAACTTTCCCTTGTACAGGGGATATTAAATGGACAATGCAATGTTCACGTCCAACCGATGATGCATGGCATACATAAGAAAGAGATGGGAAGGTCGGATCTTGGCCTGACCCCGAGTCACGATCGGAAGGAAGCACCCAACAATGACTTTGTAAAGAACATTGTCAGGTGTAGATAATTCATTGATAGGAAAGAGGTTTTGAGCTGGTGGACGAGGATGATGGAAGAAATGCTCATGCATGGAATCTAATGAGATGTAGTCAAATGGAGCCGGAAAAGGTGCATCAAGAGTAGGATAAAAGATGAAAGTGTCATCCGATGCTCTACACTCCAGGAACTCCTGCAAGATCATAGGAGTGAACTCCAAGTCACGTTTTACAATGCGAGTGGTGTAGGTAGGGCCATCGTCCACTTTCCTCAAATTTTGGTAAAATTCTTTGAGTAGGTCATCGTTAATGGCATGGTTGCAAAGGGTGATCTTCATTAACTGGTAATGCAATAAAATCTCAATGACGTCACCACAGTAGAATCTAAAAAATCCCTCATCTATGTACCTAACCGCCATCGGTTGGTACGAACGTGATATACCCTCATTTGGCTCATTCCTACATTGTCTTTTACATGATTATGATGAATGCAATGAAATGCAATGTGATGACACAAATAACATGATTAGATCAAAATGTGGTATATGGAAAAGGATGGATTTTAGGGTTTAGAGGTATACTTTGGTGCCATTGTTGAGTTGAGGGTTGTGAGGGATGACTGAGCAATCTACTTGCTAGAGAGGACACCGGAGGAACACCGGAAAGAAGGAAATGAAGCCTGTGAGATGCTATTTTAGTGATAGAATGACCAAAAATATGAATAAAGGCTATGAGATGCTATTTTAGTGATAGAACGACCAAAAATATGAATGACAGAGATATCTTCCAAACCTAAAGGCTTTTGGCCACTGGCGTGGACGCGAGAGGGCTAGTCGGAGAGTTTTGGAAGTGATCAGAGAAGAGGAGTCACGCGAAGAAAGCGTGAAGATGTTGAACCCTAGCGGTTCGGCGTTATAAAATTGCGATGTCAGTCGACTGATGTGGGACATCAGTCGACTGATAGCGATTTAGTGATCAGTTCATCGAACCGTCAGTTGACTACTCCGACTCAGCACTCAACTGCTGAACGTTCTATGCCGAGCTACAGTCACATCAGTCGACTGATATTGGTTGTCAATCGACTGATGTGGCCAGCACTCGACTATTGAACGAGCCACTCGACTGTCGTCTCTTCTGCCCCGATGAACAGTAACATAAGTCGACTGATGTTGATATCCAGTTGACTGATGGACAATCAATCAAGTCCTGGAAGCAGCACTCGACTGCTGGGTTCGCTATATCGTGCTACAGTGTTATCAGTCGACAGATATCTAATTTTCAGTCTGAAATTAAGTGAATTTCGATTTCTTCACTTAATTTGTTTCATTTTAACATGTTTATGCATGTATATCGAGTATATTAGTGTTTTGCCTATGTTTATGTATTTGTTAATGTATTTAGGTATTTGATTTCATTTTCACAAGCATTAACATCCAATAGTTTCAAATCCTAGCATCTCACCCTTTCTAAGTGTTGAAATACACACTCAAGGTGAATGATATATTTTGTGAGATGCAAGACACCATAAACATTCCTTCCATGTAAACATATGGTAAAATACATGAAGCATGGTAAGTATGTGATATCAAGATGTATAGTACTTGAGTATTAATCTTAAGTGTAATTTCTAAGCCTTAAGCCAATTTTCTTGATACACTAATTCCCAAAGTGTGCCAAAACCCCAAACTGCACACCAATACCTCCAAGTCTAAATGTGCCAAGTTGAATCAATTTTTCACACTTCTCAAGGTCTATTGGCACATACTAAAATCTTTTAGGATTAAAATTCAAATCAAATTTCCAAGGTACCCATAACCTTGAAAATGACTTAAAGTGTCACCTTTACCATGGTTAGGTTAACTACTCATCCATTTAAAGTTGGCACACCTAAACCCATCTAGTGTGAATCGATCACGCTCTTAGGAACCCAAAACCTATTTGAGCTCCTTGGATTAACTAGGTATTCCTTAGGGATAACCTCCCTAGATACCCTCCTAATGACCCTCCTAGGCTTGGTAGTCTTGGTCATTATTGTCTTGCCTAGGTTAACTCTAGGGGTAACTCCCCTAGTAACCTTCTTAGTGGTCTTCCTAGGTTTCATGGAAACCTTGGCCACTAAGCACCTACCTTGGTCAACCTTAGGGATGACTTCCCTATTGACCTTGGTATTTCTAGACCTAAGTTTAGTTCCATAGTCAAATGGAACACTATGGTAGGTAGGCTTATCTACCTTGTGTTGGATCGAGAAGCGTCGCTAGAGGGGGGTGAATAGCGAGCGTAAATCTTTTCATTCGTTCGATATGTAACGCTCGTAAAATTTCTAGCAATTTTACAAGAATTGTTGGCTTGATGATAATGGGATTTATGTGGGCTTTTTCAAAAATAAAAGAAAATAAGCCAAAAGGGATGCAAGGCCTAGGAATTGAACCCCAAACCTCTAGAGATAGCCAAGCCCTATAGATGCATCCACTAACCAGAAGCCCAATAAGATTTTATCATTAGAGGAATAGGGGAAATTATGGTTAAGTGTAAGGAAGATCAAGGGACTCTTCAAGTGAATAAATAGGGGGAATGAGGGGGCATGAGTTACAAAATTTATTTTCTCCTCTTCTTCCTCTTCCTCACCGAATCCTAGAGCTTCCCCCTCTCCATCCATGGCCGAACCCCATCCAAGCAAGAAGCAAGGCTAGGTTGCTTCCTTTAGGTTATTTTTCCAACCAAAAAGAAACGCGAAGGATGTAAGTATCCCTCACTTGCATACGAGTAGCTTTCGGTTGATTGTTTTGTGTAGAAATCCCTATGATATATTCGGCCAAGCTTAGTTTTGATGTTCCAAGGAAGTTCTATATCTTGTTTTACATGCATATGATGATGTTAGGATGTAGAATGAATTAGGTTAAAGGTTAACCCTAGGAACCTCTATGAACCATTCGGCCAACATCGGTTTCTTGGTGTTTTATTGAAGTTCTATATCTTGTTTTACATGAATATGATGATGTTGGGTTGTAGAATGAATTAGGTTAAAAGACTAGCCCTAAAAGCCTTCATGAACCATTCGGCCACCCCCCCCCCCTTGTATTGATGTTCCAATGAAGTTTTAATCCATGTTTTGTATCCATATGATGTTGTTAGTATGTTAATTGAATTAGGTAAAATGTCTAACCCTAAAAGCCCTTGAACCATTCGGCCACCCCCTTTATTTGATGATTCAATGAAGTTTTAATCCATGTTTTGTATGCATATGATGTTGTTAGTATGTTAATTGAATTAGGTTAAAAGTCTAACCCTAAAAGCCCCTTGAACCATTCGGCCATCCCTTTATTTTGAGGATTCAATGAAGTTTTAATTCATGTTTTGTATGCATATGATTTTGTTAGTATGTTAATTGGATTCGGTTAAAAGACTAGCCCTAAAAACCCACATGAACCATTCGGCCAACCATTGTCCTTTAACATGCTCTAGGTTAGGTTAACATGTGTTTTATGTTTGGGTGAATTCATGTCAACTTGTGATATTAAATGATGCTAGATGAAGATAACATGCTTTAGGTTAGTGTTTACTTACTCTTGATGTTTATGCCTTATGCCATGCCCTATGTGTATGTGATATTTAAGATATGTTATGAAATGAAATACGATATGATTATGAAATGAAAAACGATATGTTCATGAAATGGATATGATATGATTATGAAATGAAATATGATGTGTTTATGAAATGAAATATGATATGTTCATGAAGTGAAATATGACATGTTATGAAATGAAGTATGATGTGTTTATGAAATGAAAGATGATATGTTCATGAAGTGAAATATGATATGTTATGAAATGAAGTATTCTATGTTTGCAAAATGAAATAAGCTATGTTATAATAAAAGCATATAAGTATTTTACCTTCTGCATGGCTTGTACCAAGACCTTAACAAGGTCCAAAGGGATGGGCTCCTAAGATGCCCTAGGTCGATAGAGTAAGACTCGGGCCTAGGATGGACCTCTATGTATGATTGCCCCTAGGTCGACGGACTAAGATCGGGCCTAGTACGGGATGGGCTCCAAGATGCCCTAGGTCGATGGAGTAAGACTCGGGCCTAGGATGGGCTTCTACGCTATGACGATTGCCCTAGGTCGACGGACTAAGATCGGGCCTAGTAACCTAGTAGGTTCGAGACTTGCTACCTCGGGTCTATTTAGGGATGTGCGCTATTATGAAGAAGAAGTGGTAAAATGTCGGGCCCAAATATGTTGAGATTATGTTTACGTACCTATAATATATGTTTTCAAAAAGCATCCTGCATATGTTTACATGATTTGATTGTTAGGTTCACATGCTATGTTGATATGTCATGTATATACATGATTTGATTGTTAGGTTCACATGCTATGTTGATATGTCATATATATATGTTGCATGTTATGTTTGATATGTTAGGTTTATGCTGCTATGTTACTTGTGATGAAAGTTATGTTTGATATGTCATATATAGGTTGTATGTTATGTTGATATGACATGTATATGTTGCTATGTTACATATGTTGTATGTTATGTTTGATTAAGTTATATATTTACATGATATGCTGCTATGATATGTATGTTACATGTTATGTTACTTATGTTACTTATGCTACATGTTAAGTTGCTTATGCCATGTATGTTACATGTTATGTTGCTTATATGTTATGAATGTTACATGCCATGATTAATGTCGATGTATGGTTTTTGTGAGTAGGACAGGATCTTACTAAGCCTATGTGCTTATAGTTTACTTTTCCCTCATACTGCAGATAAGGGTAAGGGATGGATAAACTAAAGGGAGCAGCAGGAGGGGCCAAATGTGTTTGTGGTAGTGGCATGGTGGAGAAGATCCGTTATGTCCTTATATATATGTTTCCCTAGGATGATGACGTTTATGGATGTCCTTATTTATGTCTCCTTATGATGATGATGTTTATGAACTTTAACTAAGCACTAAGTATCTATATATGTTATGATGCATGCTCTATGTTAATAAGAAGAAGTAAGGAAGAAGTAAGAAGAAGTATATATATATGTCAATGCATGTATATGTTTTAAAAGAAAAAAAAATGTGTCTAAAGTCTTCCGTTGTAAGTAGTAAGAAGTGTATGTATGTACGGTCGCGTCACGCGCCGCCCCTCTAGACCCTTGGAAAGGGCGGGCATGACAGGTTGGTATCAGAGCGGATCTGCCTTTCCACTACACACACATCAAGCTCCAAATCCTGCCGCTCCAAGTAAGAATTCTATGTCTACTCTAATTTTGTTAATTTTGTTCATGTATGATTTGAGATGCCCTTATCTTATTTTGTTCATGTATGATATGAAATGCCTTTAGCTTATTTTGTTTATGAAATGCCTTTAGCTTATTTTGTTCATGAATGATAAGAAATGTTTTTTTTAGCTTAAATATGCATGAATTCATGTAGGATAATCTTATGCTAGCCTAGCCTTTAGTTTAAGTGATGCATGAATATACAAATGATAACTTTATGCTAGCTTTAGTTTAATTATGCGTAGATAAACGAACGAAAAACTTATACTAGCTTCACAAGAAATACTTGTGATTTGATCAAAGCTAGACAAGTTAGGTAAATCAAAATTGATCAGCAAAAAAATTGACGATGGTCAATTTAAATAATAACCCAAGTGTCGAATAGTTGTTAGTACAACTTGAATTCGGAATAAAAACTAGGGGAGTCGATTGTTCAGTTGAACTCATCAACCAAAAACTCCTAAAATTATGAAGAATTGATTTTCGTAATTAATTGTGTAAGGTCTATGCTCATATAAATTGCTTTGGTTAGTCGGTTTTGTACTGACTTAATTTATTTCAATTTCAGATGGCACGGACGATCACTACAATGACCCGTCATGATGTGTTACGAAACTAATTGAGGGAAGCTATTGAAGAGATAGTTTATAAACCTGATGGTGGGGTCATCGAACACATAAGAAGGCTCGATGGTCTTTTTAGGAGACTCGAGCAGCAGGAGTTTTTGTTACTGAACAATTATCGGATATGGGCCTTGGTACGCTCTCTGCCAAATGATTTCATGGTAGTTGCACATCACGTATGGGGCTGCTATGAAGGGCGGATAACATATGCTGAGTTGTGCTGGGAACTACTGGAGCACAAGGTTCAAGAGAATCCTGTGGTAGCTGGCCTCGAAAAGAATGAAGAGAGTTCTATAAAAGGTCAACTTATTGGCCAGCCTGAGACTACCCTAGTGAGGCCAAGGAAGATAGGACTAAAAATAATTACAACTGCACTAGGGTTTGTCCTAGTGGGAGTCGTAATGAACTATCTTCTCAAGTAGTTTTGTTTAGATTAGAAATAAGGAATGTTATATGTTAACATTTTTTTTCTTTCTTTTCTGAAAGTATGAATAAGAAATGATATGTTCGTTTCTTTTGAAACTAATGATTAGTTCATTGCATGGGATGTATATGGTATAGTTGATCAATGTCGGTTAGATTGGAACATACGAATGATGAGTGGAAACAAAGTTGCCACTTGATTTGTAAACCAATTCAAATTTACATTGAGTCAATCAGAAACTGCATGTGACCTATCAGTCAGCGAAGCCGTGAAGAGATTCAATCGACTCGCACACCTATGCCCAGAGTTGGTCAGCACGGAAAGAGAAAGGGTCAGACTCATGCTGAAGATGCTCCGACCAGAAATAGCTCTGAATGTGGCCGGCGGAGTTCATAGACCGCAGAGGAGCTGTTCAATAGTGCCCAGATTACCGAGCATTACCTGAACATGAGACAACGCAGATGGCTCGAGCTCGTCAAGGATTATGACTGCGAGATCTTCTACCATCCGGGGAAAGCAAACAAGGTGGCTGATGCACTTAGCAGGAAGTCCTGCACCACCTTGATGTCTCTATCAGTGTTATCTCGGCCCTTAGAAAAGGAGATTATGCGTTACGGGGTTGAAATCATTTCCGGACAGCTCTTGACCATGATGATAGCACCGATGCTATTCGATGATATACTGGAAAAGCAAGCCCGTGACCCAAGCATTCAGAGGATCAAGCAAGAGGTCTTAGAAGGAAAGGACGATGGGTTTCGTATCTTTGATAGTGGAGTACTCTACCTCAGGGATCGCCTATGTATTCCCGACGATCCAGAATTACAGAAGAAGATATTTGGGGAAGCTCACGGAACTCCTTAGGTGATGCATCCTGGAACCACCAAGATGTACCAAGACCTGAAAAGAAAATTCTGGTGGTTCGGAATGAAAAGAGATGTGGCTCAGTATGTCAGTACTTGCCTAACCTGCCAGAGGGTTAAAGCAGAACACCAGAGACCTGGAGGAACACTGCAGTCGATCCAGATTCCAGAATGGAAATGGGAAGACATTTCTATGGATTTCATCTCAGGATTGCCCAAGACAACAAATGGTTATGATGCTATATGGGTAATTGTGGACAGATTGATGAAGTCCGCCCACTTCCTAGCAATCAAGATGACCTATTTGACGGAGCAACTGGCTCAGTTATATGCTAGGGAAATTATCAGACTACATGGAATTCCTAAGACCATCATTTCTGACAGAGATGGTCGCTTTATTTCCCATTTCTAGGAATGTGTTCAGAAGGCCCTAGGCACGAAGCTATTGTTCAAGATCGCCTTCCATCCCTGCAGACTGAGTGCACCAAAGAGTAAATCAAGTACTGGAGGATATGTTACGAGCTTACGCCCTGGATTTCAAAGGTAGCTGGTGCCGATACTTATGTTTGGCAGAATTCTCCTACAACAATAGCTACCAAGCTACTATTGGGATGGCACCCTACGAGGCTCTATACGGGAGGAAATGTAGATCTCCCATATGCTGGTACGAGGGTGGTGAAAAGAAGAGGATGGGACTCCAGACGGACTTCATCGACGACACCACCCGAGCTATAAAGAACATCCGTCAGAGAATTGAAATTGCTCAGAGCCGATAAAAGAGCTATGCGGATATGCGGCGTAGACCGTTAGAATTCGAAGTCGGGGACCTGATATTCCTCAAAGTGGCCCCTATGAAGGGAGTGATGAGATTCGGAAGGAAGGGTAAACTGAGTCCACGCTACGTGGGACCGTATCCGATATTGCAGAGGGTTGGCAAGGTAGCTTACAAGCTGGAGCTGCCTCAAGAGATGTCGGCTATACACAATGTGTTCCATGTTTCTATGCTCAAGAAATGCATTTCCAGTGCGGACCAAGTGATTGAGCCACAAACAGTACAAGTTCAAGAGGACCTGAGTATTGAAAGTCAGCCTATCCAGATACTAGACCGAGAAGTGAAGAGACTAAGGAACAAAGAGGTGCCCTTAGTAAAGGTCCTGTGGCAGAATCAACGGTACGAAGAAGCTACCTGGGAACCCGAGGAGGACATGAAGCAGAAGTACCCAGAATTGTTCTAAGTTTCAAGGACGAAACTTTTAAAAAGGTATGAAGGATTGTAACGCCCATAAAATTTCTAGCAATTTTACAAGAATTGTTGGCTTGATGATAATGGGCTTTATGCGGGCTTTTTCAAAAATAAAATAAAATAAGCCAAAAGGGATGCAAGGCCTAGGAATTGAACCCCAAACCTCTAGAGATAGCCAAGCCCTATAGATGCATCCACTAACCAGAAGCCCAATAAGATTTTATCATTAGAGGAATAGGGGAAATTATGGTTAAGTGTAAGGGAGATCAAGGGACTCTTCAAGTGAATAAATAGGGGGAATGAGGGGGCATGAGTTAAAAAATTTATTTTCTCCTCTTCTTCCTCTTCCTCACCGAATCCTAGAGCTTCCCCCTCTCCATCCATGGCCGAACCCCATCCAAGCAAGAAGCAAGGCTAGGTTGCTGTTAGTTATAGCCCTAAGAACCAATCATGTGATGGTTGAATAGGGAACATTTTGTATCATATTCTATAAAGGCAAAGGATTGGTTATTATATTTAAGTCTTGCTTGTGCCAGCTAAATTAAATATAGTAATGCCCTAGAAAAGTAGGTTCTTATCTACAGCACATCAATTGGCAGAATTGATTATGAGAGGCTATAGAGAACACTTTCTAAATGTTCCTAGTCAAGTATTAATATGCAAGGGGAATATTAATACATAAAGACTAGCATGTAGGTCAATTGATGACTTGATCTCACAAGTCATGGATATATGATACCAAGTTGACACATGGGTATATATTAGAGAATATATACTGAACAGACCCGCCATGAGAAAGTTTCATGGATCGTTATATGAGTGTCATAAACTTTCTCATGTGACTATTGGTATGAATAGTCCTCAGACCTGAAGTCACTACGGTTCCCTACATAAGGAGTTATGTACTTTGGTATCGTCAAACGTCACCCGTAACAGGGTGGACCATAAAGGCGATTACTGGGTATATAACAAATTATGCGGAGGGATGTGAGTGATGTAGATGGGATCTATCCCTCTCATATGACGAGAGTGATATCGGTGGGCCCCTTGATTGAGTAGAACTACTAAAATGCATGGCCATGCTCAAATGAGTCAATATGAGATATTGAGCTCATTTGTTTGAGTTAGTTTACTCAGGGATCAAGAAACACATAGATTGATCGAGGATGACACGGTCTATGCCTCATTGGTCAATCTGATATCAAGGATAGAAGGACACGGTCATACATTAAAGTAGTCACGGAAAGGTTAGTCGGATCTTGACTTATCTCATAACTTGGGTAGCAATGATGTATTGCTAGATGCCGCTCATTGCTTGTGTATCTAAAAGAGTTTAGATCCACTGCCAACGTTATGAGAGCCTATAGGGAATTAGAGGAATTAGAGTATTCTAGTTTGACTAGAATAATTTGGGAATAAGCTTAAGTACAAAATGGTTTTTGGACTTTAAGCTTAATGAGAATTTTAGCTAATTGATTTAATGAGATTAATTCAATATGTTACCTTATTGATTTAATGAGATTAATTCAATATGATAACATAAGCTTAATTGAATTAATAAGATTAATTCAACATGCATGAATGCCACATAAGAATGCCACATAAGCATGCCACCTAAGCATCCACCTAAGCTAGATGAGGTGGAAGGAGACAAAGTGGTTTTTTAAGGGCCCAAACAAGGAAGCCAACTCCTTTTTGGATTGTGTCTCAATGCAATGGATTGCATTGAATGTGTGGAGGTGAAAGGGTTTTTCCAACCCTATAAAAGACTCCATGAAGTGGCCGACCATAGAAAAGATTGTGGTTGTGTGAGAGCTTGAGAGCTTGGTGGAAGCTTTGATTGTATGGTTTTGTGAGTGTAGGCTAGCAAGAAGAGTAGTCTTCTTCTTCCCTTCTCTTTTTCCCTAGCTTCCTCTCCTTTAGGGACTTCTCTAGCAAGAAGTAAAGGAGAGCCCTTCTAGTTTTTCTTTTGTGAGACAAGAGCTTGCTCGTGTGGATACGTATAGAGGCACGGACATTTGAACGTGCTAAAGATCCAACAAACCAAAAGGAAAAGCGGGATTAACAAGGGCACGCAACAAAGGTAATCCTCTCCTATAAGATAGGTTTGGTTTTAGAGAAATTTATTTTGTACGAGGTTTTCTTTCGCAAGGATCACTAGGAAGGGATCCTAATTTTTCCGTTGCGCATATGCTATTTGGCATATAGAAATCCCTACACCGTATCGAGCCACTTATAAAGATCGTATAAAAATAGTTTTTCTCTATTTTATATATGATATAGAAGTAGGATGAATTTTATTATGAGTTGATAATTGCATTAGCAAATTTTCAAACATAATAAAATATCCGATGTCTTTTAAAAGTTAAAATTGACATGGTGCATGGTTATGGCCTAGTCCCAAAAAGTTTGTGATTGTGTGTTGTAATTCTTAATACGGCCTGCGTGTCGTGCCTTTCTCCTAAAATTCTTGTTGTAAAATTAGCTTTAGACTCGAATGTAACTCGAGTATTTCTCCTTTTGTAATATACAACAAAGATGGAGGGTCCATTGGAAGATAATGTTACAAGGAGGAAGTCAACAACACAAGACAACCAAAAGGAAGCACTTGGGAGAAGATGCTATCCCTAGGTTGACCAATCAATCTTCTCATTGGCTTGAGAAGATTGTAGAATAAGGGCCATAACCATGACACACTTAGTCTAACTTGTATGTGATGCATGTTAATTTAGCTTATATGTGATGTATGCTAATATGTATGTGATGCATGTTTAAGTTTATATCTTAATAAGTCAAATACGATATGCCTACCAAAGTTTGGTACTCACTACTTCCTCGATCATTTGTTATTGGGTTTGCCAAAGCAAAGCAATGCATTTTATCTTGGAAGAGTGCGAGTGGACAATCGTGATGTCCCGCTATCAAACTTGGTTAAGACTTAATTAAGTTTTTCTTAATTAGTTAAGAAAGTAGAGGCATATATTAGCTTTGAGCATAAGTTTTAAAATTAGTTTTATGTGATTTCCGAACATCAGCTTTGTCTTAGAAGTGGTCGTTGCTCCGATATCCAAGAAGGCCCCTGTGCCTCGCCACAGCCTGGAAGCTGGTTTAGGAATAAACACTAAACTAATCTAAACTTAACCAAAGCTATTAAAGAGTTACATCAGATGTAATTGGCAAAAGATTGCCTACCTAATCATACTACGTCTTGGGCGATTAGCCAAAGCTAACTCAAGACGAATTATGATGTGGATCTTTATCCCATATAAATTTATAGCTAAATAGTAGCTAATGATGTAAGCGAAAAGTGTTTGCCTACATCAATGATTAGCTCATATCAAAGCTATGAGAATTTAGTGGGAGCCTCATTTAATTAAAGTCCTAATTAAATGACTTAGGTATGATACTTAATTTTGCATTTTATTGTTGTAGATCACCATGTCATCTAACACGACACACCCCCTCAACTTGCGATCTGTCCTTGAGAAGGACAAGCTCAATGGAGCGAACTTTCTTGACTGGTATAGGAACTTGAGGATTATCCTCAAGCAAGAACACAAACTGTATGTCCTAGAGCAGTCTACCCCTGAAATACCTGCCCCTGCGGCCACTCGTGCTGAAAAAGATGCTTATAAGAAGCATCAAGATGACGCATTAGATGTGTCATGCCTTATGCTTGCAACCATGAACTCTGAGCTTCAGAAGCAACATGAGAACATGGATGCCTATGATATGGTTGAGCATTTGAAACAACTATATCAAGGACAAGCCAGGCACGAGCGTTTTGAAGTGTCTAAGGCTCTTTTTGCATGCAAGATGCAAGAAGGAACACCTGTAGGAACTCACGTACTTAAAATGATTGGGTACATTGAGAACCTTGAAAGACTAGGTTTTCCACTGAGCCAAGAATTGGCAACCGATGTTATCCTGCAATCGCGTTAGGAAGCATATAATCAATTCGTCATGAATTATAACATGAATGAAATTGATAAACCTTTGCCTGAGATTCTCAGCATGTTAAGAACTGCTGAACCGAATCTCAAAAAGAAAGTTAGTAATGTACTAATGGTCAAGAAGGGCAAAGGTAAGCGCAAAGGCAAGGGTAAGACCCAAGCCAAAGGCAAGGCCAATTCATCCACTTCAAAGGGTAAAGGTAAAGTACCTAAGGAAGGGGACTGTTTCCATTGCGGTGAGGGACCTTTGAAGGAGGCTCGCAAAGTCTACCTTGAGGAAGTAAAGAATAAAAGAAGTGGGACTTACGCCTCGGTATACACGTTATAGAAGTTAATCTATCTATTTCTTCTACATGGGTATTAGATACGGATGTGCATCTCACATTTGTACTAATGTGCAGGACCGAGAAATAGTGGACTAATGGCAAAGGCGAAGTGGACCTACGAGTAGGCAATGGCGCAAAAGTTCCAGATTTGTAGGAACATATTCCTTGTCTTTGCCCACTGGGCTTATCTTAGAACTAGAGGAGTGTTTATATGTACCTGCATTGACAAAGAACATAATTTCTGTATCTTGTTTAGACAAGAAAAACTTTTCTTTTATAATAAAGGACAAATGTTGTTTCATTTATTTGAATGAAATGTTCTATTGTAATGCACCACTTATGAATGGTCTCTATGTTCTAGATTTAGAAAACCCAATATATAACGTAAATACCAAACGGTTCAAATCGAATGATTTGAACCAAACATATCTCTGGCACTGTCGCCTAGGTCACATAAATGAAAAACGTATATCCCAACTCCATAAAGATGGATTATTGGACTCATTTGATTTTGAATCATATGAGGTATGCGAATCTTGTCTTTTAGGAAAGATGACTAAAACTCCATTTAGTGGACATGGCGAGAGAGCGACGGACTTGTTAGGACTCATACATACTGATGTATGTGGCCCTTTCAATGTCGGGCTGAGGAGGCTATAAATACTTTATTACTTTCACTGATGATATGAGTAGATTCGGCTACTTATATTTGATGAGACATAAGTCAGAATCCTTTGAAAAGTTCAAAGCATTCAAGAATGAAGTACAAAACCAACTTGGTAAGCGTATTAAGCTACTTCGATCAGATCGAGGTGGTGAATACCTTAGTCAAGAGTTTCGTGATCACTGGTGAGTGTGGGATAATATCCCAACTCACTCCACCGAACACCACAATGGAATGGTGTATCCGAGAGGAGAAATCGTACTCTATTAGATATGGTACGATCAATGATGAGCGGTGATCTACCTACTTCCTTTTGGGGACTAGCTCTAGAGCAGTAGCTTTCACACTTAATCGCGTCCCATCAAAAGCCGTAGAAAAGACACCATATACGATATGGACTGGGAAGAGTCCCAAAATGTCTTTTATAAAGATTTGGGGTTGTGAATCTTATGTAAGACATCAAGTCTCAGATAAACTAGGACCCAAATCAGATAAGTGTTATTTTGTAGGATATCCCAAGGAAACTAAGGGATATTACTTTTACAATCCCACACTTGGCAAGGTGTTTGTTGCCAGAAATGCTGTCTTTCTAGAAAGAGAATTTATTTCTAGAAAAACTAGTGGGAGTAAAATTCATCTTGAAGAAGTTCAAGATGACGATAACACTAAGGCTTCGATGGAAAATGAACAGGAACCACAAAGTGTTGTGGATGAGGAAATTGTTGCCCAAAGAGTTGTGGAGCAAACACCTGTTCAAGTAGACCAACCTCTTCGTAGATCTGATAGGATCCGTCATCAACCCGAGAGATATTCTTTTCTCTTGACTGACAACGGTGAGGTATTGCTTGTCGATCTTGACGAGCCTACATCCTATCAAGAAGCTATGAAGAGCCCAGATTCTGAGAAATGGCTAGAGGCCATGAGATCCGAAATGGAATCCATGTACACTAACCAAGTATGGACTTTGGTTGATCCACTTGAAGGGGTAAAACCCATTGGGTGTAAGTGGGTTTTTAAAGTAAAGACTGACATGGATGGTAATAAGCATACCTATAAAGGTAGATTGGTGGCTAAAGGATTCAAACAAATTCATGGTATTGACTATGATGAAACCTTTTCACCAGTTGCGATGCTTAAATCCATTCGGATAATACTTGCTATTGCAGCCTACCACGATTATGAGATCTGGCAGATGGATGTCAAAACCGCTTTTCTGAATGGAAAGCTACTCGAGGATGTGTACATGACACAACCTGAGGGTTTTGAAGATCCAAAGCATCCTGGAAAGGTATGCAAACTGCAAAGGTCCATTTATGGACTAAAGCAAGCCTCTCGAAGCTGGAATCTTCGATTCGATGATGCAATCAAGGAGTTTGGTTTCGTCAAGAATGAAGATGAACCTTGTGTCTACAAGAGAAATAGTGGGAGCACAGTTGTATTTCTTGTCTTGTATGTAGATGACATACTTCTCATCGGAAATGATATTCCCTCACTCCAGTCTGTGAAGATGTGGTTAGGGAATTGTTTCTCGAGGAAAGACTTAGGTGAAGCTGCCTATATTCTAGGCATCAAGATCTATAGAGATAGATCTAAAAGATTACTTGGCCTAAGTCAGAGTACATACATTGATAAAGTGCTAGATCGTTTTGCTATGCAAAATTCCAAGAAAGGATTTCTGCCTTTATCACATGGTGTGAGTCTTTCGAAGACTCAATGTCCCTCTTCTAAGGAGGAGAGAGATCGCATGGATAAGATCCCTTATGCGTCTGCCATAGGGTCTATCATGTACGCCATGCTTTGTACTGCTCCGACGCCTCTTGTATGCTTTGAGCATGACGAGTAGATACCAGTCGGATCCAGGTGAAAGTCACTGGATAGCAGTCAAAAATATTCTTAAATACTTACGAAGAACGAAAGAATATTTCCTGATATTTGGAGGCAATGAGGAGCTAGCTGTAAAGGGTTACAGTGATGCAAGCTTCCAAACAGACAAGGATGACTATAGATCGCAATCGGGGTACGTGTTTTGCCTGAATGGTGGAGCTGTGAGCTGGAAGAGTTCAAAGCAGGACACAGTTGCTGATTCTACAATAGAAGCCGAGTATATTGCTGCGTCTGATGCAGCAAAGGAGGCTGTTTGGCTCCGCAAGTTCATCAGTGAACTTGGGGTAGTTCCTAGCATTACAGATCCAATAGACCTCTATTGTGACAACAATGGGGCTATTGCACAGGCTAAGGAACCTCGATCACATCAGTGGACCAAACACATACTGCGGCGCTTCCATCTCATTCGAGAGATCATCGATAGAGGAGATGTGAGGATATGCAGAGTACCGACAGAAGCTAACATCGCAGATCCATTGACCAAGGCTTTGGCATAGAGGAAGCATGATGGTCACACTAGGTCACTAGGTATTAGATATCATAGTGATTGGTACTAGTGCTAGTGGGAGATTGTTAGTTATAGCCCTAAGAACCAATCATGTGATGGTTGAATAGGGAACATTTTGTATCATATTCTATAAAGGCAAAGGATTGGTTATTATATTTAAGTCTTGCTTGTGCCAGCTAAATTAAATATAGTAATGCCCTAGAAAAGTAGGTTCTTATCTACAGCACATCAATTGGCAGAATTGATTATGAGAGGCTATAGAGAACACTTTCTAAATGTTCCTAGTCAAGTATTAATATGCAAGGGGAATATTAATACATAAAGACTAGCATGTAGGTCAATTGATGACTAAATCTCACAAGTCATGGATATATGATATCAAGTTGACACATGGGTATATATTAGAGAATATATACTGAACTGACCCGCCATGAGAAAGTTTCATGGATCGTTATATGAGTGTCATAAACTTTCTCATGTGACTATTGGTATGAATAGTCCTCAGACCTGAAGTCACTACGGTTCCCTACATAAGGAGTTATGTACTTTGGTATCGTCAAACGTCACCCGTAACAGGGTGGACCATAAAGGCGATTACTGGGTATATAACAAATTATGCGGAGGGATGTGAGTGATGTAGATGGGATCTATCCCTCTCATATGACGAGAGTGATATCGGTGGGCCCCTTGATTGAGTAGAACTACTAAAACGCATGGCCATGCTCAAATGAGTCAATATGAGATATTGAGCTCATTTGTTTGAGTTACTTTACTCAGGGATCAAGAAACACATAGATTGATCGAGGATGACATGGTCTATGCCTCATTGGTCAATCTGATATCAAGGATAGAAGGACACGGTCATACATTAAAGTAGTCACGGAAAGGTTAGTCGGATCTCGACTTATCTCATAACTTGGGTAGCAATGATGTATTGCTAGATGCCGCTCATTGCTTGTGTATCTAAAAGAGTTTAGATCCACTGCCAACGTTATGAGAGCCTATAGGGTCACACACAAAGAGCATGATAATTAGAGGAATTAGAGTATTCTAGTTTGACTAGAATAATTTGGGAATAAGCTTAAGTACAAAATGGTTTTTGGACTTTAAGCTTAATGAGAATTTTAGCTAATTGATTTAATGAGATTAATTCAATATGTTACCTTATTGATTTAATGAGATTAATTCAATATGATAACATAATCTTAATTGAATTAATAAGATTAATTCAACATGCATGAATGCCACATAAGAATGCCACATAAGCATGCCACCTAAGCATCCACCTAAGCTAGATGAGGTGGAAGGAGACAAAGTGGTTTTTGTCTCCTTAAGTGGCCGGCCAAACAAGGAAGCCAACTCCTTTTTGGATTGTGTCTCAATGCAATGGATTGCATTGAATGTGTGGAGGTGAAAGGGTTTTTCCAACCCTATAAAAGACTCCATGAAGTGGCCGGCCATAGAAAAGATTGTGGTTGTGTGAGAGCTTGAGAGCTTGGTGGAAGCTTTGGTTGTGTGGTTTTGTGAGTGTAGGCTAGCAAGAAGAGTAGTCTTCTTCTTCCCTTCTCTTTTTCCCTAGCTTCCTCTCCTTTAGGGACTTCTCTAGCAAGAAGTAAAGGAGAGCCCTTCTAGTTTTTCTTTTGTGAGACAAGAGCTTGCTCGTGTGGATACATATAGAGGCACGGACATTTGAACGTGCTAAAGATCCAACAAACCAAAAGGAAAAGCGGGATTAACAAGGGCACGCAACAAAGGTAATCCTCTCCTATAAGATAGGTTTGGTTTTAGAGGAATTTATTTTGTACGAGGTTTTCTTTCGCAAGGATCACTAGGAAGGGATCCTAATTTTTCTGTTGCGCATATGCTATTTGGCATATAGAAATCCCTACAGTTGCTTCCTTTAGGTTATTTTTCCAACCAAAAAGAAACGCGAAGGATGTAAGTATCCCTCACTTGCATACGAGTAGCTTTCGGTTGATTGTTTTGTGTAGAAATCCCTATGATATATTCGGCCAAGCTTAGTTTTGATGTTCCAAGGAAGTTCTATATCATGTTTTGTAAGAAGAATATGATGTTAGGATGTAAAATGAATTATGTTAAAAGATAACCCTAGAAACCCCTATGGACTATTCGGCCAACACATGTTTTTGGGTGTTTTATTGAAGTTCTATACCTTGTTTTACATGCATATGATGATGTTAGGATGTAGAATGAATTAGGTTAAAGGTTAACCCTAGGAACCTCTATGAACCATTCGGCCAACATGGGTTTCTTGGTGTTTTATTGAAGTTCTATATCTTGTTTTACATGCATATGATGATGTTAGGATGTAGAATGAATTAGGTTAAAGGTTAACCCTAGGAACCTCTATGAACCATTCGGCCAACATGGGTTTCTTGGTGTTTTATTGAAGTTCTATATCTTGTTTTACATGCATATGATGATGTTGGGTTGTAGAATGAATTAGGTTAAAAGACAAGCCCTAAAAGCCTTCATGAACCATTCGGCCACCCCCCCTTTATTGATGTTCCAATGAAGTTTTAATCCATGTTTTGTATGCATATGATGTTGTTAGTATGTTAATTGAATTAGGTTAAATGTCTAACCCTAAAAGCCCTTGAACCATTCGGCCACCCCCTTTATTTGATGATTCAATGAAGTTTTAATCCATGTTTTGTATGCATATGATGTTGTTAGTATGTTAATTGAATTAGGTTAAAAGTCTAACCCTAAAAGCCCCTTGAACCATTCGGCCACCCCTTTATTTTGAGGATTCAATGAAGTTTTAATTCATGTTTTGTATGCATATGATGTTGTTAGTATGTTAATTGGATTAGGTTAAAAGACAAGCCCTAAAAACCCACATGAACCATTCGGCCAACCATTGTCCTTTAACATGCTCTAGGTTAGGTTAACATGTGTTTTATGTTTGGGTAAATTCATGTTGACTCTTGATATTTAATGATGCTAGATGAAGATAACATGCTTTAGGTTAGTGTTTACTTACTCTTGATGTTTATGCCTTATGTCATGCCCTATGTGTATGTGATATTTAAGATATGTTATGAAATGAAATATGATATGATTATGAAATGAAAAACGATATGTTCATGAAATGGATATGATATGATTATGAAATGAAGTATGATGTGTTTATGAAATGAAATATGATATGTTCATGAAGTGAATTATGACATGTTATGAAATGAAGTATGATGTGTTTATGAAATGAAAGATGATATGTTCATGAAGTGAAATATGATATGTTATGAAATGAAGTATGCTATGTTTGTAAAATGAAATAAGCTATGTTATAATAAAAGCATATAAGTATTTTACCTTCTGCATGGCTTGTACCAAGACCTTAACAAGGTCCAAAGGGATGGGCTTCTAAGATGCCCTAGGTCGATGGAGTAAGACTCGGGCCTAGGATGGGCCTCTATGTATGATTGCCCCTAGGTCGACAGACTAAGATCGGGCCTAGTACGTGATGGGCTCCAAGATGCCCTAGGTTGATGGAGTAAGACTCGGACCTAGGATGGGCTTCTACGCTATGACGATTGCCCTAGGTCGACGGACTAAGATCGGGCCTAGTAACCTAGTAGGTTCGAGACTTGCTACCTCGGGTCTATTTAGGGATGTGCGCTATTATGAAGAAGAAGTGGTACAATGCCGGGCCCAAATATGTTGAGATTATGTTTACGTACCTATAATATATATTTTCAAAAAGCATCCTGCATATGTTTACATGATTTGATTGTTAGGTTCACATGCTATGTTGATATGTCATATATATACATGATTTGATTGTTAGGTTCACATGCTATGTTGATATGTCATATATATATGTTGCATGTTATGTTTGATATATCAGGTTTATGCTGCTATGTTACATGTGATGTAAGTTATGTTTGATATGTCATATATAGGTTGTATGTTATGTTGATATGACATGTATATGTTGCTATGTTACATATGTTGTATGTTATGTTTGATTAAGTCATATATTTACATGATATGCTGCTATGATATGTATGTTACATGTTATGTTACTTATGCTACATGTTAAGTTGCTTACGCCATATATGTTACATGTTATGTTGCTTATATGTTATGAATGTTACATGCCATGATTAATGTCGATGTATGGTTTTTGTGAGTAGGACAGGATCTTACTAAGCCTATGTGCTTATAGTTTACTTTTCCCTCGTATTGTAGATAACGGTAAGGGATGGATAAACTAAAGGGAGCAGCAGGAGGGGCCAAATGTGTGTGTGGTAGTGGCATGGTGGAGAAGATCCGTTATGTCCTTATATATATGTTTCCCTAGGATGATGACGTTTATGGATGTCCTTATTTATGTCTCCTTATGATGATGATGTTTATGAACTTTAACTAAGCACTAAGTATCTATATATGTTATGATGCATGCTCTATGTTAATAAGAAGAAGTAAGGAAGAAGTAAAAAGAAGTATATATATATGTCAATGCATGTATATGTTTTAAAAGAAAAAAAAATGTCTCTAAAGTCTTCCGCTGTAAGTAGTAAGAAGTGTATGTATGTACGGTCGCGTCACGCGCCACCTCTCCGGACCCTTGGAAAGGGCGGGCGTGACACGATACACGAGTAAGCACAGCGGAAAATAAGGAGACATGTTTATTTTTACTTGGTTCACAACCCAGCGGTTGCTACTCCAAGGCCCTAACAGTCCTAGACCACGTACGAAGGGCAAAGCACTATAACGTCTCTTCTTTGTTGGAGGTAGGAGACAACGATCACAAAATCGAAAGTACGAGGATGAGGCAACAAGCCTACCTCACCTCATTAAGAATAAAAACAAAGAATACAATAATAAAATATGTTACTTGTTGCTGCTGCCGACAAAGAAGATCAGAACTTGTCGTCGCATCGACATTGTAGGAGCACTTGAGAATAAACTTCATGATGTTTGGAGTTGGAATCCTCCCCTCCTTTTATAGAGTTTGGCCTCTGAATGTGTCTCCTCATCTTTCGGAATAGATCACGAAGTTGTACAAATTTTATCGCGAAGTGGCCGCGTCAAACCTTATCCATTTTGACCTAGCACAAAGGCTGATTCGTCGCCATAAGTCGATTGATGCCTCCCATCAGTCGACTGATGAGCATCAGTGGACTGCCAGCCTGGCCACTTCCCTGTAGTAAAAGGTTAGTATGGAAAATGATAAATGCGACGGTTTCTAACCATCCGATCTCGACCTAGACCTTCCACAGGAAGTCTTAATCGGATCGCCGCCTACATTCATCCCCGTACAGAGGACACGACCTTACCATCTCTCACTCACCCGAGCTTACCTCGATACTTACCTTGTAGCTCTTGCTTCCGGCCTTCCACTCAATTCCTTTGGTTCCTTCCGAAGTCACTATTGGTACAATCGGCCCAGGTCACGATTGACCGGACTCGAGTTTGACTCGAGTGATGTTTTGATGTTTGACAAAGTGAGTTGACATTGATGTTTGACATTGATGTCTATTGATGTATTGGGGAGATTGTTTATACAATCAACCTGGGTTATGTTTAATCGGACTCGAGTTTGACTCGAGGGAGACTTTGATGGTTGACTGGAGTTGACCATGTCATGAAAAGTCCAAGTCCTGAGTACTTGGCATGTAAAGTCCAAGCATGGGTCTTGGCAAGGAAAAGTCCAAGCATGGGTCTTGGCATGGAAAGTCCAACATGGGTTGGCAAGGGAAAGTCCACGCTTGAGTCTTGGCATTTGAGAAGTCAAAGGGGTTTGATATTGGCGGTGTAAAGTCCAAGCGGGAGTCTTGGCAGCATAAGTCCAATTGTTGGCGGCATAAAGTCCAAGCGGAGTCTTGGCGGCGTAAGTCCAATGTGCCTTGACGATGTAGACACCGTTAGGATGACATAAACGATGGAAGCATCTGAAGGCTAGCGCAATGGATGAACAAGTCATGGATGACTTGGAGGGATCCGAGAGGCGTGAGGTTGATGGAGATGGCTAGAAGGCTTAGGTCTAGGCTAAGGGTGGTCTAGAAAGTATGGGGGAACCATACTTGGGCTAAAACCTCATATTTGAGGTGTGCCAGTCAACTGGTGTCATATGGTAGTTGACTGGTGAGAGTCAACTAGGGTTGACTGCGGGAATTGGTCTAGCAGTCGACTGCCAGAGGAGGGCAGTCGACTGATCGTGTGATCAGTCGACTGGTGCTCGAGTTTTGGAGCACAGAATGGAGTCTCACTTGTCTGCTGTGATCAGAAGTCGAGTGATGGCTTGATCAGTCTACTGATGGTCATAATCAGTCGACTGATGATGGATCCGTTGGATTTTTCCTACGTGGATCTAGCCGTTGTCTCACGACAACAGTGACATTAGTTGTCTGATGGTCCCAAGTAGTCGACTGATCGACTTTTTCTAGAACATGTTAAAACTTTAAATGGAGCTCGTGAAGAGGGAAAAAGCAATGGTTCTTTGAGGAGTTTTTGGGGTGAACTGTTGCTGCAATTTAGGGTCTCCAAGTGCCACTCAACCAACCAAACAAGCAAGTTCTCAAAAGATTGATTGTAAAGTTTTCTTTGCATTTCTTTTATTGTATTCACTTGTATTTGCTTATTGTATTTAGTATTACTGTTGTAATCATTTGTACGAGGTTTCTCCACCTTCGACTTGTGTCGAGAAGGAGTGTTTGCATAGTGGTTTGTGATTGGCATCGCTAGAGCTCTTTAGAGCTCGATCCATGGAGTAGGAACCATTCAGTTCCGAACCACGTTATATTCTTGTGTTCTTGTATGAGTGTCTATTTTGTTATTGTTATTATTATCTATATTCCACTACGCTAACGAGTTTTGTAGACGAACACGTGAAAGAATTCCATAACGCACTAGCACGACGCTATTCACCCCCCCTCTAGCATTCCAACGATCTCCTACAAGTGGTATCAGAGCGAGGTCGCTCTTCAAGGTTTAATAACTAAGGGAGCACGCTAGAGGGTGAAGATTGAAGTTCAAGAGCAATTAGGATGGGATATCAACACACCTATCCCTTATACCTTCTATGGACAAGAAGGGTTTAGACAATGGAAGGCAAGGATTGAAGACTTCCTAATGATGAGGGACTTCGAAGAATGGTCCATTTTGATGGATGGATTTGAGTATCCGAGAGGACCAAAAGGTGGCTTCCTCAAGAAAAAGAGATGGATCGAAGAGAAAGTCCAAGCCTCCGAGAAAAATGATAAGGTGATAAAAAATTTAATTGATTTAATACCTAACAATATCTTGTGTATGTTAGATAATTATGTAGATGCCAAGGAGCTATGGAGCCAAGTGGCCAAGCTCCATGAAAGTCCATCACCGGTCCAAGAGGAAGGGACCGAAGAGGCAAGCACATCATCCTCACAAGAAAGTGAGGACTTGGAGGTTGAGAGACCATCAACATCCAAGGAGGAAGAGGAAGTAGAATTGGAGGAGACCTCTACCTCTAGGATTGAGGGGGAGAAGATTAGATCACCGAAGCAACATCAAGAAGAAGCTTCAACATCCGATCAAGATGAAGAAACTCAAAATCCAATTCCGGCACCTTCCACCACCACCCTAGGTAACTCAAGCAATGTAGGTTCAAATAAAAATCACATAATTTGTTTTGAGCGTAGGGAAGTAGGACATTACAAGAGTAAATGTACTAAAAGAATCAAGAAGAGTCCACCAACACCAAAAGTCAAGGATGCCGGTCCCCCAACAACCAAAAGCAAGGAGCAAGTGATTTGCTTCAAATGTCGGTAACCGGGACACTATCGGAATCAATGCCCAAAGGGGGAGAAGAAGACTCAAAGGTGAGCTTCACAAGTAGGGGGAGCCTCTAAGGCAAACCCTAAGGTATATTGTAATGCTCCTTCATTAGTTAATAGACAAAAGCATGCTAGGAATTTTAATTCTCTTGCAATTTACGAAAAGCATGCTAATAGGAACAAGTATTTTTGTTTAGGAGCTAAGAATTTTCATCTTGAAAATAAGGAGAAATTTTGGACTAATGTCCCTAAAAATGGTTTATCTAAGGACAAACCTAGGTCAAATAACACTAGACCAATTTTACCTAGGGAGACAATTAGAAAGGTGCAAGAGCACCTAGGCTTTAATCCCAAATGGACTAGGCATATGCCTAGGAAGAACATTGCCCAAAGACCAAATCAAAATTCTAAAATTGGGCAATTAGAGGTTGAAAATCAAGCCTTGAGGTCAAGGCTTGAAAAACTTGAAAAGGCCCTAAATAAGATACAAAATCAATTTCAAGGGTCTAATGGTCAAAGTCAAAGGTCTAAATCTCAAAGTCAACACCTAGGACCTAAAAGACAATAGTCAACCAAGGGAAAGCAAGGTTTGGGTGACAAACCGAAGCCTAAGGTGACTTATCATAGTGTTCCATTTGATTATGGAACACAAACTAGGTCTAGGAAGACCAAAGGTCAATAGGGAAGTCATCTCTAAGGTTGACCAAGGTTTCTGCCTAGTGGCTAGGGTTTCTAGGAAACCTAGGGTGGCCACTAAGAAGGTTATTAGGGAGGCAATCCCTAAGGTTAACCATGGCAAGACAACAATGACCAAGGCTACCAAGCCTAGGAGGGTCATTAGGAAGGTATCTAGGGAGGTTATCCCTAAGGAATACCTAATTAACCCTAGGAGCTCAAATAGGTTTTGGGTTCCTAAGAGCGTGATTGATTCACGCTAGATGGGTTTAGGGTGTGCCAACCTTGATTGGATGGGTAGTTAACTCAACCATGATAAAGGTGGCACTTTAAGTAATTTTCAAGGTTATGGCTACCTTGAAAATAGATTTGATCTTATGGTTGTAAAAGAATTTAGGATGTGCCAATACATTTTTGGAATTATAAAAAATCAATTAAATTGGCACAATTTAGGATTAGAGGTCTGTGTGTCATATTGGGTTTTTGGCACACTTTGGGAATTTTAGGCAATATGATAAAATATACTTAATTATATCAAATGACAACTAATATTAAAATTTAGGTATTATTATACTTATACTTTTTATATTTCATGCTTTGTTTATCATATAACATGTCATGACATCATGTTTATTTTTATCATTTATATGTCATGATCATGTTTATGATTAAGGATTAAATGTCATGTGTTTTTAGATTTAATCATATGCTATGACATCATGATCATTGGTCATGCTTAATAATTGCTATCATTATGCCATGATCATTTCATGCATTTAAATTGATTAAAATTGATTTAAGGACAATGACATGACTTGGAGTCCCAATTATAAGGAAATCAAGTTGAGTTACCTTAGAAAAATGCATGAAACCCTAGATTAGGGAGAACAAAACCCACATCTCATATTACATTGACATGTATGTGTATTTATACACCCTAGATACATGTGAGATAGTAGGATATGAGTTGAGTTCAAGGTGCATAGTTTTTGCATCTAGATGAACTCAAACTCATCTTATATGAAGGGTGGATCATTGGGAAAGCTTGTGTGCAAGCCATGTACATTGAGCCCAAGGAATATGATCCAAAATAAGGTTTTTAAAATATTTTAAAATTATTTTAGAAAACCTTGGTGAAGTCTATCTTTTGATAGTAATCACCATTGATGAGATTGATACAAAGTGAACCAAAACTTAGAAGTTTTCTTCACTTTCAAATTTTGTATCAATTTCAGTATTTTATGGATAAAATATTTTTCAAATATTTTTCATCAATTATATGTGTCATAAGTACTATACGTATGAATTTTCATGAATTTTCGATATAGGTATAATTTTTTATGAATTTCTGAATTTCATTTCTGATAATTGAAATTCTGATATTTCAGTTATCAGTCGACTGCCCTAGGTGGCAGTCGACTGATGTGAGTGTCAGTCGAGTGGTAGCTGAGAGAGTCGACTGTCAATGCTGATTTTGGGAAAACAAGGTTTGTTTAGCCCGTGTTCAGCTGCGGTTAAGGTTCCTAACCACTTCTAACCCTAGGATATGCTTTGGGAAGCATTATAAATGGTGAAAATCCATTGGATATTGATTAAGAGAGGTGTTAGGGGGTGTATCAAATTTAAGATGTTGGAAAGTTAAATGTTGAATTTCTAACCTTATTTTTTATGGTTTAGAGTTCCTATTGGCTTAGGGACTTCCCAAGGATATTGTTGGTGCAATGGTCAAGGGGGAGCAAGCCTTTAGGGGGAGATATTCATCATGGGATGATGGATTGTAATTTTTCCTCATGAAGAGGAAAATGGGTTTTTGAGATACCAAATTTGAAAATTGGGAGAGTAAATAGGATTGCCTCTCTTGAGTGATATGGGACTTATCACTAGGAAGATGGTAGACATCCTAGGTATCTTTGGACCAAGGGGAAGATTGTAAGATCTCATTGGGACATGAGACATTGACCTCCTTGGAGAGTGAACCTTTTTGATGTATGTCAAAAAGGGGGAGAAAGATAAGATTACCAATTTGGGAAATTGGTTAATGGAATTTGAGTTAGTGTTCTAACTCAAAGGTATATGTTTTTGTCAAATATCAAAAAGGGGAGATTGTTGGTGCAATCGACCCAGGTCACAATTGACCAGACTCGAGTTTGACTCGAGTGATGTTTTGATGTTTGACAAAATGAGTTGACATTGATGTTTGACATTAATGTCTGTTGATGTATTGGGGAGATTGTTTATACAATCAGCCCGCGTTATGTTTAACCGGACTCGAGTTTGACTCGAGGGAGACTTTGATGGTTGACTGGAGTTGACCATGTCATGAAAAGTCCAAGTCCTGAGTACTTGGCATGTAAAGTCCAAGCATGGGTCTTGGCAAGGAAAAGTCCAAGCATGGGTCTTGGCATAGAAAGTCCAACATGGGTTGGCAAGGGAAAGTCCACGCTTGAGTCTTGGCATTTGAGAAGTCAAAGGGGTTTGATATTGGCGGTGTAAAGTCCAAGCGGGAGTCTTGGCAGCATAAGTCCAATGGTTGGCAGCATAAAGTCCAAGCGGAGTCTTGGCGGCGTAAGTCCAATGTGCCTTGGCGGTGTAGACACCGTTAGCATGACATAGCCGATGGAAGCATCTGAAGGCTAGCGCAATGGATGAACAAGTCATGGATGACTTGGAGGGATATGAGAGGCGTGAGGCTTATGGAGATGGCTAGAAGGCTTAGGTCTAGGCTAAGGGTGGTATAGCAAGTATGGGGGAACCATACTTAGGCTAAAACCTCATGTTTGAGGTGTGCCAGTCGACTGGTGTCATATGGCAGTCGACTGGTGAGAGTCAACTAGGGTTGATTGTTTGAATTGGCCTGGCAGTCAACTGCCAGAGGAGGGCAGCCGACTGATTGGCCGAGCAATCGACTGGTGCTCGGGTTTTGAAGCACAAAATGGAGTCTCACTCGACAGCTGCGGTCAGCAGTCGAGTGATGGCTTGATCAGTCGACTGATGGTCATAATCAATCGATTGATGATGGATACGTTGGATTTTTCTAGCGTGGATCTAGCCGTTGTCTCACGAAAATAGTGGCATCAGTCAACTGATGGTCCCGAGCAGTCGACTGATCGACTTTTTCTAGCACAGGTTGAAGCTTTAAATGGAGATCATGAAGGAGAAAAAGCAATGCTTCTTTGAGGAGTTTTTGGGGCGAATTGTTGCTGCAATTCAGGGTCTCCAAGTGCCACTCAACCAACCAAACAAGCAAGTTCTCAAAAGATCGATTGTAAAGTTTTCTTTGCATTTCTTTTATTGTATTTTCTTGTTGTATTTAGTATTACTGTTGTAATCATTTGTACGAGGTTTCTCCACCTTCGACTTGTGTCGAGAAGGAGTGTTTGCATAGTGGTGTGTGATTGGCATTGCTAGAGCTCTTTAGAGCTCGATCTGTGGAGTTTGAACCATTCGGTTCTGAACCACGTTATATTCTTGTGTTCTTGTGTGAGTGTCTATTTTGTTATTGTTATTATTATCTATATTCCGCTGCGCTAATGAGTTTTGTAGATGAACACGCGAAAGAATTCCATCACGCACTAGCACGACGCTATTCACCCCCTCCTCTAGCGTTCCAACGATCTCCTATAGTCACTCGAGTGTCGCCCAACCACCGTGGCTTCCTCCGGGTGTCGCTAGCCTTCAACTCCAACTTTAGTACTTTTCTGCACACTCGATTTAGCTCGTGAAATAACGATATAAACTTAACTTTGTGTCTTTGCCATAATCAAAACACAGATTCGATTATCTGGTGCCTCTGCACCAACACCTTGGACCTAGGCTTGTGGCTCAAGCCTTTCTTGCCCATAGATGAGCCTTGACTGCTAGACTCTAGGTGTTGACTTTTACCATTTGACCTAGATTTTTGATCAAATGACCCTTGCATTTGGTTTTGCATAATCATAAGGGTCTTTTCCATTTTCTCAAGCCTTGAGGTCAAGGCTTGATTTTCTAACCCTAATTGCCCAATTTTTTAATTTTGATTTAATCTTTGGGCATGGTTCTTCCTAGGCATATGCCTAGTCCATTTGGGGTTAAAACTTAGGTGGTCCTCAATTTTCTTAATGCTTGCCCTAGGTAAAATATTTTTAGAAATATTAGTCTCAAATTTCTCCTTAGTTTCAAAGTGAACATTCTTAGCTCCTAGGCAAAAATATTTGTTATTCCTAGCATATTTTTCATGATAAATAGCAAGATTACTTCTAACATGCTTTTGACCATTAATTGAAGTAGAAGCATTATTGAAATTTACCTTAGGGTTTACCTTAGAGGCCCCTACTTGTGATGCTCTTTCTTGGGTCTTTTTCTTCCCCTTTTGACATTGACTCCGATAATGCCCCTTTTGATGGCATTTGAAACACACCACGTACTCCTTGCTCTTCTTGGTGGGGACTCCAGCTTCATTTAACTTTTAGGCACCGGTGAAGTCTTCTTAAGTCTTTTTGGACACTTGCTTTTATAGTGGCCATTTTCTCTACACTCAAAACACATGATATGATTTTTATTACAAATTGATATGTTTGAGTTACCTAGGGTGGTGGTAGTTGTCGGAGTTTGAGCTTCTTCATCTTAACTAGATGTGGAAGGCTCTTCTTGATGCTTCGGAGTGGAAGGTCTAATCTCCTCCCCGTCAATCTTAGAGGTGGAGGTTTCTTCTGCTTCTTCCACCTCTTCTTCCACCGATTCGAAAGTTGACTCCTCTTCAACTTCCAACTCCTCACATTCTTGTGATGATGAGCTCTCTTCCTCCTCTTCCTTTCCTTCTTGGATTGAGTGAGGCTCTTTGTGGAATTTTTCCAATTTGTTCCATATCTCTTTGGCATCTTTGCAATCTCCTATCCTGATCAAAATATCATTAGGAATTACATTAAGCAATATATTCATTACCTTATTATTGATGTTGTAATATCGGAGTTGGTCTTGGCTCCAATTTTTCTTCTTGATTTTTCTTCCTTCTTCGTCTTTTGGAGTGTCAAAGCCTACTAAGACACTAATCCAATTGTCAAAGTCACACATTAAAAAGTGCATCATTCTACCTTTCCAATACGTGAAATCTTCATGGTCGAAGGATGGTGGAATGTTGACGTCGTCACCCAATCTTTCTTGGAAATCCATCTTCTTCCCTCTAGCGTGTTTGCTCCCTCGGATGTGAAGCCGGTGAATAGTTCCTAGCTCTGATACCAATTGTTAGGAATGATGTGCCCGCTAGAGGGGGGTGAATAGCTCATTGGCTTGTCGATGGATTACTATCGCGTTCGTCTCTACAACACTTGTTAACGCAGCAGAATATATAATAACAAAAGTAAATACAACACAAGCAAAAGAGACAACATGATATAATGTGGTTCGGAACCTAATGGTTCCTACTCCATGGATCGAGCTCTAGCGATGCGTACAACACCACTAATCAAATAAACTCCTTCTCGACAACAAGTTAGAGGCAGAGAAACCTCTTACAACAATTCTTACAATAATAAGAATGAAATACAAGCATGATACAAATGAAATACATAAGAACATGTAAAGAACACTTTACAAATGCGCTTTTGGATGCTTGCTTTCTGGTTGCTTGAATTGGACTTGGAGACCCTGATTTACAGCAACAAATCACCCCAAAAGCTCCCAAAAACCGGTGCCAAATTCCTCCTCCATGAGCTCCATTTAAAGTTGCTGCCTGGGCTAGATTTTGCTTATCAGTCTACTGCTCGGGACCATTAGTTGACTGGTGCCACTATTGTCATGACACAATGGCTAGATCCAGGTTTGAAAAATCCAACATATACGCCATCAGTCAACTAATCATACCCATCAGTCGACTGGTGGCTCAATCAGTCGAGTGGTCGGGTCGATCACTCGACTACAGAACCTTCTATGCACGAAATCACGAGCATCACCATCGATCACTAGATCACCGACTACTCGCCAAGAATGGCCGATCTCTTTGATCATCGCTAGGGCACTTCTCATAGTCAAACCCTAGTTGACTCACACCAGTCGACTGACCCATGGTCCCAGTCGATTAATACACCTCAAACATGAAGTTTTAACCCAAGTATGGTGCCCCCATACTTGCTAGACCACTCGTAACCTAGACCTAAGCCTTCTAGCCACCTCCGTCAGCCTCGCGCCTATCGGATCCCTCTAAGTCATCCATGACTTGTTCATCCATACGCTAGCCTTCAGATGCTTCCATCGACTATTGTCATGATAACGATGTCTACACCGCCAAGGCACATTCGACTTACGCTGCCAAGACTCCGCTTAGACTTTACACCGTAAACTATTGGACTTATGCTGCCAAGACTTCGCCCTTAGACATTACGCCACCAATATCAAACCCCTTGGACTTTCCAAATGCCAAGACTCAATCTTGGACTTTCCCTTGCCAACCCATGTTGGACTTTCCATGCCAAGACCCATGCTTGGACTTTCCTTTGTCAACCCATGTTGGACTTTCCCTTTCCAAGACTCATGCTTGGACTTTACATGCCAAGTACTCAAGACTTGGACTTTCCCAATGTCAAGTGTCCCACTTGGACTTTCCATGTCAAGTACCCATGACTTGGACTTTTCCTATGACAATGGTCAAACCATCGTCAAACATCAAATACTAACCTGGGTCGATTGCATTAGTAATCTCTCCAACACATGTCAGACATCAATGTCAGACATCCATGTCAAACATCAAAACACTTACTCGAGTCAAACTCGAGTCCGGCCAATCTTGACCTGGGTTGATTGCACCAATACAATGTTTGGCAGTGTAACGTCCAAGTGTGTGTCTTGGCAGCGTAAGCCCAAATGTACCTTTGCAAAGTAGACTCGTTTAGCATGACAATAGCAGATGGAAGTACCTGAAGGCTAGCGTATAGATGAACAAGTCATGGATGACTTGGAGGTATCTTATAGGCGTGAGGTTGATGGAGGTGGCTAGAAGGATTAGGTCTAGGCTAAGAGTGGTCTATCAAATATGAAGGGATCATACTTGAGTTAAATCTCATGTTTGAGGTTTATTAGTCGACTAGGGTTATGAATTATTCGACTAGCCAAGTGTTTGACACATGGCAACCTAGTCAACTTGGATCAATCGACTGGGATTACAAGCAGTCGACTGGCAAGAGTCGACTGATGCTCGACTGCTATTCTATGGTCCAGCAGTTGACCGCTAGGGTTTAACAGTCGACTTGTCATAGCAGTTGACTATCATGAAGGGTAGTCGACTGTTGTAAGTGGACACGAGCACAAAAGCTTTGGTAGTCGACTGATTAGTCGACTGTCAGGCCATTAGTCGACTACTAAGGTTTGATAGTTGACTGTTAGTGTATCCGTTGGAGTTTTTCCAGTGTGGATTGAGCCATTGTGAGACAATGACTATAGGGGTAGTCGACTGGTGCCTTATGGCAGTTGACTGCTAGGCAAAAATCAACCCGAGTTACAACTTTATAAGGAGCACGAAGAGGAGGATTTTGACCAGTGTTTCTTGAGGAATTTGAAGGGGAATTGCTGCTGAATTCCAGACCTTCAAGGCATTCCAAAAGCAACCAAAGATCAAGTATTCAAAGCTCATATTTATAAAGTGTTTTTCTTTACTTTTATTCATTTTGTTAGTGTAATTTCTTATATCTTGTTCTTATTGTTGTATTACTTTTATAATCACTTGTACAAGGTTTCTCCACCTTCGGATTGTTCCAAGAAGGAGTGTATTAGTGGTGGTGTGCATCACTAGTGTTCATTTGAGCTCAACCCATGGAGTAGGAACCCTAGGTTCTGAACCATGTTATATGCTTGTGTATTGCATGTGAGTGTTTGTCTTTGTTTTAAGTTCATGCTTTATTATTTCCGCTGCACATACTAATGAATTGTAGAGACAAACACAATCGAATTCCAAGCGTCGAATCAAAACCACTATTCGCCCCCCTCTAGTGCGACGACAATGGTCCTACAGGAATAAGTATATCATCACTTTTGTTGATGATTGATGGGGTCATAATTTTTTGATCAATTAGAAGGTTTTTCGATCAGTTCCCGAGTAGTATATGTGATGCCCGAGCCAGGTAGGGGCATGTGTAGTAACTGTGTTTGTGGAGTAATTTGTGTGCTGATAGAGCAGTTTATGCTTTTTCCAAGTAGTCTATGTGTTTCTTTAGCAGTATATATAATTCTCGAGCCCAATAGGGGTGAGTAGTGCAGTGTTGATCAGAGCTAAGTATAGTGTTGATAGAGCCATTTATGCTTTCCCCGAGAAGTCTATGTGTTTCTCGAGCAGTATATATAATTCCCGAGCCCAGTAGGGGTGAGTAGTGCAGTGTTGATCAGAGCTAAGTATAGTATTGACAAAGAAGTTTATGCTTTTCCCGAGCAGTCTATGTGATTTCCGAGCAGTATATATAATTCCTGAGCCCAGTAGGAGTGAGTAGTGCAGTGTTGCTCCGAGCTAAATATAGTATTGACAGAGTAATTTGTGTGTTTTCCAAGCAGTATATATAATTCTCGAGCCCAGTAGGGGTGATTAGTGCAGTTGTTGCTTAGAGCTAAATATAGTGTTGATAGAGTAATCTATATGTTTCCCGAGCAGTATATATAATTCCCAAGCCTAGTAGAGGTTGTTGGTGTAGGGGCACCAAATAATCAAACCTAGATTTTGATAATGGAAAAGGTTCAAAGTTAAGTCATTATTGTTATCTCACATGTTGTGTTGAGTATGAAGGTAGTATATTAAGCCCTGCTAAGGCTAACGACACCAGGAGAATCTCGGGACGAGAAACCTCGGTGGTCGATTGACACCAGGAGAACTTCGGGGAGTTGAGGAACCTCGGTGGTGGTCGGAAGATAAGCGATAGGTCAAAAGAACCAAAGGTAAGCTCTGGGTATAGAGTGATGGTAAGGATGTGTCCTCCGTACGGGGATGACCATAAGAAGTGATCCGACTAAGACTTCCCGAGGAAGGTCTAGGTCAAGGTCGAACGATAAGGGATCATCGGTTTTACCATTAACCAACATCTTTGTGCTAACCTTGCATTGTAGGTAAGTGATCAAGCTGACAATCAACTGAAGGCTAGTGGCAGTCGACTGAAATTACCATCAGTCGACTGCTGTAGGGCATCAATTTACTGTTGGTCAAGCTGATCACTTCGAAGATAGTCAAGATAAGAGCCACAAAATGAGGGGAGATGAGGAGCTTTGACCCAAATCTAGATCTCAACAAACTAGGGCTCAAAGGGCTATAAAAGAAGAAGGGTTTCACCTTTTTCCATCATCTCAAATTGCTCCCAAAGTGTTCCGACGAATCCAAGCTCCTTCGACAATGCAACGTCGGTGTAACGCCGACAACGCATGCAACTTCACATCCTTAATTCGGTAGCCTTCTCTATAGTTGTGTTTATTCCTTTACTTGTACTTTTAATTGCTAAGAGGAGAGGTAGGCTTGTTGCCTCTTTCTCTATATTCCTTTTGTATTCATTGTCTCTTACCTCCAATGAGGAAGAGACTCTTTTAGTGGATTGCCCATCGAAAGCGGTCTAGGACCGCGGAGCCTTAGACTAGCAACCGTTTGGTTGTGAACCAAGTAAAAAGAAAAGCGTGTTCATTTTAGTTTTACTTTGTTTTCTGCTGTGCACTTGATTTTATATGACGAAAAGATAAAGGTTTTTCGAATGTTATTCACCCCCTTCCCTCTAGCGTTTTCCTCGATCCAACAATTGGTATCGGAGCGAGGGCGCTTAGATTCGGTTCAACCACCAATCTAGCATGTTTTTTTTATTCTTTTCGTATTTTATTTTATTAATTTAATTTAAGTTTTTTTTATCCCACACTACTAATCCAAGACAAAGTCTTGGGAAGTTTTTTTTGTTCGTGTTTTGTGTAAGACTCTTTTTTATGGCCCATCTTGAGGGGTATAGCACTGCCCGACCTCCGTTCTTTAATGGAGATGACTTTCATTATTAGAATGGTCGGATTGAATGCTATCTTAAGACCCAAGTCGAGATGTGGATCATCATCCAAACGGGCTTTACTTTACCAACAAATGAAGACGGAGAGTTCATGGACTGCGACAAGTGGACAAACGCGATGAAGCGACAAGTAGAGGCCGATACGAATGACACTCAAATCCTGTAGTGTGGTCTCTCCAAGGAAGAACTCAACAGTGTTGGCCCTTTCATCAGCGCCAAGGACCTCTAGAACAAACCTATCGAGTTGCATGAAGGGACGACCGACAGGAAGGTATGTAAATGAGACCTACTTTTAAATAAGTTTTTTAATTTAAAGACGCAGGAGAATGAGATGGCATCTCAACTTCACGCGCAGATCCAAGAAATAATGAACAACCTCCATTCCATTGGACAAAAGGTGGAGAACCGAGATTGTATAAGGTACGCGTTAAATGCTTTCCCTAGGACCACTTTGTGGGCATCCATGGTTGATGCCTACAAAGTATCTAGAGATCTTTCAAAAGTTAGATTAGATGAGTTGTTTTCGAAATTTGAATTGCATGAAAAGTCTAACTCGGCCCCGGTCGAGAAAAGTATTGCTTTGGTTGCAGGACAAAGAAGAAAGGGAAAGAGAAAGCCACCTCCCGAAGAAGAAGAGTACGAATCGGAGATAGACGACGAAATGGAGACCGAGCTAGTCAATCTAGTTCGGAAGATGATCAAGAGTAGAAGGCGACCCATCAAGCAAACTAAGGAGAAGAGACCCGATCAAAATCCAAATTACAAGTGCTATGAATGCAACAATAGAGGTCACATAAAATTCGAGTGTTCGAGGCTAAAAAACAAGCAACCACAAAATAAGAAAGCTCTCAATGCGACTTGGGAAGAGTCCTCGGAGGAAGAAGAAGAACTCAATAATTTGGCGTTCATGGTGAGACCCACCGAGTCGGAGTCCGAAACTGAACCCGAGCCCAACTACGAGCCCGAGACTGAATCCGACTCCGAATCTGACACCGAGCTTCAATTCAAGAAAAGCCACGGATCAGCATCTGATTCAAAAGATTCTATCAAGGTAAGTCAATCCTTAATCAATAATTTGTATAATGCAATTAAATACTTAAATAAGAAGTTAGCTAAGTCCGAGTCTAAGGTCAAGTCCTTGTATAAGGAGGTTAAACTCCTTAAGCATGAGGCTACCCTAACATCTTCGACTAGTCAAGTTCGAGAGGGAAACTCAACTCAAGTTGAAAAACTTGAGGAAGAGAATTCTCTCTTGAAAGGACAAGATCAAGAGCTTAGCAAGACGTTGGAAAGGTTCACTTTGGGGTCCAAGGGTCTTGACCTACTTCTTGGATCATAAATATCCATGTACAAGGTCAGACTCAGATTTAGGACAACAACAACAAACAAGTTCGACATGTCAATTGTTAATCATAATAATCGAAAAGTCCAAGCATGAGTCCCTAAGACCTTTTTGATTTCACAAATAGGTGATACTAAGTATTGGGTCCCCAAAGATCAAATCCACTATGTTGATAGACCACATCGATTCAATGATCTAGGGGGAGGCAATACTAAACTTGTGTGCTCAATCTCTTGATTAGTGTAACTTTGCATGCTTAGTTTTCTTTTTTGTTTTAATTTTTAGAACAGCTAGATAGGACCAACGATTGATCAACCTTGACAACATAGTATCAGGATGCGGTGAGATGATAGTACATTAGGGAAACAAGGTCTTGTGAATCCGAGCTAGATAAAGCATATCTAGCTTGGTGCACTCAGCTAAGTGGAACTAGCTGAAGCTATCTCACCACATCCTAAACTAGTTAGACCAGGACATAATCCTAAGTGAATTAAGTGAGCAATTTCATAAGATTGGCTTTGTCTAAGGAAGTGGTCATTGTTTCGATCAAAGAAGGCCTCTGTGCCTCGCCACGACCTAGAAGCTATCTTTTGAAAGATTCACTTAACTAACTAAATGTTAAATCTGAATCTAACCCAAGGTTGATTAGTCCTTAAATCACTAAATTTAACCAAGTAAAATTGTATTCATCTCACAAAAACATATAAGGTGAACATGTTTGATCATGTAGAAAGGGTGAGATGATTCCTAGGTTTAAAATTTTCAAACAAATTCAAAATTCCAATATCTGATCCAACTACTATATGTGTAGGATCAATGGATGTTGGATAGTGGGTGCTCCCGACATATGACTGGAGAACAACTAAAGTACTTTTAAACCAAGGATCGATAGCCTTCAAAAACAACGGGAAGTTCAAAATCATCGGATCAGGTGATATTGAGCTAAACTCAAACTTTATAATACGTCAAGTACTTTTAGTTGAAAACTTTGAATTTAATCTTCTAAGTGTCAGTCAATTGTGTGATAATAATTATAAGGATATTTTCTTACCAAATGAATGCTTGATTAAAAATAGTGATTATTCAAAAACTATACTTAAGGGAACTAGGAATAATAACATTTATACAATTGATCTACCTAACTCCTCAACCAAGTGTCTAATGACACAGCAAGAGGAATAATGGTCGTGGCACCGACGACTCGGCCACTCCCATCCAAGACTCATACATAAAATGGGTTAAAATGATTTAGTTAGAGGTTTACTCAACGTAGGTAACATAGAAAATAAAATATGTAATGCTTGTCAACAAGGAAAACAAACTAGGACTTCACATAAACTAACTAATTAAGAGAGAACTAAAAGTGTGCTTGAGCTCCTACACTTAGACCTTTTTGACTCTCATGGAGCCAAGTCACTAAACGGAAGTTAGTATTGCCTAGTAATAATCGATGACTACTCTAGGTTCATATGGGTTAAGTTTTTAAAACATAAGAGTGAAACCTTAGACGAACTCACTAATTTATGTAAGCTAATAGAAAATGAAAAGAACCTAATGATTAAGAGAATTAGAAGTGATCATGGTGCTGAATTCGAAAGTCATAAGTTCACCAATTTTTATAGTCAAAATGGATACCGCCATGAATTCTCTTGCCCTAGGACCCCTCAACAAATTGGACTAGTTGAATGCAAAAATAGAACCCTACATGAAGCCACTAGAACCATGCTAAATGAATATAATCTACCTAATCGATTTTTGGGTAGAAGCGGTCAATACTGCCTGTTATGTCCAAAATAGGATTTTATTAGTTAAACGACACCAAAAAATATCATATGAAATTTATTATGAAAAGTTGCCTAACATTAAGTACTTTTGGGTCTTTGGATGTAGGGTACACATACTAAACACTAAATATTACTTAGGAAAATTTACTTCTAAAACAACTACCGAAACATTTCTAGGATATTCAACTACTTGTAGAGCTTATAGGGTATATAACAATGTAACCCTAAAAATAGAAGAAACAATTAATGTAGTGTTTGATGAAGAAAACAAGACTATAAAATCCGAAGTAAAATTGGTTAATGAGCAAGTAGAAAATGATGTTAGACCGAAACCTAACCCACAAAACGAATCTAGTGTAGATCCTAACCCAAATCAATCGAGATTACAAGCAAACCATCCAGTTGACCAAGTAATAGGTGATCCAAATTTAGGAGTTCGAACTAGAGCATCCTATAGGAACCTAAGTCAAATCTCACTCATATCCAAAATCGAACCCAAAACAATTGAACAAGCTCTTCTTGACCCAGATTCGATTATTTCTATGCAAGAAGAGTTAGCTCAATTTACTAGAAGTCAAGTTTGGGAATAAGTACCCCCACCTAAAGGAAAAATGATCATTGGAACAAGGTGGGTATTTTAAAATAAACTTGATGACAAAGGTGAAGTTATATGGAATAAAGCTAGGTTAGTAGCTAAAGGGTTTAGTCAAGTAGAGGGATTAGATTATGATGAAACATATGCACCCGTATCTAGACTCGAATCAATTAGAATGTTATTAGCCTACGCTATGCATCTAGGTTTCAAATAGATGTCAGGTCAGCGTTTTTAAATGGAATTATCAAGGAAGAAGTTTATGTTAGCCAACCACTAGGATTTGAAAGCTTAGACAAACCTAACCATGTACTCAAACTTAGAAAAGCCTTATATGGATTAAAGAAAGCTCCTAGAACTTGGTATGAAAGGCTATCAATTTATCTTAAGTCTAAAGGATTCAATCAAGGTTTAGTTGACCCAACTCTATTTGCAAAAACCATAGGAAAAGAAATTTTCATAGCACAAATTTACATAGATGATATAATCTTTAGAACAACCAATACAATGCTTTTAAATGAGTTCATTTCGCTAATGGAAAGTGAATTTGAAATGAGCTTAGTAGGTGAACTTACCTTCTTCTTAGGTTTACAAATAAAACAAACTAGAGAAGGAATTTACATGCATCAATGTAAATATGAAAAGGAATTAATTAGTAGATTTGCAATGCAAAATGCTAAGGAAATTAGTACACCTATGGCTGCCAACATAAACATAGGAGAAGACTTAGAGGGAAAAGCTATATATTTAAAATACTATAGGAGTCCAATAGGTAGCCTCCTATACTTAACTATAAGTCTACCTGATATACTCTTTGCAGTAAGAATGTGTGCAAGATTTCAATCTTGTGCTAAAGAATCACACCTAACGTTAGTTAAACAGATTTTTAGATACTTAAAAGGAACACAAAATGTAGAAATTTGGTATCCTAGGTCAAGCGAGTTCGAACTAATCGGCTACTCCGACTCGGATTATGCCGGTAGTAAACTCGATAGGAAGAGTACAAGTGGATGTTGTCAACTCCTAGGATCGAGTCTAGTCAGTTGGTATAGTAGAAAGCAAAACTATGTTGCCTTGTCCACTACCGAAGTCAAATACGTAGCCATGGGTGAGTGTGTAGCTCAACTTTTTTGGATGAAGCACACTCTCAAAGACTTTCAATTAAACTTTAGTAATACTAAAATTTTAATTGATAACATTAGCTCAATTAACTTAACTAAGAATATAATATGTCATTCTAGAACTAAACACATAGAAGTAAAACATCACTTTATACGAGAACATATAGCTAATGGAAATATAAAACTTGAATACGTTGAGTCGAAATCGAACCTTGCAAACATCTTTACAAAACCCTTACCTGAAGCAGAGTTTAGTTTGCTTAGACGAAGATTAGGAATGTGTGTAATAGAGTAGGATCTAATTTTTACTTATAATATTTCTTTCTTTCTCTTGTGCTACATGAACCTAGATTAGGGCTTACCTTAGAAAGCATGCACCTATTGATTTAAGGAGCCAACACATCTCACAACACATAGGTTAAATGTGCTTGTGTACTGAGCCACGTAGATGGGCATGAGATGTTATGACCTTACTCCTAATTCCAGATGTAGATCAAGTGCATCAATATGAAGCATGGAGTATAATTTTTCAAAATAACCAACTCTAATCAAAACTGATTGATCATATTATATCAATTGAGTCAAAAAGAGTTGAACATACTTATATTGAAACTATTATTTTTCAAAATAAAAAGGGGCATGCTTGGACTTACAAACACATATAATCTTATAAGCATTTCACACATTAATTTTATAAATACACCCCTCGTTTTTTTTTAATATATGGCAAAAGGGGGAGAAGAGGTCAAAGATTAAGGGGGATTAAGGGGGAGAAAAAGTTTTTCAAAACTTAAAGTAAGTTTCTTTTTTCAAAAACTCACCTAGGGTTAAGAGGGAGGTAACCTTGAGGGGGAGGATTTGAAAAAGAAATTAATTCATGTTCATTTCATGCTTACTACTACTTATTCATGCTTATTACTTTTTCATGCTTACTACTACTTATTCATGCTCATTACTTATTCATGCTTATTACTTTTTCATGCTTACTACTACTTATTCATGCTCATTACTTATTCATGCTTATTACTTATTCATGCTTACTACATATTCATGCTTACTACTATTTATTTCATGCTTATTTTTCCTTAACTTTGAATCAATTTGTCATAGATCAAAAAGGGGGAGATTGTTTGTGCAGGAGCACCAGATAATCGAACCTAGGTTTTGATAATGGCAAAAGTTTAAAGTTAAGTCATTATTGTTATCTCAAATGTTGTGTTGAGTGTGCAGGTAGTATATTAAGCTCTGCTAAGGCCAATGACACCAGAATCTCGGGACGAGAAACCTTGGTGGTCGGGTGACACTAGGAGAACCTTAGGGAATCAAGGAATCTCAGTGGTGGTCGGAAGCTCAGTGACAGGTCAGGAGGACTAAAGGTAAGCTTCGAGTGCAGAGTGATGGTAAGGACGTTTCCTCCGTACGAGGATGACCGTAGGCGGCGATCCGACTAAGGCTTTCGAAGGAAGGTCTAGGTCGAGGTCAGACAGTAAGGGACCGTCGATTTTACCATTAATCAACATCTTTGTGCTAACCTTGTATTGCAGGTAAGTGATCAAGTTGACAGTCGACTAAAGGTTAGTGGCGATCGAACTTACCATCGATTGATCGTAGGGCATCGATCATCGCGATCAAGCGATCATCAAGATAGTCAAGATAAGAGCCACAAAATGAAGAGAGATGAGGAGCTTTGACCCAGATCTGGATCTCAACAAACTAGGGCTCAAAGGGCTATAAAAGAAGAAGGGTTTCATTTCTTTTCATCATCTTAAATTGCTCCCAAAGTGTTCTGATGAATCCAAACTCCTTCGACAATGCAACACCATCGTAACACCAAAAACGCATGCAACATCGCATCCTTAAGTCGATAACCTTCTCTATAGTTGTGTTTATTCTCTTACTTGTACTTTTAATTGCTAAGAGGAGAGGTAGGCTTGTTGTCTTTTCCTCTATATTCCTTTTGTATTCATCATCTCTTACCTCCAATGAGGAAGAGAATCTTTTAGTGGATTACCCATCAAAAGCGATCTAGGACCACAGGGCCTTGGACTAGAAACCGTTTGGTTGTGAACCCAGTAAAAAGAAAAGAATTTTCATTTTCATTTTACTTTTTTTTTCTGCTGTGCACTCGATTTTATACGATGAAAAGATAATGGTTTTTCGAATACTATTCACCTCTCCCCCCCTCTAGTGTTTTCCTTGATCCAATAAGGGTGTGTAGTGTAGTGTTGCTCAGAGTTAAGTATAGTATTGACAGAGCAGTTTATGATTTTTCGAGCAGTCTATGTATTTGCTGAGCAGTGTATGTATTTTCTGGAGCCAGTAGGGTGACATAGGGCAGTAATGCTCAGAGTTAAGTATGTTATTGGTCGAGCAGTGTATATAGTTCCCGAGCGGTTAGTATATTTCCTGAGGCATTTGTGTATTCCTCAAGCAGTATGTTTGTTTCCCGAGCCATGAAGAGGTTTTTGGGATTCTTTCTGAATAAGGTGAAAGGAGGAAATATCCATGAGCACGGGAAGTGGAAGTGAAAGGAGGAAATATCCATAAGATATTTTGTTATTGGTCCTTTATTTTATTTAATTAATGATTGGCAGGAAAATAGAAGGCACGTAAGGAATTCAAAGGAGATATTTTGAAAAGCACTGGGAAAAGAGATTACATCTGACAGCTTGGCAAGGGTATTAAAGTAAATTCACTTCGAGGAGAAGGCGGGATAAATCATCTATAAAAGGGGCGGAGAAGGAAGGAAGAGGGGATGGTTGTTTCTTTGCTATTCAGTACCTCAAATATCTTTTTCTCACTTCTTCTTCTACATTTTTTATTTCTACTTTCTTCATCCTACCATTTCTGACTTGAGCATTAGAGGGGTTGTGTCAGGAAGCTGACCCACCTCTAATACTCTCTTGTGAAGTGACAGATTCATCTCTCATCTTAAGGATCCAAGGCAATCGAAGGAGGTTCTCAAGAAGGGAGGAAAAGAATTGTTCATTGTTTCATTCTTAACACTTTCTTGTTACAGATCTAGCTAGGAATTCCTGGATCAGAGGAGATTTGCAAGAAGGGGGAAGGGGATCTTGGCAGTCTGAAGAAGAGAACACTATCAAATTGGTGTCGTATGTGGGAACCTGGACAAAAAGCCATGATGGTGAATACTAGATGGACAACAAAGGGGCTGGTGGAGGAGGAGAAGTCTGTATCTAATACCTTCAAGGGAGGTACCAGTAGAAGGCGTCGTGAGCCTATATGCGAGGAAGATCTTATGCAAGTGGTAGTTGCGGTGATGGATCACATGTCACACAAAATGATAGCTAAAGTGTTGGTGCAGGGGCACTAGATAATCGAACCTGTGTTTTGATTATGGCAAAGACACAAAGTTAAGTTTACATTGTTATCTCATGAGCTAAATCAAGTGTGCAGAAAAGTGCTAAAGCTGGAGCTGAAGGCTAGCGACACCCGGAGGAAGCCACGATGGTCGGGCGACACTCGAGTGACTTTGGAGGGAGCCGAAGGAATCGAGTGGAAGGCCAGAAGCGAGAGCTACAAGGTAAGTATCGAGGAAAGCTCGTGTGAGTGAGAGATTGTAAGGTCGTGTCCTCTTTACGGGGATGACCGTAGGCGGTGATCCGACTAAGACTTCTTGTGGAAGGTCTAGGATGAGATCGGACGGTTAGAAATCATCGTATTTATCATTTTCCGAGCTAACCTCTTACTACAGGGAAGTGGCTAGGCTGGCAGTCGACTGTTGGACATTGGGCAGTCGACTGATGCTCATCAGTAGACGTTGGGCAGTTGACTGATGGGAGGCATCAGTCGACTGATGGCGACGAATCAGCCTTTGTGCTAGGTCAAAACGGATAACGTTTGATGCGGCCACTTCGCGATAAAATTTGGACAACCTCGTGATCTGTTCCAAAAAAAAGGAGACAAATTCAGAGGCCAAAATCTATAAAAGGAGGGAAGGATTCCAACTCCACAGATTATCAAGTTTATTCATCAAGTGCTCCTACAACGCCAACGCTCCAACGCCGTCATAACGCCGACGCGACGACAAGTTCAAATCTCCTTCGTCGGCAGCAGTAGCAAGTAATTATTTTTATTGTATTCTTTATTTTAATCGTAACGAGGTGAGGTAGGCTTGTTGCCTTATCCTCGTACATTCGGTTTTTGTGATCGTTGTCTCCTACCTCTAACGAGGAGGAGACGTTATAGTGCTTTGCCCTTCGTACGCGGTCTAGGATCGATAGGGCCTTGGAGTAGCAACCGCTGGGTTGTGAACCAAGTAAAAATAAACGTGTTCCTTTATTTTCTGCTGCTCTTACTCATTTAATTGTCTACTCGAATGAAATGTCGAAAAGATTTACGATCGCTATTCACCCCCCCTCTAGCGACGCCTCTCGATCCAACAATTGGTATCAAAGCGAGGGCGCTAAGATTTGGTGAAACCACCAATCTAGCACGTTTTGGTTTTCTTTTCGTATTTTTCAATTCGTATCTTTCTTAGGTTTTTATTCCTCCTGCACTACTAATCCAAGACGAAGTCTTGGTACCTTTCTTTTGGCTATGTGCTTGCAAGTATTCTCCCTTGGAGTAGCCGACGGTAAAATGACCATAACTTTTCGCACAAGTGGACTCATGTAACGATCTACCTACCAAATCGAAGCCCTCTGAGAGATCTACATTTCTTATGAGGGTTTACCCTCGTAACAAGCTGTTTCCAGCCCCAAAATCCAACGTTTAATAGCCTTTTCGGGGTCACCGAAGGTCGTATGTTTCTAGTTTTTGTTAGTTTCTTATTCTTCTTATTTATTTCTGTTTATTTCCTATTATTTCCCGCACTACTAATCCAAGACCAAGTCTTGGAATTCTCTTTGGTTTTTATTCGTGTTTTTGCAAGAGACTTAATGGCTCACATTGAGGGGTATAGCACCACCCGACCTCCGTTCTTTAACGGAAATTATTTCCGTTATTGGAAAGGTCGGATGGAGTGTTTCTTGAAAACACAAGTCGAGACTTGGATAATAATTCAAACCGGCTTTGCTCTACCCACCAATGATCAAGGAGAGCCCTTGGATTTCAATAAGTGGACAAATACAACCAAGAGGCAAATCGAAGCCGATGCAAGAGCAACTCAAATATTACAATGTGGCTTGTCCAAGGAGGAGCTCAACCACATCGGTCCATTCATTAGCGCCAAAGACCTCTGGAACAAATTGATTGATCTACACGAAGGGACGCCCGATGCTAAGGTATGTAAAAGAGATTTACTTTTAAATAAACTGTACAATCTAAAGATGCAGGATCGCAAGACTGCCACCCAATTACATGTGCAGATCCAAGACATCGTCAATGGTCTTCACTCGATCTGGCAACCTGTAGAGAACCGGAACCTTATAAGGTACGCTTTAAATGCTTTCCCTAGGACTACCTTGTGGGCATCCATTGTCGATGTCTACAAGGTCTCTAAGGACCTTTCAAAGCTTAGGTTAGATGAATTATTTTCCGAGTTTGAACTTCACGAGCAAACTAACGTGGTCCGGGCCGAGAAAGGTATTGCTCTACTTGTAGGACAAAGAAGCAAGCCACCTACTAGGCAAGTAGATGAACTCAAACCCGAAGACGAATCAGAGTCCGAATCAGAAGAGGTGGAAGCAATAGTGAACGTTGTGCAGAGAATAGTTCGAAAAGAAAGAATGAAATTGAAGTACGAGAACCAAAAGAAAAAGGGAGCAAGAAAAGCCTTCCATGCAACTTGGAACAACAAAGAAGACATAGCTTACATGGCATGACCGGAGGAGTCCTAGTTAGAATCTGAAGCTGAGTCCAACTATAACATCGACTCCGAACTCGAGGACTACTTCGAGAAGCAACTCAAAGCTGGACCAAAAGAGGAAATTAAGGTTAGCCTCTCACTAATTCATATGCTTTACAATACAATTAAAATGCTTAATAGGAAATTAACTAAGTTCGAGTCTAGGGTTGAGTCATTACTTGAGGAGGTTGAAACCCTCAAGTAAGAGGCTACTATAACCTCTTCAACTAGTCAAGTTCAAGAAGAAAACTCAACCCAAATTGAAAAACTTGAGGAGGAGAATTCTCTCTTGAAAGACCGAGTTCAAGAGGTTGAGGCTAGGTTGGAAAGGTTCACATTGGGATCTAAGAACCTTAATCGACTACTTGGAACCCAAAGAGCCGTGTACAACAAAGCCGGACTCAGATTTAAGTCAAAGACTACGAATAGGTCTTATATGTCTATCGTAAACCGTAGTCATCAAAGAGTCCAAGCATGGGTCCCAAAGGTTTTATTGAACTCACATGTAAGGACTAATAAGGTTTGGATTCCCCATGATCAAGTTCATTATTTGAATAGACCATATTGGTTCAATGGTCCAGGGGGAGCTAACACTAAAATAGTATACCCGCTTACTTAGCAAAACCATTGCATATTTTACTTTAATTTTTAGAATGGCTAGATAGGGTAAATGGTTAGTCAACTCTTGACAACATAGTATCAGGACGCGGCGAGATGATAGTACGTTAGGGAAACAAAGTCTCGTGTATTCGAGCTAGATAAGGTGTATCTAGCTTGGTGCACTTGACCGAGTAGAACTAGCTGAAGCTACCTCGTCGTATCCTAAACTAGTTAGACCAAGAAGTAACCCTAAGTGACTTAAGTGATATTTTCTTGAATTTGGCTTTGTCTAAGGAAGTGGTCGTTGTTCCGATCAAAGAAGGCCCCTGTGCCTCGCCACGACCTGGAAGCCAGTTTCTCGAAAAGTTACTTAACGATCTAAAGGTTAAATCCGAATCTAACCCAAGGTTGACTATCTTTAATCAATTTAAAATCATCTCACAAAACATATAAGGTGAACAAATTTTTAGACACATAGAATGGGTGAGATGTTAAGGATAATTGAAATATACTTAAAACAATCTCTTCAAAATACTACTTATATTCTCAACTATTGTACTTAACAACTCTTAGGCCAAAGTTTAGCGCCCCCTACATCTCTTATACTTCATATATTTGACTAAGGGGGAGAGCAAACTAACCCTAAGGGTTATATTATAAACCTTTAGATTATTGGTGCAGAGGGACACACCTCGAACCAATCTATCTAACTACTGCTAGACGCATGCTTGGACTCATATTTGATTTATCTAGATGCATGCATATACGATATTGTTTTCAAAACCCTATTTTATACAAAAACCCAAAAAAAATTTTGATTTATGGCAAAAGGGGGAGAAGAGCAAAAGTTAAGGGGGAGTAACATAAAATTTAATTTTTAAAATTAAATTATCTCTTTCAAAACTCACCTAGGGTTAAGGGGGAGTTTTTGGAAATGATATTCATCTTCACATTCATCTTCTACTATACTTGTTTTATGCTTTAATTTTCCTTAACTTTGTGTTGGTTTGCCATAGATCAAAAAGCGGGAGATTGTTGGTGCAGGGGTACTAGATAATCGAACCTGTGTTTTGATTATGGCAAAGACACAAAGTTAAGTTTACATCGTTATCTCACGAGCTAAATCAAGTGTGAAAAAAAGTGCTAAAGCTGGAGCTGAAGGCTAGCGACACCCGGAGGAAGCCGCGGTGGTCGGGCGACACTCGAGTGACTTCGAAGGGAGCCGAAGGAATCGAGTGGAAGGCCAGAAGCGAGAGCTACAAGGTAAGTATCGAGGAAAGCTCGTGTGAGTGAGAGATTGTAAGGTCACGTCCTCTTTATGGGGATGACCGTAGGCGGCGATCCGACTAAGACTTCTTGTGGAAGGTCTAGGTCGAGATCAGACGGTTAGAAATCGTCGTATTTATCATTTTCCGAGCTAACCTCTTACTGTAGGGAAGTGGCCAGGCTGGCAGTCGACTGATGCTCATCAGTAGACTGATGGGAGGCATCAGTCGACTGATGGTGATGAATCAGCCTTTGCGCTAGGTCAAAACGGATAACGTTTGACGCGGCCACTTCGCGATAAAATTTGGACAACCTCGTGATCTGTTCCAAAAAAAAAGGAGACAAATTTAGAGGCCAAAATCTATAAAAGGAGGGAAGGATTCCAACTCCACAGATTATCAAGTTTATTCATCAAGTGCTCCTACAACGCCAACTCTCCAACGCCGTCATAACGCCGATGCGACGACAAGTTCAAATCTCCTTCGTCGGCAGCAGTATCAAGTAATTATTTTTATTGTATTCTTTATTTTAATCGTAACGAGGTGAGGTAGGATTGTTGCCTCATCCTCGTACATTCGGTTTTTTTGATCGTTGTCTCCTACCTCCAACGAGGAGGAGACGTTATAGTGCTTTGCTCTCCGTACGTGGTCTAGGACTGATAGGGCCTTGGAGTAGCAACCGCTGGGTTGTGAACCAAGTAAAAATAAACGTGTTCCTTTATTTTCCACTGCTCTTACTCGTTTAATTGTCTACTCGAATGAAACGTCGAAAAGATTTACGATCGCTATTCACCCCCCCTCTAGTGACGCTTCTCGATCCAACATAAAGAGGTGAAGGAAGACAATACATCTGGGGATGATTCTGAGGAGGAGGTAATCAGAGTCTCTCTCCCTAAGAAGGATCCTTCATAGATTTATAAACAATCGAAGGGAAAGAAAAAATGTGTTGCTCTCGTGGAGGAAGAAAGGTCTGATGGAGAAGGTTCCCTCGCGAATGCTATCCTAAAGGTTGAAGAACAGAGTCCTTTTGTAGATAGTATTCTGAATGAAGAGTTACCTCAGCACTTTTGGATGTCTTAGATGCTCGAGTATACTGGTTCCTCTGATCCTAAGGATCATTTGGGTGAATTTGAAAATTTTGCTTTATTATATCATTATACTGATGGGATTAAATGTCGAGTGTTTCTTACTACATTAGTAGAACCAACACAACAATGGTTTAATGATTTAAAGTCACAATGTATTGCTTCATTTAAGGATTTCTTGGAATTATTTTTAAGGCATTTTTCTAGTTCTAAGAAATATTTGCCTCAACCATTGAGTCTTTTTAATCTCAAGCAGAGAGAACAAGAAAGTCTTTGGCAATATGTGTAGAGGTTTACTCAGTCGGCACAAGAAATTCCCGCTATAGAATTTGGCATGGTAGTAGGAGCCTTTACTCAAGGGCTCTGAGAGGGAGATTTCTTCAAATCTCTAGCTAAAAACCCTCCTATGGATTTTGATATCTTATTGTCTAGAGCTGAGAAGTTTATTAATCTAGAGAATGCCTAGAAGTATCAACAGTATTCCCGGGATCACATAATGATAGAATTTCCAGAGCGACAAGTGGGATGGGTAAGGCCCACCCATCCTTTAGGAGAAATATCCATGTATATTCCTCAATTAAGGTTTTCTAAGGAGCGTACTATGAATATATGTGAAGAGAAGTAGTTATTGAGAAGACCCTTTGGAGCCGCAAGAGGGCCTAGGTGGTTACCATCTTCTACTTTCTGTTATTTTCATCAAGATTATGGGCATAATACTCAGGATTGCCAACAATTAGATTCTGAATTACGGAGAATAATGGGGGCTCATCGGTACATCTGGAATATGGTTATGAATTCAGCTCTATATCAGCAGAGGTTTGGGGGAAGAAACTATGGTAGAGGAAATCCAGTAAGACCTCTTATGAATTGGTCTGTACAACCTGCTCAACCAAGGGAGATAGCTTCTAATAGAATAATGCCTACAAGCCAACCTCCTATAAGGGGCACTATTAATATGATTTTCGGAGGTTCCACTAATGGAGATTCAAATAGAGCTTGGAAAAGACATAGCCGGGAGGAGTGTGCAACTATAACATCTCTACCTAGAGCAGGAGGACCTCTTTTGGGTTTCGATCCCAGTGACTTAGAGGGAGTAATAACCCCTCATACTGATGCCTTAGTGATTTGGGCCCTTATTGCTAATTTTGATGTAGGAAGAGTTTTTGTAGACTTAGGAAATTCAGTGGATATTCGATATTGGCCAACCTTGGAGCAAATGAGAGTTAGTATAAATGACTTACAATTGGTTGGCACCTCCTTATTTGGTTTTTTGGACATGAGGTGTTGGATCGAGAAGCTTCGCTAGAGGGGGGGGATAGCGATTGTGAAATCTTCGTTTCTTTTCGTTCGTTTGATTAAGAATATGAGTAATGCAGCGGAAAAATAAATATGACAAATTTATTTTTACTTGGTTCACAACCCAGTGGTTGCTACTCCAAGGCCCTGTGATCCTTGACCACGTACGAAGGGGCAATCCACTATAGAGTCTCCTCCTTGTTGGAGGTAGGAGACAACGATCACAAAAATCGAGAGACAAAAACTTGAGGATGAGGCAACAAGCCTACCTCACCTCGTTATGATGAAAACTCCAATTACAAATTAAACAAACTAATACTACTGACGAATATGAATCTGAGATGAAGAGCTCGTCGTCAGCGTGTTGGCGTGGTCAAAGCGTAGCGTTGTTGGAGCACTTGGGAGCAAAGAATTGATGAAAAAGGGTTCGAGTCCTCGCCTCCTTTTATAGACTCGTGCCTTGGAATTAGTCCAGATCCAGATCTTCAATTTGTGGAACTTATCACGAGGTGGCACATTATCTTATTGCGAAGTGGCGACATCAAACACTATCCTTTTTGACCTAGCACACAAGGTTGATTCGTCGCCATCAGTCGACTGACATCAGTCAACTGCCAATATTCAGCAGTCGACTACCAGGCTGGCCACTTCCCTGCAATAAGAGGTTAGCATGGAATATGGTAAATATGATAATTCCTTACCGTCCGATCTCGACCTAGACCTTCCACTGGAAGTCTTAGTCGGATCGCCGCTTATGGTCATCCCCATACAGAGGACACAACCTTACCATCTCTCTTCGCACTCATGCTTACCTATGGTCCTTTATGACCTGTGTCTTTGCTTTCAGTCTTCCACCTAGGTTCTTCGACTCTCATGAAGTTCTCTTGGTGTCGCCCGACCACCACGATTTCCTGACTCGGGATTCTCCGGGTGTCACTGACCTTTGGCTTAGCTTAACCATTTTCTGCACACTTAATTCAACTCATGAGATAACAATATGACCTTACATTTGGATTTTTGCAATAATCAAAACCTAGGTTCGATTATCTGGTGCCCCTACATGAACATGAGGTGCAACTAATGGGTCAAGTAAAATGGCCTCTATCATTAGGAGAGGAGCAAAGGAGAAGAATAGTACTTATTAATTTTATAGTGGTGGGCATGCCTTCTTCCTACAATACTATTCTGGGACGACCTGTCTTGAGCAGTTTACAAGTGGTGGCTTCTCCTTATCATTAGAAAATTAAATTTCCTGTTGGAAATGAAGTGGGGGAAGTTAGGGGTGATCAACGGCTCTCTCGGAGGTGTTATGTGGATGCTATTTGAACGGGATAGAAGGGAAAATCTATTGGTAAATCTTTGCAGAAGTTTCGTCAGTATGGAGATACAGTGTGTGTTATTCAGAAAGGGGGTGTTGAAGAAATAGAGGAATCCGATAAGGAGGTAATTGTGTTAGATGATAAGTGTGTTGAACATATTACATTTATAGCTCGGGATCTTCCTGTACAGCTTAAGATTGATTTGATAAAATGCCTTATTAAAAATATTGACATTTTTGCATGGTCTCCGTAGGACTTAGTAGGAATTGAACATATTATTATGGAGCATAGGTTGTATATTTTGCCTACTGTAACTCTTGTGAAGCAGAAGCGTTGTCACTTTGGAGCTGAAAAGGATGCTATCATTAGAGAGGAAGTGCATAAGTTGTTAAAGGCAGGACATATTAGAGAGGTGCAGATGTAGTGCTAGTGCCCAAACCTTCTGGAAAATGGAGGATGTGCATGGATTTTAGTGATCTCAACAAGGGTTGCCCAAAAGATTCTTATCCTTTTCCCCATATTGATCAGCTAGTAGACTCCACTGTGGGACATCAATTTATTTCTATGATGGACGCTTATCAAGGATATCAATAGATACCCTTGGCATTAGAAGATCAAAGTAAAGTTATGTTTATTACAGCCGAGGGGACTTTCTGTTACATTGTTATTCCCTTTGGACTTAAGAATGTTGGGGCTACTTATCAGAGGTTAATGGATAAAATTTTTGAGAAGAAGTTGGGAAGGAATTTGGAGGTGTATGTTGATGACATCTTAGTTAAAACTCTACAACCCGAGCAGTTAATATCTGATTTGGAGGAAACTTTTAGTACTTTACGCAAGTATAGAATTAAGTTAAATCTAGAAAAGTGTGTATTTGGAGTTACTCAAAGGTGTTTCCTGGGTTATATTATTACTAAGCAGGGTATAAAAGCTAATCCTAGTGAGATTGATGCTATTCAACAAATGCAGCCTCCAAAAAACTTGAGAGAAGTGCAACGATTATTAGGCAGAATCACTGCTTTATCTCGGTTTATATCTCGGTCAGTAGATAGAAGTCTTCCTTTCTTTAAGATATTAAAAAGAGCCGCTCGGTTCCATTGGGACGAACACTGTGATAAGGCTTTTCAATCTCTAAAAGAGTATTTGTCCGAACCACCTTTCCTAGCTAAGCCTCAACTCAGGGAGATGTTATAGGTATACTTGGCTCTTTTTGAAGTTTCTATGAGTTCAGTGTTAGTCTGGCAGGATAAGGGTCAACAACATCCAATTTATTATATAAATTATCTATTAAAAGGACCTGAGGTTCATTATACTAATTTGGAGAAGCTGACTTGAGGATTGGTTTTAACTGCTCATAGGTTATGACCCTATTTTTTTATCACATCCCTTGGTGGTGCTCACTAATACTCCTTTGGGCAGAATACTTACTCACCCAGAGGCTATAAGAAAACTTATTAATTGATCTCCTAAACTCTGTGAATATGATATTACCTATCAGCCTCGCACCTCTATTAAGGCTCAGGCATTAGCTGATTTCTTGATGGAGACTGTACATAAAAAGGAATGTGATCCATGGATGATATATGCAGATGGTTCTTCTAAAAAGGAAGGTTGTGGAGTTGGAGTAATTTTGATTTCACCCAAGGGGAAGATGTTAGGTTAGCAGTCAGATTGCATTTTAGGGCCTCTAATAATGAAGCTGAATATGAAGCTTTACTTATAGCTTTGCAAGCTACCAAGAATATAGTAGCTGAGCGGGTGATAATGCATATGGATTCTCAATTGGTGGTGCAACAGATTGGGGGAGGATTTAAGATTAAGGATGATAAGTGTAAGAGTTATTGTGAATTAGTAGAGAAAGCCAAGGGGGTTTTTTCAGAGGTATTGATAAAAATGATTATTCGAGAGAAAAATTAGAAAGCTAATGAATTGGCTTAATTGGCTAGCTCTTTGGGGAATTAGAGTACTCGTGAAGTGATTGGACAAATTGAATTATTACCTCAAGGAGAAAGATTGGAAGAATTGATAGAGGATTATTGGAGAAAAAAGTTGGTTTCATTTTTTCAAGATAAAAAAGGTGCCAAGTGATCCTGTGAGGGTTCGACAGTTCAAGCAGCAGGTGCTACATTTCTGTATGTTGAAGAGAATTCTGTATAAAAGAACCTATGCTGGACCTTTTCTACAGTGTTTGGGAAAGACAGAAGTCAATTATGTATTGTGAGAAGTGCATGAAAGAGCTTGCAGAAGTCATATAGGAGGTCGGTCATTGGCTCAGAAGGTGTTGTTAGTTAGATATTTTTAGCCTACCTTAATGAAGGATTCTATTCAATTGGTACAATAATGTGAAAGTTGTCAAAGACATTGTAATTAGCAGCATCAGCTGGCTAAGTATATGAAGGTAGTTGTGTCAGCTTGTCCTATTGATCAGTATGGTATAGATATAGTAGGACCATTTCCGGTCGGGATAGGTCAAAAGAAATTTTTATTAGTGGCTATTGATTATTTTTCTAAGTGCGTTGAGGCTGAACCTTTAGCTCGTATTACAGAGCAAATGGTATTGAAGTTTCGATGGCAGAATATTGTGTGTCATTTTGGTATTCCTAGAAAGTTGATATCAGATAATGGATAACAGTTTCAGGGTAAGAGATTGGAAAAATGGTGTCGAGATTTTAAAATACAGCAAGTGTTTACATTAGTAGCTTATCCTCAAAGTAATAGCCAAGCTAAGGTCACTAATAGAGAATTAGTGCATGGATTAAAGAATAAGCTGGAGCATGTAGGAGGTAGTTGGGTGGAAGAATTGCCTAGTATACTATGGTCTTTCTGAACCACTCCTAGGAGGGCTATAGGAGCAACTCCCTTTAGTATGGTATATGGTTCAGAGGCAGTGCTGCTTGTAGAGGTCACGATGGAGTCTGCTCAAGTAGTGACCTATATCCCGATAAACAACAGGGTGGCTCGGCATATGAAGTTAGATTTAATTCAAGAGAAGAGAGATGTTGCTTTATATCACGTTGAAAGGTATAGGACACAAGTAATAAAAGATTATAATAAAAAGGTAGTGCCTCATGCTTTTCAGGTAGGAGATTTAGTATCAAAGAAAGTATTGCCCGAGGGATGTAAGGGTAAGTTGGGACCCAAGTGGGAAGACCCTTTCCATGTGGAGAGTCGAGCGGGGATGGGAGCTTATTGCTTAATGGATGCTCAAGGAAGCCTTTTGGTAAGACCATGGAATGTGTATCACTTGCACCCTTATTTTAGTGGATAACCATTGTAAAATTTGTGTTTTTTTAAATAATACAATATAGGATAAGTTGCATATTGTATTTCAAGTGTTATACCGAATACAAGTTATTACATTTTGTCAATATTGGATGGAAAAGGAAAAGATAACAATTCAGGTGGAGTACGATCAATTGTATCGTCTATATCTAAAAAATGGGTGGAATACCCGGGAGGTAGATAGCTCGCTATTTGGAATTGATTAATGCAATCTTGGAAGCCCCATTGCAGGAAGCCAAAGTCTTGATCTAAGAACATGTCGTTGATGGTGGCCGAAGTCCAAAATGTTTCTGTTGTATTGATTGTGCCTTCTTTGGATGATTTGGCTTTTAGAATGTCTAAGGTATTCTGGTGGTAAGTTGTTTGGAAGACGGGTTGATAATTCTGTTCGGTCATATTGGGTTTTTATGTAAGAAGTCTGAAGTTCTCTTTCGATTTTTTAATAGGCATGCTATAAGGATAACTCTCAAGTTTTGCATTTTTGTAGTTTTTCTTGAGAGTATTAGCATATTGAGCTCATTGACTGTTTAAGTGAGTTATACTTGTAATGCTTTGCAAGGTTAAGTGTTAGTATCAAATAGAAGGTATAAAGTAAATGTAATTCTGTAGAATGAAAGAGGAGACATGATTAAATAATGTATTACTTAGGTGCATATAGAAAAGTACCTAGTGGGATAAGGTTTTTTTGATGTTATTGTTGTATACAAAAAAAGTAGTAAAAGACTTTACCCGGTGTATCAGTCAACTGTGTTGGTGCCTATAAGATCCACATATCTCCATAATGTCATTATATTGTCCACTTTGGGCTCAAGCCCTCATGATTTTGTTTTTGGGATTTAAGATACCAATTGTTAGTGCCTATAAGATTCATATATCTCCACAATAATATGATATTGTTCACTTTGGGCCTAAGCTCTCATGGTTTTATTTTTGGGTTTTACCCAAAAGGTCACATACAAATGGAGATATCTTTTTATCTTATAAGCACATGATCTTTTCCATGTCTTATCAATGTTGGACTTTGATTGTATTCCCCATACTCCCAACAATCTCCCCCTCAAATGAAGGACCACATTTAGTCCCCCTGAAGCTTATCCATCCTTGAAGGACTTTCTTTGCTTGATGTTCGATCCTGAACCCACCAGGACTTCTTGCCAACTGTCTGATCCTCCTAACCCAACTAGACTTTGTTAGTAATATATATGAGAGATGTCCTAAGGCAATAGCCTTTTGTATGAACCATTTATATGATAAATGAAGATTCACTATTTGAGTATACATGTTTCATGTATTTGATTGGATCTTAAACTCATTTACTGAATGTCCACGATGCGATTCACAGCATGAGAGAATTTATGATTGGATCACAACTAGTGAGTATCTCTACATGTGTAATTGTGATGTATCGAAAATATCCCTAGTCGATGAATTGATGAATTTGGACACCATCAATTCTGTCGAGACTAGCACGAGGTATACTCCTTGGTGTATCCAAGCAGCTGATTCTCACTGGCTGGAGACATTGTGATGTCCGGAGTTAATCGTGGATGCTAGTTATGGTAACTAATTCATTGGAGTGACCAGCCATAAGACTTCATATGGTTCTCTGAATATATAGATATGTCAATGAAGTTCTTACTGTAGCTTAAGTGCGATGTTCCTTTGACTTGCGGTATTCAAGTCATCTTGATCTTGGAGACTTATGCTTTGACATCTTAAGCAAACGTCTCTAAGGAGATGTGGACCCGGGATGATTGGGTATAAGTCGAAATGATCGAAGGTGTTTGAATAGCCTATAAAGGATTTACCACTCCTTGCGAGGAGATGTATACCCATGGCCTCTTGTCGGATTGTTACTAAAGTCTTTGGCTAAAGCATTACATGTTTAGAGTAAGGTATTCTTCGATACATGTGGAGTAACTAGAATCCGTAGGACGAGGAAATGATACTTGGGCTAGGTGTGACGTAGTCAGCCTAGTGGGGACTGACACTATAGACCATGTCCTGAACCAAGTGGGTATAAGATGAGTGAAGGGAATGGGGCACGAATCATTCGAGCTGCTGAAGGGTTTCAGAAATAGTTCTGGATCAATCGTTGATCTTTTCGGTTAATTGGGGATCATGATGTACTACTAGGTGCCACTCATGATCGTTCTATAATTAATGGTTAATTATAGGCGGCCAACATAAACCGAGAACCTATTTGGTCACACGCATAACAAGCGTAATCCAAAGGATTTAAAACGAGCTTGAGAATGGGATTCTCAGACCGAGAGAAACTAGGTTTGGCTAGACCAAACATGAAGCGAGCATGAAATCATTTCAGTCGCAATGGAAGCGTGGATGGGTCGTGTCTTATGAACACATAATGGATGAACCAAAATGGTTTGGTTCTAATCCAATGGAGGAGAATAAACCAAAGGGTTTGGTTTATTTTAAACGAATGAACCAAAAGTTGGTTCGGTTCGTTTTAACTTAAAATAAACCATCATGGTTTGGTTTATTTTAACTTATCTTAATGGAGCGGGTTAACGGGCCTAATGGTTATGATCCAATAACCATTAAGAGAATTAGTTCTGTATAAAAGAGGGCTTAAGGGATAATTAAGCCCTAATCCAAAACCCTATCTTGAAGTTGCCGCCCACCTCCTCATTGGAGTTCTCGACGCCAACTCCTTGCCACCGCCCACATCTCCTTCAACCGGCGTCTAGAAGGAGCTTTCCTTTCCCCTCGCTGGCGTCGAGCTGCTGCCGGTTGCTGCTCCGGTGATCTCCTTTAGGTTTGGCATCAAGGTGAGCTTTATCTTCCCTTGGTTGGCCGGCGCCTATCTCCTCCACCAAAGCTGTCCAGTTTTCTGGATATCTTTTTCTCCTCTCGTCGGAGCGTCGTTTGGACGAAGGTTAGAGCTCCGACAGCGGCTAACTTACCGGAGATTCGATCTCCGGTAATCCTCTGAGGTGGAGGACGAAGGATTCGTCAATCGGTTGATGAATACCTCTCTGGAGAAGCGAGTTTTGAGGACTCGTTTTGGATTCGAATCGTGATCATCTCTCGATCACGTCGTCTTCAACACGAGGTTGGTAACCTGTACGAAGACGAAGCTCGTGGCTTAGCGAAGTCATCCTAAGGATACTCGGCGTGGATACGGATAGAGACGATTCTAGCGAGGATCGTTCCGGTTGATGCCGTTCCCGCTACACGTAATACGAAAGGTATAACGTAGTTAAATTTCCTTTTATTGCAAATTTAAATTTACGGTTATGTCTACACTTGTTGTACTATGCATGCGCGTGTTGTGTGTGTTGTAATAAATGTAGATTTATTATTTTTATTTCTTCCGCTGTGCACATGTTTACGAAACATGTACGAACACACACTCGCCGCGGTGCCGGAAACCCAACAGTGGTATCAGAGCCCAGGTTGTGGTTTGACATAATCGTAAAATGATTTTGCGATAGTCATAATATTATTTCTGGAAATTTTCTAATTTTGGAAATTTAGAAGTATTTATGGAAATTTTTCAATTTTGGAAAGTCTAGAAGTATTTATTGAAATCTTCCACTTTTGGAAAGTTGGAAGTATTTATGGAAATTGATATTTTCCATAAATAAAATATTTGATTAGATTCTGAAAATTTGTTTCCTAATTTAATCATGATTTGATTTGGGAAATCAAATCTTAAAATATTTTATTTCCATAAGTAGTTTTGATGATTTAGGAAATTGGTTTCCTAAATTGATTTTCCTTAATCAACTATTTCCATAAATAAAATATGTGATTAGATTTGGAAATTTATTTCCTAATTTAATCATGATTTGATTTGGAGAATCAAATCTTAAACATATTTTATTTCCATAAATAGTTATGACAAATAAGGAAATTATGTACATGACATAATTGTATGCCATGTAATTGCATTAGATGCATATCATTATGTCATGCGTGTCGTGACATGTAGATGTATGTCATGTATGCCATGTCATGTAGATAATAGTTATTTGCATGCAAAGAGAATGAGACATAAAAACCCTAACTCAATATTAAAGCTTACACCTTCCATTAATATGGTTAGAACCAGAGTTCCGTTTCTTATTTGGGTTGTTGGACTCTCTCCAAGCCCGGCTCGAACCCGAACATGTTCAAACCATGGAATAGTTTAATACTAATATGGTAAGAGTCAGAGGTCAATCGTTAGCTTTGGTTGTTGGACTCTCTCCAAGCTGGGCTAATTGGTTGAATGCACTCTAACTATATTAAAACTATTTCTCGATTAATGGGTTGGCTTTAACCTGGAGCATTGGCTTGTTGGACTCTCTCCAAGGTCGATGTAAAGGGAGGTGAAGTTGGGTGCTATGCATATGATGCATACTTGTTAATGTGTTAACAACCCGATGTGTGTGTGAACATTCAATTAGTTGATAGCACATTGTGATAGTTGTATATACGTGATATGTAATCGGTATAGTTGATACCTACCATCATAGTTATGAATGGCTTGTTGGACTCTCTCCAAGGTTGTTCATAACTATGATGGATATCAGCCCATTCGGAGATGGACATACGATCTCCCAAAGTGATTTTGGGGTTTTTTGAAATTCAAAAAATGAATGGGATTTATAAATGTATATTGATGCATTTTAAAATCATTTTCTCATATATGCTCATTTTGTATTTCTAGGACAATAAATTGATCATGACGTCTTTGAATTTGCGCATTATTTTGGATTCAAACAAACTGACTGGGCCTAACTTCCAGGACTGGCTTAGAAACTTGAGAATTATTCTCAAGGCAGAAAAGCTAGCATATGTCCTTGAAGAGCCTCTTCCCAACCGTCCTAAGGACGATGCAACTCCAGACCAAATGTTGGTCTATCAGATGCATGTGGCAGATTCTGAGCTGGCGAGTTGCATCATGCTAGCGGCGATGGTACCTGAGCTGCAAAAGCAGCATGAGCATATGGATGCTAATACCATGGTCTTCCATCTTCATGAGTTGTTCGATGAGCAAGCGAGATCCGAAAGGTTCGAGGTCTCTAGGCTCCTCTTCACCACAAAGATGCAAGAAGGTTCATCTGTAGTGCAGTTTGTGCTAAAGATGAACGGGTACATCGAGCAGCTAGCTACCCTCGGGTTTGTGATGGATCATGAGTTAAGTATTGACTTAATTCTGCATTGTTTTCCCAAGAGTTTCTCACAATTTGTGATGAACTATCGGATGAACAAATTAGAATCCACCATTCCTGAGCTCCTCAATATGCTGAAGACTGTGGAGCCTTCTGTGAAGCATGAGGAGAAGGCGGTTCTGTTAGTTGATTTCTCAAGGAAAGGTTCTAAGAGGAAGGCAAAAGAACAGAAGAAAGGGAAGAATAAAAAGGCGAAGAAGGCAGAACCAACGCAAAAGGGCACTTGCCATCATTGTGGCAAGGAAGGCCACTGGCGAAGAAACTGCAAGATTTATCTTGAGTCCATGAAGAAGAAGAAGGCATCCGATGCCCCATCCTCTTCAGGTATCTTCGTTATTGATTGTCATTCTATTTCCTTATACACTTGGGTATTGGATACTGGGTGTGGATCACATATATGTAATGACATACAGGGGCTAAGGAATAGAAGAAGACTTGTCAGAGGGGAGTCAAATTTGCGAGTTGGCAATGGAGCAAAGGTTGCTGCGGTCGCCATCGGAACTTATTTGCTGAAGCTCCCTAGTGGACTGGTCTTGGAACTGGACAATTGCTATTATGTTCCTTCTCTAATAAAGAACATTGTTTCTATTTCCTGTTTAAATAGAAATGGTTTCCATTTGACGTTTAGTAACAATTGTTGTTATATAACTTTGAATGGCGTACTTTATGGAACTGGAACTTTGAGTAATGGCATTTATACGTTGGACGTATCCAGTGACATTTTCAATATCGAAGCGAGCAACACGCGTGCTCGAAAGGATAATCAAATAGACTCCTATATGTGGCATTGTTGTCTTGGCCATATAAGCAAGAAATGCATGTCCGAATTACACCGATGTGGAATTCTAGAATCGTTTGAATTGGATTCATACGATACATGTGAATCATGCTTAAAAGGCAAGATGACCAAGTTACCTTTCGAAAAGGTGAGCGAGTGGGAGAGTTACTAGGTCTAATACATACTGATGTATGTGGACCTATGTCAACTCAAGCTTTAGGAGGCTATAGCTACTTCATTACCTTCACCGATGATCACTCACGGTTTGGGTATGTGTTCTTGATGAAACACAAGTCTGAAGCCTTTGAAAGGTTTAAAGAATTCAGAAATGAAGTAGAGAAACAACATGACAAGAGTATTAAAATACTTCGATCGGATCGAGGTGGTGAATACTTGAGTCAGGAGTTTCTTGATTACCTAAGAGACAATGGTATATTGTCTCAATGGACTCCGCCATATACACCACAGCATAATGGTGTATCTGAAAGGCGTAACCGGACCTTGTTAGACATGGTCAGGTCAATGATGAATCATGCGAATCTTCCCAAGTCCTTTTGGGGTTATGCACTTCAGACAGCTGTTTACTTGTTAAACAGAATGCCTACCAAGGTAGTCTCAACTACTCCATATGAGATATGGAATGGTAAGAAACCTCATGTATCTTACTTGAAGATATGGGGCTGTCCTGCTTATGTGAAGCGGACTGTATCAGACAAACTGGATGCTAAGTCTGATAAATGTCTATTTATTGGATACCCTAAGGAAACAAGGGGTTACCAATTCTATCATCCTGTGGAACAAAAGGTGTTTGTTTCAAGGCAAGTTGTATTTCTAGAGAAAGAGTTTCTCTTGCAAGAAAACAGTGGGAGTGTCATCGAGCTTGAGGAGGCTCGAGAGACTCAAATAGACATTGATGAGATACCTGGTGAAGCACAACAGCCGACAACTCATAGTGATGAGCAATCGGCTGGACCTATTGTAACACCACATCTTCGTAGATCTGGTAGAACACGCAATATTCCTGAGAGATATGGATTTCTCGTAAGTGAATCGAACGACGTGTTACTCATTGATGATGAGGAGCCTACCAGTTATGAAGAAGTGCTGATAAGTTCAGAAAGGGATAAGTGGCTTGGTGCCATGAAGTCAGAAATGGATTCCATGTATGAAAACCAAGTTTGGAACTTGGTTGACCCACCTGAAGGCATAAAGCCTATAGGGTGCAAGTGGGTTTTCAAGAAGAAAACCGACATGGATGGTAATATGATTACCTATAAGGCTAGATTGGTGGCGAAATGATATCGTCAAAAGCAAGGTGTTGATTATGACGAAACCTATTCGCCTGTAGCTATGCTTAAATCCCTTCGGATGCTCCTAGTCGTAGCGGCTCATTATGATTATGAGATATGGCAGATGGATGTGAAAACAGCTTTCCTTAATGGAAACCTGCTCGAGGACGTGTATATGATACAGCCTGAGGGTTTCACATCGGTTGATAAAACCAAGGTATGCAAATTGCGACGGTCCATTTATGGATTGAAGCAAGCATCCAGGAGCTGGAATATCCATTTTGATGAGACAATCAAAAAGTTTGATTTCTCACAAAATCCAGACGAACCTTGTGTGTACAAGAAGGTTAGTGGGAGTGCAGTCGTGTTCCTAGTATTATATGTTGATGACATATTACTTATAGGAAACGATGTTTCAATCTTACAGTCAGTTAAGGTTTGGTTATCCAAGACATTCTCCATGAAAGACCTGGGAGAAGCAACCTACATCCTCGGGATTAAGATCTATAGAGATAGATCGAAATGGTTGCTTGGTCTTTCGCAGTCTACATATATAGATCGAGTGCTAAAGAGGTTTAGCATGTCAGAATCCAAGAAAGGTTTCCTACCCATCAGGCATGGGGTACACCTTTCGAAGTCTATGTGTCCGCGCACAGAAGACGAGAGGATTTGCATGAGTAAGATTCCCTATGCATCCGCAATAGGATCTATCATGTATGCTATGTTATGTACGAGGCCCGATGTATCGTATGCTCTGAGTGTCACGAGCAGATACCAGTCTGATCCAGGAATGGATCATTGGGTGGCTGTTAAGACGATCCTTAAGTACTTAAGAAGAACTAAGGATGTGTTCCTAATATATGGAGAAGGGGACATGGTGATACGCGGGTATACGGATGCCAGCTTCTAGACAGACAAGGATGATTCCAGGTCTCAGTCTGGATACGTGTTCACCTTGAATGGGGGCGCAGTGAGTTGGAAAAGTTCCAAACAAGACACTGTAGCGGATTCTACCACTGAGGCAGAATATATTGCAGCTTCGGAAGCAGCAAAGGAAGCGGTTTGGATCAAGATGTTCGTTTATGAACTTGGTGTGATTTCGGCCATTGTTGAAGCAATACCCGTCTACTGCGACAACAATGGAGCAATTGCACAGGTGAAAGAGCCAAGGTCTCATCAATGATCCAAACATGTGCTTCGCCGCTATCATCTTATCAGAGAGATCATCAGTAGGAACGAAATACAAATCGAGAAAATTCCCACTGAAAGGAACTTAGCGGATCCTTTGACTAAAGCATTACCTCAAAGTAAGTTTAAGGGTCATGTTAGTACTTATGGTTTTGGATACCGTAGCGATTGGCATTAGGCCAAGTGGGAGTCTGTTAGTAATATATATGAGAGATGTCCTATGGCAATCGCCTTATGTATGAACCATTTATATGATAAATGAAGATTCACTATTTGAGTATACATGTTTCATGTATTTGATTGGATCTTAAACTCATTTATTGAATGTCCACGATGCGATTCACAGCATGAGAGAATTTGTGATTGGATCACAACTAGTGAGTATCTCTACATGTGAAATTGTGATGTATCGAAAATATCCCTAGTCGATGAATTGATGAATTTGGACACCATCAATTCTGTCGAGACTAGAATGAAGTATACTCCTTGGTGTATCCAAGCAGCTGATTCTCACTGGCTGGAGATATTGTGATGTCCGGAGTTAATCGTGGATGCTAGTTATGGTAACTAGTTCAATGGAGTGACCAGCCGTAAGACTTCATATGGTTCTCTGCATATATAGATATGTCAATGAAGTTCTTACTGTAGCTTAAGTGCGATGTTCCTTTGACTTGCGGTATTCAAGTCATCTTGATCATGGAGACTTATGCTTTGACATCTTAAGCAAACATCTCTAAGGAGATGTGGACTCGGGATGATTGGGTATAAGTCGAAATGATCGAAGGTGTTTGAATTGCCTATAAAGGATTCACCACTCCTTGCGAGGAGATGTATACCCATGGCCTCTCGTCGGATTGTTACTAAAGTCTTTGGCTAAAGCATTACATGTTTAAAGTAAGGTACTCTTCGATACATGTGGAGTAACTAGAATTCGTAGGACGAGGAAATGATACTTGGGCTAGGTGTGACGTGGTCAGCCTAGTGGGGACTGACACTATAGACCATGTCCTGAACCAAGTGGGTATAAGATGAGTGAAGGGAATGGGGCACGAATCATTCGAGCTGCTGAAGGGTTTCAGAAATAGTTCTGGATCAACCGTTGATTTTTTCGATTAATTGGGGATCATGATGTACTACTAGGTGCCACTCATGATCGTTCTATAATTAATGGTTAATTATAGACGGCCAACATTAACCAAGAACCTATTTGGTCACACGCATAACGAGCGTAATCCAAAGGATTTAAAACGAGCTTGAGAATGGGATTCTCAGACCGAGAGAAACTAGGTTTGGTTGGACCAAACATGAAGCGAGCATGAAATCGTTTCAGTCGCAATGGAAGCATGGATGGGCCGTGTCTTATGAAGACATAATGGATGAACCAAAATGGTTTGGTTCTAATCCAATGGAGGAGAATAAACCAAAGGGTTTGGTTTATTTTAAACGAATGAACCAAAAGTTGGTTCGGTTCATTTTAACTTAAAATAAACCATCATCGTTTGGTTTATTTTAACTTATATTAATGGAGCGGGTTAACGGGCCTAATGGTTATGATCCAATAACCATTAAGAGAATTAGTTCTCTATAAAAGAGGGCTTAAGGGATAATTAACCCTAATCCAAAACCCTAGCTTGAAGTTGCCGCCCACCTCCTCATTGGAGTTCTCGGCGCCAACTCCTTGCCGCCGCCCACATCTCCTTCAACCAGCGTCTAGAAGGAGCTTTTCTTTTCCCTCGCCGGCGTCGAGCTGCTGCCGGTTGTTGCTCCGGTGATCTCCTTTAGGTTTGGCATCAAGGTGAGCTTTATCTTCCCTTGGTTGGCCGACGCCTATCTCCTCCACCAAAGCTGTCCAGTTTTCTGGACATCTTGTTCTCCTCTCGTTGGAGCGTCGTTTGGACGACGGTTAGAGCACTGACAGCGGCTAACTTACCGGGGATTCGATCTCCGGTAATCCTCTGAGGTGGAGGACGAAGGATTCGTCAATCGGTTGACGAATACCTCTCCGGAGAAGCGAGTTTTGAGGACTCATTTTGGATCTGAATTTGGATTCGGATCGTGATCATCTCTCGATCACGTCGTCTTCAACACGAGGTTGGTAACCCGTACGAAGACGAAGCTCATGGCTTAGCGAAGTCATCCTAAGGATACTCGGCGTGGATACGGATAGAGATGATTCTAGCGAGGATCATTCCGGTTGATGCCGTTCCCGCTACACGTAATACGAAAGCTATAACATAGTTAAATTTCCTTTTATTGCAAATTTAAATTTACGATTATGTCTACACTTGTTGTACTATGCATGTGTGTGTTGTGTGTGTTGTAATAAATGTAGATTTATTATTTTTATTTCTTCCGTTGTGCACATGTTTACGAAACATGTACGAACATACACTCGCCGCGGTGCCGAAAATCCAACAAACATCCTGTCAGTTGTCCATCCCTTCTGGCCCAACTGGACTTCCTATCAGTTATTCGGTCCTCCCGACCCAACTGGACTTCCTGCATGTTGTCTGGTTCTCTTGATCCGAACATGGGAGCTCTACTTCCTTCATTCGAGGTCCATGGCTTGACATGGTCCATGGCTTGACATGACCATGACTATGATACCAAATGTTAGTACCTATAAGATTCATATATCTCCACAATGGTATGATAAGGCCTTTTGGGTAAAGCCCAAAAACAAAACCATGAGGGCTTAGGCCCAAAGTGGACAATATCATACCATTGTGGAGATATATTAATCTTAGAGGCACTAACAAACTGCGGGAGGCTATCATGGAACTTTGCAGGAAAAATTACACGCGGTTTATATAGTACAAATTCAGGAGTGATATAGTAAAATTTATTACAAGATGGGCAGTACAGACAACTTAAGTGTTGGCAGTTATTTAAATAAATAAATAAGAAGTGTATAAGGGTGTTCAAATTTTGTTACAAGACCTATACAGGTTATAGTATAAGGATGCAAAATTGATATCTGTAGGGTATTACACGAATTTGGAAGTAAACTTTTATTACAGGAGTGATATGGAATCTCATGGAAACAAACACACATGAAGTATGCACAATACAAATGCGGAAGTAATAAGGCAGAGTGATCATTGCAAATTGTAAATACATATAACACTTGCAAAAAAGCTGAATATTCATTCACAAAATAAGACAATTTCATTACAAAAGGCTGGTTATTCATTTTTGGTACAAATTTAGGATTCCGAGTCGGTATCCGACTCGATGTTGAAGGCCTCCAGTGGAAATTTGTTGTAGGCTTCCTCTATATCCAGATTAATGTTAGGTTGATTGGGTGAGAAATATTTTTTCTCATTGGCTACTTGCAGTACACCTTCAAAGCCTCTCTGAAAGTATCTTCCATATTTCTTTACTGTTTGGGCTCGGAGTTTTGTTTCTTCGGCTACCCAGTGCTCAGCTTCAGTTTCTTGCATATTAGTTAACTCTCTATGGAGTTGAGAAGCTCAACGTGTTTATTCATTGGCAACCTCTGATATTTTTTGAAAGTGATGCTTCAGTACATGGAAATGGAATTAAAATTCATCTAAGTTGTCATGTGTTTTATCCTTGAGCTCAATAAAGGCATCTATCAGATCTTCCATAGGTTGGAAACACTCGCCTGACTAAAAGTGCCAGTCCTTCTCTTTCTGTAATTTTTGAATTTCTAATTGGGAGGAGGTTGTCTATTGTGTTAGTGATTTTGCTTGCTCTCGTAATATCCTAATGGTGGTATCTTTGTTGGAATTCTCCCATCTAACCTTCTTTAGGTCTTTCCCATATTGGATAGAAGTTTTTCCCTTCTCTACTAGTAGACGGGCTCACTTGGCAGTCAAAGTTTGTACTTGAAATTGTAATTCTTGCAATTTTGGTTGGTATGCAACCTCTTTTTCAGCCCGGTCAGGAGAAGTTGGAGGATTAGTCTATAATCCTGAGGAGGTTGAAAGTTCATTAGGGCTGGTTTGAACACCCTTTGTTGAAGTTGAGGGTGAAGGTGGTATTATAGGAGGCTGATGTGTTTCTGTGTGGGAGGTTGAAGGGTTAAATTGTTGGCTCTAAAAATCAGAAAACCATTGGCCAAATGTATGGAGTTTGGAGGTACTCTGAAAAATGAACAAAAGCAATATGAAAAGGTTTATATACACAGTGAAGTAAATTAGTAAAAGGAGAAAGCTTACCATCCAGAGCCTTTGTTGTAGCTCTTGTAAAAATAATGGAACTTTAGAAGAGGTGAAGAAGGTGCTGGTGCGGGGTGGAGGTTGATGAGGTCGTTGATAGGGGGGATGATGGCGGTGAAGCCCTTTGGAATGTATTTGGGCTCGTGAAGGAAGAGTGAGTGTTCAAGAGCTAGTCGGCTAGGAGCCATTTCGTACCAGGGAGGGTTGGAGGAGGAAGAAGTCATGAGGGGAAACTTGTCGCAGAAGGGTTGAAGATGTTGAGGAAGAAGGAAGCTAGGGTTTTCTGTAAAAGCAAAGAGGAGTTAACGGTTAAGTGTGAAAGTGTGGCGGTACCCTTTAAAGGAGAAGGGACAATGGTTTGTATCCTTGTCAATTTTTTCTATGGCAAAGGTTAAAAATATTTTTTCTTAGACTTTTTATGAGCCTAAGGGTTGACTAATACTCTTTTACAGGGGTCAATGGTTTTTTCTATGGCATTTTACACCTAATACAGAGCCTAAGGGCTAATTAATATGTTTTTGTAGGGGTTATTAATGTTTCTTATGTTTTTGACAGCTAATCAAATTCTCTCTAGTGGTTATCAATGACATTTTTTTATGGGTTTTTATGCTTAATCAGAATTTCTTCTTGCATACATCAATGATATTTTTTCTAAGGTTTTTCAAGCCTAATACAATTTTCTTGCAGGATTGGTAGTATTCTTTCTAAGTGTTATGGAGTGCAAAAATAACTTAAGGCTCTTACGCCTCATATAATAGCCTATGGGCTAGGTAGCTACATTCCCCCATGGGGACTATAACACCACCTATATGACGTATGTAAAATATTTTCAAGGCTCTTACACCTCCTATAACAACCTATGGGTTAGGTAGCTACATTCCCCATGGGGAACTATAACGCCAGCTATAATGGATAGGTAAATTGCTAACATTCAAGGCCCAGTGCCTTATATAACATTCAAGGCCCTATGCCTATTATGATAGCTTGTGGTTGATGGCATAATTTATATCAATAAATACTTGTGAAACTTCACTCGACTTTGCTCTTCAGTTTCACTAAAGAGAGGGAACTTATGATGGGTGTGGGGTTTTTAGTTAAGGTAGAGAAATTTTTTGTTTCAGTAGAGGCAGTTTCAGTAAATACTTGTGAAACTTCACTCGACTTTGCTCTTCAGTTTCACTAAAGAAGAGTAACTTATGATGGATGTGGAGTTTTTAGCTAAGGCAAAAAAAATTTCGTTATTAAAGACGACCATAGAGGTTTTTATTTTGTTAGTAAGGACAGTTTCAATAGATACTTGTAAAACTTCACTCGACTTTGCTCTTCAGTTTTACTAAAGAGGGGGAATTTATGATGGGGTTGAGGTTTTCTGATCAGTTAGAAGGTTTTCTGAGCAGTTCCCCGAGCAGTATATGTGATGCCTGAGCCAGGTAGGGGCATGTGTAGTAATTGTGTTTGTGGAGTAATTTGTGTGCTGACAGAGCAATTTATGCTTTTCCTTAGCAGCATGTATAATTCCTGAGCCCAGTAGGGATGAGTAGTGAAGTGTTGATTAGAGCTAAGTATAGTGTTGATAGAGCAGTTTATGCTTTTCCCGAGCAGTTTATGCATTTCTCGAGCAGTATATATAATTCCCAAGCCTAGTAGAGGTGAGTAGTGCAGTATTAATTAGATCTAAGTATAGTCTTGACAGAGCAGTTTATGTTTTTCCTAAGCAATCTATGTGTTTCCCGAGAAGTATATATAATTTACGAGCACAGTAGGGGTGAATAGTGTAGTATTGCTTAGAGCTAAATATAGTGTTGACAGAGCAGTTTATGTGTTTCTCGAGTAGTATATATAATTCTCAAACCCAGTAGTGGTGAGCAGTGCAATGTTGCTCAGAGCTAAATATAGTGTTGATAGAGCAGCCTATGTGTTTCCCGAGCAGTATATATAATTCTTAGGCCCAGTAGGGGTGAGTAGTGCAGTGTTGCTCAAAGTTATGTATAGTGTTGACAGAGCAATTTATGCTTTTTTTTAGCAGTATATGTTTTTCCTGAGCAGTGTATGTATTTCCCGAACCCAGTAGGGTGACAGAGGGCAGTAATGCTCAGAGTTAAGTATGGTATTGGCCAAGCAGTGTATATAGTTCCCGAGTGGTTAGTATATTTCCCGAGCCATTTGTGTATTCCCTGAGCAGTATGTTTTTTTCTCGAGCCATGAAGGGCTTTTGGGGATTCTTTCTAAATAAGGTGAAAGGAGGAAATATGGGTATTCTTGAGCACGAAAAGTGGCAGGAAGAATTCTAGAATGAAAAATATGATTAATATAAGATATTTATTATCGATCATTTATTTTATTAAATTAATGATTGGTAGGGAAATAGAAGGCACTTAAGGGATTCAAACGAGATATTTTGAAAAGGAACGGAAAAAGCGGTTACATCTCATAGCTTGGCAAGGGTATTAAAGTAAATTCACTTCAAGGAGAAGGCGGGATAAATGATAACTACAATTTTATCATGTTATTTTGGTCCTTAATATCAATGTTTTTATCCTCTAGAGTGATTTATTGTTGATTATTAACGTGTTTTATGAGTTTGGATTCATTTTGGACCTTATTGTAAATTCTCCTAAATTTTGGACTTATATGCAAATTTTATCTTTGTTTGTAGGAGATCGAGATGAGCCAATGGACTAGATTCAAGTTGGATCAAATATGGCTTCATCTAGGGTCATAATGAGCGTTTCAAGTTGATTTAATCTGATCCCTTCATCAAGATCGAAGGGAATCCAATTAAGAGATCAAATTTGAGCAATATGGACCATCCGATGGAAGCGACATGATTTTGAGCCATCTATCTAGATATGGAGAGATCCGGTCTATACATTTAGATCTAGACATCTTAGCCCTTCATCTAAATTCGATTGATCATGATTGTCCCTTCATATTGATCAGATTTGGCCAGATCGATCACCACCATTGGATGGAGTAGCCTAATTAAGCAAATAATTGATTAATCAAAACCTAGCTTTAATTGAGGGCTGAGATTGAGGGGCGAAATGATCGTACGGTCACAGAAAATCTTTTTAAAAATGTCACATTTTCTCACTCACCCAAATCGCGCAGAAATAGAAGCCTTCTTCCTCGCGCGAGCACAGCCAGTGGTGACACTTCTCCCTCACTCGCACGAGCTGTGCCCTCCCTCAACGAGCAACGGCAACACACAATGCAGCCGGCGGCGATGCTTCTTCTTCACTCGTGAGCGGTGGCCTTCCTCAAGCAGGCAACGACGACAGTTCGGCAACCCACTTCCGGCGACACTCCTTCCCTCCAGACGGCGACAATCTCATCCCCTCTGTCAGCAGATCGAGCTGTCGGGATTAGGACAATTTGGTCAACAATGAGCGGAGAGGTAGAAATTCCGACGAATTCCACCTTCTCACTGGTTCCATTCCTTCCCACAGTCGCGATTAGGTTGCTCCATCTCACCAGAACCACCCATATGTTTCTGGGATTAGGCAGTTCCGCCACCCCCCCCCCCAGTCGTTGAAGAGCTCTACCACCACTGTTCTGGTTCCCACCCCCTTTCCGTGGCCGGGATTAGGCCGCTCCGCCTTCGACATCCATCCATTAGTTGTCGGGATTAGGAGCTTCGCCAACCATCCGTCGGAGTAGTAGGTGCACCTTCCACCGCCGAAGGAAGCTGTTTAGGTTATTGTAGTCGCCGGAGAGGGAGGTCCCTTCTCCATGTGTTGAGGATCGTCAATTCACTATATTTGGAGTCAATTCATTGAATTGGATAGTTTGTTTACGTTATATTTGGATTAGTTTATTGAATTGTTATCATCCCCTAATTGTTGTTGTTGTAGTTTAGTTTGCAGTTAGTTTGTAGATTGACTTGTAATTTATTTTGTAGTTAGTTTATAGTTTGACTTGTAGTTTAGTTTGTAGTTAGTTTGTAGTTTAACTTGTAGTTTAATTTGTAGTTCATTTTAGAGTTTAATTAGTAGTTTCATTTGGATGTTTATCTTGTTGTTTACTTTAATGCTTTACTTTGATGTTTAATTTTAGTGTTTAATTTGATTGTTTATCCTACGTTTAATTAAGAGTTTAGCTGTAGTTTATTTTTTTGTTGATGAATTATTTATGCTAGTTGCAACTTTGCTTAGTTGTTCATTAGGTTAATTGTTCTGTCGCTTAATTGTTTAATTTTATGCTTTGCTTACACTTATATTATTCTGCATTTAAATTGTTGTTTAAATTTTTGTACTGTCTTTATGTTTTTGAATGTTCTTCTTTGAATGCTTATTTTATATCTCCTTTAATTTCATTACCATCATAGTTTAGTTAGATTAAGGTTTTAATTACCTGCATTGTTTTTCATTCAATAGGATTAGACTTTTAAATTCCAAACCCAATTTAAAATGAAAAATTCAAAGCAATAATTAATAATCCTAAGACTACTGTTCTATCAATTACACTCATTAGGAAATGATCCAGGTCATTCACTATGTTATATTAGTGTAGAGAGGGTTTGGTAATTAATTTGGAATGGTACTGTGACAATTCACCGTATCATTCAAATTTTGGCGTCGTTGCTGGGGAATGTAATGATGTTTAGTAGACTTAGGATTGTTTACCCATTTTTCAAAAAAAAATTGTTTAGGGCTTCATTCTGTCATTTTCTATATATTCATGTATTTTGTCATGTCTACTTCCTGTGTATTTTGATTTGTTTTTTGGTGTTTCAGGAAAGACAAGGAATTATCTTTTCTGAGAAATATCGATCTGAATTATCAGCAGTATGGAGACTACATTGGATCGAATTGCAGCTAGATCAAATTGCAATATCCATCAACCAGATGCAAGCACAAGAGTTCATTTAGCCTCCATCAAATACCATTTATATGGATATCAACACGCTTAGGGAGATGGATTGTGGAGTGAGTGATGGGCATGTATACGATTCAGCTACTCCATAGGACTCCTATGAACCATTATGCTGAGATGTGAATTCGGACACTGATGGATGTGAATTCATTGATGAAGTTGTTGTTGTGTCAGATGTTGAGGATGATGATATGGGAGTGGTGGATAGCTGGACACCCCCAGACTGGACACTCCCACCTGAGATCGAGTCTCCAAGAATATTGCTGATGAAGGCCCTGACAGATAATGCAATAATCCATCCCCCAAGCTGGAAACTTCTGTTGAATCGCCTACGACCTCCAGAGATAATATATGATGAGGCAATGATCATTTCGGAGGGAGCAGCATGGAACTACCCTGATCGCATCAAGAAAGCACTCACCTCCATTCAATTCATCCCACTCCCAGCCTGGATATTCTTACTGAACCGCCTCCAACCGCCAGGACCTCAAGGGAGTTTCCTCCATCTTATCTTCTTTTCTTTTCATTGTATATATATTTATTTTACTTTATTTTTTTTTGTTTTACTTGTTATGTTTCATTTGTTGAGTTTTTGTTTTGTAAGTGTTTTGAAATAATTTCTTATGCATTCTTTTATATCATCTTAGAAGTCATGAAAGCTAGTTAAATTTGATTGTCGAGTTTCGGGGATTTATTGTCATGAATGGATTAATTGATTGCATATGGTTACTACTAGGTGATGGATTCTGTGTTGATAGATTTAGATGTTTTTTCCCATTCCTAGTAAGGATTGTGCCTGTTTTTATTGCTTGTGTGTGGTGAACTTGTGGTTATTGTAACTCTAGAACTTGCTTTGATTATTTCGAGACTACACAACCATAGGTTTGTATGATTAAATGAAGGTTGAAGCTTCGCTTCTCGCTTCGCTTCCATCGCTTGTGCATGGCGATCCTATCATATGTCCCCGGATAAAAAAAAATTAATCCAAATGAAGATGGATTACCCAAGCAACCGATCCATCATCGTGCTATTCGATTTGAGTAGTCGCTTGAACAAACTTGTTGTTCAAGCAACTTAACTCTTATTCTCGATTAGCCGCAGAATAGATGATGTATGGATCACCAATTTTTGTGTTTATCTTCTGGGTCCATGATCATACAATTACAAACAAATTGCATAGAAGAAGAAAGAAACTTAAACAAGAATTATACCTCTTGATCTTCTATTGTATGACCTATCCTCTTCTTGGACATTGTGTGGGCAACGATCTTCCAAGAAATGAAGCCACCTAGACCACCTTCTCTCCTTCTTGCTCGCTCCAACACAAGCTGTCCCCTTATCCTCCTCTTGGCCGAACACCCTTCTCCTTCTCCCTTGCTTGTGTCAGCCACCAAGGAGAGCTCCCCTTCCTTGTTGCCACCGACCTAAGGGAGAACAAAGGGAAGAACCACCCACAAAGGAAGGTTGTTGCCGCCGACCAAAGAAGAAGGGTGAAAGCACCCTAACCGACGGTCACCAAGAGATGGAGAGGGATGCCCTTTTCTTGTATCCACCAGCCCTTACTTGAGGAAGAAGGGCGCCGACCACCAAAGGGAGGGGAGTGAGGAGGTGCCGGCCAAAAACCCTAATGGTTGGGTATTTGCCGCCAGCCCTAGGAGTGAAGGAGGAGAAAAAATTAGATTCAAAACAAAACCCTTCAGTTTTTTTCGCCCAAGCCTTGGAATCTATTTATAGATTTTGCCCAAGCCCCGGATTAATCGTGTCCGTTGGATCTAGGCTTCGTGAGGGTTTTAATAGGCTACAATAGGGACCATGAGGAGTTGGATCTTAGCCATCCAATAGATCCGGCCCAAACCCATCCATTAATGGTAATCCATTCCACTAGAGGATTATCATTGATCTACCTCACCAACCCCCATAATTAAATATGGGCTCCATATATTAACTATACAAATATCTCCCCGTGTTTAAGATATCGAATGTCCGTTAATTAAGTAATTTACTGACAATTAATTATTTAACATCTAACTCCATGAGTAGTACCACTCAACCTTATAATCATGCTTGACCAAGTCCACCTGCAGGATTTACATGATGATCCTTATGAGCTCCTCAAGGGGACATCATTTCCTAATACATAGGACACGGTTTCCTCCTATAATCAATGGCACACCATGTAAATAATATCAATTCCCAACTTACCGGGCCTATTGATTTAATCCATAAATCTCGCCCATTGGTAAATCAAAGAAATAAATATTAAGTACATGTGCCCATTATTATATCGGGATTAAGAGCATGTACGTCATAATATCTGAGGTCTGATTCAATTATATAGTCAGTATAAATTGAATCACGTCTAAATTGGTTCTGCTTAATACACACAAAGTGTACTAGTATAATTCTATGGTCAAGATACACCAATATCAAATTACACTACAACCATGCCAATGGTTTGTCCAAAACCATCTTGGTTGTGAGCCTTTACTTATACTCTACAAGGAACTGATAACATGATCTCTTTTGCGACACCACACACCATGTTATCTACAATGTAAAGTATTAGACAATATGCATAACTATAAATATGCAAACAATAATCATGTGATTCTTATTTCAAAATGAAGATGTTCATACAAATGCTAGGCTTTCATTATACATCCCAACAATCTCCCACTTATACTAAAAGACTATGCTACCATCAAACTGCCATACATCTAATTCTCATTCCCTCCACATGCCTATCAAAAGCTCTCGCTGGAAGGGACTTAGTGAAAGGATCTGCCAGGTTATCCTTTGATGCAATCTTGGCGACAGGAACTTCTCCTTGCTTTATGATCTCTCGTATCAGGTGGTACTTGCGCTCTATGTGTTTACTTTCCTTATGGGCTCGTGGTTCCTTTAAGTTTGCAACTGCACCATTATTATCACAATAAATTATGATAGTTCTGGGCAAACTAGGAATCACATCCAAGTCCATCAAGAAGTTCTTGAGCCATACAACTTCTTTGGCTGCCTCAGAGGCTGCCACATACTTGTTGGGTTTCCGGCACCGCGGCGTGTGTGTGTTCGATCATGTTTCGTAAACATGAGCACAGCGGAAGCAATAAAAATAATAAATCTATATTTATTACAACACACACAACACACGCATGTATAGTACAACATGTGTAGACATAACCGTAAATTTAAATTTGCAATAAAAGCAAATTTAACTACGTTATACCTTTCGTATTACGTGTAGCAGGAACGGCATCAACCGGAACGATCCTCGCTAGAATCGTCTCTATCCGTATCCACGACGAGTATCCTTAGGATGACTTCGCTAAGCCACGAGCTTCATCTTCATACGGGTTACTAGCCTCGTGTTGAAGACGACGTGATCGAGAGATGATCACGATCCGAATCCAAATTCGGATGCAAAGACGAGTCCTCAAAACTCGCTTCTCTAGAGAGGTATTCGTCAACCGATTGACGAATCCTTCGTCCTCCACCTCAGAGGATTACCGGAGATCGAATCCATGGTAAGTTAGCCGCTATCGGAGCTCTAACAGTCATCCAAACGACGCTCCGACGAGAGGAGAACAAGCTGTCCAGAAAACTGGACAGCTTTGGTGGAGGAGATAGGCGCCGGCCAACCAAGGGAAGATAAAGCTCACCTTGATGCCAAACCTAAAGGAGATCACCGGAGTACCAACCGGCAGCAGCTCGACGCCGGCGAGGGAGAAGGTCAGCACCTTCTGGACGCCGGTTGGAGCCTCAAGGTGGGCGGCGGCAAGGAGGAGGAGAGTTGGCTCCGAATTTCTCCAAGGAGAGGTGGGCGGCAACTTAGGGTTGTGGATTAGGGCTTAACAATCCCTTAAGCCCTCTTTTATAGAGAACTAATTCTCTTAATGGTTATTGGATCATAACCATGAGGCTCGTTAACCCACTCCATTAATATAAGTTAAAATAAACCAAACCATAATGGTTTATTTTAAGTTAAAACGAACCGAACCAACTTTTGGTTCATTCGTTTAAAATAAACCAAACCCTTTGGTTTATTCTCCTCCATTGGATTAGAACCAAACCATTTTGGTTCATCCATTATGTCTTCATAAGACACGGCCCATCCACGCTTCCATTGTGACTAAAACGATTTCATGCTCGCTTCATGTTTGGTCCAACCAAACCTAGTTTCTCTCGGTCTGAGAATCCCATTCTCAAGCTCGTTTTAAATCCTTTGGATTACGCTCGTTGTGCGTGTGACCAAATAGGTTCTCGGTTTATGTTGGTCATCTATAATTAACCATTAATTATATAACGATCATGAGTGGCACCTAGTAGTACATCATGATCCCCAATTAACCGAAAAGATCAACGGTTGATCCAGAACTATTTTTGAAACCCTTCAGCAGCTCGAATGATTCGTGCCCCATTCCCTTCACTCATCTTATACCCACTTGATTCAGGACATGGTCTATAGTGTCAGTCCCCACTAGGCTGACTACATCACACCTAGCCCAAGTATCATTTCCTCGTCCTACGGATTCTAGTTACTGCACATGTATCGAAGAGTACCTTACTCTAAACATGTAATGCTTTGGCCAAAGACTTTAGTAACAATCCGACGAGAGGCCATAGGTATACATCTCCTCGCAAGGAGTGGTGAATCCTTTATAGGCTATTCAAACACCTTCGATCACTTTGACTTATACCCAATCATCCCGGGTCCACATCTCCTTGGAGATGTTTGCTTAAGATGTCAAAGCATAAGTCTCCAAGATCAAGATGACTTGAATACCGTAAGTCAAAGGAACATCGCACTTAAGCTACAGTAAGAACTTCATTGACATATCTATATATGCAGAGAACCATATGAAGTCTTACGGCTGGTCACTCCAATGAAGTAGTTACCATAACTAGCATCCACGATTAACTCCGGACATCACAATGTCTCTAGCCAGTGAGAATTAGCTGCTTGGATACACCAAGAAGTATACCTCGTGCTAGTCTCGACAGAATTGATGGTGTCCAAATCCATCAATTCATCGACTAGGGATAATTCCGATACATCACAATTACACATGTAGATATACTCACTAGTTGTGATCCAATCACAAATTCTCTCATGCTGTGAATCGTATCGCGGACATTCAGTAAATGAGTTTAAGATCCAATCAAATACATGAAAATATGTACACTCAAATAGTGAATCTTCATTTATCAAATAAATGGTATGCCCATAAGGCGATTGCCTTAGGACACCTCTCATATATTACTAACAATACTCAGCTTCCATGGTGGAGTCTGCCACGCATTTCTGCTTGACACTCTTCCATACAATGGCTCCACCTCCCAAAGTAAACACAAAACCCGAGGTAGACTTATTGTTATCCCTATATGATTGGAAGTTAAAATCTTTGTAACCCACAGGGAGTAATTGATCTACCTGGTATACCAGCATATAATCCCTAGTCCTTCTCAAGTACTTCAATATATGCTTTATCGCAGTCCAATGTTCCTATCCTGGATTACTCTGATATCTGTTAACCATGCCCACGGCAAAGCAGATATTCGGCCTCATACATAACATAGCATACATGAGGCTTCCTACTACTGAAGCATAAGAAACCGCCTTTATCTCCTCTATCTCCTTTGATGTTCTAAGACACATCTCTTTAGATAAAGGTACTCCATGCCTAAAAGGTAGAAAAACTTTCTTGGAGTTTTGCATGCTAAAACGAGCTAAAATAGTGTCTACGTATGAAGCTTGAGATAAGCACAACATCTTTTTCTTGCGATCCCTTATTACCTTGATCCCAAGGATGTGTCCCACTTCTCCCAAGTCCTTCATATCAAATAGTTTGGACAACCATACCCTTATGTCTGACAACACTTTGACATTGTTTCCAATGAGCAAAATGTCATCTCCGTATAGTATAAGAAATACCACTACGTTTCCGTCACATATCTTATATACACAAGACTCATCTGGACTTTGAATAAATCCATATGATGGGATTACCTCATCAAAGTGGATGTTCCAAGATCTCGAAGCTTGCTTCAATCCATAAATAGACCGATGAAGCTTGCACACAAGATGCTCTTTGCCCTTTGCAATGAATCCCTTTGGTTGCTCCATATAGATATTTTCTTCAAGACTTTCATTAAAGAAAGCTGTCTTGACATCCATCTCTCAAACCTCATAATCCAAATGAGCAACAATAGATAAGAGAATTCGGATAGACTTAAGCATGACTACCGGTGAAAAGGTCTCCTCATAATCGATGCCCTCTTTCTAAGTATACCCTTTCACTGTAAGACTTGCTTTGAAGGTCTAAACCTTCCCATATGTTCCTCTCTTTCTTTTGTAGATCCACTTGCATCCAATGGATTTTACACCATTGGGTGGTTCTACTAGGTCCCAGACCTGATTTGAATCCATAGATTCTATCTCAGAATTCATCGCCCTTTGCCAAGATACTGAATCTTTATCTTGGATTGCCTCATCATATGTCCAGGGATCAGATTCATGTTCGCCAGGGACCAAATTGGAAGATTCTCCCAAGAACATAAATCTCTCAGGTTGTCTAAGAACCCTCCCACTACGATGAGGTATCACCTGTGTATCCTCTGTGACACGCAGTGTAGTCACTTGTGGTATATCCTCTTGTACTGTTGGTACTGAAGCAGGGACTTCCCCTCTTAATTCCTTCAGAAAATCTTGCTCATGGGCTTGTGGTTCATCATATATTCTTCCTCTAAAAATCGAGCATTTGTGCTAATGATCACCCTCTGATCTCTAGGACTATAGAATAGACAATCTTTCGTTTCTCTAGGATAGCCTACGAACAAGTGCACTTCTGTACGAGGTTCCAACTTACCAGCATCTACCTTCAGCACATGTGCTAGACTCCCCCAAATCCGAATATGTCTCAGACTAGGCTTTTGCCCAGTCCACAATTCTGTGGGAGTTGAAGGTACTGATTTAGATAGTACCAAGTTCAGAATATACACTGTCGTATCCAGAGCATAACCCCAGAACGAATCTGGTAAATCAAAATAACTCATCATCGATCTAACCATCTCCATAAGAGTTCTATTCCTTCGCTCCGCCACACCATTCTGCTGGGGTGTACCAGGTGCAGACAGTTGGGATTGAATCCCAGCCTTTGATAAGCAACTCCTAAACTCTTCCAAGAGGTACTCACCACCACGAGCAGATCGTAGTGTCTTGATACTTTTACCTTGACGTTTCTCCACATCATCCTTGAATTCTTTGAACCTGTCAAAGCATTCAGACTTGCGGCACATCAAGTAAATGTATCTATATCTTGAATAATCGTCTATAAAAGAGATGAAATATTCAAAATCACCTCTAGCCTAGATAGACATAGGACCACACAAATCAGAATGAACCAATTCCAACACATCTTTGGCTCTATACCCCTTGGCCTTAAAAGGCCTCTTGGTCATTTTACCTTCCAAGCAAGATTCCCAGGTTGGGAAATCTTCCACCACCAATGAACTCAAAGGTCCATCAGCTATCAACCTTTGAATTCTACTCAGGTTAATATGACCTAACCTTAGATGCCAAAGATACGTTTGGTTCATTTTCGAAGGTTCTTTTCTCTTATTAGATTTTGAAGATGAGTTATTTATTTCTATTCGCATCGTGAGAGCTTTCGATTCAAGAGTGTACAAATTTTCTACCAATGTACCAGAACAAATAATCTCCCTATTCCTTTTTATAACAACTATGTCATTAAAAGAAATAGAATATCAATTCAAAAACAATTTAGAAAATGAAATTAAATTCTTTCTAAATGAAGGTACATAAAGGCAATTTCTTAGAACCAAAGTGTTATTCCTATCATAAGATAAATAAACATCTCCCACTACAATAGTCGCCACCTTCATAGCATTGCCCATGTAGACGGTAATCTCTCCCTCAGCTAGTCATCTGGTTTCCTGGAACCCCTGCAAAGATTTGCAAACATGATGAGTGGCTCCCGTATCTACACACCAGGTGCCAGTAGATAACATCGTTAAACATGTTTCAACGACTAACCAAAAGATATACCTTTGTTCTATTTGTGGTTGGGATAGTCCGCCTTCCAATGTACAGTCTGCTTACAAGTGAAGCACTTGCCTTTCGGCTTCTTCACTCCTCCCTGAGATCCTCCCACCACCTTCGTTGCACCTTATTTTTTCTTCTTCTTGCCTTTTGACTTAGAAGTAGAAACCTTCTGGGCAACCAAAACCTGAGAACTCTGACGAAAAAGCCCCTCTGCCGCCTGGAGTTCTGTCTGAAGCTCCGCCAACAAATACAACCCCTTATTCGTGTTGTAGTTCAGGCGAAACTGCTCAAAAACTCCTAGATAGAGATTGGAGAATGATATCGACCTGGGTTTCCCCATTGATCTCAGCTCCAAGGACTTCCAGCTCATTCAAATGAGCCATCATCTTGAGAACATGATCTCTCATGGGTGTTCCCTCAACCATGGTGGTCGTCATCAAGTTTCTCATGGCTTCTTGCTTTGCAGCCCGATTCTGGTGTCCGAAAAGTTCCTTGATATTGAGCATCATGTCATAGGCAGTGGTCATGGTCTGATGCTGATGTTGCAATACATTTGACATAGAAGCCAAAATATAACACCGTGTCATCTCATCAGCCTTGATCCACTTCTTATAACTCTCTTTCTCCTTTTTACCAGAATCATCCGTAGGCTTAGGAGTACACTCTTCGAAGAGTACATATTTGTACTCCTCAGCAGTTAAGACAATGTCTAGATTTCTTTTCCAATCAACATAGTTTGGTCCAGTAAGTTTGTTTTCCTTTAGAATCACAGCAAGTGGGTTGAAAGTCATTTTGAAGAAACCTAAGAATCACATAGATCAAAAACATTTAGATTTAAAAAAATTATTGATTCCTTGAACAATAAAATTTTAAAATCAACCAACACCTCAAAATACCGAGAATATCGTATGCCATGATAGTGTGGACGTATACGAATTCTACATTTGTAAGAGGAGGTTTTACCCATTAATTTTATTATCCTATCAACCTTGCTTTTTGACAAATAAAATTAATAGTTGTTTCCTCTTCGGCCCTACAAATAAAAGTAGTAACTCCGATGGGGAGGATACTTTTATTTGCATCTAAGTGTTCACCATTACCCGATACTAAGGCAATTACCTCGGATTATGTGCCTTCCGATGGGGAAGTACACACGCTCCTAAATAACTTCCTATAACCATATTTGACCTAGTGATCCACAAAACAAACTCATCCGATATGGAGGAAGGCACTCAGAGCCAACACGCAAGTTTGTTCACATCACATGTTAAATTGTAATGGAGGCCGCAGGAATTTAAAAAAATATCTCTCTCCCACTTAGTAATTTAAAATTGAAGAATTTTAACTATGCAAGCACAACAAGAATATAAATCAACAGCAATAAATATGAAAAACAAATTTTCCAACTATTATGGCTTTTGATCTCCAATATGCCTCCAGTCATATTGCCACCTCGTCCGCTCCTCCCTACGTCTTGTACAAGCCATCCGGAGATCCGAGACGAGAAAAATTATTTTAATTTACATCCATCGATCCTATACTCCACAAAGGAGTGTACATGAAATCTAGATCGAAAGTAAACTAAAATAAAAGAGTGGCTAAACAATGTCGTACTTAATTATAAAAATTAAATACTAGCCTCGTCAACCCCGAGAATTCAAATAATATTACGATTACACACATACAATCACATACACACACATATGGCCATAAAAGTTGGATCTTATGCCTGCAACCAAAAAGTTAGCCTATGCACATCCTACTATTATCCAGCACACATAATATATGATAAATGCATAAAAGTAACCGAATCCTAAACACACAAAACCGAAAACCGTGGCTCTGATACCACTTGAAGGTTGAAGCTTCGCTTCGGTCACTTGTGCATGGCGATCCTATCATACGTCCTCGGATAAAAAAAATTAATCCAGACGAAGATGGATTACCCAAGCAACCGATCCATCATCGTGCTATTCGATTTGAGTAGTCGCTTGAACAAACTTGTTATTCAAGCAACCTAACTCTTATCCTCGATTAGCCACGGAATAGATGATGTACGGATCGCCGATTTTTGTGTTTATCTTCGGGGTCCATGATCATACAATTACAAACAAATTGCATAGAAGAAGAAAGAAACTTAAACAAGAATTATACCTCTTGTTTACCTCTTGATCTTCTATTGTATGACCTATCCTCTTCTCCAAGAAATGAAGCCACCTAGACCACCTTTTCTCGTTCTTGCTCACTCCAACACAAGTTGTCCCCTTATCCTCCTCTTAGCCGAACACCCTTCTCCTTCTCCCTATCTTGTGCCGGCCACCAAGGAAAGCTCCCCTTCCTTGTTGCCACCGACCTAAGGGAGAACAAAGGGAAGAACCACCCATAAAGGGAGGTTGTTGCCACCGGCTAAAGAAGAAGGGTGAAAGCACCCTAACCGTCGGTCACCAAGAGTTGGAGAGGGCTGCCCTTTGCTTGTATCCATCGACCCTTGCTTGAGGAAGAAGGATGCCGACCACCAAAGGGAGGGGAGGGAGGAGGCACCGGCCAAAAACCCTAATGGTTGGGTATTTGCCGTCGGCTCTAGGAGGGGAGGAGGAGAAAAAATTAGATTCAAAACAAAACCCTTCAGTTTTTTTTACCCAAGCCTTAGAATCTATTTATAGATTTCGTCCAAGCCTCGGATTAATCATGTCTATTGGATCTAGGCTTCATGAGGGTTTTAATAGACTACAATAGGGACCATGAGGAGGAGTTGGATCTTGGCCACCCAATGGATCCAGCGCACATAAAAATCGATCGATTAATGATATTCCATTCCACTAGAGGATTATAATTGATCTACCTCACCAACCCCCATAATTAAATATGGGCTCCATATATTAATTGTACAAATATCTCCCCGTGTTTAAGATATCGAATGTCCGTTAATTAATTAATTTACTGACAATTAATTAATTGACATCTAACTCCATGAGTAGTACCACTCAACCTTTTCATCATGCTTGACCAAGTTCACCTATAAGATTTACATGATGATCCTTATGAGTTTCTCAAGGGGACATCATCATCCTAATACATAAGACACGGTTTCCTCCTATAATCAACGACACACCATGTAAATAATATCATTTCCCAACTTACCGGGCCTATTGATTTAACCCATAAATCTCGCCCATTGGTAAATCAAAGAAATAAATATTAAGTACATGTGCCCGTTATTATATCGGGATTAAGAGCATGTACACTATGATATCCGAAGTCTGATTCAATTATATAGTCAGTATAAATTGAATCACCTCTAAATCGGTCCTTCTCAATACACACAAAGTGTACTAGTGTAATTCTATGGTCAAGATAAACCAATACAAAATTACACTACAACCAAGCCAATAATTTGTCCAAAACCATCTTGGTTGTGAGCCTTTACTTATACTCTACAAGGAACTGATAACATGATCTTCTGTGAGACACCACACACCATGTTATCTACAATGTAAAGTTTTAGACAATATGCTATAAATATGCAAACAATGATCATGTGATTCTTATTTCAAAATGAAGATGTTTATACAAAGGCTAGGCTTTCAATATACATCCCAACCTTATTATGAAGGCATTCTCCCATATTTCCCTTTACTTCTTTTATCGCCACATGCTTACTGAATAATATTGTAGTCATTCATCATTTAATTTTTCTTTCCTTCCATTACTTTCTTCTTTGTTACTCTTCTGGATGTAGAATATTTGAATTTTCTATATTGAGTATTTTGACTGGGGCAAACAAAAGTTTAAGTGTGGGGGGAGAGTAGCTTAGGGGGAATTTAGTGTAAGCATAGCCAAGTAGTGCTTGATCACCATGGGCAAGCAGTGTTTTTATTTTTATAGCTGAGCTTGTTGCATTTTTTAGAACATAGGGAAGAGCACAACATGTCAAAAAAATGAAATAAAAAATAAAAAAAACATTTGGCCAAAACAATAAAGGAAATAAAAAAAATCTTTGACATGTTGTGCAGTTTTTATGTGTGTGATAGTATTTTTTGTGATAGACATCCCTTATTGCAACTATTGAGAGATTTATTGTATATCATATATGGATTCGTATTGTGGAAGTGATAGGGGTTGTTTACATCTTTAGTGAATTATGAAAAGCTAGCTTGGATGAAAACTTTTGGGACATTGCTTTCTTGTACTCATCTATGTAGCATTCCAGTATTTCCATATATTCTTGTATTTCTATAGCTATTTCATTTCTTACCTTTTTTTTCTTTCACACATACTATCATTTTCTTGCATTCATGTTTCCTTTACATTCCTAATAAGCCTTCAATGACTGTGCATTCTTATGTGTATATAGTGGTGAAGGTAGAAGAAAAGTAAGCATATGGTAGTGCATAAACCATGAGTAGTTTGAGTGAACTCCACTATTATATGCTTATGAGAGTGAGAGAAACCACCACTTATCTTGTGAGGCTTAATCATTCATAGTTTATTTAGGATGGATTGAAGTCACCATGTTTGTTAAACTGTGTAAGATTTGAGTCTATGATTGCTTGAGTCTTTGAGATTTGACAATCCTAGGTAACTTTCTTTCACGATTTTCTATGTATGCTTGGGAATGTCTAGGGAAATATACCTTCAGTTTACTTTGAGTTTTCTTTGCTTGCTCGGGACACGCAAGAATAAGTGTGGGGGAATTGATAACTATCATTTTATCATGTTATTTTGGTCCTTAATATCAATGTTTTTATCCTCTCAAGTGATTTATTGTTGATTATTAACATGTTTTATGAGTTTGGATTCATTTTGGACCTTATTGTAAATTCTCCTAAATTTTGGACTTATATATAAATTTTATCTTTGTTTGTAGAAGATTGAGATGAGCCAATAGACTAGGCTCAAGTTGGATCAAATATGGCTTCATCTAGGGTCATTATGAGCATTTCAAGTTGATTTAATCTGAGTCCTTCATCAAGATCGAAGACAATCCAATTAAGAGATCAGATCTGAGCGATATGGACTATTCGATGGAAGCGGCTTGATTCTGAGCCATCTATCCAGATCTGGAGAGATCCAGTCTAGACATTTAGATCTGGACATCTTAGCCCTTCATCTAGATTCGAATGATCGTGATCGTCCCTTTAGATTGATAAGATTCAGCCAGATCGATCACCACCGTTGGATGGAGCAGTCTAATTAAGCAAATAATCGATTCATCAAAACCTAGCTTTAATTGAGGGCTAAGATTGAGGGGCGAAATGATCGGATGGTCATAGAAAATCGACTTTAAAATGGCACATTTTCTCACTCACCCAAATCGCGCAGAAACAGAAGCCTTCTTCCTCGCGCGAGCACAGCCGACGATGACGCTTCTCCCTCACTCGCACGAGCGGCGGCCTCCCTCCATGAGTGACAGCAACGCGCAGCGCAGCCGACGGTGACTCTTCTTCTTCACTCACAAGCGGCGGCCTTCCTCAAGCAGGTGCCAGCGATAGTTCGGCAACCCACTTCCGACGATCCTCCTTCCCTCCAGATGGCGGCAATCTCATCCCCTCCACCGGCAGATCAAGCTACTGGGATTAGGACAGTTTGGTCGGCAGTGAGCGGAGAGGTAGAGATTCCGAAAAATTCCACCTTCTCACTGGTTCCATTCCTTCCCACAACCGAGATTAGGTTGATCCATCTCACCAGAACCACCCACAGGCTGCCAGGATTAGGCAGCTCCGCCACCCATCCACCGGTGAAGGGCTCTACCACCACTATTCCAATTCCCACCCCCTTTTTGTGACCGAGATTAGACCGCTCTGCCTTCGACATACATCCATTAGCTGTCATGATTAATAGCTCCGCTAACCATCCACCAGAGCAATAGGTTCGCCTTCCACCGCCGGAGGAAGCTGTTTGGGTTATCGCAGTCGTCGGAGAGGGAGGTCCCTTCTCCGGGTGTTGAGGATCGTCGATTCACTATATTTGAAGTCAATCCATTGAATTGGATAGTTTGTTTACGTTATATTTGGATTAGTTTATTGAACTGTTATCATCCCCTAATTTTTGTTGTTGTAGTTTAGTTTGTAGTTAGTTTGTAGATTGACTTGTAATTTATTTTGTAGTTAGTTTATAGTTTGACTTGTAGTTTAGTTTGTAGTTAGTTTGTAGTTTAACTTGCAGTTCATTTTAGAGTTTAATTAGTAGTTTCATTTGGATGTTTATCTTGTTGTTTACTTTAATGCTTTACTTTGATGTTTAATTTTAGTGTTTAATTTGATTGTTTATCCTGGATTTAATTAGGAGTTTTTCTGTAGTTTATTTTGTCATTCATGAATTATTTGGTCTAGTTGCAACTTTGCTTAGTTGTTCATTAGGTTAATTGTTCTGCAACTTAATTGTTCATTAGCTTAATTTCATCGTAATCATTGTTTAATTTCATGCTTTGCTTACACTCATATTATTCTGCATTTAAATTTTTGTTTAAATTTCTCCACTGTCTTTATCTTTTTGAATGCTCTTCTTTGAATGCTTAGTTTATATCTCCTTTAATTTCATTACCATCATAGTTTAGTTAGATTAAGGATTTAATTACTTGCATTATTTTTCATTCAGTAGGATTAGACTTTTAAATTCCAAACCCAATTTAAAATGGAAAATCCAAAGCAATAATTAATAATCTTAAGACTATTGTTCTATCAATTACACTCGTTGGAAAACAATCTGGGCCATTCACTATGCTATATTAGTGTAGAAAGGATTTGGTAATTAATTTGAAACGATACCACGACAATTCACTGTATCATTCAATAAATCATCTATAAAAGGGGCAGAGAAGGAAGGAAGAGGGGATGGTTGTTTCTTTGCTATTCGGTACCTCAAATATCTTTTTCTCACTTCTTCTTCTACATTTTGCATTTCTACTTTCTTCATCCTATTGTTTCTGACTTGAGCGTCGGAGGAATCATGCCATGAAGTCGGGCCACCTCTAATACTCTCTTGTGAAGTAACAGATTCAACTCTCATCTTAAGGATCCAAGGCAATCGAAGGAGGTTCTCAAGAAGGGAGGAAAGGAATTGTTCATTGTTTCATTCTTAACACTCTCTTGTTATAGATCTATAGGGATGTATACTGAAAAGTGTATCTTCTGTATGAACATCTTTATTTTGAAATAAGAATCACATGATCATTGTTTGCATATTTTTATGGTTATGCATATTGTCTAATACTTTACATTGTAGATAACATTGTGTGTGGTGTCACACGGGAGATCATGTTATCGGCTCCTTGAAAAGTATAAGTAAAGGCTCACAACCGAGATGGCTTTGGACAAACCATCGGAATGGTTGTAGTGTGATTTGGTATTGGTTTGTCTTGACCATAAAATCACACTAGTGCACTTTGTGTGTATTGAGCAGGACCGACTTAGAAGTGATTCGATTTATTGCTAACTACATAATCGAATCGGACCTCAAATATTATTTTGTACATGCTCTTAATCCCGATATAATAACGGACACATATACTTAGTATTCATCTCTTTGATTTACCAATGAGCGAGATTTATAGATTAAATCGATAGGCTCAGTAAGTTGGGAGATGATATTATTTATATGGTGTGTCGTTGATTATAGGAGGAAACCGTGTCCTATATATTAGGATGATGATGTCCCCTTGAGGAGCTCATAAGGTTCATCATGTAAACCCTGCAGGTGGACTTGGTCCGGCATGATGAAAAGGTTGAGTGATACTACTCATGGAGTTAGATGTTGATTAATTAATGGTCAGTAAATTAATTAATCGACAGACATTCGAGATCTTAAACACGGGGAGAAAATATACAAATATATATGGAGCTCATATTAACTTATGGGGGTTGGTGAGGTAGATCAATGATAATCCTTTAGTGGATTGGATTATCATTAATGGATCAGACTTTATGTGGGCTTGATCCATGGGTGGCAAAGATACAACTCCTCTAAAGGGTCCCTAATGTAGCCTATTAACACCTCATGAAGCTTAGATCCAATGGATAGAAAAAAAAACTCTAGATCCAAAGGTAGAGATTAAATCTCTAGATCCGACCGTTGAGATTGAATCTCTAGATCCGACGGTTGAGATTAAATCCCTAGAACCAATGATGGAGTTTAAAAAAAGGCTTATCCCTAACTCTATAAAAGGAGAACAAGGGGTTGGCGTGGAGATTAATTCAAGAGAAGCTAGGGTTTTGGAAGTTGGCGGCAAGGCATAGGAGCTAGGGTTTGGGCTTGCGCGACACCTAATAAGGAAATGTTTTCCTTGTGTTGTTCTTCTTCCCCAAGCTGCCGGCGCCCTTGGAGTTCCTTCCAACTCTTGGCCAGTGTCCAAAATAGGTCCTCTCCTTCTTCTTGGCCGGTGGAACAAAGGTTTAGGGTCCTCCCTTGAAGCTTTTGGCCGGCCACTCTCAATCTCCTCTTCCTTCTTGGTCGGCGGCAAGCTTCCTCCTTGGAAATTGTTGGTTGGTTGAAAGAAGGAATAGAGCCTTGTTTCTATTCTTCATCTTTCTTTGGAAGAGCAAGGAAGGAAGATTTGCGATCTAGGAGCTTCAACTTTTGGTAGATCGTCGCCCACATGATGTCCGAAAGGAGGAAGGTCATACATTAGAAGATCGAGAGGTATATCTATTCTCTATTCTCTTTTGTTATTTGCTTGTATTGGTTTTTCCAATTATGAGCATGATATAAATCTGTTTGTGGCTAAATAATACTTGGATCCCGAACATAAACACAAAAATCGGCGATCCGGACATCGTCTATTCCGCGACTACTCGTAGAATAGAGGTTGGTTACTTGAACAACAAGTTTGTTCAAGTGACCTCTCTAAACGAATAGCACGACGATGACTTGGTTGTTTGGACAATCCCTTTTGTCTAGGACTAAATTTTTTAATCCGGGGACATCGATGGGATCGCCATGAACAAGCAACCGAGGTGAAGTGGGAAGCGAAGTTTCCCCTCACGGACTTGATAAGCAAAAACCTTCAATTGGTATCAGAGCCAAGGTTTCCAGTTTTGTGTGTTTAGGATTCGGTTAATTTTTATGCACTTTTCATATATTACATGTGTCGGATAATAGTAGGATATGCGTAGGTTAACTCTTTGGTTGCAGGCATAAGATCCGACTATAATGGTCATATGTGTGTATGTGATTGTATGTGTGTAAATGTTTATTTTGTTGAATCCTCGGGGTTGACGAGGCTAGTATTTGATTTTTTGTAAATTAGATACGGCATTGTTTAGCCACTCTTTATTTTATTTTACTTTCGATCTAGAATTCATGTACACTCTCTCGTGGAGTATAAAATTGATGGATGTAAATTAAAATAGGTTTTAGTCTCGGCTCGGATCTCCGGATGGCTCGTACATGGCGTAGGAGGAGCAAACGAGATGGCGATGCGATGGGAGACATATTGAAGACAAAAGCCATAATAGTTGGAAAATAATTTATTTTTCATATTTATTTCTTTTTGTTTGATATGCATGTCGTAGGCTAGGAAAATTCCTCAATTTCAAATTACTAAGTGGGAGAGGGAATTTTTTTTATTCCCACGGCCTACATTACGATTTGACAAGTGATGCAAACAAATTTGCGCGTTGGCTCTGAGTGCCTTCCTCCCCATTGGATGAGTTTGTTTGCGGATCACAAGGTCAAATATGGTTATAGGGAATTATCAAGGAGCATGTATACTTCCCCATCGGAAGGCACATAACCCAAGATAATTACTTTGGTATCGAGTAATGGTGAACACTTAGATACAAATATAAGTATCCTCACCATCGGAGTCACTTCTTTTATTTGTAGGGCCAAAGAGGAACCAACTATTAATTTTACTTGTCAAAAAGTTAGGTTGACAAGATAGTAAAATTAATGGGTAAAACCTCCTCTTACAAATGTAGAATTCGTATACATCCACACTATCGTGGCATACGATATTCTTGGTGTTTTGAGGTGTTGGTTGATTTTAAAATTTTATTGTTTGAGGAATCAATAATTTTTTGAAATCTAATGTTTTGATTAATGTGATTCTTAGGTTTTCTTTCAAAATGACTTTCAACCCACTTGTTGTGATACTGAAAGAGAACAAACTTACAGGACCTAACTATGTTGAATGGAAGAGGAATCTAGACATTGTCTTGACTGCTGAAGAATACAAATATGTACTCCTCGAAGAGTGCCCTCCTAAGCCTGCAGAAGATTCTAGGGAAAAGGAGAGAGAGAGTTATAAGAAGTGGGTAAAGGTCGATGAGATGGCGCAGTGTTACATTTTGGCATATATGTCAAATGTACTGCAACATCAGCATCAAGTCATTCCCACAGCTTATGACATGATGCTCAATCTCAGAGAGCTTTTCGGACACCAAAATCGGGCTGCGAGGCAAGAAGTCATGAGAAACTTGATGACGACCACCATGTCCGAGGGAACACCCGTGAGGGATCATGTTCTCAAGATGATGGCTCATTTGAATGAGTTGGAAGTCCTCGGAGCTAAGATCGATGGGGAAACCCAGGTCGATATCATTCTCCAGTCTCTACCTAGGAGTTTTGAGCAGTTTCGCCTAAACTACAACATGAACAAGAGGTTGTATTCGTTGGCGGAGCTTCTGACAGAACTCCAGGCGACAGAGGGGCTATTTCGTCAGAGTGCTCAGGCACATGCCATGGTGACCCAAAAGGTTTCTACTTCTAAGCCGAAAGGCAAGAAGAAGAAGAAACAAACTGGGGCGAAGGCGACGAGAGGTACTCAGGGAAGAGTGAAGAAGCCGAAAGGCAAGTACTTCACTTGTAAGCAGACTGGACACTGGAAGAAGGACTGCCCCAACCGCAAGAACAAAGGTATATCTTTTGGTCTAGTCGTTGAAACATGTTTAGCGGTGTTATCTATCGGCACCTGGTGTGTAGATACAGGAGCCACTGATCATGTCTGCAATACTTTGTAGGGGTTCCAAGAAACCAGACGACTGGCTGAGGGGGAGACTACCATGTACTTGGGCGATGCCACGAAGGTGGCGGCTGTTGCAGTGGGAGATGTTCATTTATCTTTTGAGAAAATTAAACTTTTGGTTCTTAAGAATTGCCTTTATGTACCCTTATTTAGAAAGAATTTAATTTCAGTTTCTAAATTGTTTATGGATGGATATTCTATTTCTTCTAATGACAGAGTTGTTATAAGAAGGGATAGGGACATTATCTATTCGGGTACATTGATAGGAAATTTATACACACTTGAACCAAAAGCTCCCACGATGCATATTGAAATTAATAACTCATCTTCTAATTCCAATAAGAGAAAAGAACCTTCAAAGATGAACCAAACATATCTTTGGTATCTAAGGCTTGGTCACATTAACCTAAGCAGAATTTAAAGGTTGATAGATGATGGACCTTTGGGTTCATTAGTGGTGGAGGATCTCCCAACCTGCGAATCTTGCTTGGAGGGTAAGATGACCAAGAGGCCTTTTAAGGCAAAGGGGTATAGAGCCAAAGATGTGTTAGAATTGGTTCATTCTGATTTGTATGGTCCTATGTCTATCCAGGCTAGAAGTGGTTTTTAGTATTTCGTCTCTTTTATAGATGATTACTCGAGATATGGATACATTTACCTAATGCGCCGCAAGTCTGAATGCTTTGACAAGTTCAAAGAATTCAAGGCTGATGTGGAGAAACGTCAAGGTAAAAGTATCAAGACACTACGATCTGATCGTGGTGGTGAGTACCTCTTGGGAGAGTTTAGGAACTACTTATCAAAGGCTGGGATTCAATCCCAATTGACTGCACTTGGCACACCCCAGCAGAACGGTGTAGCAGAGCGGAGGAATAGGACTCTTATGGAGATGGTCAGATCGATGATGAGTTATTTTGAGTTGCCAGATTCGTTTTGGGGATATGCTCTAGATACGGCGGTGTACATTCTAAACTTGGTTCCATCTAAATCAATGTCTTATACTCCCACAGAGTTGTGGACTGGGCAAAAGCCTAGTCTAAGACATATTCGGATATGGGGGAGTTCAGCACATGTGCTGAAGGCAGATACTGGTAAGTTGGAACCTCGTACAAAAGTACGCATGTTCGTTGGCTATCCTAGAGGAACGAAGGGTAGTTTGTTTTATAGTCCTAGAGATCAGAGGGTGATCGTTAGCACGAATCCTAAATTTCTAAAGGAAGACTATGTGATGAGCCACAAGTCCAAGAGTAAAATTGTTCTGGAGGAATTAAAAAGGGGAAGTCACTTCTTTAGTACCACCAGTACAAGAGGATAAACCACATGTCACTGCACCGCGTATCACAGAGGATACACAGGTGATACCTCGTCGTAGTGGGAGGGTTGTGAGACAGCCTGATAGATTCATGTTCTTAGGAGAATCTTCTGATTTGGTCCCTAGCGAACATGAACCTGATCCCTGGACATATGACGAGGCAATCCAAGATAAAGATGCAGTATATTGGCAAAGTACAATGAATGCTGAGATTGAATCTATGGATTCAAATCAAGTCTAGGAGCTAGTAGAACCACCCGATGGTGTAAAAACCATTGGATGCAAGTGGATCTACAAGAGAAAGAGAGGAATAGATGGGAAGGATGAGACCTTCAAAGTGAGGCTTGTTGCGAAGGGGTATACTCAAAAAGAGGGTATCGATTATGAGGAGACCTTTTTGCCGATAGCCATGCTTAAGTCTATCCGGATTCTCTTATGCATAGCAGCTCATATTGATTATGAGGTATGGCAGATGGATGTCAAGACATCATTCCTTAATTGAAGTCTTGAGGAAAACATCTATATGAAGCAACCAGAGGGATTCATTGCTAAAGGCAAAGAGCATCTTTTGTGTAAGCTTAATCGGTCCATTTATGGATTGAAGCAAGCTTCAAGGTCTTGGAACATCCGCTTTGATGAGGTAATCCAGTCTTATGGATTTATTCAAAGTCTGGATAAGTCTTGTGTATACAAGAGATGTGACAGAAACGTATTGGTATTTCTTGTACTATACGTAGATGACATTTTGCTGATTGGCAACAATATCAAGGTGTTGTCGGACGTAAGGGTATGATTGTCTAAACAGTTTGATATTAAGGACTTGGGAGAGGTCGGACATATCCTTGGGATCAAGGTTATAAGAGATCGCAGGAAAAGGATGTTGTGCTTATCCCAAGCTTCATACATAGACACCATTATGGATCGTTTTAGCATGCAGAACTCCAAGAAAGATTTTCTACCTTTCAGACATGGAGTTCCTTTATCTAAGGAGATGTGTCCGAGTGTCACGCCCGCCCATTTTCCAAGGGTCTGGAGGGGCAGCGCGTGACGCGACCGTACATACAAACACTTCTTACTACTTACAGCGGAAGACTTTAGACACATTTTTTTTTTAAACATAAACATGCATTGACATATATAGATACTTCTTCTTAGCATAGAGCATGCATCATTTTTTTTTTCATAGGTACTTAGTGTAACACCCCCCCCCCCTTCTACTTACACTAGTAAAGGAGGTGTTACTTTACCCTACTTTATCTTACTTTTGGCATAATCAGGTAAAACATGACTCAATCATTTCATAAACTCACATACACTATTTGAGAGTCAACAAATACCTGATTTAAACCGAAGAGTATCAACAACTCGTACCAAGATCTAAACTTGGTTTCTAAGCGAGTATCATAATTCAAACTCTTAACTTTTAACAGCGGAAGCTAAAGAAACAAACCAACTACATTCACATGTTGACACTAGGCTATTTCACAAGTTCATAACCTATCTAAGCATGCACATTCACTAGAGTTCTAATATAGAACATTCTTAAGTAACTCAACCTCATGCATGGCGATAGTGATAGGTGCATCCTTGACATGAACATCAACGTAATCAACGACACATAACATCAACCCTAACACCTAACATGAAGACTAGCATATAGTTCAAGTTCTTAGCATAACATAATACTAGCAAGTTCAACATTCTTAGAAACAACATGATCAAACATATAACATGAACACTACCACACGAATAAGTTCGAAGGTCTTAACACATAACAAAATACTAGCAAGTTCAGGATCATAATCCACTGTTCTGCCGCCACACACACCAAGCACTTCATCCGCTGCCCCCTTCTTACTCCCATCTTTCTTTACCCTTATCTGTAGTATAAGGAATGCAAACTATAAGCAATGGAGCTTAGTAAGTACTTCCTATTTTCACAAAACTTCGCATTAGGAAAACATGCTATTAGAATACTTGCATGCAACACATGCTCATACTTGCATTTAGGAAAATTCTTTATTTAACATTTGGAATTACTTGCACATGATACAATGATTCAACTTGACATGCATGAACTTAACATATGCAACTTGCAATATATATGCTTGAAATATGCTTCACTTGTAGGAACATATACATGAGACATACTATACTTAAAATTGTAAACATTGTGCTTTGGTTAACTTTCGAAACCATATATACATATATACTTTAAAATACTTATCATCCTTGTTTAGGCAGCCCGGCATTGTACCAACTTTGCTCGCAACCCTAATAGAATTCGGGGTAGCTAGCCACCGAACTTATTAGGGCAACTTAACTTTCAAGGGCGGTCTAGGGCCCGTGGGCGATCTAAGAGCCTGGTACATGCCACTTCAAAGTAAAATACTTCCTTTATATATGGTTTACTTATTCTTTTTCATTTAATTAGTATTTTACATGATCATAGCCAGAACCCATATAGGAAGCCTTTCAAGACATTTGATCATGCTCTTTGTCCCCAAAACTCGTAGGGGAAGCATCTTGTGATCTTTACGTCTTGCTTCCAATGACATATTCAAAGTAAAAATACTTTCTTTATATATGACTTACTGATCTTTGTCATTTATCAAACATTTAACATGTTCATACTCCCAAAACTCATATAGGAAGCCTTTCAAGACCTGCGATCATGCTCTTTGTCCCCAAAACTTATAGGGGAAGCATCTTTGCGATCTTATGTCTTGCTTCAACATGAAATATACCTATAAATATATATGACCTACTGATTTTGTCATTTAACCAACATGTAACATGCTCATACTCCCAAAACTCATATAGGGAGCCTTTCAAGACATTTAATCATGTTCTTTGTCCCCAAAACTCGTAGGGGAAGCCTCTTTGAAATCTCTACATCTTGCCCCACGAGAAATATACCTAAAATACCTAAAAATCCAACCAAGGATAATCTGGACAGAACCTACAAATCTGAATAAAACATGATACTAGAAGCTAGATGTGCAAATCAAAGAGTTACTTATGCTATAGGTGAGAGATAGCATCCTAGTGATCTTATGTCTTGCTTAAAACAAAATATACCTTACCTATAAGTCTAAACACACCCATATAATCTGATAAAAACATATTTTTGTCATTTAACAAGTATTTTACATGATCATACTCAAAACCCCATATAAGAAGCCTTTCAAGACATTCGATCATGCTCTTTGTCCCCAAAACTCGTAAGGGAAGCATCTTCGCGATCTTTACATCTTGCTTCCAATGAAATATACTTAAAATACCTAAAAGTCCAAACAAACTTAATCTGTACAGAACATATAAATCCAAATAAAACATGATAATAGAACCTAGATGGGCAAATCAAAGAGTTACTTATACTCTAGGTGAGAAATAACATCTTGGTGATCTTAGATCTTTCTTAAAAAGACCTATACCTCAACTATAAATCTGATCACACACATATACCATCTGATCCAAACATATAATATTCAAAACATATGAAAAGAAGTCAAATAAAACAATCGAAGAACTACTTATACTGCAGGTGAGAGATACTTACATCCTCTCGCTATCGTACTAGTATACCGCTAGGGTTTTTGGTGAGATGAAGACCTTGCCTTGTTCTTTAGCCTTAGGAGTGATCCTCTAGCATATACTAAGCTTGTGAGAAACTCTCCTTAAAAACCCCTCTTGAGAATCCCCACACAAGGATCCCTATAGCTTGGGATGGAAAAAGGGAGGAAGGAGAATGATGAATTTCGGCAAGGATGAGGAAGAAGGGAGAAGAAGGAATGTGAAGTGGTTTTTGCTTTCCTTCTCTCTTTAAACTCCCTTTAATCTCAACGTGAATGGCTAGGAAGGTGAAAAGAAAAGAAAAAAAGACTCTCCATCTTCTCATGGGGAGATGAAACAATTCTTCACCCTCTCATCTTCTCATTTACCTTCTTTGTATATTCCTTATCTATTCTAGCCAAGAATTATCCTATGGTCTAGTGGTATCAAGGCTATCTCACAATTAGGAGGTTCATGGTTCAAATCTTACCTATAGCAAACCATGTTTTATTTTTATTTTATTTTATTTTAAACCTTTTATGGGCGTTAAAAATTATATAATTACTTTGAATAGCTTAAAATTTTACGGGCGTTACACCGAGATCATCTGAGGAGATAGAGGAGATGAAGGCGGTTCCTTATGCTTCGGCAGTAGGAAGCCTCATGTATGCGATGCTATGTACGAGACCAGATATCTACTTTGCCATGGGCATGGTCAGCAGATATCAGAGTAATCTAGGATACGGACATTGGACTGCGGTAAAGCATATATTAAAGTACCTGAGAAGGACTAGGGATTATATGCTGGTTTACCGGGCAGACCAATTACTCCCTATGGGTTACACAGATTCTGACTTCCAATCTGATAGGGATAATAGTAAGTCTACCTCAGGTTTTGTGTTTACTTTGGGAGGTGGAGCCATTGTATGGAGAAGTGTCAAGCAAAAATGCGTGGTGGACTCCACCATGGAAGCTGAGTATGTGGCAGCCTCTGAGGCGGCCAAAGAAGCTGTGTGGCTCAGGAACTTCCTGATGGACTTGGATGTGATTCTTGGTTTGCCCAGAACTATCACAATTTATTGTGATAATAGTGGTGCAGTTGCAAACTCGAAGGAACCACGAGCCCATAAGGCTAGTAAACACATAGAGCGTAAGTACCACCTGATACGAGAAATCGTAAAGAGAGGAGAAGTTGTTGTGGCCAAGATTGCATCGGAGGATAACATGGCAGATCCTTTCACTAAGGCCCTTCCGGCGAGATCTTTGATAGGCATGTAGAGGGAATGGGGATCAGATGTATGGCCGTTTGAGGACAGCATAGTCTTTTAGTATAAGTGGGAGATTGTAGGGATGTATACTGAAAAGTCTATCTTTTGTATGAACATCTTTATTTTGAAATAAGAATCACATGATCATTATTTGCATATTTTTAGTATGGTGTGTGGTGTCACACGGGAGATCATATTATCGGCTCCTTGAAAAGTATAAGTAAAAGCTCACAACTGAGATGGCTTTAGACAAACCATCGGAATGGTTGTAGTGTGATTTGGTATTGGTTTGGCTTGACCATAAAATCACACTAGTGCACTTTGTGTGTATTGAGCAGGACCGACTTAGAGGTGATTCGATTTATTACTAACTACATAATCGAATCGGACCTCAGATATTATTTTGTACATACTCTTAATCCTGATATAATAACGGACACATATACTTAGTATTCATCTCTTTGATTTACCAATGGGCGAGATTTATAGATTAAATCGATAGGCTCGGTAAGTTGGGAGATGATATTATTTATATGGTGTGTCGTTGATTATAGAAGAAAACCGTGTCCTATATATTAGGATGATGATGTCCCCTTGAGGAGCTCATAAGGTTCATCATGTAAACCCTGTAGGTGGACTTGGTCCGGCATGATGAAAAGGTTGAGTAGTATTGCTCATGGAGTTAGATGTTGATTAATTTGTTGGATCGATGCGGTTCGCTAGAGGGGGGGTGAATAGCGAAAAAAAAACTTTTTCTCGTTTCTTTCGTTAAAACTCGAGAGAAAATTAATTGCAGCGGAAATGTAAAGTAAATAGAGACAAATAGGTTTTACTTGGTTCGTAGCCTTCGGCTACTACTCCAAGGCCCTAATGGTCCTTGACCACGCACGGAGGGCAAATACTAAACGAACTCCTTCTCGATGGAGATAGGAGTTAAACAATTACAAAAACTCAAGAAAGACTCAAGGTAGAGGGACACTCCCCCTCTCCTTGATATGATTTAAAGCTTGAAATAAAAACAACTTATACAAATTTAAAGATTATACCGACGACTTCAAAGATTGGAGGTTGAAGCTCTAGTCGTCGTCTCGGCAGCGCTTCGTCGTAGGGATGTCGGAGAGTCGGAGCGTATCGGAAGAAATTGGAAGCTTTTGAATTGATGAAAAACCCTAGGTTTGGCCCTCCTTTTATAGCCTTTAAGCCCCTCATCGAATGGGTCTTTAGCCAATCACAAATGGGCACAAAACCCCTTGAAAAATGGTGATAACTCTTGACTACTCGAGGCTGATCCTTTGACCGAATGACCGATGGCCATCACCCGATCGCCAAGATCACGGGAGTGCTAGCCGTAGTCACTGACCGATGGACGGCGGCAATGAGTCCTTCAAAGTTGGCAATGATCCGATGGGCCGCAAGGCAAAGTTAGCTTAAGGAAAACATTATTTCGACGGTCGTCGACCGTCCGATCTCGACCTAGACCATCTATAAGAAGTCTTTGGTCGGATCTACGCTTAAGATCATCCCCGTAAAGAGGATACGACCTTACTTACGCTCGCACACACGAGCTTACCTCAGTACTTACGTGTTGCTTCTGGCCTTCCACTCAATTCTTTCGGCTCCCTCCGAAGTCTCTTGAGTGTTGCCCGACCACCACGGCTTCCTCCGGGTGTCGCTAGCCTTCAGCTCCAGCGTTGAGACTTTTCTGCACACTTGATTTAGCTCATGAGAAAACAATATATGCTTAACTTTGTATCGTTTGCTATAATCAAAACTTAGGTTCGACTTAGGTGCCTACTGCACCAACAATCTCCCCCTTTTTGATTTATGGCAAACCCACATACAAAGTTAAGTAAATAGCAAGCATGAAGAGTAATAATGTGCATGAGAAACAAAAAATATGAAGATTAAGTTGGAGTAGTAAGGATTTTCTTTAAGTACTCCCCCTTGAGGAAACCTCCCCCTTGACCGAGGGTGAGTCTTGAAGAAAGACCTTAATCCTCCCCCTTGAGGGTTGCTTTAAGTAATTACTTAAAGTTGGCTTTAGTAAAACGTTTTAGTTAAGCCCTTTCTCCCCCTTAAGTAAAACATTAACGACATAAAGTTTAAAAAAAATAATAATAAGTTTAAGTAAAACGTAGACGGCACAAATAAGTTTAAGAATTCTTTGGCCTTTTGGTAAAAGTTAACTAAGTTTTAACTTTTGGTTTAAATATGAAGTAAGAGTTAAGTTATCAAAAAATTTTGACCCCTTAACTTTGGCCTTTTTCTCCCCCTTTTGCCGTATATCGAAAAGAGTAAGGGGTGTGTGGAAAATAAAATAAGTGTTAAATTTAAAGTCCAAGCATGTTCCCCATATTATATAAAAAAAAATAATATACTGAAAATAAGCTCATCTATAAAATGTTCGACTCATATTTGGCTTGATTGATATGTAAGATCAACCAGTCCTGGTCAGAGTCGGTTAGTATGTATGATTATACTCCGTGGTTCATAGCGATGCACTAGCTCTACATCTGGAACCAGGAGTAAGGTCTTAACATCTCACGCCCATCTACGTGGCTAAGTACACAAACACATTAGTCCTATGTGTTGTGAGATGTACTGGCTCCTTAAATCTATAGGTGCATGATATCTAAGGTATGTCCTATGCTAGTTCCATAAAAATGAAATTAAAGAAATAGTAGTAAGAACATATAATTTGCATGTACCTATTCTATTACGCACATGCCCAATTTTCGTCTTAATAGACTAAATTCGGCTTCGGGTAGGGGTTTAGTAAATAGGTCTGCTAAGTTAGACTTCGATTCGACATATTCGAGTTGTATTGCTCCGTTGGCCGCATGTTCTCGAATGAAATGGTGTTTGACCTCTATATGTTTGGTCCTAGAGTGACATATCAGATTCTTTGTAAGATTAATTGAACTAATGTTATCTACATGAAGTTTAGTATTCGTAAAGTCTAACTTAAAGTCGCGGAGGGTGTGCTTCATCCAAAGAAGCTGTGTGACACACTCACCCATCGCGATGTATTCGGCTTCGGTGGTAGATAAAGCAACACAGTGTTGCTTCCTACTGCACCAACTCACTAGACTCGAGCCGAGAAGTTGACAACAACCACTCGTACTTTTTCTATCGAGCTTACTACCGGCATAATCCGAATCGGAGTAGTCGATTAGTTCAAACTCCGTAGATCTAGGATACCAAATACCAACGTTAAGTGTACCCTTAAGATATCTAAGGATACGCTTAACTAGGGTTAGGTGAGACTCCTTAGCACAGGTTTGAAACACAGCACATACTTCTGAATAGAATGTCGTCGACTTCATAGTTAAGTATAGGAGACTTCCTATTGCGCTCCTATAGTACTTTAAGTCAATGGACTTACTTTCTAGGTCTTCTCTTATGTTAACATTTATCGCCATTGGGGTGTTTATTACCTTAGCGTCTTGCATTCCAAATCTTTTAATTAACTCCTTAGTGTATTTTTGTTGATATAGGTATATACCATCCTTAGTTTGTTTAATTTGTAGACCTAAAAAGAAACTTAACTCGCCTACCAAGTTCATTTCGAACTCACTTTCCATGAACGAAACGAACTCGTTTAGTAAGGCTGAGTTAGAGGTTCCAAAAATTATATCGTCTACGTAAATTTGAGCTATGAATATTTCTTTACCTAAAGTTTTTACAAAGAGAGTTGGGTCAACTAAGCCTTGGTTAAACCCTTTTGACTTAAGATGGATTGAAAGTCTCTCGTACCAAGCTCGAGGAGCTTATTTAAGTCCATAGAGAGCCTTCTTAAGTTTTAGAACATGGTCGGGTTTATCTAAATTTTCGAATCCGACGGGTTGGCTAACATAAACTTCTTCTTTAATGTATCCATTTAGGAATGCCGACTTAACATCCATTTGAAACAGCTTAAATCCTCGATGTGCGGCATAAGCTAGCAACATTCGAATGGATTCGAGTCTAGCTACTGGGGCATAGGTTTCGTCGTAATCTAAGCCTTCGACTTGGCTAAACCCTTTGGCGACTAACCTAGCCTTGTTTCTAACTACTTCACCTTTATCATCAAGCTTATTTCGAAACACCCACCTTGTTCCAATTATCGTTTTGTCTTTAGGTGGTGGTACTAATTCCCACACTTCATTCCTAGTAAATTGGGCTAGCTCTTCTTGCATTGCAATAATCCAATCGGGATCAAGAAGAGCTTGTTCAATTGATTTGGGTTCTATCTTTGAAATTAAGGAAATTTGACTAAGGTTCCTATAGGATGCTCTAGTTCGAACTCCTAGATTAGGATCTCCTATCACTTGATCGATAGGGTGGTTAGTTTGAATCCTAGATTGGGTTGGGTTTGTGTCACCTAATGCTTGATCAATGGGGTGACTTGGTTAAACACTAGTTTGGTTGGAGTCATCTATCACTTGATCAATAGAGTGACTTGGTTGACTTAGGTTAGGATTAACACTAGACCTGATCTCGGGATCAGAGTTAGGTCTAGTATGAATCGGCTTGCTAATTGGGGTTGCCGGGGGTTTTGTAGGTTCGTGTCCTTCATCAAACACTACATTAATGGTTTCCTCGACTCTAAGGGTGTCGTGGTTATATACTCTATAAGCTCTACTTGTAGTTGAGTATCCTAGAAAGATTCCGGTCGTGGTTTTGGATGTAAATTTCCCTAGGTAATCCTTAGTGTTTAGGATATGTACCTTACACCCAAATACCCTAAAGTACTTGATGTTGGGTACTTTATCGTGATAAATCTTGTATGAGGTCTTAAGGTGCCTTTTTACCATAAGGATCCTATTTTGGACATAGCATGCCGTACTCACGGCTTCTGCCCAAAACCTATCGGGTAGGTCGTATTCGTTCAACATGGTCCTAGCGGCTTCTTGTAGAGTTCGGTTTTTCCGTTCCACTAGGCCATTTTGCTGAGGGGTCCTAGGGCAAGAGAATTCATGGTGGTATTCGTTTAGGTTACAGAAGTCGGTGAACCTTTGATTTTCGAATTCACCACCATGATCGCTTCTAAGTCTTTTAACCTTAAGGTCTTTTTGATTCTCGATTAATTTGAATAGATTGATTAATTGATCTAGGGTATCATTTTTATGTTTGATGAACCTAACCCAGGTAAACCTGGAGTAGTCGTCAATTATGACTAAGCAATATTGACTTCTATTGAGTGACTTGGCTCCATGTGAATCGAATAGATCCATATGCAGGAGCTCAAGTACACTTGAGGTTCGTTCTTGGTTAGTTAACTTGTGTTGTGTCGTAGGTTGTTTTCCTTGTTGACAAGCATTACAAATTTTATTAACCAAGTTGTTGAGGTTGGGTAAGCCTCTGACTAAGCCACTCTAACTCATCTTGTGGACGAGTCTTGGGTGCGAGTGACCGAGTCGTCGGTGCCACAACCATGATTCCTCTTCCTGTGTCATAAGACACTTAGTTGAGGAGTTAGTTAAGTTGATCGTATAAATGTTGTTATTTCTAGTTCCTTTAAGAATTATTTTAGCGGTTTCGTTGGTATTAATTATGCATTCATTTTCTAGAAATATGACCTTATAGTTATTATCACACAATTGGCTTACACTAAGTAAATTATATTGAAAATTTTCTACTAGTAAAACATTTTGAATAACAAAATTTGAATTGAGCTCAATATCACCTGATCCGATGATTTTGAGCTTGCCGTTATTTCCAAAGGCTACCGATCCTTGTCGTTTGAATCGAAGCTTTGAAAACTTGAGTTGATCCCCGGTCATGTGTCGGGAGCAACCACTGTCCAACATTCATTGATCCTACACACAAGGTGGTTGGATTGGATGTTAGATTTTTAAATTGGTTGTAAGTTGTTAAACCTAGGTCATCTCACCTGTGTCTATATGATCAAGCATGTTATACTTATGTGTTTTTTGTGAGATGATTTCCAATTGATTAAGTGGATTTAGGTTCAAGTAATTTTATGTTAGATTTGAATTTAACCCTAGGCTTGTCAAGTTTACCTTTTCAAGATCATGGCTTCCAGGTCGTAGCGAGGCACAGGGGCCTTCTTTTATCGGATCATCGACCACTTCCTTAGACAAAGCCAAGTTCAAGAAAATGACAACTTGACTCACCTTAGATTATTTCCTAGTCTAACTAGTTATTTTTGAAAAGAGGCTCCCCGAGGCTCAATCTTTTCGAAGAATTTTAGTTGGTTGTGTTTTTGAAAAGAGGCTCCCCGAGGCTCAATCTTTTCGAAGAATTTTAGTTGGTTGTGTTTTTGAAAAGAGGCTCCCCGAGGCTCAATCTTTTCGAAGTTGATTATGTTCATGTTCTAAGTGAGTTCACAAGTTTTAAAGTACAAACTTTCTAAGTTAAAGCATGCAATTTCTAAGCACAAACATTCTAAGTTTAAAACATGCAATTTCTAAGTTAAAGGACAAACATGTTTTGTACTGGCTCCCCCTAGACCGTTGAATCGGTTTGGTCTATCCACATAGTGGATTTGTTCCTTGGGAATCCAGTACGGGTTGGATCCTAGAGTTGAAATCAAAAGGTTCTTAGGGACACATGCTTGGACATGTTTCCTATGTCTACTTACAATCGACATATATGACCTATTAGTCGTGTTTGAGTTAAACCCTAGTCCAGCCTTGTTGTACACGGCCCTTTGAGATCCAAGTAGGAGGTCAAGTCCTTTGGATCCCGAAGTGAACCTTTCCAATGTGTTCCTAAGATCTTCGACTTGACTTTTCAAGAGAGAGTTCTCAACTTCGAGCTTTTCAACTCGAGTTGAGTCCTTCTCTTGAACTCGACTAGTCGAAGAGGTTAGGGAGACCTCGTGTTTGAGGATTTTAACCTCCTCAACAAGGGTCTCGACCTTGGACTCGGATTTAACTAATTTCCTAGACAAAAACCTAACCGTATTTTGTAAAGTATTAAATAAAGTTCGACTTACTTTAAGGGTATCTTTTGAACCGGATGCGTATCCGTGGCTTGACTTGAAGGTAGCTTCGTAGTCCGAGTCATCCTCAGGTTCTGACTCAAGTTCGGTCTCCGTGTCTGACTCAATTGATTTTGCCATGAAGACGTGGTCTTCGTCTTCTTCGGATGACGCTTCTTCCCATGTCGCGTTGAGGGCCTTCTTGTGCTTAGGTGCTTGGTGGTTGAGCTTGGGGCACTCGGACTTGATATGTCCAAACCTGTTGCACCCATAACACCTAATATTAGAACTTTTAGGCTTACCTTGGTTGGGTCGAGTCGTGGTTCGCTTTCGTCCCTTGGCTATCCTTCGAGCTAGGTTCATTAGTTCGGCAGTCAACTCCGGGTCAACTTCTTCTTCGGACTCGTCTTCCTCCTCGGTTGGTGGTGGCTTGCTTGCGATTTTCTTCTTCTTTGATCCTGCAAACAAGGCTATACCCCTCTCGAGCTCCGAGTTAGACTGCTCATGAAGTTTAAAATACGAAAAGAGTTCATCTAACCTAATTTTAGAAAGGTACTTGGAGACCTTATAGGCATCGACCATGGATGCCCATAAGGTAGTCCTCGGAAAAGAGTTTAGGACATACCTTATAAGGTCGCGGTTTTCGACCTTTTGCCCGATTGCGTGTAGGTTGTTGACGATGTCCTGGACTCGGGCGTGAAGTTGTGTCGCGGACTCGTGTTCCTGCATTTTTAGGTTATATAGTTTATTGAAAAGAATATCACGCTTACATACCTTGGCTTCGTCGGTCCCTTCGTGTAGCTCCACTAGTTTTGTCCAAAGATCTTTTGCGCTTATGAAGGGGCCGACGCGATTTAGTTCCTCCTTGGATAGGCCGCATTGAAGGATTTGCGTTGCCTTAGCGTCGGCTTCGACTTGTCGTTTTGTTGCAATGGTCCATTGATCATAATCCAAGGAGTCACCCACTTCATTAGTCGGAAGTGTGAAACCCGTTTGGATTATGATCCACATCTCGATTTGGGTTTTGAGAAAGCATTCCATCCGACCCTTCCAATAACGGAAGTCATCTCCATTGTAAAATGGAGGTCGGACGGTGCTAAAACCCTCGATATGGGTCATTAGAACAAAAGACACAAATAGACGGAGACGAAGAAACTAACAACGACAAAAACACGAAAACAAGTACCAAGACTCGCGTCTTGGATTAGTAGTGCGGGAGAAAAACTTAACAAGGCGAAATAAATAAAAAAAAGAATTAAAAGAAAAATAAATCTGTAAAAAGGCTAGATTGGTGGTTTCACCAAATCTTAGCAACCCCCGACTCTGATACCAATTGTTGGATCGATGCGGTTCGCTAGAGGGGGGGGTGAATAGCAAAAAAAAAACTTTTTCTCGTTTCTTTCGTTAAAACTCGAGAGAAAATTAATTGCAGCAGAAATGTAAAGTAAATAGAGACAAATAGGTTTTACTTGGTTCGTAGCCTTCGGCTACTACTCCAAGGCCCTAATGGTCCTTGACCACGCACGGAGGGCAAATATTAAACGAACTCCTTCTCGATGGAGATAGGAGTTAAACGATTACAAAAACTCAAGAAAGACTCAAGGTAGAGGGACACTCCCCCTCTCCTTGATATGATTTAAAGCTCGAAATAAAAACAACTTATACAAATTTAAAGATTATACCGACGACTTCAAAGAGTGGAGGTTGAAGCTCTAGTCGTCGTCTCGGCAGCGCTTCATCATAAGGATGTCGGAGAGTCGGAGCGTATCGGATGCACTTGGAAGCTTTTGAATTGATGAAAAACCCTAGGTTTGGCCCTCCTTTTATAGCCTTTAAGCCCCTCATCGAATGGGTCTTTAGCCAATCACAAATGGGCACAAAACCCCTTGAAAAATGGTGATAACTCTTGACTACTCGAGGCTGATCCTTTGACCAAGAATGATCGATGGCCATCACACCGATCATTGCGAGATCATCGAGTGCTACCCGTAGTCACTCGACCGATGGACTGCAATGAGTCCTTCAGTTGGCAATAGCGGATCGGGTCAGGCAAAGTTAGCTTAAGGAAAACATTGTTTCGGCGGTCGTCGACCGTCCGATCTCGACCTAGACCATCTATAAGAAGTCTTTGGTCAGATCTACGCTTAAGATCATCCCCGTAAAGAGGATACGACCTTACCTACGCTCGCACACACGAGCTTACCTCAGTACTTACGTGTTGCTTCCGGCCTTCCACTCAATTCCTTCGGCTCCCTCCGAAGTCTCTTGAGTGTCGCCCGACCACCGCGGCTTCTTCCGGGTGTCGCTAGCCTTCAGCTCCAGCGTTGAGACTTTTCTGCACACTTGATTTAGCTCATAAGAAAACAATATATGCTTAACTTTGTATCGTTTGCTATAATCAAAACTTAGGTTCGACTTAGGTGCCTACTGCACCAACAATATTAATGGTCAGTAAATTAATTAATCGACGGACATTCAAGATCTTAAACACGGGGAGAAAATGTACAAATAATATATGGAGCTCATATTAACTTATGGGGGTTGGTGAGGTAGATCAATGATAATCCTTTAGTTGATTGGATTATCATTAATAGATCGGACTTTATGTGGGCTTGATCCATGGGTGGCCAAGATCCAACTCCTCCTCATGGTCCCTAATGTAGCCTATTAACACCTCATGAATCTTAGATACAATGGATAGAAACAAAACTCTAGATCCAAAGGTAGAGATTAAATCTCTAGATCCGACGGTTGAGATTGAATCTCTAGATCCGACGGTTGAGATTGAATCTCTAGATCCGACGGTTGAGATTAAATCCCTAGAACCAATGGTGGAGATTAAAAGGAGACTTATCCCTAACTCTATAAAAGGAGAGCAAGGGGTTGGCGTGGAGATTAATTCAAGAGAAGCTAGGGTTTTGGAAGTTGGTGGCAAGGCATAGGAGCTAGGGTTTGGGCTTGGGCGGCACCTAATAAGGAAATATTTTCCTTGTGTTGTTCTTCTTCCCCAAGCTGCCGACGCCCTTGGAGTTCCTTCCATCCCTTGGCCGGTGTCCAAAATAGGTCCTCTCCATCTCCTTGGCCAGTGGAACAAAGGTTTAGGGTCCTCCCTTGAAGCTTTTGGCCGGCCACTCTCAATCTCCTCTTCCTTCTTGGCCAGCGGCAAGCTTCCTCCTTGGAAGTTGTTGGTTGGTTGAAAGAAGGAATAGAGCCTTGTTTCTATTCTTCCTCTTGCTTTGGAAGAGCAAGGAAGGAAGATTTGCGATCTAGGAGCTTCAACTTTTGGTAGATCATCGCCCACACGACATCCGAAAGGAGGAAGGTCATACGTTAGAAGATCGAGAGGTATATCTATTCTCTATTCTCTTTTGTTATTTGCTTGTATTTGATTTTCCAATTATGAGCATGATATAAATCTGTTTGTGGCTAAATAATACTTGGATCCCGAACATAAACACAAAAATCAGCGATCCGGACATCGTCTATTCCACGGCTACTCGTAGAATAGAGGTTGGTCGCTTGAACAACGAGTTTGTTCAAGTGACCTCTCTAAACGAATAGCACGACGATGACTTGGTTGTTTGGGCAATCCCTTTTTTCTAGGACTAAATTTTTTAATCCGGGGAAATCGATGGGATCGCCATGAACAAGCAACCGAGGTGAAGTGGGAAGCGAAGTTTCCCCTCACGGACTCGATAAGCAAAAACCTTCAAGATCTAGCTGTGAATTCTCGGATTAGAGGAGATTTGCAAGAAGGGGGAAGGAGATCTTGGCAGGCTGAAGAAGTGAACACCATTAATGATAATACAAAATATTATTTTGTGTATTTTCTCAAAAGTAAGGATGAAGCTATGAAGAAATTTAATCTGTATAAGAATGAGGTTGCAAACCGACTTAATAAAAAAATTAAGGTGGTTCGAAGTGACCTAGATGGTAAAAATGTATCATCATTCACAGAGTTTTGTATTGAACATGGGATTAAACACGAAATAATATCTCCCTACACTCCTCAACAAAATAATGTTGCTGAGTGAACGAATCATACTTTGAAAGAGATGACGAATAATTTACTATTGAGCGATGGACTACTAGAGCATTTATGGGGGAAAGCTATGTTAATAGCTAATTACCTTTTGAATAAGGTGACTCGAAAGAAAATAGATAAGAGTCCTTATAAGTTTTAGAATGGAAGACAACCATCCTAAAAATACTTGTAAGTGTGGATGTGTCTTGCTAAAATTTGAATGCATGATCTGAAAAGGATCAAGATAGGACAAAAAACTATTGATTGCATATTAATCAAATATGCACATAACAACAATTCCTATAGGTTCCTTGTTTATGACTCAAATTCTAGAGATGCACAAGAACTCGATTATTAAATTGAGAAATGTCTCATTCTTCAAGCATGTGTTTCAGTATAAGACTTGAGAGAATACTAGCTCCTCAAAATGTACATATGAAACACAAGAGGAAAAAGAAGATAGTGAACCAGTTGAGGGTGAGCTCAGATGAAATAAAAGACCTCAAGTGGAAAAATCCTACGGAATGGATTTTATCACTTTCATGTTGAAACGTGATCCTCAAAGTTACTCAGAAATCATAAGCTCGTTTGAGGGACCTCAATGGAAAAAGACAAGTGTGTCTAATATTGACTCTATCTTACAAAACCACACTTGGAAACTTGTAGATCTTCCTTAGGAAAGTAGAGCACTAGGATGCAAATGAATTTTCAAGAAAAAGATAAAATCAGATGGTACGATTGATAAATATAAGGCCATATTGGTAATCGAAGGTTACCGACAATGAGAAAGTCTTGACTACTTTGATACCTATTCTCCAATATCCAAAATAACTTCCATTAGTGTTGTTGGAGGTTGTCGCTCTATGAAATTTTGAAATACATTAGATAGATGTAAAACCAGTCTTTTTAAATGGAGATTAGAAGAGGAAATCTATATGGAACAATCTAAGGGATTTTCTATGTCAGGACAGGAAAATAAGATTTGTAGATTGGTGAAGTCGTTATACAGCTTGAAACAAACACCAAAGTAGTGGAATGAGAAATTTGAGAATACCATGAAAGGTGGATTTAAGATCAACGAATGTGATAAATGTGTCTACAAGAAAGCCACAAAGTATGACTATGTCATTTTGTGCCTATATATAAATAACGTACTTATCATTGGGAGCAATGATAAAATAATCAAATCTACTAAAGATATGTTGAACTCAAGATTTGACATGGAAGATATGGGTTTAGCTGATATGATCTTATGAATTAAAATTCTTAAAACATCAGAAGGACTTGCTCTGAGTCAGTCCCATTATACGGACAAAATTCTTGAGAGATTCACTAAGGGTGATACTGCATTGGAACAAACTCCGATAGATACAAGTTAACATCTATGAAAAAAATTAGGAGACTATCTCTCAAATAGAGTGCACCAGGATGATTGAAAGTTTGATATACTTAATGAGTTATATACAACCAGACATAGCCTACGCAATGAGTAAACTAAGTAGATACACGAGTAATCTAGGTGTTGAACACTAGAAAGGGATAACACAAGTATTAATGTACTTGAGATATTCTATTGTGATCGATAGATACATCAATGTGAGTTAAATATCTAAAATGAAAGACTCGAAGTCTACGAGTTAATATGTATTCACTTTGGGAGATGCTGACATTTCATGGAAATCTTCTGAGCAAACCATAATAACTAGATCCACGATAGAATATGAGTTTGTAGCTCTTCACAAATGTGGTGAAGAGGCTGAATTACTATGACAATTCTTAGAAGATATTCCTAGATGGTTGAAATTATGTCGACAATATGCAAACATTACGATAGTAAATCGGTAATTGGCTGAGCATAGAGCTATCTGTATAATAGTAAGTCTAGACATATACATCATAGACATAATACCATTAAATAACTATTCTCAATGGGAGTTAACATTGTTGACTATATAAGTCAAAAGATAACCCAGAAAATCTGCTAACCAAAGGGTTAAATAGGTACATTGCAAGGGATGGACTTGATGTCGATGGAAAATGTTAGTGTAAAGGAAACCCAATCTATACAGACTGGAGATCCCAATAACTAGGTTCAAATGGACAACCTAACTGCTCCAACTAAGTAAGATCACTTTGGGAGCATGATCCAATGGAATAGTAAAAGGATGGAGGGTAAGAATATGACATTTAATAATCCAACATAGTAATGTGAAATATTCGTGAGAGATCACCTATGTGAAAAAAAAGTGAGGTTTAGAGAATTGGAGGCACAATTCTTAAACTTTTTCATAGAATCAGGCATGTTCATGGCCAAGAACGAACACACTCATGATAATTAAGTTGTATCAGGGAGATTCCTAAGTGAGATATGTCAATGTTTACACATATGACAACAATTCAAAGACATCGTATTTACTGTCATCCAATAAACAAACATATATTCAAAAGTAAAGGTTCAAAGGGTAAAACTTAGCTATCTATATTGAACTCAACTGATGAATACTATCACATACCTTGTTTCCATTCATGAGGAGGATTGTTAGAAAAAATATGAATGGAAAAGAGATGGAATGGATGAAAGAGACTTCATTGTGTAAGAGACTTTAATCCCATATTGGAAGTTTCAAGGCTTAATGGTTGGTTTACATTGTGTTCACAAACATGCATGTTATGAACAAATGCATGGGCAGAAGCTCTCTCTAAAACGTAGGTGCGCAAGGGAGTGAAAATCCAAGAGCCCGAATTGCATTGAACCAGGTTGACTCACGTACGAGCACGACCTACGTGCGTCGAATGTTGAATGGGTCAGGATGCAATTTACTCAAGTGAATGAACCAATATTTTGCCATTTGGATTATTTTTCTCAATTATAACGGATGCATTAATCTGAATAATAAAAATCCATAATTACCACCCAAAATGACATTTCACTACTAGCGAATAAAAACAATTAATGACTTTTATTCGACCAGCCATGGTAGATACTCCTATAAAAGGAGCCTAGGTCTTGAGTAGAAAGAGAAGAGAATTCCATACACCTGCATTCCCCTCTATCTCTATCTCTCTTCCTTTATGTCGTGCAATTCTTCGTGCTTGATAGAACCTATGGTAGCATTTGGGCATCTTAGTTCACTGTGACCACCAATGCTTAGCGTGGATCATGGTCCTTCATTGTATCCAAGAAAATAGACAACCCATGAAAACTCATAGCACTGTGAGGTGGGATGAACCTATTACAAGGAATCTACGTTGAACACAAACCTTGGATCCTCATTTTCTGAGAAATCAACTAGGGTACTCGGCTCTTGTTATTTGACTCTCGATACTCGACTCTTAACTCTTGGGCACTTGACTCTCGGTACTCAGCCCTTGGCATTAGGGTCTCAATACTTAGGCACTCAGGCACTCGGGCACTCGGGCACTCGGGCACTCGGACACTCGGGCACTCGACACTCAGCCTCGGAGACTCGACTACCTTATAGGACCTTTGGAGCACTCGACCTCAATGACTTAGCTACCCACTCAGACTTAGTAGCTTAGCTTAGTCTAATAAGCTACCCACTTGGACTTAGTAGCTTAGCTTAGTCTGACCATCAAGACAGACATCTTGATATTATCAGCTCAAGTCACTCAATAGATAAGTCTAATTTGATTTTTATTTCAAATTTAACCTACATTCCTAGCATCTCCAGACACATATTGTCCAACAATCTTAAAACAGATTCAGTTCTGATGAGATGACCGCGAAAGAGGTTGAGGTGTAATAGATTCAATGTGAGACGACCACCTCCGCCTTGATTTGAAATGTTCCAAATAACCATGGTGAAAAGATAGAGAAGTTCATTGGGTTGAACTCCAAGAGGTGGTAACAAAAGATGCTCTTCTACCTGACTATACTAAATCTAGCTTGGTTCTTGATTGAAGAACCTCCCAAGCAAGCTAAGGATGCAACTAATGTCTAGACCATCAGTATAGTGGAGACATGGACTTATTCTAAGTTTCTATACCGAAACTGCATTCTCAAATATCTTGTCGACTCACTATACATTGTGTATAGCATGAATAGAATGACTAAGGAGTTATGGGAATCCCTAGACAAGAAGTATAAGATGGAGAATGCGAAGTCCAAGAAGTTCATTGTGGGTTGATTCCTAGACTACAAGATGGTTGACTCCAAGATGGTAATCAACCAAATTCAAGAGCTTCAGGTGATTTTGCATGAGATTCATTCAAAAGGTATGGTTCTAAGTGAAATCTTCTATATGTTTATTATCATAGAGAAGTTATCTCCCAGTTGGAAGAATTTCAAGAACTATTTGAAGCATAAGCGAAAGGAGATGAATGTGAAGGAAATCATTGTTAGGCTTCAAATCAAGGAAGACAACAAGAGTTCAAAGAGAAAGACATTCTCTTAGGCTACTTTGAAAGCAGACATGGTCAAGCATGGTTAAAGCTCAAAATTGAAGAATCCCAAATCTTCCAAGATGGGAGTCAGAGGATGTGTTAACAAGAATAAATTCTTAGGGAAGTGCTTCAACTATGACCGAGTTAGTTACAAATCTTCGAAGTGCAGAAAGCTGAAGAAAAAGCAAGAGGCCAACCTGAACGAGGACTAGAGGTTGATGGCCTCTATGTCGTGATCTCCGAGCTAAATTTGGTGAATTCAAATCCTCGACAATGGTGGATGTATACCGGTGCCATCAGACATGTGTGTTGCAATAATAAGATGCTCCACAACAATGAAGAAGTCAAAGGGAATAAGTTGTACATAGGGAACTCAACAACCTCGGACATCATGGGCCAAGGAAAAGTGGTGTTGTAGATGACCTCAGGTAAGGAGCTCACTCAAAACAATGTGTTTCATGTTTAGAGGTTCAGAAGAATCCCAAGTCCAAATCACTTTTAAGTAAGCATGGAATTCACATTGTTTTTGAGTCGAGTAGGGTTGTACTTATAAAAATGGAATGTTTATAGGAAAAGGCTATGTAATGGACGAGTTGTTTATGCACAATGTAATGGCTATTAGGCCCTCATTTAAAAAGAATGAAAGATTTTCCACTTATATGCTTGAGTCTTTGTATTTGTAACATGGTTGACTAGGACATGTAACTATGATATACTGCATTAACTAATTAACATGCAAAGTATAGCTACATTCCACCATGACCCAAAACACAAGTGTGAAACTTGTATTGAAACAAAAAATGACAAGATCATCCTTTCAACATGTTGAAAGAAGCAATGAGTCAATCGACCTAATTCACACCATGTGGTACTTAAAAGGGACATCGACACGCAATGGGAATAAGTACTTCATCATTTTTATTAATGATAACACAGAATATTATTTTGTGTATCTTCTCAAAAGTAAGGATGAAATTATAGAGAGATTTAGTCTTTATAAGAATGAGGTTGAAAACCAACTTAATAAAAAATTAAGGTGGTATGAAGTGACTGAGGTGGTGAATATGAATCATCATTCACAAAGTTGTGTGTTGAATATGAGATCAAATACAAAACAATAGCCCCCTACACTCTTCAGTAAAATAGTATTGTTTAGTGAAAGAATTGTACTCTGAAAGTGATGACGAATGCTCTACTATTGAGTTACGGACTACTAGATCACTTGTGTTAGGATGTTGTGTTAACAACTAATTACTTTTTAAATAAGGTGCCCTAAAATAAAATATATAAGAGTCTTTATGAGTTGTGGAATGGAAGACAACCATCTTAAAAATATTTGCGAGTGTGGGTGTGTCTGGCCAAAATTTTGATATCTAATCCGAAAAGGATCAAGATATGATCTCAACACTATTAATTTCACATAACAACAATGCCTATAGGTTCTTTGTATATGAATCTCAAACTTTGGAGATACACAAGAACTCGATTATTTAATCGAGAAATACCTCATTCTTCAAGCATGTGTTTCCGTATAAGTTCTGAGATGATGCTATCTCCTCCAAATGGGCATATGAAATATATGAGAAAGAAGAAGATAATAAATCAGTTGAGGGTCGACTTAAACAAAGTAAAAGAGCTTGAGTGGGAAAATCCTTCGGAATAGAATATATCACTTTATTGTTGGAAAGTAATCCCCAAATTTATTCAGTAGTTGTAAGCTCATTTGACGAACCTCAATGGAAAGAGAAAATTGCATCTGTGATTGACTCTATCTTGCAGAACCATACTTGGAAACTTGTGGACATTCCTAAGGGAAGTAGACCACTAAGTTGCAAGTGTATTTTTAAGAAGAAGATAAAATCAGATGATATGGTTAATAAGTACAAGGTCGTATTAGTAATTAAAGGTTACCGACAATGAGAAAGTCTTGACTACTTTGATACTTATTCTCCGCTATCCAGAATAACTTCCATTAGAGTGTTGTTAGCAATTACCACTCTATGGAATTTGGAAAAACATCAGATGAATGTGAAGACAACCTTTCTAAATAACCTGAGGGCTTTGTCTATTCATGAAAGGAAAACAAGGATTGTAGATTCGTAAAGTCATTATACAGCTTGAAATAAACACCAAAATAGTGGCGTGAGAGTTTTGATAATGTCATAAAGGAAAGTAGATTTAAGATCAATGAATGTGATAAATGTGTCTACATGAAATCCACAAAGTATGTCTATGTCATCTTGTGCCTATATGTAGGTGACATACTTATCATTGGGAGCAATGATAAGATAATCAAATCCACTAAAAATATATTGAATTTAAGATTTGATATTAAAGACATGAGTCTAGATAATGTGATCTTAGGAATTAAAATTCTTAGAATATTAGAAGGACTTACTCTGAGTCAATCCTATTATGTGGATAAAATTCTTGAGAGATTCACCAAGTGTGATACTGTGTTGGCACATACTCCGATAGATATGAATCAACATCTATCAAAAAATCAAAGAGAAAGTATCTCTAAAATAGAGTACGCCATGATGATTTGAAGTCTGATGTACTTAATGAGTTGTATACAACTAGGCATAGCCTACATAGTGAGCAAACTGAGTAGATATATGAGTAATTGAGGTGTTAAACACTAAAAATAGATAACACAAGTACTAATGTATTTGGGGTATATGGGTTACACTATATGAGATATTCTACTATGATCGATGGATACATCAATTTGAGTTGGATATCTGGCATGAAAGAATTGAAGTCTACAAGTGAATATGTATTCACTTTTGGAGGTGTAGCCATTTCGTGAAAATCTTCTTAGAAAATTGTAATAACCAAATCCATGATGGAATATGAATTTGTAGCACTTGACAAATGTAGTGAAAAAGCTAAATTGCTGACCACACTAAATCTAGCTTGGTTCTTGACTGAGGAACCTCCAAATCTAGTTGAGGATACAACTAATTTTTTTTTAATAAGTAAAATGTATAATATGTAGTGTGAAGAGTACAAATGAGGCTTTTACGAGCTATTCATACCTGGTGTTTGTCAGATCAAAATAGTCTTCTAAAGCCTTGTATACATGAAGTTGTTCACCTTTGTATATCCTCTCAACATCCAACTGATCCTCACAAAAAAAAACTAAGATTTCGGGCCCTCCATACATAGTGAACCAAAGATGACAAGTTAAGGTGACATGCCTTTGTCAAAATCCGAGACCCACGATACCACTTACTAAAAACTCGAAGCGCCCTACGGTAAGTGAAAATCTCCTGGTACATATTGATGCACGCGAATGCAACCTCAAATCTCGCGACGGGAACTGCCAAGGACTCGAAGCACGCACTTGCGCTCAATGCCCGTAAGTGCACGAATGTCGTAAAGTAATAAATAGAATATCGATCTCACAAGAACTGAGATTCGAATATCGTTTGTCCAGTGGATGTTTGTTGTTCGGAATTAAATTCTAAGGTTGTGGTGGTGAGATTGATAGTTGTCCTAACTCTAGTACGATGTCACACGAAGGAAAGGAAGGTTGGTTCAGGGATCTAAAAAAAGGGATTCTAGGACTTCAGTTTCACTTATGCATCGTGGAATATACTATCAATTAAATGTTGTTTAGATCTCTAATCATAATCTTATGAAAGGGACATCATACACTTTCCCGATGAGCTCTCGTGTCTATCGGGAACTACCTGCTCCTAACAAGAGAACCTTTCGAATCATCAGAGCTCAGGGGGTTGATACCATTGGGAGCCCCCTGTCACTAAGGTCCCTCAACACTTCTAGAGTTAATTTCTCCTACTGTGGCCACCCTATATTGTTATGATAGGATAGATGGTACGAGGATGCCAAATCAATCCCTATGAAGATTCGAAATGTATCCCATTTCCTACTCCATCATACCCTTCTATCTATGGTTACCGGAGAGAGGACAACCACTAGGTTCCTCCTTAGTTCTCCTAGATCTTTGATACAAGGGTTGTCACCCCTTGTATCGACTATGCACAATAGATAGAAAACCAAAACACAATTGTCATCAATCCAAACAACAAAAAATTGTGAATATAAATTCAAAGACGAGACATATATTCAACTAGCATGTTCTACACACACAAGCTACTCCCTAATCCTAGAATCAGAGTATCTACTCCATAAACGAAAGAGAAGAACCACAAGGCATGATTGAATTCATCATTACAATGCAGAAGATGTATAGAAAATAAATTATAGTGCTCTTTGGTTCTTCTCTCCGGCGTTGGAGCACAGTTTGGTCCTCGAGCCGCTTCCTTCCTCCCAATTGTGAGTTTTCGGTGCTTTTTAGGGCACTGGTGTGTCATCCTAGTCCTTAGGCCTCTCTCCTGAGGTTTAGGCGTGGCCTTCCTTTTATAGACTTGAGGTCGATGCCATCCGAATCTATGAAAAAGCCCTAGTCGTGCCGAAAAATACCAGCGCCACATGGTCGTGTGGATCCACACGGCCAGGCTATGTGTGGCACTGGGCTGGTGGGGTATGACCGTGTGATTTCACACGTTCGGGTCGTGCCTCCCTTCGTTCCGCCTGCCAAATGCCTTCCTTTTGCTCCAAAATCATGTCGTTTATCCCGTAAAATGTTGTCCTGCACACAAATGCATAAAGAGCAGATCTTTGAACTAGAAAATAGGAAATTCATGCAAAACAAAGTACGATATGCATGAAACAAGTATAAAATGCAGCAAGATGTGAGCGAAAATTACTTCTAAAATCCTATATATTTTGCTCACATCAATTCCCCCAGACTTAAATCTTTGCTTGTCCTCAAGCAAACCTCAGTGTCATGAAATTCTAAAAAGCATTGTTCCATACTTAGCATGTCAACTAGATTTATCAAGTGGTATTTTCAATAAAAGCAAAATAGATATGTTCTAAAAATTCACTAAGTTAGCTTTTCGCGCACGTGCTAAGAGAATCTTCTTAAGGGATACTTGTTCCACGGTAAGTTAAGTCATCATCTTATAGCTTTCCTAAGGTCTCCGACTCTTAGTCACTTACCTGTCCAAAGCGAGGGTCATTCCCTAGATCTAGCACAAAGTCTCAAAGGTGTGCTCGGTATTGAGAGAAATTAGTAGGTGTTTCCCCAATAACCTAACTCGGTCTCAAAGGGGCACCTAGCCATTTCCACCTACGACATCTATTTTTTTTTATCCCTCATAATTTATATATATATATATATATATATATTTTAACTTTTGTTCTTCTCCTGCTCACAGAAATTTTGATTTTTCCGAATGGGCTTACACAATCCTAGCATCTCCAGTAAATAAAGTGCTAAACCTAGAGTCACCTATGGATTCCAAAGTACTAGACTACTGAGATGAATCATAACTATGTATGTACTAGATTCTTCCTTTCAGAATATTTGTCAAGTGTAAGAGTAAAAAATAAAAGCTAACCAGTGCAAGTCTAGAACATTCATTAGAGCATAAATAATAAAATACCATGAGTTAAATAAAGTTAAGCTACCTATGGAAATAATTCGCAAAGAGATCTTAAAAATACTACTGAGGCAGCTTAAAGATAGCAAAAACTAAGTGTTGAAAGAAACTAAACACTCTATGCATGAACAGATGAATGCAAACTAAAACTAAAAATGCAAGTATCAAGAAAGAAACTGCTACTAGAAACAAAATAAATCAAAACTTAGGGTCCCCCCCAGACTTATATGAAGTTATACCTCTAATATGGTGGTCAAGGTGGGAAGTTCGACAGTCTCGACATGTTGGGCTGCTGGGAAAACCTGGTGCTCAACCGCTAATGCAACATGTACATGTGGTCGATTTGAGAGTTGGTGGATGCAGCGGTTGCTCTATGCTCCTCCTCCCGAACCCACTGTGTCTGCTGAGCACGAATGTGTTGTCGAACCTCCTGGCGATGGGCAGCCTCCTTCTGGAGATAGATACGGGCCTCGTCATAGAACTCCTCGACCCACTAGAAGTTCTCCCATAAGCCCTAAAACTCCATCTGCGTATAGGCGCTCTGCTCCTGCAATCACTGCCTCTACATCTGCTGCTCGACGTATATGTCATCGAGGCACGATCAAAACTCGGAGAAATTATAGGTGGATGTACCTACATCCTACTCAAAAGTAGAAAAAGAAGGTGGTGTAGGTGCATGCTCTCTATGTGGACTAGGTGGGCTCCTATACCTATAAAAATAAACACACGATACGACCCTTTTTTTCCATTGCGCGACATGGTCGTGTGCAAAGACACGGCCTGGTCGTGTGCGCCATTGGGAGATGAGTCAGCTTGGGGCATGACCGTGTGAAACCACATGGCCTGGCCTAGCCGTGTGCCTCCCTATTTCTCTCTCGAAGTGCACTACGGGCCGAATTCTCCCACACTCCCCGCCGTGTAGGCTCAAAATGATGTTTGTTTCTGCCTAGCAAGTTGTTTCCAACTCTAAACTACTTGCAAAGATGCTAATGGACAAAAATTAAAGTCTAAATTATACACATGAATGTAGAAAGATTAAAAACATGTAAAATTTAACTTGGATTGCCTCCCAAGAAGCGCTTATTTAAGGTTTTTAGCTTGACCGTACTCCTATGTCTCATCTTGGCTCTAGTGGCCCAAGGAGAGTTTTCTTCCTCCCCTTCTCATGTGTTTGAATCTTGCTCGTAGGGGAGCAAGATATTTGCTCACTTTACACCTCCTCCCTTATGGAGTCTCATCACCACATCTCTTAAATCTTGCTCGTGGAAGGGGTAAGAAATTTACTAGCTGCCTTCCTTGGTTCAAGATTGAACATGCTTATCTTCACATAATTATCAATGTTGGGGATCCTTGGAAGGCTAGAGGGGGTGAATAGCCTCTTTTCGTTTCTACAAGAATGATTAGCAGAAGAAAAATGAATATAAACAAAATTAAGAAAATAAACACAAATGCTAACACAGAATGTTTAACATGGTTCGAAGATTATGCTCCTACTCCATGGCGATCCGTAAGGTGGATCAAACCAAGCAAATCTTCCACTAAAACTTTCTTTTACAAAGCACTCCTCTTCTTACAAATGATAGAGATGAAGATTAGAGAAGAGGAGGATTGAAAACACTAGAAAGCTTAAGAAGTATTATTAGGAATGAAAGCACTAGCCTCCTCAAGCATCCCAAGGTCCCTTTTTATAGAGCAAGGGCTGATTTTCCTATTGAGCCTCCATCAATCTACTGATGTTGTACATCAGTCGACTGTTGCTGCAGCTGATGCAATACAATGACTTTTGACTAGCCAGATCTGCGATCTTCATTGCCCAATGGGACTCTGATCAGTCGACTGATCATACCATCAATCGACTGATTGAGGCATCAATCGAGTGCTCCAAGCGATCACTCAACTGGAAACCATTCTATGTTGATGTCCACTATTAACAGTCGACTGCTTGGGTATAGCAGTCGACTGATTATGGACCAGTCGACTGCCAAACCCTAGCAGTCGATTGATGGACCCAAAATAGTGCCCTCATCAGTCGAGTGATTGATCAGTCGATTGGGATGGAGCCTCAATCGACTGACACACTTCAAGTATGATTGATTCATACTTGAAATCAACTCCCTAGACCTAGACTTAACCTTTTAGCTTTTCCTTTAGCCTTGCGCCTCCAGGATCCCTCCGAGTCTGTGACTTGTTCATCCTTGCGCTTGCTTCCAAGAGCTTCCTTCGGTTTTGTCTTGTCTCAATTTTCTCTTTGCCAAAGTAAGCTTGGACTTTACGCCGCCAAGACTACATTCTTGGACTTACACTGCCAAGACTTGCCTTTGGACTTCCTTTGCCAAGGTTCGCTTGGACTTTACACCACTAAGACTACATGCTTGGACTTACGCCGCCAAGACCTTTCCTTGGACGTCTCTTGCCAAGATCACACTTGGACTTTCCTTTACCAAGTCTTCACACTTGGATTTGTCTGTCACTTGACATATTCATAGTTAGATCACAAATATTGCCTAACTATAAATGATTATCCAAACATCAAAATACATAAATGCTTGGGGCATTGTTGCACCAACAATCTCTCCCTTTTGATGTTTGGCAATCATTTAAGTTAGGTCTTGAAATATGCACATAATGAAAACATCATATTTGCAATATGAATTCTAACTTAAAGTCCCCTTCTCCCCCTTTGACATACATCAAAAAGAGAAGATCTCATACAAAATAAGTTCATTAAAGAATTAAATTGGTTTATGCCTTGAACTAAGATATAAGATAGATGTAGTGCTCCCCCTTTATCCAAGACATAGTTCATGATGTGTAAAGAACATGTTGAGCAAAGCATAATATGAAAATATGTCCTAACTTTGCACCAACAATATAGATTTTGGGGATGAAAAGATTTTTCAATGAAACTCCCCCTAAAATAATGCATCAATTAGTCCTACACCCCCTCATTTGCTGGGATTATCATTCCATAGGGTTAGGACACTCAAGATTGAACATAAGACAAAGAAGCAAGGTTGATTTGCAGAAAAATCAACATGGCAGTCGACTGAATACTGAAGCAGTCGACTGCCAAGCCTGAAATGCCAATTTCATGATTTCATCCAAACTTTAGAAATGTGCCAAAAATTCAAGAAACATCGCAAAATCACAAAATTTTGTGGACACATTTGTGACATCATTCTTTATCAAGGAAAAATAATTTAAAAAATATATCTTTTTCAGATTCCAAAATTGATACAAGTTTAAAAACTAGCAAAAACTTTAAGGTTTTTGCAATTTTTGTATCACTATTGTTTATCAAGTGAAAACTGTTTTTCAAAATATGACAAACATAGTTTAAAATATATTTTATTTGACATTTCCAATCATGTTCTTAGAGTTATATGTACATCAATTGTACACAAGTCTTCCCAATGATTGGTCCAATTAAGGATCAATGTCTCTAGATGACACCTTAGTTCATAGTAATGCATCATAACAAGCATGATGAACCAAGTGCATCTTCCTAACATCTCACGTAATGTCTAAGTGGCTCGATACAAAAATCATGGTTTCTTAGGTGTTTTGTGAGATGCTATAGAGGTATAATCCTAGGGTTTCTATAGGATCATGCAAACCTAGACCTCTATTGTACAAATCACATTCCAAGTTCTCTCCTAAGTGATGAATAATCCGCTTCGGGAAGAGCCTTAGTGAAAATGTCGGCAAGGTTGGACTTGGATTATATGTAGTTGAGTTCAATGTCCCCCTTTGCCACATGATCTCTAATGAAGTGATGCTTCACTTCAATGTGCTTTGTCCTAGAGTGATGTACCAGATTTTTTGTCAAATTTATGGTACTCAAATTACAATAGACTTTAATTTTGGAGTATTGTAGTTCATAATCCTCTAGAGTGTGTCTCATCCAAAGTAATTGAGCTACACAACCACCCATGGCTACATACTCAACCTCAGTGGTGGAAAGAGCAACACAAGGTTGCTTCCTACTATTCCAACTAACTAGGGATGATCCAAGAAATTAGCATCCACCACTAGTACTCTTCCGATCCAACTTGCAACCCCATAGTCGGAATCGGTGTACCCAACCAAATCAAAAGACTTTGTCCTAGGGTACCAAAGTCCTACATTTAGTGTACCTTTAATATATCTTAAAATTCTCTTAACGGTTACTAAATAGGACTCTTTGGCACAAGATTGGTATCTTGAACACATACCTATCGTAAATAAGATATCGGGTCTACTGGCGGTTAGGTATAATAGACTACCAATCATACTCCTATAAAGTTTTAGGTCAATTGATTTACCTTCATTGTCATTGTCTATTTTAGTATTAGTTGCCATTGGGGTTGAAACTACCTTAGCATTTTCCAAACTAAATTTCTTGATCATTTCTTTGGCATATTTGGTTTGGTATACATGGATTCCTTCATTAGTTTGTTTGACTTGTAAACATAAAAAGAAATTTAATTCTCCAACTAGACTCATTTCAAACTCATTCTCCATATTTTTGATAAAGTCTTAAAGGAGCTCATCATGTGTTGACCCAAAAATGATGTCATCTACATATACTTGGGCCACAAAGATATCCTTTGACTTTGACTTAATAAAGAGAGTTTGATCTACTTAACCCCTTCTAAAACCCTTAGAAACTAAGAAAGATGATAATCTTTCATACCAAGCCCGGGGAGCTTGTTTTAACTCGTATAAAGCTTTTCTAAACTTGTATACATGGTTTGGATAGTCTACACTTTCAAACCCGGGAGGTTGTTCTACATACACTTCTTCCTTAATGAACACGTTTAGGAATGCAGATTTTACATCCATTTGATGGAGTTTAAAACCCATGTAAGAGGCATATCCTAATAGGATTCTAATCGACTCTAACCTAGCAACCGAGGCATAAGTTTCATCATAGTCAAGTCCTTCAACTTGATTAAAGCCCCTTGTAACTAACCTAGCCTTATTTCTAGTTATGTTACCTTGATCATCTAATTTATTCCTAAAGACCCATCTTGTAGTAACAATGATGCTATCATTGGGTCTAGGGACTAGCTCCCATACTTGACTCCTCTCAAATTGAGCCAATTCTTCTTGCATTGCTAAGATCCAATCCGGATCATGTAATGCATCATTGATTGATTTGGTCTCAAATTGTGAGATGAGAGCTATTTGACTAGTGGGGGTTCTATGAAAAGACCTAGTTCTAACCCCTTGAGAGAGTTCTCCTACAACTTGGTCTAGAGGATGATTTTGATGAATTCTTAATGTTCTAGGAGGTGTTTCAAGTTGATTTAGATCATTGTTATCCTCTTTTCTCTTCTCATCATCGGAATCTCCTCTTCCTCCCCCTTGATCTAATCTTCCCCCTTGATCATTACCCCCTAGGGTCAAGTTTTGAAATTTTTGGGTAATATCTTGGTTTTTATCATTGATATCATTATCAATTGGGGATTTCCTAGAGTAAGTATTAGAAGTTTCATCAAATTGAATATTTGAGGATTCCTCAACCTTTTGAGTCCTTTTGTTATAGATTATATATCCTTTACTAGTGGATGAGTATCCAACTAAGATTCCCTCATCCGCTTTAGGCTCAAATTTTCCTAAATTGTCTTTGGTGTTTAAGATGTAAACTTTGCATCCAAAGACTTTGAAGTAATGAATTATAGGAATTGTGTCATTCCATAATTCAAAGAGTGTTTTTCCTAAAAACCTATGGATTAAGGTTTGTATTTTAGATATACCAAGCAGTATTAACTGTTTTCGCCCACAAGTAGCTAGGAAGTGAATATGCATTAAGCATAGTCCTAGCCACCTCTTGTAGGGCATGATTTCTCCTTTCCACCATCCCATTTTATTGGGGTGTTCTAGGACAAGAGAACGCATGCTTGTACTCTTGTTCTAAGCAAAATTTTGAGAAATTAAAATTCTCAAATTCTCCACCATGATCACTACAGATCTGGTTGATTTTGATATTTCTTTCATTCTCTACTCTTTTGCTAAAACCTATGATTATTCCTAGGGTATCATCCTTATGTTTCCTAAAATAAACCCATGTGTATCTAGAAAAATCATCAACTATAACTAAGCAATATTTACTACCATTCAAAGACGAAATACTATGGCAATCAAACAAATCTAAATGTAAGAGCTTTAAAGGTAAACAAGTACTATTTAAGATTTTACCCTTGTGGGATGACTTTGATTGTTTTCCTTCTTGGCATGCATCACACATCTTGTCTTTGATGTACTTTACTTTTGGCAATCCTTTGACTAGATCCATCTTGGCTATCTTGGCAATGTTCTTCATGTTGATATGCCCAAGCCTCCTATGCCATAACCAACTTTCTTTTTCTTTTGCTATAAGACACTTAGGGGAAATGTTAGAAGCATAGGATAAATCAACATAGTAAATATTTGATTTCCTATATCCTACTAACATGTAATCATTTAATTTCTTGTGTCTTATAAAGTATTTAGTTGAAGTAAATTCCACAATAAAGTTGGCATCACATAATTGGCTAACACTAAGCAAGTTGAATTTCATATTTTTAACTAGAAAAATTGTATGAATAGCAAGTTTTGGGGATACCAAAATTGTTCCTTTTCCTAGAATTTTGAGTTTACCACTATTACCAAATGACACGGTTCCATTACTAATGTGGTTGATTGTGGAAAGTTTGCTCACATCTCCGGTCATATGTCTTGAGCATCTATTATCAACAATTCACATGCTTGGTCCTTCTACCTAAACAACATGAAAAACACAAGCCTTAAGCACCCAAATTTTTGGACGAGTAGCATCAACTACAAAACTCTTGGGAACCCATGGCTTTTTAACCTTGCTCCTAAGTGTTGATTTTCTACTAATGAGGGAGGTAAAAGCTACTTCCTTCTCCTTAGGTCTATATCCTATTCCGGCCTTGTTGTAAATAGCCCTTTGGTCCCTAAGTATCATGTCTAGGTATTTAGAACCATTTGTGAATTTTTCTAAACATGCTCTTAATTCACCTATTTCCTTTTTAAGTTCATCATTTTCATCCTTAAGTGAGCATGCATCATTACATGAAAGTTCTACATTCCTAATTGCCTTAATTTCTACTTTCAAATTCTTAATCCTAGTTTTAGATTTATCTAAGGCATTCTTAAGATATGCAATAGTCTTGTAAAGTAATTCGACCCTAGGGGAGTCTCTTACCACATCGTCACTAGATGATGATTCGTCGGTTGTGTAGGAACGTTGGTGGCCGGCTAGAGGGGGGTGAATAGCCCTCTTTCATCGTATGAACGGAATTGCTTGTCTACAAAGAATATTAGCGCAACGGAAACAAAACTAAATAAGCAATTAAGACAACAAAAAGATAAAACAATGTTAACACCAATATGTAACGTAGTTCACGGCCTCGCCGCTAATCCACGGTCCGATTCATCTCCGGTGAATCACTCCGAAACCAATCCACTATTGGTCTCTCCCTTTAGCCCAAGCAAGGTGGAGGTAAACCTTTACGACAATGAGAGCACTCCTTCTTTTACAATAGATATGAAAGAAAACTAGAAGAAGGAGTTTGAGCTTTGTGGGCAACTTAGATGATCACTTAGAGCATAAGCATTAACCTTCTAAAAGCCCCCACCCTCTCTTTTAATAGAGAGGAAGCAAATCTTCCCGTTGGACACTATCAGTCGATTGATGCTTTCATCAATCGATTGATGTCGACACCAACGACTTCTGACCAGGCCGGATTCACAGGATCCGCGGCCGCTTCTCCAACAGTTGGATGATCAGTCGACTGATGATATCATTAGTCGACTGATGTCGACTTTCAGTCGAGTGACAACTCACTTCTATGCCCGTGCACAGTGCGATCAGTCAACTGCTTCCCTTAAGCAGTCGACTGATGTCGACTTGATTCAGCAACACACCATTCGAAACCATTCGACTTGGAGCAGTCGACTGCCATGTCATGGCAGTCGACTGGTGTCGGGTAAACCTCAAACTTAACATCTCTTTGAGCATCCGACGGTTGGGTAAACCTCAAACCTTGCGATCGAGCCTCCGACACTCAGCCATTTGGCCAAGTTCACCTAATGAGCTACTTACATTTCACTCATTCTCTTATCTCACTTGAAGTCCCTCGCCGAAGCTCTCTTCATTCGCGGCCACGTCCCTCAGAAGCATCAAGCGCACGGCTCTGCAATGCTCCTTCGCGTCTCTTGCCCTCGAAGTCTGCTTCCTTGGCTTCGCTTCAAGTCATCTCGTCCGGTGGTCCCTCAGATGCATCAAGCGCACGACTCTGCAATGCTCCTTCGCCGACTCAAGCACAAGGTTGTGAGTGGTGACACTTGCCAAAGTTCCATGTGTGAATTACTAAGTCCTGCAAGACTCCTACGCACATATCAAATCCAATCATCCTAACTTAAACCCTTTGCCACACACATCAAAACCATATCACAGGTTGATTTCCCTAACAATCTCTCCCTTTTTGATGTGTGGCAATCCGTTTAAGTTAGGTAAACAAATAATAATAAACATAAGCAAGGAGAGCATGTAAGTAAAAAACATGAGTATAACAACTCTCCCTTAAACATGCAACTCCCCCTTAAGACATGCTAAAATCCCAATTAGCATGATTAATTTAAACTTCCCTATTTCTCCTCCTTTGACACCATCAAAAATATTATCCAAATGTTATAATCCAAGGTATCAACTCTAAGGAGGAAAAAAATACCAAAAACCAAACAAAACCTGATAAAATCAGGTTACTGTTTTGCACGATACATCGATCAAGGTTCGACTACTATCATCAAGTACACTGATTTTTTTCCTGATTTTCTGGACGAAATTCAAAAATGCACCAGAAATTCTAAAAAATTCAAAAAATCGTGAAATTTTGAAAACGCATTTATTTTAAAGTCCTTTATCAGTGAAAAATGAAGTTTTATGATAATTACTTATATTTTCAATGATTTGCCAAAAATCCAAAAACTTCAAAAACAACTAGTGTTTTGATCATGTTTGTATTAATTTTAACACCTAGTTTTGCTTTAGATTGTTTCAAAACATGAACACATAGATTTTAAAGTAAGAAATGGTTTTGAAAACATATGAAATATCCAACCATGATCTTTGGGCAATATGTCTATGAATTAAACATAAGCCTTCCCCATGATTGGTCTATTATTGCTATTTTGATACTTAAAATGACCATTTAAATGTCATAGGCATTAGTGGACCATTTGTATCATTCTATCATCTAACCCATGCTATGTTTTCAATCAAAGTTAGCCTTATGGTGAATTTGAGATGTTCCTAAAGGTATTTATATACTTAACCTTCAAATTCATGCAATTCTACCCATGGCTAAGTATCACCCTAACATACCACATGATATTATGATCATGAAACAAATATATCAATCAATTTATAATCATGCATTAGGTATAAAATCATGATAATAATTCAAGCATGATTTAAACTATTTATGGGTGCATTATCATCACCCAACACTATCTCAAAAATTAAGTCCCGCCATCTTAAGTCAACCAATTAACATGATATAGGTAACGTCCACATGATTGACTATCCTAGGGTTTTCCTAACCCTTAAGGATAGATTTAGGAACCCAAAACAAGTTCTTTCCTATAGGGTTCACTAAGTATTCCTTAGGGATCCATTTTCTAGCAATTGTCTTATTTTTGCTTTGACCCCTAGCAATCAAACATTTATAGGCCTTTTCATTTGTCTTATAACCTAGGCCTTTCTTATTAAAGCTAGCCCTTTGGCTCCCTATGATCATATTAAGGGTGTTGGAGACAATGGTAAATTTTTCTAGGGCTTTGGTCAAATGGTCTACCTTTTCCCTTAATATCCTATTTTCCTCAATGAATACATCATTAACATCAAAAGGCATATAATCATGTGAGCATGCATCATCATTATTAACATTTACACATGCTTGCTCTAATTTATTTTCTAAGGCCTTAATTTGATCTAGCATGCATTTGTTCTTTTTCTTAGCCCTAAATAAATCTCAAGTTAAGATAGAAATCATGGAAACTATTTTCTTAGGAGTTAGATTAGTTACCATAGTTTTCATGTCTTCTTCTTCGGATTCGGATGAGGATGGTGATAAGCCTCCCCCTTCACTAGAGCTCTCCTCACTTGTGCTTGATCTTTCTTGCTCGGAGGAGGAGGTGTCTAGATCATCAAACGCCATTAGAGCCAAGTTTGTGACAAAGGCATTTTCTTCCTTCGATGATGATGATGAGGAAGGATCATCCCATGTCCTTGCCATGAGTGCTTTGGCCTTCCCCTTTTCTTTGGCCTTCTTCTCTTCTTCCTTCTTTTTGCTCCCCTTCTTCTTTTCTTCTTTTCTCCTCCTTTCTTCTTTGCTCTTATTCAAGAGGGGACAATCATCTCTTATATGCCCCTCTTGTTGGCAATTATAGCATATGATTTTTCTCTTGTGCCTTCTCCTATCATAAGATTTGTTAAATTTTAAATTTTTTAAGTCATGTCTTACCTTCCTTACCATATAAGCATCTTCATTGCTATTCATGGAAGATGAGGAGGATGCTTCATCGGAGGAGGAGGGAGTCTCTATCTTCTTCTTCTTCCCCTTGTTGGCTACCAAGGCTACTCCTCTTGATGGTTGAATTCTTTTCTCTTCTACTACTCCTTCAAGCCTTGTTTCGTGGAGCTCCATGGTTGAGAAGAACTCCTCCAAAGTACTCACTTCTAAGTTCTTCGACATGTAGAAGGAGTCCACCATTGAGCTCCATTTCAATGACTGGGGAAAAGCATTGACTGCTTTCATAAGCATATCCCGGTTTGAAAGTTCTTCTCCTACACTTGTTAGCCCAATTAAATTTTCTTTAAAACGAGAGTGTAGTGAGGTTACTTTTTCTCCCTTTTCAAGTTTAATATTTGTTAGTTGGGAGCGAAGAAGGTCTCTCCTTGCAAGCTTGGCCTCGGAAGTGCCTTCATAGAGTTCTATGAGTTTCTCCCATATTTCCTTGGCGCTTGCACATTCTCCAATCTGGTTCACTTCTTGTTGGGGGAGTACGTTGTAGAGATGGTGATTTGTCTTTGAGTTTGCCAAGTACTCTTCCCTTTGCTTTTTAGTCCATCTAGACTTCTCAATTGGCTTTCCCTCTTCATCTCTAGGTACCTCGAAATCATTTTCCATTATTAATAAAATTTCAAAGTCCATTTCGAAGAATACATCCATGTGTTTCTTCCACCACGCAAATTCTCCCTCAAACTTTGGTGGGTGAATGTTAGAGTCAGTCATCCTTGATGTAGTGCTTGTTGCGGCGGTTAGTCCTTGACAAGCTACCTCGGCTCTTATACCACTTGTAAGAACGTTGGTGTCCGGCTAGAGGGGGGTGAATAGCCCTCTTTCGTCATATGAACGGAATTGCTTGTCTACAAAGAATATTAGAGCAACGGAAACAAAACTAAACAAGAAATTAAGACAACAAAAAGATAAAACAATGCTAACACCAATATGTAACGTGGTTCACGACCTCGCCACTAATCCACGGTCCAATTCATCTCCGGTGAATCACTCCGAAACCAATCCACTATTGGTCTCTCCCTTTAGCCCAAGCAAGGTGGAGGTAAACCTTTACAACAATGAGAGCACTCTTTCTTTTACAATAGATATGAAAGAAAACTAGAAGAAGGAGTTTGAGCTTTCTGGGGCACTTAGATGATCACTTAGAGCATAAGCATTAACCTTCTAAAAGCCCCCACCCTCTCTTTTAATAGAGAGGAAGAAAATCTTCCCATTGGACACTATCAGTCAACTAATGCTTTCATCAGTCGACTGATGTCGACTTCAACGGCTTCTGACTAGGCCAGATTCACGGGACCCGAGCCGCTTCTCCAACAGTCAGATGATCAGTCGACTAATGATATCATCAGTCGACTAATGTCGACTTCCAATCAAGTGACAACTCGCTTCTGTGCCCATGCATAGTGCGATCAGTCGACTGCTTCTCTTAAGTAGTCGACTGATGTCGACTTGATTCAACAACATACCAGTCAAACCCATTCGACTTGGAGTAGTCGACTGTCATGTCATGGCAGTCGACTGGTGTCGGGTAAACCTCAAACTTAACATCCGTTTGAGCATTCGACGGTCGGGTAAACCTCAAACCTTGTGGTCGAGCCTCCGACACTCAACCATTCGGCCAAGTTCATCTAATGAGCTACTTACATTTCACTCATTCTCTCATCTCACTTGAAGTCCCTCGCTGAAGCTCTCTTCGTTCGTGGCCACATCCCTCGGCAACATCAAGCGCACGGCTCTACAATGCTCCTTCGCGTCTCTTGCCCTCGAAGTCTGCTTCCTTGGCTTCGCTTCAAGTCATCTCATCCGACGGTCCCTCGGATGCATCAAGCACACGGCTCTGCAATGCTCCTTCGCCGACTCAAGCACGAGGTTGTGAGTGGTGACACTTGCTAAATCTCCATGTACGAATTACTAAGTCCTGTAAGACTCCAATGCACATATCAAATCCAATCATCCTAACTTAAACCCTTTGCCACACACATCAAAACCATATCACGGGTTGATTACCCTAACAGGTTGATGATGATGATGACTCCTCACTTGAGTTTCCAACTTCATCTTCTAAAGCCATAAGTGTTACATGTCTTGTAATGTGGCACAACTCTTCGTCATTGGATGAATCATCTAGACTTTGTGTATCCCATGTTTGTGCTTCCATGGCCTCCTTCTTCTTCTTTTCTTTCTTATCCTTCTTCTTCTTTTCCTTTTCCTCCTTCTTCTTTAGATTCAGACAATTCATCTTGATATGCCCTTTCTTATTACAACCATAGCAAGTTACATTATTGTTAGAAACATAAATACAAGTAGATTTACCTTTTGAGGATTGGAACATCCTCCTCACATCCTTCTTGGTGAGCTTCCTTGATCTCCCACCAAACTTCTTCACATAAAGAGCCACCTCGCTTGCTAACAATTCTTCGTCGCTACTAGATGATTCGTCCTCTGACTCGGATGATGAAGAGACCTCCTTCTTTCTTTCTTCTTCTTTTCCTTTTTACCTACAACAAGAGCTAAACCTTTCTTTTTCGATGAAGTGTTAGCTTGCTCATGTAGTTCAAACTCACAAAATAATTCATCTAACTTAACTAAAGAAAGGTCCCAAGAAACCTTATAAGCATCTACCATTGATGCCCATAAAGTTGTTCTAGGGAAGGCTTGAAGCACATACCTTACGAAGTCTCGGTTTTCAACCTTCTCACCTATTATGTGTAGTCCGTTGACTACCTCCTTGAATCGACCATGCATTTGGCTCATGGTCTCGTTGGTCTTCATGTTGAAGTTTTGAAGTTGACCTATCAATAGGTCCCTCTTGGCTCTTCTTGTTTCCTTTGACCCTTCATTTAGTTCGATGAGCTTCTCCCAAAGCTCTTTTAAGGAGTTGAAGGGGTCGACCTTGGATAGTTTCTCCTTGGATATACCACATTGAAGTGTGGTCATTGCTTTTGCGTTGGCTTGAGCCTTATTCTCCATTTCCCTTGTCCAATCCTTCGTTGGTATTGGCGCTCTAAATTCATTGACCGGCTTCTAGAATCCATCTACAATACTAAACCAATTCTCAATATCATTCATAAGGTAGTATTTCATCCTACCTTTCCAATAGCCGAAGTCGTTGTCGTCGAAGAACGAAGGTCGCGCCATGCAATATCCCTCTTGAAATGCCATTGTGCTTCGGTTGATGGTAATATCTTCCAACGTGATCCAAGCTCTGATACCACTTATTGGGGATCCTTGGAAGTGTAGAGGGGGGTGAATAGCCTCTTTTCGTTTCTACAAGAATGATTAGCAGACGCAAAACGAATATAAACAAAATTAAGAAACTAAACACAAATGCTAACACGGAATGTTTAACGTGGTTCGGAGATTATGCTCCTACTCCACGGTGATCCATAAGGTGGATCAAACCAAGCAAATCTTCCACTAAAACTTTCTTTTACAAAGCACTAGTATTGCTAGGAATGAAAGCACTAGCCTCCTCAAGCACCCCAAAGTCTTTTTTTATAGAGCAAGGGTTGATTTTCCCGTTGAGCCTCCATCAGTCGACTGATATTGTACATCAGTCAACTGCTGTTGTAGCTAACACAATCCAACGACTTCTAACTAGCCAAATTTGCAATCGTCACTACCCAACGGGACTCTAATTAGTCGACTGATTGAGCCATCAGTCGAGTGCTCCAAGCGATCACTCGACTGGAAACCATTCTGTGCCGATGTCCACTATTAATCATTGCTGGGTATAGCGATCGTGATGGTGGGAATCGACTACCAAACCTTAGCTGATCGTGATGGACCCGAATTCAGCCTCATCGAGTCAGTGGTGATCGATTAAGCGAGATGAAGCTTCAATCGACTGACACACTTCATGTATGATTGATTCATACTTGAAATCGACTCTTTAGACCTAGACTTAACCTTCTAGCTCTTTCTTCAGCCTTGCGCCTCCAGGATCCCTCCGAGTCCACGACTTGTTCATCCTTGCACTTGCTTCCAAGAGCTTCCTTCGGTTTCGTCATGTCTCGGATTTCTCTTTACCAAAGTACGCTTGGACTTTATGCCGCCAAGACTACATGCTTGGACTTATGCTGCCAAGACTTGCCTTTGGACTTCCTTTGCCAAGGTTCACTTGGACTTTACGCCGCCAAGACCTTTCCTTTGACTTCTCTTGCCAAGTTCACACTTGGATTATCCTTTACCAAGTCTTCACCCTTGGATTTTCCTATCACTTGACATATTCATTGTTAGATCACAAATATTGCCTAACTATAAATGATTATCTAAACATCAAAATACATAAATTCTTGGGGCATTGTTGCACCAACAATCAGGAGTTTGATCATAGTATTCTATTTTGTCCAAATGTTGTAAATAACGTAACTCACCATGGGCATTCTCACCAAAAGATTGATTAGTAGATTCTATTATGTTGAATGAAATTTTTTCATTACAAATCACTAAAAGAGCTTCGCTATTGGTAACTGAAGTTTTGGTGAGGGTTAAGACAGGCTCTTCTGGGTCCTTGAGGTTAGGAGGTATTTTAATTGAAGCAATGCACTCCTCGATTAAAGTATCAATTATATATTCCTCAAGTTCTCCTTCTAGTGGTGATTGAATGGATTGTCCTTCTTCACTTCCTATGCCATCTATGTCTTCCTCATCTGTTCGTTCAAAGTGAGTCTCCACCATATTTGGTGTAATCCAGTCATCAAAGGTTCCTCCTAGTCATTTGGTTTCTTCTTCTGCTAGATTTTGTTGCATAAACTCTGCAAATTGTCGACTATGCTCCTTGCATTCCCTAGTAAAATTATCTAGCAGGGTTTCTAAGTGGGAACTTGGTTCTGGATGAAATTTGCATGGTGATTCACAACCCTCGTTCTCATTTGGAAAACAATATTGAGTCTCTATCTGTGAATGTCGCCGCTGGAAATCAGTGTTGCCACTTGTTGCGATTGAATGAAATTTTCCATCATCTGCTCCAGTCGGGATTTAGGCGGACATTACTGAGGGTTTAAGTAGCTAGGGTCATTACTATATGAATATGAATCATTTTGTGGCCACTGGTTGTAATTGTAGGTGACATCTTTTTGTTCAAATTGTGAAGGTTCAGATATATCCAGACAATCATTAATGTTATGTCATGCTTCACCACAATGCTCACAATAAATGTTATCAAAACTCATAGCATTAAATTGACCATAATCATGTGAAAAAGCTGCATGTTTATCTACAATAAAATATGAATAAGGCAAGGAACAGCAGTGCCACAACAAGAGGCTAAAGCTGCTAGAACTATGATTAAACTACAATAAAAAATTGAAAAGAAAAACTACTAGAAAATAACTGAAGCTAGAAGAAAACTGAAATCTAAACTTTGTACTAAATTAAACTGGAAATTAATAAAGACGAGGAAAATAACCATAAACTGAATAGAGATAACACAAATTTAAAACTATATAAACTGAAATAAAGTAAAACTAGAAAGTAAATCTACTCTAGGTCCGATCCAACAGTCCACTTTTGATTCGATATCTAATCAATTAGTCCCCAGCAATGGTGCCAAAAACTTGATGCATGCGAATCCGACCTCAAATCTAGCGATGAGAATCGTCGAGTACTCGAAGCACATGCTCGCACTCAATGCCCGCAAGTGCACGGATGTCATTAAGTAATAAATAGATTATCGATCCCATAGAGACTGAGATTCGAGTACCAATTGATCAGTGGACGTTGTTGTTCGGAGTTAAGTTCTAAGGGTTGTGGTTGCAAGGTTGATGGTGGCCCTAACTCCAATACGATGTCACACGGATGAAGTGAATATTGGTTCGAGGTTCAAAAAGGGATTCTAGGACTTCGGTTTCACTTGTGCATCATGGAACATACTATCAGTTAAATGTTGAGTTGTTCTCTAATTATGGTCTTGTGGAAGGGACATCATACACTTTTTCGATAAGCTCTCGTGTCTATTGGGAACTACCTGCTCCTAACAAGCGAACCTTTTGGATCATCAGAGCTCAGGGGGTTGATACCGTTGGGAGCCCCCTGTCACTAAGTTCCCTTAACCATTCTAGAGTTAATTTCTCCTACTGTAGCCACCCTATATTGTTAAGATAGGATACACAGTACGAGGATGCCAAATCAATTCCTATGAAGAGTCGAAATGTATCCCATTTCCTACTCCATCATACCCTTCTATCTATGGTTACCGGAGAGAGGACAACCACTAGGTTCCTCCTTAGTTCTCCTATATCTTTGATACAAGGGTTGTCACCTCTTGTATTGGCTATGCACAATAGACAAAAAATCAAAACACAATCGTCATCAACCCAATAAACACAAACTACGAATATAAATTTAAAGACGAAACATATATTCAACTAGCATGTTCTACGCACACAAGCTACTCCCTAATCCTAGAATCAGAGTATCTACTCCATAAATGAAAGAGAAGAAGCATGAGGCATGATTGAATTCATTATTATAATGCAGAAGATGTATAAAAAATAAATTTCAGTGCTCTTTGGTTCTTCCCTCCAGCGTTGGAGCACAGAATTTGGTCCTCGGGTCGCTTCCTTCCTCCCCATTGTGAGTTTCCGGTGCTTTTTAGGGCACCGGTATGCCATCCCAGCTATCAGGCCTCTCTCCTGGGGTTTAGACGTGGCCTTCCTTATATAGACTTAAGGCAGACGCCGTCCGAATCCATGAAAAAACCCTAGTTGCGCCAAAAAATGCCAGCACTACACAACTGTGTGGATTCACATGGCTAGGCCGTGTGTGGCGCTGGGTTGGTGGGGCACGCCCGTGTGATTTCACATGGCCGGGTCATGCCTCCCTTCATTTCGCTTGCCGAATGCCTTCCTTTTGCTCCAAAAGTATGTCGTTTATCCCGTAAAATGCTGTCTTGCACATAAAAGTACAAAGAGAAAATCTCCGAACTAGAAAATAGGAAATTCATGCAAAACAAAGTATGATATACATGAAACAAGTATAAAATGCAGCGAGATGTGAGCGAAAACTACTCCTAAAACCCTATTTGTTTTGCTCACATCACATATGCAACTATCCTCTAATCCTCCTCCATGGCTCTGCAATAGGGGGACACTTGAAAAATAGTTGCTCCTGTGTCTCCAGCTCTTGGATACAAAAAGTACATTGCCAGTTCTCTAGGTAATCACGATGATCTCTAGTGGGTAGCCTACCCTATGATAACATCCAAAATGTGACTGCATGTTGGATTGTAGATAGGATCTCCACACTGTTAGATCCCATGACTTCTGTGGACTAGGTCGCCTGAAGAAGTCATAAGCCTGAGCCACCTTGTTATCCTACACAAACCAATCTATGAGTTGCCTGGAAGCGACCTCCGGTGACCCTATAACCTCCTGTATAAGATCTCGTATTCATAGTTATCGCTTGATCAGTGGGGAGTCTGAATGTACTACATGCCACTCCCAAATATCAATGTGACTTAGATAGGTATGATGTACCCACTTAATCCAGAGTGCATCTTCCTTCTCCTGTATATGCTATAACACTTTGTCTATAAGAGCTAGGTTGCAAGCTGCAAGTCCCTGAATCCTAGTCCACCCTTCTCCTTTGGCTTGCACGTATTTTCCCATGACACTGGTGGATGCCTGGAAGTCCACATGAAAGATCTGCAAATGCTATATATGTTGGGTTTTCCGAGCAGCAAAAACTGCTTTTTGCGTTGCAGAAACCTCGGAAGCCCCGGCCACGGATCCGTGCGAAGATGTATTAAAACAAAACATGTATGTGTTTATATAAAAACCCTAGATCTACCTTAGATCTAGAAGGTGAGAGTGTTACCCTCGTAGCGACGCCCTTCGCTTATCCCGCTCGTCCAAAAGGTTCGCCGGAACTCGAGAGTGTCAAGTGTACACTCCTCTATCGGTATCCACACAAGCAATAGGTGGAGAAAAGCATCCTAGAGTGTGCTAGCACCCCTTGGACGTTCATGGCTAGATGAGGAAGAGAGAGCTTGAGGGAAGAGAGGAGGAAGAAGATGAAGTTACACAACTTAAATTCACATCATCCATAACCCACTATAAGGGGGTTACATGCATGCATGTAACTCCAAGAGCCAATGGCTCTTGGTCTCCCTCATGAGGTGGCACCCCATGATGTATCCATGATGATGTGGAGCATCATCATTGGCCAGCCCCATGCCAAGTCACCATGACATGGCAATTGGTCAAGTCAAAATTGACCATTCATCTTCCCTCTCAAGTCAAGTCAAACTTGACCTATTATCTCCTATGGTTGATCAAATCCAACCATTTGATTCAAGTCAATTTTAATTTAATGAATCTCTATTCATTAATTTAAATTTATTTGATGAATCAAATCTAAATTAGACTCATTCAACACTTGAATCAACTTGAGTCTAACTCAATTAGTCTAATTTTGATTACTCTTAATCCAATTTGGTTCATCCCATGAACCTAATCCTCATGGTTCATCATATGAACCTAATCTCCATCTAATTGCCCTTATGTGTGTGACCCTATAGGTTCTTGTAACGTTGGCAATGTCCCTAAATCGATTTAGGAACATAAGCAATGAGCGGTATCTAGCAACACATCATTGCTACCCAAGTTACAAGAATGTTGAGCTCCAACATCACCTTTGTGACTACTAATTGTGACTCTCACAATATGTGACAATGTCCCTCTATCCTTGACATCTAGATTGACCAATTGAGGCATAGACCGTGTCATCCTCGATACAATCTATATCTTGAACTCCAAGTAGACTCACTCTAATCAAATGAGCTCAATATCTTATATTGACTCATTTGGGCATGGACATGCACTTCGTGGTCTCACTCTATCAAGAATAACGATATCTCTCCCGTCATATAGGAGGGATAGATCCCATCTACATCACTCACATCCCTCCGCATAATTTGTCACATACCCAGTAATCGCCTTTATAGTCCACCCATTTACGGGTGACGTTTGACGAAGCCAAAGTATGCAACTCCTTATGTAGGGAACCATGGTGACTTCAGGTCTAAGGACTAATAGTCATACTAATAGCCACATGAGAAAGTATATGACACTCATATAACGATCCACGATACTTTCTCATGGCGGGTCATTCAGTATACATTCTCTAATGTATACCCATGTGTCAACTTGATATCTCATATCCATGACTTGTGAGATCAAGTCATCGTGTTGACCTACATGCTAGTCTCTACGCATTAACATTGTCTCTGAATGTTAATACTTGACTAGGAATGATTAAGAGTAGTGTTCTCTATATCATCTCATTATCGATTCAACCAATCGATTGATATAGATAAGAATCAACTACTCAAGGACGTTATTATATTTAGTTATTTGGCACCAATACAAGTAAATATAATAACCATGCCTTTATAAATAGGAATATGATACAATAACATTCATACAACAATCATCACATGATTGACTCTAGGGCTTTCACTAACAATCTCCCACTAGCACTAGTGTCAATCACCGTAGTATCTAATACCCAATGACCTAGTGTGACCATCATGCTTTTTCTGTGCTAATGCCTTGGTCAAGGGATCTGCGATGTTAGCCTCTGTGGGTACTCTGCAAATCTTCACATCTCCTCTATCGATAATCTCTCGATTGAGATGGAAGCACCGATATACTCGGCCTCTTGTTGTAGAATCAGCAACTGTGTCATGCTTGGAACTCTTCTAGCTCACAGCGTCACCATTCAAGCAAAATACGAACCCTGACTGTGATCTATAATCATCCTGGTCAGTTTGGAAGCTGGCATCGTTGTAACCCTTTACAGCTAGCTCCTCATCGCCTCCAAATATCAAGAAATATTCTTTAGTCCTTCTCAAGTACTTAAGAATATTCTTGACTGCTATCCAGTGACGCTCAACTGGATCTGACTAGTATCTACTCGTCATGCTCAAAGCATATGAGACATCAGGACGAGTACACAGCATGGCGTACATGATAGATCCTATAGCAAATGCGTATGGGATCTTATCTATGCGGTCTCTCTCCTCTCTAGAAGAGGGACTTTGAGTCTTCGAAAGACTCACACCATATGACATCGGCAGAAGTCCCTTCTTGGAATTCTGCATGGCAAACCGTAGTAATACTGTGTCAATGTATGTACTCTGACTTAGGCCAAGCAATCTCTTAGATCTATCTCTATAGATCTTGATGCCTAGAATACAGGCTGCTTCACCTAAGTCTTTCATTGAGAAGCACGTCCCCAGCCAAGTCTTCACAGACTGTAGCGAAGGGATGTCATTCCCAATGAGTAGTATGTCATCCACATACAATATAAGGAAGACAACTGTGTTCCCATTAACCCTTTTATAGACACAGGGTTCATCTTCATTCTTGATGAAACCAAACTATTTGATCGCATCATCGAATCGAAGATTCCAGCTCCGAGAAGCTTGCTTTAGCCCATAAATGGACCTTTGCAGCTTGCATACTTTCCCAGTATGTTGTGGATATACAAAACCCTCAGGTTGTGTCATGTACACATCCTCGAGTAAGTTTCCATTCAGAAACGTGGTTTTGACATTCATCTGCAAGATCTCATAATCGTGGTATGCTACAATAGCAAGCAAGATTCGAATGGACTTAAACATCGCCACTGGAGAAAAGGTTTCATCATAGTCAATACCATGATTTTGCTTGAAACTTTTAGCCACCAATCGACCCTTATAGGTATGCGTAAGTCCATCCATGTCAGTCTTTCTCCTAAAGACCCACTTACACCCAATGGGTTTGACCCCTTCAGGTGGATCAACCAAAGTCCATACTTGGTTGGTGTACATGGATTCCATCTCGGATCTCATGGCCTCTAGCCATTTCTCAGAATCTGGGCTCATCACAGCTTCCTGATAGGAGGTAGGCTCATTCTCAATTAGCATAACGTCATCATGGTCAGACAAGAGAAATGAGTATCTCTCAGGCTGACGACGTACCCTATCAGACCTGCGAAGAGGTAGGTCTACTTGAACAGGTGGTTGTTCCACAACTCTTTGTGCAACAACCTCATCACCCACAACACTTTGTGGTTCCTGTTCAACCTCCATCAAGGCCTCAGTGCTATGGTCCTTATCTTGAATTTCTTCAAGATCGAAGGTACTCCCACTAGTTTTTCTAGAAACAAAATCCCTTTCTAGAAAAACTCCAGTCTTTGCCACAAACACTTTGTGCTGACTGGGAATGTAGAAGTAATATCCCTTTGTATCCTTGGGATATCCAACAAAATAGCACCTATCGGATTTGGGTCCCAGTTTGTCTGAGACTTGACGTCGAACGTAAGCCTCACAACCCCAAATCCTCATGAAAGACATCTTGGGATTTCTCCCTGTCTATATCGTATATGGTGTCTTTATCACAGCCTTGGATGGTACACGGTTAAGGGTAAAGGTTGCTATATCTAGAGCATATCCCCAGAAGGATATAGGAAGATTTGTGTGACTCATCATAGATCATACCATATCCAATAGGGTACAATTCCTCCTTTCGGATACACCATTCCACTGTGGTGTTCCAGGAGGAGTGAGTTGGGATAGAATCCCACACTCAGCTAGATAGTCACGAAATTCATGGCTAAGGTATTCTCCACCTTGATCTGATCGAAGTATATTAATACTCTTGCCAAGCTGGTTTTGTACTTCATTCTTGAATTCTTTGAACTTTTCAAAGGATTCTGATTTATGTGTCATGAGATACACATAACCATATCTACTGAAGTAATCAGTAAATGTAATGAAGTACCTGTAACCACCTCTAGCTGCAACATTGAAAGGGCCACATACATCACTATGTATAAGTCCTAACAAATCTGTTGCTCTTTCGCTGTGTCCACTAAAAGGAGTCTTGGTCATCTTGCCTAAAAGGCAAGACTCGCATGTCTCATATGATTCAAAATCAAATGAGTCTAGCAGCCCATCCTTATGGAGCTAAGATAAGCGACTCTCATTTATGTGACCTAAGCGACAGTGTCAGAGATATGTTTGGTTCAACTCATTTGACTTGAACCTCTTGGTACTTATGTTATAGATTGGGCTCTCTAAGTCTAGAAAGTAGAGTCTGTTCATTAGAGGTGCACTACAATAGAACATATCATTTAAATAAACTGAACAACATTTGTTCTTTATTATAAATGAAAATCCTTTCTTGTCCAAACAAGAAACTGAAATGATGTTCTTAGTTAAGGCAGACACATAACAACATTCATCTAATTCTAGTACAAGCCCAGAGGGCAAAGATAGATCATAAGTTCCTACAGCAATAGCAGTAACTCTTGCTCCATTGCCTACTCGTAGGTCCACCTCGCCCTTTGTCAATGCCCTGCTATTTCTCAACGCCTGCACATTGGTACAAATGTGAGATGCACATCTGGTATCTAATACCCATGATGAAGAAATAGATAGATTGACTTCTATAACATTTATACCTGAAGTAGAAGTCTCACTTCTCTTCTTCTTAAGATCTTCCAGGTATGCCTTGCAGTTAAGCTTCCAGTGTCCTGCTTCCTTGCAGTAGAAGCAAGCCCCTTCCTTGGCTACCCCTCCTTTGGGTTTAAGTTCTTTGCCTTTGCCCTTGGCTTGGGACTTTCCCTTACCTTTAGGCTTGCCCTTGCCTTTCTTCTTCTGCACCATCAAAATGGTGTCAGATTTTCCTTTCTTAAGGTTAAGCTCGATTCTCAACATGAGCATTTCTGTAATGGCTTATCAATTTCATTCATGTTATAATTCATGACAAATTGATTGAAGGCTTGTGGCAAAGATTGCAAGATCAGGTCAGTGGCCAGCTCTTGGCCAAGTAGGAATCTCAGCCTTTGTAGGTTTTCTATGTACCCAATCATCTTGAGTACATATTGACCTACGGGTGTCCCTTCTTGCATTTTAGACCCAAACAATGCCTTAGAGACTTCATATCTCTCATGCCTTGCTTGTCCTTGATATAGTTGACGAAGATGTCTAACCATATCATAAGCATTCATGAACTCATGTTGCTTCTGAAGCTCAGAGTTCATGGTCGCGAGCATTAGACATGACACATCTAATGCATCATCTTGATGCTTCTTGTAAGCATCTTTGTCAGCTCGCGAGGCAGTGGAAGGAGGTGCCTCCGGAATGGGCTGCTCCAGGACGTACAGCTTCCTTTCTTGGGCGAGAACAATTCTCAGGTTCCTGTACCAGTCCAGGAAATTTGCTCCATTGAGCTTGCCCTTCTCAAGGACAGAACGCAGAGAGAGAGTGTTCGTGTTTGTCAACATAGTTATCTACAACATACAATGCAGAGAATTAATATCATATTCCTTTTATCATTTAATTAGGCCTTTAATCAAATGATGCTCCCACTGAATTATAGGAATTTTGTAGAATCAAGTTATGGATGTGGTCAAACCACATTACTAGATTCATACAAATTAGCTATAATTCTTGCGGGACAAGATCCACATCATACTAAGCCTTGAGTTAGCTTTGACTAAATCGCCCAAGACTTAGTACGATTGGTGGGAAACACATTACCAATTACATCTCTATGCAACTGTTGTTTATAGGATCAAGACCCACATTTACAAAAGACCTTGAGTTAGCTTTGGCTAAATCGCCCAAGATTTAGTGTAAATGCGATCTTAACCTATCTTTCCAACGATTGGAATGTGCCTATAGTTCTACTCGATCCAATTGAGTTAACTAGTTTTGATCAATCTAATTGAGCTTACTCTAACCCAAGCGTGATAGGCGGGACCAAGATTGTCCCTCCGCACCCTACCAAGATAATATGCGTTACTCTGCTTTGGCAGATTCAACAACAACAAATGATCGAGGTAGTGATTATAGGGGATCGGTACTGCCAGCTAGAGGGGGGTGAATAGCCCTCTTACGATGGATGTCGGAATTCTCTCGTTCGTTTGCTCGTCTACACAATCGTTAGCTTAAGCGGAAGCATAAACAATAAAGACAAAGCAATAAACGAAAATACAAATGCTAACAAGAAGATGTTACGTGGTTCACGGCTACGCCGCTAATCCACGATCCCGATTCGTCCAAGGTGAATCACTCCTCCAAAGCCAATCACTATTGGTCTCTCCTTTGCACCAAGCTAGGTGGAGGTAACCTTTACAATCAAGATCACTCTTCTTACAATAAGAATGGAGTAAAAACAAGTAAGAAGAGTTTAGAGCTTGTGGGGCACTAGGAAGATCACTTAGAGCATAAGCATTAGCCTCTCAAAGGCTCACACCCTCTCTTTTTATAGAGAGGGCTGATTTCTTCCCGTTGGCCACCACCAGTCGACTGCTGCCCTTGGCAGTCGACTGCCGTCACTACAACGGCCTTCGAACACGTCGGATCCCGACCGTTGTAGTCCAATGGAACTCTTGGCGATCGATGGACCTCACCCGATCACGCCCGTAATCGATCGCGATCGGCTACACGGGCGTTAATGCTCGCGATATCCTCTGGCAGTCAACTGCTAGGCATAAACCCATCAGTCGGATACCAGTCGAACCCACTCGACTTAGAGCAGTCGACTACTGTGACATGGCAGTCGACTGGTGTCGTGTGAAACTCAAACTTAACATAAGTTTGAGCTTCCGGCGGTCGGGTAAATCTTAACCCTTGCGGTCAAGTCTCCGACACTCATCCATTCGGCCAAGTTCACCTAATGAGCTACTTACATTTCACTCATTCTCTCATCTCACTCGAAGTCCCTCGCCGAAGCTCTCTTCGTTCGCGACCACGTCCCTCGGCAGCATCAGGGGCACGGCTCTGCAATGCTCCTTCGCGTCTCTTTTCTCCGAAGTCTGCTTCCTTGGCTTCACTTCAAGTCATCTCGTCCGGCGATCCCTCGGCAGCATCAAGCGCACGGCTCTGCAATGCTTCTTCTCCGACTCAGGCATGAGGTTGTGAGGGTGAACCTGCCAAGGCCCCATGTGTGAATTACTAAGTCCTGTAAGACTCCAACGCACATATCAAATAACAATATCATCCTAACTTAAACCCTTTGCCACAGACATTAAAACCTTATCATGGCAAGAGATTGCCCTAACAATCTCCCCCTTTTTGATATGTGGCAATCCGTTTAAGTTAGGTAAAAACATTTGATGAAAATTTCTAAGGTAAGAAAGCATGTAAACATAAACATGATATAACAACATGCAACTCCCCCTTAATCCATGAAACTCTCTCTACAAATTCTCTCCCCCTATCACAAGCATAATCATTTCTCCCCCAAAATATATTCCCCGTTACTTAAACATACATTTCTCCCCCTTTGACACCATCAAAAAGATTAATCCTTATTTATAAACTCATGGCATCAGGTCTAATAGAAAGAGAACACCAAAAACATGATGAAAATCTAAAATCAAAAATATTTATCGTATGGCAATGATCGCACAATGGATTCAAATTACGATTTTAGGCGAATTTCAGAAATGCATTAAAAATTTCAGAAAATTCGAAAAATCATGAAATTTGACGAAAATATTTTTTTTAAGTATATCTATCAATGAAAAATAGTTTTTTAAGAAAAATCATTATATTTTCCGAGATTTGCCAAAAATCCAAAGGCTTTAAAAACCACTAGTTTTTGAGCATGTTAGTATCCATTTTAACGCCTAGTTTTGTATCCAATTGTTTCAAAACATGAATACACAGATTTTAAAGTAAGAAATTGTTTTGAAAACATATGAAATATCCAACCATGATCTTTGGGAAATATGTCTATGAATTAAACATAAGTCTTCCCCATGATTGGTCTATTATTGCTATTCTGATACTTTTAATGACCATCTAAATGCCATAGGCATTAGTGGACATTTGTATCATCCTAACATCTCACTCATGCTAAGTTTTCAATTAAGGTGGCCTATGGTGAGTGTGAGATGCATCCTAGGGGGTATTTGTATATACTTAACCATTATATTCATGCAACTCTATCATGGTTAAGTATCAACCTAACAACCTACATGATCATAATGACATATATGAATTAATTTCACATTATGATCATGAAATACATGTATTCATTAAATAATAATCATGCATTAGGTATTATATGATGATAATAAACAAAGTATCACCTAAGGCATGATTTAAACCCTATTTCTTATGATGATGTGTCAAATATCAAAATCATAAATCATGATTGCACATATATATAGCAATTACATTAATCATCATGATTTAAGCATTATTATCTATTTATGGGCACGTTATCATCACCCAACACTATTCTAAAAATGTTGTCCCGCCATCCTAAGTCAACCAAAATATGATATAGGTCAATTGCATATGGTTGACTACCCTAGGGGTTTTCTAACCCTTAAGGATGAATTTTGGAACCCAAAATAAGTTCTTGCCTATTGGGTTCACTAGATACTCCTTGGGGATCCATTTCCTAGCTATTATCTTCTTTTTATCTTGTCCCCTAGCAATTAGGCATTTATAGGCCTTTTCATTTTTCTTTTCTTTGTATCCTAGGCCCTTTTTATTGAAGCTAGCTCTTTGGCTCCCTAAGATCATGTTCAATGTGTTGGAGCCAATTGTGAATTTTTCTAGGGCTTTTGTTAGATAATCTACCTTTTCCCTTAAGGCCCTATTTTCATTTATACATGCATCACTAACATCTAATGGCACATAAAGATCATGTGAGCATGCATCATTTAAGCTAGAAGAAATATTATCATTTAAGCATGCATTTTCTAGCTTATTTTCCAATGCCATAATTTGATTAAGCATGATTTTATTTTTCTTTTTCATTCCAAATAAGTCCTTAGTTAAACTAGAAATTATGGAAACTATTTTCTTAGGAGAGGCTTTCGTTACCATAGTTTCCATATCCTCTTCTTCTTCTTCGGATGAGGAGGATGTAGAAGCTCCCCCTTCACTTGAGCTCTCTCCTCTTGAGCTTGATCCTTCATTTTCGGATGAAAAGCAATCCAAGTCATCAAAGGCCATCAAGGCCAAATTGGTGACAAAGGCATTCTCCTCATCCGATGATGATGAGGAGGATGAGGATGGGTCATCCCAAGTCCTTGCCTTTAGAGCTTTGGTCTTCCCCTTTTCTTTTGTCTTCTTCTCCTCTTCCTTCTTTTTCTTGCTCCCCTTTTTCTTCTTCTTTTCTTCTTTCTTTTTCCTCTCTTCCTTGCTCTTGTTTAGGAGAGGACAATTGTCCCTTATGTGCCCCTCTCCTTGGCAATTGTAGCATATGACCTTCCCCCTTGGTCTTCTATTCCTATCATGAGATTTATCAAATCTAAAATTCTTAAATGCACGTCTTACCTTCCTTACCATGTAAGCTTCTTCCGTGCTATCCATGGAGGAGGTAGAGGCTTCATCATCGGAGGAGGAGGGGATCTCTATCTTCTTCTTCCCCTTATTTGCCAACAATGCTACTCCCCTTGAAGGTTGTATTTTTGGCTCTTCTTATATTCCTTCAAGCCTAGATTCATGTAATTCCATAGTGGACAAAAATTCATCTAGAGTACTTACCTCTAGATTCTTTGAAATGTAAAATGAGTCCACCATTGAACTCCACTTGGATGATCGGGGGAAAGAATCTATGGCCTTCATTATCATATCGCAATTGGAGAGCCTTTCTCCTACACTTGTTAGTCCATTTAAAATTTCTTTGAATCTAGAATGCAAAGAAGTTACCTTTTCCCCCTTTTCTAATTTAATGTTGGATAGTTGGGAGCGGAGGAGATCTCTCCTTGCTAGCTTCGCCTCGGATGTGCCTTCATGAAGCTCAATTAGCTTCTCCCACATCTCCTTGGCGCTTAGGCATTCTCCTATTCGGTTGATTTCTTGTTGGGGGAGCACATTGAAGAGATGATGCTTGGCTTTTGAATTTGCAAGGTGCTCTTCCCTTTGCCTTTTGGTCCACCTAGATTTCTCTATTGGCTTCCCCTCTTCATCCCTAGGCAAAACGAAACCGGATTCCATTGTAATCATAATATCAAAATCTGTTTCGAAAAATACCTCCATTCGCTTATTCCACCAAGCGAATTCTCCTTCAAACTTCGGAGGATGGATGTTGGAGCCGGCCATTTCGAAAGTTGCTTATTGTGGCGGTTAGTCCTCGACAAGCTTTCCTTGGCTCTGATACCACTTGTAGGGGATCGGTACGGCCGGCTAGAGGGGGGTGAATAGCCCTCTTACGATGGATGTCGGAATTCTCTCGTTCGTTTGCTCGTCTACACAATCGTTAGCGCAAGCGGAAGCATAAACAATAAAGACAAAGCAATAAACGAAAATACAAACGCTAACAAGAAGATGTAACGTGGTTCACGGCTACGCCGCTAATCCACAATCCTGATTCGTCCAAGGTGAATCACTCCTCCAAAGCCAATCACTATTGGTCTCTCCTTTGCACCAAGCTAGGTGGAGGTAACCTTTACAATCAAGATCACTCTTCTTACAATAAGAATGGAGTAAAAACAAGTAAGAAGAGTTTAGAGCTTGTGGGGCACTAGGAAGATCACTTAGATCATAAGCATTAGCCTCTCAAAGGCTCACACCCTCTCTTTTTATAGAGAGGGTTGATTTCTTCCCGTTGGCCACCACCAGTCGACTGCTACCCTTGGCAATCTCGGTCACTAACGGCCTCGAACACGCGTCGGATCGGCCGTTGTAGTCGGAACTCTTGGCGATCGATCGATGGACCTCACCGATCGACTCCGCCTCCGTAGTCAAGCCTGCGATCACGGCGGTTCTCTGCCCGCGATATCCTCTGGCAGTCGATTGTCATTCCATGGCAGTCGACTGCTGGGCATAAACCCATCAGTCGAATACCAGTCGAACCCACTCGACTCAGAGCAGTCGACTGCCGTGACATGGCAGTCGACTGGTGCCATGTAAAACTCAAACTTAACATAAGTTTGAGCTTTTGGCGGTCGGGTAAACCTTAACCCTTGCGGTCAAGTCTCCGACACTCAGCCATTCGGCCAAGTTCACCTAATGAGCTACTTACATTTCACTCATTCTCTCATCTCACTCGAAGTCCCTCGTCGAAGCTCTCTTCGTTCGTGGCCACGTCCCTCGGCAACATCAGGCGCACGGCTCTGCAATGCTCCTTCGCGTCTCTTGCCTCCGAAGTCTGCTTCCTTGGCTTCACTTCAAGTCATCTCGTCCGGCGGTCCCTCGGCAGCATCAAGTGCACGGCTCTGCAATGCTCCTTCTCCGACCCAGTCACGAGGTTGTGAGGGTGAACTTTCCAAGGCTCCATGTGCGAATTACTAAGTCCTGTAAGACTCCAACACACATATCAAATAACAATATCATCCTAACTTAAACCCTTTGCCACACACATCAAAATCTTATCATGGCAAGAGATTGCCCTAACAGTGATGGGTATCAAGGCTCGGTAGGCATTTTCGAGTTGATTCGATTATGATCTAATCTAACCGTAATGTGTATCTTATACGCATTTAGGCCTTTAGTATTCTATATTAGCATGCATCACATACATACAATCATTATTCTAGCATGCATCATATACATACAAGAAAATTATCCTAGCATGCATCATATACATACAAGCATTATTCTACTAGCATGCATCACATACATACAAGCAAAATCAAATAAATATATATATATATATCAACATATATATATATAATTAAATGTGATATAGTCATGGCCCTACTACGATCTTCTCAAGCCAATGAGAAGATCGGACGGTCAACCTAAGGCTAGCAGCTTCTCCAAGCGCTTCCTTTGACCGCCATGTGTCGTCGTCACCCTTCTCGTAATCTCGTCTTCAAGTGGACTTTCCACCGCTCCATTTTGTACATTACAAATATGAAACTTGAGTTACATTAGAGTCTAAAACTATTTACAACTAGAATATCAAAAGAAGAGGTACGACGCGCAGGTCGCATACACTATACAACACGTACAACCACAAAACGGCACACAGGCCGTATTATGAATTACAACACATCACATCCAATCATATTGGGGTTATTGGGCCATGAAAATCACAGAATTATACATAATTATAAATTATGTATTTTTATAGAAATTTCTATATTTTTTCCTAATTGTTTTTTTTTCAAATTAATGAGTCACCTCTCCGTAACGGTCCCGCTAAGCGGTTTCCGGGCGCGATCACGGGACAAGGCCCCTTTCAGGAATAGGGGCAGCACTCATACTCGCAAAATTAACTTTGCGAGTGTCCCTACTATGATCCTACAGTGACTTAAGTTGCTGTCCCAAAAACCTAAAGCGAGAACTCGCCGTTTCGGAGAGTTTTTCTCGACGGTTGAAGCCTACAAGTGTCCCAACACTTGTTGCTTCGACTCTTTGAGAAAAATACCAAAAAATTCTATAAAATTAGGAAATTTACAGAAACATATAAATCTGTAATTTTTATATCTAATGCAAAAATTACAAAAACGAAACACATACATGCTTCGCACGTGGCTCTGATACCACTGTTGGGTTTTTTGAGCCGCAAAAACCGCTTTTTGCGTTGCAGAAACCTCGGAAGCCCCGTCCACGGATCCGTGCGAAGATGTATTAAAACAAAACATGTATGTGTTTATATAAAAACCCTAGATCTACCTTAGACCTAGAAGGTGAGAGTGTTACCCTCGTAGCGACGCCCTTCGCTTATCCCGCTCGTCCAAAAGGCTCGCCGGAACTCGAGAGTGTCAAGTGTACACTCCTCTATCGGTATCCACACAAGCAATAGTTGGAGAAAAGCATCCTAGAGTGTGCTAGCACCCCTTGGACGTTCATGGCTAGATGAGGAAGAGAGAGATTGAGGGAAGAGAGGAGGAAGAAGATGAAGTTACACAACTTAACTTCACATCATCCATAACCCACTATAAGGGGGTTACATGCATGCATGTAACTCCAAGAGCCAATGGCTCTTGGTCTCCCTCATGAGGTGGCACCCCATGATGTATCCATGATGATGTGGAGCAACATCATTGGCCGTCCCCATGCCAAGTCACCATGACATGGCAATTGGTCAAGTCAAAATTGATCATTCATCTTCCCTCTCAAGTCAAGTCAAACTTGACCTATTATCTCCTATGGTTGATCAAATCCAACCATTTGATTCAAGTCAATTTTAATTTAATGAATCTCTATTCATTAATTTAAATTGATTTGATGAATCAAATCTAAATTAGACTCATTCAACACTTGAATCAACTTGAGTCTAACTCAATTAGTCTAATTTGGATTACTCTTAATCCAATTTGGTTCATCCCATGAACCTAATCCTCATGGTTCATCATATGAACCTAATCTCCATCTAATTGCCCTTATGTGTGTGACCCTATAGGTTCTTGTAACGTTGGCAATGTCCCTAAATCGATTTAGGAACATAAGCAATGAGTGGTATCTAGCAACACATCATTGCTACCCAAGTTACAAGAATGTTGAGCTCCAACATAACCTTTGTGACTACTAATTGTGACTCTCACAATATGTGACAATGTCCCTCTATCCTTGACATCTAGATTAACCAATTGAGGCATAGACCGTGTCATCCTCGGTACAATCTATATCTTGAACTCCAAGTAGACTCACTCTAATCAAATGAGCTCAATATCTTATATTGACTCATTTGGGCATGGCCATGCACTTCGTGGTCTCACTCTATCAAGAATAACGATCTCTCTTCCGTCATATAGGAGGGATAGATCACATCTACATCACTCACATCCCTCCGCATAATTTGTCACATACCCAGTAATCGCCTTTATAGTCCACTCATTTATGGGTGACGTTTGACAAAGCCAAAGTATGCAACTCCTTATGTAGGGAACCATGGTGACTTCAGGTCTAAGGACTAATAGTCATACTAATAGCCACATGAGAAAGTATATGACACTCATATAACGATCCACAATACTTTCTCATGGCGGGTCATTCAGTATACATTCTCTAATGTATACCCATGTGTCAACTTGATATCTCATATCCATGACTTGTGAGATCAAGTCATCATGTTGACCTACATGTTAGTCTCTACGCATTAACATTGTCCCTGAATGTTAATACTTGACTAGGAATGATTAAGAGTAGTGTTCTCTATATCATCTCATTATCGATTCAACCAATCGATTGATATAGATAAGAACCAACTACTCAAGGACGTTATTATATTTAGTTATTTGGCACCAATACAAGTAAATATAATAATCATGCTTTTATAAATAGGAATATGATACAATAAAGTCCATACAACAATCATCACATGATTGGCTCTAGGGCTTTCACTAACAATATATGCGATCATTAATACCCAATGGTAATGGCAAGATGGATAACCAAAATCACTCGACACCCAAAGTACTAAAGTTATAAGTTGTGCTTTATCAGCATATGACAATGTATTTTGTAACCAAGTATGAATTCGATGACTCAGGGAATCTAGCAAGGGGATAGTCATATATCCAGAGATGCTCTGTAGCTAGCAGAATCCTCAAGTATCTAAATGGATGAGGATGCAGCTAATGTCTACACCAACAGTATAGTGGAGGTGTGGATTCACTGTATGTTGTGCATAGCATGAAGAGAATGACTAAGGATTTGTGGAAATTCCTAGACAAGAAGTACAAGATGAAGGATGCAAAGGCCAAGAAGTTCATCGTGGGTCGATTTATGGACTACAAGATAGTTGACTCCAAAATTATGATCAACCAAGTTCAAGGGTTTCAAGTGATTATGGATGAGATTCATTCAGAAGGTATGGTTCTTAGTAAAATCTTCCAGGTGGCAGTTATCATAGAGAAGCTACCTCCCAGCTAGAAGAATTTCAAAAACTACTTGAATCATAAGTGGAAGGAGATGAATGTGGAGGAACTCATTGTTAGGCTTCAAATTGAGGAAGGCAACAAGAGTTTAGAGAGAAATGCATTCTCTCAGGCTACTATGAAAACCAACGTGGTCGAGCACGGTCAAAGCATGAAATGGAAGAATCCCAAATCTTTCAAGATGTGAACCATAGGAGGCATCAACAAGAAGAAATTCTCAGGGAAGTGCTTCAACTGTGATTGAGTAGGTTATAAATCTTTAGAGTGAAAAAAAAACAAAGAAAAAGAAGGAGGTCAACCTGAATGAGGGACCAAAGGCTGACGACCTCTGTGTCATGATCTCCAAGCTGAATCTGATGGGTTCAAACCCTCAACAATAGTGGATGGATACTAGTGCCACCAAATATGTGTGTTGCAACAATGAGTTTCTCCACAACTTCGAAGAAGTCAAAAGGGACAAGTTGTACATAGGGAATACAACAACCTCGAACATCATGGGGCAAGAAAAAGTGGTGTTGAAGATGACCTTAGGCAAGGAGCTCACTCAGAACAGTGTATTGTATCTTCCGAAGGTTCAAAAGAATTTGGTATCTAGATCACTTTTAAGCAAACATGACTTTCAGATTGTTTTTGAGTCGGACAAAGTTATACTGTCTAAAAATGGAATGTTTATAGGAAAATGCTATGTAACTGATGGGTTATATAATCTCAATGTAATGACCATTAGGCACTCAGTTAAAAAGAATGAAAACTCTTCCACTTATATGTTTGAGTTTTTATGTTTGTGGCATGGTAGACTAGGACATGTTAACTATGATGTACTGTGTAGATTGATTAACATACAAAGTATACCTACATTCCAGCTTGACTTGAAACACATGTGTGAGACTTGTGTTGAAGCAAAAATGACAAGATCATCCTTTCAACATGTTAAAAGAAGCAACAAGCCACTCAACCTAATCCACACTGTGTGTGTGATCTAAAAGGGACACCAACACGCGGTGGGAATAAATACTTCATCACTTTTATTGATGATAACACAAAATATTATTTTGTGTATCTTCTCAAAAGTAATAAAAAATTAAGGAGGTTCGAAGTGACTGAGGCGGTGAATATGTACCATCATTTGCAGAGTTGTGTGCTGAACATGAGATCAGACATGAAACAATAGCTCCCTACACTCCTTAGTAAAATGGTGCTGCTAAGTGAAAGAATCATACTATGAAAGAGATGACGAATGCTCTACTATTGAGTTATGGTCTACTAGAGCACTTGTGAGGAAAAGCTATGTTAATAGCTAATTACCTTTTAAATAAGGTGCTCAAAAAAAATAGATAAAAGCTTTTATGAGTTGTGGAACAGAAGACAATCATCCTAAAAATACTTACGAGTGTAGGGATATTTGCCTAAAGTTTCGATGCCTGATCTGAAAAGTATCGAGATAAGTCCAAAAACTATTGATTTCATATTTATCGGATAAGCACATAATAGTAGTGCCTATAGATTCTTTGTGTATGAATCTCAAATTTTGAAGATATATAAGAACTCGATTATTGAATAGAGAAATACCTTATTTTTCGAGTATATGTTTTCGTATAAAACTCGAGAGGGTGCTAGCTCCTCAAAATGGGCTATGAAATATAAGAGGAAGGAGAGGATAATGAACTAGTTGAGGGTGAGCTCAAATGAACTAAACAGGCTTGAGTGGGAAAATCCTTCGGAATTGAATTTATCATTTTCATGTTGGAAAGTGATCCCTAATGTTACTCAGAAGTCGTAAGCTCATTTGAAGAACCTCAATGAAAAGAGACAATTGCATCTGAGATTGACTCTATCTTACAAAACCACAATTAAAAAATTATGGATCTTCATCAAAGAAGTAGACCACTAGGATGCAAGTAGATTTTTAAGAGAAGATAAAATCAGATGGTACGGTTGATAGGTGCAAGGTCAGATTGATAATTAAAGGATATTGACAATGAGAAAGTCTTGAATACTTTGATACCAATTCTCTAGTATCCAAAATAACTTCCATTAGAGTGTTGTTGCCAGTTACAATTCTATGGAATTTGAAAATACATCAGATTAATATGAAGTCAACCTTTATAAACGGATATTTAGAAAGAAAACTACATGGAATAACCTGAGGGGTTTCTCTGTGCCATGAAAGTAAAACAAAGTTTGTAGATTAGTGAAATCATTATACGGCTTGACACAAGCACTAAAGCAATGCAATGAGAAATTTGATAATGCCATGAAGGAAAGCGAATTTAAGATCAACAAATGTTATGTGTCTACATGAAAGCCACAAAGTATGACTATGTCATCTTGTGTCTATATGTAGATGACATACTTATCATTGGGATCAATGATAAGATAATTAAATTCACTAAAGATAGGTTGAACTCAAGATTTGACATGAAAGACACGAGTCTAACGAATGTGATCTTAGAAATTAAAATTCTTAGAACATTAAAAGGACTTACTCTAAGTCAGTATCATTATGTGGACAAAATTTTTGAGAGATTCATCAATGGTGATACTATATTGACACGAACTCTAATAGATACAAGTCAACATTTATCAAAAAAAACAAGGAGAGAGTATCTCTCAGAGAGAGTATGCCAGTATGATTGGAAGTATGATGTATTTAATGAGTTGTATAGGACCTAACGTAGCCTACACAGTGAGCAAACTAAGTAGATACATAAGCAATATAGGTGTTGAACACTGGAACTAGATAACATGAGTACTAATGTACTTGAGGTACACTCATGTATATGGACTACACTATATGAGATATTCTACTATGATCGATGGATACATGCAAATCATAATAACTAGATCTACGATGGAATTGAAGTTTGTAGACCAATGTGGTGATAAGGCTGAATGACTACGACAATTCTTAGAAGATATTCCTAAATGTCCAAAACCTATGCTGACATTATTCATACATTACGATAGTAAATCAGCAATTGACCAAGCACAAAGCCATCTGTATAATGGTAAGTCTAGACATACACATTGTAGATATAATATCATTAGACAACTACTCTCAATTGGAGTTATCGTTGTTGACTATGTAAAGTCAAAAAGTAACCTAGGAATCCACTAACCAAAGGGTTAAATAGAGAGTTAGTTTCAAGTACATCGCAAGGAATGAGCTTGATGCTGATGGAAAATGTTGGTGCAAAAGAATCTCAACCTATGTTAACTGGAGATCCCAAGAACTAGGTTAAAAGAGACAACCTAACTGCTCCTATAAAGTAAGATCACTATGGGGAGCATGACTCAATGTAATAGTGAAAGGATGGAGAGTAAACATATGACTTTTAATGATCTAGTAGAGTAATGTGGAATAATCTTGAGAGATCACCTATGTAAGAAAGAAGTGAGACAGGTCCAAAGAGAATTGGAGGTATAATTCTTAAACTTTCTCACAGAACTAGGCATATTCATGACCAATAAACATGCTCATAAGAAATGAGGTGTATCAAGGAGAGCCTTGGGTGATATATGTGAATGCTTACACAGACAACAGAATATTTTAAAGACATTATGTCTACTATCAGCCGGTAAACAAATATATCTTCACAATGGAAGATTTAAAGTGTAAAATATACCTATCCTATACTAGATTCAACTGATGAATGTTATCACATACTTTGTTTCCATCATGTGGGGGATTGTTAGAAAAATGTGAATGAAAAAAAGATGGAATAGATGAATGACACTTCATTGTGTATGAGAATTTAGTCTCACATTAGAAATTTCAAGGCTTAATGGTCGATTTATATTATTTCACAAGTATATATATTGTGAACAAATATATAGGGAGAGGCTCTCTCTCACGATGCGTGCATAGGGGGGTGCATATTCAAGGGCGAAATTGCACTAAACCAAATTGACTTGTATACAAGCATGATATGTGTGCATCGAATGTTGGCTAGACCTAGGTTTTGACTCTTAGACCTAGATTTCTAAACCTTGCTTTCTAAACCCTAGGTTTTGACTCTTAGACCTAGATTTTTGATCCTTTGACTCTTGAATTTGATTTTGCATTTTTACAAGGGTCTTTTCTAATTTCTCAAGCCTTGACCTCAAGGCTTGGTTTTCTAACTCTAATTGTCCAATTTTTGATTTTTCATCTATTCTTTGGACATTGTTTTTCCTACGCATTTGACTTTGACTTGATTGGTTCATTCTAGGCATATTCGATCATTCTTACTATTAAGGCCTAGATGGTTCTCTATTTTCCTAATAGATTCCCTAGGTATCATTGTTTTAGGGACATTAGTCCCAAATTTCTCCTTATTTGAAATATGATATGATTTTGCACCTAGACAATAGAATCAGCATGCTTTTGCTCATGAGTAATAGTAATAAAATTCCTAGCATGCTTTTGCCTATTAATCAAAGAAGGTGCATTAATAAATTTTACCTTAGGGTTAGCTTTCAATGCTCCCCCTACTTGTGATGCTCCCTCTTGGGTCTTTTTCTTCCCCTTGGGACATTGACTCTGGTAATGGCTTCGTTGATTGCACTTGAAGCAAATCACATGCTCCTTGCTTTTAATTGTGGGGGGACCGACATCCTTTGAATTCGTGTTGACTTTTGGTGCCGGAGGAGTTTTTTTAACCTTCTTAGGGCACTTGCTCTTATAGTGCCCTACTTCCCTACACTCAAAGCATATAATGTGAATTTTAAATGACATGCTTGAGTTACCTAAGGTGGTGGTCAGTGCCGAAGTGAGTTCTTCATCTCTCCCGGAGGTAGATGGCTCTTCTTCTTGATGCTCCGGAGTGGAAATTCTCTCCTCCCCCTCAATCCTAGAGGTGGAGGTCTCCTCCAATTCTTCCTCTTCTTCCACCGATCCAACAGTTGACTCTTCTTCAACTTCTGAATCCTCACTTGCTTGTGAGAATGATGTGCTTGCTTCCTCGGTCTCCTCCAATTGAGCTGATAAGCACTCTTCGGCTTCTTGAACCAGTGATGGGCCTTCATGGAATCTTACCACTTGGCTCCATAGCTCATTGGCATCCATGTAGTCCCCTAAACTAGACACAATATTATTAGGTATTAAATCAATCAAAAATTTCATTACCTTATCATTTTTCTCGAAGGCTTGACTTGCTCTTCGGTCCATCTCTTCTTCTTGAGGTATCCACCCTTTGGTCCTCTTGGATAGATAAATCTCTCCATCAAAATGGATCATTCTTCGAAGTCCCTCATCATGATGAAGTCTTCAATTCTTCTCTTCCATAAATTGAAGCCTTCTTGTCCATATAGTGCATACGGGACCGGCGTGTTGATATCCCATCCTTGTTGTTCTTCAAACTCCATCTTCTTCCTCTAGAGGTGCTCCCTTGGTTATTAATCCTAGAAGATCGGCCTTGCTCTGATACCAATTGTAGGAACTTTCGTGACCGCTAAAGGGGGGTGAATAGCGTCGTCGCTTGTCAATGGAATTGATTCGTATTTGATCGTCTACACTCTTGTTAGCACAGCGAAATAGTAATGACAAATAGAAATAACAAGAAACACAATCACAATGTAAGATATAACATGGTTCGGAACCAAATGATTCCTACTTCACGGATCGCACTCAAACGAGCTCTAGCAATGCAATCACACATCACTAATCCAATAAAATCCTTCTCGACAACAAGTCGGAGGTGGAGAAACCTCATACAAGTGTTTAAAACAATAAACGAAAGAAATACAAGAAAATACAAAGGAAATGTAAAGAACACTTTACAAACTAGGGTTTGAGTGCTTTACTTGTTGGTTGCTTGGATGAGCTTGAAGGACCCTAAAATGCACCTACAATTCGCCTTCAAATCGCCTCAATAAAGCTCCCAAAAGACCATTGGCCGAATCTCCCACAAACAGCTCCTTTTAACCTGCATCGGGCTGGATTCTCGCCTAGCAGTCGACTGTCATAAGGCCCCAGTCGACTACCAACATTGTTGTTGTGAGACAATGACTCAATCCATACTGGAAAAACTTCAACGGGACTCTCATCAGTCGACTGCCAACATTGGCAGTCGACTGCCAGCGCCCGTAGCCGACTAGCAGTCGGCTATGGAGCATTTTGTGCTCGCGGACAAACAAGCAGTCGGCTGCCAGTCTTTTTCAGCCCTAAACGGAAGTTGAGCACTAGTCGACTCTCAGCAGTCGAACCGGCCATAATGCTAGTCGACTATCAACCTCAAACATGAGGTTTTAACCCCAAGTTTGGTGCCCCCATACTTGCTAGACCATTTTTAGGCAAGACCTAAGACTTCTAGCCACCTCCGTCAGTCTCGCGCCTATCGGATCCCTCTAAGTTATTCATGACTTGTTCATCCATAAGCTAGCCTTCAGGTGCTTCCATCGGCTATGTCATGCTAAGTTGATCTTGAAGGGTTTTGCTTATCGAGTCCGTGAGGGGAAACTTCGCTTCCCACTTCACATTGGTTGTTTGTTCATGGCAATCCCATCGATGTCCCCAGATTAATAAAATTTAATCCTAGACAAAAGGGATTGTCCAATCAATCAAGTCATCATCGTGCTATTCATTTAGAGAGGTCACTTGAACAAACTTGTTGTTCAAGCGACCAAACTCTCTATTCTACTATTAACCGCGGAATAGACGATGTCCGGATCGCCGGCTTTTGTGTTTATGTTCGGGATCCAAGTATTATTTATCCACAAACAGATTATATCATGCTCATAATTGAAAAAACAAATACAAGCAAGTAACAAAAGAGAATAGAGAATAGATATACCTCTCGATCTTCTAATGTATGACCTTCCTCCTTTCGGACGTCGTGTGGGCGACGATCTACCAAAAGTTGAAGCTCCTAGATCGCAAATCTTCCTTCCTTGCTCATTCTAAGCAAGAGGAAGAATAGAAACAAAGATCTATTCCTTCTTTCAACCAACCAAAAACCTCCAAGGATGGAGCTTGCTGCCGGCCAAGAAGGAGGAGGAGATTATGGTGAAAACCGGCCAAGACACCAAGGGAAAGCCCTATATCTTGTTTCCACCACCTAAGGAGAAGGAGAAGAGGGTCTTTGGCCATCAGCCAATGGCTAGAAAGGGTTGGAGCGGCGCCGGCAGCTTGAGGAAGGAGAAGAAGACAAGGAAATCTTTCCTTATTAGGTGCCGCCCAAGCCCAAACCCTAGCTCCTATTCTTGCCGCCAACTCCAAAACCCTAGCTTCTCTTGATTTTTTTTTCTCCACGCCAACCCCTTGTCCTCCTTTTATAGAGTTAGGGATAAGTCTCCTTTTAATCTCCACCATTGGTTCTAGGGATTTAATCTCAACCGTCGGATCTAGAGATTTAATCTCAACCGTCGGATCTTAGAGATTTAATATCTACCTTTGGATCTAGAGTTTTGTTTCTATCCATTGGATCTAAGCTTCATGAGGTGTTAATAGGCTACATTAGGGACCATGAGGAGGAGTTGGATCTTGGCCACCCGTGGATCAAACCCACATAAAGTCCGATTCATTAATGATAATCTAATCCACTAAAGGTTTATCATTGATCTACCTCACCAACCCCCATAAGTTAATATGGGCTCCATATATTATTTGTACATTTTCTCCCCGTGTTTAAGATCTCGAATGTCCGTCGATTAATTAATTTACTGACCATTAATTAATCAATATCTAACTCCATGAGTAGTACCACTCAACCTTTTCATCATGTCGGACCAAGTCCACCTGCAGGGTTTACATGATGAACCTTATGAGCTCCTTAAGGGGACATCATCATCCTAATATATAGGGCACGGTTTCCTCCTATAATCAACGGCACACCATATAAATAATATCATCTCCCAACTTACCGAGTCTATCGATTTAATCTATAAATCTCACCCATTGGTAAATCAAAGAGATGAATACTAAGTATATGTGCCCGTTATTATATCGGGATTAAGAGCATGTACAAAATAATATTTGAGGTCCGATTCGATTATGTAGTCAGCAATAAATCGAATCACCTCTAAGTCGGTCCTGCTCAATACACACAAAGTGCACTAGTGTGATTCTATGGTCAAGACAAGCCAATACAAAATCACACTACAACCATTCCGATGGTTTGTCTAAAGCCATCTCGGTTGTGAGCCTTTACTTATACTTTACAAGGAGCCGATAACATGATCTCCCGTGTGACACCACACACCATGTTATCTACAATGTAATGTATTAGACAATATTGCATAACCATAAAAATGCAAACAATGATCATGTGATTCTTATTTCAAAATAAAGATGTTCATACAAAAGATAGACTTTTCAGTATACATCCCTACAATTTCCTACTTATACTAAAAGACTATGCTATCCTCTTACTGCCATACATCTGATTCCCCTTCCCTCAACATGCCTATCAAAGCTCTCGCTAGAAGGGCCTTAGTGAAAGGGTCTACCAGGTCATCCTCTGATGCAATCTAGGCGACAGCAACTTCTATCTCCTTTACGATTTCTCGTATCAGGTGGTACTTGCGCTCTATGTGCTTACTTGCCTTATGGGCTCGTGGTTTCTTCGAGTTTGCAACTGAACCACTATTATCACAATAAATTGTGATAATTCTGGGCAAATCAGGAATCACAACCAAGTCCATCAGGAAGTTCCTGAGTCACACAGCTTCTTTGGCCGCCTCAGAGGCTGCCACATACTCAGCTTCCATGGTAGAGTCTGCCACGCATTTCTGTTTGACACTCCTCCATACAATGGCTCCACCTCCCAAAGTAAACACAAAACCTGAGATAGACTTATTGTTATCCCTATCAGATTGAAAGTCAAAATCCGTGTAACCCACAGGGAGTAATTGGTCTACCCGATAAACCAGCATATAATCCCTAGTCCTTCTCAGGTACTTCAATATATGCTTTACCGCTGTCCAATGTCCCTGTCCTGGATTACTCTGATATCTGCTAACCATGCCCATGGCAAAGCATATATATGGTCTCGTGCATAGCATCGCATACATGAGGCTTCCTACTGCCGAAGCATAAGGAACCGCCTTCATCTCCTCTATCTCCTCAGATTATCTAGGACCCATCTCCTTAGATAAAGGAACTCCATGCCTGAAAGGTAGAAAACCCTTCTTGGAGTTCTGCATGCTAAAACGATCCATAATCGTGTCTATGTATGAAGCTTGGGATAAGCACAACATCCTTTTCCTGCGATCTCTTATAACCTTGATCCCAAGGATGTGTCCCACCTCTCCTAAGTCCTTCATATCAAACTGTTTGGACAACCATACCCTTACGTTCGATAACACCTTGATATTGTTGCCAATCAACAAAATGTCATCTACGTTTCCGTCACATCTCTTGTATACACAAGACTCATCCGGACTTTGAATAAATCCATAAGACTGGATTACCTCATCAAAGCGGATGTTCCAAGACCTCGAAGCCTTCTTCAATCCATAAATGGACCGATTAAGCTTACATACAAGATGCTCTTTGCCCTTCGCAATGAATCCCTCTTGTTGCTTTATATAGATGTTTTCCTCAAGACTTCCATTAAGGAAAGCTGTCTTGACATCCATCTGCCACACCTCATAATCCATATGAGCTTCTATGCATAAGAGAATCCGGATAGACTTAAGCATGGCTACCGGCGAAAAGGTCTCCTCATAATCGATACCCTCTTTCTGAGTATACCCCTTTGCAACAAGCCTTGCTTTGAAGGTCTCAACCTTCCCGTCTATTCCTCTCTTTCTTTTGTAGATCCACTTGCATCCAATGGTTTTTACACCATCGGGGGGTTCTACTAGCTCCCATACCTGATTTGAATCCATAGATTCAATCTCGGTATTCATTGCATTTTGCCAAGATACTGCATCTTTATCTTTGATTGCCTCGTCATATGTCCAGGGATCAGGTTCATGTTCGTCATGGACCAAATCAGAAGATTCTCCCAAGAACATGAATCTATCAGGCTGTCTCACAACCCTCCCACTACGACGAGGTATCTCCTGTGTATCCTCTGTGACACGTGGTGCAGTGACATGTGGTATATCCTCTTATACCGGTGGTACTAAAGAAGTGTCTTCCCCTTTTAATTCCTCCAGAATAATTTTACTCCTGGACTTGTGGCTCATCACATAGTCTTCCTCTAGAAATCTGGTGTTCGTGCTAACGATCACCCTCTGATCTCTAGGACTATAAAACAAACCACCCTTCGTTCCTCTAGGATATCCAACAAACATGCATACTTCTGTACGAGGTTCCAACTTACCAGCATCTGCCTTCAGCACATGTATTGGACTCCCCCATATCCGAATATGTCTTAGACTAGGCTTTCGCCCACTCCACAACTCTGTGGGAATAGAAGGCACTAATTTAGATGGAACCAAATTCAGAATGTACATCGTCGTATCTAGAGCATATCCCCAGAACGAATCTGGCAACTTAGAATAACTCATCATCGATCTAACCATCTCCATAAGAGTCCTATTCCTTCGCTCTGCTACACCATTCTGCTGGGGTGTGCCAGATGCAGACATTTGGGATTGAATCCCAACCTCTGATAAGTAATTCCTAAACTATCCCAAGAGGTACTCACCACCACGATCAGATCGTAGTGTCATCCATATCTTGAATAATCATCTATGAAAGAGACGAAATATTCAAAACCACCTCTTGCCTGGATAGATATAGAACCATACAAATCAGAATGAACCAATTCTAACACATCTTTGGATCTTATACCCCTTGGCCTTAAAAGGCCTCTTGGTCATTTTAACCTCCAAGCAAGATTCGCAGGTTGGGAAATCTTCCACCACTAATGAACCCAGAGGTCCATCAGCTATCAACCTTTGAATTCTTCTTAGGTTAATATGACCAAGCCTAAGATGCCAAAGATATGTTCGGTTCATCTTCGAAGGTTCTTTTCTCTTATTGGAATTAGAAGATGAGTCATTAACTTCTATTTGCATCGTGGGAGCTTTTGGTTCGAGTGTATACAAATTTCATATCAATGTACCTGAACAGATATTCTCCCTATTCCTTTTTATAACAACTCTGTCATTAAAAGAAATAGAATATCCATCCATAAACAATTTAGAAATCGAAATTAAATTCTTTCTAAATAAAGGTACATAAAGAGAATTTTTCAGAACCAACGTTTTATTTTTCTTAAAAGATAAATAAAACATCTCCCACTACAATAGCCGCTACCATCATGGCATTGCCAAAGTAAACAGTAATCTCTCCCTCAGCTCGTCATCAGGTTTTCTGGAACCCCTGCAAAGTATTGCAGACATGATCAGAGGCTCCCGTATCTATACACCAGGTGTCGGTAGATAACACCGCTAACCATGTTTCAACGACTAGACCAAAGGATATACCTTTGTTCTGTTTCAGATTGGGATAGTCCTTATTCCAATGTCCATCCTACTTACAAGTGAAGTACTTGCTTTTCGGCTTCTTCACTCCTCCCTGAGATCCTCCCACCACCTTTGCTCCACCTTATTTCTTCTTCTTCTTGCCTTTCGGCTCAGAAGTAGAAACCTTTTGGGCAACCATGGCATGAGCCTGAGCAAGCCTTTCTGTCGACTGGAGAATTATATCGACCTGGGTTTCCCCATCGATCTCAGCTCCAAGGACTTCCAGCTCATTCGCAGGCTTAGGAGGATACTCTTTGAAAAGTACATATTTGTACTCCTCAGCAGTTAAGACAATATCTAGATTCTTTTCCAATCAACATAATTTGGGTACAGTAAACTTATTTTCCTTTAGTATCACAACAAGTGGACTGAAAGTCATTTATGAAAATCCTAAGAATCACATAGATCATTACTTTAGATTTTAAAAAATTATTGATTCCTCAAACAATAAAATTTTAAAATCAACCAACACCTCTAAACACCGAGAATATCACATGCCACGATCGTGTGGACATATACGAATTCTACATTTGTAAGAGGAGGTTTTACCCATTAATTTTACTATCTTGTCAACCTAACTTTTTGACAAATAAAATTAATAGTTGGTTTCTCTTCGGCCCTACAAATAAAAGCAGTGACTCCGATAGGGAGGATACTCCTATTTGCATCTAAGTGTTCACCATTACTTGATACCAAGGTAATTATCTCGGGTTATGTGCCTTTCGATGAGGAAGTACACACGCTTCTAAATAATTTCCTATAACCATATCCGACCCTGTGATCCACAAACAAACTCATCCGATGGGGAGGAAGGCACTCAGAGCCGACACGCAAGTTTGCTTGCATCACATGTCAAATTGTAATGGAGGTCGTGGGAATTTATAAAAATATCCCTCTCCCACTTAGTAATTTAAAATGAGGAATTTTCTAGCCTACGACATGCATATCAAACAATAAGCAATAAATATGAAAAATAAAAATTTTCCAACTATTATGACTTTTGTCTTCAATATGTCTCCCGTCGCATCGCCATCTCGTCCGCTCCTCCTACGCCATGTACGAGTCATCCGGAGATCCGAGGCGAGACTAAAATCTATTTTAATTTACATCCATCGATCCTATACTCCATGAGGGAGTGTACATGAAATCTAGATCGAAAGTAAAATAAAATAAAGAGTGGCTAAACAATGTCGTATCTAATTTATAAAAAATCAAATACTAGCATCGTCAACCCCGAGGATTCAACAAAATAAACATTTACACACATACAATCACATACACACATATGGCCATAATAGTCGAATCTTATGCCTGCAACCAAAGAGTTAAACTACGCATATCCTACTATTATATGGCACATATAATATATGAAAAGTGCATAAAAATTAACTGAATCCTAAACACACAAAACCGGAAACCTTGGCTCTCATACCAATTGAAGGGTTTTGCTTATCGAGTCCGTGAGGGGAAACCTTGGTTGTTTGTTCATGGTGATCCCATCGATGTCCCCAGATTAAAAAATATTTAATCCTAGAAAAAAGGGATTTCCCAATCAATCAAGTCATCGTCGTGCTATTCATTTAGAGAGATCATGTCATGCCCCGAGAGCATGCCGAGCCGAAAATCAAACGGACGACATCTCCCCTGTACGTGGCAACATTTCGGTTTAATACAAGGCCCATAGGCCCACAATAACAACATAACATATAAATATGAAAACAACCACAACAACATAACAACTAATTACAACAACTACACAGCGGAGACATAAAATACAATAATATCAATCCCACACATGCATACCGGTATGACTAACACATCACAACAACACGGAACCTCAACAAAATCTGAATATACAACATGTACATCACGAAAACTCCAAAATACAATACACAACAGACGGAAAGCCAAAAACAAACACGGGAGCCTCGGAGGTGAGATGAGATGTCAGCCAGCGGTGCTCCAAGATATCACGAAGACTTCTACCTGTTACCTGGGCGACAGAAAAACCCAGGGTCTGTTAGGGTGGTGAGTCAAACTCAGCAGGTAATAGAAAACATGTATATATGTAATATCACATGTATTTCAACAACATAATCTAGAGGTACAACAGGTATATCAGCATAGTATATAAATACAAGCATATACCGTCTAACCAAATGAACAATGTAAAATGCAGACATACCTGAGTCTGCTACGCTACTCTGATCCAACCTGAACATATATCCAACATATATATAGCAGGAAGAGTAAGATCAACTCACAATATACTCAAGCTACAGGTCAAGGTATCTAATGGGTTGTCCAACACATACCAGTATCCGACACAACCGTATAACATATGCAAGAAGCATGCATGAATATGATGTACAATCAAATGCAGCAAGCATAATACAATTAAATGCAACATCACAATAAGCATATATATATAGACTGCATCTATATATGTATACTAATCACAATCATCCATATATATATATATATATATACATGCATATATGTATATATATGGTAATATGCAAATATGACATAAGTCGGCAATGCAGCATGCATGGTCATGTCGGCTCACCCTAAAGCTACCACGACCCCAGTGTGGCCTCGGTGGCTCAAGCATGACAACTGTCCCAACTCAACACCAACCACTACTCTCGAGTGGCCGAGTGGGCAGTATGATCGAGTAGCATATAAGCGTAAATAGCAAGCTACACGATGGGGGTCCCTGTTGTTGGCCACTCCGACAGTCACTACCCATGAGTGGTCGAGTGTCACACACGCAGGACTATGACATGCAAATCCAACTACCACCGTCTATAGTGGTAGAATGCGGCACCACAATGCTCTACTCTCATATCAGTTACTCCCCCTATGAGTAACCGTGGAGGCAGGATGACTGGCAACTCTCTCAACCAAAAGGGAGACCTGGTCACCAGCGTGCATGCAAATGATATGAATGCAATGTCTCACATACAAACATCCACCATATACTCTCTATTCTACAGAAAGTTATACTACTCAGATCAACGCACTCTCTATCCTGCAGAGAGTCATGCTCAACTGATCATGACACTCTCTATCCTATAGAGAGTCATACCAATCTAATCGACGCACTCTCTATCCTGCAGAGAGTCGTACTCAACTGATGGACGCACTCTCTATCCTGTAGAGAGTCATACTCATCTGTCCAATGCACTCTCTATCCTATAGAGAGTCGTACTTACTGATCGACACACTCTCTATCCTGTAGGGAGTCGTACTCAAACTGATTATATCAAGCTAGGACCACCAGTCCATAGTGACACACTAAATCTCATTCACCTGACCATTTACACAATACATGATCGGTGGTAAACATGCAACCTAAGGGTATTAAAATTAACCCTACGTTCAAAACATTACCTACCCACAGATGACCTCTTTGCCCAATTTACAATCAGATTGTCATCCGGACTTTACTATTCGTACTTAACTAAACAAATTTTTAGGTTACTTACATCACCTATATGTATAACTCCTAATCATGGTAAAATAAACATGATAGCAGCAATGGAGTTAATTGTTGGATCGAGAAGCGTCGCTAGAGGGGGGGTGAATAGCGATCGTAAATCTTTTCGATGTTTCGTTCGAGTAGACAATAAAATGAGTAAGAGCAGCGGAAAATAAAGGAACACGTTTATTTTTACTTGGTTCATAACCCAGCGGTTGCTACTCCAAGGCCCTATCGGTCCTAGACCGCGTATGGAGGGCAAAACACTATAACGTCTCCTCCTCGTTGGAGGTAGGAGACAACGATCACAAAAACCGAATGTACGAGGATGAGGCAACAAGCCTACCTCACCTCGTTACGATTAAAATAAAGAATACAATAAAAATAATTACTTTCTACTGCTGCCGACAAAGGAGATTTGAACTTGTCGTCGCGTCGGCGTTATGACGGCGTTGGAGCGTTGGCATTGTAGGAGCACTTGATGAATAAACTTGATGATGCTTGGAGTTGGAATCCTCCCCTCCTTTTATAGATTTTGGCCTCTGAATATGTCTCCACTTTTTTCGGAACAGATCACGAAGTTGTCCAAATTTTATCGCGAAGTGGTCGCGTCAAACCTTATCCGTTTTGACCTAGGGCAAAGGCTGATTCGTCGCCATCGATGATCGATGCCTCCATCGATCGGTGATGAGCATCACGATCGCTTGATGTCCAGATCATTGCCGGCTGGTCACTTCCCTGCAGTAAGAGGTTAGCTCGGAAAATGATAAATGCGACGGTTTCTGACCGTCCGATCTTGACCTAGACCTTCCACAGGAAGTCTTAATCGGATCGCCGCCTACGGTCGTCCCCATAAAGAGGACACAACCTTACAATCTCTCACTCACACGAGCTTACCTCGATAGTAGCTCTCGCTTCCGGCCTTTCACTCGATTCTTTCGACTCCCTCCAAAGTCACTCGAGTGTAGCCCGACCACCGCGGCTTCCTCCGGGTGTTGCTAGCCTTCAGCTCCAGCTTTAGCACTTTTCTGCACACTTGATTTAGCTCGTGAGATAACGATGTAAACTTAACTTTGTGTCTTTTCCAAAATCAAAACACGGGTTCGATTATCTAGTGCCCCTCCACCAACATTAATAGCCAACGGTAAAGTATCAAGCATACGATAAATAAGAGCAGGGTCAAGATAATATGAACATATAACATGCTCATATCTATGTCTAAATCTGAATGTAATTACATCTACCGGACCAGGTAGGAAATTACCCACCTGATGATGTAGAGTATCTGGAAATATCATTTGCCTTCAAGTCCAAGAATTACTCCCGATTCAACATCCTGCACACAACGTAACATATACGATCCAATTATATTACCAATTCTAATATTAGGATCAAATCCTAATCCTACATCAACTTTATATCTCGATCAACTAACTGAACAACTTCCTTCATTAGCTCTTAATCAACAAACCAATAAGAGACTAGCTATGGATGAGCCTAAATCACAACTAATAATCTACAATTAGCTACAACATCAACTCCAAATATAGTAAGCATTCCATATCACTTAATATCAAACTGAACACATACTACAACTCCTCAAATTATCCAAGGTCAATTCACTGTAACCAACCTTCACATTAGACCCTCAACTGGTACAGTTAACATCATAATTAAAACCCCCCATTTCCAATTAACCACTACACAAATCTATACATTCAATTCCATACTAACCTCCACTCACAGCCTACTCCATTCCTCCGATCACTCACGGCTGTACGATAATAGAAATTCAAATGGCAACAATCACTGATGAACATGTGATAAACTAAGCTTACCAACGGTTGGAACTTTCCCTCAATTGCTCAGTTTGCCCGATCATTTCCTTACTGCCCTAATTTCGATAGAGGTCGCGAATCAGCCTCCAATCGCCTACTGCAACCACAATCACAGCCACACAATTCAACCCAGTACCCATCTGTTCCTCCCCACACAATAACAAAAACTAGCAATCAACAACAGCCGAACAGAAGCTAAATCACACTTACCTGCTGTTGTAATTTCCACCAGCAGCCAATCCCCAACAACCGACAGCCACCCCTGTTCACCGGAACCCTACTGCTCAAATCACCGATTAGGTCGTACAAGGGAAATCACAACTAGGAGTTGTATCCTCGTCCCAAAAGAAACACGATCAATTCTTACCGATCTCATATCTCCACCGGCAGCCCTTTCTCGTCTCCTGTTCACAGTGCAATAAAATCCCCAATCACTACCCAAATCAAATCCGGTTAACAACGACCACCACAGCATCAGGAACCATCACGTAACACAGATCAGCGATGAAGGATAGCCTCAACTTACCCAATTCCGACAGCGATCCCCTGTTCACCGGCGAACTCAACACCCCCGAGGCACTGCCCTAGCTCCCACTGGGACTCCCGACTTCGGCAGTAAGTTGCCGACTTTCCCTATCCGAGCACAGCGCCGTCACCGTCAACCCAAGCCCCCAAATCGCAAGCCTCCTTCACTGCTCTGGTCTGTCCGCGAGCACCGTCGCCTGCCGCCGTCCACTCGAGCAGAGGAGCCGACGAACTCCAGCGGTAGGAGTCGAAGAGATCGCGCTGAGGGGTCGTGAGATGCAATCCGCGGGAAGAAAGGAAGAGCTCGGTGAGGGAACGAAGGAATGTCGGCGATGAGGAGCCGACGAGAAACAGAAGCGTGAGGAAAAAGATCGCGAAGAGAAACACTCATCATTTCGGCGGTGAGAAACGGAAGAGAGAAAATGGCGGTGTTTAATGATTAGCGGGTCGGGCGGAGTTAACGGGTTGGGCCCAGAAAATGTTTATTGGGTTCTTACCCTATAAGACCAACCCTAGATCTGATTAACCCCTTTAATTAATACCCAGATTAGGTATTAATTATATTCCAACTTTTTTTTTCTTGTGGTATTTTATATTCTCCCCCACTTATTAAAATTTGGTCCCCAAATTTCGTACTAACATACGAGAACCAACTCAAGAGATTTCTTGAACTACTACATGCCTCAAGTGAACAAATGAGGACATCGAGCTCGGATAGTATCTTCCAACTCCCATGTAACCTCCTCATCAGTCGAATACTGCCATCCAACCTTTACGAGTCGAATGGTTTTGTCCCACTTTTATTGCTCCTTGGACCTCTAATAACCATCATCCGATGATGCACACAAACTCTGCATCATGTTGGATACTCTGTGGCCCCCAACAGCTGTTATTCTACGACTTCCTCCCAGAACACAGGAGATCTACAGGGTCTACCGTATTGGGCCTTAGAAGAAGTCATCTGAATGAATGAGTAATAACAGTTCTTACAGCCAAATTCCATTAAAGGAATGTGATTCTCCCAACTACCTCCATAATTCATGACACAAGATCTTAATAGATCCTCCAATGTCTGAATTGTATGCTCAGACAGTCCATCAGTTCGCAGATGAAATGTTGTGTTGAGCCGAAGCTCTGTGCCCATAGTCTGATGCAGACTCTGTCAAAATCGCAAGGTAAAATGCGGATCTCTATCAGATATAGTACTCAAAAGTACCCCACGCGATATGATAATCTTTCGACAATACAACTCTGCCGGAAGATCCAACGAATACGACCCACGAATAGGAAGGAAGTGAGCTGATTTGGTTAGTCGATCCATGATCAACCAAATCACATCATGTCTTTTATGGGTTCTAGACAATCCCGTAATGAAATCCATAGTGATACGCTCCCACTTCCATTCTGAAATCGGAATTTTCTGGGAGCAATTCATCGGATTTCTGATGTTCAACCATCACCTGCTGATATAGTAAATATCCAGCAACAAAGTTTGTGGTATATCTCTTCATACTGTTCCCACTAGTATAAACATTTCAGCTCTCGATACATCTGAGTACCATCAGAATGAACAGCAATTCTCGAATGAGGTTCCTCCGGTAACAATACTTTCTTAAGCGGATGTGTGTCCGGAACACATATCCAGATTAGAGACGGGGAATTATCTTCTCAAAAGAGAAGTCCATCAACCATTCAAAATCAACTCTACCAGACACTCTGTAAGTGCATGGAAGAATATAGCGATCAATCTCTCAAGTTGCAACTGTTCACGTTCCAACAACTCTATAGTAGCTACCGAGTAGCTAGTTAAATTCAATGAGCATTTCTACTCCATACATCCATAAATCCAGATAATAACTACTAAAGTCACGTCATGTATATGATCGCTTATCTCGTAGTTCCTTAACTGACGTAAGCATAAGTTACGTCTCATGCAACTGTATTGAAATCGCTCCAATCCCTGAAATGATGCATTTTCGAACATCCTTTTATCCACCCCGGAAGGATTAACTAATACTCATGTAAAAGTTAACCGCCATCTAGGTCCTGTAAACTAGTTTCACCAGCTTCTGACTAAATGATTTCCAACATCACCTTTGTCAAACAAGTTTGTGGTATAGTAATTCTAAGACATTCTATCTACATCTACAATGCTAACCAAACCATACAAGGCAAACCACCATCTACGGTGGTCGAGTCCGCAACTCCAACTACCACAATCAACAGTGGCAAGGTTACGGAACTCCAACAACCACAAACTGATCCAATCGTGTCCAGGATACACGATTCTCCAATCTAGGGGAGACTAAATCGTTAATTAGTCAAACATCTTAATCAAAACTCATAAAATTCCTACTAAGTATGAAATTGTCGTCTCTATACACCTGCATCCCCTTTACTCTAAGCTGATGATATATATTAATCATCACAACGACACTAATAATTGTATGACACCATGTCACTACAATATCAACGCTCCAGTTGTAAATCGATCCTAGAGTATATACAGGTGTCCTTAACTAATCTAGACAGATCATCTATCTATAACGAAGGATATTTACTTTCAAAAACTATCGCATTCCATCATCGATAATCGATGCATAATTTCAAAGGTCCATCTCTCTTTTAACAAAGAGTTCCGGATCTTCTCAAGGAGGAATACTGGGATAGATAAATATCCCTTCTAACATCTCCTATAATCACAACTTACGTTCTTCCAATTTCTATAGTGTTTAGCAACACTAATACCAACAACATTATCCCTCGTATGAGGAATTCAATATTGACACTATCTTCGAAATCACTATGATCGCCTACTCCACTTGCCTATGCAATAGCAAGATTAGGAGTTCATCCGTACTACATCCGAATACTCTCAAATTATTCGTACATCTTAGAGACATAATCATATCATAATCTCAACAATTTGACCATCCGTAAGGATATGTCTACAGTAAAGATATGTCTATCCAAGTCTAAGGGTATCCCTTAACTTCTTAATTGTTGGTCCACATCTCACATGACGGTAGAGATATCATCGACCCACAAGTCGATGTATAGGAACCCTACTAATCCGAACTAACAATGTTCTAGACAAAGATACCTGTAAACTACAAGTATCTCCCAATATATTAACCCAGAGGGTAACTAAAGTAATACCCTTAACGATCAATTATCTGCCGATCCGATCCAAAGGCTCCCTGTAGGTCTCGGCCTTTCTCCGAAGAGAACAAGATCAGATCCAACAGTCCACGACCAGCGATCGTATTTCTGTGATGAATGCCTCGAGGATTTTTCCTAGATCATCTGATCCCATCACTAAATCCTACGAGTTGCAATTGTAGAATATCGAATAGATATGACCATCGTCGTATACTCTCTCCTCTGTACTAATCAAATCATATCTGGGGGTAACTGTTGTTGTCTGCATGAGTCTTCTACGATGTCTTCTGCTGATACTGCTGCATAAGTCACTTCCCTTGAAGGGAAGTATCACGGAACTCCAACCACGCATAAGGTAGTAGGTTGCTGCTGATGAGATAACCTAATCCTCTGTGCTGATCTCTGCTGTCGAGACGATGCATCTTCCTCCCGGAACACCATCGATAGGCTTCAACTAAGTCTTCAAAGTACACCTCCTCCACTGTACTAGTTGCTCACAACAGCAACAGATGAATTGATCCAACGGATAATCTGGCTTCGTGTGTCTTCGTGATCTGCACTGCACGCATATAATCCTTTCGGAGTCTTTGTTCTGATTTCGCTGATGTGCACGAGAACATCTTGATGATCTGCAGTTGGTCTTCTATAATCGAAAAGTAGCTCAAAGCTTATGACTCTGATCTTGCTCCTTTTGTCCAACATTCGGAGGCTTCTTACTCCAACATCTAACTTGCAATGTCTGCTTATCGATCTCTAACTCTTAAGCACTTGTACGGAGTCATTTCTAAACTCCTGACTCAATCCAACGTCTTCCGGCAGGATCTGATAGAAGTTCTCGGCATCCTAATCCAACTATAAGCCAATAACTCTGGGTGGCTTAAATCATTCATTCATCTTCTTGAGCTATTAGGTGGTCGTAACTTCTGCAAGTCCCACGACTCTGCACAGTACAATATTACTAACCGATCACCCTTTTTTTTGAAGCTCAAGAATTCCTTACAATGTGTCACTAAAAGTGACACGGGGAAATACTTTCTTTCAACATCACTAAATCATGATCAAGTGATGTTTTATTTCCCGAAGGTCATTTTCTGCATTTTCCACCAAATATCGGCTTGATCCCGATAATGGTGCCAACAACTCTTCTTTCTCGGTATAACATGAGTTAAGTACTCAAAAGTACTCTTAAAGTTATACAACTCAGTACGAAAAACTCAGGGATAAAATCCCTATGAAAGATCGTAACCTAGCCTTTTGCTATCTGCATCAACAATAGTCTACAAGTCTGTTCATTACCCACAGGTATGATCTGACTAACACCGTTAGTGGAAATCTCTAAGACTATAGTCTCTAATTTCCATAATAAATGTGACGACTTGGCCCCTGTTTTTCGACTCTGTATCAGTCGGCTCTCAAAGGTAAATCACCTTTTCGATACAGATTCAAGACTCACAGACTTAACAGGTCATTTCCGGGGTCAACTCATACCACAGTTACGAACAATAACCAACACACTATAGGTTATTCCCTGTTATGTATACTAATAGCATAGCCAACAAAACCGAGAGTATAAACCCTATCGGCACTCCGGTTGGTCGCCTCGGTGGACGACCTCTACTATAAATCTGCACAGGTGTCATAACTCTATTGTATACACCTACCGATCAAGTTTAGATAAATATCTACTAAACCATAAGTTTTCAGGAATTCTTACCTCGTGCTGCTTAGAGCTCAGGTTACTGTCCATCTCATCTCAGAAAACCAAAACCGAATAAATCGACTCCCGAGAATCCAAGACTCGACACAAAAACAACATTGTATGGCATCGTAGAACCTAGGGCTCTGATACCACTAAAGTTGTCATGCCCCGAGAGCATGCAGAGCCAAAAATCAAACGGACGACATCTCCCCTGTACGTGGCAACATTTTGATTTAATACAAGGCCCGTAGGCCCACAATAACAACATAACATATAAATATGAAAACAACCACAACAACATAAAAACTAATTATAACTACACAGCGGAAACATAAAACACAATAATATCAATCCCACACATGCATACCGGTATGACTAACACATCACAACAACACGGAACCTCGACAAAATTTGAATATACAACATGTACATCACGAAAACTCTATAATACAATACACAACGGACGGAAAGCCCAAAACAAACATGGGAGCCTCGGAGGTGAGATGAGATGTCAGCCAGCGGTGCTCCAAGCCATCATGAAGACTTCTACCTGTTACTTGGGCGACAGAAAAACCCAGGGTCTGTTAGGGTGGGGAGTCAAACTCAGCAGGTAATAGAAAACATGTATATATGTAATATCACATGTATTTCAACAACATAATCTAGAGGTACAACAGGTATATCAGCATAGTATATAAATACAAGCATATACCGTCTAACCAAATGAACAACGTAAAATGCAGACATACCTGAGTCTGCTACGCTACTCTAATCCAACCTGAACATATATCCAACATATATATAGCAGGAAGAGTAAGATCAACTCACAATATACTCAAGCTACAGGTCAAGGTATCTAATGGGTTGTCCAACACATACCAGTATCCGACACAACCGTATAACATATGCAAGAAGCATGCATGAATATGATGTACAATCAAATGCAGCAAGCATAATACAATCAAATGCAACATCACAATAAGCATATATATATATACTGCATCTTATATACATGCATATATGTATATATATGGTGTTAGTTATAGCCCTAGAACCAATCATGTGATGGTTGAATAGGGAACATTTTGTATCATATTCTATAGAGGCAAAGGATTGGTTATTATATTTACGTCTTTCTTGTGCCAGCTAAATTAAATATAATAATGCCCTAGAAAAGTAGGTTCTTATCTATAGCACATCAATTGGCAGAATTGATTATGAGAGGCTGTAGAGAACACTTTTCTAAAATGTTCCCAGTCAAGTATTAATATGCAAGGGCAATATTAATACATAAAGACTAGCATGTAGGTCAATTGATGACTTGATCTCACAAGTCATGGATATATGATATCAAGTTGACACATGAGTATATATTAGAGGATATATACTGAACTGACCCGCCATGAGAAAGTTTCATGGATCGTCATATGAGTGTCATAAACTTTTTCATGTGACTATTGGTATGAATAGTCCTCAAACCTGAAGTCACTACGGTTCCCTACATAAGGAGTTATGTACTTTGGTATCGTCAAACGTCACCCCTAACAGGGTGGACCATAAAGGCGATTACTGGGTATATAACAAATTATGCGGAGGGATGTGAGTGAGGTAGATGGGATCTATCCCTCCCATATGACGGGAGTGATATCTGTGGGCCCCTTGATTGAGTAGAACTACTAAAACGCATGGCCATGCTCGAATGAGTCAATATGAGATATTGAGCTCATTTATTTGAGTTAGTTTACTCAGGGATCAAGAAACACATAGATTGATCGAGGATGACACGGTCTATGCCTCATTGGTCAATCAGATATCAAGGATAGAAGGACACGGTCATACATTATAGTAGTCACGGAAAGGTTAGCCGGATCTTGACTTATTTCGTAACTTGGGTAGCAATGATGTATTGCTAGATGCCGCTCATTGCTTGTGTATCTAAAAGAGTTTAGATCCACTGCCAACGTTATGAGAGCCTATAGGGTCACACACAAAGAGCATGATGATTAGAAGAATTAGTGCATTCTAGTTTGACTAGAATAATTTGGGAATAAGCTTAAGTACAAAATGGTTTTTGGACTTTAAGCTTAATGAGAATTTTAGCTTATTGATTTAATGAGATTAATTTAATATGCTAAGCTTATTAATTTAATAAGATTAAATAAATATGTTATCATGATAGCCTAAGCTTAATTGATATAATAAGATTAATTCAATATGTTACCTTATTGATTTAATGAGATTAATTCAATATGATAACATAAGCTTATTGAATTAATAAGATTAATTCAACATGCATGAATGCCACATAAGCATGCCACCTAAGCATGATGAGGTGGAAGGAGACAAAGGGTTTTGACCTTTGGAATTCCTCCACATGTGGCCGGCCTATTTTTCAATGCAATTGATTGCATTGAATGTGATAGGAGGTGAAAGGTTTTTTCAATCCTATAAAACACTCCATGGGGTGGCCGGCCAATGTGGGGGGAAGCTTGAGGCTTGGAGAGAGCTTGGTGGTGAGAGGCTTTGGTTGTGTGGCTTTTGTGAGTGTAGGCTAGCAAGAAGAGTGGTCTTCTTCTTCCTTTCTCTTTTTCCCTACCTTCCTCTCCTTTAGGGACTTCTCTAGCAAGAAGTAAAGGAGAGCTCTTCTAGTTTCTTTTGTGAGACAAGAGCTTGCTCGTGTGGATACATATAGAGGCACGGACAATTGAACGTGCTAAAAGATCCAACAAACCCAAGGAGAAGCGGGATTAAAAAGGGCACGCAACAAAGGTAATATTCTCCTATAAGATAGGTTTTTCTTTTAGAGAAATTTATTTTTTTTGTACGAGGTTTTCTTTCGCAAGGATCACTTGGAAGGGATCCTATTTTTTTCTATTGTGCATATGCTATTTTGCATAAAAAAAATCCCTACAGTGGTATCAGAGCCACTTACGAAAGATCGTATATAAAAAAATAGGTTTTCTCTATTTTATATATGATATAGAAGTAGGATAAATTTTATTATGAGTTGATAATTGCATTAGCAATGTTTCAAACATAGTAAAATATCTGATGTCTTTTAAAAGTTAAAATTGACATGGTGCATGGTTATGGCCTAGTCCCAAAAAGTTTGTGAATGTGTGTGTTGTAATTTTTAATACGGCCTGCGTGTCGTGCCTTTCTCCTAAAATTCTTGTTGTAAAATTAGTTTTAGACTCGAATGTAACTCGAGTATTTCTTCTTTTGTAATATACAAAATAAAGATGGAGGGTCCATTGGAAGATGACATTACAAGGAGGAAGTCAACAACACAAGACAACCAAAAGGAAGCACTTGGGAGAATATGCTATCCCTAGGTTGACCAATCAATCTTTTCATTGGCTTGAGAAGATTGTAGAATAAGGGTCATAACCATGACACGCTTAGTTTAATATGTATGTGATGCATGTTAATTTAGCTTATATGTGATGTATGCTAATATGTATGTGATGCATGTTTAAGTTTATTTCTTAATAAGTCAAAAACGATATGCCTACCAAAGTTTGGTACTCACTACTTTCTCGATCATTTGTTGTTGGGTTTGCCAAAGCAAAGCAATGCATTTTATCTTGGAAGAGTGCGAGTGGACAATCGTGATGTCCCGCTATCAAACTTGGTTAAGACTTAATTAAGTTTTTCTTAATTAATTAAGAAAGTAGAGGCATATATTAGCTTTGAACATAAGTTTTAAAAATTAGTTTTGTGTGATTTCCGAACATTAGCTTTGTCTTAGAAAGTGGTCGTTGCTCCGATATCAAAGAAGGCCTCTGTGCCTCACCACGGCCTGGAAGTTGGTTTAGGAATAACCACTAAACTAATCTAAACTTAACCAAAGCTATTAAAGAGTTACATCAGATGTAATTGGCAAAAGATTGCCTACCTAATCATACTACGTCTTGGGCGATTAGCCAAAGCTAACTCAAGACGAAGTATGATGTGGATCTTTATCCCATATAAATTTATAGCTAAATAGAAGCTAATGATGTAAGCAAAATGTGTTTGCCTACATCAATGATTAACTCATATCAAAGCTATGAGAATTTAGTGGGAGCCTCATTTAATTAAAGGCCTAATTAAATGACTTAGGTATGATACTTAATTTTGCATTTTAATGTTGTAGATCACCATGTCATCTAACACGACACACCCCCTCAACTTGCGATCTGTCCTTGAGAAAGACAAGCTCAATGGAGCTAACTTTCTAGACTGGTATAGGAACTTGAGGATTATCCTCAAGAAAGAACGTAAACTGTATGTCTTAGAGCAGTCTATCCCTGAAACACCCGCCCCTACGGCCACTCGTGCTGAAAAGGATGCTTATAAGAAGCATCAAGATGACGCATTAGATGTGTCATGTCTTATGCTTGCCACCATGAACTCTGAGCTTCAGAAGCAACATGAGAACATGGATGCCTATGGTATGGTTGAGCATTTGAAACAACTATATCAAGGACAAGCTAGGCACGAGTGTTTTGAAGTGTCTAAGGCTCTTTTTGCATGCAAGATGCAAGAAGGAACACCTGTAGGAACTCACGTACTTAAAATGATAGGGTACGTTGAGAACCTTGAAAGACTAGGTTTTCCACTGAGCCAAGAATTGGCAACCGATGTTATCCTGCAATCATTGCCGGAAGCATATAATCAATTCATCATGAATTATAACATGAATGAAATTGATAAGCCTTTGCCTGAGATTCTCAGCATGTTAAGAACTGCTGAACCGAATCTCAAGAAGAAAGTTAGTAACGTACTAATGGTCAAGAAGGGCAAAGGTAAGCGCAAAGGCAAGGGTAAGACCCAAGCCAAAGGCAAGGCCAATTCATCCACTTCAAAGGGTAAAGGTAAAGTACCTAAGGAAGGGGACTATTTCCATTGCGGTGAGACTGGACACTGGAAGCGGAACTGCAAAGTCTACCTTGAGGAAGTAAAGAAGAAAAGAAGTGGGACTTCTGCCTCAGGTATACACGTTATAGAAGTTAATCTATCTATTTCTTCTACATGGGTATTAGATACCGGATGTGCATCTCACATTTGTACTAATGTGCGAGGATCGAGAAATAGTAGACTAATGGCAAAGGCGAAGTGGACCTACGAGTAGGCAATGGCGCAAAAGTTCTTCGAGTCAGTAGGAACATATTCTTTGTCTTTGCTGGGCTTATCTTAGAACTAGAGGAGTGCTTTTATGTACTGCATTAACGAAGAACATAATTTAGATCTTGTTTAGACAAGAAAAACTTTTCTTTTATAATAAAGGACAAATGTTGTTCCATTTATTTGAATGAAATGTTCTATTGTAATGCACCACTTATGAATGGTCTCTATGTTCTAGATTTAGAAAACCCAATTTATAACGTAAATACCAAACGGTTCAAATCGAATAATTTGAACCAAACATATCTCTGGCACTGTCGCCTAGGTCACATAAATGAAAAACGCATATCCCAACTCCATAAAGATGGATTATTGGACTCATTTGATTTTGAATCATATGAGGTATGCGAATCTTGTCTTTTAGGAAAGATGACTAAAACTCCATTTAGTGGACATGGCGAGAGAGCGACGGACTTGTTAGGACTCATACATACTGATGTATGTGGCCCTTTCAATGTCGAAGCCAGAGGAGGCTATAAGTACTTTATTACTTTCACTGATGATATGTGTAGATTTGGCTACTTATATTTGATGAGACATAAGTCAGAATCCTTTGAAAAGTTCAAAGAATTCAAGAATGAAGTACAAAACCAACTTGGTAAGTGTATTAAGCTACTTCGATCAGATCGAGGTGGTGAATACCTTAGTCAAGAGTTTCGTGATCACCTGGCTAAGTGTGGGATAATATCCCAACTCACTCCACCTGGAACACCACAATGGAATGGTGTATCTGAGAGGAGAAATCGTACTCTATTAGATATGGTACGATCAATGATGAGCCAGACTAATCTACCTACTTCCTTTTGGGGTTTAGCTCTAGAGACAGTCGCTTTCACACTTAATCGTGTCCCATCAAAAGCCGTAGAAAAGACACCATATACGTTATGGATTGGAAAGAGTCCCAAAATGTCTTTTATAAAGATTTGAGGTTGTGAAGCTTATGTTAGACGTCAAGTCTCAGATAAACTAGGACCCAATTCAGATAAGTGTTATTTTGTAGGATATCCCAAGGAAACTAAGGGATATTACTTTTACAATCCCACACTTGGCAAGGTGTTTATTGCCAGAAATGCTGTCTTTCTAGAAAGAGAATTTATTTCTAGAAAAACTAGTGGGAGTAAAATTCATCTTGAAGAAATTCAGGATGAAGATAACACTAAGGCTTCGATGGAAAATGAACAGGTACCACAAAGTGTTGTGGATGAGGAAATTGTTGCCCAAAGAGTTGTAAAGCAAACACCTGTTCAAGTAGACCAACCTCTTCGTAGATCTGATAGGATCCGTTGTCAACCCGAGAGATATTCTTTTCTCTTGACTGACAACGGTGATGTATTGCTTGTCGATCTTGACGAGCCTACATCCTATCAAGAAGCTATGATGAGCCCAGATTCCGAGAAATGGCTAGAGGCCATGAGATCCGAAATGGAATCCATGTACACTAACCAAGTATGGACTTTGGTTGATCCACCTGAAGGGGTAAAACCCATTGGGTGTAAGTGGGTCTTTAAAGTAAAGACTGACATGGATGGTAATAAGCATACCTATAAAGGTAGATTGGTGGCTAAAGGATTCAAACAAATTCATGGTATTGACTATGATGAAACCTTTTCACCAGTTGCGATGCTTAAATCCATTCGGATCATACTTGCTATTGCAGCCTACCACGATTATGAGATCTGGCAGATGGATGTCAAAACTGCTTTTCTGAATGGAAATCTACTCGAGGATGTGTACATGACACAGCCTAAGGATTTTGAAGATCCAAAGCATCCTGGAAAGGTATGCAAACTGCAAAGGTCCATTTATGGACTAAAGCAAGCCTCTCGAAGCTGGAATCTTCGATTCGATGATGCAATCAAGGAGTTTGGTTTCATCAAGAATGAAGATGAACCTTGTGTCTACAAGAGAAATAGTGGGAGCACAGTTGTTTTTCTTATCTTGTATGTAGATGACATACTTCTCATCGGAAATGATATTCCCTCACTCCAGTCTGTGAAGATGTGGTTAGGGAATTATTTCTCGATGAAAGACTTAGGTGAAGCTGCCTATATTCTAGGCATCAAGATCTATAGAGATAGATCTAAAAGATTACTTGGCCTAAGTCAGAGTACATACATTGATAAAGTGCTAGATCGTTTTGCTATGCAAAATTCCAAGAAAGGATTTCTGCCTTTATCACATGGTGTGAGTCTTTCGAAGACTCAATGCCTCTCTTCTAAGGAGGAGAGAGATCGCATGGATAAGATCCCTTATGCATCTGCTATAGGGTCTATCATGTACGCCATGCTTTGTACTCTCCGACGGCGTCTCGCAGATGCTGAGTACGACGAGTAGATACTAATGGATCTGTGTGAAAGTCATCGATAGCAAAAAAATATTCTTAAATACTTACGAAGAAAGAAAGAATATTTCCGATATTTGAGGCAATGAGGAGCTAATCAGAAGGTTTACAGACAAGGATGACTATAGATCGCACCTGGTACGTGTTTTGCCCGAATGGTGGAGCCGTGAGTCGAAGAGTTCAAAGCAGACACGATTCTTTGATTCTACAGCCGAGTATATTGATCGTCCGATGCAAAGAAAGGAGGTTGTTTGGCTCGCAAGTTCATCGCTGAACTTGGGGTAGTTCCTAGCATTGCAGATCCAATAGACCTCTATTGTGACAACAATGGGGCTATCAGACAGCTAAGGAACCTCGATCACATCAGACCAAACATATCATCGGGCGCTTCCATCTCATTCGAGAGATCATCGATAGAGAAGATGTGAGGATATGCAGAGTACCAACAGAAGCTAACATCGCAGATCCATTGACCAAGGCTTTGGCACAGAGGAAGCATGATGGTCACACTAGGTCACTAGGTATTAGATATTATAGTGATTGGTACTAGTGCTAGTGGGAGATTGTTAGTTATAGCCCTAGAACCAATCATGTGATGGTTGAATAGGGAACATTTTGTATCATATTCTATAAAGGAAAAGGATTGGTTATTATATTTACGTCTTGCTTGTGCCAGCTAAATTAAATATAATAATGCCCTAGAAAAGTAGGTTCTTATCTACAGCACATCAATTGGCAGAATTGATTATGAGAGGCTGTAGAGAACACTTTCCTAAAATGTTCCTAGTCAAGTATTATATGCAAGGGCAATATTAATACATAAAGACTAGCATGTAGGTCAATTGATGACTTGATCTCACAAGTCATGGATATATGATATCAATTTGACACATGGGTATATATTAGAGAATATATACTAAACTGACCCGCCATGAGAAAGTTTCATGGATCGTCATATGAGTGTCATAAACTTTCTCATGTGACTATTGGTATGAATAATCCTCAAACCTGAAGTCACTACGGTTCCCTACATAAGGAGTTATGTACTTTGGTATCGTCAAACGTCACCCGTAACAGAGTGGACCATAAAGGCGATTACTGGGTATATAACAAATTATGCGAAGGGATGTGAGTGATGTAGATGGGATCTATCCCTCCCATATGACGGGAGCGATATCTGTGGGCCCCTTGATTGAGTAGAACTACTAAAACGCATGGCCATGCTCGAATGAGTCAATATGAGATATTGAGCTCATTTATTTGAGTTAGTTTACTCAGGGATCAAGAAACACATAGATTGATCGAGGATGACACGGTCTATGCCTCATTGGTCAATCAGATATCAAGGATAGTAGGACACGGTCATACATTATAGTAGTCACGGAAAGGTTAGTCGGATCTTGACTTATTTCGTAACTTGGGTAACAATGATGTATTGCTAGATGTCGCTCATTGCTTGTGTATCTAAAAGAGTTTAGATCCATTGCCAACGTTATGAGAGCCTATAGGGTCACACACAAAGAGCATAATGATTAGAAGAATTAGTGCATTCTAGTTTGACTAGAATAATTTGGGAATAAGCTTAAGTACAAAATGGTTTTTGGACTTTAAGCTTAATGAGAATTTTAGCTTATTGATTTAATGAGATTAATTCAATATTCTAAGCTTATTAATTTAATAAGATTAAATAAATATGTTATCATGATAGCCTAAGCTTAATTGTTTTAATAAGATTAATTCAATATGTTACCTTATTGATTTAATGAGATTAATTCAATATGATAACATAAGCTTATTGAATTAATAAGATTAATTCAACATGCATGAATGCCACATAAGCATGTCACCTAAGCTTGATGAGGTGGAAGGAGACAAAGGGTTTTGACCTTTGGAATTTCTCCACATGTGGCCGGCCATGTGATAGGAGGTGAAAGGTTTTTTCAATCCTATAAAACACTCCATGGGGTGGCCGGCCAATGTGGGGGGAAGCTTGAGGCTTGGAGAGAGCTTGGTGGTGAGAGGCTTTGGTTGTGTGGCTTTTGTGAGTGTAGGCTAGCAAGAAGAGTGGTCTTCTTCTTCCTTTCTCTTTTTCCCTACCTTCCTCTCCCTTAGGGACTTCTCTAGCAAGAAGTAAAGGAGAGATCTTCTAGTTTCTTTTGTGAGACAAGAGCTTGCTCGTGTGGATACATATAGAGGCACGAACAATTGAACGTGCTAAAATATCCAACAAACCCAAGGAGAAGCGGGATTAAAAAGGGCACGCAACAAAGGTAATATTCTCCTATAAGATAGGTTTTTCTTTTAGAGAAATTTATTTTTTTTGTACGAGGTTTTCTTTCGCAAGGATCACTTGGAAGGGATCCTATTTTTTCCGTTGCGCATATGCTATTTTGCATAAAAAAAAATCCCTACATATTGCAATATGCAAATATGTCATAAGTCGGCAATGCAGCATGCATGGTCATGTCGGCTAACCCTAAAGCTCCACGACCCCAGTGTGGCCTCGGTGGCTCGAGCATGACAACTGTCCCAACTCAACACCAACCACTACTCTCGAGTGCCCGAGTGGGCAGTATGATCGAGTAGCATATAAGCGTAAAGAGCAAGTTACATGATGGGGGTCCCTGCTGTTGGCCACTCCGACAGTCACTACCCATGAGTGGTCGATGTTGGGGATCGAAACGGCCGACTAGAGGAGGGTGAATAGCCCTCGTCTACAAAACTAATTAGCACAACGGAAACAATATAGACAAGCAAATACAAATACAAGAAAACAAATGCTAACACAATATTATAACGTGGTTCACGGCTACGCCGCTAATCCACGGTCCCCGATTCGTCCTCGGTGAATCACTCCGCCAAAACCAATCCACTATTGGTCTCTCCTTTGCACCAAGCTAGGTGGAGGTAACCTTTACAATCAAGATCACTCTTCTTACAATAAGAATGAAGTAAAAGCAAGTAAGAAGAGTTTAAAGCTTGTGGGGGACTTGGATGGTCATTTGGAGTAAGAGCATTAGCCCCCCAAAGCTCCACACCCTCTCTTTTTATAGAGAGGAGGCTTTTCTTCCTGTTGGCCGCCACCAATCGACTGCTGCCCTTGGCAATCGATTGACGCCACTACAACGGTCTCCGAACACGTCGGATCCCGACCGTTATAGTCCAACAGAACACTTGGTAGTCGACTGATGGACCTCATCACCGATCACCGCCTCCGTAGTCGATCGCCTACCGGCTATGAGCGGTTCTATGGCTAAACCCTTTCGACTACCGACTATTGTTTACTAGCCGATCGGTGATGGCAATCGATCGCCCACATATGGCGGCAATGATCACGCCTCAAAACACTCCGAATACCGGTCGAACCACGCTCGATTAGAGGGCCGATCGCCATTCCATGGCAATGATCGGTGGTCAAGAAATCCCATCCGACACTTAGCCAAATGGCCAAGTTTCACCTTAGAGCTACTACCCCTTCCCGGGTTACATTCGCTCACTCTCATCTCTCGGAGTCCCTCGCCTTCAAAGTTCTCTTCGTTCGCGGCCACGTCCCTCAGCAGCATCAGGCACACAGCTCTGCAATGCTCCTTCGCGTCTCTTGCCTCGAAGTCTACTTCCTCCGGCTTCACTCCAAGCTCCTCGTCCGGCGGTCCCTCGGATGCTTCAAGCGCACGGCTTCCGCAAAGCCATCCTTCACCGACTCAAGGACCGAGTCATGAGTTGTGAAACTCGCCACGCCTTCATTTGCGAATTACTAGGTCCTGCACGACTTCAACGCACATATCAAATCAACATAACAAACTAACTTAAACCCTTTGCCACACACATCAAAACCTAATCATGGCAAGAGATTGCCCTAACAATCTCCCCCTTTTTGATGTGTGGCAATCCGTTTAAGTTAGGTAAAAACATTTGATAAAAATTTCTAAGGTAAGAAACCATGTAAACATAAACATGATATAGCAACATGCAACTCCCCCTTAATCCATGAAACTCCCCATACATATTTCTCCCCCTATCATAATTTACTTAAACACAATTATTTCTCCCCCTTTGACACCATCAAAAAGATTAATACTAAGTTATAAACCCATGGCATCAAGTCTAATAGAAAGAAAATAGCAAAAACATGTTTAAAATCTGAATTCAGAAAATATTGGGCTGTTTTTCAGGCGAGCAGTCGACTGCTATCAGTATGGCAGTCGACTGGCACAATGGATTCCAAAATTCTGATTTTCGTGGCAGATTTCAGAAATGTATTAAAAATTCTAGAAAATTCAAAAAATAGTGAAATTTGGGGAACACATTTCTTGTAAGGTTCTTTATCAGTGAAAAATAATTTTTTATGAAAGATCATTATATTTTCACATTTTTGTCAAAAATCCAAAAGTTTTAAAAACCACTAGGTTTTTGACCATTTTAGTATCAAGTTTAACACCTAGTTTTGCATCCAATTGTTTCAAAACATGAATACATAGATTTTAAAGTAAGAAATTGTTTTGAAAACATATGAAATATCCAACCATGATCTTTGTTCAATATGTCTATGAATTAAACATAATCCTTCCCTATGATTGGTCTATTATTGCTATTTTGATACTTTAAATGACCATCTAAATGCCATAGGCATTAGTGGACATTTGTATCATCCTAACATCTCACTCATGCTAAGTTTTCAATCATGGTAGCCTATAGTGAGTGTGAGATGTATCCTAGAGGTATTTGTATATACTTAACCATTATATTCATGCAATTCTATCAAGGTTAAGTATCACCCTAACAATCCACATGATCATAATGACATATATGAATGAATTACACATTATGATAATGAAACACATGTATTCATTGAATTGTTATCATGCATTAGGTATTATATCATGATTATAAACAAAGTATCACCTAAAGCATGATCTACACATATTTCTCATGATTATGCGCCAAATATCAAAATCTTAAATCATGATTGCAAACATACATAGCAATTACATTAATCATCATGATTTAAGCATTATTAACTATTTATAGGCACGTTATCATCACCTAACACTATTTCAAAAATGTTGTCCCGCCATCCTAAGTCAACCAAAAATATGATATAGGTCAAGTCCATATGGTTGACTATCCTAGGGTTTTTCTAACCCTTAAGAATGGATTTTGGAACCCAAAATAAGTTCTTGCCTATGGGGTTCACTAGATACTCCTTAGGAATCCATTTCCTAGCTATTACTTTCTTCTTATCTTGTCCCCTAGCAATTAGGCATTTGTAGGCCTTTTCATTTTTCTTTTCTTTATAACCTAGGCCCTTTTTGTTGAGGCTAGCTCTTTGGCTCCCTATGATCATGTTCAAGGAGTTGGAGCCTATAGTGAATTTTTCTAGGGCTTTTGTCAAGTAATCTACCTTTTCCCTTAGAGCCCTATTTTCATCCATGCATGCATCACTAACATTAAATGGCATATATTCATGTGAGCATGCATCATCATGGCAAGAAGAAATATTTTCATTTTCATTTAAGCATGCTTTTTCTAGTTTATTTTCTAAGTCCTTAATTTGATCTAGCATGCTTTTGTTCTTCTTCTTTGCTCTAAATAAATCCTTAGTTAAACTAGAAATCATAGAAACTATTTTACTAGGTAAAAGATTAGTTACCATAGTTTCCATGTCCTCTTCTTCTTCTTCGGATGAGGATGTAGAGGCTCCCCCTTCACTAGAGCTCCCTCCACTTGAGCTTGATTCTTCATTTTTGGTGGAGGAGCAATCCAAGTCGTCAAATGCCATCAATGCTAGGTTGGTGACAAATGCATTTTCTTCCTCGGATGATGATGAAGATGAGGAGGAAGGGTCATCCCAAGTCTTTGCTTTGAATGCCTTGGCCTTTCCCTTTTCCTTTGCTTTCTTCTCCTCTTCTTTTTTCTTCTTGCTCCCCTTTTTCTTCTTCTTTTCTTCCTTCTTTTTCTTTTCTTCCTTGCTCTTGTTTAGGAGGGGACAATTATCTTTTATGTGTCCATCTCCTTGGCAATTGTAGAAAATGATTTCCCCCTTTGTCTTCTATTCCTATCATTAGATTTATTAAATCTAAAACCTTTTAAAGCACGTGTTACCCTCCTTACCATATAAGCTTCTTCCGTGCTATCCATGGAAAAAGAGGAGGATGCTTCATCATCATCGGAGGAGGGGATCTCCATCTTCTTCTTCCCCTTATTTGCCATCAATGCTACTCCCCTTGAAGGTTGGATTCTAGGCTCTTCTTGTATTCCTTCAAGCCTTGTTTCGTGGAGCTCCATTGTTGAGAAGAATTCCTCCAAGGTGCTTACTTCTAAGTTCTTGGAGATATAAAATGAGTCCACCATGGAGCTCCATTTTGAGGATCGCGGAAAGACATCTATAGCCTTCATAAGCATATCCCGGTTTGATAGCTTTTCACCTACACTTGACAAACCGGTTATAATTTCCTTGAAACGAGAATGTAAGGAAATTACCTTTTCTCCATTTTCTAGTTTAATGTTGTTGAGTTGGGAGCGGAGGAGGTCTCTCCTTGCTAGCTTTGCCTCGGATGTGCCTTCATGAAGCTCAATTAGCTTCTCCCACATCTCCTTGGCACTTAGGCATTCTCCAATTTGGTTGATCTCTTTTTGGGGGAGCACATTGAAAAGATGATGCTTGGCTTTTGAGTTTGTAAGGTGCTCTTCCCTTTGCTTTTTGGTCCACCTAGATTTCTCTATTGGCTTCCCTTCTTCATCCCTAGGCAAAACGAAACCGGGTTCCATTGTAATCATGATATCAAAATCCGTTTCGAAAAATACCTCCATTCGCTTCTTCCACCAAGCGAATTCTCCTTCAAACTTCGGTGGATGGATGTTGGAGCCGGCCATTTTGAAAGTTGCTTGTTGTGGCGGTTAGTCCTCGACAAGCTTTCCTCAGCTCTGATACCACTTGTTGGGGATCGAAACGGCCGACTAGAGGGGGGTGAATAGCCCTCAATCGTTGGATGTCGGTATTTGCTCGTTTACAAAACTAATTAGCGCAACAGAAACAATAAAGACAAGAAAATACAAATACAAGAAAACAAATGCTAACACAATAGTATAACGTGGTTCACGGCTACGCCGCTAATCCACGGTCCCCGATTCGTCCTCGGTGAATCACTCCGCCAAAACCAATCCACTATTGGTCTCTCCTTTGCACCAAGCTAGGTGGAGGTAACCTTTACAATCAAGATCACTCTTCTTACAATAAGAATGAAGTAAAAGCAAGTAAGAAGAGTTTAAAGCTTGTGGGGGACTTGGATGGTCGTTTGGAGTAAGAGCATTAGCCCCCCAAAGCTCCACACCCTCTCTTTTTATAGAGAGGAGGCTTTTCTTCCCGTTGGCCGCCACCAGTCGACTGCTGCCCTTGGCAGTCGACTGCCACCACTACAACGGTCTCCGAACACGTCGGATCCCGACCGTTGTAGTCCAACGGAACACTTGGCAGTCGACTGATGGACCTCATCAGTCGACTGCTGCCTCCGTAGTCGACTGCCCAGTCGGCTACGAGCGATTCTGTGGCCAAACCCTTTCGACCAGTCGACTGCTGGCCTCAAAACACTCAGTCGAATACCAGTCGAACCACGTTCGACTCAGAGCAGTCGACTGTCATTCCATGGCAGTCGACTGGTGTCGGGAAATCCCATCCGACACTTAGCCAAATGGCCAAGTTTCACCTTAGAGCTACTACCCCTTCCCGGGTTACATTCGCTCACTCTCATCTCTCGGAGTCCCTCGCCTTCGAAGTTCTCTTCGTTCGCAGCCACGTCCCTCGGCAGCATCAGGCGCACGGCTCTGCAATGCTCCTTCGCGTCTCTTGCCTCGAAGTCTACTTCCTCCGGCTTCACTCCAAGCTCCTGGTCCGGCGGTCCCTCGGATGCTTCAAGCGCACGGCTTCCGCAAAGCCATCCTTCACCGACTCAAGGACCAAGTCATGAGTTGTGAAACTCGCCACGGCTCCATTTGCAAATTACTAGGTCCTGCACTACTTCAACGCACATATCAAATCCACATAACAAACTAAATTAAACCCTTTGCCACACACATCAAAACCTAATCATGGCAAGAGATTGCCCTAACAATCTCCCCCTTTTTGATGTGTGGCAATCCGTTTAAGTTAGGTAAAAACATTTGATAAAAATTTCTAAGGTAAGAAAGCATGTAAACATAAACATGATATAGCAACATGCAACTCCCCCTTAATCCATGAAACTCCCCATACATATTTCTCCCCCTATCATAATTTACTTAAACACAATTATTTCTCCCCCTTTGACACCATCAAAAAGACTAATACTAAGTTATAAACCCATGGCATCAAGTCTAATAGAAGGAAAATACCAAAAACATGTTTAAAATCAGAATTCAGAAAATATTGGGCTATTTTTCAGTAGCAATGATCGCTATCGATGGCAATGAGCACAATGGATTCAAATTCGATTTTTCATGATTTTGAAATGTATTAAAAATTCTAGAAAATTCAAAAAATAGTGAAATTTAGGGAATACATTTCTTGTAAGGTTCTTTATCAGTGAAAAATAATTTTTTATGAAAGATCATTATATTTTCACATTTTTTTCAAAAATCCAAAAGTTTTAAAAACCACTAGGTTTTTGACCATTTTAGTATCAAGTTTAACACCTAGTTTTGCATCCAATTGTTTCAAAACATGAATACATAGATTTTAAAGTAAGAAATTGTTTTGAAAACATATGAAATATCCAACCATGATCTTTGTGCAATATGTCTATGAATTAAACATAAGTCTTCCCCATGATTGGTATATTATTGCTATTTTGATACTTTAAATGATCATCTAAATGCCATAGGCATTAGTGGACATTTGTATCATCCTAACATCTCACTCATGCTAAGTTTTCGATCATGGTAGCCTATAGTGAGTGTGAGATGTATCCTAGAGGTATTTGTATATACTTAACCATTATATTCATGCAATTCAATCAAGGTTAAGTATCACCCTAACAATCCATATGATCATAATGACATATATGAACGAATTACACATTATGATCATGAAACACATGTATTCATTGAATTGTTATCATGCATTAGGTATTATATCATGATTATAAACAAAGTATCACCTAAAGCATGATCTACACTTATTTCTCATGATTATGTGCCAAATATCAAAATCATAAATCATGATTGCAAACATACATAGCAATTACATTAATCATCATGATTTAAGCATTATTAACTATTTATAGACACGTTATCATCACCTAACACTATTTCAAAAATGTTGTCCCGCCATCCTAAGTCAACCAAAAATATGATATAGGTCAAGTCCATATGGTTGACTATCCTAGGGTTTTTCTAACCCTTAAGGATGGATTTTGGAACCCAAAATAAGTTCTTGCCTATGGGGTTCACTAGATACTCCTTAGGAATCCATTTCCTAGCTATTACTTTCTTCTTATCTTGTCCCCTAGCAATTAGGCATTTGTAGGCCTTTTCATTTTTCTTTTCTTTATAACCTAGGCCCTTTTTGTTGAAGCTAGCTCTTTGGCTCCCTATGATCATGTTCAAGGTGTTGGAGCCTATAGTGAATTTTTCTAGGGCTTTTGTCAAGCATTCTACCTTTTCCCTTAGAGCCCTATTTTCATCCATGCATGCATCACTAACATTAAATGACATATATTCATGTGAGCATGCATCATCATGGCAAGAAGAAATATTTTCATTTTCATTTAAGCATGCTTTTTCTAGTTTATTTTCTAAGTCCTTAATTTGATCTAGCATGCTTTTGTTCTTCTTCTTTGCTCTAAATAAATCCTTAGTTAAACTAGAAATCATAGAAACTATTTTACTAGGTGAAAGATTGGTTACCATAGTTTCCATGTCCTCTTCTTCTTCTTCGGATGAGGATGTAGAGGCTTCCCCTTCACTAGAGCTCCCTCCACTTGAGCTTGATTCTTCATTTTCGGTGGAGGAGCAATCCAAGTCGTCAAATGCCATCAATGCTAGGTTGGTGACAAATGCATTTTCTTCCTCGGATGATGATGAAGATGAGGAGGAAGGGTCATCCCAAGTCTTTGCTTTGAATGCCTTGGCCTTTCCCTTTTCCTTTTCTTTCTTCTCCTCTTCTTTTTTCTTCTTGCTCCCCTTTTTCTTCTTCTTTTCTTCCTTCTTTTTCTTTTCTTCCTTGCTCTTGTTTAGGAGGGGACAATTATCCCTTATGTGTCCCTCTCCTTGGCAATTGTAGCAAATGATTTTCCCCCTTTGTCTTCTATTCCTATCATTAGATTTATTAAATCTAAAATCTTTTAAAGCACGTGTTACCCTCCTTACCATATAAGCTTCTTCCGTGCTATCCATGGAAGAGGAGGAGGATGCTTCATCATCATCGGAGGAGGGGATCTCCATCTTCTTCTTCCCCTTATTTGCCATCAATGCTACTCCCCTTGAAGGTTGGATTCTAGGCTCTTCTTGTATTCCTTCAAGCCTTGTTTCGTGGAGCTCCATTGTTGAGAAGAATTCCTCCAAGGTGCTTACTTCTAAGTTCTTGGAGATATAAAATGAGTCCACCATGGAGCTCCATTTTGAGGATCGCGGAAAGGCATCTATAGCCTTCATAAGCATATCCCGGTTTGATAGCTTTTCACCTACACTTGACAAACCGGTTATAATTTCCTTGAAACAAGAATGTAAGGAAATTACCTTTTCTCCCTTTTCTAGTTTAATGTTGTTGAGTTGGGAGCGGAGGAGGTCTCTCCTTGCTAGCTTCGCCTCAGATGTGCCTTCATGAAGCTCAATTAGCTTCTCCCACATCTCCTTGGCACTTAGGCATTCTCCAATTCGGTTGATCTCTTGTTGGGGGAGCACATTGAAAAGATGATGCTTGGCTTTTGAGTTTGCAAGGTGCTCTTCCCTTTGCTTTTTGGTCCACCTAGATTTCTCTATTGGCTTCCCTTCTTCATCCCTAGGCAAAATGAAACCGGATTCCATTGTAATCATGATATCAAAATCCGTTTCGAAAAATACCTGCATTAGCTTCTTCCACCAAGCGAATTCTCCTTCAAACTTCGGTGGATGGATGTTGGAGCCGGCCATTTTGAAAGTTGCTTGTCGTGGCGGTTAGTCCTCTACAAGCTTTCCTCAGCTCTGATACCACTTGTTGGGGATCGAAACGGCCGACTAGAGGGGGGTGAATAGCCCTCAATCGTTGGATGTCGGTATTTGCTCGTCTACAAAACTAATTAGCGCAATTGAAACAATAAAGACAAGAAAATACAAATACAAGAAAACAAATGCTAACACAATAGTATAACATGGTTCACGGTTACGCTGCTAATCCACGGTCCCCGATTTGTCCTCGGTGAATCACTCCGCCAAAACCAATCCACTATTGGTCTCTCTTTTGCACCAAGCTAGGTGGAGGTAACCTTTACAATCAAGATCACTCTTCTTACAATAAGAATGAAGTAAAAGCAAGTAAGAAGAGTTTAAAGCTTGTGGGGGACTTGGATGGTCGTTTGGAGTAAGAGCATTAGCCCCCCAAAGCTCCACACCCTCTCTTTTTATAGAGAGGAGGCTTTTCTTCCCGTTGGCCGCCACCAGTCGACTGCTGCCTTTGGCAGTCGACTGTCGCCACTACAACGGTCACCGAACACGTTGGATCCCGACCGTTGTAGTCCAACGGAACACTTGGCAGTCGACTGATGGACCTCATCACGATCCCGCTTTCGTAGTCGATCGCACGGCTACGAGCGGCTCTAATGGCTAAACCCTTTCGACGACCGATCACGCTTGTGATCGATCGATAATCTTGGCAATGATCGCACATATGGCGGCGATCACGACCTCAAAACACTAAGTCGAATACTAGTCGAACCACGTTCGACTCAGAGCAGTCGACTGCCATTCCATGGCAGTCGACTGGTGGTCGGGAAATCTCATCCGACACTTAGCCAAATGGCCAAATTTCACCTTAGAGCTACTACCCCTTCTCGGGTTACATTCACTCACTCTCATCTCTCGGAGTCCCTCGCCTTCGAAGTTCTCTTCGTTCGCGGCCACGTCCCTCGGCAGCATCAGGCGCACGGCTCTATAATGCTCCTTCGCGTCTCTTGCCTTGAAGTCTACTTCCTCCAGCTTCGCTTCAAGCTCCTCGTCCGGCGGTCCCTCGGATGCCTCAAGCGCACGGCTTCCGTAAAGCCATCCTTCACCGACTCAAGGACCGAGTCATGAGTTGTGAAACTTGCCACGGCTCCATGTGCGAATTACTAGGTCCTGCACGACTTCAATGCACATATCAAATCAACATAACAAACTAACTTAAACCCTTTACCACATACATCAAAACCTAATCATGGCAAAAGATTGCTCTAACAGTCGAGTGCCACACACGCAGGACTACGGCACGCAAATCCAACTACCATCGTCTATAGTGGTAGAGTGCGGCACCACAATGCTCTGCTCTCACACCGGTTACTCCTCCTATGAGTAACCGTGGAGGTAGGATGACTAGCAACTCTCTCAACCACAAGGGAGACCTGGTCACCAGCGTGCATGCAAATGATATGAATGCAATGTCTCACATACAGACATCCACCATAGACTCTCTATTCTACAGAAAGTCATACTAATCATATCAACGCACTCTCTATCCTACAGAGAATCATACTCAACTGATCATAACACTCTTTATACTATAGAGAGTCATACCAATCTAATCGACGCACTCTCTATCCTGCAGAGAGTCGTACTCAACTGATGGACACACTCTCTATCCTGTAGAGAGTCGTACTCATATGTCTGACACACTCTCTATCCTGAAGAGAGTCGTACTTACTAATTGACACACTCTTTATCCTGTAGGGAGTCGTACTCAAACTGATTATATCAAGCTAGGACCATCGGTCCATAGTGACACACTAAATCTCATTCACCTGACCATTTACACAATACATGATCGGTGGTAAACATGCAACCTAAGGGTATTAAAATTAACCCTACGTTCAAAATATTACCTACCCACAGATGACCTCTTTGCCCAATTTACAATCAGATTGTCATCCGAACTTTACTATTCGTACTTAACTAAACAAATTTTTAGGTTACTTACATCACCTATATGTATAACTCCTAATCATGGTAAAATAAACATGATAGCAGCAATGGAGTTAATAGCCAACGGTAAAGTATCAAGCATACGATAAATAAGAGCAGGGTCAAGATAATATGAACATATAACATGCTCATATCTATGTCTAAATCTGAATGCAATTACATCTACCGGACCAGGTTGGAAATTACCCACCTGATGATGTAGAGTATCTGGAAATATCATTTGCCTTCACGTCCAAGAATTACTCCCGATTCAACATCCTGCACACAACATATACGATCCAATTATATTACCAATTCTAATATTAGGATCAAATCCTAATCCTACATCAACTTTATATCTCGATCAACTAACTGAACAACTTCCTTCATTAGCTCTTAATCAACAAACCAATAAGAGACTAGCTATGGATGAGGCTAAATCACAACTAATAATCTACAATTAGCTACAACATCAACTCCAAATATAGTAAGCATTCCATATCACTTAATATCAAACTGAACACATACTACAACTCCTCAAATTATCCAAGGTCGATTCACTATAACCAACCTTCACATTAAACCCTCAACTGGTACAGTTAACATCATAATTAAAACCCCCCATTTCCAATTAACCACTACACAAATCTATACATTCAATTCCATACTAACCTCCACTCATAGCCTACTCCATTCCTCCGATCACTCACGGCTGTAGAATAATAGAAATTCAAATAGAAACAATCACTGATGAACAAGTGATAAACTAAGCTTACCAACGGTTGGAACTTTCCCTCAATTGATCAATTTGCCCGATCATTTCCTTACTGCCCTAATTTCAACAGAGGTCGTGAATCAGCTTCCAACTGCCTACTGCAACCACAATCACAGCCACACAATTCAACCCATCACCCATCTGTTCCTCCCCACACAATAACAAAAACTAGCAATCAACAACAGCCGGACAGAAGCTAAATCACACTTACCTGCTGTTGTAATTTCCACCAGCAGCCAATCCCCAACAACCGACAGCCACCCCTGTTCACCGGAACCCTACTACTCAAATCACCGATTAGGTCATACAAGGGAAATCACAACTAGGAGTTGTATCCTCGTCCCAAAAGAAGCACGATCAATTCTTACCGATCTCATATCTCCACCGGCAGCCCTTTCTCGTCTCCTATTCATGGTGCAATCAAATCCCCAATCACTGCCCAAATCAAATCTGGTTAACAACGACCACCACAGCATCAGAAACCATCACGCAACACGGATCAGCGATGAAGGATAGCCTCGACTTACCCAATTCCGACAGCGATCCCCTGTTCACCGGCGAACTCAACACCCCCGAGGAACTGCCCTAGCTCCCGCTGGGACTCCCAGCTTTGGCAGCAAGTCGCCGACTTTCCCTATCCGAGCGCAGCGCCATCACCGTCGACCCAAGCCCCAAAATCGCAAGCCTCATTCGCTGCTATGGTCTATCTACGAGCACCGTCGCCTATCGCCGTCCACTCGAGCAGAGGACCCGACGAACTCCAACGGCAGGAGTCGAAGAGATTGCGCTGAGGGGTCGTGAGATGCGATCCGCAGGAAGAAAGGAAGAGCTCGGTGAGGGAATGAAGGAACGTCGGCGATGAGGAGCCGACGAGAAATAGAAGCGTGAGGAAAAAGATCGCGAAGATAAATGCTCGTCGTTTCGGCGGTGAGAAACAGAAGAGAGAAAACGGCGGTGTTTAATGATTAGCGGGTCGGGCGGAGTTAACGGGTTGGGCCCAGAAAATGCTTATTGGGTTCTTACCCTATAAGACCAACCCTAGATCTGATTAACCCCTTTAATTAATACCCAGATTAGGTATTAATTATATTCCAACTTATTTTTTCTTCTTGTGGTATTTTACAGGTCACTTGAACAAACTTGTTGTTCAAGCAACCAACCTCTATTCTACGAGTAGCCGCGGAATAGACGAAGTTCGGATCGCCGGCTTTTGTGTTTGTGTTCGGGATCCAAGTATTATTTAGCCACAAATAGATTATATCATGCTCATAATTGAAAAAACAAATACAAGCAAGTAACAAAAGAGAATAGAGAATAGATATACCTCTCGATCTTCTAATGTATGACCTTCCTCCTTTTGGACATCGTGTGGGAGACGATCTACCAAAAGTTGAAGCTCCTAGATCGCAAATCTTCCTTCCTTTCTCATTCCGAGCAAGAGGAAGTATAGAAACAAAGCTCTATTCCTTCTTTCAACCAACCAACAACCTCCAAGGATGGAGCTTGTCGCCGGCCAAGAAGGAGGAGGAGATTATGGTGGAAACCAGCCAAGACACCAAGGGAAAGCCCTATATCTTGTTTCCACCACCTAAGGAGAAGGAGAAGAGGGTCTTTGGCCACCGGCCAATGGTTGGAAAGGGCTGGAGGGGTGTCGGCAACTTGAGGAAGGAGAAGAAGACAAGGAAATCTTTCCTTATTAGGTGTCGCCCAAGCCCAAACCCTAGCTCCTATTCTTGTCGCCAACTCCAAAACCCTAGCTTCTCTTGATTTTTTTTCTCCACGCCAACCCCTTGTCCTCCTTTTATTGAGTTAGGGATAAGCCTCCTTTTAATCTCCACCATTGGTTCTAGGGATTTAATCTCAACCGTCGGATCTAGAGATTTAATCTCAACCGTCGGATCTTAGAGATTTAATCTCTACCTTTGGATCTAGAGTTTTGTTTCTATCCATTGGATCTAAGCTTCATGAGGTGTTAATAGGATACATTAGGGACCATGAGGAGGAGTTGGATCTTGGCCACCCATGGATCAAGCTCACATAAAGTCCGATTCATTAATGATAATCTAATCCACTAAAAGTTTATCATTGATCTACCTCACCAACCCCCATAAGTTAATATGGGCTCCATATATTATTTGTACATTTTCTCCCCATGTTTAAGATCTTGAATGTCCGTCGATTAATTAATTTACTGACCATTAATTAATCAACATCTAACTCCATGAGTAGTACCACTCAACCTTTTCATCATGCCGGACCAAGTCCACCTGCAGGGTTTACATGATGAACCTTATGAGCTCCTCAAGGGGACATTATCATCCTAATATATAGGACACAGTTTCCTCCTATAATCAACGGCGCACCATATAAATAATATCATCTCCCCACTTATCGAGCCTATCGATTTAATCTATAAATCTCGCCCATTGGTAAATCAAAGAGATGAATACTAAGTATATGTGCCCGTTATTATATCGGGATTAAGAGAATGTACAAAATAATATCTGAGGTCCGATTCGATTATGTAGTCAGTAATAAATCGAATCACCTCAAAGTCGGTCCTGCTCAATACACACAAAGTGCACTAGTATGATTCTATGATCAAGACAAACCAATACCAAATCACACTACAACCATTCCGATGGTTTGTCCAAAGCCATCTCGGTTGTGAGCCTTTACTTATACTTTACAAGGAGCCGATAACATGATCTCCCGTGTGACACCACACACCATGTTATCTACAATGTAATGTATTAGACAATATTGCATAACCATAAAAATGCAAACAATGATCATGTGATTCTTATTTCAAAATAAAGATGTTCATATAAAAGATAGACTTTTCAGTATACATCCCTACAGATCTATACCGCCAAGGCACATTGGACTTACGCTGCCAAGACTCCACTTGGACTTTACGCTGCCAACCATTGGACTTATGCTACCAAGACTTCACCCTTGGACTTTACGCCGCCAATATTCCCCTTGGACTTCTCAATTTCCAAGACTCAAGCTTGGACTTTCCCTTGCCAACCCATGTTGGACTTTCCATGCCAAGACCCATGCTTGGACTTTCCTTGCCAAGACCCATGCTTGGACTTTCCATGCCAAGACTCAAGCTTGGACTTTCCCATGCCAAGTACACAAGACTTGGACTTTTCCCATGACAATGGTCAAACCATCGTCAAACATCAAGTATGACCTGGGTCGATTGCATAAGCAATCTCCCCAACACATGTCAGACTTCAATGTCAAACATCAAAAAACTACTCGAGTCAAACTCGAATCTGGTCAATCGTGACCTGAGTCGATTGCACCAATAGATATGCTGTCTTCCTAATGTTCCTTAATTTTTTTTACGTGCTTTTATTTTACAAACATGTCACCAATCACTTTTGTCTCGTTTCAGACAAGGATATGAAGCATAAAATACTTGAATCTCTTGTTGTGCTAACACAAATGGTTCATACCTCTTGTATAATTTTTCATAAGTTATTTCAACTAAATTAAATTGTGGATGCACTCTCATGCCTTTGATAGGGTCAAACCAACGACGCTTAAATAAAATAACTCGCAAATTTGATCCTGTGTACTCTACCTCTAAAATTTCATCTAACAAACCATAAAAATCATTCCTTGCACCTCCATCATTAGATGACTGAACATAAACCCCACTGTTCATTGTAGCTTTGTCCATTCCATATTCTTGAGTATGAAAATTATATCTGTTTATGAAATATGTCAGCCAAGTTTTCACCATTGAATTTGGACCCCATGACAAATGGTTTACTAATTCTTGCTTAATGTGAGCGTGATTATCAAAAACCTAAAGTCAAATAAGTATGTGTTAAATTCAAGATTTAACCAATTTATTATCATAGACTACTTACATATTTTTTGAACCATAGTGCAAATTCTTCATCGCAAAAATGATCAAACTCATGCTCCGGAAGCTCATAATATAGGGTTTGGAAAATCCTACCATAAAAATAAATATAACATGAATAATAATTTACGATATATGAAATATATAATATAACATATATATACTCACTCAAAATATAACGTTACTTCTGGACAGTTCAGTAAAATATATGTGTGGGTTGCTCGCCACTCTTGACTAGCTAAGTATCTACGTGTACAAGATCCACTTGGTCGACCAAGGTAGAAAAATTGAGAATGACTTCAAATTGGGATCAACCAGAACCCTCATCATTTCTTCCTGCTCTCCAACTTTTGCATTGAACATGAGGTTCAAAATAATAGGATGCAAAAGTTGTAACTTCCTCCACAATATATGCATTAACAATAGAAGCCTCAACATGAGCCTTATTTTTCACCTTTTTTTCAAGTGATAGAGGAATCTAATAGTAATAAAACAAAATGTATTAGAAATTAACTTATACTAAAATTAATCAAATGCACTAACAATGATAAAAAAAAAAAAGTTCACCTTTCAAATGGATACATCCATCGAAATTGAACAGGACCTTCAACTTTGGCCTCATATGGCAAGTGAACCAAAAGATGTTCCATGGAATCAAAAAATATCGGTGGAAATATTTTTTCTAAGTTACAGAAAATGATTGGAATGTTTCTCTCTAATGTCTCCATGTGTGAATGACTCAATACCATCGAGCAAATATCATGAAAGAAAATGCTTAATTTTGTAATTGCACCCGATACAAAATTTGGTAATATTTCCTTTAAAGTAATAGGAATTAGTCTTTCCATGAATATATGATAGTCATGACTTTTCAAACCAATCAATTTGTATTCCTTCAAATCGACGCATCTGCCAAGATTAGAGACATAACCATCAGGAAATCTCAATGATTTCAATCATTCACAAACAATCCATTTTTGATCCTTATTCAATATATAAACTGCTTTTGGTTTTAGTCCCCTACTATTTTCATCAACATCAAGGGTGGGTCGTTTACAGATGAGACACATCTTTTCTTGCATTCAGATTGTCTTTTATTTTTTTAGTAATTTCATCACCGTATTTATCAGATTATCAAAAATATTCTTCTCAATATGCATTACATCAAGATTGTGATGAATCAAATTACTCTTCCAATATGGTAAATCCCAAAATATACTTCGTTTAGTCCATTTATACGTACTTCCATAGTCATATGTTGTAACATTTGGTTCTTCAATAACGGATGGAAAGTTAAGCACTCTATGCCATAAGAATTGACCGGTTAATCTCAATGGTGGAGGTGTCTTTTAATTCTATTCTTAGTGAATTCTTCTTTATTTCTTCTGAATTTATGATTTGGCAGTAAAAATTGTCTACGATCAAAATAACTTGGTTTCTTTCCATATTTCAATCTGAATGACTTTGCTCTCTCTATACATATTAGACATCCTAAAATCCCAATGGTACTCCATCCTGATAACATACCATAAGCAGAAAAATCATTTACGGTCCAAAGAAGCGCAACTCTCATTGTGAACATCTGATTAATATGGACATCATATGTAGAAACACCCTCATCCCATAGTTGTTTCAGCTCGACATTCAGTAGTTGCATGTAAACATCTATTAACTTCTTGGGATTATCAGGGCCAGGAACAATCAATATTAAAAATATATACAGTGTTTTCATATACATACTGGGTGAAAAATTATACGAAGCTAAGATAATTGGCCAGTAAGAATAAGTTCTTTCTGATTTTCCAAATGGAGCAAGTTCATTAGCACATAGACCCAACCTGATGTTTTGAGTCTCATCTGTAAACTCAGGATATGTTCTATCAAAAATTTTCCACGCCTCTACATCTGATGGATGACACATTAGCCCTTCCTCTATTTCATGATTTGCATGTCAAGTCATGTGTTCAGCAGTGACCTTTGATGCATAAAGCCTTTACGATCTAGGAGTTAAAGGCAAATAGAACATTTTTTTGTATGATTTACGTCGCTTATTACGATTCAATCTCGTGGTACTCTTGTACCTACATTTATTATAGAATTTACAAATCTCTGCATCTGCATTATCTTCCCAATATAGCATACAACCATCTCTGCAAACACCAATTCTTTGCACCAAAAAACCTAAATCTTTCACAAGTTTTTTCATACTATAAAAATCATTGGGCATTATGTGATCACACGCAATACTTCTCCAATAACTTGAACAAAATCATTAAAACAATCTTCGAACACATTATGCTCAGCTTTAACATTCAACAATCTTGTGGTTAGAGATAATTGAATGTGACTGTCAAAACCATACCATACGGATTCATCTGCAACTCTCAACACTCCTTGAAATTTGAGATATGGTTCATTGTATACATTTTCATGAACACCTATTACTTCTACCTCCTCCAATGGCAATGAATAATTGGTATACATGTGTTTAAATGTTTGAGGATAACTAGAACTTGCGTCATTCGATTCGGTATTCAAATTATGACCAAATGCATCAACTATCATTCTCTGATATGGATTGAATTGACCATAATATCTTTGATCTCCACTAACTGTCTTATGTATGTTTCATCCAACCTCTTCATCGAATATAAACGGTTCACTATGACATGTCCAATTATAATAATATGAGGTAAAATCAAATCTACAAAGATGTTCTCGAACATTATCACACTGAAAAAATTTACCATTATGATACTTTTTGCACGGACACCTTAATTTATTCTCATCTATAAACTCAACATTACTACCAGCAAAATTTAAAAATTGTTCCAACTAAATAATAAATTCATCGGTTAAATCCCGACATTTTGGTAAATTTTTTTTATACATCCAACTTCTTTCTCTCACCATTTGTTCTATTTCCAAATTTATATCAAAGATTAATTCTATTTTTTTCCATGTTCCATCCATCTTAATTGAACAATAAATTTATACTCAAAATAAATTCTTCTAGTGCTTACTTATTTTTGGTATGATATTGAATTACAAACTATAACATATCAAACAAATAATACATATTTACAGTAAAAGAAATATATAAAATTGAACATTGATAACTGTCATTTTGTTGTATTATTAAGGTCCTTAATATCACCATTTTAATCCTCTCGTGTGTTTAATTGTTGATTATTTACATATTTTATGAGTTGGATCATCTTTTGGACCTAATTGTAAATTCTCTTATATTTTGGACTTATATGCAAAATTTATCTTTATTTGTAGGAGATCAAGATGAGCCACTGAACTAGACTCAAGTTGGATCAAATATGGTTTCATCTAGGACTAGAAGAATCATTCCAAACTGGATTAATCTGGGTCTTTCATTGTGATCGAAGGCAAATAGATCAAGGAATTAGATCTGAGCATTATGGACCATTCGATGAAAGCAGTTGATTCTGAGCCATCTATCCAGATCTGGAGAGATCCAGTCCATACATTTCGATTTGGACATCTGAGCCCTTCCTTCAGATTCGATCGATATTAATTATCCCTTCAGATGGATCAGATCCATCCATTCAAAATCGGAGGAATCACAGTCGTTGGATTACAACCTTCTTAATGGATTAATCAACTTAATCAAGCCCTAGTTTCAAATGGACGGCTGAGATCAATGGGTGAAATGATCGGACGGCTAAGAAAAAGCCTTTAATCATCTTCTTCATGCGTAGAAAGATCGAGCCGTAGCAGTTTTTCTTCTTCCCAAAATCCGCGCAGTTTCTTCCCAAATCACACTTCGCCGGCGGTTTTCTTCCACAGCATCCGCCCGGAGCACCGTCGATCATTCCCTTCCTCCACCAAGGCCGGCGGTGGCATTCCTTATTTCCTCATCTTCTCCACGAAGCACAGCCCTTTCTTCATCCTAAATTGCACGACGTTCTTCTTCCATTCACGCGTGGTGACAGCGATTCCACAGCAGCACTCCGGTGACAGATTCCGACAATCCATGGTCCTCCCCGATTCCATTCCACTCGGCGTACTCTTCTTCCTTTGGTTCGGATGAGCTTGCAGCTACAATTGGGCGATGGTAGACTGTTGACAGAGAAGGGAGTTCGTCTGTCTTCACCGGTGATCCTCAGATCCCTCACCGGCAGAGCTGAGCTACCCTAGTGGGACGTGGTCACGCGAAGCTAGGGGTTACTTGCTACTGTCGGGATCCTACAGAATCTGTTTCTAGCTCCGGCGGCAACACTTCTTCCAATCCAGGGTGGTCTTCAACAACAGCTGGTGGTGACGATCATCAGTTCTCAGATCCGATTCCATCCACATTGATTGCTCATGGTCACGGCAGTCCCGCATCCATCATCGGAGTTGTGAACTACCGCATCGATCCAACTCTAGTCGCAATCCGATGAGAGATCCATACCTTGAGACCTTTAGAGTGTTCGGTATTGTTGTAGGTCACCGGAGAGGGTGGTACCTTTCCGGTGTTTGTGGATGACTATTGATTTACTTTATTGACTTACTGTTGATTCAGTATTGTGTTTGTTATTGTTTTACTGTGTTACCTTGTTACTTTGTGTGATTTCAGTTTGTGGTTCAGTTTATGGTTCATGTTGTGTTTTCATTTGTATTTGCACTTGTGTTTTCCTTTGTATTTTCACTTGTGTTTTCATTTGTGTTGTCACTGGTGTTATTACATTGTGTTTACATTAGTGTTTTCAATTGTGTTTTCGCTAGTGTTTTTAATATGTGTTTTCACCAGTGGCCTTGAATTGTGTTTTTACTAGTGTTCGTAACCTGTATTTTCACTAGTATTTTACTTTGTGTTTTAATCTGCAGTTTACCTTGTATTTTATTCTGTATTCTAACTTGTGTTTAATTCGAATCATAGTTAGAGTTTTATTTGTGTTATGCTTTAGTTGTTAGGATAGTTTCATTTACATTCGACCAATGTGCCGTATAGTGACAGTGCGGTGCTTGGTTGAATTGCTTTCGTTTATTGCATTTCGTTTATTGCAGTTTTTAGTGACTATTTGACTACTATGTCGTATAGTGACAGTGCGGTGCATGGTTGAATTGTTCACATTTGTTTGATCATTGTACCATATAGTGACAGTGGGTGCTCGGTCGATTTCTTTTCTGTCTATTAGTTTAGTTTTTCAGTGACTATTTGATCACTGTGTCATATAGTGACAGTGTGGTACTTGGGTGAATTGTTCACATTTATTTGATTATTGTACCGTATAGTGATAGTGCGGTGCGTGATCACTTACTTTTGCGCATTAGGATAGTTGCTTGTTACTTGTTATTTGGTAGTTAGATTTACTTCTTGCAGATTTAATTTTCAGGTTTGCAATTTGATTTTGCATTTTAATTGTTCTGATAATTGTAAAAAAAACCCATGTTTACTTCTATTTAAAAATAAACGTCCAGCCATTAGGTTCGTTGGGAGATGATCCGAGTCACTCCTATACTGCATTAGTGTAGTTAGGGGGTTCGGTAAATAATTTGAGAAGGGTATTGCGACAATTAAAATCAATCGAACAAACATTAATTATATATATTATAGAATGATAATGCTGCAAATTTTTGAATATATAATATACCTGCCCTGGTGGAAGCAACAAATGAGCTCACAGCAAAAGACTTTATGAACACACGGATCACCTGAAGGATGAAGTACGATAAGCCTATGAAAAATAAAACATTAATTTTGCATTTATATTACACATTACTGATTTAATTTGAATAACATATTGACTCTGTTGTGGGCCAAGTACATGCCATGGAGGGCCGGAGTCAGCACAATAGTTGTGCACGATCTAGAGGTGGGATGAACCACCCACGCACAGAGCCTAGAACAACACCCCAGCTAGGCAAACAACCTAGACAAACCATCGACGCGCGAATGACTAGGGTCACCTGAAAGACGATCGCTAGGCACGTTCACGGATCACATGAAGGATGATCGCGATGCACGCATGCAGCAAGGACGACACCCCTGCCCCATCGTGCCCCTACATGCGCCGTGCTCACGACAAGCCTTGCTGCATGCTCACAGTAAGTCATGTTGCGTGCTCACGCGGGCATGTCTTGGGGTTTTAGGAGTAGTTTTTGCTCACATCTCATTTCATTTTATGTTTATTTCATGTATATTTTACTTTATTTTGCATGCATTTCCTATTTTCTGGTTTGGAGATCTGCTCGTTGTATTTTTTGTTGGAGGATCGGTGGCCAGCTAGAGGCGGTGAATAGCCATCTTCATATACGATGGAACTCGATCGCTTCTTGATTGTCTACGATTAAGGTTAGTGCAGTGGAAATATGTTAAACAAAGTAATTAAGATAAAACAAAAGAATAAAAGAAAGAACAATGCTAACAAACAATGTAACATGGTTCACGGCCCTTGCCGTTAATCCACAGACCGATTCATTCCAGGTGAATCACTCCTAAACCTTCACTAGTCTCTCCTTCAAGGTGGAGGTAAACCTTTCATACAACAATTACTCCCTCTTACAATAAGATGAAAATAAACACAAGGAAGAGGAGTAAAAATCATTTAGGCACTTGGGAGAAGTTTAGAGCATAAGCATTAACCTCCCAAAGTGACCCAAGGCCTCTTCTTATAGGGAAGAGGTCATTCTTCCTGGTTGATGAGCAAATGACTCGATTCGTAAATCTTGATCATTGCCAGAGCCTATTGCCTCGCAACGCCTTCATCCACATTGGCTTCCAGCCAACGACTCCCACATCAGTCAACTGATCATCCCTATAAGTCGACTAATGGAGCCATCAGTCGAGTGATCGAAGCGATCAATCGACTCCAAAGCCTTCTGTGCCCGAATTCACCTCGATAAGTCGACTGTCGTCCCTTGGCAGTCGACTGATGGTCGAGCAATTGACTACCAAACCCTAACAGTCGACTGTTGGGCCAGAAGAGCTCCAGTCGAACACCGGTCGAACACTAGTCGAGTGCCATTGACCTAGATCAGTTGACTGATATCTATATCAGTCGAATGGTGTTTGGTAGAACCTCAAACACCAATTTTTGAGCATTCGACGGTCGGGTACAACCTCAACCCACTTGGTTGAGCATCCAACTCTTGACTTAGTCATTCAGCCAAGTTCACCTATGAGCTACGTTACACTTCGCTCATTCTCTCATCTCCCTTGAAGTCCCTCGCCGAAGCTCTCTTCGTCCGGCCACATCTCTCGGATGCACCAAGCGCACGTCTTCGCAAGTCTGGTTCCTTGGCTTCACTCCAATGCTCCTCGCCGACGGTCCCTCAGATGCACCAAGCGCACAGCTTCCGCAATGCTATCCTTCACCGACTCAAAGACCCAGCCATGAGATGGGGAACTCACCAATGCTAACATCAAGCCAATCCCATGTGTGAATTACTAAGTCCTGCACGACTTCAACACACATATCAAATCAACATAAACATCCTAACTTAAACTCTTTGCCACACACATCAAAATCACATCATATATAGGTTGATTGCCCTAACAATCTCCCCCTTTTTGATGTGTGGCAATCCGTTTAAGTTAGGTAAAACATTAACAAAATCAATAATGCAAGGAAAACATGTAAACATAATGAGTATCAAACACTCCCCCCTAAATACATGCAACTCCCCCTTAACACATGCTAATTCTCTCCCCCTTAGCATGATTAACTTAAACACATATATTTCTCCCCCTTTGACATCATCAAAAACATCTAACATATGTTATACAAGCATGGCATCAAGTCTAAATGAAGAAAATCACCAAAATCAGACTTAAAACCTGATAAAACAGCTTACTGTGCTCGTGCACAGTACATCAATCGACTGGTTCAGACTACCAGTCGACTGGCACCTGATTTCCAGCTTTTTTTATTTTCGGGCAGAATTTCAGAAATGCATTAAAAAATCTAGAAAATTCTAAAAATCATGAAATTCGGAGAACATATTTCTCATAAATCCCTCTATCAAGGAAAAATAATTTTTCATGAAAATTCATTCCAATTTTCCAACATTTAGCAAAAACTCAAAAGTTGCAAAAACCTTCAATCATGTATCAGCTTTAAGAACTAGTTTTGCCTTGAAATGATTTAAAATATGAATACACAGATTATAAGACAAGAAATGATTTTGAAAACATTTGAAATATCCAACCATGATCTTTGAGCAATATGTCTATGAATTAAACATAAGCTTTCCCCATGATTGATCTATGATTACTCTATTATGATACACCTAATGACCCATCAAAATGTTATAATCATAAGTGAGTCATTTGTATCAACCTAACATCTCACCCTTTGCTATGTTTTCAATCAAGTTAGCCTTATGGTGAGTTGTGAGATGTACCTAAGGTATTATACTTAACCATCAATTTCATGCAATTTCTATCAAGGTTAAGCATTACTCAATCATGATCATAAAGCAAGCATTGTTCATGAGTCACACATTATGATCATAAAACAAGTATAACAATCGAATCATAAATCATGATCATTTATCAAGTATAAAATTAAGTATCAAAGATCATGATTCAACCATTATAGCCAAAACATCCACCATGCTCATAATAAGTCAAAAACTATTACCCATATCCTTATAAGTCAACCATTTATCATGATATGAAATAAATCCATTTATGGCGACTTTCCTAGGTGTCTCTAACCTCTAAGGATAGACTTGGGAATCCAATATAGATTCTTTCCAATAGGGTTCACCAAGTATTCTTTTGGGATCCATTTCCTAGCTACCATTGTAGTTTTTGTTTGTCTCCTAGCAATTATACAATGGTAGGTCTTTTCATTCTTGGTTGTCTTATATCCTAAGCCCTTCTTGTTAAAGCTAGCCCTTTGGCTCTCAATGATCATGTTCAATTTGTTGGAGCCAATGGTAAATTTTTCTAGGGCCTTAGTTAGAGAATTTACCTTTTCCTTCAAAACCCTATTTTCTTCTAAGCATGCATCATTGACACTAGAAGAAATACAATCATCATGTGAACATGCATTTTTCAATTTTTCTTCTAGTTTTTGAATTTGATCAAGCATGCATTTATTTTTCTTTTTAGCCCTAAACAAGTCCTTAGTCAAGCTAGTAATCATTGAAACTACATCATGTTGGATCGAAAGTGTCGCTAGAGGGGGGGGGTGAATAGCGATACGGTGTCGTTAAAAACTTTTGCAATAAGTAAAAAGCAAGTAGAGAATGCACAGCGGAAATATAAAGTAGACAAGATATTTTTACGTGGTTCACAATCTTTCGATTGCTAATCCACGGCCCTAGTGATCCTTGATCACGTACGGAGGGCAATTCACTAAAACCACTCCTCTTCGTTGGAAGTAGGAGCAACGATTACAAAAAGAAATCAAGGCAAAGGGACACTCCCCCTTTCCTTGTTATGATTAAAGCACAAAGACAATTTAAAGAAGTAGAACTTAAATAAATATACCGACAACTCTTATAAGTAGAAGATGTAGCTTTCGTTGTCGGCGGCACTTCGTCGTAGCAAATGTGAGTAGTAGTAGCGGCGTTACGACGGCGTGTTGAGAGCTCTTGAATTCTTGTTATTTGCTTGGCATGAACATGTATATTTATGGATATTGATCTATGAATTTAGACATAGGTAGTGTCCAAGGTGAGGTTCTTATCCCAACTCAAGGATGAGGTGTTTCATCCAACCACCTTGTGCCACCTCCAACCTTCTTGTGCGCCAACTCAAGGATGAGGTGTTTCATCCAACCACCTTGTGCCACCTCCAACCTTCTTGTGCGCCAACTCAAGGATGAGGTGTTTCATCCAACCACCTTGTGCCACCTCCAACCTCCTTGGGCGCCAACTTGAGGATGAGGTGTTTCATCCAACCACCTTGTGCCACCTCCAACCTCCTTGGGCGCCAACTTGAGGATGAGGTGTTTCATCCAACCACCTTGTGCCACCTCCAACCTCCTTGGGCGCCAACTTGAGGATGAGGTGTTTCATCCAACCACCTTGTGCCAACTCACCTTATTTTGGGCGTCCACCACAAGGAAGCTTGGTGATGGTTTGGATGTCCACCTTGATGCCACATCACCCTTTGTACCAAAACACGAGTCAAGTCCAAATTCACCCCCTTGAAATTCGAGCTCTTCTCGAGGCTGGAACTTGACTAGCAGTTGGATCAGAGTCAAAGGGTTTTGGACCGCAGCATACAAGTTAGCTTAAAATATAAAGTACGATGGTTCTAACCATCGATCTCGACCTAGACCTTCCATTGGAGGTATTGGGTCGGATCTACGCTAACGACCTTGCTTCGCTTTCACACGAGCTTACCTTGTAGCCTCGCTTCCGGTCTTCACCCGAGTACCTCGGCTTCCTCCGAAGTCCCTCTGGCGTTGCCCGACCACCTCGGTTCCCACCGGGTGTCGCAGACCTTCCGCTCAACTTTAGCATTTCTGCACACTTAATTGAGCTCGTAAATAACAAATATACCCTTAACTATTGAGCCTTTTGCCATAATCAAAATACCGGTTCGACTTTGGTGCCCACTGCACCAACAATCTCCCCCTTTTTGATTCATGGCAAACCGACACAAAAGTTAAGGAAAAATTAAGCATAACAGTAAGCTAGCATAATGATTAAGCATGAATGAGCTAGCATAAAGATTAAATATGAATGAGCTAGCATAATGATTAAGCATGAATGAGCTAGCATAAAGATTAAAAATGAATGAGCTAGCATAAAGATTAAATATGAATGAGCTAGCATAATGATTAAATATTAATGAGCTAGCATAATGATTAAGTATGAATGAGCTAGCATAATGATTAAATATGAATGAGCTAGCATAATGATTAAGTATGAATGAGCTAGCATAAAGATTAAGCATGAGTGAGCTAGCATAAAGATTAAGCATGAGTGAGAAATATTATTGTTTCAAGTTCTCCCCTTTGAGGTAACCTCCCCCTTGACCGAAGGTGAGTTCTTGAAAAATAATTTTTACTCCCCCTTAATAGTTGCTTAAGTAAACGGAATTACTTAATATAAAAGGTAATAATTTTGTTTACTTTCTTCCTTACTTTTGTGACTTTCTCCCCCTTTTGCCTTAACTCAAAAAGTTTGTAAATATATTTTAAGGTTTGTAAGTCCAAGCAAGTTCCCAATATAAATATATATTTTTTTTTTTAAATAATAATAAGCTTGAAAATATGTTTATCTAAAATGTACAACTCCGGTTGGACTTGATTGATATAGAATGATCAATAAGTCTTGAAGGAGTTGATTAATTTTAAATAATTATACTCCATGGTTCATGTCGATGCGAATCTACATCGGAACTGTGAGTAAGGTCCTAACATCTCACGCCTGCTCACGTGGCTAAGTACACAAACACATTAGTCCTATGTGTTGTGAGATGTGTTGGCTCCTTAAATCTATAGGTATATGATTTCTAAGGTAAGACTTAGGCTAATTTCATAAAAAGAAGCAAAAGTAGAGTACATATATAGAAAAATTTAAATCCTACTCTATTACGCACATACCTAACTTTCGTCTTAATAAACTAAATTCGGCTTCGGGTAGTGGTTTGGTGAAGATGTCCGCTAGGTTTGATTTGGACTCAACATACTCTAGTTGTATAGTTCCATTAGTTACATGTTCCCTAATGAAGTGGTGTTTAACTTCTATATGTTTTGTCCTAGAATGACATATTGGATTTTTAGTTAAGTTAATTGAACTAATGTTATCTATGTAGGTTTTAATGTTGTTAAAGATTAAGCTAAAGTCTTGGAGAGTGTGCTTCATCCACAGGAGCTGAGAGACACACTCACCCATCGCAACGTATTCGGCTTCGGTGGTAGATAAGGCAACGCAATGTCCGCTTCCCATCGCACTAACTTACTAGACTGAGCCGAGGATTTGACAACAACCACTCGTGCTCTTTCTATCGAGTTTACTACCGGCATAGTCGAGTCGAGTAGCCGATTAGATTAAACTCGGTAGATCTAGGGTACCAAATACCTACGCTTAGCGTGCTTTAGATATCTAAGGATACGCTTTACTAGTGTTAGGTGAGACTCCTTGGCACAGGTTTGTAACATTGCTCACATACTTACCGCGAATAAAATGTCGGGTCGGCTCGCGGTTAAGTATAGGAGACTTCCTATTGCGCTCCTATAGTATTTTAGGTCAACGGGTTTTCCTTCTACATCTTCGTTTATATTAACATTAGTTGCCATAGGTGTATTGATTATTTTAGCATCTTGCATTCCAAATCGATTTATTTAGTCCTTAGTATATTTTTGTTGATGTATATATATTCCATCTTTAGTTTGTTTAATTTGTAATCCTAAGAAGAAACTTAACTCTCCTACTAAATTCATTTCAAATTCACTTTCCATAAGTGAGATGAATTCGTTTAGCAGGATCGAGTTGGTAGTTCCAAAAATTATATCATCTACATAGATTTGGGCTATAAAGATTTCTTTTCCTACGGTTTTAACGAATAAGGTTGGGTCGACTAAACCTTGGTTGAATCCTTTGGACTTAAGATAGATCGAAAGCCTTTAGTACCAAGCTCTTGGGGCTTGTTTGAGTCCATATAGGGCTTTCTTAAGTATAAGGACATGGTCAGGTTTATCTAGATTTTGAATCCGGGAGGTTGGTAGCGTAAACTTCTTCCTTAATGTATCCATTCAAAAATGCTGACTTGACATCCATTTGAAACAATTTAAAACCTCGATGTGCGGCATATGCTAACAACATTCGGATGGACTCTAGTCTCTGCTCACGGCGTAGGTCTCATCGTAATCTAAACCTTCGACTTGACTAAACCCTTTGCGACTAACCTAGCTTTATTTCTAACTACTTCACCTTTATCATCAAGTTTATTTGAAATACCCACCTTGTTCCAATAATTGATTTTTCTTTAGGTGGTGGTACTAATTCCCAGACTTCATTTCTAGTGAATTGAGCTAGCTCTTCTTGCATAGCAATAATCCAGTCGGGATCAAGAAGTGCTTGTTCAATAGTTTTGGGTTCGATTTTGGAAATTAACGAGATTTGACTAAGGTTTCGATATGAAGCTCTAGTTCGAACCCCTAAATTTGGATCACCTATAACTTGATTGATAGGATGATTTGTTTGAGTCTTAGTGTGACTCGGGTTAGGGTCATCTATCACTTGGTCGATAGGATGACTTGGGTGAGTTCTAGTTTGACTTGGGTTAGAGTCATCTATCACTTGGTCGATAGGATGACGTGGGTTAGGACGAGATTCAAGTTCAAGATCAGAGTCGGGTTCGCTATAAGTTGATTTGCTAGTTGGTTTTGTTAAGGATTGAACGGGTTCGTGTCCTTCGTCGAAAACTATATTAATGGTTTCTTCGACTCTAAGAGTGTCGTGATTGTATACCCTATAAGCTCTAATGGTGGTTGAGTATCCTAGAAAGGTTCCAGTAGAGGTTTTGGATTTGAATTTCCCTAGGTAATCCTTAGTGTTTAAGATATGTACCTTGCATCCAAATACCCTAAAGTACTTGATGTTCGGTATTTTATCGTGATAAATCTCGTACGAGGTCTTTTGGTGCCTCTTTACCATAAGGATCCTATTTTGGACATAGCAAGCCGTACTAACGGCCTCTGCCCAAAATCTATCGGGTAGGTTATACTCGTTTAACATTGTCCTAGCGGCTTCTTGTAGGGTTCTATTTTTCCGTTCGACTAACCCATTTTGTTGTGGGGTTCTAGGACATGAAAACTCATGGTGGTATCCGTTTAGGTTCTGAGATCTGTAAACACTGTGGTTTTCAATTCACCACCATGATCGCTTCTAAGTCTTTTAATCTTAAGGTTCTTTTGATTTTCGATTAACCTACAAAGATTGATTAGTTGGTCTAGGGTATCATTTTTATGTTTGATAAACCTAACCCAAGTAAATCTAGAATAGTCGTCAATTATGACTAAGCAAAATTGACTACCATTGAGTGACTTAGCTCCATGTGAATCAAATAGATCCATGTGTAGGAGCTCAAGAACACTTTTGGTTCGTTCTTGATTAGTTAATTGATGTTGTGTCCTAGATTGTTTACCTTGTTGACAAGCATTACATATTTTATTATCCAAGTTGTTTAGTTTAGGCAAACCTATAACCAAGCCACTCGACTCATCTTGTGGGCCGAGTCTTGGGGGTGCAGTGTCAAGTCTTGATTGCCATAACCAAGATTCCTCTTCTTTGTGTCATAAGACACTTGGTTGAGGAGTTAGGTAAATTTATTGTGTAGATGTTGCTACTCCTAGTTCCTTTAAGTATTATTTTAGATGTTGCATTTATTTTGATTACGCATTCATTTTCTAGAAATATGACCTTATAATTGTTATCACACAATTGGCTTACACTAAGTAAATTATATTGAAAGTTTTCTACTAATAAGACATTTTGAATTGTAAAGTTAGAGTTGAGCTCAATATCACCTGATCCGATGATTTTGAGCTTGCCGTTATTTCCGAAGGCTACCGATCCTTGTCGTTTGAATCGTAACTTCAAAAATTTGAGTTGATCCCGGTCATGTGTGTCGGGAGCAACCAGCATCAACATCCATTGATCCTACATATAAAGGTAGTTGGATCGGATATTGGAATTACTAAAGGGTTGTTTGTAAGTTTTAAACCTAAATCATCTCACCAATATCTACATGATCAAAACATGTTATTCCTATGTGTGTGAGATGACTTTCAATTTTACTTGATTAATTTTAATGAATTTAAATTAACCAACATTAGGTTAGATTCGATTTAGTCTAAGCTCATCAAGTAATCTTTTCAAGAGATTAGCTTCAGTCGTGGCGAGGCACAGAGGCCTTCTTTGATCGGAACAACGACCACTTCCTTAGACAAAGCTAATTTCAAGAAATTGATAACTCGACTTACTTGAGACTACATCTTGGTCTAACTAGTTATTTTTGAAAAGAGGCTCCCGAGGCTCAATCTTTTAAATAGGATTTTAGTTGATTATGAGTCCTATCTAACCATTCTAAAAATAAAGGAAAAACTAAGCATGCAATTTCTAAGACTTAACAAAAATACATTTTGTATTGGCTCCCTGGACCATTGAATCGAGTGGGTCTATTCACATAGTGAATTTGGTCCTTGGGAACCCAATACATGTTAGATCCTAAAGTTGAAATCAAAGTGGTCTTAGGGACCCATGCTTGGACATTTTTCTTATGTTGGTTTACTATAGACATATATGACTTATTGGTTGTATTTGAGTTAAACCCGAGTCCGGCCTTGTTGTACACGGCCCTTTGTGATCCAAGTAAGAGGTCAAGTCCCTTGGATCCCAAAGTGAACCTTTCCAACGTGTTCCTAAGGTCTTCGACTTGTGTTTTCAAAAGCGAGTTCTCAACTTCAAGCTTTTCAACTTGAGTTGAGTCCTCCTCTTGAATACGAGTAGTCGAAGAGGTTAGGGAGACCTCATGTTTGAGAAGGTTAACCTCCTCAATTAGGGTCTCGACCTTGGACTCGGACTTAGCTAGTTTCTTATTTAAAAATTTAATTGCACCATACAAAGTATTAAGTAACGACCGACTTACCCTTAATGATTCTTTTGAACCGGATACGGATCCGTGGCTTGTCTTGAATGGAAGCTCATCATCGAATTCGGACTCGGACTCTTCTTCGGTTTCGGAGTCGTGCTCGGTCGGCTTGGCCATTAGAGCTTGGATATCGTCTTCTTCCTCCGACAACTCCTCCCAAGTAGCGTTTAGCGCTTTCTTGGTCTTTGATGCGTTATTCTTTAGCTTTGGGCACTCGGACTTGATGTGATCGAACCTGTTGCACTCATAGCATCTAAAATTAGAAGTATTTGAATTAGGTTTAGGCTTACCTTGAGTTGTTGGTCGTTTTCGTCTCTTGATCATCTTCCGAACTAGATTGACTAGTTCGGATTCTATTCGAGTCTACTTCCGATTCGGACTCGTCTTCTTCCTTGGGGTGGCTTGCGGGCTTCTTCTTCTTGGAACTCGCAACTAACGCAATACTCTTCTCGGCTGGACCATGTTAGTTTGCTCATGTAATTCAAGTTCAAAACAATTCGCCTAACCTAATTTTTAGAAAGGTTCCTGAGACCTTGTAGGCATCGATCATGGATGCCCACAAGGTGGTCCTAGGAAACGAAAGTTAAGAGAATACCGATAAGGTCGCGATTCTCGACCTTTGTCCGATGGCATGGAGTTGGTTGACGATGTCTTGATACGAGCATGTAGTTGAGTCGGTCTCGCTTTCCCGCATTTTCAAGTTATACAATTTATTTAAAAGTAAATCTTTTACATACCTTCGTGTCGCTTGCCTTCGTAGTTCCACTAGCTTGGTCCATAAGTCCTTTGCACTAATGAAGGGGCCGACGCGTTGAGCTCTTCCTTGACAACCCACATTGCAAGATTTGAGTTGCCTTGGCATCGCTTCTACTTGTTTTTCATGGAATTTGACCATTGATCGTAACTCCAAAGATTCACCATCTTCATTAATAGGAAGTGTGAAACCGGTTTGATTACGATCCACATCTCGATTTGGGTTTTAAGAAAGCATTCCATCCGACCCTTCCAATAACGAAAGTCATTACTGCTGTAAAACGGGTCGGCGGTGCTAAACCTTCGAGATGGGCCATTTAAAAACAAGAAGAAGAACGATTTAAAAGAATCTTGCAAAACACACACGAAAGAATATTCCAAGACTTTCGCCTTGGATTAGTAGGCGAAGTAAAAAGATATATAAAATGTAACTTGCAAAAAGAAATAAACAATCAAATGCGAATGTCGCTGAAGTTCCGAGGACAACCTTACTCGGATCTAACCCAAGGACAACCTTATCCGGATCCTAAAGCCTCTAATGCAATTCTATATGTAGGAGAAGATAAGCAAGTGAAATAATTATACTAAAACAGAAATAAATAAAAATCTGTAAAAAAGAAAACAAAGCTAGATTGGTGGTTTCACCGAATCTTAGCGCCCGGCTCGATACCAATTGTTGGATCGAAAGTGTCGCTAGAGGGGGTGAATAGCGATACGTGTCGTTAAAAACTTTTGCAATAAGTAAAAAGCAAGTAGAGAATGCACATGAAATATAAAGTAGACAAGATATTTTTACGTGGTTCACAATCTTTCGATTGCTAATCCACGGCCCTAGTGATCCTTGATCACGACGGAGGGCAATTCACTAAAACCACTCCTTCGCTGGAAGTAGGAGCAACGACATAAAAAGAAATCAAGGCAAAGGGACACTCTTTCCTTGTTACGATTAAAGCACAAAGACAATTTAAAGAAATAGAACTTAAATAATATACCACAACTCTTATAAGTAGAAGATGTAGCTGTTGTCGGCGCACTTCGTCGAGCAAATGTGAGTAGTAGTAGCTATGCTACGACGGCGTGTTGAGAGCTCTTGAATTCTTGTTATTTGCTTGGCTTGAACATGTCTATTTATGGATATTGATCTATGAATTTAGACATAGGTAGTGTCCAAGGTGAGGTTCTTATCCCAACTCAAGGATGAGGTGTTTCATCCAACCACCTTGTGCCACCTCCAACCTTCTTGTGCGCCAACTCAAGGATGAGGTGTTTCATCCAACCACCTTGTGCCACCTCCAACCTTCTTGTGCGCCAACTCAAGGATGAGGTGTTTCATCCAACCACCTTGTGCCACCTCCAACCTCCTTGGGCGCTAACTTGAGGATGAGGTGTTTCATCCAACCACCTTGTGCCACCTCCAACCTCCTTGGGCGCCAACTTGAGGATGAGGTGTTTCATCCAACCACCTTGTGCCACCTCCAACCTCCTTGGGCGCCAACTTGAGGATGAGGTGTTTCATCCAACCACCTTGTGCCAACTCACCTTATTTTGGGCGTCCACCACAAGGAAGCTTGGTGATGGTTTGGATGTCCACCTTGATGCCACATCACCCTTTGTACCAAAACACGAGTCAAGTCCAAATTCACCCCCTTGAAATTCGAGCTCTTCTCGAGGCTGGAACTTGACTAGCAGTTGACTGTAGTCAAAGGGTTTTGGACTGCAGTACAAGTTAGCTTAAAATATAAAGTACGATGGTTCTAACCATCTGATCTCGACCTAGACCTTCCATTGGAGGTATTGGGTCGGATCTACGCTTAACGACCTTGCTTCGCTTTCACACGAGCTTACCTTGTAGCCTCGCTTCCGGTCTTCACCCGAGTACCTCGGCTTCCTCCGAAGTCCCTCTGGCGTTGCCCGACCACCTCGGTTCCCACCGGGTGTCTCCTTCTTCTTCTTCCCTTTTTCGGCTACTAGTGCTACTCCCCTTGGCTTTATGCTTGGTTCTTCAATTATGCCTTCAAGCCTAGTCTCATGCAATTCCATGGTAGAAAAGAATTCTTCTAGAGTACTTACCTCTAGATTCTTGGAAATGTAGAAAGAATATACCATGGAACTCCATTTTGATGACTGGGGGAAGGTATCTATGGCTTTCATTATCATGTCCCGATTGGAGAGTTTTTCACCTACAATTGATAAGCCGGTTATTATTTCCTTAAAACGTGAATGAAGTGAGAGTACATTTTCCCCCTTATCTAATTTGATATTGCTTAATTGAGAGCGGAGGAGGTCCCTTCTTGCTAGCTTGGCTTCGGATGTGCCTTCATGAAGCTCTACCAATTTTTCCCACATCTCCTTGGCGCTTGCACATTCTCCTATCCAGTTTATCTCTTGTTGAGGAAGCACATTGAATAGGTGATGTTTGGCCTTTGAATTTGCCAAGTGCTCCTCTCTTTGCTTCTTGGTCCACCTTGATTTTTCGAGCATTCTCCCTTCTTCATCCCTAGGTATCTCGAAACTATTTTCCATGATAAGCATGATATCAAAGTCGGTTTCGAAAAATACCTTCATTCTCTTCTTCCACAAAGAGAATTCGTCATCGAACTTGGGTGGATGAATGTTGGAGTCGGCCATCTTGTCGTGCTTGTGTTGGCGATGAGTCCGCGACAAGCTCCTCGCTCTGATACCACTTGTTGGAGGATCGGTGGCCGACTAGAGGGGGTGAATAGCCATCTTCATATACGATGGAACTCGATTGCTTCTAGATTGTCTAGGATTAAGGTTAGTGCAGCGGAAATATGCTAAACAAAGTAATTAAGACAAAACAAAAGAATAAAAGAAAGAACAATGCTAACAAACAATGTAACATGGTTTAGGACCCTTGCCACTAATCCACGGAGCGATTCATTCCAGGTGAATCACTCCTAAACCTTCACTAGTCTCTCTTTCAAGGTGGAGGTAAACCTTTTAAACAACAATTACTCCCTCTTACAATAAGATGTAAATAAACACAAGGAAGAGGAGTAAAAATTGTTTAGGAACTTGGGAGAAGTTTAGAGTATAAGCATTAACCTCCCAAAGTGGCCCAAGGCCTATTCTTATAGGGAAGAGGTCATTATTCTCGTTGGGCAGCGAGCAGTCGACTGATTCAGCAATCAGTCGACTACTGTTGTAGTCGTTGCCTCACAACAGCTTCATCCACGTTAGCTTCCAGCCAACGACTCCCACATCAATCGACTAATCATCCCTATAAGTCGACTAATGGAGCCATCAGTCGAGTGACCAAATTCACCTCGATCAGTCGACTGATGGTCGAGCAGTCGACTGCCAAAACCTAGCAATCGATTGTTGGGACAGAAGAGCTCCAGTCGAACATTGGTCGAGCACCAGTCGAGTGCCATCGACCTAGATCAGTCGACTGATATCTATATCAGTCGACTGGTGTTGGGTAAAACCTCAAACACCAATTTTTGAGCATTCAACGGTTGGGTACAACCTCAACCCACTTGGTTGAGCATCCGACTCTTGACTTAGTCATTCGGCCAAGTTCACCTATGAGCTACGTTACACTTCGCTCATTCACTCATCTCCCTTGAAGTCCCTCGCCGAAGCTCTCTTTGTTTGGCCACGTCCCTCAGATGCACCAAGTGCATGGCTTCGCAATGTCATCCTTCGCATCTCGCCCTGAAGTCTGCTTCCTTGGCTTCACTCCAATGCTCCTCGTCCAGAGGTCCCTAGGATGCACCAAGCGCACGGCTTCCACAATGCTATCCTTCACCGACTCAAAGACCCGAGCCATGAGATGGTGAACTCACCAATGCTAACATCAAGCCAATCCCATGTGTGAATTACTAAGTCCTACATGACTTCAACACACATATCAAATCAACATAAACATCCTAACTTAAAACCTTTTCCACACACATCAAAACCACATCATACATGGGTTGATTGCCCTAACATTTTTGTGTGTAGGACAACATTATAAGAAGAAAATGGCACACTTTTGGAGTGAAAAGAAGACATTTGGCAGCTAGAGAAGAATGACACACACCTTGGCCCTGTGAAAACACACGGCCTACGCCATAGCCCCACACATGGGTTGGCTGTGTGGATCCACATGGTGGTGTGGTGCTATGTGATTCCGATGCAATTCAGTTATTTTCCAGGTTTCAGGAAGATCCAGGTTGATGTCTATATAAAGGAGGCTACGCCAAAACCCTAGGGGAGAGGTGCGACGGTTGGGACGGCACTCTGATGCCCTAAAAAGCTTCGGGAACTCACAATGAGGACGAAGAAAGTCGTTGGAGATCCAAGTTCTGCACTTCAATGTCGGAGAGAAGAGCCACATTGAATTGTAATTTCTTTTCTTTGCATAATATCCATTGTTTATGCGAATATGATCATGCTTTGTGTTTCTCCTCTCATATTTATGGAGTATATTCTTCGATTCTAGGATTAGGGAGTAGTTTGTGTGCGTAGAACATGTTATTCCAAATTAAATTATGTTCTTGAGTTTGTATTTACAATTGGTATTAGTTTAGACCGATATTTATGTGTTTTGGTTTTCTATCTACTGTGCTAGCCGATACGAGGGGTGACAACCCTCATATCTAATATTTAAAAGAATTAAGGAGGAACCTAGGGGTTAGCCTCATCTCCTGTAACTATGGATAGAAGGGTGCGATAGAATTGGAAATGATTTGTCGCAGGGATTGATTTGGGATCCTCATACCGCCTATCCCGTCCTAACGCCAGGGGTCTACCTGGTAAGGCAGAAATAGCTCCCGATAGATGTGAAGGCTCATCGGGGGAGTGTATGATGTCCCTTCCACAAGGCCAAACGTTTATACAACACCCAATTGATAGCATGTTTTGTGACACACAAGCGAAACTGAAATCCTAGAATTCCTTCCAAAGACTTGCAACAAGCTTTTTCTTCTTCTGTGTGACACCGTATTGAGTTAGGACCGTCGACAACCCTCACAATCACAACCATTAGAACTAAATTCTGAATAATAACGTCCACTTAACAAATCGGTACTCGAATCTCAGTCCCTATGGGATCAATAATCTTTTTATTACTTGATGACATCCGTGCACTTGCGGGAGTTGAGCGTTAGCACACGCTTCGAGTCCTCGATGGTCTCTATCACGAGATTTGAGATCGCATTCGCATGCATTAAGTTTTTGGCACCGTTGTCGAGGACTGATTGATTCGATATCGAATCTAGAAGTGGATAATTAGATCAGACTTAGGATTAGATTTATTTACTTGCTTTACTTTTACTTTTATTTTATTTACTTCAGTATTAGCTTTTCCACATCTAATTTTAATTTAGATTTATTATATCTTGATTTACTTCAGTTTTTGAACTATTCGACTTGATAACCACGATTGATCATGTTTTGGATCGACCCTCAGAATTATTCATTGTATATGATTTATTTATCCCCCCTCATCAAGGGACGCTGAAATGTTAACACAGTCCGCTTGACTTTTGAGAGATTACATAGCGCCTAGACGGAAAGCATAGAACTCCTGCATAACTATTCCACAAATTTAGGCCGCAAGCTGAGAAATAAACCCTGCATTAATTGCTCTTATTCAAGAGAATCAGTTTGGAGGAACTCAGATTGAGGAGCCTTATCTACACCTCGAATAATTTTTGGCGTACTGCGGCACAGTGCAATATGAAGGAGTCCCAACAGATGTCATTAAGCTTATCGTGTTCCCATTCTCCCTGAAAGGGGAGGCTAAGCAATGGATACGCACTCTACTAGAAGGGAGTATAATGACATGGGAACAGATGGAAGACACTTTTCTAGGTAAATTCTTCCGCCCCCCCCCCCATAAAACAGCCTACCTTAGGGATAAAATCCTTTCATTTGAGCAAGGGCGCTAAGAGACTCTGGTCGCGGCATGGAAGAGACTACAAGAACTGGTTATTCGTTGTCCACACCATGGATTATAGGATTGGTTACTCCTCCATGTTTTTTATTCTGGGATCACTAACTCATCGAAAGAACTTTTGGACACAACTGCGGGGGGGGCGTACTGATGAAAAAGAGCATAGACGACGCATTTCGCACTATCGAGACAGTAGTGTGGACTCTCAAAATGTGGGCAAATAGCGAGAAAGATTTTCAAGAGGCACCCCCCCCCCCCATAACGAGAGTAGGTAAAGTTGAAGCAGCCTGCCAAGTACAGGAAGAGGACAAATAGAGAGAGGATTGGATGGAAGAAGCTTCCCTATCTTCGGAATCAGAAGGAGAGGAAGAGTCGGGGCAGGTGGCAAAAGAGAAACACACAGGGCCTAAGATGAAGCCACTTCCCCCGAATCTCAAGTACAAATTTTTGGGTCTGACTTCAACCCATCCGATGATAATAAACACCAATTTGAGTGAGGGATAGACAAAAAAGTTGTTGGGGGTTCTCAGGACGTACAAAAAAGTGATGGGGTATACTATCGATGACATAAAGGGGATAAGCCCATCGTTGTGCATGTATAGGATAATACTCAAGGATGGGTGTAAGTCAACCGTTGAGCGCCAAAGGCGACTTAACCCACACTTGTAGGAGGTAGTGAAGAAGGAAGTGCTTAAAATTTTGGATGGCAAAATAATTTACCCAATTTAGATAGTGAGTGGGTAAGTCTGATGCACGTAGTTCCAAAGAAAGGCGGCACTACAGTAGTCAAAAACGAAGAGAATGAGCTGATCCATGTGTGAATAGTAATGGGGTGGAGGATGTGTATAGATTATCGTAAATTAAACAAAGCAACAAGGAAGGATCATTTTCCACTCCCATTTATCGATCAGATGTTAGAACGCCTCACTAAACATTCCTATTTTTGCTACCTCGATGGGTACTCAGGATTTTTCCAAATCCCAATTCACCCTAATGACCAAGAGAAGACCACTTTCACCTACCCGTATGGAACCTTCGCCTATAGAAGAATGCCCTTTGGCCTATGTAATTCCCCAGCCACCTTCCAACGTTGTATGACAGCTATTTTTTCAGATATGATTGAATAGATTATGGAAGTATTCATGGATGATTTTTCAATCTACAGAACAAGTTTCGATGCATGTCTGAAAAATCTAGAAAGGATTCTACAAAGATGTGAGGAAAATAGCTTGATTCTGAATTGGGAAAAATGTCACTTCATGGTAATTGAAGGGATAGTTCTGGGACATAAGATATCAGGGAATGGTATCGAAGTAGACAAGGCAAAGGTAGAAGTAATTGAAAAGTTTCTTCCACCCAAGGATGTAAAGGGGATCTGAAGCATTCTTGGGAATGCAAGATTTTATAGAAGGTTCATAAAGAATTTCTCTCAGATAACTAGACCTCTGACAAATCTACTAGCTAAGGACACAGTGTTTATTTTCGATCGACAATGTTTAGCAGTGTTCAAAGAAATAAAAAAGGCCTTAGTAATGTCCCCAATAATACAACCCCCTGACTGGAGCCTACCATTCGAGGTCATGTGCGATGCTAGTGATTATGCAGTAGGGACAGTGTTGGGGCAACGGAAGGAGAAGAAGCTACACACCATACACTACACCAGTAAGACACTGAACGAAGCACAGATCAATTATGCCACGATCGAGAAGGAATTACTGGCGATTGTGTTTGCATTCGACAAGTTCAGACAGTACTTAGTAGGTTCAAAGGTGGTTGTTTACACTGACCATACTGCAGTTCACTACTTGCTAAGTAAGGATGCTAAACCCCGCCTTATTCGCTGGATCTTAATACTTCAATAATTTGATATAGAAATTAGAGATAAAAAGGGTTCGGACAACGTTGTTGTAGACCACTTATCGCGCATGCCCATTAAGGGCTGGGTAGAAGAGGAAGAAAGTGCTCAAATTGACGATGCTCTGCGGGATGATACACCCTCATGGCTATTACTAAGGTTACCACCCCTTGGTATGCAGATTTGGTGAATTTTCTAGCAGGGAGAGTGATGCCATCAAAATTCATGACCCAACAAAGGAAAAGATTCTTTGCAAAGGTTCGGCAATATATATGGGATGATCCCTTCCTGTTTAGGAAATGTACAGATAGCATATATCGAAGGTGTGTACCAAAAGAGGAAGTGGAGAGCATCCTCTTTCATTGTCATTCCTCAGCATAGGGGGGCATGCCAGAATTGCAAAAACAACTGTGAAGGTACTTCAGGAAGGATTCTACTGGCCTAGTATGTTTAGGAACATGCGCAATTATCTAGTCTCCTGCGATCGATGCCAGCGAACAGGAAATATAGGTAGGAGACATGAGATGTCGGCAAGCACCATATTAGAAGTGGAGCTCTTTGACGTATGGGGGATAGATTTCATGGGACCCTTTCCCGCTTCCGACGCAAACAGATATATCCTGGTCGCCGTAGACTATGTCTCCAAATGGGTGGAGGTCGTAGCATCACCCCACTGCAACTCTAGGACCGTAATAAAAATGTTCAAAAGAAACATATTCTTTAGATTCGGAGTTCCTCGAGTCATAATCAATGATGGAGGATCCCACTTCATTGAAAAACAATTTGAAAAATTGCTACATAAGTATGAGGTGATCCACAAAGTCTCGACGGTGTACCACTCGCAAACAAGCGGGCAAGTGGAAATTTTGAATCGGGAGATCAAAAGTATTCTAAAAAAGATGGTAGTGGCATCAAGGAAAGATTGGTCACAAAAACTGGACGATGCTCTTTGGGATTGTTGGGATGTATACTGAAAAGTCTATCTTTTGTATGAACATCTTTATTTTTGAAATAAGAATCACATGATCATTGTTTGCATATTTATGGTTATGCATATTGTCTGATACATTATATTATAGATAACATGGTGTGTAGTGTCACACAGAAGATCATGTTATCAGTTCCTTGTAGAGTATATAACTAGAGGCTCATAACCGAGATGGTTTTGGACAAACCATTGGTATGGTTGTAGTGTAATTTGGTATTGGTTTGCCTTGACCATAAAATTATACTAGTATACTTTGTGTGTATTGAGCAGGACCGACTTAGAGGTGATTCAATTTATTGCTGACTACATAATTGAATCGGACCTCGGATATTATGGTGTACATGCTCTTAATCCCGATATAATAATGGGCACATGTACTTAGTATTTATTTCTTTGATTTACCAATGGGCGAGATTTATAGATTAAATCGATAGACTCGGTAAGTTGGAAAATGATATTCTTGTTAGTGATATATGAGAGATGTTCTAAGGAAATCGCCTTATGTTTGAACCATTTATATGATAAATAAAGATTCACTATTTGAGTATACATGTTTTCATGTATTTGATTAGATCTTAAACTCATTTACTGAATGTCCACGATACGATTCACAGCATGAGAGAATTTGTGATTGGATCACAACTAGTGAGTATCTCTACATGTGTAATTGTGATGTATCGAAATTATCCCTAGTCGATGAATTGATGGATTTGGACACCATTGATTATGTCGGGACTAGCACGAGGTATACTCCTTGGTGTATCCAAGCAGCTGATTCTCACTGGCTGGAGACATTGTGATGTCCGGAGTAAATCGTGGATGCTAGTTATGGTAACTAGTTCATTGGAGTGACTAGCTGTAAGACTTCATATGGTTCTCTGCATATATAGATATGTCAATGAAGTTGTTCAGTTACGTATTGCTGAATTAAAGATCCCATAGTAGATTTACAGTTTCGTCCCTAAGTGGACTTATGCTTTGACGAATTATTGATGCATCTCTGAGGAGATGTGGACCCGGGATGATTGGGTATAAGTCGAAGTGATCGAAGGTGTTTGAATAGCCTATAAAGGATTCACCACTCCTTGCGAGGAGATGTATACCCATGGCCTCTCGTCGAATTGTTACTAAAGTCTTTGGCCAAAGCATTACATGTTTAGAGTAAGGTACTCTTCGATACATGTGGAGTAACAAGAATCCGTAGGACGAGAAAATGATACTTGGGCTAGGTGTGACGAGTCAATCTAGTGGGGACTGACACTATAGACAATGTCCTGAACACAGTGGGTATAAGATGAGTGAAGGGAATGGGGTACGATTCATTCGATCTGCTGAAAGATTTCAGAAATAGTTCTGGATCAACCGTTGATCTTTTCGGTTAATTGGGGGTCATGATGTACTACTAGGTGCCACTCATGATCGTTCTATAATTAATGGTTAATTATAGACGACCAACATAAACCAAGAACCTATTTGGTCACACACACAATGAGCGTAATCCGAAGGATTTAAAATGAGCTTGAGAATGAGATTCTCAGACCGAGAGAAACTAGTTTGGTTGGACCAAACAAGAAGCGAGCATGAAATCGTTTCAGTCGCAATGGAAGCGTGGATGGGTCATGTCTTATGAAGACATGATGGACGAACCAAAATGGTTTGGTTCTAATCCAACGGAGGAGAATAAACCAAAGGGGTTTGGTTTGTTTTAAACGAATGAACCAAAGTTGGTTCGGTTCGTTTTAACTTAAAATAAACCATCATGGTTTGGTTTATTTTAACTTAAATTAATGGAGCGGGTTAACGGGCCTTTGGTTATGATCCAATAACCATTAAGATAATTTTTTCTCTATAAAATAGGGCTTAAGGGTTTTTGTTAAACCCTAATCCAACCCTAAGTTTTTGCGCCCACCTCTCCTCTGTCGGCGCCAACCCAATTGCCGCCGCCACCTCCTCCAACCGCGACCAGTGCCGTCTTCCACTTGCGGCGTCGAGCTTCAGCCGAGGAGCTCCGGTGATCTCCTTTGGTTGGCGACAAGGTGAGCACATTGCTTTCCTTATTTGGCGGTACTCCTCCACCAAAGCTGTCCAGTTTTCTGGACAGCTTGTTTCCCTCTTGTCGGAGCGTCGTTTGGACGACGTTTGGAGCTCCGACAGTGCCTTCCTTACCGGGGATTTGATCTCCGGCAATCCTCATAGGTGGAGGACGAAGGATTCATCAAACGGTTGACGAATTCCTCTCCGGAGAAGCGAGTTTTTTAGGACTCGTTTTGGATCCGAATTTTGATTCAGATCGTGATCTTCTCTCGATCACATCGTCTTCAACACGAGACTAGTAACCCGTACGAAGACGAGGCTCGTGACTTAGTGAAGTCATCCCGAAGATACTCAGCGTGGATACGGAGAGAGACGATTCTAGCGAGAATCGTTCTGGTTGATGTCTTTCCCACTACACGTGATACGTCAGGTATACGTAGTTTAAGTTTCCTTTTATTACAAAATTTGAATTTACGGTTATGTCTACACATGTTGTACTATGCATGCGTGTGATGTGTGTGTTGTAATAAATTAGATTCATTATTTTATTCCTTCCGCTGTGCGCATGTTTACGAAACATGTTCGAACACACACTCGTCGCGGTGCCGGAAACCCAACATTGGTATCAGAGCCCAGGTTGTGTTTCGACATAATCGTAAAATTGTTTTGCGATAGTCATAATGATATTTCTGGAAATTTTCTACTTTTGGAAAGTTAGAAGTATTTATGGAAATTTTTCAATTTTGGAAAGTCTAGAAGTATTTATGGAAATCTTCCAATTTTGGAAAGTTGGAAGTATTTATGGAAATTGATATTTTCCATAAATAAAATATTTGATTAGATTTTGGAAATTTGTTTCCTAATTTAATCATGATTTGATTTGGGAAATCAAATCTTAAAAATATTTTATTTCCATAAGTAGTTTTGATGATTTAGGAAATTGGTTTCCTAAATTGACTTTCCTTAATCAACTATTTCCACAATAAAATATGTGATTAGATTTGGAAATTTGTTTCCTAATTTAATCATGATTTGATTTGGAGAATCAAATCTTAAACATATTTTATTTCCATAAATAGTTATGACATATAAGGAAATATTGTACATGACATAATTGTATGTCATGTAATTGCATTAGATGCATATCATTATGTCATGCATGTCGTGACATATAGATGTATGCCATGTATGTCATGTCATGTAGATAATAGTTATTTGCATGCAAAGTGGATGAGAAATAAAAACCCTAACTCAATATTAAAGCCTACACCTTCCATTAATATGGTTAGAATCAGAGTTCCATTTCTTGTTCGGGTTGTTGGACTCTCTCCAAGCCCGGCTCGAACCCGAACATGTTCAAACCATGGAATAGTTTAATACTAATATGGTAAGAGTCAGAGGTCAATCGTTAGCTTTGGTTGTTGGACTCTCTCCAAGCTGGGCTAATTTGTTGAATGCACTCTAACCATATTAAAACTATTCCTCGATTAATGGGTTAGCTTTAACCTGGAGCATCGGCTTGTTGGACTCTCTCCAAGGTCGATGTAAAGGGAGGTGAAGTTGGGTGCTATGCATATGATGCATACTTGTTAATGTGTTAACAACCCGATGTATGTGTGAACATTCAATTAGTTGATAGCACATTGTGATAGTTGCATATACATGATATGCAATCGGTATATTTGATACCTACCATCGTAGTTATGAATAGCTTGTTGGACTCTCTCCAAGGTTGTTCATATCTATGATGGATATCAGCCCATTCGGAGATGGACCTACGATCTCCCGAAGTGATTTTGGGAATTTTGAAATTCGAAAAATGAATGGGATTTATAAATGTATATTGATGCATTTTAAAATCATTTTCTCATATATGCTCGTTTTGTATTTCTAGGTTAATCGATTGATCATGACGTCTTTGAATTTGTGCACTATTTTGGATTCAAACAAATTGACTGGGCCTAACTTCCTGGACTGGCTTAGAAACCTGAGAATTGTTCTCAAGGCGGAAAAGCTAGCATATGTCCTTGAAGAGCCTCTTCCCAACCGTCCTAAGGACGATGCAACTCCAGACCAAATGTTGGTCTATCAGAAGCATGTGGCAGATTCTGAGCTGGCTAGTTGCATCATGCTAGCTGCGATGGTACCTGAGCTATAAAAGCAGCATGATCATATGGATGCTAATACTATGGTCTTCCATCTTCATGAGTTATTTGATGAGCAAGCGAGATCCGAAAGGTTCGAAGTCTCCGGGCTCCTCTTCACCACGAAGATGCAAGAAGGTTCGTCTGTAGTGCAGTTTGTGCTAAAGATGAACGGGTACATCGAGCAGCTAGCCACCCTCGGGTTTGTGATGGATCATGAATTAAGTATTGACTTAATTCTGCATTGTTTGCCCAAGAGTTTCTCACAATTTGTGATGAACTATCGGATGAACAAATTAGAATCCACTATTCCTGAGTTCCTCAATATGCTGAAGACTGTGGAGCCTTCTGTGAAGCATGAGGAGAAGGCGATTCTGTTAGTTGATTCCTCAAAGAAAGGTTCTAAGAGAAAGGCAAAGGAACAGAAGAAAGGGAAGAACAAGAAGGCAAAGAAGGCAGAACCAGCACAAAAGGGCACTTGCCATCATTGTGGCAAGGAAGGCCACTGGCGAAGAAACTGCAAGATTTATCTTGAGTCCATGAAGAAGAAGAAGGCATCCAATGCCCCATCCTCTTCAGGTATCTTCGTTATTGATTGTCATTCTATTTTCTTAGACACTTGGGTATTGGATACTGGGTGTGGCTCACATATATGTAATGACATACAGGGGATAAGGAATAGAAGAAGACTCGTCAGAGGGGAGTCAAATTTGTGAGTTGGCAATGGAGCAAAGGTTGTTTGATGCATCGGAACTTATTTGCTGAAGCTCCCTAGTGGACTAGTCTTGGAACTGGACAATTGCTATTGTGTTCCTTCTCTAATAAAGAACATTGTTTCTATTTCCTGTTTAAATAGAAATGGTTACCATTTGATGTTTAGTAACAATTGTTGTTATATAACTTTGAATGGCGTACTTTATGGAACTGGAACTTTGAGGAATGGCATTTATACGTTGGACGTATCCAGTGACATTTTCAATATCGAAGCGAGCAACAAGCGTGCTCGAAAGGATAATTAATTAGACTCCTACATGTGGCATTGTCGTCTTGGCCATGTAAGCAAGAAATGCATGTCCGAATTACACCGATGTGGAATTCTGGAATCGTTAGAATTGGATTCATACGATACATGCAAATTATACTTAAAAGGCAAGATGACTAAGTTACCTTTTTCAGGAAAAGGTGAACGAGTGGGAGAGTTACTAGGTCTGATACATACTGATGTATGTGGACCTATGTCAACTCAAGCTTTAGGAGGCTATAGCTACTTCATTACCTTCACCGATGATCACTCACGGTTTGGGTATCTGTTCTTGATGAAACACAAGTCTGAAGTGTTGGATCGAAAGTGTCGCTAGAGGGGGGGTGAATAGCGATACGATGTCGTTAAAAAACTTTTGCAATAAGTAAAAAGCAAGTAGAGAGTGCACAGCGGAAATATAAAGTAGACAAGATATTTTTACGTGGTTCACAATCTTTCGATTGCTAATCCACGGCCCTAGTGATCCTTGATCACGTACGGAGGGCAATTCACTAAAACCACTCCTCCTCGTTGGAGGTAGGAGCAACGATTACAAAAAGAAATCAAGGCAAAGGGACACTCCCCCTTTCCTTGTTACGATTAAAGCACAAAGACAATTTAAAGAAGTAGAACTTAAATAAATATACCGACAACTCTTATAAGTAGAAGATGTAGCTTTCGTTGTCGGCGGCACTTCGTCGTAGCAAATGTGAGTAGTAGTAGCGGCGTTCTGACGTGTTGAGAGCTCTTGAATTCTTGTTATTTGCTTGGCTTGAACAGGTCTATTTATGGATATTGATCTATGAATTTAGACATAGGTAGTGTCCAAGGTGAGGTTCTTATCCCCCAAGACTTGTTCATCCACATCCTTTGCGCCAACTCAAGGATGAGGTGTTTCATCCAACCACCTTGTGCCACCTCCAACCTCCTTGTGCGGCAACTCAAGGATGAGGTGTTTCATCCAACCACCTTGTGCCACCTCCAACCTCCTTGGGCGCCAACTTGAGGATGAGGTGTTTCATCCAACCACCTTGTGCCACCTCCAACCTCCTTGGGCGCCAACTTGTTGGAGCCATTCAACTTGTGCCACATCATGGGAGCAACCATCTTGTGCCAACTCACCTTATTTTGGGCGTCCACCACAAGGAAGCTTGGTGATGGTTTGGATGTCCACCTTGATGCCACATCACCCTTTGTACCAAAACACGAGTCAAGTCCAAATTCACCCCCTTGAAATTCGAGCTCTTCTCGAGGTCGAACTTGACTAGCAGTTGGATAGTCAAAGGGATTTGGACTGCAGTACAAGTTAGCTTAAAATATAAAGTACGATGGTTCTAACCATCTGATCTCGACCTAGACCTTCCATTGGAGGTATTGGGTAGGATCTACGCTTAACGACCTTGCTTCGCTTTCACACGAGCTTACCTTGTAGCCTCGCTTCCGGTCTTCACCCGAGTACCTCGGCTTCCTCCAAGTCCCTCTGGCGTTGCCCGACCACCTCGGTTCCCACGGGTGTCGCACCTTCCGCTCAACTTTAGCATTTACGCACACTTAATTGAGCTCGTAAGATAACAAATATACCCTTAACTATTGAGCCTTTTGCCATAATCAAAATACGGTTCGACTTTGGTGCCCACTTTGCACCAACAATCTCCCCCTTTTGATTCATCATGGCAAAACCTAAAAGTTAAGGAAAAATTAAGCATAACGATGAAGCTAGCATAATGATTAAGCATGAATGAGCTAGCATAAAGATTAAATATGAATGAGCTAGCATAATGATTAAGCATGAATGAGCTAGCATAATGATTAAGCATGAATGAGCTAGCATAAAGATTAAATATGAATGAGCTAGCATAAAGATTAAATATGAATGAGCTAGCATAATGATTAAGTATGAGTGAGAAATATTATTGTTTCAAGTTCTCCCTTTGAGGTAACCTCCCCTTGACCAAGGTGAGTTCTTGAAAAATAATTTTTACTCCCCTTAATAGTTGCTTAAGTAAACGGAATTACTTAATATAAAAGGTAATAATTTTGTTTACTTTCTTCCTTACTTTGTGACTTTCTCCCTTTTGCCTTAACTCAAAAGTTTGTAAATATATTTTAGGGTTTGTAAGTCCAAGCAAGTTCCCAATATAAATATTTTTTTTTAAATAATAATAAGCTTGAAAATATGTTCATCTAAAATGTACAACTCGGTTGGACTTGATTGATATAGAATGATCAATAAGTCTTGAAGGAGTTGATTAATTTAAATAATTATACTCCATGGTTCATGTCGATGCACCAATCTACGTCTGGAACTGTGAGTAAGGTCCTAACATCTCACGCCGTCTACGTGGCTAAGTACACAAACACATTAGTCCTATGTGTTGTGAGATGTGTTAGCTCCTTAAATCTATAGGTATATGATTTCTAAGGTAAGACTTAGGCTAATTTCATAAAAGAAGCAAAAGTAGAGTACATATATAGAAAAATTTAAATCCTACTCTATTACGCACATACCTAACTTTCGTCTTAATAAACTAAATTGCTTGGGTAGTGGTTTGGTGAAGATGTCCGCTAGGTTTGATTTGGACTCAACATACTCTAGTTGTATAGTTCCATTAGTTACATGTTCCCTAATGAAGTGGTGTTTAACTTCTATATGTTTTGTCCTAGAATGACATATTGGATTTTTAGTTAAGTTAATTGAACTAATGTTATCTATGTAGGTTTTAATGTTGTTAAAGATTAAGCTAAAGTCTTGGAGAGTGTGCTTCATCCACGAGGAGAGACACACTCACCCATCGCAACGTATTCGCGGTGGTAGATAAGGCAACGCAATCTCGCTTCCTCGCACCAACTTACTAGACTCAACAACCACTCGTGCTCTTTCTATCGAGTTTACTACCGGCATAGTCAGAGTCGGAGTAGCCGATTAGATTAAACTCGGTAGATCTAGGGTACCAAATACCTACGTTTAGCGTGCCCTTTAGATATCTAAGGATACGCTTGACTAGGGTTAGGTGAGACTCCTTGGCACAGTTTGTAACCTTGCGCATATACTTACCGCGAATAAAATGTCGGTCGGCTCATGTTAAGTATAGGAGACTTCCTATTGCGCTCCTATAGTATTTTAGGTCAACGGGTTTTCCTTCTACATCTTCGTTTATATTAACATTAGTTGCCATAGGTGTATTGATTATTTTAGCATCTTGCATTCCAAATCGATTTATTAAGTCCTTAGTATATTTTTGTTGATGTAAATATATTCCATCTTTAGTTTGTTTAATTTGTAAACCTAAGAAAAAACTTAACTCTCCCACTAAATTCATTTCAAATTCACTTTCCATAAGTGAGATGAATTCGTTTAGCAGGATCGAGTTGGTAGTTCCAAAATTATATCATCTACATAGATTTGGGCTATAAAGATTTCTTTTCCTACGGTTTTAATAATAAGGTTTCGACTAAACCTTGGTTGAATCCTTTGGACTTAAGATAGATCGAAGCCTTTCGTACCAAGCTCTTGGGGCTTGTTTGAGTCCATATAGGGCTTTCTTAAGTCTAAGGACATGGTCGGGTTTATCTAGATTTTCGAATCCGGAGGTTGGTAGCGTAAACTTCTTCCTTAATGTATCCATTCAAAAATGACTTGACATCCATTTGAAACAATTTAAAACCTCGATGTGCGTATATGCTAACAACATTCGGATGGACTCTAGTCAGCTACGGGCGTAGGTCTCATCGTAATCTAAACCTTCGACTTGACTAAACCCTTTGCGACTAACCTAGCTTTATTTCTAACTACTTCACCTTTATCATCAAGTTTATTTGAAATACCCACCTTGTTCCAATAATTGATTTTTCTTTAGGTGGTGGTACTAATTCCCGGACTTCATTTCTAGTGAATTGAGCTAGCTCTTCTTGCATAGCAATAATCCGATCGGGATCAAGAAGTGCTTGTTCAATAGTTTTGGGTTCGATTTTGAAATTAACGAGATTTGACTAAGGTTTCGATATGAAGCTCTAGTTCGAACCCTAAATTTGGATCACCTATAACTTGATTGATAGGATGATTTGTTTGAGTCTTAGTGTGACTCGGGTTAGGGTCATCTATCACTTGGTCGATAGGATGACTTGGGTGAGTTCTAGTTTGACTTGGGTTAGAGTCATCTATCACTTGGTCGATAGGATGACTTGGGTTAGGGAGATTCAAGTTCAAGATCAGTCGGGTTCGCTATAAGTTGATTTGCTAGTTGGTTTTGTTAAGGATTGAACGGGTTCGTGTCCTTCGTCAAAATTATATTAATGGTTTCTTCGACTCTAAGAGTGTCGTGATTGTATACCCTATAAGCTCTCTGGTGGTTGAGTATCCTAGAAAGGTTCCAGAGAGGTTTTGGATTTGAATTTCCTAGGTAATCCTTAGTGTTTAAGATATGTACCTTGCATCCAAATACCTAAAGTACTTGATGTTCGGTATTTTATCGTGATAAATCTCGTGAGGTCTTTTGGTGCCTCTTTACCATAAGGATCCTATTTTGGACATAGCAAGCCGTACTAACGGCCTCGCCCAAAATCTATCGGGTAGGTTATACTCGTTTAACATTGTCCTAGCGGCTTCTTGTAGGGTTCTATTTTTCCGCTCGACTAACCCATTTTGTTGTGGGGTTCTAGGACATGAAAACTCATGGTGGTATCCGCTTAGGTTACGTAAATCTGTAAACCTGTGGTTTTCGAATTCACCACCATGATCGCTTCTAAGTCTTTTAATCTTAAGGTTCTTTTGATTTTGATTAACCTACAAAGATTGATTAGTTGGTCTAGGTATCATTTTTATGTTTGATAAACCTAACCCAAGTAAATCTAGAATAGTCGTCAATTATGACTAAGCAAAATTGACTACCATTGAGTGACTTAGCTCCATGTGAATCAAATAGATCCATGTGTAGGAGCTCAAGAACACTTTTGGTTCGTTCTTGATTAGTTAATTGATGTTGTGTCCTAGATTGTTTACCTTGTTGACAAGCATTACATATTTTATTATCCAAGTTGTTTAGTTTAGGCAAACCTATAAGCAAGCCACTCGACTCATCTTGTGGGACGAGTCTTGGGTGTGAGTGTCCAGTCTTTGTGCCATAACCAAGATTCCTCTTCGTGTCATAAGACACTTGGTTGAGGAGTTGGGTAGATTTATTGTGTAGATGTTGCTAAGTTCCTTTAAGTATTATTTTAGATGTTGCATTTATTTTGATTACGCATTCATTTTCTAGAAATATGACCTTATAATTGTTATCACACAATTGGCTTACACTAAGTAAATTATATTGAAAGTTTTCTACTAATAAGACATTTTGAATTGTAAAGTTAGAGTTGAGCTCAATATCACCCGATCCGATGATTTTGAGCTTGCCGTTATTCAAGGCTACCGATCCTTGTCGTTTGAATCGTAACATCGAAAATTTGAGTTGATCCCCGGTCATGTGTCGGGAGCAACCACTGTCCAACATCCATTGATCCTACACATAAGGTAGTTGGATCGGATATTGGAATTACTAAAGGGTTGTTTGTAAGTTTTTAAACCTAAATCATCTCACCAATATCTACATGATCAAAACATGTTATTCCTATGTGTTATTGTGAGATGACTTTCAATTTTACTTGATTAATTTTAATGAATTTAAATTAACCAACATTAGGTTAGATTCGGATTTAGTCTAAGCTCATCAAGTAATCTTTTCAAGAGATTAGCTTCCAGGTCGTGGCGAGGCACAGAGGCCTTCTTTGATCGGAACAACGACCACTTCCTTAGACAAAGCTAATTTCAAGAAATTGATAACTCGACTTACTTGAGACTACGTCTTGGTCTAACTAGTTATTTTTGAAAAGAGGCTCCCCGAGGCTCAATCTTTTCGTAGGATTTTAGTTGGTTTATTTTTGAAAAGAGGCTCCCCGAGGCTCAATCTTTTCGCAGGATTTTAGTTGGTTATGAGTCCTATCTAACCATTCTAAAAATAAAGGAAAAACTAAGCATGCAATTTCTAAGACTTAACAAAAATACATTTTGTATTGGCTCCCCCTGGACCATTGAATCGAGTGGGTCTATTCACATAGTGAATTTGGTCCTTGGGAACCCAATACATGTTAGATCCTAAAGTTGAAATCAAAGTGGTCTTAGGGACCCATGCTTGGACATTTTTCTTATGTTGGTTTACTATAGACATATATGACTTATTGGTTGTATTTGAGTTAAACCCGAGTCCAGCCTTGTTGTACACGGCCCTTTGTGATCCAAGTAAGAGGTCAAGTCCCTTGGATCCCAAAGTGAACCTTTCCAACGTGTTCCTAAGGTCTTCGACTTGTGTTTTCAAAAGCGAGTTCTCAACTTCAAGCTTTTCAACTTGAGTTGAGTCCTCCTCTTGAATACGAGTAGTCGAAGAGGTTAGGGAGACCTCATGTTTGAGAAGGTTAACCTCCTCAATTAGGGTCTCGACCTTGGACTCGGACTTAGCTAGTTTCTTATTTAAAAATTTAATTGCACCATACAAAGTATTAAGTAACGACCGACTTACCCTTAATGATTCTTTTGAACCGGATACGGATCCGTGGCTTGTCTTGAATGGAAGCTCATCATCGGATTCGGACTCGGACTCTTCTTCGGTTTCGGAGTCGTGCTCGGTCGGCTTGGCCATTAGAGCTTGGATATCGTCTTCTTCCTCCGACAACTCCTCCCAAGTAGCGTTTAGCGCTTTCTTGGTCTTTGATTCGTTATTCTTTAGCTTTGGGCACTCGGACTTGATGTGACCGAACCTGTTGCACTCATAGCATCAAAAATTAGAAGTATTTGAATTAGGTTTAGGCTTACCTTGAGTTGTTGGTCGCTTTCGCCTCTTGATCATCTTCCAACTAGATTGACTAGTTCGATTCTATTTCGAGTCTACTTCCGATTCGGACTCGTCTTCTTCCTTCGGGGTGGCTTGCTTGCGGGCTTCTTCTTCTTGGAACTCGCAACTAACGCAATACTCTTCTCGGCCTGGACCACGTTAGTTTGCTCATGTAATTCAAGTTCCGAAAACAATTCGTCTAACCTAATTTTAGAAAGGTCCTTGGAGACCTTGTAGGCATCGACCATGGATGCCCACAAGGTGGTCCTAGGAAACGAGTTAAGAGAATACCTAATAAGGTCGCGATTCTCGACCTTTTGGCCGATGGCATGGAGTTGGTTGACGATGTCTTGGATACGAGCATGTAGTTGAGTTGCGGTCTCGTTTTCCTGCATTTTCAAGTTATACAATTTATTTAAAAGTAAATCTCTTTTACATACCTTCGTGTCGTCGGTGCCTTCGTGTAGTTCCACTAGCTTGGTCCATAAGTCCTTTGCACTAATGAAGGGGCCGACGCGGTTGAGCTCTTCCTTGGACAACCCACATTGCAAGATTTGAGTTGCCTTGGCATCGGCTTCTACTTGTTTTTCATGGAATTTGACCATTGATCGTAACCCAAAGATTCACCATCTTCATTAATAGGAAGTGTGAAACCGGTTTGGATTACGATCCACATCTCGATTTGGGTTTTAAGAAAGCATTCCATCCGACCCTTCCAATAACGAAAGTCATTACCGTTGTAAAACGGGGGTCGGGCGGTGCTAAACCCTTCGAGATGGGCCATTTAAAAACAAGAAGAAGAACGACGAAAAGAATCTTGCAAAACACACACGGAAAGAATATTCCAAGACTTTCGTCTTGGATTAGTAGTGCGGGAAGTAAAAAAAGATATATAAAATGTAACTTGCAAAAAGAAATAAACAATCAAATGCGAATGTCGTTGAAGTTCCGGAGGACAACCTTACTCGGGATCTAACCCGAAGGACAACCTTATCAGGATCCTAAAGCCTCTAATGCAATTCTATATGTAGGAGAAGATAAGCAAGTGAAATAATTATACGAAAACAGAAAGAAATAAATAAATAAACTGTAAAAAAAAAGAAAAACAAAGCTAGATTGGTGGTTTCACCGAATCTTAGCGCCCCCGGCTCTGATACCAATTGTTGGATCGAAAGTGTCGCTAGAGGGGGGGGTGAATAGCGATACGATGTTGTTAAAAAACTTTTGCAATAAGTAAAAAGCAAGTAGAGAGTGCACAGCGGAAATATAAAGTAGACAAGATATTTTTACGTGGTTCACAATCTTTCGATTGCTAATCCACGGCCCTAGTGATCCTTGATCACGTACGGAGGGCAATTCACTAAAACCACTCCTCCTCGTTGGAGGTAGGAGCAACGATTACAAAAAGAAATCAAGGCAAAGGGACACTCCCCCTTTACTTGTTACGATTAAAGCACAAAGACAATTTAAAGAAGTAGAACTTAAATAAATATACCGACAACTCTTATAAGTAGAAGATGTAGCTTTCGTTGTCGGCGGCACTTCGTCGTAGCAAATGTGAGTAGTAGTAGCGGCGTTGAGAGCTCTTGAATTCTTGTTATTTGCTTGGCTTGAACATGTCTATTTATGGATATTGATCTATGAATTTAGACATAGGTAGTGTCCAAGGTGAGGTTCTTATCCCCCAAGACTTGTTCATCCACATCCTTTGCGCCAACTCAAGGATGAGGTGTTTCATCCAACCACCTTGTGCCACCTCCAACCTCCTTGTGCGCCAACTCAAGGATGAGGTGTTTCATCCAACCACCTTGTGCCACCTCCAACCTCCTTGGGCGCCAACTTGAGGATGAGGTGTTTCATCCAACCACCTTGTGCCACCTCCAACCTCCTTGGGCGCCAACTTGTTGGAGCCATTCAACTTGTGCCACATCATGGGAGCCAACCATCTTGTGCCAACTCACCTTATTTTGGGCGTCCACCACAAGGAAGCTTGGTGATGGTTTGGATGTCCACCTTGATGCCACATCACCCTTTGTACCAAAACACGAGTCAAGTCCAAATTCACCCCCTTGAAATTCGAGCTCTTCTCGAGGCTGGAACTTGACTAGCAGTTGACTGTAGTCAAAGGGTTTTGGACTGCAGTACAAGTTAGCTTAAAATATAAAGTACGATGGTTCTAACCATCTGATCTCGACCTAGACCTTCCATTGGAGGTATTGGGTCGGATCTACGCTTAACGACCTTGCTTCGCTTTCACACGAGCTTACCTTGTAGCCTCGCTTCCGGTCTTCACCCGAGTACCTCGGCTTCCTCCGAAGTCCCTCTGGCGTTGCCCGACCACCTCGGTTCCCACCGGGTGTCGCAGACCTTCCGCTCAACTTTAGCATTTCTGCACACTTAATTGAGCTCGTAAGATAACAAATATACCCTTAACTATTGAGCCTTTTGCCATAATCAAAATACCGGTTCGACTTTGGTGCCCACTGCACCAACATGAAGCCTTTGAAAGGTTCAAAGAATTCAGAAATGAAGTAGAGAAACAACATGACAAGAGTATTAAAATACTTCGATCAGATCGAGGTGGTGAATACTTAAGTCAAGAGTTTCTTTATTATCTAAGAGACAATGGTATATTGTCTCAATGGACTCCGCCATATACACCACATAATAATGGTATATCTGAGAGGCGTAACCGGACCTTGTTGGACATGGTCAGGTCAATGATGAATCATGTGAATCTTCCCAAGTCTTTTTGGGGCTATGCACTTCAGACAGCTGTTTACTTGTTAAACAGAATGTCAACCAAGGTAGTCTCTACTACTCCATATGAGATATGGAATAGTAAGAAACCTCATGTATCTTACTTGAAGATATGGGGTTGTCCTGCTTATGTGAAGCGGATTGTATCAGACAAATTGGATGCTAAGTCTGATAAATGTCTATTTATTGGATACCCTAAGGAAACAAGGGGTTACTAATTCTATCATCCTGTGGAACAAAAGGTGTTTGTTTCAAGGCATGCTGTGTTTCTATAGAAAGAGTTTCTCTTGCAAGAAAATAGTGGGAGTGTCGTCGAGCTTGAGGAGGCTCAAGAGACTCAAATAGACATTGATGAGATACCTGGTGAAGCACAACAGCCGATAACTCATAGTGATGAGCAATCGGTTGGACCTACTGTAACACCACATCTTCGTAGATCTGGTAGAACACGCAACATTCCTGAGAGATATGGATTTCTCGTAATTGAATCGAACGACGTGTTACTCATTGATGATGAGTAGTCTACCAGTTATGAAGAAGTGCTAACAAGTTCAGAAAGGGATAAGTGGCTTGATGCCATGAAGTCGGAAATGGATTCCATGTATGAAAACAAAGTTTGGAACTTGGTTGACCCACCTGAAGGCATCAAGCCTATAGGGTGCAAGTGGGTTTCAAGAAGAAAAGTGACATGGATGGTAATGTGATTACCTATAAGGCTAGATTAGTGGCGAAAGGATATCGTCAAAAGCAAGGTGTTGATTATGACGAAACCTATTCGCCTGTAGCTTTGCTTAAATCCATTCGGATGCTCATGGCCATAGCGGCTCATTATGATTATGAGATATGACAGATGGATGTGAAAACAGCTTTCCTTAATGGAAACCTGCTCGAGGACGTGTATATGATACAGCCTGAGGGTTTCACATTGGTTGATAAAACCAAGGTATGCAAATTGCGACGGTCCATATATGGATTGAAGCAAGCATCCAGGAGCTGGAATATCCATTTTGATGAGACAACCAAAAATGTTTGATTTCTCATAAAATCCAAACGAACCTTGTGTGTACAAGAAGGTTAGTGGGAGTGCAGTCGTGTTCCTAGTATTGTATGTCGATGACATATTACTTATAGGAGATGATGTTTCAGTCTTATAATCAGTTAAGATTTGGTTATCCAAGACATTCTCCATGAAAGACCTGGGAGAATCAACCTACATCCTCAGGATTAAGATCTATATAGATAGATCGAAACGGTTGCTTGGTCTTTCGCAGTCTACACATATAGACCGAGTGCTAAAGAGGTTTAGCATGTCGGAATCCAAGAAAGATTTCCTACCCATTAGGCATGGGGTACACCTTTCAAAGTCTATGTGTCCGCGCACAGAAGACGAGAGGATTTGGATGAGTAAGATTCCCTATGCATCCGCAATACGATCTATCATGTATGTTATGTTATGTACAAGGCCCGATGAATCGTATGCTCTGAGTGTCACGAGTAGATACCAGTCTGATCCAAGAATTGATCATTGGGTGGATGTTAAGACAATCCTTAAGTACTTAAGAAGAACTAAGGATGTGTTCCTAATATATGGACAAGGGGACATGGTGATACGCGGGTATACGGATGCCAGCTTCCAAACAGACAAGGATGATTCCAGGTCTCAGTCTGGATACGTGTTCACCTTGAATGGGGGCGCAGTGAGTTGGAAAAGTTCCAAACAAGACACTATAGCGGATTCTACCACTGAGGCAGAATACATTGCAGCTTCGGAAGCAGCAAAGGAAGCGGTTTGGATCAAGAAGTTCATTTATGAACTTGGTGTGATTCCAGCCATTGTTGAAGCAATACCGATCTACTGCAACAACAATGGAGCAATTACACAGGCAAAAGAGCCAAGGTCTCATCAACGATCCAAACATGTGCTTCGCCGCTATCATCTTATCAGAGAGATCATCAGTAGGAAGGAAATACAAATCGAGAAAATCCCCACTGAAAAGAACTTAGCGGATCCTTTGACTAAGGCATTACCTCAAAGTAAGTTTGAGGGTCATGTTAGAGCTTATGGTATTAGATACCGTAGCGATTGACATTAGGCCAAGTGGGAGTTTGTTAGTGATATATGAGAGATGTCCTAAGGCAATCGCCTTATGTTTGAACCATTTATATGATAAATGAAGATTCACTATTTGAGTATACATGTTTTCATGTATTTGATTAGATATTAAACTCATTTACTGAATGTCCACGATACGATTCACAGCATGAGAGAATTTGTGATTGGATCACAACTAGTGAGTATCTCTACATGTGTAATTGTGATGTATCGAAATTATCCCTAGTCGATGAATTGATGGATTTGGACACCATTGATTCTGTCGAGACTAGCACGAGGTATACTCCTTGGTGTATCCAAGCAGCTGATTCTCACTGGCTGGAGACATTGTGATGTCCGGAGTTAATCATGGATGCTAGTTATGGTAACTAGTTCATTGGAGTGACCAGCCGTAAGACTTCATATGGTTCTCTGCATATATAGATATGTCAATAAAGTTCTTATTGTAGCTTAAGTGCGATGTTCCTTTGACTTGCGGTATTCAAGTCATCTTGATCATGAAGACTTATGCTTTGACATCTTAAGCAAGCATCTCTGAGGAGATGTGGACCCGGGATGATTGGGTATAAGTTAAAGTGATCGAAGGTGTTTGAATAGCCTATAAAGGATTCACCACTCCTTGCGAGGAGATGTATACCCATGGCGTCTCGTCGGATTGTTACTAAAGTCTTTGTCCAAAGCATTACATGTTTAGAGTAAGGTACTCTTCGATACATGTGGAGTAACTAGAATCCGTAGGACGAGGAAATGATACTTGGGCTAGGTATGACGTAGTCAACCTAGTGGGGAGTGACACTATAGACCATGTCCTGAACCAAGTGGGTATAAGATGAGTGAAGGGAATGGGGCACGATTCATTCGATCTACTGAAGGGTTTCAGAAATAGTTCTGGATCAACCGTTGATCTTTTCGGTTAATTGGGGGTCATGATGTACTACTAGGTGCCACTCATGATCGTTCTATAATTAATGGTTAATTATAGACAGCCAACATAAACCGAGAACCTATTTGGTCACACGCACAACGAGCGTAATCCGAAGGATTTAAAACGAGCTTGAGAATGAGATTCTCAGACCGAGAGAAACTAGTTTGGTTGGACCAAACAAGAAGCGAGCATGAAATCATTTCAGTCGCAATGGAAGCGTGGATGGGTCATGTCTTATTAAGACATGATGGACGAACCAAAATGATTTGGTTTTAATCCAACGGAGGAGAATAAACCAAAGGGGTTTGGTTTGTTTTAAACGAATGAACCAAAGTTGGTTCGGTTCGTTTTAACTTAAAATAAACCATCATGGTTTGGTTTATTTTAACTTAAATTAATGGAGCGGGTTAACGGGCCTTTGGTTATGATCCAATAACCATTAAGAGAATTTGTTCTCTATAAAATAGGGCTTAAGGGTTTTTGTTAAACCCTAATTTGAGGCAACCCTAGTTTTTGGCTGCCCACCATCTCCCTCTAGTCGGCGCCAACCCAATTGCCGTCGCCCACCTCCTCCAACCGGCGACCTGCTGCTGTCGTCTTCTCCACTTTCCGGCGTCGAGCTGCTGCTGGAGGAGCTCTTGTGATCATCCTTGGCTCCGGCGACAAGGTGAGCACATTGCTTTCCTCATTTGGCCAGTGCAAGGTCTCCACCAAAGCTATCCAGTTTTCTGGACAGCTTGTTTCCCTCTTGTCGGAGCGTCGTTTGGACGACATTTGGAGCTCCGACAGCGCCTTCCTTACCGGGGATTCGATCTCCGGCAATCCTCTTAGGTGGAGGACGAAGGATTCGTCAAACGGTTGATGAATTCCTCTCCGGAGAAGCGAGTTTTTGAGGACTCGTTTTGGTTCCGAATTTTGATTCAGATCGTGATCTTCTCTCAATCACATCGTCTTCAACACGAGGCTAGTAACCCGTACGAAGACGAGGCTCGTGACTTAGTGAAGTCATCCCGAAGATACTCGGCGTGAATACGGATAGAGACGATTCTAGCGTGAATCGTTCCGGTTGATGTCTTTCCCGCTACACGTGATACGTCAGGTATACGTAGTTTAAGTTTCCTTTTATTGCAAAATTTGAATTTATGGTTATGTCTACACATGTTGTACTATGCATGCGTGTGATGTGTGTTTTGTAATAAATTAGATTCATTATTTTATTCCTTCCGCTGTGCGCATGTTTACGAAACATGTTCGAACACACACTCGCCGCGGTGCCGGAAACCCAACATTGGTATCAGAGCCCAGGTTGTGTTTCGACATAATCGTAAAATTATTTTGCGATAGTCATAATGATATTTCTGGAAATTTTCTACTTTTGGAAAGTTAGAAGTATTTATGGAAATTTTTCAATTTTGGAAAGTCTAGAAGTATTTATGGAAATCTTCCACTTTTGGAAAGTTGGAAGTATTTATGGAAATTGATATTTTCCATAAATAAAATATTTGATTAGATTTAGGAAATTTGTTTCCTAATTTAATCATGATTTGATTTGGGAAATCAAATCATAAAAATATTTTATTTCCATAAGTAGTTTTGATGATTTAGGAAATTGGTTTCCTAAATTGACTTTCCTTAATCAACTATTTCCACAATAAAATATGTGATTAGATTTGGAAATTTGTTTCCTAATTTAATCATGATTTGATTTGGAGAATCAAATCTTAAAAATATTTTATTTCCATAAATAGTTATGACATATAAGGAAATATTGTACATGACATAATTGTATGTCATGTAATTGCATTAGATGCATATCATTATGTCATGCGTGTCGTGACATATAGATGTATGTCATGTATGTCATGCCATGTAGATAATAGTTATTTGCATGCAAAGTGGATGAGACATAAAAACCCTAACTCAATATTAAAACGTACACCTTCCATTAATATGGTTAGAACCAGAGTTCCGTTTCTTGTTCGGGTTGTTGGACTCTCTCCAAGCCCGACTCGAACCCGAATATGTTCAAACCATGGAATAGTTTAATACTAATATGGTAAGAGTCAGAGGTCAATCGTTAGCTTTGGTTGTTGGACTCTCTCCAAGCTGGGCTAATTGGTTGAATGCACTCTAACCATATTAAAACTATTCCTCGATTAATGGGTTGCCTTTAACCTGGAGCATCGTCTTGTTGGACTCTCTCCAAGGTCGATGTAAAGGGAGGTGAAGTTGGGTGCTATGCATATGATGCATACTTGTGAATGTGTTAACAACCCGATGTATGTGTGAACATTCAATTAGTTGATAGCACATTGTGATAGTTACATATACATGATATGCAATCGGTATATTTGATACCTACCATCGTAGTTATGAATGGCTTGTTGGACTCTCTCCAAGGTTGTTCATATCTTTGATGGATATCAGCCCATTCGGAGATGGACCTACGATCTCCCAAAGTGATTTTGGGATTTTTGAAATTCGAAAAATGAATGGGATTTATAAATGTATATTGATGCATTTTAAAATCATTTTCTCATATATGCGCGTTTTGTATTTCTAGGTTAATCGATTGATCATGACGTCTTTGAATTTGTGCACTATTTTGGATTCAAACAAATTGACTGGGCCTAACTTCCTGGACTGGCTTAGAAACCTGAGAATTATTCTCAAGGAGGAAAAGCTAGCATATGTCCTTGAAGAGCCTCTTCCCAACCCTCCTAAGGACGATGTAACTCCAGACCAAATGTTGGTCTATCAGAAGCATGTGGCAGATTCTGAGCTGGCTAGTTGCATCATGCTAGCTGCGATGGTACCTGAGTTGTAAAAGCAACTTGAGCATATGGATGCTAATACTATGGTCTTCCATCTTCATGAGTTGTTTGATGAGCAAGCGAGATCCAAAAGGTTCGAAGTCTCCAGGCTCCTCTTCACCACGAAGATGCAAGAAGGTTCATCTGTAGTGCAGTTTGTGCTAAAGATGAATGGGTACATCGAGCGGCTAGCCACCCTCGGATTTGTGATGGATCTTGAATTAAGTATTGACTTAATTCTGCATTGTTTGCCCAAGAGTTTCTCATAATTTGTGATGAACTATCGGATGAACAAATTAGAATCCACTATTCCTGAGCTCCTCAATATGCTGAAGACTGTGGAGCCTTCTGTGAAGCATGAGGAGAAGGCGATTATGTTAGTTCATTACTCAAAGAAAGGTTCTAAGAGGAAGGCAAAGGAACAGAAGAAAGGGAAGAACAAGAAGGAAAAGAAGGTAGAACCAGCACAAAAGGGCACTTGCCATCATTGTGGCAAGGAAGGCCACTGGCGAAGAAACTGCAAGATTTATCTTGAGTCCATGAAGAAGAAGAAGGCATCCGATGCCCCATCCTCTTCAGGTATCTTCGTTATTGATTGTCATTCTATTTCCTTAGTCACTTGGGTATTGGATACTGGTGTGGCTCACATATATGTAATGACATACAGGGGCTAAGGAATAGAAGAAGACTCGTCAGAGGGGAGTCAAATTTGCGAGTTGGCAATGGAGCAAAGGTTGTTGCGGTCGCCATCGAAACTTATTTGCTGAAGCTCCCTAGTGGACTAGTCTTGGAACTGGACAATTGCTATTGTGTTCCTTCTCTAATAAAGAACATTGTTTCTATTTCCTGTTTAAATAGAAATGCTTACCATTTGACGTTTAGTAACAATTGTTGTTATATAACTTTGAATGGCGTACTTTATGGAACTGGAACTTTGAGCAATGGCATTTATACGTTGGACGTATCAAGTGACATTTTCAATATCGAAGCGAGCAACAAGCGTGCTCGAAAGGATAATCAATTAGACTCCTACATGTGGCATTGTCGTCTTGGCCATGTAAGCAAGAAATGCATGTCCGAATTACACCGATTTTGAATTCTGGAATCATTTGAATTGGATTCATACGATACATGCGAATCATACTTAAAAGGCAAGATGACTAAGTTACCTTTTTCAGGAAAAGGTGAATGAGTGGGAGAGTTACTAGGTCTGATACATACTGATGTATGTGGACCTATGTCAACTCAAGCTTTAGGAGGCAATAGCTACTTCATTACCTTCACCGATGATCACTCACGGTTTGGGTATCTGTTCTTGATGAAACACAAGTCTGAAGCCTTTGAAAGGTTCAAAGAATTTAGAAATGAAGTAGAGAAACAACATGACAAGAGTATTAAAATACTTCGATCAGATCGAGGTGGTGAATACTTAAGTCAAGAGTTTCTTTATTATCTAAGAGACAATGGTATATTATCTCAATGGACTCCGCCATATACACCACAGCATAATGGTATATCTGAGAGGCGTAACCGGACCTTGTTGGACATGGTCAGGTCAATGATGAATCATGCAAATCTTCCCAAGTCCTTTTGGGGCTATGCACTTCAGACAGCTGTTTACTTGTTAAATAGAATGCCAACCAAGGTAGTCTCTACTACTCCATATGAGATATGAAATAGTAAGAAACCTCATGTATCTTACTTGAAGATATGGGGTTGTCCTGCTTATGTGAAGCGGACTGTATCAGACAAATTGGATGCTAAGTCTGATAAATGTCTATTTATTGGATACCCTAAGGAAATAAGGGGTTACCAATTCTATCATCCTGTGGAACAAAAGGTGTTTGTTACAAGGCATGCTGTGTTTCTAGAGAAAGAGTTTCTCTTGCAAGAAAACAGTGGGAGTGTCGTAGATCTTGAGGAGGCTCGAGAGACTCAAATAGACATTGATGAGATACCTGGTGAAGCACAACAGTCGATAACTCATAGTGATGAGCAATCGGCTGGACCTACTGTAACACCACATCTTCGTAGATCTGGTAGAACACGCAATATTCCTGAGAGATATGGATTTCTCGTAAGTGAATTGAACGACGTGTTACTCATTGATGATGAGTAGCCTACCAGTTATGAAGAAGTGCTGACAAGTTCAGAAAGGGATAAGTGGCTTGATGTCATGAAGTCGGAAATGGATTCCATGTATGAAAACCAAGTTTGGAACTTGGTTGACCCACCTGAAGGCATCAAGCCTATAGGGTGCAAGTGGGTTTTCAAGAAGAAAACTGACATGGATTGTAATGTGATTACCTATAAGGCTAGATTAGTGGTGAAAGGATATCGTCAAAAGCAAGGTGTTGATTATGACAAAACATATTCGCCTGTAGCTATGCTTAAATCCATTCGGATGCTCCTGGCCATAGCGGCTCATTATGATTATGAGATATGGCAGATGGATGTGAAAACAGCTTTCCTTAATGGAAACCTGCTCGAGGATGTGTCTATGATACAGCCTGAGGGTTTCACATCGGTTGATAAAACCAAGGTATGCAAATTGCGACGGTCCATATATGGATTGAAGCAAGCATCCAGGAGCTGGAATATCCGTTTTAATGAGACAATCAAAAAGTTTGATTTCTCAAAAAATCCAAACGAACCTTGTGTGTACAAGAAGGTTAGTGGGAGTGCAATCGTGTTCCTAGTATTGTATGTCGATGACATATTACTTATAGGAGATGATGTTTCAGTCTTACAATAAGTTAAGATTTGGTTATCCAAGACATTCTCCATGAAAGACCTGGGAGAAGCAACCTACCTCCTCGGGATTAAGATCTATATAGATAGATCGAAACGGTTGCTTGGTCTTTCTCAGTCTACATACAAAGACCGAGTGCTAAAGAGGTTTAGCATGTCGGAATCCAAGAAAGGTTTCTTACCCATCAGGCATGGGGTACACCTTTCGAAGTCTATGTGTCCGTGCACAAAAGACGAGAGGATTTGCATGAGTAAGATTCCCTATGCATCTGCAATAGGATCTATCATGTAGGCTATGTTATGTACAAGGCTCGATGTATCGTATGCTCTGAGTGTCACGAGTAGATACCAGTCTGATCCTGGAATGGATCATTGGGTGGCTGTTAAGATGATCCTTAAGTACTTAAGAAAAACTAAGGATGTGTTCCTAATATATGGACAAGGGGACATGGTGATACGCGGGTATACGGATGTCAGCTTCCAGACAGACAAGGATGATTCCAGGTCTCAGTCTGGATACGTGTTTACCTTGAATGGGGGCGCAGTGAGTTGGAAAAGTTCCAAACAAGACACTATAGCGGATTCTACCACTGAGGCAGAATACATTGCAGCTTCGAAAGCAGCAAAGGAAGCGGTTTGGATCAAGAAGTTCATTTATGAACTTGGTGTGATTCTAGCCATTGTTGAAGCAATACTGATCTACTACGACAACAATGGAGCAATTACACAGGCAAAAGAGCCAAGGTCTCATCAACGATCCAAACATGTGCTTCGCCGCTATCATCTTATCAGAGAGATCATCAGTAGGAAGGAAATACAAATCGAGAAAATCTCCACTGAAAGGAACTTAGCGGATCCTTTGACTAAGGCATTACCTCAAAGTAAGTTTGAGGGTCATGTTAGAGCTTATGGTGTTAGATACCGTAGCGATTGGCATTAGGCCAAGTGAGAGTTTGTTAGTGATATATGAGAGATGTCCTAAGGGAATCGCCTTATGTTTGAACCATTTATATGATAAATGAAGATTCACTATTTGAGTATACATGTTTTCATGTATTTGATTAGATCTTAAACTCATTTACTAAATGTCCATGATACGATTCACAGCATGAGAGAATTTTTGATTGGATCACAACTAGTGAGTATCTCTACATGTGTAATTGTGATGTATCGGAATTATCCCTAGTCGATGAATTGATGGATTTGGACACCATTAATTCTGTCGAGACTAGCACGAGGTATACTCCTTGGTTATCCAAGCAGCTGATTCTCACTGGCTGGAAACATTGTGATGTCCGGAGTTAATCTTGGATTCTAGTTATGGTAACTAGTTCATTGGAGTGACCAGCCGTAAGGCTTCATATGGTTCTCTGCATATATAGATATGTCAATGAAGTTCTTACTATAGCTTAAGTGCGATGTTCCTTTGACTTGCGGTATTCAAGTCATCTTGATCATGAAGACTTATGCTTTGACATCTTAAGCAAGCATCTCTGAGGAGATGTGGACCCGGGATGATTGGGTATAAGTCGAAGTGATCGAAGGTGTTTGAATAGCCTATAAAGGATTCACCACTCCTTGCGAGGAGATGCATACCCATGGCCTCTCTTCGGATTGTTACTAAAGTCTTTGGCCAAAGCATTACATGTTTAGAGTAAGGTACTCTTCGATACATTTGGAATAACTAGAATCCGTAGGACGAGGAAATGATACTTAGGCTAGGTGTGACGTAGTCAGCCTAGTGGGGACTGACACTATAGACCATGTCCTGAACCAAGTGGGTATAAGATGAGTGAAGGGAATGGGGCACGATTCATTCGAGCTGCTGAAGGGTTTCAGAAATAGTTCTGGATCAACCGTTGATCTTTTTGATTAATTGGGGGTCATGATGTACTACTAGGTGTCACTCATGATCTTTCTATAATTAATGGTTAATTATAGACGGTCAACATAAACTGAGAACCTATTTGGTCACACGCACAACGAGCGTAATCTGAAGGATTTAAAACAAGCTTGAGAATGAGATTCTCAGACCGAGAGAAACTAGTTTGGTTGGACCAAACAAGAAGCGAGCATGAAATCATTTCAGTCGCAATGGAAGTGTGGATGGGTCATGTCTTATGAAGACATGATGGACGAACCAAAATGGTTTGGTTCTAATCCAACGGAGGAGAATAAACCAAAGGGGTTTGGTTTGTTTTAAACGAATGAACCAAAGTTGGTTTGGTTCGTTTTAACTTAAAATAAACAATCATGGTTTGGTTTATTTTAACTTAAATTAATGGAGCGGGTTAACGGGCCTTTGGTTATGATCCAATAACCATTAAGAGAATTTGTTCTCTATAAAATAGGGCTTAAGGGTTTTTGTTAAACCCTAATTTGAGGCAACCCTAGTTTTTGGCCGCCCACCATCTCCCTCTAGTCGGCGCCAACCCAATTGCCGCCGCCCACCTCCTCCAACCGGCGACCAGCTGCTGCCTTCTTCTCCACTTGCCGGTGTCGAGCTGCTGCCGGAGGAGCTCCGGTGATCATCCTTGGCTCCGGCGACAAGGTGAGCACATTGCTTTCCTCATTTGGCCGGCGCAAGATCTCCACCAAAGCTGTCCAGTTTTCTGGACAGCTTGTTTCCCTCTTGTCAAAGCGTCGTTTGGACGATGTTTGGAGCTCCAACAGTGCCTTACTTACCGGGGATTCGATCTCCGTCAATCCTCATTGGTGGAGGACGAAGGATTCGTCAAACGGTTGACGAATTCCTCTCTGGAGAAGCGAGTTTTTGAGGACTCGTTTTGGATCCGAATTTTGATTCTGATTGTGATCTTCTCTCGATCACATCATCTTCAACACGAGGCTAGTATCGCGTACGAAGACGAGGCTCGTGACTTAGTGAAGTCATCCCGAAGATACTTGGTGTGGATACGGATAGAGACGATTCTAGCGAGAATCGTTTCGGTTGATGCCTTTCCCGCTACACATGATACGTCAGGTATACGTAGTTTAAGTTCCCTTTTATTGCAAAATTTGAATTTACGGTTATGTCTACACATGTTGTACTATGCATGCGTGTGATGTGTGTGTTGTAATAAATTAGATTTATTATTTTATTCCTTCCGCTGTGCGCATGTTTACGAAACATGTTCGAACACACTCGCCGTGGTGCCGGAAACCCAACAATTCTTTACATGGTGTGTCGTTGATTATAGAAGGAAACCGTGTCCTATGTATTAGGATTATGATGTCCCCTTGAGGAGCTCATAAGGATTATCATGTAAACCCTACAGGTGGACTTGGTCCGGCATGATGATGAGGTTGAGTGGTACTACTCATGGAGTTAGATGTTGATTAATTAATTGTTAGTAAATTAATTAATTGATGGATATTTGATATCTTAAACACGGGGAGACATTTGTACAATTAATATATGGAGCCCATATTTATTTATGGGGATTGGTGAGGTAGATCAATGATAATCCTCTAGTGGAATGGATTATCATTAATGGATCGGGTTTGTGTGGTTCGGATCCATTGGGTGGCCAAGATCCAACTCCTCCTCATGGTCCCTATTGTAGCCTATTAAAGCCCTCATGAAGCCTAGATCTGACGGACACGATTAAAAGGAGGCTTGGGAGAAATCTATAAAGAGGAACCAAGGCTTGGGCAGCAAGGCTAAGCAATTGGATTCTAGGGTTTGCTCTCCCTGACTTGGGCAGCAAGAAGCACTAGGAGAATTAGGGTTTGGAGATTGGTTTGGGTGGTGGCATGAAGTGGAGGAGGTCTTAGGGTTCTTCTACCTCTCTTCCTAAGGTTTTGCCCGCGCAACTTCTCCTTCCCTTGGTAGCCGGCGCTCCTTCCTTGAAGGAAAGGCCGGTGGTTCTTCTTTCTCCCCAAGTGGCCAACAATTCCTTCTCCATTGGAAAGGGCCGGTACCATCTCCTTCTTACTCTCCTTGGCCGGTGGCAACTACCTAGCTTGGAGCTTGGTGGTCGGCACTAGATAGGAGAAGAAGGGTTCGAGTATTCTTCCCTTTGTTCGGAGCGAGGAATGAAGGAAAGAACATGATCTAGGAAGCTTCGACTCTTGGAGGAATGTTGCCCACACAACGTCCAAGAGGAGGATAGGACATACAATAGAAGATCAAGAGGTAAATAAGAGGTATAATCTTGTTTATTTTGATTTAGTTCTTTTGTATATTATGTATGTGGCTAATTTACTTGGACCCCGTGTTAGGGCAATCTCTTGCCATGATAAGGTTTTGATGTGTGTGGCAAAGGGTTTAAGTTAGGGTGTTATTATGGTTTGATATGTGCGTTGGAGTCTTGCAGGACTTAGTAATTCGCACATGGAGTCTCGGCGGGTTCACCACTCACTACCTCGTGCTTAAGTCGGAGAAGAAGCATTGCAGAGTCATGCGCTTGATGCTGCCGAGGGACCGCCGGACAAGATGACTTGAAGCGAAGCCAAGGAAACAGACTTCGGAGGCAAGAGACGCGAAGGAGCATTGCAGAGTCGTGCGCCTGATGCTGCCGAGGGACGTGGCCGCGAACGAAGAGAGCTTCTGTGAGGGACTTCGAGTGAGATGAGAGAATGAGTGAATTGTAAGTAGCTCATTAGGTGAACTTGGTCGAATGGCTAAGTGTCGGATGAGTTTTCCCGACATCAGTCGACTGCCATGGAATGGCAGTCGACTGCTCAGAGTCGAATGGGTTCGACTGGTATCTGACTGATGGGTTTATGCCCAGCAGTCGACTGCCATGGAATGGCCGTCGACTGCCAGAGGATGTTGCGGTCACAGAACCACTCATAGGCGACTGAGCAGTCGACTACAGAAGCAGTAGTCGATTGATGAGGTCCATCAGTCGACTGCCAAGTGTTCCGTTGGACTACAACAGTCGGGATCCGACGTGTTCAGAGGTCATTGGAGTGGCGGCAGTCAACTACCAAGGGCAGCAATCGACTGGTGGCGGCCAACGGGAAGAAATCAGCCCTCTCTATAAAAAGAGAGGGTGTGGGCTTTTGGATGGCTTATGCTCATATCCCAAATGATCATCCAAGTGCCCCACAAGCTTTAAACTCTTCTTACTTGCTTTTACTGTTGGATCGAGCGGATCGCTAGAGGGGGGGGGGGTGAATAGCGATAGAAATTTTTCGTTCAAAATCGTTCGTTAAAATGTGAGTAGACACAACGGAAGATAAAAACAAAACAAGCGATACAATAGACACAAGGGTTTTACTTGGTTCGTAGCCGAAGGCTACTACTCCAAGGCCGTAGTGGTCCTTGACCACGTACGGAGGGCAAACTACTAAAGAACTCCTCCTCGTTGGAGGTAGGAGTTAGACGGATACACAAAATGACAAAAGCTCGAGGTAGAGGGACACTCCCCCTCTCCTCATTATAATGAAAGCTTTACTAAAAAATAAACTGAAATACAATTTAAACTTTCGTTACCGACGACTTCAAAGGTTGGAGGTTGAAGCTCTAGTCGTCGTCTCGGCAGCGCTTCGTCGTAGGGATGTCGGAGAGTCAGAGCGTATCGGAAGCACTTGGAAGCCTTTTTAATTGATGAAAAACCCTAAGACAAGCCCTCCTTTTATAACCTTTGAGCCCCTCATCGAATGGGTCTTCAATCAATCACAAATGGACACAAAACCTCCTTGAAATGGGGTGATAAGCCTTGACTCCTCGAAGCTGATCATTGACCATCAGTCGACTGATGAAGGGTAGTCGAGTCCTCCAAGCTGGCAGTCGACTGATGCTAGCTGCAAGGCAAAGTTAGCTCAAAGAAAACATTATTTTGATGGCCTTCGACCGTCCGATCTCGACTTAGACCATCGATGGGATGTCTTTGGTCAGATCTACGCTTAAGACCATCCCAGTAAGGAGGATACGACCTCACTTACGCTCGCACACACGAGCTTACCCCGATACTTATCATGTCGCTTTTGCTTCCGGCCTTCCACTCGATTCCTTCAGCTCCCTCCGAAGTCACTCGAGTGTCGCCCGACCACCACGGCTTCCTCCGGGTGTCGCTAGCCTTCAGCTCCAGCTATAGCAATCTTCTGCACACTCGATTCAGCTCGTGAGATAACGACGTGAGCTTAACTTTGTATCATTTACTATAATCAAAACTCAGGTTCGACTTAGGTGCCTACTGCACCAACAATCTCCCCCTTTTTGATTTATGGCAAACCCACATACAAAGTTAAGTAAATAGCAAGCATGAAGAATAATGTGCATTAGAAACAAACAAGAAATAAAGAAGATTAAGTTGGAGTAGTAAGGATTTTCTTCAAGTACTCCCCCTTGAGGAAACCTCCCCCTTGACCGAGGGTGAGTCTTGAAGAAAGACCTTAATCCTCCCCCTTGAGGGTTGCTTTAAGTAATTACTTAAAGTTGGTCTTAGTAAAACGTTTAAGTTAAGAGTTCTTCTTAACTTGGCCCTTTCTCCCCTTTAAGTAAAGCATTAACGGCATAATGTTTACGTTGACGGCACACATAAGTTTAAGTTAAGAATTCTCTTAACTTGGCCTTTACTTCCTTTTGTTAAAAGTTAAATAAGTTTTCAAAAACTTAGAGTTAACTTTTGGTTTAAATATGAAGTAAGAGTTAAGTTAAAAAAAATTTGACCCCTTAACTTTGGCCTTTTTCTCCCCCTTTTGCCATATATCGAAAAGAGTGAGGGTGTGTGTGGAAAACAAAAATAAGTGTTAAATTTAAAGTCCAAGCATGTTCCACATTATTTTGAAAATAATATACTGAAAATAAGTTCATCTATAAAATATTCGACTCATATTTTGCTTGATTGATATGAAAGATCAACCAGTCCTGGTTAGAGTCGGTTAGTATGTATGATTATACTCCATGGTTCATAGCGATGCACTAGCTCTACATCTGGAACCAGGAGTAAGGTCCTAACATCTCACGCCCATCTACATGGCTAAGTACACAAACACATTAGTCCTATGTGTTGTGAGATGTATTGGCTCCTTAAATCTATAGGTGCATGATATCTAAGGTATGTCCTATGCTAGTTCCATAAAAATGAAAATTTAAGAAATAGTAGTAAGAAAATATAATTTGTAAGTTCCTATTCTACTATGCACATGCCTAATTTTCGTCTTAATAGACTAAATTCGGCTTCGGGTAGGGGTTTAGTAAATAGGTCTGCTAAGTTAGACTTTGATTCGACGTATTTGAGTTGTATGGCTCCGTTGGCCACATGTTCTCGAATGAAATGGTGTTTGACCTCTATATGTTTGGTCCTAGAGTGACATATTGGATTCTTAGTAAGATTAATTGAACTAATGTTATCTACGTGAAGTTTTGTGTTCATAAAGTCTAACTTGAAATCGCGGAGAGTGTGCTTCATCCAAAGAAGCTGAGTGACACACTCACCCATCGCGATGTATTCGGCTTCGGTGGTAGATAAGGCAACACAGTGTTGCTTCCTACTGCACCAACTCACTAGACTCGAGCTAAGAAGTTGACAATAACCACTCGTTCTCTTTCTTTCGAGCTTACTACCGGCATAGTCCGAATCAGAGTAGTCGGTTAGTTCGAACTCAGTAGATCTAGGGTACCAAATACCGACATTAAGTGTACCCTTTAGATATCTAAGGATACGCTTGACTAGAGTTAGGTGAGACTCCTTGGCACCGGTTTGGAACCTTGCGCACATACTTACTGCAAATAGGATATCAGGTCAGCTTGTAGTTAAGTAAAGGAGACTCCCTATTATGCTCCTATAGTATTTTAAATCAATTGAGTTTCCGATTAAATCTTCTTCTATATTCACATTAGTTGCCATTGGGGTATTAATAATTTTAGCGTCTTGCATTCCAAAGCGTTTAATTAATTCCCTAGTATATTTGCGTTGATGTAGGTATATTCCATCTTTAGTTTGTTTAATTTGTAGACCTAAGAAGAAACTTAACTCGACTACTAAATTCATTTCAAATTCACTTTCCATAAGTGAAATGAACTCATTTAGTAGGATTGAGTTGGTGGTTCCGAAAATAATATCATCTACGTAGATTTGGGCTATGAATATGTCTTTACCTAAGGTTTTTACGAAAAGGGTTGGGTCAACTACACCTTGGTTAAAGCCTTTGGACTTAAGATAAATCGAAAGTCTCTCGTACCAAGCTCGAGGAGCTTGTTTAAGTCCATAAAGAGCTTTCTTTAACCTAAGGACATGATCGGGTTTGTCTAAACTTTCGAAACCGGGGGGTTGACTAACGTAAACTTCTTCTTTAATGTATCCATTTAAGAATGCAGATTTCACATCCATTTGAAACAATTTAAATCCTCGATGTGCTGCATATGCTAATAGCATTCGAATGGACTCTAATCTAGCTACTGGGGCATAGGTCTCGTCGTAATCTAAACCTTCGACTTGACTAAACCCTTTAGCAACTAGTCTAGCTTTATTTCTAACTACTTCACCTTTATCATCAATTTTATTTCTAAATACCCACCTTGTCCCAATGATTGTTTTATCTTTAGGTGGTGTACTAATTCCCATACTTCGTTCCTAGTGAATTGAGCCTACTCTTCTTGCATTGCAATAATCCAATCGGGATCAAGAAGAGCTTGGTCAATAGTTTTGGGTTCAATTTTAGAAATCAAAGATATTTGACTAAGGTTTCTGTATGAGGCTCTAGTTCGAACTCCTAGACTTGGATCACCTATCACTTGGTCGATAGGATGATTCGTTTGGGTCCTAGTTGGATTTGGGTTTGAGTCTACAACTTGATCCATAGGATGGCTTGTTTGAGTTCTAGTTTGGTTGGAGTCATCTATCACTTGGTCGATAGAGTGACTTGGTTGACTTAGGTTAGGATTAACACTAGACCTGATCTCCGGATCAGAGTTAGGTCTAGTATGAGTCGGCTCGCTAATTGGGGTTGCCGGGGGTTTTGTAGGTTCGTGTCCTTCATCAAATACTACATTGATAGTCTCCTCGACTCTAAGGGTGTCGTGGTTATATACTCTATAAGCTCTGCTTGTAGTTGAGTATCCTAGAAAGATTCCGGTCGTGGTTTTGGATGTAAATTTCCCTAGGTAATCCTTAGTGTTTAGGATATGTACCTTACATCCAAATACCCTAAAGTACTTGATGTTAGGTATTTTATCGTGATAAATCTCGTATGAGGTCTTAAGGTGCCTCTTTACCATAAGGATTCTATTTTGGACATAGCATGTCGTACTCACGGCTTCCGCCCAAAACCTATCGGGTAGGTTATACTCATTTAACATTGTCCTAGCGGCTTCTTGTAGGGTTCTATTTTTGCGTTCTACTAGGCCATTTTGTTGTGGAGTTCTAGGGCAAGAGAACTCGTGGTGGTATCCATTTAGGTTACTGAGTGTAAACCTATGGTTTTAATTCACCACCATGATCATCCTAAGTCTTTTGATTTTAATGCTTTGTTGATTTTCTATTAACTTAAATAGATTGATTAATTGATCTAGGTATATCATTTTGTGTTTGATGAACCTAACCCAAGTAAATCTAGAATAGTCATCAATTATGACTAGCGAACTTACTTCCGCTATGACTTAGCTCCGTGTGAATCAAATAGATCCATGTGTAGGAGCTCAAGCACACTTTTTGTTCGTTCTTGACTAGTTAGTTGATGTTGTGTCCTAGATTGTTTACCTTGTTGACAAGCATTACATATTTTATTATCCAAGTTGTTGAGGTTAGGCAAACCTCTGACTAAATCACTCTGACTCATCTTGTGGATGAGTCTTGGGTGTGAGTGACCGAGTCGTCGGTGCCACAACCACGATTCCTCTTGCCGTGTCATAAGACACTTAGTTGAGGAGTTAGTTAAGTTGATAGTGTAAATGTTGTTATTTCTAGTCCCTTTAAGAATTGTTTTAGAGGTTTCGTTTGTATTAATTACGCATTCATTTTCTAGAAATATGACCTTATAGTTATTATCACACAATTGGCTTACACTAAGTAAATTATATTGAAAATTTTCTACTAATAAAACATTTTGAATAACAAAATTTGAATTGAGCTCAATATCACCTGATCCGATGATTTTGAGCTTGCCGTTATTTCCGAAGGCTACCGATCCTTGTCGTTTGAATCGAAGCTTCGAAAACTTGAGTTGATCCCCGGTCATGTGTCGGGAGCAACCACTATCCAACATCCATTGATCCTACACGCAAGGTAGTTGGATCGGATATTGGATTTATTAAAAATTGGTTGAAGATTATTAACCTAAATCATCTCACCCATGTCTATATGATCAAAAATGTTAATCCTATATGTTCTTGTGAGATGACTTCCAATTTTTTAGTTGAGTTAAGTTTAATGACTTAAACACTTGTCAACCTTGCGTTAGATTCGGATTTGACCTTAGGCTCATCAAGTCACCTTTTCAAGATCATGGCTTCCAGGTCGTGGCGAGGCACAAAGGCCTTCTTTGATCGGAACAATGACCACTTCCTTAGACAAAGCCATTTTCAAGAAAATAGAGACTTGACTCACCTAAGACCACTTCCTGGTCTAACTAGTCTAGGATACGGCGAGGTAGCTTCAGCTAGTTCCGCTTGGTCAAGTGCACCGAACTAGATACGTCTTATCTAGCCCGAATACACAAGACTCCGCTTTCCTAGCGTACTATCATCTCGCCGCGTCCTAGTACTATGTTATCATGTATTGACGCGTTATAGTCCTATCTAACCATTCTAAAAAGGAAAATCAAACTAAATAAAAACCTAAGCATGCAATTTCTAAGTTAAAACACAAACAAATTTCGTACTAGCTCCCCCTGGACCGTTGAATCGATTCGGTCTCTCCACATAGTGGATTTGGTCCTTGGGAACCCAGTACTGGTTTGATCCTAAGTTTGAAATCATGGTGGTCTTAGGGACCCATGCTTGGACACATTTTCTATGTCTACTTACGATTGACATATACGACTTATTGGTCGTGTTTGAGCTAAACCCTAGCCCGGCCTTGTTGTACACGGCCCTTTGCGATCCAAGTAGGAGGTCAAGTCCTTTGGATCCCAAAGTAAACCTTTCCAACGTATTCCTAAGATCTTCGACTTGACTTTTCAAGAGTGAGTTCTCAACTTCGAGTTTTTCAACTCGAGTTTAGTCCTTCTCTTGAACTTGACTAGTCGAAGAGGTTAGGGAGACCTCGTGTTTGAGGAGTTTAACTTTCTCAACCAGGGTCTCGACCTTGGACTCGGACTTAGCTAACTTTTTATTTAAAAACTTAATTGCACTATAAAGAGTAGTAATAAGAGACCGACTTACCTTGAGTGTATCTTTTGAACCGGATGCGTATCCATGGCTTGTCTTGAATAGTGTTTCGTAGTCCGACTCGTCTTCGGTTTCTGATTCTGGTTCCGGTTCCGACTCTGTCTCCGATTCCACCGGTTTAGCCATAAGGACTCGATCGTTGTCTTCTTCCTCGGAGGCTTCTTCCCAAGTAGCGTTGAGTGCCTTTTTATGTTTTGGTGTCTTGCTCTTGAGTTTTGGGCACTCGGACTTAATGTGTCCAAACCTGTTGCATTCATAACATCTTATGTTTGAACTTTTAGGCTTACATTCGTTGGGTCGAGTGACGGCTCATTTTCGGCCCTTGACTATCCTCCGAACTAGGTTGACTAGTTCGGCTTCCATTTCCGAGTCGACCTCCGAATCCGACTCATCCTCTTCTTCCTTCGGGGGTGGCTTGCTTGCGGTTTTCTTCCTCGAACCTGCAAAAAGTGCTATACCCTTCTCGGGTTCCGAGTTAGACTGCTCATGAAGTTCGAAATTAGAAAAAAGTTCATCTAACCTAAGTTTAGAAAGATCCTTGGAGACCTTGTAGGCATCAACCATGGATGCCCACAAGGTAGTCCTCGGAAAAGAGTTTAGAACATATCTTATAAGGTCGCGGTTTTCGACCTTTTGCCCGATTGCGTGTAGGTTGTTGACTATGTCTTGGACACGGGCGTGGAGTTACGTCGCGGACTCGTGTTCCTGCATTTTTAGGTTATATAGTTTATTGAATAGAAGATCACGCTTACATACCTTGGCTTCATCGGTCCCTTCGTGTAGCTCCACTAGTTTTGTCCAAAGATCCTTTGCGCTTATGAAGGGGCCGACGCGATTTAGCTCCTCCTTGGATAGGCCGCATTGAAGGATTTGAGTTGCCTTATCGTCGGCTTCGACTTGTCTTTTTGTCGCAATGGTCCATTGGTCATAATCCAAGGATTCACCCACTTCGTTAGTCGGAAGTGTGAATTTCGTTTGGATTATGATCCACATCTCGATTTGGGTTTTAAGAAAGCATTCCATCCGACCCTTCCAATAACGGAAGTCATCTCCGTTGTAAAACGGAGGTTGGACGGTGCTAAAACCCTCGAGATGGGCCATTTGGAAGGAAAACCTTGCACAAAAAAATACAAAAAACACGAAAAAGGGTTCCAAGACTTCGCCTTGGATTAGTGGTGCAGAAAATAAAAAGAAACAAACGAGAAATAGAAAGTTAAGCAAAGAAATAAGAAACTAAATAAAAAGTAAGTACTCACAACCTTTGATGTCCCCGAAAGGATACTAAACGTTGATTTTTGAAGATAAAAACAGCTTGTTATGGGGGTAAACCCCAGTAAGAACTGTAGATCTCTCAGAGAGCTTCGATTTGGTGGGTAGATCGTTTCGTGAGTCCCCTTGTAGCAAAAGTTATGCTCGTTTGATCGTGAGGTACTCCGAAGGCGATTAGTACTTGCAAAAAACACAACCAAAAACTATGTACCAAGACTTGGTCTTGGATTAGTAGTGTGGGAGAAATCTTAAAACAATAAATACGAAAATAAAATTACTCGATTGGTGGTTGCACCGAATCTGAGCGCCCCCGGCTCTGATACCAATTGTTGGATCGAGCGGATCGCTAGAGAGGGGGGGGTGAATAGCGATAGAAATTTTTCGTTCAAAATCGTTCGTTAAAATGCGAGTAGACACAGCGGAAGATAAAAACAAAACAAGCGAGACAATAGACACAAGGGTTTTACTTGGTTCGTAGCCGAAGGCTACTACTCCAAGGCCCTAGTGGTCCTTGACCACGTACAGAGGGCAAACTACTAAAGAACTCCTCCTCGTTGGAGGTAGGAGTTAGACAGATACACAAAATGACAAAAGCTCGAGGTAGAGGGACACTCCCCCTCTCCTCGTTATAATGAAAGCTTTACTAAAAAATAAACTGAAATACAATTTAAACTTTCATTATCGACAACTTCAAAGGTTGGAGGTTGAAGCTCTAGTCGCTGCCTCTAGGCTGTCGTAGGGATGTCGGAGAGTCGAGCGACGGGCACTTGGAAGCCTTTTTAATTGATGAAAAACCCTAAGATAAGCCCTCCTTTTATAGCCTTTGAGCCCCTCATCGAATGGGTCTTCAACCAATCACAAATAGACACAAAACCTCCTTGAAATGGGGTGATAAGCCTTGACTCCTCGAAGCTGATCATTGACCATCAGTCGACTGATGGCCATCATCAGTCGACTGATGGTAGCATCACCGAGTGCCGACGAGATAAACGATCGATGAATGAAGAGCGTCCAAGTCGGTAGTAGTAGATCGTGATGCTAGCTGCAAGGCAAAGTTATCTCAAAGAAAACATTATTTCGACGGCCTTCGACCGTCCGATCTCGACCTAGACCATCGATGGGATGTCTTTGGTCAGATCTATGCTTAAGACCATCCCCGTAAGGAGGATACGACCTCACTTACGCTCGCACACACGAGCTTACCTCGATACTTACCATGTCGCTTTTGCTTCCGGCCTTCCACTCGATTCCTTCGGCTCCCTCCGAAGTCACTCGAGTGTCGCCCGACCACCGCGGCTTCCTCCGGGTGTCGCTAGCCTTCAGCTCCAACTATAGCAATCTTCTGCACACTCAATTCAGCTCGTGAGATAACGACGTGAGCTTAACTTTGTATCGTTTGTTGAGTTTCCGGCACCGCGGCGTGTGTGTGTTCGATCATGTTTCGTAAACATGAGCACAGCGGAAGCAATTAAAAATAATAAATCTATATTTATTACAACACACACAACACACACATGCTATTACAACAAGTGTAGACATAACCGTAAATTAAAATTTGCAATAAAAGAAATTATCTACGTTATACCTTTCGTATGACGTGTAGCAGGAACGGCATCAACCGGAACGATCCTCGTAAGAATCGTCTCTATCCGTATCCACGCCGAGCTCCTCGGGATGACTTCGCTAAGTCACGAGCTTCGTCTTCGTACGGGTTACTAGCCTCGTGTTGAAGACGACGTGATCGAGAGATGATCATGATCCGAATCCAAATTCGGATCCTAAAACGAGTTCTCAAAACTCGCTTCTCCGGAGAGGTATTCGTCAACCAATTGACGAATCCTTCGTCCTCCACCTCAGAGGATTACCGGAGATCAAATCCCCGGTAAGTTAGCCGCTGTCGGAGCACTAACCGTCGTCCAAACGACGCTCCGACGAGAGGAGGAGAAGCTGTCCAGAAAACTGGACAGCTTGGTGGAGGATATAGGCGCCGGCCAACCAAGGAAAGAAAAGCCTCACCTTGATGCCAAACCTATAGGGGATCACCGGAGGGTCGCCGGAGTGTTCACCGGCTGAAGCTTGGTCGCCGGCAATGACTTGGACGGCGGCACAAAGGCTGGGCGGCGGCACTTAGGGTTGGGCGCCGAATTCACCAACAAGGGGTGGGCGGCAACTCTATGTTGGGCGGCAACAACTTGATTAGGGTTTTTGGATTAGGGTTTAAGCCCTATTTTATAGAGAACTAATTCTCTTAATGGTTAATGGATCATATCCATAAAGCCCGTTAACCCGCTCCATTAAGATAAGTTAAAATAAACCAAACCATGATGGTCTATTTTAAGTTAAAACGAACCGAACCAACCTTTGGTTCATTCGTTTAATATAAACCAAACCCTTTGGTTTATTCTCATCCATTGGATTAGAACCAAACCATTTTGGTCCATCCATTATGTCTTCATAAGACACGGCCCATCCACGCTTCCATTGCGACTGAAACAATTTCATGCTCGCTTTATGTTTGGTCCAACCAAACATAGTTTCTCTCGGTCTGAGAATCTCATTCTCAAGCTCGTTTTAAATCCTTTGGATTACACTCGTTGTGCGTGTGACCAAATAGGTTCTCGGTTTATGTTGGCCGTCTATAATTAACCATTAATTATAGAACGATCATGAGTGGCACCTAGTAGTACATCATGATCCCCCCAATTAACCAAAAGATCAACGGTTGATCCGAACTATTTCGAAACCCTTCAAGAGCTCGAATGAATCGTGCCCCATTCCCTTCACTCATCTTATACCCACTTGGTTGTGATATGGTCTATTGTGTCTCCCACTAGGTCGACTACGCCACACCTAGCCCAAGTATCATTTCCTCGCCCCAGTTCTAGTTACTCCACATGTATCAAGAGTACCTTACTCTAAACATGTAATGCTTTGGCCAAAGACTTTAGTAACAATCCGACGAGAGGCCATGGGTATACATCTCCTCGCAAGGAGTGGTGAATCCTTTATAGGCTATTCAAACACCTTCGATCACTTCGACTTATACCCAATCATCCCGGGTCCACATCTCCTTAGAGATGTTTGCTTAAGATGTCAAAGCATAAGTCTCCATGATCAAGATGACTTGAATACCGCAAGTCAAAGGTGTTAGTAATATATGAGAGATGTCCTAAGGCAATCGCCTTATGTATGAACCATTTATATGATAAATGAAGATTCACTATTTGAGTATACATGTTTAATGTATTTGATTGGATCTTAAACTCATTTACTGAATGTCCACGATGCGATTCACAGCATGAGAGAATTTATGATTGGATCACAACTAGTGAGTATCTCTACATGTGTAATTGTGATGTATCGGAATTATCCCTAGTCGATGAATTGATGGATTTGGACACCATCAATTCTGTCGAGGCTAGCACGAGGTATACTCCTTGGTGTATCCAAGCAGCTGATTCTCACTGGCTGGAGACATTGTGATGTCCGGAGTTAATCGTGGATGCTAGTTATGGTAACTAGTTCATTGGAGTGACCAGCCGTAAGACTTCATATGGTTCTCTGCATATATAGATATGTCAATGAAGTTCTTTCTGTGGCTTAAGTGCGATGTTCCTTTGACTTGCGGTATTCAAGTCATCTTGATCATGGAGACTTATGCTTTGACATCTTAAGCAAACATCTCTAAGGAGATGTGGACCCGGGATGATTGGGTATAAGTCGAAGTGATCGAAGGTGTTTGAATAGCCTATAAAGGATTCACCACTCCTTGCGAGGAGATGTATACCCAAGGCCTCTCGTCGGATTGTTACTAAAGTCTTTGGCCAAAGCATTACATGTTTAGAGTAAGGTACTCTTCGATACATGTGGAGTAACTAGAATCCGTAGGACGAGGAAATGATACTTGGGCTAGGTGTGACGTAGTCAGCCTAGTGGGGACTGACACAATAGACCATGTCCTGAACCAAGTGGGTATAAGATGAGTGAAGGGAATGGGGCACGATTCATTCGAGCTACTGAAGGGTTTCAGAAATAGTTCTGGATCAACCATTGATCTTTTCGATTAATTGGGGATCATGATGTACTACTAGGTGCCACTCATGATCGTTCTATAATTAATGGTTAATTATAGACGGCCAACATAAACCGAGAACCTATTTGGTCACACGCACAACGAGTGTAATCCAAAGGATTTAAAACGAGCTTGAGAATGGGATTCTCAGACCGAGAGAAACTATGTTTGGTTGGACCAAACATAAAGCGAGCATGAAATTGTTTCAGTCGCAATGGAAGCATGGATGGGTCGTGTCTTATGAAGACATAATGGATGGACCAAAATGGTTTGGTTCTAATCCAATGGATGAGAATAAACCAAAGGGTTTGGTTTATATTAAACGAATGAACCAAAGGTTGGTTCGGTTCGTTTTAACTTAAAATAAACCATCATGGTTTGGTTTATTTTAACTTATCTTAATGGAGCGGGTTAACGGGCTTTATGGATATGATCCATTAACCATTAAGAGAATTAGTTCTCTATAAAATAGGGCTTAAACCCTAATCCAAAACCCTAATCTATTTTGGCCGCCCAACCTAGTTGCCGCCCACCCCTTGTTGGTGAATTCGGCGCCCAACTACAAGCTGCCGCCGCCCAGCTTTGTGCCGCCGTCTAAGACCCTTGCCGGCGTCCAAGCTCCAGCCGGTGAACCTCCGGCGACCCTCCGGTGATCTCCTATAGGTTCGGCATCAAGGTGAGCTTTTTCTCTCCTTGTTTTGGCCGGCGCCTACTCCTCCACCAAGCTGTCCAGTTTTCTGGACAGCTTCTCCTCCTCTCGTCGGAGCGTCGTTTGGACGACGGTTAGTGCTCCGACAGCGGCTAACTTACCGGATATTTGATCTCCGGTAATCCTCTGAGGTGGAGGACGAAGGATTCGTCAATCGGTTGACGAATACCTCTCCGGAGAAGCGAGTCTTGAGGACTTGTTTTAGGTCCGAATTTGGATTCGGATCGTGATCATCTCTCGATCACGTCGTCTTCAACACGAGGCTAGTAACCCGTACGAAGACGAAGCTCGTGGCTTGGCGAAGTCATCCCGAGGAGCTCGGCGTGGATACGGATAGAGACGATTCTTACGAGGATCGTTCCGGTTGATGCCGTTCCCGCTACACGTCATACGAAAGGTATAACGTAGTTTAATTTCCTTTTATTGCAAATTTTAATTTACGATTATGTCTACACTTGTTGTAATATGCATGCGTGTGTTGTGTGTGTTGTAATAAATATAGATTTATTATTTTTAATTGCTTCCGCTGTGCTCATGTTTACGAAACATGATCGAACACACACATGCCGTGGTGCCGGAAACCCAACAGTGGTATCAGAGCCCAGGTTGTGTTTCGACATAATCGTAAAATAGTTTTGTGATAGTCATAATGTATTTCTGGAAATTTTCTAATTTTGGAAATTTAGAAGTATTTATGGAAATTTTTCAATTTTGGAAAGTCTAGAAGTATTTATGGAAATCTTCCACTTTTGGAAAGTTGGAAGTATTTATGGAAATTGATATTTTCCATAAATAAAATATTTGATTAGATTCTGGAAATTTGTTTCCTAATTTAATCATGATTTGATTTGGGAAATCAAATTTTAAAATATTTTATTTCCATAAGTAGTTTTAATGATTTAGGAAATTGGTTTCCTAAATAGATTTTCCTTAATCAAATAATTCCATGAATAAAATATGTGATTAGATTTGGAAATTTGTTTCCTAATTTAATTATGATTTGATTTGGAGAATCAAATCTTAAACATATTTTATTTCCATAAATAGTTATGACAGATAAGGAAATATATACATGACATAATTGTATGCCATGTAATTGCATTAGATGCATAACATTATGCCATGCGTGTCGTGACATGTAGATGTATGCCATGTATGTCATGCCATGTAGATAATAGTTATTTGCATGCAAAGAGGATGAGACATAAAAACCCAAACTCAATATTAAAGCCTACACCTTCCATTAATATGGTTAGAACCAGAGTTCTGTTTCTTGTTTGGGTTGTTGGACTCACTCCAAGCCCGGCTCGAACCTGAACATGTTCAAATCATTGGAATAGTTTAACTCTAATATGGTAAGAGTCAATCGTTAGTTTGGGTTGTTGGACTCACTCCAAGCCTGGCTAATTGGTTGAATGCGCTCTAACCATATTAAAACTATTTCGCGATTAATGGGTCGGCTTTAACTTGGAGCATCGATTTGTTGGACTCACTCCAAGGTCGATGTGAAGAGAGGTGAAGTTGGGTGCCATGCATATGATGCATACTTGTTAATGTGTTAACAACCCAATGTATGTGTAAACATTCAATTAGTTGATAGCACATTGTGATAGTTACATATACATGATATGTAATCGGTATACTTGATACCCACCATCATAGCTAAGAATGGCTTGTTGGACTCACTCCAAGGTTGTTCTTATCTATGATGGATATCAGCCCATTCGGAGATGGACCTACGATCTCCCGAAGTGATTTTAAGGGTTTTTGAAATTCGAAAAATGAATGGGATTTATAAATGTATATTGATGCATTTTAAAATCATCTTTCTCATATATGCTCGTTTTGTATTTCTAAGTTAATATATTGATCATGATGTGTTTGAGTTTATGCTCCATTTTAGATTCAAATAAATTGACTGGGCCGAACTTCTTGGACTAGCTTAGAAACTTGAGAATTGTTCTCAAGGTGGAAAAGCTTGCGTATGTCCTCGAAGCGCCTCTTCCCGCCCATCCTAGTGACAATGCAACTCTGGACCAATTGTTGGCCTATCAGAAACATGTGAGTGATTCTGAACAAATGAGTTGCATCATGCTAGCCACGATGGAACCCAAGCTACGAAAGCAGCATGAGCATATGGATGCTCATATCGTAGTCCTTCATCTTTGTGAGTTGGTTGATGAGCAAGTGAGATTCGAAAGGTTCGAAGTCTCAAAGCTCCTCTTCACCTCTGAGATGCTAGGAGGTTCATCTGTGGTACTGCTCAATATGCTGAAGACTGTGGAGTCTTCTGAGAAGCATGAGCAGGGGACGGTGCTGTTAGTTGATTCCTCGAAGAAAGGTTCTAAGAGGAAGTCAAAGGAACAGCAGAAGGGAAAGAAGAGAAGGGCTAAGAAGGTAGAACTAGCACAAAAGGAAACTTGCCATCATTATGGCAAGGAGAGCCATTTGCGAAGAAAGTGCAAGATTTATCTTGAGTCCGTGAAGAAGGATAAGACATCGGATGCCCCATCTTCTTCAGAAATCTTCTTTATTGATCGTCATTCTATTTTCTCAGACACTTGGGTATTTGATACTGGGTGTGGCTCACATATATGTAATGACATACATGGGCTAAGGAATAGAAGAAGACTCGTCAAGGGAGAGTCAAATTTGCGTGTTGGGAATGGAGCAAAGGTTGCTGCACTCGCCATCGGAACGTATTTGTTGAAACTCCCTGCAGGACTTGTCTTAGAACTGGACAATTGCTTTTATATTCCTTCGTTGATAAAGAACATCATTTCTATTTCTTGTTTAAATAGAAATGGTTTCCATTTGACGTTTAGTAACAATTGTTGTTACATAACTTTGAATGGGGTTCTTTATGGGACTGGAACTTTAAGCAATGGTGTTTATACGTTGGACGTATCCAGTGACATTTGCAATATCAAAGCGAGCAACAAGCATGCTCGAAAGGATAATCAAATAGACTCCTAAATGTGGCATTGTCATCTTGGCCATGTAAGCAAGAAACGCATGTCCGAATTACACCGATGTGGAATTCTGGAATCGTTTGAATTGGATTCATACGATACATGCGAATCATGCTTAAAAGGCAAGATGACTAAGTTACCTTTTACGGGAAAAGGTGAACGAGTGGGAGAGTTACTAGGACTAATACATACTGAGCCCAAGTATCATTTCCTCGTCCCCACTAGGCTGACTACGTCACACCTAGCCCAAGTATCATTTCCTCGTCCTACGGATTCTAGTTACTCCACATGTATCGAAGAGTACCTTACTCTAAACATGTAATGCTTTGGCCAAAGACTTTAGTAACAATGACGAGGCCATGGGTATACATCTCCTCGCAAGGAGTGGTGAATCCTTTATAGGCTATTCAAACACCTTGATCACTCGACTTATACCCAATCATCCGGGTCCACATCTCCTTAGAGATGTTTGCTTAAGATGTCAAAGCATAAGTCTCCATGATCAAGATGACTTGAATACCGCAAGTCAAAGGAACATCGCACTTAAGCCACAGAAGAACTTCATTGACATATCTATATATGCAGAGAACCATATGAAGTCTTACTACCGGTCACTCCAATGAACTAGTTACCATAACTAGCATCCACGATTAACTCGACATCACTATGTCTCGGCCCGGTGAGAATCACCGCTTGGATACACCAAGGAGTATACCTCGTGCTAGTCTCGACGAATTGATGGTGTCCAAATCCATCAATTCATCGACTAGGATAATTCCGATACATCACAATTACACATGTAGAGATACTCACTAGTTGTGATCCAATCACAAATTCTCTCATGTGAATCGTATCGTGGACATTCAGTAAATGAGTTTAAGATCCAATCAAATACATTAAACATGTATACTCAAATAGTGAATCTTCATTTATCATATAAATGGTTCATACATAAGGCGATTGCCTTAGGACATCTCTCATATATTACTAACATCGTTTACTATAATCAAAACTCAGGTTCGACTTAGGTGCCTACTGCACCAACATTTACTTCATTTCTATTGTAAGAAGAGTGATCTTGATTTGTAAAGGTTACCTCTACCAAGCTTGGTGCAAAGGAGAGACCAATAGTGGATTGGTTTTGGCGGAGTGATTCACCGAGGACGAATCAGGGACCGTGGATTAGCGGCGTAGCCGTAAACCACGTTATACTCTCTTGTTAGCATTGTTTGTATTATTCTTTGTTCATTTTCTTGTCTTTATTAGTATTCTGCTTGCGCTAACAATTGTGTAGACGAGCAAATTCCACCATCCAACGACAAAGGGCTATTCACCCCCCTCTAGCCGGCCGATCAATCCCCAACAAGTGGTATCAGAGCCAAGGAAAGCTTGTCGAGGACTAACCGCCACAACAAGCACATTCAAGAATGGTCGGCTCTAATATTCATCCGCCGAAGTTCGAGGGGGAATTCTCTTGGTGGAAAAAGAGAATGGAGGTATTTTTTGAGACCGATTTTGAAATTCTTTTGATTATGGAAAACGGTTTCGAATTGCCTAGGAATGAAGATGGGGAGTCATTGGAGAAAGCAAGGTGGAGCAAGAGGCAAAGGGAAGAATACTTGGCATATGCAAAGGCCAAGCACCACCTCTACAATGTACTCCCCCAACAAGAGGTGAATAGGATAGGGGAATGCTCTAGTGCAAAGGAGATGTGGGAGAAGCTAGTAGAGCTTCATGAAGGTACCTCGGAGGCCAAACTTGCAAGGAGAGACCTTCTCCGCTCCCAACTATCCAACATAAAATTAGAAAAGGGAGAAAAGGTAACCTCATTGCATTCTAGCTTTAAAGAAATTTTAATTGGGCTAACAAGTGTAGGTGAAAGGCTCTCCAACCGGGATATGGTAATGAAGGCCATAGATGTCTTTCCCCGGTCCTCAAGATGGAGCTCCATGGTGGACTCCTTCTATATGTCCAAGAATTTAGAAGTGAGCACATTGGAGGAGTTCTTCTCGACAATGGAGCTCCACGAAATGAGGCTTGAAGGAATACAAGAAGAGCCAAAGTTTCAACCTTCAAGAGGAGTAGCCTTGATGGCACACAAGGGGAAGAAGAAGATAGAGATCCCCTCCTCCTCCGATGAAGCATCCTCATCCTCCTCCATGGATAGCACGAAAGAAGCCTATATGGTAAGGAGGGTAAGGCGTGCATTAAAAGGTTTTCATTTTAATAAATCTAATGATAGGAGGAGAAGACCAAGGGGAAAGGTAATTTGTTACAATTTCCAAGGAGAGGGACACATAAGGGACAATTGTCCTCTCCTAAACAAGAGCAAAGAAGAGAGGAAGAAGAAAGAAGAAAAGAAGAAGAAAAAGGGGAGCAAAAAGAAGGAAGAAGAGAAGAAGGCCAAAGAAAAGGGGAAGACCAAAGCTTTAAAGGCAAGGACTTGGGATGACCCCTCCTCATCATCTTCATCATCATCGGAAGAGGGGAATGCTTTTCTCACCAACCTTGCCCTAATGGCCTTTGACGACTTGGATTGCTCCTCCTCCGAAAATGAAGGATCAAGCTCAAGTGAGGAGAGCTCTAGTGAAGGGGGAGCTTCATCATCCTCCTCCTCCGAAGAGGAGGACATGGAAACTATGGTAACTAACCTTTCACCTAGTAAAATAGTTTCTATGATTTCTAGTGTCACTAAGGATTTATTTAGAGCTAAAAATAAAAATAAGAGCATGCTAGATCAAATTAAGGACTTAGAAGAAAAATTAGAAAAAGCATGCTTAAATGATAATGATAATATTTCTTCTAGTTTCAATGATGCATGCTCACATGAATATATGCCTTTCAATGTTGATGATGCATGCATAGAAGAAAATAGGGCTTTAAGGGAAAAGGTAGACCACTTGACCAAAGACCTAGAAAAATTTACAATAGGCTCCAACACCTTGAACATGATCATAGGGAGCCAAAGGGCAAGCTTCAACAAGAAAGGCCTAGGATATAAGGAAAAGAAAAATGAAAAGGCATATAAATGTCTAATTGCTAGGGGTCAAGATAAAAAGAAGGTAATAGCTAGAAAATGGATCCCTAAGGAATTTTTAGTGAACCCCATAGGCAAGAATTTATATTGGGTTCCAAAATCCATCTTAAAGGGTTAAGAAAACCCTAGGGTAGTCAACCATATGCAATTTACCTATATCATATGTTGGTTGACTTAGGATGGCAGGACAACGTTTTTGGAATAGTGTTAGGTGATGATAATGCACCTATAAGTAGATAAATCATGCTTTAGGTGATATTTGCTTTATTATCATGATATAATACCTAATGCATGATCACAAATTGATGAATACATGTGTTTCATGATCATAATGTGAAATTCACTCATATATATCCTTATGATCATGTGGATTGTTAGGATGATACTTAACCTTGATAGAATTGCATGAAAATAATAGTTAAGTACATACAAATACCTTTAGGATACATCTCACACTCACAATAGGCTACCTTGATTGAAAACTTAGCATGAGTGAGATGTTAGGATGATACAAATATCCACTAGTGCCTATGGCATTTAGATGGTCATTTAAAGTATCAAAATAGCAATAATAGACCAATCATGGGGAAGGCTTATGTTTAATTCATAGACATATTGCCCAAAGATCATGGTTGGATATTTCATATGTTTTCAAAACAATTTTTTACTTTAAAATCCATATGTTCATGTTTTGAAACAATCCAAAGCAAGACTAATCATGTTTAAGTAAGGGGGAACATATTTAGGGGGAGTTTCAAGTATTAAGGGGGAGAGTTACTAATCATGTTTATTACATGCTTTCCTTTCTTAATGTTTTATCAAATGTTTTTACCTAACTTAAATGGATTGTCACACATCAAAAAGGGGGAGATTGTTAGGGCAATCTCTTGCCATGATAAGGTTTTGATGTGTGTGGCAAAGGGTTTAAGTTAGGGTGTTATTATGGTTTGATATGTGCGTTGGAGTCTTGCAGGACTTAGTAATTCGCACATGGAGTCTTGGCGGGTTCACCACTCACTACCTCGTGCTTGAGTCGGAGAAGGAGCATTGCAGAGTCGTGCGCTTGATGCTGCCGAGGTACCGTCGGACGAGATGACTTGAAGAGAAGCCAAGGAAGCAGACTTCGGAGGCAAGAGACGCGAAGGAGCATTGCAGAGTCGTGCGCCTGATGCTGCTGAGGGACGTGGCCACGAACGAAGAGAGCTTCGGTGAGGGACTTCGAGTGAGATGAGAGAATGAGTGAATTGTAAGTAGCTCATTAGGTGAACTTGGCCGAATGGCTAAGTGTCGGATGAGTTTTCTCGACATCAGTCGACTGCCATGGAATGGAAGTCGACTTCTCTTAGTCGAATGGGTTCGACTGGTATCCGACTGATGGGTTTATGCCCAGTAGTCAACTACCATGGAATGGCAGTCGACTGCCAGAGGATGTCGCGGGCACAGAATCGCCAGAGCCGTCATACCGACGGAGGCGCGACTAACTAATGAGGTCCATCACCGATCGCGCAAGTGTTCCGTTGGACTACAACGGTCGGGATCCGATGTGTTTGGAGGCCGTTGGAGTGGCGGCAATCGATTGCCAAGGGCAGCAGTCGACTGTTGGCGGCCAACGGGAAGAAATCAGGCCTCTCTATAAAAAGAGAGGGTGTGGGCTTTTGGATGGCTTATGCTCATATCCCAAATGATCATCCAAGTGCCCCACAAGCTTTAAACTCTTCTTACTTGCTTTTACTTCATTTCTATTGTAAGAAGAGTGATCTTGATTTGTAAAGGTTACCTCCACCTAGCTTGGTGCAAAGGAGAGACCAATAGTGGATTGGTTTTGGCGGAGTGATTCACCGAGGATGAATCAGGGACCGTGGATTAGCGGCGTAGCCGTGAACCACGTTATACTATCTTGTTAGCATTGTTTGTATTATTCTTTGTTTATTTGCTTGTCTTTATTAATATTCCGCTTACGCTAACAATTTTGTAGACGAGAAAATTCTACCATCCAACGATAAAGGTCTATTCACCCCCCTCTAGTCGGTCGATCGATCCCCAACACCCCGAAGATAAACACAAAAACCGGCGATTCGTATATCATCTATTTCGCGACTAATCGAGGAAAAGAGTTAGGTTGCTTGAACAATAAGTTTGTTCAAGAGACCACTCAAATCGAGTAGCACGATGATAGATTGGTTGCTTGGGTAATCCGTCTTCATCAAGGATTAATTTTTTTTTTAATCCAGGGACATAAATAGGATCGTCATGCACGAGCGACTGAGGCGGGAAGCAATTCCCTAACAAGTGGTATCAGAGCCACAGTTTTCGGTTTTGTATATTTAGGATTCGGTTACTTTTATGCACTTATCATATATTATATGTGTCGGATAATAGTAGGATGTGCATAGGCTAACTTTTTGGTTGTAGGCATAAGATCCAACTATTATGGCCATATGTGTGTGTATGTGATTGGATGTGTGTAATTGTAATATTATTTGAATCCTCGGGGTTGACGAGGCTAGTATTTAATTTTTATAATTAAGTATGGCATTGTTTAGCCACTCTTTTATTTTAGTTTACTTTCGATCTAGATTTCATGTACACTCCTTCGTGGAGTATAGGATGAATGGATGTAAATTAAAATAATTTTTTTCTCGGCTCGGATCTCCGGATGGCTTGTCCATGGCGTAGGGAGGAGCGGACGAGATGGCGACACGACAGGAGGCATATTAGAAAACAAAATCCATAATAGTTGGAAAATATTTTTTTCATATTTATTGCTTCTTGTTTGATATGCGTGTTGTGTGTTTGGAAAATTCCTCAATTTTAAATTGCTAAGTGGGAGAGAGATATTTTTTAAATTCCCATGGCCTCCATTACAATTTGACATGTGATACAAACAAACTTGTGCGTCGGCTCAAAAGTGCCTTCCTCCCCATCGGATGAGTTTGTTTTGCGGATCATAGGGTCAAATATGGTTATAGAAAAATATTTAGGAGCGTGTGTACTTCCCCATCGGAAGGCACATAATCCAAGATAATTGCCTTAGTATCGGGTAATGGTGAACACTTGGATGCAAATAGAAGTATCCTCCCCATCGGAGTCACTGTTTTTATTTATAGGGCCGAAGAGAAACCAACTATTAATTTTATTTGTCAAAAAGTAAGGTTGACAGGATAATAAAATTAATGAGTAAAACCTCCCTTACAAATGTAGAATTCGTATACATCCACACTATCGTGGCATACGATATTCTCAGTGTTTTGAGGTGTTGGTTGATTTTAAAATTTTATTGTTTGAGGAATCAATAAATTTTTGAAATCTAAAGTTTTGATCTATGTGATTCTTAGGTTTTTCTAAAATGACTTTAAACCCACTTGTTGTGATACTAAAGGGAAATAAACTTACTGGACCCAATTATGTTGATTGGAAAAGGAATCTAGATATTGTCTTGACTGCTGAGGAGTACAAGTATGTACTCTTGGAAGAGTGTCCTCCTAAGCCTGTGGATGATTATGGGGAAAAGGAGAAAGAGAGTTATAAGAAGTGGATAAAGGCTGATGAGATGGCGCGGTGTTACATTTTTGGCTTCTATGTCAAATGTATTGGAACATTAACATCAAGCCATGCCTACTGCTTATGACATGATGCTCAATCTCAAGGAACTTTTCGGACACCAGAATCGGGCTGCTAGGCAGGAAGCTATGAGGAACTTGATGACGACAACCATGATTGAGGGAACACCCGTGAGGGATCATGTTCTCAAGATGATGGCTCATTTGAATGAGCTGGAAGTCCTTGGAGCTATGATCGATGGGGAAACCTAGGTCGATATCATTCTCCAATCTCTACCTAGGAGTTTTAAGCAGTTTCGCCTGAATTACAACATGAATAAGAGGTTGTATTCATTGGCGGAGCTTCTGACAAAACTCGAGGGGACAGAGGGACTTTTTCGTCAGAGTGCTCAGGCTCAGGCCATGGTTGCTCAGAAGGTTTTGACTTCTAAGTCGAAAGGCAAGAAGAAGAAGAAACAAGGTGGAGCAAAGGTGGCGGGAGGATCTCAGGGAGGAGTGAAGAAGCCGAAAGGCAAGTGCTTCACTTGCAAGCAGACTAGACATTGGAAGAATGACTGCCCCAACCGAAAGTAGAACAAAGGTATATCTTTTGGTCTAGCCATTGAAACATGTTTAGCGGTGTGTAGATACGGAGCCATCGATCATGTCTAATACTTCAGGGTTCCAAGAAACCAGATTACTAGTGAGGGGAGATTATCTTTGGGCCATACTACGAAGGTAGCGGCTATTACAGTGTGAGATGTTTATTTATCTTTTGATAGGAATAAAACTTTGGTTCTAAAAAATTGCTTTTATGTACCTTTATTTAGAAAGAATTTAATTTCGGTTTCTAAATTTTTTTTGGATGGATATTCTATTTCTTTTAATGACAGAGTTGTTATAAAAAGGAATAGGGAGATTATCTGTTCTGCTGCATTGATAGGAAATTTATATACACTTGAACTAAAAGCTCCCACGATGCAAATAGAAGTAAATAACTCATCTTCTAAATCTAATAAGAGAAAAGAACCTTTGAAAATGAACCAAACGTATCTTTGGCATCTAAGGTTAGGTCATATTAACCTAAGGAGAATTCAAAGGTTGATAGCTAATGGACCTCTGGGTTCATTAGTGGTGGAAGATTTCCCAACCTGCGAATCTTGCTTGGAAGGTAAAATGACCTAGAGGCCTTTTAAGGCCATGGGGTATAGAGCCAAAGATGTGTTGGAATTGGTTCATTCTGATTTGTGTGGTCCTATGTCTATCCAAGCTAGAGGTGGTTTTGAATATTTCGTCTCTTTTATAGACGATTATTCAAGATATGGATACATTTACTTGATGCACCGCAAGTCTGAATGCTTTGACAGGTTCAAAGAATTCAAGGCTGATGTGGAGAAATGTCAAGGTAAAAGTATCAAGACACTACTATCTGATCATGGTGGTGAGTACCTCTTGGGAGAGTTTAGGAATTACTTATCAGAGGTTGGGATTCAATCCCAATTGTCTGCACCTGCACACCCCAGTAGAATGGTGTAGCGGAGTGAAGGAATAGGACTCTTATGGAGATGGTTAGATCGATGATGAGTTATTCTGAGTTACTAGATTCGTTCTAAGGGTATGCTCTAGATACGACAGTGTATATTCTAAACTTGGTACCATCTAAATCAGTGCCTTCTACTCCTATAAAATTGTGGATTGGGCGAAAGCCTAGTCTGAGACATATTCGGATTTGGGGAGTCCAGCACATATGCTGAAGGCAGATGCTGGTAAGTTGGAACCTCGTACAGAAGTGCGCATGTTCGTAGGCTATCCTAGAGGAACAAAAGGTGGTTTGTTCTATAGTCCTAGAGATCAAAGGGTCATCGTTAGCATGAATGTCAGATTTTTAGAGGAAGACTATGTGATAAACCACAAGCCCATGAGTAAGATTGTTCTGGAGGAATTGAGAGGGGAAGTCACTACTTCAATACCACTAGTACAAGAGGATATACCATAAGTGACTGCACCATGTGTCACAGAGGATACACAGGTGATACCTCATCGTAGTGGGAGGGTTGTTAGATAGCCTGATAGATTTATGTTCTTGGGAGAATCTTCTGATTTGGTCTCTGGCAAACAAGAACCTGATCCCTGGACATATGACGAGGCAATCCAAGATAAAGATGCGGTATCTTGGCAAAGTGCGATGAATTCTGAGATAGAATCTATGGATTCAAATCAGGTCTGGAAGCTAGTAGAACCACCTAATGGTGTAAAACCATTGGATGCAAGTGGATCTACAAAAGAAAGAGAGGAATGGACAGGAAGGTTGAGACCTTCAAAGCAAGGCTTGTTGCGAAAGGGTATACTCAGAAAGAGGGTATCGATTATGATGAGACCTTTTCGCTGGTAGTCATGCTTAAGTCTATCCGGATTCTCTAATATATTGCTGCTCATATGGATTATGAGGTGTGGCAGATGGATGTCAAGACAGCTTTCCTTAATGGAATTCTTGAGGAAAACATCTATATGGAGCAACCAGAGGGATTCATTGCAAAGGGAAAAGAGCATCTTGTGTACAAGCTTAATCGGTCCATTTATAGATTGAAGAAAGCTTCGAGATCTTGGAACATCCTCTTTGATGAGGTAATCCAGTCTTTTGAATTTATTCAAAGTCTGAATGAGTCTTGCGTATACAAGAGATGTGACGGAAACGTAATGGTATTTCTTGTACTATACGTAGATGACATTTTGTTAATTGGCAACAATGTCAAGGTGTTATCGGACGTAAGGGTATGGTTGTCCAAACAGTTTGATATGAAGGACTTGGGAGAAGTGGGACACATCCTTGGGATCAAGGTTATAAGGGATCGTAGGAAAAGAATGTTGTGCTTATCTCAAGCTTCATACATAGACACTATTTTGGCTCATTTTAGCATGCAGAACTCCAAGAAAGATTTTCTACCTTTTAGGCATGGAGTACCTTTATCTAAAGAGATGTGACCTAGAACATCAAAAAAGATAGAGGAGATGAAGGCGGTTCCTTATGCTTCGGCAGTAGGAAGCCTCATGTATGCTATGCTATGTACGAGGCCGGATATCTGCTTTGTTGTGGGCATGGTTAGCAGATATCAGAGTAATCCAGGATAGGGACATTGGACTGTGGTAAAGCATATATTGAAGTACCTGAAAAGGACTAGGGATTATATGCTGGTATACTAGGCAGATCAATTACTCCCTGTAAGTTACACAGATTCTGACTTCCAATCAGATAGGGATAACAGTAAGTCTACCTCGGGTTTTGTGTTTACTTTGGGAGGTGGAGCCATTGTTTGGAGGAGTGTCAAGCAAAAATGCGTGGAGGACTCTACCATGGAAGCTGAGTATGTAGTAGCCTCTGAGGCAGCCAAAGAAGTTGTATGGCTTAGGAACTTCTTGATGGACTTGGATGTGATTCCTGGTTTGCCCAGAACTATCACAATTTATTGTGATAACAGTGGTGCAGTTGCAAACTCGAAGGAACCACGAGCCCATAAGGCAAGTAAACACATAGAGCGCAAGTACCACCTGATACGAGAGATCATAAAGAGGGTAGAAGTTGTTGTCGCCAAGATTGCATCAGAGGATTACCTGGAAGATCCTTTCACTAAGGCCTTTCTAGCGAGAGATTTTGATAGGCATGTGGAGGGAATGGGAATCAGATGTATGGCAGTATGAGAACAGCATAGTCATTTAGTATAAGTGGAATATTGTTGGGATGTATACTGAAAAGTCTATCTTTTGTATGAACATCTTTATTTTTGAAATAAGAATCACATGATCATTGTTTGTATATTTATGGTTATGCATATTGTCTGATACATTACATTGTAGATAACATGATATTGTTAGTTATAGCCCTAGAATCAATCATGTGATGGTTGAATAGGGAACATTTTGTATCATATTCTATAAAGGCAAAGGATTGGTTATTATATTTACGTCTTGCTTGTGCCAGCTAAATTAAATATAATAATGCCCTAGAAAAGTAGGTTCTTATCTACAGCACATCAATTGGCAGAATTGATTATGAGAGGCTGTAGAGAACACTTTCCTAAAATGTTCCTAGTCAAGTATTAATATGCAAGGGCAATATTAATACATAAAGACTAGCATGTAGGTCAATTGATGACTTGATCTCACAAGTCATGGATATATGATATCAAGTTGACACATGGGTATATATTAGAGAATATATACTGAACTGACCCGCCATGAGAAAGTTTCATGGATCGTCATATGAGTGTCATAAACTTTCTCATGTGACTATTGGTATGAATAGTCCTCAAACCTGAAGTCACTACGGTTCCCTACATAAGGAGTTATGTACTTTGGTATCACAAATGTCACCCGTAATGTAGGTGGACCATAAAGGCGACATCGGGTATATAACAAATTATGCGGAGGGATGTGAGTGATGTAGATGGGATCTATCCCTCCCATATGACGGGAGTGATATCTGTGAGCCCCTTGATTGAGTAGAACTACTAAAACGCATGGTCATGCTCGAATGAGTCAATATGAGATATTGAGCTCATTTGTTTGAGTTAGTTTACTCAGGGATCAAGAAACACATAGATTGATCGAGGATGACACGGTCTATGCCTCATTGGTCAATCTGATATCAAGGATAGAAGGACACGGTCATACATTAGAGTAGTCACGGAAAGGTTAGTCGGATCTTGACTTATTTCGTAACTTGGGTAGCAATGATGTATTGCTAGATGCCGCTCATTGCTTGTGTATCTAAAAGAGTTTAGATCCACTGTCAACGTTATGAGAGCCTATAGGGTCACACACAAAGAGCATGAAGATTAGAAGAATTAGTGCATTCTAGTTTGACTAGAATAATTTGGGAATAAGCTTAAGTACAAAATGGTTTTTGGACTTTAAGCTTAATGAGAATTTTAGCTTATTGATTTAATGAGATTAATTCAATATGCTAAGCTTATTAATTTAATAAGATTAAATAAATATGTTATCATGATAGCCTAAGCTTAATTGATTTAATAAGATTAATTCAATATGTTACCTTATTGATTTAATGAGATTAATTCAATATGATAACATAAGCTTATTGAATTAATAAGATTAATTCAACATGCATGAATGCCACATAAGCATGCCACCTAAGCATGCCACATAAGCATGCCACCTAAGCTTGATGAGGTGGAAGGAGACAAAGGGTTTTGACCTTTGGAATTTCTCCACATGTGGCCGGCCAAACAAGGAGTGTGATTATTTTTCAATGCAATTGATTGCATTGAATGTGATAGGAGGTGAAAGGTTTTTTCAATCCTATAAAACACTCCATGGGGTGGTCGGCCAAGGTGGGGGGAAGCTTGAGGCTTGGAGAGAGCTTGGTGGTGAGAGGCTTTGGTTGTGTGGCTTTTGTGAGTGTAGGCTAGCAAGAAGAGTGGTCTTCTTCTTCCTTTCTCTTTTTCCCTACCTTCCTCTCCTTTTGGGACTTCTCTAGCAAGAAGTAAAGGAGAGCTCTTCTAGTTTCTTTTGTGAGACAAGAGTTTGCTCGTGTGGATACATATAGAGGCACGGACAATTGAATGTGCTAAAAGATCCAACAAACCCAAGGAGAAGCAGGATTAAAAGGGGCACGCAACAAAGGTAATATTCTCCTATAAGATAGGTTTTTCTTTTAGAAAAATTTATTTTTTTGTACGAGGTTTTCTTTCGCAATGATCACTTGGAAGGGATCCTATTTTTCCGTTGCGCATATGCTATTTTGCATAAAAAAATCCCTACAGTGGTATCAGAGCCACTTGTGAAAGATCGTATAAAAAAAATAGGTTTTCTCTATTTTATATATGATATAGAAGTAGGATAAATTTTATTATGAGTTGATAATTGCATTAGCAATTTTTCAAACATAATAAAATATCCGATGTCTTTTAAAAGTTAAAATTGACATGGTGCATGGTTATGGCCTAGTCCCAAAAAGTTTGTGAATGTGTGTGTTGTAATTCTTAATACGGCCTGCGTGTCGTGCCTTTCTCCTAAAATTTTTGTTGTAAAATTAGTTTTAGACTCGAATGTAACTCGAGTATTTCTCCTTTTGTAATATACAAAATAAAGATGGAGGGTCCATTGGAAGATGACGTTACAAGGAGGAAGTCAATAACACAAGACAACCAAAAGGAAGCACTTGGGAGAAGATGCTATCCCTAGGTTGACCAATCAATCTTTTCATTGGCTTGAGAAGATTGTAGAATAAGGGTCATAACCATGACACGCTTAGTTTAATATGTATGTGATGCATGTTAATTTAGCTTATATGTGATGTATGCTAATATGTATGTGATGCATGTTTAAGTTTATTTCTTAATAAGTCAAAAACGATATGCCTACCAAAGTTTGGTACTCACTACTTCCTCGATCATTTGTTGTTGGGTTTGCCAAAGCAAAGCAATGCATTTTATCTTGGAAGAGTGCGAGTGGACAATCGTGATGTCCCGCTATCAAACTTGGTTAAGACTTAATTAAGTTTTTCTTAATTAATTAAGAAAGTAGAGGCATATATTAGCTTTGAACATAAGTTTTAAAAATTAGTTTTATGTGATTTCCGAACATCAGCTTTGTCTTAGAAAGTGGTCGTTGCTCCGATATCAAAGAAGGCCTCTGTGCCTTGCCATGGCCTGGAAGCTGATTTAGGAATAAACACTAAACTAATCTAAACTTAACCAAAGCTATTAAAGAGTTACATCAGATGTAATTGGCAAAAGATTGTCTACCTAATCATACTACGTCTTGGGCGATTAGCCAAAGCTAACTCAAGACGAAGTATGATGTGGATCTTTATCCCATATAAATTTATAGCTAAATAGAAGCTAATGATGTAAGCAAAATGTGTTTGCCTACATCAATGATTAGCTCATATCAAAGCTATGAGAATTTAGTGGGAGCCTCATTTAATTAAAGGCCTAATTAAATGACTTAGGTATGATACTTAATTTTGCATTTTAATGTTGTAGATCACCATGTCATCTAACACGACACACCCCCTCAACTTGCGATCTGTCCTTGAGAAAGACAAGCTCAATGGAGCTAACTTTCTAGACTGGTATAGGAACTTGAGGATTATCCTCAAGCAAGAACGTAAACTGTATGTCCTAGAGCAGCCTATCCTCAAACACACCGCCCTGCGCCACTTGTGCTGAAAAGGATGCTTATAAGAAGCATCAAGATGACGCATTAGATGTGTCATGTCTTATGCTTGCCACTATGAACTCTGAGCTTCAGAAGCAACATGAGAACATGGATGCCTATGGTATGGTTGAGTATTTGAAACAACTATATCAAGGACAAGCTAGGCACGAGCGTTTTGAAGTGTCTAAGGCTCTTTTTGCATGCAAGATGCAAGAAGGAACACCTGTAGGAACTCACGTACTTAAAATGATAGGGTACGTTGAGAACCTTGAAAGGCTAGGTTTTCCACTGAACCAAGAATTGGCAATCGATGTTATCCTCGCAATCATTAGGAAGCATATAATCAATTCGTCATGAATTATAACATGAATGAAATTGATAAGTTTTTGCTGAGATTCTCAAAGATGTTAAGAATCACAACCGAATCTCAAGAAGAAAGTTAGTAATGTACTAATGGTCAAGAAGGGAAAAGGTAAGCGCAAAGGCAAGGGTAAGACCCAAGCCAAAGGCAAGGCCAATTCATCCACTTCAAAGGGTAAAGGTAAAGTACCTAAGGAAGGGGACTGTTTCCATTGCAGTGAGACTGGACACTGGAAGCGGAACTGCAAAGTCTACCTTGAGGAAGTAAAGAAGAAAAGAAGTGGGACTTCTGCCTCAGGTATACACGTTATAGAAGTTAATCTATCTATTTCTTCTACATGGGTATTAGATACCGGATGTGCATCTCACATTTGTACTAATGTGCAGGGACTGAGAAATAGTAGACTAATGGCAAAGGGCGAAGTGGACCTACGAGTAGGCAATGGCGCAAAAGTTGCTGCTGTAGCTGTAGGAACATATTCTTTGTCTTTGCCCACTGGGCTTATCTTAGAACTAGAGGAGTGCTTTTATGTACCTGCATTAACGAAGAACATAATTTCTGTATCTTGTTTAGACAAGAAAAACTTTTCTTTTATAATAAAGGACAAATGTTGTTCCATTTATTTGAATGAAATATTCTATTGTAATGCACCACTTATGAATGGTCTCTATGTTCTAGATTTAGAAAACCCAATTTATAACGTAAATACCAAACGGTTCAAATCGAATAATTTGAACCAAACATATCTCTGGCACTGTCGCCTAGGTCACATAAATGAAAAATGCATATCCCAACTCCATAAAGATGGATTATTGGACTCATTTGATTTTGAATCATATGAGGTATGCGAATCTTGTCTTTTAGGAAAGATGACTAAAACTCCATTTAGTGGACATGGCGAGAGAGCGACGGACTTGTTAGGACTCATACATACTGATGTATGTGGCCCTTTCAATGTCGAAGCCAGAGGAGGCTATAAGTACTTTATTACTTTCACTGATGATATGAGTAGATTTGACTACTTATATTTGATGTGACATAAGTCAGAATCCTTTGAAAAGTTCAAAGAATTCAAGAATGAAGTACAAAACCAACTTGGTAAGTGTATTAAGCTACTTCGATCAGATCGAGGTGGTGAATACCTTAGTCAAGAGTTTCGTGATCACCTGGCTGAGTGTGGGATAATATCCTAACTCACTCCACCTGGAACACCACAATGGAATGGTGTATCTGAGAGGAGAAATCGTACTCTATTAGATATGGTACGATCAATGATGAGCCAGACTGATCTACCTACTTCCTTTTGGGGTTTAGCTCTAGAGATAGTCGCTTTCACACTTAATCGCGTCCCATCAAAAGCTGTAGAAAAGACATCATATACGTTATAGACTAGGAAGAGTCCCAAAATGTCTTTTATAAAGATTTGGGGTTGTGAAGCTTATGTTAGACGTCAAGTCTCAGATAAACTAGGACCCAAATCAGATAAGTGTTATTTTGTAGGATATCCCAAGGAAACTAAGGGATATTACTTTTACAATCCCACACTTGGCAAGGTGTTTGTTGCCAGAAATGATGTCTTTCTAGAAAGAGAATTTATTTCTAGAAAAACTAGTGGGAGTAAAATTCATCTTGAAGAAATTCCAGATGAAGATAACACTAAGGCTTCGATGGAAAATGAACAGGCACCACAAAGTGTTGTGGATGACGAAATTGTTTCCCAAAGAGTTGTGGAGCAAACACTTGTTCAAGTAGACCAACCTCTTCGTAGATCTGATAGAATTCGTCGTCAACCCGAGAGATATTCTTTTCTCTTGACTAACAATGATGATGTATTGCTTGTCGATCTTGACGAGCCTACATCCTATCAAGAAGCTATGATGAGCCCAGATTCCGAGAAATGTCTAGAGGCCATGAGATCCGAAATGGAATCCATGTACACTAACCAAGTATGGACTTTGGTTGATCCACCTGAAGGGGTAAAACTCATTGGGTGTAAGTGGGTCTTTAAAGTAAAGACTGACATGGATGGTAATAAGCATACCTATAAAGGTAGATTGGTGGCTAAAGGATTCAAACAAATTCATGGTATTGACTATGATGAAACCTTTTCACCAGTTACGATGCTTAAATCCATTCGGATCATACTTGCTATTGCAGCCTACCACGATTATGAGATCTGGCAGATGGATGTCAAACCGCTCGAATGGAAAGCTACTCGAGGATGTGTACATGACACAGCCTGAGGGTTTTGAAGATCCAAAGCATCCTGGAAAGGTATGCAAACTGCAAAGGTCCATTTATGGACTAAAGCAAGCCTCTCAAAGCTGGAATCTTCGATTCGATAATGCAATCAAGGAGTTTGGTTTCATCAAGAATGAAGATGAACCTTGTGTCTACAAGAGAAATAGTGGGAGCACAGTTGTATTTCTTATCTTGTATGTAGATGACATACTTCTCATCGGAAATGATATTCCCTCACTCCAGTCTGTGAAGATGTGGTTAGGGAATTATTTCTCGATGAAAGACTTAGGTGAAGCTGCCTATATTCTAGGCATCAAGATCTATAGAGATAGATCTAAAAGATTACTTGTCCTAAGTCAGAGTACATACATTGATAAAGTGCTAGATCATTTTTCTATGCAAAATTCCAAGAAAGGATTTCTGCCTTTATCACATGGTGTGAGTCTTTCGAAGACTCAATGTCCCTCTTCTAAGGAGGAGAGAGATCGCATGGATAAGATCCCTTATGCATCTGCTATAGGGTCTATCATGTACGCCATGCTTTGTACTCGTCCTGACGTCTCGTATGCTTTGAGCATGACGAGTAGATACCAGTCGGATCCAGGTGAAAGTCACTGGATAGCAGTCAAAAATATTCTTAAATACTTATGAAGAACGAAAGAATATTTCCTGATATTTGGAGGCAATGAGGAGCTAACTGTAAAGGGTTACAGTGATGCAAGCTTCCAAACAGACAAGGATGACTATAGATCGCAATCGGGGTACGTGTTTTGCCTGAATGGTGGAGATGTGAGCTGGAAGAGTTCGAAGCAGGACACAGTTGCTGATTCTACAACAGAAGTCGAGTATATTGCTGCGTCTGATGCAACAAAGGAGGATGTTTGGCTCTGTAAGTTCATCAATGAACTTGGGGTAGTTCCTAGCATTGCAGATCCAATAGACCTCTATTGTGACAACAATGGGGCTATTGCACAGGCTAAGGAACCTCGATCACATCAGCGGACCAAACACATACTGCGGCGCTTCCATCTCATTCGAGAGATCATCGATAGAGGAGATGTGAGGATATGCAGAGTACCGACAGAAGCTAACATCGCAGATCCATTGACCAAGGCTTTGGCACAGAGGAAGCATGATAGTCACACTAGGTCACTAGGTATTAGATATTATAGTGATTGGTACTAGTGCTAGTGGGAGATTGTTAGTTATAGCCCTAGAACCAATCATGTGATGGTTGAATAGGGAACATTTTGTATCATATTCTATAAAGGCAAAGGATTGGTTATTATATTTACGTCTTGCTTGTGCCAGCTAAATTAAATATAATAATGCCCTAGAAAAGTAGGTTCTTATCTACAGCACATCAATTGGCAGAATTGATTATGAGAGACTGTAGAGAACACTTTCCTAAAATGTTCCTAGTCAAGTATTAATATGCAAGGGCAATATTAATACATAAAGACTAGCATGTAGGTCAATTGATGACTTGATCTCACAAGTCATGGATATATGATATCAAGTTGACACATGGGTATATATTAGAGAATATATACTGAACTGACCCACCATGAGAAAGTTTCATGGATCGTCATATGAGTGTCATAAACTTTCTCATGTGACTATTGGTATGAATAGTCCTCAAACCTGAAGTCACTACGGTTCCCTACATAAGGAGTTATGTACTTTGGTATCGTCAAACGTCACCCGTAACAGGGTGGACCATAAAGGCGATTACTGGGTATATAACAAATTATGCGGAGGGATGTGAGTGATGTAGATGGGATCTATCCCTCCCATATGACGGGAGTGATATCTGTGGGTCCCTTGATTGAGTAGAACTACTAAAACGCATGGCCATGCTCGAATGAGTCAATATGAGATATTGAGCTCATTTGTTTGAGTTAGTTTACTCAGGGATCAAGAAACACATAGATTGATCAAGGATGACACGGTCTATGCCTCATTGGTCAATCTGATATCAAGGATAGAAGGACACGGTCATACATTATAGTAGTCACGAAAAGGTTAGTCGGATCTTGACTTATTTCGTAACTTGGGCAGCAATGATGTATTGTTAGATGCCGCTCATTGCTTGTGTATCTAAAAGAGTTTAGATCCACTACCAACGTTATGAGAGCCTATAGGGTCACACACAAAGAGCATGATGATTAGAAGAATTAGTGCATTCTAGTTTGACTAAAATAATTTGGGAATACGCTTAAGTACAAAATGGTTTTTGGACTTTAAGCTTAATGAGAATTTTAGCTTATTGATTTAATGAGATTAATTCAATATGCTAAGCTTATTAATTTAATAAGATTAAATAAATATGTTATCATGATAGCCTAAGCTTAATTGATTTAATAAGATTAATTCAATATGTTACCTTATTGATTTAATGAGATTAATTCAATATGATAACATAAGCTTATTGAATTAATAAGATTAATTCAACATGCATGAATGCCACATAAGCATGCCACCTAAGCATGCCACATAAGCATGCCACCTAAGCTTGATGAGGTGGAAGGAGACAAAGGGTTTTGACCTTTGGAATTTCTCCACATGTGGTCGGCCAAACAAGGAGTGTAGATTATTTTTCAATGCAATTGATTGCATTGAATGTGATAGGAGGTGAAAGGTTTTTTCAATCCTATAAAACACTCCATGGGGTGGTCGGCCAAGGTGGGGGGAAGCTTGAGGCTAGGAGAGAGCTTGGTGGTGAGAGGCTTTGGTTGTGTGGCTTTTGTGAGTGTAGGCTAGCAAGAAGAGTGGTCTTCTTCTTCCTTTCTCTTTTTCCCTACCTTCCTCTCCTTTAGGGACTTCTCTAGCAAGAAGTAAAGGAGAGCTCTTCTATTTTCTTTTGTGAGACAAGAGCTTGCTCGTGTGGATACATATAGAGGCACGGACAATTGAACGTGCTAAAAGATCCAACAAACCCAAGGAGAAGCGGGATTAAAAGGGGCACGCAACAAAGGTAATATTCTCCTATAAGATAGGTTTTTCTTTTAGAGAAATTTATTTTTTTGTACGAGGTTTTCTTTCGTAAGGATCACTTGGAAGGGATCCTATTTTTCCGTTGCGCATATGCAATTTTGCATTAAAAAATCCCTACAGATATGTGGTGGCACACAGAATATCATGTTATCAGTTCCTTGTAGAGTATAAGTAGAGGCTCACAACCGAGATGGTTTTGGACAAACCATTGGTATGGTTGTAGTGTAATTTGGTATTGGTTTGTCTTGACCATAGAATTACACTAGTACACTTTGTGTGTATTAAGCAGGACAGACTTAGAGGTGATTCAATTTATTGCTGACTACATAATTGAATCGGACCTCGAATATTATGGTGTACATGCTCTTAATCCCGATATAATAATGGGCACATGTACTTAGTATTTATTTCTTTGATTTACAAATGGGCGAGATTTATAGATTAAATCGATAGGCTCGGTAAGTTGGGAAATGATATTCTTTAAATGGTGTGTCGTTGATTATAGGAGGAAACTGTGTCCTATGTATTAGGATGATGAAGTCCTCTTGAGGAGCTCATAAGGATCATCATGTAAACCCTGCAGGTGGACTTGGTCCAGCATGATGATGAGGTTGAGTGGTACTACTCATGGAGTTAGATGTTGATTAATTAATTATCAGTAAATTAATTAATTGACGGACATTCGATATCTTAAACACGGGGAGACATTTATATAATTAATATATGGAGCCCATATTTATTTATGGGGGTTGGTGAGGTAGATCAATGATAATCCTCTAGTGGAATGGATTATCATTAATGGATCGGGTTTGTGTGGTTCGGATCCATTGGGTGGCCAAGATCCAACTCCTCCTCATGGTCCCTATTGTAGCCTATTAAAACCCTCATGAAGCCTAGATCCGACAAACACGATTAAAAGGAGGCTTGGGAAAAATCTATAAAGAGGAACCAAGGCTTGGGCGGCAAGGCTAAGCAATTGGATTCTAGGGTTTGCTCTCCTTGGCTTGGGCGGCAAGAAGCACTACGAGAATTAGGGTTTAGAGATTGGTTTGGGGGGCGGCAAGAAGTGGAGGAGGTCTTAGGGTTCTTCTACCTTTCTTCCTAAGATTTGGCCTGCGCAACTTCTCCTTCCCTTGGTGGCCGGAGCTCCTTCCTTGAAGGAAAGGCCAGTGGTTCTTCTTTCTCCCCAAGTGGCCGACGATTCCTTCTCCATTGGAAAGGGCCAGCACCATCTCCTTCTTACTCTCCTTGGTCGGCGGCAACTACCTAGCTTGGAGCTTGGTGGTCGACACTAGATAGGAGAAGAAGGGTTCGAGTATTCTTCCCTTTGTTCGAAGCGAGCAAGGAAGGGAAGAACGTGATCTAGAAAGCTTCGACTCTTGGAGGATCGGTGCCCACACAATGTCCAAGAGGAGGATAGGACATACAATAGAAGATCAAGAGGTAAACAAGAGGTATAATCTTGTTTGTTTGGATTTAGTTCTTTTGTATATTAGTTATGTGGCTAATTTACTTGGACCCCGAAGATAAATAAAAAAATCAGCGATCCGTACATCATCTATTCTGCAGCTAATCGAGGAAAAGAGTTAGGTTGCTTGAACAACAAGTTTGTTCAAGAGACCACTCGAATCGAATAGCACGATGATGGATTGGGTGCTTGGGTAATCCGTCTTTGTCAAAGTTTAATTTTTTTTTAATCCGAGGACGTAGATAGGATCGTCATGCACAAGCAACCAAGGCAGGAAGCAATTCTTTAACAGGGCTTACCGCACAGCTTACAAGACCCCGATAGGCATGCCCCCGTTTTGCCTAGTTTATGGGAAGCCTTGGCACCTTCCTATTGAATTGAAGCACAAGGCTTTCTGGGCCATCAAGAAGCTCAACTTGGACTACTGCGCGGCAGGTGAGAAAAAAAAACTACAGTTAAGCGAGCTAGACGAAATTCGAAGAGATGCATATGAGCATGCTAAGGCATATAAGGAAAGAACTAGGAAATGGTATGGTCAACATATCTTGAGAAGGGAGTTTAAGGAAGATGACTTAGTTCTCCTGTATAATTCCAAGTTAAAACTTTTTCCAGGGAAGCCAAAATCAAGGTTGTCATGACTGTTTCGGGTGAAGAGGGTATACCCGTATGGTACAATGGATATATGGAGTAAGGAATTAGGGGAGATCAAAGTAAATAGACAACGATTAAAGAAGTATCTAGGGGAGTCTCCAGAATTCGAGACAGATGAATGGAGATTTACATAACCTCCGGAGCCAAGTTGAGATAATGGAGAGTGGTCGAGCTAAAAGACCTTAAACAAAGCACTTCTCGGGAGGCAACCCAAATTTATTTTACATGTTTTAATCTTTCTGCATTCATGTGTATAATCTAGACTTTGATTTATTGTCACTTATTTTCTTTGCAAATAGCTTAGGATTAGGGAAAACTTGATCATTAGGAGCCCACCTAGCCCACGTCGACATGAGCCTTCACCTGCACCGCCACATTTTTCTACTTTTGAGCAGGATGCAGGTACATCTGCCTATGTTTTTTCAGAGTTTCGATCATGCACTACAACAAAAAAGACAATACACAACACTTAAAAGACATCGCTTTTTACAAAAAGTGTTGTTGTTTGTAGTTTAACAATGTTGCATCCACCAGCTCTCAGATCAACCACATGTACATGTGGCATCAGCGGCTCAACACCAGATTCTCCCAGGACCCCGAGATGTCGAGGCTACCGGATTTTTCACCTCATCCACCATACTAGAGGTATGCTTCGTTTAAGTCTCGGGGGCTCCAAGTCTTGATTTATTTTATTTCTAGCAGTAGTTTCTTTCCTGTCATTTGCATTTTTTTTTATTAACATTCATTTGTTTATACATAGAGATTTTAGTTTCTTCAGTACTTAATTTTTGCTATCTTTAAGCTACCTCAGTAGTATTGCTAAAGTTTTCTTCATGATTATTTCCATGGATAGCTTAACTTCATTTACCTTATGGTATTTTATTTTATTTTCTCTAATGAATGTTCTAGACTTACACTGATTAGCTTTTATGTTTTACACCTACACATGATGAACATTCTGAAAGGGAAAATCTAGTACGTACCTAGTTATGATTCATCTCAGTAGTCTAGTACTTTGGATTCTATATGTGACTCTAGATTTAGCATTTTAGTTACTGGAGATGCTCGGATTGTGGAAGACCATTCGGAAAAATTAAAATTCCAAGAGAGAGAGAGAAAAGAAAGAAAGGAAGAAAAAAAATGGAATAAGAAAAGAAAAAAAAAGATTATGAGGGATAGAAAAACAGTTGTCGTTGGTGGAAATAGTTATGTGCCCCTTTGAGACAGAGTTAGGTTACTGGGGAAACACCAATCAATTTCTCTCAATACCGAGCATGCCTTTGAGACTTTGTGCTAGATCTAGGGAACGACCCTCGCTTTGGACAGGTAACTGTCTAAGAGCCGGAGACCTTAGCAAAGCTATAGGATGATGACTTAACTTACCATGGAACAAGTATCCCCTAAGAAGATTCGCTTGGCACGTACACGAGGAGCTAACTTAGTGAATTTTTAGAACACATCTATTTTGTTTTGATTAAAAATACCACTTGATAAATTTAGTTAACATGCTAAGTATTGAACAATACCTTTTTAAAATTTCATGGCACTGAGGTTTGCTTGAGGACAAGCATGTTAGTAATATATGAGAGATGTCCTAAGGCAATCGCCTTATGTATGAACCATTTATATGATAAATGAAGATTCACTATTTGAGTATACATGTTTTATGTATTTGATTAGATCTTAAACTCATTTACTGAATGTCCACGATATGATTCACAGCATGAGAGAATTTGTGATTGGATCATAACTAGTGAGTATCTCTACATGTGTAATTGTGATGTATCGAAATTATCCCTAGTCAATGAATTGATGGATTTGGACACCATCAATTCTGTCGAGACTAGCACGAGGTATACTCCTTGGTGTATCCAAGCAGCTGATTCTCATTGGCTGGAGACATAGTGATGTCCGGAGTTAATCGTGGATGTTAGTTATGGTAACTAGTTCATTGGAGTGACCAGCCGTAAGACTTCATATGGTTCTTTGCATATATAGATATGTCAATGAAGTTCTTACTGTGGTTTAAGTGCGATGTTCCTTTGACTTGCGGTATTCAAGTCATCTTGATCATAGAGACTTATGCTTTGACATCTTAAGCAAGCATCTCTAAGGAGATGTGGACCCGGGATGATTGGGTATAAGTCAAAGTAATCGAAGGTGTTTGAATAGCCTATAAAGGATTCACCACTCCTTGCGAGGAGATGTATACCCATGGCCTCTCGTCGGATTGTTACTAAAGTCTTTGGCCAAAGCATTATATGTTTAGAGTAAGGTACTCTTCGATACATGTGGAGTAACTAGAATCTGTAGGACGAGGAAATGATACTTGGGCTAGGTGTGACGTAGTCAGCCTAGTGGGGACTGACACTATAGACCATGTCCTAAACCAAGTGGGTATAAGATGAGTGAAGGGAATGGGGCATGAATCATTCGATTCTTTGAAGGGTTTGAAATAGTTACGGATCAACCGCTTGATCTTTTCGGTTAATTGGGGATCATGATGTACTACTAGGTGCCACTCATGATCGTTCTATAATTAATGGTTAATTATAGACGGCCAACATAAACCGAGAACCTATTTGGTCACACGCACAACGAGCGTAATCCAAAGGATTTAAAACGAGCTTGAGAATGGGATTCTCAGACCGAGAGAAACAAGGTTTGGTTGGACCAAACATAAAGCGAGCATGAAATCGTTTCAGTCGCAATGGAAGCGTGGATGGGCCGAGTCTTATGAAGACGTAATGGATGAACCAAAATGGTTTGGTTCTGATCCAATGGAGGAGAATAAACCAAAGGGTTTGGTTTATTTTAAACGAATGAACCAAAAGTTGGTTCGGTTCGTTTTAACTTAAAATAAACCATCATGGTTTGGTTTATTTTAACTTATCTTATTGGAGCGGGTTAACGGGCCTAATAGTTATGATCCAATAACCATTAAGAGAATTAGTTCTCTATAAAAGAGGGCTTAAGGGATAATTAAGCCCTAATCCAAAAACCCTAGGTTGAAGTTGCCGCCCACCTCCTCATTGGAGTTCTCGGCGCCAACATCTTGCCGCCGCCCATTGCTCCTCCAACCGGCGTCCAGAAGGCTGCTTCCTTCCCCCTCACCGGCGTCGAGCTGCTGCCGGTTAGTGCTCCGGTGATCTCCTTCAAGTTTGGCATCAAGGTGAGCTCTATCTCCCTTGGTTGGCCGGCGCCTATCACCTCCACCAAAGCTGTCCAGTTTTCTGGACAGCTTGTTCTCCTCTCGTCGGAGCATCGTTTCGACGACGGTTAGAGCTCCGACAGCGGCTAACTTACCGGGGATTCGATCTCCGGTAATCCTCTGAGGTGGAGGACGAAGGATTCGTCAATTGGTTGACGAATACCTCTCCGGAGAAGCGAGTTTTGAGAACTCGTATAAGGATCCGAATTTGGATTCGGATCGTGATCATCTCTCGATCACGTCGTCTTCAACACGAGGCTAGTAACCCGTACAAAGACGAAGCTCGTGGCTTAGCGAAGTTATCCCGAGGAACTCGGCGTAGATACGGATAGAGACGATTCTAGCGAGGATCGTTCCGGTTGATGCCGTTCCCGCTACACGTCATACGAAAGGTATAACGTAGATAAATTTTCTTTTATTGCAAATTTAAATTTACGGTTATGTCTACACTTGTTGTAATATGTATGCGTGTGTTGTGTGTGTTGTAATAAATGTAGATTTATTATTTTTATTGCTTCCGCTGTGTTCATGTTTACGAAACATGATCGAACACACACACGCCTCGGTGCCGGAAACCCAACAGTGGTATCAGAGCCCAGGTTGTGTTTCGACATAATCGTAAAAATGGTTTTGCGATAGTCATAATGTATTTCTGGAAATTTTCTAATTTTGGAAATTTAGAAGTATTTATGGAAATTTTTCAATTTTGGAAAGTCTAGAAGTATTTATGGATATCTTCCACTTTTGGAAAGTTGGAAGTATTTATGGAAATTGATATTTTTCATAAATAAAATATTTGATTAGATTCTGTAAATTTGCTTCCTAATTTAATCATGATTTGATTTGGGAAATCAAATCTTAAAATATTTTATTTCCATAAGTAGTTTTAATGATTTCGGAAATTGGTTTCCTAAATAGATTTTCCTTAATCAAATAATTCCATGAATAAAATATGTGATTAGATTTGGAAATTTGTTTCCTAATTTAATTATGATTTGATTTGGAGAATCAAATCTTAAACATATTTTATTTCCATAAATAGTTATGACATATAAGGAAATTATATACATGACATAATTGTATGCCATGTAATTGCATTAGATGCATAACATTATGTCATGCGTGTCGTGACATGTAGATGTATGTCATGTATGTCATGTCATGTAGATAATAGTTATTTGCATGCAAAGAGGATGAGACATAAAAACCCTTAAACAATATTAAAGCCTACACCTTCCATTAATATGGTTAGAACCAGAGTTCCGTTTCTTGTTTGGGTTGTTGGACTCTCTCCAAGCCCGGCTCGAACCCGAACATGTTCAAACCATGGAATAGTTTAATACTAATATGGTAAGAGTCAGAGGTCAATCGTTAGCTTTGGTTGTTGGACTCTCTCCAAGCTGGGCTAATTGGTTGAATGCGCTCTAACCATATTAAAACTATTTCCTGATTAATGGGTTGGCTTTAACCTGGAGCATCGACTTGTTGGACTCTCTCCAAGGTCGATGTAAAGGGAGGTGAAGTGTTGGGAATTGAATGCCCGCTAGAGGGGGGGGTGAATAGCGTGATATCGTACGATGATGGAAATCGATCGCGTTTGTGTCTACAAAAACTCGTTATGCGCAGCGGAATAGAAATGATAAAAGCAATAACGAAATACAATCACAAACACAAACACAACACAAGCATATAACGTGGTTCGGAACCGTAACGGTTCCTACTCCACGGATCGAGCTCTAACGAGCTCTAGCGACGCCAATGCAATCACTAATCAATAAACTCCTTCTCGACAACAAGTCGGAGGCGGAGAAACCTCGTACACAAGATTACAACAATAATCTAAGGAAATACAAGCAAATACAAAGGAAATGTAAAGAACACTTTACAAAACTAGGGTTTGAGCGCTTTGCTTGTTGGTTGCTTGGATGAGGTTGAAGGGCCCTGAAATGCACCTGCAAATCGCCTTCAAATCGCCTCAAGAAAGCTCCCAAGAACTGATGCCGCAATCTCCATGAACAGCTTCCTTTTATCTCGCCGGCCGATTTGGATTTCCGCGCCGATCGCCATAAATGACCAATCACCGCTAACATCAGAGATGTGAGACAACGGCTCAATCCACGTTGGACAAGTTCCAACGGGACTCTCACCGATAATCGCCAACATTGGCGCCGATCGCTAACGCCCGTAGTCGACGCCATCGGCCACGGAGCGTCGTGCTTGCAACTTCGATCGGCACGATCGCCATCCTTAGCGATCGCTGCCGATCATCGATCGGCTCCCAAGAGCAATGATCGCCAGAGTAAAGCTCTCAAACGCGGCGGTCGAACTCAAGTCGACTCTCACAATCGAACCGCCATAATGCGGCCGACTGCCAACCTCAAGAATGAGGTTTTAACCCAAGTATGGTGCCCCCATACTTGCTAGACCACCCTTAGCCTAGACCTAAGCCTTCTAGCCACCTCCATCAGCCTCACGCCTTTCGGATCCCTCCAAGTCATCCATGACTTGTTCATCCATCGCGCTAGATTCCAGGTGCTTACATCGGCTATGTCATGCTAACGGTGTCTACACCGCCAAGGCACATTGGACTTACGCCGCCAAGACTCCGCTTGGACTTTACGCCGCCAATTTCAATCCCCTTGGACTTCCAAATGCCAAGACTCAAACTTGGACTTTCCCTTGCCAACCCATGTTGGACTTTCCATGCCAAGACCCATTCTTGGACTTTCCATTTGCCAAGACCCATGCTTGGACTTCTCATTTGCCAAGACCCATGCTTGGACTTCTCATGTGCCAAGATCCATGCTTGGACTTCTCATGCCAAGTGCTCAAGACTTGGACTTTCCCAATTGCCAAGTGTCCCACTTGGACTTTCCATGCCAAGTACCCATGACTTGGACTTTACCTTGCCAAGACCCATGCTTGGACTTTCCCATAATCACATGGTCAACCCTGGTCAATCGTCAAGTCAATTATAACCTGGGTCGATTGTATAAACAATCTCCCCAACATATTAACCGACATCAATGTCCAACATCAATGTCAATCCTATGTCAAACATACTTTGTCAAATCCCTTTGTCAAACATCAAAACATCACTCGAGTCAAACTCGAGTATGGTCAATCGTGACCTGGGCCGATTGCACCAACATGAAGTTGGGTGCTATGCATATGATGCATACTTGTTAATGTGTTAACAACCCGATGTATGTGTGAACATTCAATTAGTTGATAGCACATTGTGATAGTTGCATATACGTGATATGCAATCGGTATAGTTGATACCTACCGTCGTAGTTATGAATGGCTTGTTGGACTCTCTCCAAGGTTGTTCATAACTATGATGGATATCAGCCCATTCGAAGATGGACCTACGATCTCCCGAAGTGATTTTGGGGTTTTTGAAATTCGAAAAAATGAATGGGATTTATAAATGTATATTGATGCATTTTTAAAAATCATTTTCTCATATATGCTCATTTTGTATTTCTAAGATTGATCATGATGTCTTTGATTTTGCGTTCCATTTTGGATTCGAATAAATTGACTGGGCCGAGCTTCTTGGACTGGCTTAGAAGCTTGAGAATTGTTCTCAAGGTTGAAAAGCTTGCAAATGTCCTCGAAGCGCCTCTTCCCGCCCGTCCTAGTGACGATGCAACTCTGGACCAATTGTTGGCCTATCAGAAACATGTGAGTGATTCTGAACAAATGAGTTGCATCATGCTAGCCGCGATGGAACCCAAGCTACGAAAGCAGCATGAGCATATGGATGCTCATATTGTAGTCCTTCATCTTTGTGAGTTGGTTGATGAGCAAGTGAGATTCGAAAGGTTCGAAGTCTCAAAGCTCCTCTTCACCTCTGAGATGCTAGAAGGTTCATCTGTGGTACTGCTCAATATGCTGAAGACTGTGGAGTCTTCTGAGAAGCATGAGCAGGGGACGGTGCTGTTAGTTGATTCCTCGAAGAAAGGTTCTAAGAGGAAGTCAAAGGAACAGCAGAAGGGAAAGAAGAGAAAGGCTAAGAAGGTAGAACTAGCACAAAAGGAAACTTGCCATCATTATGGCAAGGAGAGCCATTTGCGGAGAAAGTGCAAGATTTATCTTGAGTCCGTGAAGAAGAATAAGGCATCGGATGCCCCATCTTCTTCAGATATCTTCATTATTGATTGTCATTCTATTTCCTCAAACACTTGGGTATTGGATACTGGGTGTGGCTCACATATATGTAATGACATACATGGGGTAAGGAATAGAAGAAGACTCGTCAAGGGAGAGTCAAATTTGCGTGTTGGGAATGGAGCAAAGGTTGCTGCAGTCGCCATTGGAACGCATTTATTGAAACTCCCTACATGACTTGTCTTAGAACTGGACAATTGCTTTTATGTTCCTTCGTTGATAAAGAACATCATTTCTATTTCTTGTTTAAATAGAAATGGGTACCATTTGACTTTTAGTAACAATTATTGTTACATAACTTTGAATGGAGTTCTTTATGGGACTGGAACTTTAAGCAATGGTGTTTATACGTTGGACGTATCCAGTGACATCTTCAATATCGAAGCGAGCAACACGCGTGCTCAAAAGGATAATCAAATAGACTCCTATATGTGGCATTGTCATCTTGGCCATGTAAGCAAGAAATGCATGTCCGAATTACACAAATGTGGAATTCTGGAATCGTTTGAATTGGATTCATACGATACATGCGAATCATGCTTAAAAGGCAAGATGACTAAGTTATCTTTTATTGGAAAAGGTGAACGAGTGGGAGAGTTACTAGGTCTAATACATACTGATGTATGTGGACCTATGTCAACTCAAGCTTTAGGAGGCTATAGCTACTTCATTACCTTCACCGATGATCACTCATGGTTTAGGTATGTGTTCTTGATGAAACACAAGTCTAAAGCCTTTGAAAGGTTCAAAGAATTCAGAAATGAAGTAGAGAGACAACATGACAAGAGTATTAAAATACTTCGATCGGATCGAGGTGGTGAATACTTAAGTCAAGAGTTTCTTGATTATCTAAGAGACAATGGCATATTGTCTCAATGGACTCCGCCATATACACCACAGCATAATGGTGTATCTGAGAGGCGTAACCGGACCTTGTTGGACATGGTCAGGTCAATGATGAATCATGCGAATCTTCCCAAGTCCTTTTGGGGCTATGCACTTCAGACAGCTGTTTACTTGTTAAACAGAATGCCTACCAAGGTAGTCTCAACTACTCCATATGAGATATGGAATAGTAAGAAACCTCATGTATCTTACTTGAAGATATGGGGTTGTCCTGCTTATGTGAAGCGGACAGTATCAGACAAATTGGATGCTAATTCTGATAAATATCTATTTATTGGATACCCTAAGGAAACAAGGGGTTACCAATTCTATCATCCTGTGGAACAAAAGGTGTTTGTTTCAAGGCATGCTGTGTTTCTAGAGAAAGAGTTTCTCTTGCAAGAAAATAGTGGGAGTGTCGTCGAGCTTGAGGAGGCTCGAGAGACTCAAATAGACATTGATGAGATACCTGGTGAAGCACAACAGCCGACAACTCATAGTGATGAGCAATCGGCTGGACCTATTGTAACACCACATCTTCGTAGATCTGGTAGAACACACAATATTCCTGAGAGATATGGATTTCTCGTAAGTGAATCGAACGACGTGTTACTCATTGATGATGAGGATCTTACCAGTTATGAAGAAGTGTTGACAAGTTCAGAAAGGGATAAGTGGCTTGGTGCCATGAAGTCGGAAATGGATTCCATGTATGAAAACTAAGTTTGGAACTTGGTTGACCCACCTGAAGGCATAAAGCCTATAGGGTGCAAGTGGGTTTTCAAGAAGAAAAGCGACATGGATGGTAATGTGATTACCTATAAGGCTAGATTGGTGGCGAAAGGATATCGTCAAAAGCAAGGTGTTGATTATGACGAAACCTATTCGCCTATAGCTATGCTTAAATCCATTCGGATGCTCCTGGCCATAGCGGCTCATTATGATTATGAGATATGGCAGATGGATGTGAAAACAGCTTTCCTTAATGGAAACCTACTCGAGGACGTGTATATGATACAACCTGAGGGTTTCACATCAGTTGATAAAACCAAGGTATGCAAATTGCGACGGTCCATTTATGGATTGAAGCAAGCATCCAGGAGCTGGAATATCTGTTTTGATGAGACAATCAAAAATTTTGATTTCTCACAAAATCCAGACGAACCTTGTGTGTATAAGAAGGTTAGTGGGAGTGCAGTCGTGTTCCTAGTATTGTATGTCGATGACATATTACTTATAGGAAACGATGTTTCAATCTTACAGTCAATTAAGGTTTGATTATCCAAGACATTCTCCATGAAAGACCTGGGATAAGCAACCTACATCCTCGGGATTAAGATCTATAGAGATAGATCGAAACGGTTGCTTGGTCTTTCACAGTCTACATATATAGACCGAGTGCTAAAGAGGTTTAGCATGTCGGAATCCAAGAAAGGTTTCCTACCCATCATGCATGGGATACACCTTTCGAAGTCTATGTGTCCGCGCACAGAAGACGAGAGGATTTGCATGAGTAAGATTCCCTATACATCCGCAATAGGATCTATCATGTATGCTATGTTATGTACGAGGCCCGATGTATCGTATGCTCTGAGTGTCACGAGCAGATACCAGTCTGATCCAGGAATGGATTATTGGGTGGTTGTTAAGACGATCCTTAAGTACTTGAGAAGAACTAAGGATGTGTTCCTAATATATGGAGAAGGGTACATGGTGATACGTGGGTATACGGATGCCAGCTCCAGACAGACAAGGATGATTCCATGTCTCAGTCTAGGTATGTATTCACCTAGAATGGAGGCGCAATAAGTTGGATAGGTTCCAAGCTTGACGCTATAGCGGATTCTGCCACTAAGGCAGAATACATTGCAGCTTTGGAAGCAGCAAAGGAAGCGGTTTGGATCAAGAAGTTCATCTCTGAACTTGATGTGGTCTCATCAATGATCCAAACATGTGCTTCGCCGCTATCACCTTATCAGAGAGATCATCAGTAGGAACGAAATACAAATCGAGAAAATTCCCACTGAAAGGAACTTAGCGGATCCCTTGACTAAGGCATGACCTCAAAATAAGTTTGAGGGTCATGTTCGAGCTTATGGTATTGGATACCATAGCGATTGGCATTAGGCCAAGTGGGAGTCTGTTAGTAATATATGAGAGATGTCCTAAGGCAATTGCCTTATGTATGAACCATTTATATAATAAATGAAGATTCACTATTTGAGTATACATGTTTTATGTATTTGATTGGATCTTAAACTCATTTCCTGAATGTCCACGATACGATTCACAGCATGAGAGAATTTGTGATTGGATCACAACTAGTGAGTATCTCTACTTGTGTAATTGTGATGTATCGAAATTATCCCTAGTCGATGAATTGATGGATTTGGACACCATCAATTCTGTCGAGACTAGCACGAGGTATACTCCTTGGTGTATCCAAGCACCGACCTCACCGCCGGAGACATAGTGATGTCCGAGTTAATCGTGATGCTAGTTATGGTAACTAGTTCATCGGAGTGACCACCGTAAGACTTCATATGGTTCTCTGATATATAGATATGTCAATGGTTCTTACTGCGGGCTTAAGTGCGATGTTCTTCGACTTGCGGTATTCAAGTCATCTTGATCATGGAGACTTATGCTTTGACATCTTAAGCAAGCATCTCTAAGGAGATGTGGACCCGGATGATTGGGTATAAGTCAAGTGATCGAAGGTGTTTGAATAGCCTATAAAGGATTCACCACTCCTTGCAGGAGATGTATACCCATGGCCTCTCGCTGATTGTTACTAAAGTCTTTGGCCAAAGCATTACATGTTTAGAGTAAGGTACTCTTCGATACATGTGGAGTAACTAGAACTGAGGACGAGGAAATGATAGGTGTGTGACGAGTCACTTAGTGGGAACTGACACTATAGACCATGTCCTGAACCAAGTGGGTATAAGATGAGTGAAGGGAATGGGGCACGAATCATTCGAGCTGCTGAAGGGTTTCAGAAATAGTTCTGGATCAACCGTTGATCTTTTCAGTTAATTGGAGATCATGATGTACTACTAGGTGCCACTCATGATCGTTCTATATTTAATGGTTAATTATAGATGGCCAACATAATCCGAGAACCTATTTGGTCACACGCACAACGAGCATAATCCAAAGGATTTAAAACGAGCTTGAGAATGGGATTCTCAGACCGAGAGAAACAAGGTTTGGTTGGACCAAACATAAAGCGAGCATGAAATCGTTTCAGTCGCAATGGAAGCGTAGATGGGCCGAGTCTTATGAAGACGTAATGGATGAACCAAAATGGTTTGGTTCTGATCCAATGGAGGAGAATAAACCAAAGGGTTTGGTTTATTTTAAACGAATGAACTAAAAGTTGGTTCGGTTCGTTTTAACTTAAAATAAACCATCATGGTTTGGTTTATTTTAACTTATCTTATTGGAGCGGGTTAACGGGCCTAATGATTATGATCCAATAACCATTAAGAGAATTAGTTCTCTATAAAAGAGGGCTTAAGGGATAATTAAGCCCTAATCCAAAAACCCTAGGTTGAAGTTGCCGCCCACCTCCTCATTGGAGTTCTCGGCGCCAACATCTTGCCGCCGCCCATTGCTCCTCCAATCGGTGTCCAGAAGGCTGCTTCCTTCCCCCTCACCGGCGTCGAGCTGCTGCCGGTTAGTGCTCCGGTTATCTCCTTCAAGTTTGGCATCAAGGTGAGCTCTATCTCTCTTGGTTGGCCGGCGCCTATCACCTCCACCAAAGCTGTCCAGTTTTCTGGACAGCTTGTTCTCCTCTCGTCGGAGCATCGTTTAGACGACGGTTAGAGCTCCGACAGCGGCTAACTTACCAAGGATTCGATCTCCGGTAATCCTCTGAGGTGGAGGACGAAGGATTCGTCAATTGGTTGACGAATACCTCTCCGGAGAAGCGAGTTTTGAGAACTCGTATAAGGATCCGAATTTGGATTTGGATCGTGATCATCTCTCGATCACGTCGTCTTCAACACGAGGCTAGTAACCCATACGAAGACGAAGCTCGTGGCTTAGCGAAGTCATCCCGAGGAACTCGGCGTGGATACGGATAGAGACGATTCTAGCGAGGATCGTTGTAAAATACGAAAAAAAAAATTATATATATGGATTAAACCCTTTAATTAATTGAGATTAATTAGGGGATTAATTGGGTTTAATCTAATGGGCTTAAATAGTGGGCTGAAATTGGGTTTGAAATGATCTGGGCTGAGATGAGCTAGGCCGAACTGGGCCTGGGCTGAACTGGGCTTGGGCTGAACCCAATCAGATTGGGTTTGGGTTGAGTTGGGTTAACCGAATCAGTCGAACGGCGTTTATAAGCTGCCGAACGAATTGATTTCGGCAGATCGCGATCTGTTTCCATTCCTTCTTCTCCGCCTCATTCCTCCGCTTCGCCGTGTTCGCGTCGCTTCTTCTTCAGCTCGTCGGCATCCCGATGAGGGCAGTTGACGGCGCAGCTCACTTGGTCGATCTCCGGTGGTGGATCAGAGGGTTCTCGCATGGGAGATCTTGGCGATAGCTTCAGCGGACGGGCGGTGCTATCGTCGCGGCGGCGAGCTGCCAATCGAGGTAATCAGCTCATCTAGGGTTCGATTTCCACCGTGAGTTCTTGGATCTTGCTGTGGTTGATCGGATTTTGGTATTGTCGCAGCAAATTGGATTTGTTTCCGCCGATCTGTGCTTTGTCGAGGTTGCCTTCAGCCGACTGTTTCCGAGAGTGCTGAGCTCGCGGCGAGTTTGGTTTGGTTCCGGTGAGCAAGGGATAGGGGAGCAGCAACATCGAAGGATCTACAGGGTTGGTGAGTTCAATTCTGTTTCCTTCGTTTCTATGCTGTGGGAAATTCTGTGTGCTTATGGTTGTTGAGGGATGCAATAAATCGGGGATTCAATCGGTGGTTTGTTGATTGCTAGAAATGGCAACTGTAAGTTGGAAGTAATTTCTGTGTGCTTATGGTATTGTCGATTTGGCTTGATTTATGTTTGTTATTGCGAAATTGATGTGCCGATGGGTTGAGCTGGGTTTGATTGGCTCGGATTAGTGATGTAGGTGTGGTTAGGTTTGTTGTTATTAATTGAATGAGGAGCCGTAATAGATGTTGATCAATTGGTCAAGTGTGGGATAGAGGAAGGCCTGCTCGCATCCAAGGGTGGAGTTGTAATCGGTTGTTGGTGTATCTTCCGATTGTTTCTTCTTTTACTGCTCATGGAGGTAAGAATGGATGAATGTGGTGAGGTTGATTTGAGTGTGTTTAGATCTATTTACTTTAATGGATCTTTGGTTATTGGTGATCTATTGTGAGTCTGATTATGGTGTATCAGATTTGGGTAATCAAGATTTCTACCTCGTAGACGAGGAAATGATGCGAACATAGAAACGAAGTAGCGTTTAGTTCGTATACTTGTATGGTGCTTGTACTTAACTATAGTTGTTATTATTGTGCAGGTTTGGGATACGAAGCAGGTCCACGATCGTGAGGATTATTCGAGCTTCGTATCAGGTGGGTAATATCTACCTGGTCCGGTAGTTTTGATCAATTCCAGTGCATGATCTTGGATATATGTATATACCTGTTTACCTTAGATCCACTCGTATTTAATCATATGCTTGTACTGCCTTGACCTTTGAGATATATACTCTGTTACTCATTGATTATCTAACACGGATAGGAACTATAAACCCTATTATGTATTAGCTGATAGATGTTCAGTAAGTACATGTGGTTAGGGTTATCTTTGTGACCTCAGATAGGGTTACTGTGTTACCTAACTAGAGTTAGGTGATGGATTGGATTATGGAGTCGATCGTGATATCATAACCGTGTTAGTGGTGCATTTATGGTGGATCTAGTTGTCTGTGCATAGATAAGTGTATGGTTGTCAGTATGTGACCATGTACTAGAGGTCCTAGCGCGATGGTATATCCATTATGGATTTTGTGTCTGTGTATGGTTATATGGAGATCGATTGTATATCGCCATCTTGACTAGAGGTCTTAGCGTGGTGGATCGGATGGGTATGACTCTTTGTGCGATAGAGAGAGTCTTGCGATTGTAGTCCTTGCATAGTTGACTTTTGGTTGACGGGACTCCCGTGGGATAGGGAGTGTGGCGAGGATACATGTATGGAGCTATGCATCATTACATTTGCATGCATCTTGTGTTGGAGTCTCCCTTGTGGTTGAGACAGTCGTCGGTCATCCTGCCTCCCGGACCACTCGGGGTAGTGGTAGCGAGGTTGAGGCGAGCAGCATTGGATGTGCGCTCGGCCACTATGGATGGTAGTAGGCTGGAGATCCTGGCCCTTTGTGCAGTGGTGTGCACTCGCCCACTATAGGCAGTGGTTGTGTGAGGTCGGTTGTCTGTGTCGGCGTTTGTCTACTCATGGGTAGGGACAAGCGTGGCTTATGCGTGAGGCCCCTAGGAGTAGTTAGCTTTACGCTTATACGCTACTCAGTCATACTACCCAACTCGGCCACTCGAGAGTGGTGGCAGCTGGAGTCGGGCTAGTTGTCATTTGTCGTGCCACCCTGGCCACTCTGGGGTCGTGGTTGGGCCAGGTCATGACGATGACCATGCATATGCATTGCTGATATATATGTATGCATGTATTTGATATATGTTTTACATATGCCTGTGAGATGCTGCATTTGATTGAGCTATGATTGTTGCACATGCTTGTACATCATGATACATGTCATTTGCATTTTATTTACTGCTATGTGTTGAGCATGATACATGCGTTGATTCAGACTGTTATATGCATTTGATTAGCATCATGTCATTGTGTGGTACAGACCGTGTTATTATACAAGTGATCATATCTTCATATGCGAGTATTGGTCGGTATGGGATTGACGTACATTATATGGGTTATGTTATTGTATATTTGTCGAGGATGATATAGCTTATGGTGTTGAGATTACTTTATGTTCAGTTGATCAGTTTAGTATATACATTGCGTATGACTTTACTGTAGTTACTTGTTATTAGAGTTGGATAGGACTGTATGTCTATTGGACTCATGTTGTATACCTGTAGATCTTCACATGTATACTTGTAGATTTCTTTACCCTATATGTTCATGCACTTTCTATATATTACCCCTGAGTTTATACTCACCACCCGGGACCACAGGCTTCTTCGCCCGGATAATGTAGAAGATTCCTTGGGCGTTAGAGCTCCATGGTGATCCCATCTCACACCGGGACGAATGGATATGTTTTCCATTGTTGTATTACTATGGATTGTTGTTTTGGGGTTTTTACGCTGTATTGTTTCGTATTCGTGATATACGGATGTGTGGTATGTATTTGGTCGTCTGATTGACTTCTATTATGTTTCTTGTTGTGTCAAGTCACTCCGAGTGCAGTTGGGTCATTGTATCTTGTTGATCTGTTTGTATTATTTCATTTATGTTTATTATGTTTGATATGATGATATCTGTATATCATTGTTGTTGTTGTAGGCCTATGGGCCTTGTATTAACCCGATATGTTGCCGTCTGAGGAGATGTCGTCCGTTGCTTTTTGACACGGCATACTCTCGGCGTGACAATTTTATTAGTATCGAGCCCTAGGTTGCGAAGTCCATTTGGATTTGATTTCGTTCGGACATCGAGTTTTGCTTTACTCGGTCTTGGTTTTGTGAGTTCGGGATCCGCCGCCTCCGAGCTACAAGGATTAAGGTATGTTAACTGTTATTACATATCCTTCTGTTGGCTATGCATTTAGTTGCTTATAACAGTGCATGGCTTGTAGGATATTGGTTATTATACGTAACTGTAGTTTTGGTTTGACCACAGGAATGATATGTTGAGGTTATTATACATGTATCTCGAAAGGTAATTACCTTTGAGAGCCGATATCTGTCGGAAGCGAGTTTGGTAGTCACATCTCTTGTGGAGATCAAGGATTACGGTCCTAAGATTTTCACTAATTATGTTAGTCGGATCATTACCATGGGGTAATGAACTACGCTGAGTATACTATTGCGATGCAGATAGTAGAAAATTAGTGGATGATATTCATGGGGATTTTGATCTTGGATGTCGTTCTAGGTCGTATAACATTGGGAGTACTTTTGGAGTACTTGACTCGGGTTATACGAAGATAGTAGTGTTAGTGGAATACCATTATCCGGATCTAGCCGGTAGTTGGTAGAAGAAATGGGAAGTAACCTACGGGAAATAATGTATCACTTGGTCACAGTTCAATGATGTTGTGAGATAGTATTTCCCCACGTCATTTTCTTTGACTCATTGTCAAGAAATTCTTGGGCTTTAGGTCGAGTGATCGTTTGGTAATGGAAGTACCATGCAGAGTCGTTAGACTTGTGAAAGTTACACCCATTTAATAGCCCAAGAATGTGATTGGGTTGGTTTTGACCACCCACGGGTTATCGGTTGACATCTTGATCAGGATATTTGGATCTCCTACCAGATCCTACCGGAAGTGAATAGACCGAGTCATGTGTATAGAAATGACTCCGTAGTAAGTGTTTTAAGAGTTGGAGATTTGATAAGCAGATATTGCAAGTCAAATTATTGGAATTGGAAGTCTCCGAATGTTTGACAAAAGGAGCAAGATTAAAGTCATGAGTCACGAACGACTATTGGAGAGTTTTCCGATCATAGAAGACCGATTGCAGATTGTCAGCAGCTTCTCATGTTTATCAGTGAACTCAGAGGAAAGACTCCGAAGGGAGATTATGTGTGTGCAGTGCAGATTACGACGAGACGCAGAGTTAGATTATCCGATGGACCATTGTATCTGTTTCTACTATAAGCAGCCGGTATCTACGAGGAGAGTACGTATTTTGAAGACTCAGTTGAAGACTATGGATGATGCTTTCGAGCGGACGATCCACAACCTCGGCGAGATTATTACAAAAGATTAGGTTATCACATCAGCAGCGATCTACTACCCCAGATATAGTTGGAGTTCTTTGATACTTTCATCCGGAAGAAGTAAGTTACTCGTGATGTCGGTAGAAGACATCTCAGAAGACTCAGACATGCAGACAACAATTGTTACCTTTCCAGACGACAGCAACAATTACCTTCCCAGGCATAGTTATGATTTATATAGAGGAGAGAGATTTTACGACGATAGTCGTATCTATGCAGTATTCTCCAGTTGCAGCTATACCTTTCACAGAGATGGAGCGTGCTATGATGTTGACAGTTCTTCAGTATTTTACAACCGGATGTGTACCCTTTGCCAGTGCAACAGTGTTTACCATATCCATTGCAGTTGTTGCAGTTAGTACCTCAGTTCCAGCAGTTGATTTCAGTTTCTCCATGATAGTCTTTGCATCTACATGAGCTCAGCCGTCCAGAACAGATGTTGGACAAGTTTACATGATTACTCGAGAAAAAGTATAGAAGACCGAAGGATCGGTCCTTCGGGGTATTACTTTAGGTTATCCTATTTGCGGATATAGCGAGAGATACTGGTAGTTTACAGGTATCTTTGTCTAGAACATTCTTGGATAGGGTTCGAAGGGTTCCTATCGACTGGTGGTTGGTGATTTTCTCTACCGTTTGGTGAGATGTTGATCAACAACCAAGAAGGCAAGGGATACCCTTAGCCTTTGCTAGACATACCTCTACTATAGACATATCCTTACGGATAGTTGGATTGTTGGAGCATTGGTATACTAGGACTCTCGGATGTACGTATAATCTGAGAGTATTCAGATGTAGTTTTGGATGAACTCTCGAACTTGCCACTGCATGGGCAAGTGGAGTAAGCGATTGAGGTGATTTCGGGAATAATCCTGATATTGGGGACCTCATACCGGGAGAGGATTTTATGGGTAACAGTGTTGTTAAACACTATGGGAGATTTATTTGTCTTAGGATTTCTCTTGAGAGGATCCAGAACTCTTTGTTAAAAGAGAGATGAACCTTTGGGGTTGTGGATCAATTATCGATGATTTGAACGCAGTAGTTGAGAATGAGTATCCTTCGTTGTGGATAGAGGATCTGTTAGATCAGCTAAATGACACCTGTGTATATCCTAGGGTTGGTCTACGACTGGAGGTTTGATATTGTAGTGACTTAGTGTCATACAATTATCATTGTCGGTGTGATGTTTGAGCTATCATTAGCATGGAGTAAAAGGATGCAGGTGTATAGAGCTGATTGATAATGTTGTTAGACTTATCGACGATTTAGTCGTTTATGGATTTGAGGAATCAAGTACTCTTGGAGTATTTGAGATCGATTGTCATCATATCTGTGGATGATATATTTATGGATATATTCCCAATCTTGAGGGAAGTTGTGGTTTCCCTAGATTGATTTGGTGTTTACCAGAGATAAGGATAGGATGTTTTAGCGATACTATACCGTCGACTTGTTGGACCAAGAAGGTGATGGCAATCACACAGTCGGAAGTTTGTGAAGCTAGGTTTGGGGCCTAGAAGGTGGTGACTTTTGTGTCAGTGTTAGTTAATCCATCCGATATGGATGGAAGGGTATTGTACGTAGATGCATCATTTCAGGGATTAGGAGCGATCCTGATGCAGTTGAATGAGACGTATATTATGTGGATGCTAGTTGAGAACCTAGCGAGATCAGTCATTATGGTCTTCCAGTTACTTTCAGTCCTGTGTGACAGAATGAACTTTGGACATTATATTAATTTCTCTTGCGAGAATAAATCTCTGTCTCGAGGAAGGATAATGGTTCACAGAGTTGCATTCGCTTTAGGAAGAGTTGTTTTAGGAGACTCTTCATTCGAGAGTAATGATTTATTCGGAGTGTATCCGAAAATAGTAAGTATTGAGACGTTCATGTTGGCGGAACAACATATGGGACACGGTTGATTCCGTAGTTTGATGTTGGTGTGCCAACATGTAAAAGTGGAATATTAGTGACTGTAGGGTTCGTCATCGTGATGAAGTGGGAGCCTAATCGTTAGGCGTGTTGGGAGATTAAAGGACTTGATAGGATTTGGGTAATCGATGATCGATTAGCTAGGTTCGCTCATTTTCTTCCGAGCCGTAAGATTGACTCCGTTGGATTGCTTGATGGAATTATATCCATGAAGTATCCTTAGGTATCATTTCTGATAGTGATTCATGATTCATCTTACGATTCTGGCAAAGTTCCCATCGGTTACGAGTATAGAGCTCCACTTTGGTATAATTATTACCTTTTAATAGGTTGATTGAGAGTGTATATATGAGCTGGAATATAATATTCGAGCTCGGTACCCCACTTAGTCACTTGAGGTGTGACTTTGCTCCGGATACTTGAGATGGTTATTGTGACATCTTGTACTCGTACATGAGTCGGAAATTTGGGGACCAAATTTTTATAAGTGGGGGAGAATGTAAAATACGAAAAAAAAAATTTATATATATGGATTAAACCCTTTAATTAATTGAGATTAATTAGGGGATTAATTGGGTTTAATCTAATGGGCTTAAATAGTGGGCTGAAATTGGGTTTGAAATGATCTGGGCTGAGATGAGCTGGGCCGAACTGGGCCTGGGCTGAACTGGGCTTGGGCTGAACCCAATCAGATTGGGTTTGGGTTGAGTTGGGTTAACCGAATCAGTCGAACGGCATTTATAAGCTGCCGAACGAATTGATTTCGGCAGATCGCGATCTGTTTCCATTCCTTCTTCTCCGCCTCGTTCCTCCGCTTCGCCGTGTTCGCGTCGCTTCTTCTTCAGCTCGTCGGCATCCCGATGAGGGCAGTTGACGGCGCAGCTCACTTGGTCGATCTCCGGTGGTGGATCAGAGGGTTCTCGCATGGGAGATCTTGGCGATAGCTTCAGCGGACGGGCGGTGCTATCGTCGCGGCGGCGAGCTGCCAATCGAGGTAATCAGCTCATCTAGGGTTCGATTTCCACCGTGAGTTCTTGGATCTTGCTGTGGTTGATCGGATTTTGGTATTGTCGCAGCAAATTGGATTTGTTTCCGCCGATCTGTGCTTTGTCGAGGTTGCCTTCAGCCGATTGTTTCCGAGAGTGCTGAGCTCGCGGCGAGTTTGGTTTGGTTCCGGTGAGCAAGGGATAGGGGAGCAGCAACATCGAAGGATCTACAGGGTTGGTGAGTTCAATTCTGTTTCCTTCGTTTCTATGCTGTGGGAAATTCTGTGTGCTTATGGTTGTTGAGGGATGCAATAAATCGGGGATTCAATCGGTGGTTTGTTGATTGCTAGAAATGGCAACTGTAAGTTGGAAGTAATTCTATTGTCGATTTGGCTTGATTTATGTTTGTTATTGCGAAATTGATGTGCCGATGGGTTGAGCTGGGTTTGATTGGCTCGGATTAGTGATGTATGTGTGGTTAGGTTTGTTGTTATTAATTCAGTAATGAGGAGCTGTAATAGATGTTGATCAATTGGTCAAGTGTGGGATAGAGGAAGGCCTCGTTCTGCACAGTCAAGGGTGGAGTTGTAATCGGTTGTTGGTGTATCTTCCGATTGTTTCTTCTTTTACTGCCCATGGAGGTAAGAATGGATGAATGTGGTGAGGTTGATTTGAGTGTGTTTAGATCTATTTACTTTAATGGATCTTTGGTTGTTGGTGATCTATTGTGAGTCTGATTATGGTGTATCAGATTTGGGTAATCAGGATTTCTACCTCGTAGACGAGGAAATGATGAACATAGTAGCGGGAGTAGCTTAGTTCAGATACTAGTTGTTATTATTGTGCAGGTTTGGGATACGAAGCAGGTCCACGATCGTGAGGATTATTCGAGCTTCGTATCAGGTGGGTAATATCTACCTGGTCCGGTAGTTTTGATCAATTCCAGTGCATGATCTTGGATATATGTATATACCTGTTTACCTTAGATCCACTCGTATTTAATCATATGCTTGTACTGCCTTGACCTTTGAGATATATACTCTGTTACTCATTGATTATCTAGCACGGATAGGAACTATAAACTCTATTATGTATTAGCTGATAGATGTTCAGTAAGTACATGTGGTTAGGGTTATCTTTGTGACCTCAGATAGGGTTACTGTGTTACCTAACTAGAGTTAGGTGATGGATTGGATTATGGAGTCGATCGTGATATCATAACCGTATTAGTGGTGCATTTATGGTGGATCTAGTTGTCTGTGCATAGATAAGTGTATGGTTGTCAGTATATGACCATGTACTAGAGGTCCTAGCGCGATGGTATATCAATTATGGATTGTGTGCCTGTGTATGGTTATATGGACGGTCGATTGTATATCGCTACTGACTAGAGGTCTTAGCGTGGTGGACTGTCAGATGGGTATGACTCTTTGTGCGATAGAGAGAGTCTTGCGATTGTAGTCCTTGCATAGTTGACTTTTGGTTGACCAGGACTCCCCATGGGATAGGGAGTGAGGCGAGGACACATGTATGGAGCTATGCATCATTACATTTCATGCATCTTGATGGACTGGTCTGCCTTGTGGTTGAGACGAAGTCGTCACATCCCGCCTCCCGGCCACTCGGTAGTGGTAGCAGGTGAGGGCGAGCATTGGATGCGCTGCTCGGCCACTATGGATGGTGGTAGCTGGAGATGCGCACCTGGCCACTGTGCAGAGTGGTGTTAGCACTCGCCCACTATAGACGGTGGTTGTGTGAGGTGCAGTTGTCCTGTGTGCGGCGTTTGTCTACTCATGGGTAGGGACAATGTGGCTTGCAGCAGGGGCCCCTAGGAGTAGTTAGCTTTTTACGCTTACACGCTACTCAATCATACTACCCAACTCGGCCACTCGAGAGTGGTGGCAGCTGGAGTCGGGCTAGTTTTCATGTGTCGTACACCCGCCACTCTGGGTCGTGGTTGGGATGATGCAGACAGTGACCATGCATATGCATTGCTGATATATATATATATGCATGTATTTGATATATGTTTTACATATGCCTGTGAGATGCTGCATTTGATTGAGCTATGATTGTTGCACATGCTTGTACATCATGATACATGTCATTTGCATTTTATTTACTGCTATGTGTTGAGCATGATACATACGTTGATTCAGACTGTTATATGCAATTGATTGGCATCATGTCATTGTGTGGTACAGACCGGGTTATTATACAAGTGATCATATACTGTTCATATGTCTGAGTATTGGTCAGGTATGGGATTGACCTGGTACATTATATGGGTTATGTTATTGTATATCTGTCAGGATGATATAGCTTATGGTGTTGCAGACCGTCAGGTACGTTGGTACATTACTTTATGTTCAGTTGATCAGTTTAGTATATACATTGCGTATGACTTTACTGTAGTTACTTGTTATTAGAGTTGGATAGGACTGTATGTCTATTGGACTCATGCTGTATACCTGTAGATCTTCACATGTATACTTGTAGATTTCTTTACCCTATATGTTCATGCACTTTCTATATATTACCCCTGAGTTTATACTCACCACCCCGGGACCCTGGGCTTCCTGTCGCCCAGATAACAGGTAGAAGATTCCTTGGACGTTCGGAGCTCCGCCAGCTGATCCCATCTCACACCGGACGAATGGATATGTTTTCCATATTGTTGTATTACTATGGATTGTTGTTTTGGGGTTTTTATGCCGTATTGTTTCCGTATCTGTGATGTACGGATGTGTGGTATGTATTTGGTCGTTGATTCGACTTCTATTATGTTTCTTGTTGTGTCAAGTCACTCCGGAGTGCACAGTTGGGTCATTGTATCTTGTTGATCTATTTGTATTGTTTCCGCTGTGTTTATTATGTTTGATATGATGATATCTGTGTATATCATATTGTTGTTGTGGGCCTACGGGCCTTGTATTAACCCGATATGTTGCCACGTACAGGGGAGATGTCGTCCGTTTGCTTTTCGGCACGGCATACTCTCGGGGCGTGACAATCGTTCCGGTTGATGCCGTTCCCGCTACACGTCATACGAAAGGTATAACGTAGATAAATTTCCTTTTATTGCAAATTTAAATTTACGGTTATGTCTACACTTGTTGTAATATGCATGCATGTGTTGTGTATGTTGTAATAAATGTAGATTTATTATTTTTATTGCTTCCGTTGTGTTCATGTTTACGAAACGTGATCGAACACACACACGCCGCGGTGCCGGAAACCCAACAAAGCAAAGATCTAAGTCTGGGGGAATTGATGTGAGCAAAACACATAAAGTTTTAAGAGTAGCTTTCGCTCACATCTCATTTTATTTTATATTTATTTCTTGCATATTTTACTTTATTTTGCATTCATTTTCTATTTTCTGATTCGAAGATGTGCTCGTTGTACTTTTGTATGTAGGACAGCATTATACGGGGAAAATGGCTCACTTTTGGAGTGAAAAGAAGACATTTGGCAGCTAGAGCAGAATGACACACACCCTGGCCCTGTGAAAACACACGGCCTGCACCACAGCGCCACACATGGCCTGACTGTCTGGATCCACACGGTCGTGTGGAACTATGTGATTCGGATACGATTCAGTTATTTTTCAGGTTTCGGGGAGATCCAAGCTGATGTCTATATAAAGGAGGCTACGCCCAAACCCTAGGGGAGAGGCACGATGGCTGGGACGACACTCTGACGCCCTAAAAAGCTTCGGGAACTCGCAACGGGGAGGAAGAAAGCCATCAGAGATCCAAGTTCTGCACTTCAACGCCAGAGAGAAGAGCCACATTGCATTATAATTTCTATTCTTTGCATAATATCCATTGTTTATATGAATATGATCGTGCTTTGTGTTTCTCCTCTCATATTTATGGAGTAGATTCTTTAATTCTAGGATTAGGGAGTAGTTTGTGTGCGTAAAACATGTTATTCCAAATTAAATTCTGTTCTTTAATTTGTATTTGCAATTAGTATTAGTTTAGACTGATATCTATGTGTTTTAGTTTTCTATATACTATGTTAGCCGATACGAGGGGTGACAACCCTCGTATCTAAGATTTAGGAGAATTAAAGAGAAACCTAGGGGTTGGCCTCATCTCTTGTAACTGTGGATAGAATGGTGCGATAGAATTGAAAATGATTCGTCGCAGGGATTGATTTGGCATCCTCATACTGTCTATCCCATCCTAACGCCAGGGGTCGACCTGGTAAGGCAGAGATAGCTCCCGATATATGCGAAGGCTCATCAGGGGAGTGTATGATGTCCCTTCCACAAGGTCATAGTTAGACGTTTAGACAACACCCAATTGATAGCATGTTTTGCGACACACAAGCGAAATCGAAATCCTATAATTCCTTCCAAAGACTCGCAGCAAGCCTTTTCTTCTTCGGTGTGACACTGTATTGAGTTAGGACCGCCGACAACCCTCACAATCACAACCATTAGAACTGAATTCCGAACAATAACGTCCACTTAACAAATTGGTACTCGAATCTCAAACTGTGGGATCGATAATCTTTTTATTACTTGACGACATCTGTGCACTTGCAGGCGTTTAGCGCGAGTGCACGCTTCGAGTCCTCGATGGTCTCCATCGCAAGATTTGAGGTCGCGTTCATATGCATCACTACCGCGAGCACGCATCATGCTCATGGTAGCACGCGATAGCTACTGTGCGAGCTACCGATAGCTGTCGTGCAAGCTCACAGCAGTTGGCGCGAGCTCAATCTCGTTAGCTGCCACGATCTCGCGCGACAGAGAGCGTGGCAGCTACCACCATCTCGCGCAGCAGAGAGTGTGGCAGCTGCTGCGATCTCGCACGACAGAGAGTGCAGGAGCTGTCGCAATCTCGTGTGGCAGTGAGATCGCGATACTCGTGCGACATCAAGATCGCGGCAACTGTCGCGTGGCCGCACGCGGTGATCTGGTGCTCCGGCGGTGAAAGAGGAGAGGTGGAGAAGCGTACCGGAGGGAGGAGGAGCTCGTGAGAAGGGGAAAGGAAAAGGGAGGCGGATTAATTAGGAGAAATCAGCGACGATTTTTAATTCGTTGTAATATTCATCTCTAATTTGGCGATGAATATAATATTTGTCACCAATTGGCGACGAATACAATATTCGTCACCAATTAAAAAATCCAACGAAATATTTTCGGCGCTAAATTTATCGCACAATTTGCAACGAATAATTAAGTCGTTGCAAATTCTCTGACGAATTCATATTTCATCGCAAAATTAGCGGCGAAAATTAAATGTATTGCCAAATTAACGACGAATATTAAATTCGTCGCAAAATTCTTCGATGAATTTTATTTTTCATCGCAAAATTGGCAACGAATATTAAATTTGTCGTAAATTTCTTAATTCTAGCCATTGTTTTTTTTCATCAAATAATTGAAAATGTCCGATGAAAATATTTTATCGCCAAATTTGTCGAAATATTTGTAATGAATTTAGATTCGTTGTGAAATTTGCAACAAAAATAGAATTCGTCGCAGGATTTGCATTGAATCCCAATTTCATTGCAAATTCTGCGACAAATTTATATTTTGTTGTAAAACTGCGATGAAATTTAATTTGTTACAAATGCTTTTATGTTTGCAATTAAAAAAAAATTGTTGGAAATTTCGTTACTAATTTGCGATGAAATTTCCAATTCGTCGCAAATTTTATTGCAAATTTACAACAAATTATTTTCGTTGCTAAATTTTGTCGCTATTTTGATACATTTTTGTAGTGTTAGACTCAACAACTCAGCTTAGTCTAACCATCAAGGTCGATAGTTTGAGATTATCAACTCAAATCACTCAACAGATAAGTCTAATTTGATTTGTATTTTAGAGTTATATTATATTCTCAATATCTACGAACATAGATTGTCCAACATTTTGTTGAAGTAAAGATTCTCAATATCTCATAGTCGATCTTTAGAATTTGTAGATTGATAATCCCAAAATCATCCATCTTATTTTTTTTATTTATTTATTTTTTAGTTGATAATAGGTATCTAGGCCTTTGTTTCGACTAATCATGGGGCGACCGACCCGGCTCCACGGAAGTTTCTCACCGATCGCAAGGGTAAATCAGAAAGTGCTCACAATAGGCGGCCCAGTTTTCTTAGGCCCATCATCCCATTTAGAGAAAATTCCTACAAATGTACCGCAGCTGAAGCTCGAATCTTAGATGTCTGAGAAGCTGTATGGGCGCCCTACCGCTGCACCGTAGCTTCCGGGGGGGGGGCAAAATCATCCATCTTAAGCCTATTAATAAAACTTCATTCAACCTAGTATCTCGCTGGTGATGTTGTGGAACTCATGCAAATTAGCCAAAAGAATTCTTATTATCCAATTCTCTGATTTCCCATTTTGACATTAGAAAGAAAAATGACTGATAGAGTTGTGAGGGCTACCAGCCCCTGCCTAAGGTCCAAAAATGACCCTCCAAAATATTACATATAAAAGGGTTCAATTTTTATTCAAAAATAAATTTTCCACGTATAAAATGATCCAATTTTTATTGTTTTGCTCATGACCTCTAAACACCCTAGATCGATTCTGATGAGTGATGACTAACACACTATTTAACAAAATGTTATGACTACCCAATGGGGAAAGGTTAACTTACCAAGGATGTAATCTTGCTGCAAACTTCTTTTACAAGGTTGTTTGATATTTCTTGTTAATTAGGTTTTTGTTTCCTATTGGCCAATTGGAGCGTAAGATAGCATATAGGGAAATGGCTATGAATGACGTCCCATAATGTAAAAAGTGATAATATTCATCCTAAATACTTTTCAATGTCAGACTCCATCGTAGTATAAAGAGAGGAAAATCATAGAGACAGTTTATAGTCGATCACTGTGTAGCCATTTAAGTTGGAGGATTTTTTTTCCGTTTATTACAGCACAAGTTGATATACTGACAGCAACTCTCGTTTATTACATAGATATATATGCTAATTGCTTAGTCCACATCCGAACTTATAGTCTTCAACAGACCTTAAATAGTTGTAACTCACAACAGCTTAACACACGATTTCAATCATAACTTATAGTTATCTAAGGCTGATTGTCCATCAATTCCTTTATTGTAGTAGTATGTATGATAGTCTCTCACTGTGACTTCTCTATAAAGTGGGGGGTTTTCTATTGACAACAACTCCTTGATTGGGCCATATAGCTTTGTTGATGGCCAAACCTGAGTTGTGAAGAAGCAAGCCACCGAAGTCCTTGGACCTCCCTTCTTTATCAGCACTCGATGCTCAGCACTCCTAAACTTATCATTAGTAATCAACTGCAATATCAAATGCAAGAATTTTTAGGCGTATCATTTCCTGATTTGTCAACGAAGTGGGTTCATAAACAAAGCACATACCTGCAAAAGGTCTCCAATATTTACAACTAAAGCTCCTGCAGAGGGAGGGACGTCAAGCCACTGGTTTTGGTGCATTACTTGAAGGCCACCAATATGATCTTGTAGAAGGATGGTGATGAAATCAGGATCAGCATGCTTGCTGGCTCCAAGAGTGAGGTCTGGCTGGGGACAGGGTGGGTAGTAGTGACCTAGAACAAACAGTCCTTTGTCACACTCCATCTGTATCAAATGATCACTACTGAGGCCAAGAGCCTCCGAGAGCAACTCCAATAGAAGCGTTCCCAAGCTTTGAATGTGGTTTGCGAACTGGAAGATAATATCTCTGCATACACAGAAGGCAATTTTTCATCACAAACAGGAAAGAAATTGGTATACAAGTTAATTTTGAGATAGCTCGATCAAACAATGGATATCTTTTAGACAAAAGAGAATTAATACATTAACGAATTAGAAGCTTCAGTCTCAGAAGATAAGAGGGCAAAAAACCCTACAACTAGCTGCATGATTGGCTCAGACTTGAAAGTCTATCACCTTCCCGTACGAAAACAAAGAAGAGAAGATGTTATTGCCCCTGTTAAGCTGAATATGAGATAAGCAATACTCAATAGTCAAGAAGTAACCTAGGACCGTCTATATCGGCATGTCCAAATCTCAAAATCCATATTTTCTATTTGGTAGTATACTATAATAAGATACCTACTATGATAGTTAATACTGCAATAGATGTAGAAGATTGCTAGCTGCTCCAACTAGCTCATACCTCGATTGAGGCCTAGAAGAGATTAGGTTGAGAGGATTCAACTGAATTAAACGGAGTTATAAGTTAAATTCAACAGTTAATACTGCAATAGATGTAGAAGATTGCTAGCTGCTCCAACTAGCTCATACCTCGATTGAGGCCTAGAAGAGATTAGGTTGAGAGGATTCAACTGAATTAAACAGAGTTATAAGTTAAATTCAACCGAGCTGCTTAGAGTTTGGTCTATGTGAGTCAAGATTAGGATTGCTTGGAGTTAAATGGATTTGGGTTGACTTGGGTTGCAAGGTGCATCTTTCCCGAGTTGAACAAGTGTTAAATTGCTTATAGCTACAAGAGTTGAGATGGAATTTGGTTGTAGAGCTAGGCAAAGTGGCTTTTAATGCTTTAGTTGATGGAGGTGAAAATTTTTTAGTGAGTTGAACCATAGTGAAGATTATGTGTCCAATGTGGCAAGAAACTACGAAACATAATGGAAGAATAAAGATACAATTCTCAAATAGAAGAAAATTAACTATTCTCATCCAAAAGCAAGTTATGATTCTCATCCATAAAAAATTTTAAAAATTATATTAATTCAAAACTTATTCAATACATGAGATCTTAAACCCTTTTATAGTTGACAACAATATCCTTTATAAAATAATAAATTTTATAGTAAAACCCTAATTATTCTAATAAAATCTATGAGCTACTTTAAAATACTAATTCATAGGAGGCAACATGACAATCACTTATTAAGTCAATCTTTTTTTATTATACACTCTCCTCTACCGTGGGATCTAGTTGATCTTTTCTGTTATACGTACTCTCTTCCTTACTGTGATATCAAGTCGATTTTTCTATTATATATGCACTCTCCTCTACGGCTTGACATAAACTTTTCTTATAATTTGGTGTTGATTTATTCTAATAAAACGCAACTATAGTTGGTAACATACTTATTCTTCATAAAACAATAAACTTTTCTAATAAAACACAAATTATTCTAATAAAATCTAACCACCTTTTTTAAAGAACTAATCAAGTTTTTTTAAAGTTTCCACAAATTATAAAAATTAATACTTGAATAATTCAGAATAATTCTAAATAGATTTACAATTCTTGACTACATACTTAGCTTCACCCTGAGTTCTATAGAACCAATCTTCTATATTCTAAATAAATCTTCTTTATAAAAATGTATAACCACTATATTAACGGTCCCCTCTGACTGTCCCTATCAGTGGAAGAGATAAATTAGGATCCCAATTAGTAAGTACAGAGGAAGGGGGAAATGAAACTTCTTTATAGCTCTCAGCGTAAGTGTTCATCCAATGAAAAGTCACCACGTGATAGAGTCATCTAGGTGGATACAACCCATCTTTATAACAACTTCATCTAAAGGGCATAGGATTTTTTTATTTTTTTTGGAGAAAGATAAATTCAATTATAAGTCAAGTGAGAATACATGTTAGACATCCAAAAAATGGAATACATGAGTCAATCTTGATAATCATCCTCTGTATGCTTGGGGCATCATCCTTACATTAACATCTATTTTTTGCTTGTAAAATTAGATAAATCGTACCAGATATTGCCAAATACCTAACCTTGATTAAGCTACTATGGCCTGGGAATTTCTGATGGAAGACCGAATTTCAATCGGTTCCAATGTGTCTTACTTTTCGAGCATCCAAAGAATGTATGATCAAGAGTTTCATCCACCCTTTGGCGGATAGATTTTACATGTCTTGTATGATAGTCTATCTTTGGTGTGTATCCGCCCTTGCACAAGGAGTCGTAATGAAAATTGATGTTTGGGCATGAGATATGACTTCCATTCAACCTTCGTCCACGCCTTGGCTTCAATCCGCGGCCTGAAAAAAGTGTACACTTTAGTCGAACCTTGTTGTTGTTCAATTGCAAACCAGCCTGCCAATGTCGCCATTCCTTATTGTGTCATACCAACTTTATCATGAATAATGTCCTTGATTTGTAGTAAACTTAAGGGCAAATAGGAAGATTTGACTCTCCATTCGCACAAGTCAACACTTCTAAACTATTGATGGTCAATTCATTTCACCGATAGCGAATCTTTCTCCCGTTGCACATTCCATAGCGCTTTGCAAAGTAAAGTTGAATTCCATGTCCGTAGATCACGAATCCCGTATCCACCTTTCTCCTTTGCTAAAGGCACAGTATGGATTTCACATGTGTTAATCCCTCATTGATTAGGCTTAGTGCAGGAGGATTAGTTCGAATTCCAACTATTGACACATCAAAGTACATCTGTTACCCATCTAGAGCACTTACTATTAGTAGGTAAGGTTACCTGCATCGGTTATTCCCCTTTATATTCTTTCAATTTTAATCAATAATGGAGACAAATTTTAATCTTCCACAATTATAACAATTTTTTAGTCATGACCCTTTCAATCTTTTTACCTTCTCCAAAATAAACAGACAATATGACTCCTGACACATTGCATAATATCCTCTTTGATTTTACCAAGGAAGAAACATATGTGGCACTAAAAAACTTATCAAGGACATTAGTTTCTTTTATCCTCCTAGGAAACTTTAGTGAGGAAAAATTTGAAGCGTAGAGTTTAGAGGTTCAACATGTGGCACCCTAAGTTTAGTCCCAACATTGTGAGTTGTGGGTTTAATAGAGAAGCTTTGTAAGTTTAGCTGAGAGAGCCACTATTTATTTGGGCTTAAGAATTTTAGATTAGTAGTTTAGATTGAGATGTTAGTGTGTCAATTCTGAAAATTGATATCAAAATAAATCTAATCCACGGAATGATAATGTCTTAGAAAAATTTTCTTATGTGACATATAGCATAAACACAATTTAGTCTCATCTGCCATCGATTAAGGATGATTCTAGGTTTTGTGTTAGTGAGTTGAGCTTGGGTGAGAATGCCAACACTTAAAATATGGAACACTACGACACACCAAGTTCAACCCACATTGTGAGTTAAATAGATAAGTTTTATCAACTTAGATGAGGGAGCTACTATTAACTTGAATTTAAACATGTTATGTTTAGTGGTTTAGCCTAGTAAGTTAATTCTCTCATATAAGCGACATGTGACACTACAATTATCGTGCCAAATTGATTTTTTATTTTTTAACCTATTATCATTAGTGCACTTATTCTCTAGATATGAACATAAACTCTATTGGTTATTTTAGTCGGCCATATCTCCTATCTTAGACCCCACACACTCCAATGTCTTTAACCCTATCACAATTGAAGAAACAAATACCATATATCAAAGGGTCACAAGAAACACACCACTTCTAAGCCTCTAAAGAGAGTCGAGGTTTGTAATACTATTAACATGATCCTTAATTAAAGCTCAAGACTTGGGATTGAAGCCTCAAAGGATTCAAGTGATTAATCACTCCATGTTGAAACTAGTCAAATTTATTGGGCAAGCATTGATTTGTGTTGAGTTTCTCACGACTTGGTAAAAAACTAATAGGCGATTTATAGAATTCTTTTATAAAGTTCAAAGGTGAGACTCTTTGAGCACACTAGCAAAAAAAAAAAAAAAAAACATACATAGATGATCCTTGGAAAAGTTACGAGATAGTTTAGACGTATCTCTATAATACAATGCTTCCCAACCTCTTTGTTAATATCATGCATTGTATGAGCATTTTAGAACTAATATCCCAAGTATCTAAAAATAGTATAGTCAATTTAGACTTTAGACCACCCAAACATCTTGATGATCCAACCTGATTACCCTAGCATTTTCCTTCGATAATGCAAAACAATATAAAAAGGCTTCCTACGAGCATGAGACTTTTACTTGCTACTACTCTCCCCTCTTGATGCTTGTCCTCTAATTATAAGTAAATATGCTTTAGGATTGGCTCTTAGCTTTGTTCTTTCTCCTTTGGCTCAACATTTTAGCAAATTCCTTTCCTTAATATGCTTCTCCAGCTAGATTTTCAAGTGTAAGTAATCATCTTTATAAAACCATCCTCATGCTGGTATCAATAATAATTCATCTACATCCTATCCTTCTTATAGAATGTTTAGAAGCGGTTGTGTTTGGGGCAATGGTAAACTTGATTTCCATAAGTAATTATGATTGTGAAGCATTCCTTTAGGTAACCCGAATTTAATTTTATTGAAACTTGTCTAAGTTGTTAATTTTTATAATTATTTGAAACTTTTAAAAAAGTTATTTAGTTTTTCTAGAAAAGTCTTAGGATTTTTTCAGAAAAGTGTATTAGTTTATAAAGAATAGTTTGTGTTATCATAGCACGAAAGGATTTAGGATCCCATGTAATAGAAAATTTGAGTTAATATAATTTACAATTTTCTTTTCTCTAAGTGAGAATCATTAGTAGCTTTCATCTGGGTGAGATTGTATCTTTATTGTTCCGCTGTGTCGTGTCAATTAGTATCAAAGTCAAATTCTTAATGTGGTATTCAATACTTCTCATTCATCTTCACTACTATTATCCACCATCACTTTTCTTTCTCTTAGTGCTATCATCTCTATCTCTGTCGTACTTTTAATCATTGATATTATTCATCATGATTTATTTCCTCTCTATACAATTATTACTCTTTTTTTTCACTACTAATTCACCTACTACATCCTCAACATCAAGCAATGTTACTCCATCTTCTCCATCACAACTTTATCAAGATTTACTTTTTTTATCATCATCACCTTCCAATTATTGTCGAATTGTCATTATCTTCTCCATCTTTATTGTCTCCATCTACCACTATCCATAGGAGATCACAAACAAAGGAGATCAAGTTTGATCATGAGCTTTATAAAATAACTTCAATATTGATGAAACTTACATCATCTTGATATAAAATATTTTTTTTCTCTTTGAATTTTGACTTTTGTTTATTTAGTTGATAATTTTAAATGGCTTGCATTTAATTATTTTTCTCAAAATTTAATGAATAATTATCACATCATTCATAAAAATAAAAAAATCATATCCAATTTAGTCATCATTAGCATTTTTTTACTTGCAATTAAATCCATTGTGTTACTTACATTAATATTTAGATAGACATAATAAGAAAAAAACACTGTATCTACTACCAAATATATGTGATATTTAAATTTTAGGATTGTGAGGTATCAATCAAATTATACTTATGTGAACGAAGAACTTAATGACTATAATAGTTATTCTTTAAATACTATTAAATTTAGAAATAACATATATACAATATCACAATCACATCGTCTCATATATATTTTTGTGAACCATGTGTTAGAACAAATGGTCCTATATTCGATAGAACTATAAACCCAAATGTATTTCTAGATATTGGCTAGATGATATTGAAAATTATTTTGACCAATATATTTTTACTTCTACCAAACGAGTACGATTTGTTAAATTCACACTCAAGGGACTGCTAAATCTTATTGGCGATGTGTGTGGATAAGAATCTATTATACATTGGCATAAAATGAAAAAAAACAATTGATGAACATATATGTCCTATTAAATTTTAATAGATAATCTTCTTTAAGTCAATTTTCAAAACCATCACCTAAAGACTTTAATTTTCTTACCATTCATGAACTTTTAGCTAAAATGAAGGAGTTCTACTCAAATAAATATTTTGATAATTTAACATTAGTAAAACATGTCTCTGATGACAATCAAGAAGAGCTCTTCAATGACACTTTAGACAAATCCTTTAACAATGCAATCTTAGAAAAATATATTTTTTTTCTCTTGACCTCTTTAGAGACTAATTGACTTGATAGCAACCATGACTTGGACTCTCAAATTATAACTCATTCATGTTATCAAAATAAGTCAAATGAAGAAATTAAAGAGAACAAATATCATGATCCAATAATGCAAGACAACAATTTAACAATTTATAAATCACTTGGTATGAGTTCTTTCGTATCTACTTTATTTAGTGATATTGTGAGAAAGATTAATTATAATGTTTGTTTATTTATTTTTTCAATTTATTTAAATATAAATTTGAATGTTAAATTGGAGGATATGCTAATTTATTGGGAGATGTTCAAGCATTCGTCTTAGTTGTTAATTTTGTTATAGGTTATGTAGAATTATCCTCATCGTTATCATCTTCACATACATAATTTCAACAAAGACATGGAACTCATTGTTGTCATACAACAAACTCAAATGTTTCCTTACTCATTGAAAAGGACAAATATCTGAAAATTAAAATGAGAAAAAAAAAGAGAAACAAAGTATATCTATTTCTTTCTCATTGGAAGGGGCATCTAAAGAACATAATTAATGAAGAAATACTACTAGACATGGTTACCAAAGAAATTATTCCCTATGATTGCAAAAGGTGATTCAAGAAGAAAAAATCAACAACTCACCAAGAGTCGAATTCTTCTCGATGGAGGAGAATAACACAAACAAGAAATCATATTGGCATTAAAATGGTAATTCAAGAAATAAAATAACAATTGATGGACTATGCTAAAAGGGTTTCTTAGCTTTACGACTATTCCACCTTTCCACTTGTTCAAATAAGAAAACACATTGAAATATGAAGAATTCTGCTGAGAGATATGAGAGAGAAAATTGGTATTGTATTTCTCAATTCTTTTTTTTTTAATTTTTTTCCTATAATATCTAATCAAATAAATCTAAATCAAACTATTTGTATTTACAATATATTCTACACTCACTCTCGAGTTAGGTTATACATATTGTACATGCCTAACTTGTCATATAGTTCTTCGAAGTTGATTTGTGGGAGAGCTTTGGTAAGTATATCTACGATTTGATGTCTTAAAGGAATATACAAGAAGCCCCCAGGGCTAGCCCAGTTGGTAAGTGCAAAGGGGTAATTCTTAAGTGAGCAGGGGTCAATTCCCGGGGAGGTCATGACTCTGGGCCATCGACGGACCCTCTCCTTTGCACTTGCCACCTGAGTCCTGATTTACCTCCTCCACCGGTAGGGGCAGCCGGAGGGGGCCGCTAATGTGGCGGTTCCACATTTTTTTTTTAAAGGAATATACAAGAGTTCCATAGCTCCTTTTGCCACATTTTCTGAAATGAAGTGTCTATCAATTTCAATATTTCGTTCTATCATGGTGAATAGGATTCTTTGCAATGTTGATGGATACTAAATTGTCACATTGTAGTTTGATAGCTTTATCTATGATTATTCCAAGTTCTTTTAGGATTCTATGAATCCATATTCCTTCACAAATTTCAAGTGCAAGAGCTCTAAATTTTTCTTCAGCACTGCTTCTTGCAATCACAGATTTCTTTTTTTACTTCTCCATGTTACCAAATTATCTCAAACATACGTGTAGTAGCCCAAGGTCGATCGTCTATCTATAAGATCCCCAATTCAATTTGCATTTGAGTACACATATATACCTTGATCTTCATTCTTTCGAAATAGTAACCCTTTGCCTGGGATACTCTTAAGGTATCTCAAGATTTTGTAGACAATGTTCATGTGTTCTTCGGTAGGATTATTCATAAATTAGCATACACACTGTCGAGAAACTCGACATTAGGTTATATGTGGGATAGATAGATGAGACATCCTACAAGTCATTGATATGTCTACTAGTGCATGGTCTTTTCCGAAGCCAATTTTATTGGAAGCATCCATCAGAGTATCCACAGGCTTGCACCCAAACATGTTTGTTTCTTCTAGTAGGTCCAACGTGTATTTTCGCTATGATAGGAATATTCCATGCTTTAATTCATCCATGGAAGTTCCATGCCAAGGAAGAATTTTGGATTCCCAAGATCTTTGATATCAAATTCATGAGTGAGAAGCTCTTTTAGATTTGCAATTTCTTTCTCATTATAACCAGTGATGATGAGATCATTGACATAGACAATAAGAATGGTGATCTGCCTTTTAGGAGAGATTTTTACAAATAAGGTGTGATCTGCTTGACACTGAGTGGATCCTTGCTTTGTCACAGAAGTAGCAAACTTGTCAAACCATGCCCTAGGAGATTTCTTAAGACCATGCAATGACATGTGAAACTCGCATACCTTGTTGTTATGGGTACCAAGGCCAGAGAGAATTTCCATGTAAACTTCATCTTCCAAGTCACAATTTAGAAAGACATTTTTATGCCGAATTGGTGTAAATGTCCGTCCTTGTTTGTAGCCAAAGAGAATAAGATTCCAATAGTGTTGAGCTTGGACACTGGAGCAAAGGTTTCTTAGTAATCGATGTCATAGGATCATGAGAATCCCTTGACTACAAGATGTGCCTTTAGTCTTTCAATTGCACCATCAACTTTATGTTTGACTTTAAAAATTCATTTGCATTCAATTGCTTTCTTTCCCTTTGATAGTTCACAAATATGTCAGGACCGATTGGATGCGCTAGAGGGGGGTGAATAGCATTTTGTCAATTCCTCAATTCGTTCGTTATCGTGCTTGTCTACAATCATTAGTGCACATCGAAATATACAAAAATAAATACACACAAATATGACACAAGCACAAGACAAAGATTTTTATGCGGTTCGGAACCCTAGTTCCTACTCCACGGTGGTGCTTTAGTGATCTATCTCACTATGAACTTCTCCTTTTCGGTATGATACCAGAGGTGGAGAAACCTCATACAATATTCTTACAAAAGTAAAATACAACCAAAATGAAATACACAAGTGAATACAAGTAAAGAACACTTTACAAATGATTTCTTTGATTGCTCGATACTTTGGTTGCTTTGAATGACTTTTGAAGACCTGAAATTCAGCATCACTTCTCCTCAAAATCGCCCAAGAACCGCTATCGAAATCCTCCATTGCAATCTCCTTTTATAACCTACATCGGGCTAGATTTTCGCCTAACAGTCGACTACCAAAAGGCCCCAGTCGACTGCTCTCTTATCTGTTGTCTCACAATGGACTAATACACGTAGGCTTTTGCCCAACGGATACCTTAGCAGTTGACTGCTCAATCAACTATGAGATATTTTGTACGCTGACCACTTATGACCAGTCGATTGTTATACCCTAGCAGTCGATTGGTCAAGGCTAGTCAATTGCCATCCATGGCAGTCGACTACCAGTGACCAGTTGACTGGTATAACTCACCAGTGGACTGGCAGAGCCATAACAATAGTCGAGCAACAGTTGACTACTTACCAGTCGATTAGGTCATAACCCCAAGTTGACTTCTTAGAGTCAACTGAGCCTCCGAGTGTCGAACACTCGACCAATCGACTGGCCAAAGCCATCAGTCGATTGGTATACCTCAAAACTAAGGTTTAATCCAAATATGATCCCATCATACTTGATACTCACCCTTAACCTAGACCTAAGCCTTCTATCCACTTCCATCAGCCTCAAGCCCTTGGTTTGAGTCTACGACTCCTCACCTTTAGCCCTAGCCTTCAAGTGCTTCCATCAACCTAATCATGCTACCGGGTACCCTTAGCCTAGACCTAAGCATTCAAGCCACCTCCATCAGCCTCATGATCTCAAGGTCCATCCGAATCCTCCATGATACCTTCACCCTTCGAGCTAGTCTTCTAATGCTTTCGTCGGCTATGTCATGCTAACAGGTCTACCTTTGCCAAGTCTCCAAACTTGGACTTGTACCGCCAAGACTACATACTTGGACTTACATGACCAAGACTACTCTTGGACTTTCCCTTTGCCAAATATCCATATTTAGACTTTTACCGCCAAGACTACACCCTTGGACTTTTCCATTGTCAAGTATCCATACTTGGACTTTCCCTTGCCAAGACTTCACTCTTGGACTTTTCCTTGCTAAGTATCCATACTTGGACTTCTCCATTGCCAAGACTCTAATCTTGGACTTCTCTATGCCAAGTCTCCAAACTTGGACTTCCACTCTAGTCTCACTCGAGCTAGGTCACCCTTGACCTGAGGTTGATTGCTCCAACAATTGCCTCCTAACAATCTCCCTCATATGACCTTGGATATCCCAAACATCCACTTGTAATATGGTCAATATATGGTCAACCCATATTGTCAAACAATGGTCAAACCCATTGTCAAACATCAAAATCCTACTTGAGTCTCACTCAAGTCTAGTCAATCGCGATCTGGGTCGATTGCACCAACAATCTCCCCCTTTTTTATGTTTAACAATACCTTTAAGTTATATTGTCCCATAAACCCAACTTAACTCTTCTTATGTCAAAGCATAATGAAGGTTTACCTAACTTAGGCCCTCACTTCTCCCCTTTTAGCATACATCAAAAAGCCTACCAAGAATTTCAATGTCTCATCTTCAAATGAGATCCAACATTCTACCCCTTGGTAAAAAAAAATCATCTTACATACCTTCATTTTCCTTAGTGATACTCTCTTATCACTAAATGCAAGACATTACTCATTCTCCCCTTTGTATCAAACTTTATTCATCATACCTTGATCGATGAACTCCCCCTAAAGACTTACTCACCCTTAATCATTGCACCAACAATGTCCTTGGAGAGTTCCTAAGCCTATAGGAAATCTAAACAATCGAAAATAAGGGTAAAAATTTCAAACTTGAACTTTAGCCTCCCTTAAAATTTGATACTCCATCCTAACTAACGCTCCTATTCATTTTCAATGATAATTTCACCCTTACAATGCTTATCTATGCATATCATAGGGTTATAAGTGGTTAGGGTCCTTAGGATTGCTGATAATCAGCTAAACATATCTTGATTAGTCGAAAATTAGACCAACAATTGATTGAAATCAATAATCAGTCGACTGCCAGCTACATCAATCGACTGCTCCATAAGGAAGTTGATTGGTTTCTGTAAATGCAGAAATCAATGGTTTTTCAGTGAATTTCAAAAAATCATAAGTAAATATATATTTTTCTAAAAATCATGAAATTTCATACATATAATACTTATGTCAAACAGTATGGGTGAAAAATAATTTTATATTAAAATACCCATTAAATTCAAAGAATGATAAAAAGTTCAAAAGAATTGAAACCTTCAATGTTTTGTCTAATTTTGTGTCAATCTTTCCAATGGTGATTTCTATCAAAAGATAGACTTCACCAATATTTTTCAAAATGATTTTAAAATATTTTTAGAACCTTAATTTCAATCATGGTCTATGAGCTAGATGTACATGACTTGTACATTAGATTTCCTCATGATTTATACTTATTATTGAATGAGTTTTAGTTCATTTTGATGTACCATTACAAGAACATAAACTTAAATCATATTCCTAACATCTCACATGTGTCTATATTGTATCAATGCATACACATGTTATCTTATAGTCCTTGTGAGATGTGGGTTTTGATTTTCCCTAAATCTAAGGGTTCATGCATTATATCTAGGTATATCCATTTGATTCCTTTATCTAGGACTTCAAATCATGTCATTGTCCTTAAATAAATTTTAATAATCTTAATACATGAGTTATAATCATGACATAAATGATTTGCATAATTAAAAGCATTTTCCAATGATGCATGATGTCATAGCATGATATAATTAAACTAAGCATTATCATGACATTTTAAATGATCATATTAAGCATGATGCCATGACATGTTAAAGATAATCGAAGCATAAGCATGTCATACATGATGCACAACAAAAACATGTTATGAACAATAGAGCACACAATTCTACAATAAACAGTGGAAAGTAAATGATATACAATTTAGTCATGGAAAAAGAGATCATTTCATTCATTTCAAGAACCATTCATACAAGTGATAGACAAAAGGTTTTGACCCTCAACCTCACCAAGAAATAAAATAAAATACATGAATATAGTCCTAGCTACTAGCCACCAGTGTCATCGCCCGAAGGTGGTGGAGGAGGTGGAGGTTGCTGACTTAGAGTCCAACTCTGCATCATCTTGTACATCTCGAGTTGACACTGCTCAATCTGAGTCAACTGGTGAGCCATAGAGGAATGTTCGAGGTTGAGCTCCTTGAAGTGTGTGTCCATGGTCTCATGGAGCTCCTCCAACCTAGACTTCAGGCGTGCAAGTCCACTAGAGTGAGTCTAAGAGGGAATGTCCTCCCCCTTTGAATCCTACTTTGTGGTTGATGCCGCCCTAGCCACTTCATCCGTCCATAGCCTTTAACCATCCCCGCCAATGTGAAGTGCCTCAGGGTAATGCGGTCATATGTGTTTGATAAATTCTTCACGTTACCCCTGGTGATATTAATGCCTACTGATGCCAGCCATGCAGTGATGATGTGACCTAAGGGCATATAGAGCTTCCCTTGGACAAGGGAGACAAAATGAACTATGCAATGAAAGATGTTTAATGCAATATAGATATCTAGCAAACCACGCAGTGCATACATCATGAAAAGGTGAGGTGGTCAGATAATATCTTGACCCCATGTCATTATAGGTAAAAGACATCCGACAATGACTTTGTAAAGAACATTGTCGGGAGCTGATAAGTCATTGACGGAAAATAGATTTTGACCTAAGCGACGGGGTATGTGAAAGAAATGCTCATGCATATGGTCTATCATGATATGATCAAAAGGTATGGGGGTGGCTCATCTAAAGTATGATAAAAGACAAATGTGTTATAAGATGGTTGACACTCCAGAAATTCCCGTAGGATCTCCAGAGTAAACTCCATATCGCATTTTGCAACATGCATTTGATACGTCAGACCATCTCCGACTTTCCTAAGGTTTGTGTAAAATTCAGATAAAAGATCTACATTTATGGGATGAGTACAAAAGACTAACTTTTTTAAATGATAATGTATAATGGTCTGAATGATGTCCCTGCAATAGTTCTTGAAGAATGGCTCGTTCAGATAACGATAAGCTTAGATGCCCGAGATGGATGAGAACCACTCAGTGCCCTAGGATCCGAGGATGCTTGATTCCTCGTGGATCCTTCACCGAACTCTAACCTATGTCTTTGTCTAAGATGAATGCAATGGTCATGAATGCACAAATAATTTGATTAGAAAATGAAATGGTAAGAATCAATCGGAGAAAGATGGTGGAGGATCATTACTTTGGTGCCATTACTAGGGTTGTAGAAGTCAACCAAAGGAATATGTCAGAGGAACGCTGTGTTGGTGCAATCGATCCAGGTCACGATTGATCAGACTCGAGTGGGACTCGAGTAGGGTTTTGATGTTCGACAATGGTTTACAATATGGTTTGACCATATGACTAGTGGATGATATGAGACATCCAATGTCATATGAGGGAGACTATTGGAGAAATCCAAGTCAATCAAGGTTGACCAGACACTTGGTGTGGAGAAGTCCAAGTATGGTGACTTGACAAAGAAAAGTCCGAGTATAAATACTTGGCAAGAGAAAATCCAAGTCGGTCAAGGGAGACTAGACACTTAGTGTTGGAAAGACCAATGGGGAGTTGGCGAGGGAAGTCCTGGCAGGTCTGGGAAGCCATACTTGGCAGTGAAGTCCCGAACGAGGAGTCTTGGCAGTGAAGTCTCGGAGGCATAACCTCTTGGCAGTGAAGTCTCAGACAAAAAGTCTTGGCAAGGGAAGACCTGGCTAATCAGGGAGATTGAGCTTGGCAAAGGGGAAGTCCCGGAGGCAAGGCCTCTTGGCAAAGGTAGACCAGAGAGCATGACGATAGTCGATGGAAGCACTTGAAGGCTAGCACAAGGATGAAGAGTCACAGACTCGAGGGATCTGGGAGGTGTGAGGCTGATGGAAGTGGGTTGAAGACTTAGGTCTGGACTTAGGGTAAGTATCAAGTATGAAGGGATCATACTTGGGGTGCTAAACCTCAGTGTAGAGGTATAACAGTCGATTGCCAGCTTGGTTTAGTCGCCTGGGCTTCATTTGTGGGCAAACAGAAGCATGGTTTCCTCGACCAACACCTTGAATAGAGGCTAGTCAAGGCGGCGTCTCGACTAGTAAGGGGTGTGCTTGGAGGTGGGACTTGGAGAGTCGAGGGAGTGCTATGGAAGCACTCGACTGGAAGCTCAATTGTTGTATTAGTCGAGGCGGCACCTCGACTGGACAAGCACCTCGACTGGTTAGGCGACTGAGCGTGAGAGGATTCACTCAGAAGCGAGGCAAGCTCGACTGGCACCTCGACTAGAGGCTAGTCGAGGCGATGCCTTGACTGGACATCTCGACTGGCACCTCGACTAGGTTCAGAACAGGCATGAAAATAGCTGTTCAGATGCAAGGCAGAGTCGACTGGTGCCTCGACTGGGGTATCAGTCGAGGCGGCGCCTCAACTGGTGAAGCGACCGTTGCAGGTCGGGAAGCTTCGACGGGGCTCTATAAGAGGAAGCTTGAGGGGGACTTTGAGCATGGTTTTTTGAGGGATGATTTGAGACGAGGTGCTGCTGCATTTCAGGGCCTTCAAAGTCATCCCAAAGCAACCAACAAGCAAGGATTCAAAAGCCCTAATTTTTAAAGTGTGCTCACTTGTTCTTCCATTTGCTTTTGTTATTGTTGTAGTTGCTTATTGTATCTTGTTCTTATTGTTGTAAGAGTCTTGTAAGAGGTTCCTCCACCTCCGGTGTGTCACCGAGAAGGAGAAGTTTGATAGTGGTAGTGTGCATCACTAGAGCTCGCTAAGGTTCACCTGTGGAGTAGGAACTAGGGTTCTGAACCACGTAAAATCCGTGTTGTGCCTGTGTTGTGCTTTGTATTTGTATTTGTACATGTATTTGTGTTTTCGCTGCGTACTAACAATTGTAGACAAGCACGACAAATTCCATCAACGAATTGATGCGAATTGCTACTCACCCTCTCTAGCGACGCCAATGGTCTTACAAGTGGTATCAAATCCCAGTCGGCTCTAAGAAGAAGAAAATGCTCTGATATCTACAAGTGTTCTTCAATCGGACTAACCGTCGAGGGAGCTAGAGCTAGAGGCGATGGAATTTGAAGATGGATTTGGGTGCGATGTTCGATTTCCACCACCCTATGGATTTGGAGGATTTGATCAATGGAAGATGATGACTGAATTCTTCTTCCAAATGAACATAGAGGAGTGGTTCGCTCTAACAGAAGGGTTCAAGACTCCAACGGACAAGAAGGGGAGAACTCTAGACTGGAGTAAATGGACTGAGGGTGAAGTCCAAAGATTTGAAGCTAATGAAAAGGTATTGAACATTTTAGTTAATTTAATACCTAATAATATTTTGTGCAAATTAGGAAAGTTTATGGATGCTAAAGAATTATGGAGCAAACTTGCTAAGCTCAATGGTGAAACTTCAATGATTCAAGAAGATGAGGATAAATCTATAGAATTGGAGTGTTCATCATCCCAAGATCTTGATGATTCGGAGATTGAGAAGTGTTCAACTTCCGAGATTGAAGAAATTATGGAAGTTTCCACTTCAAGGATTGAGGGGGAGGTTGGATCTTCAACCTCAGAACAAGAGCAAGAGGAGGAGCCATCTACCTCCGGACGTGAAGAAGAAGTCCAAAATTCTCCAATCATTCAAGAAGGTAATTTAAATGAAATTGTTAAAGATAAAAGTAAATGTTATATGACTTTTATCTTTAACAATTTCATTTAAAGATAAGAGTAAATGTCCAAAAAGAGTCAAAAAGAGTAAATGTTAAAGATAAGAGTAAATGTTAAAGATAAAGTAAATGTTAAAGATAAGAGTAAATGTTAAAGATTTGTGGAAGTTGAAAAATTGATCAAAATTGGCACAATTAGTTTAGAGGTCATGGTGTGTCATTTTGAGTTTTTGGCACACTTAGGAGAATGATCTATTATGGCAAATGCGGTCTTAATCCTAGAAATGACAATTTGAGCTTAACACTTAGGTATTATATACCCTTGTATTTTATACTTGCTATGCCTTGTTTGCATTATCATGTTATGACATCATATTTCATTTAATCATATAAAATGTCATGATACTGTTTAGGTTTAATTTTTATGTCGTGTTAGTGTTTATATTTTATTTATATGTCATGACATCATGATTATTGGCTATGTGAAAATTCATGCTATATATAATGCCATAATCATTATTCATGCATTTAGGATTAATTAAAATTGATTTAAGGACTATGACATGATTTGAAATCCCATGTATAAGGGAATCAAATAGAGTTGCCTAGGAAAATGCATGAGATCGTAGATTAAGAAAATGAAAACCCACATCTCACAAGAACACTTGACTTGGATGTGTATTGATACACCTAGATACATGTGAGATGCTAGGAAGTGAGTCAAGTTTAAGGTACATAGATGTTGCATCTAAATAAACTCAAACTCATCTCAATCATAGGTATAAATCATGAGGAAAGCTAGTATACAAGTCATGTATACTTAGCCCATAGACCATGATTGAAATTAAGGTTTTGAAAACATTTTAAAATCATTTTGAAAAATCTTGGTGAACCTTATCTTTTGATGGCAATCACCATTGAAAAGATTGGAACAAAGTTGGATTAAAACATTGAAAGTTTCAATGCTTTTGAACTTTGTGTCATTCTTTGAATTTAAAAGTTATTTTCATATAAAACTATTTTTCCCCTATAGTATTTGGCACAAGCAATATGTGGTTGAAATTTCAAGATTTTTTTAATTTTCTAGAATTATTTATGCATTTCTAAAGTTGTTCTCAAAATTCGGTTTCAGAAATTTCAGAAACCAGTCGAGGCGGCACCTCGACTGGAGATGTTGCCACTAGACTAAGAGCCTTCTCAACCAACTGTTGGCATTGTTTTATCTTACCAATGTTGGTTTAAGCCATCTAATCATAATCCTAGGCTAGATAACTACTCCTACACCTCTAATATGCTTAGATAAGCATTGAAAGGGTGAGATTTTCATTGGAAATGAATTGAATAGTTAATTAGGGTAAAAATCAAATTTCAAGGGTTGTGAAAGTTAAAATTTAAACTTTTATCCTTATTTTCTATTGTTTAAGGTTCCTATAGGCTTAGGAATTCTCCAAGGGCATTGTTGGTGCAATGGTCAAGGGGGAGTAAGCCTTTAGTGGGAGATTATCCATCTAGGTATGATGGATGATGGCTTATGAAAAAGGGGGAAAAAATGGAAGATTGCTTTTCATTTAGTGATAGATCACTAAGGAGAATGAAAGCATTCAAGATGATCTTTGACCAAGGGGGAGAAGGAAGAATCTCATTGGATAATGAGATATGGTAAACCTTGGTAGATTTTTTGATGTGTGTCAAGAAGGGGGAGAAATGGAAGGGGTTAAGTTAGGATCTTAAGTTAGGGTCAACCCTAATATACACTAAACCCCAAAAATTTCACAAATTTGAAATTTTAATTTGGGAACACTTCGTTATGCTTTGGCATAAGAAGAATCAAGTTGGGTTATGGGATAACCTAATTTAATGGTATTGTCAAACATCAAAAAGGGGGAGATTGTTGGTGTAATTGACCCAGGTCACGATTGACCAGACTCGAGTGGGACTCGAGTAGGGTTTTGATGTTCGATAATGGTTTACACTATGGTTTGACCATATGACTAGTGGATGGTATGGGACATCCAAGGTTATATGAGGAAGACTATTGGAGAAATCCAAGTCGATCAAGGTTGACCGGACACTTGGTGTGGAGAAGTCCAAGTATGGTGACTTGGCAAAGAAAAGTTTGAGTATGGATACTTGGCAAGAGAAAATTCAAATTGGTCAAGGGAGACCAGACACTTGGTGCTGGAAAGACCAACGTGGAGTTGGCGAGGGAAGTTCCGGCAGGTCTGAGAGATCGTGCTTGGCAGTGAAGTCTCAGATGAGGAATCTTGGCAGTGAAGTCCCGGAGGTGTAGCCTCTTGGCAGCGAAGTCTTGAACTAGGAGTCTTGGCAAGGGAAGACCCGACTGATCATGGAGATCAATCTTAGCAAGGGGAAGTCCCAGAGGCGAGGCCTCTTGGCAATGGTAGACCTGAGAGCATGACGATAATCGATGGAAGCACTTGAAGGCTAGTGCAAGGATGAAGAGTCATGGACTCGAGGGATCCGGGAGGCATGAGGCTGATGGAAGTGGGTTGAAGGCTTAGGTTTGGACTTAGGGTAAGTATCAAGTATGAAGGGATCATACTTGGAGTGTCAAACCTCAGTGTAGAGGTATAACAATCGACTGTCATCTCAATTCAATCGTCTAGGCTTCATTTGTTGGCAAACAAAAGCATGGTGACCTTGACCAGCGCCTCGACTGGTAAGGGGTGTGCTTGGAGGTGGGACATGGAGAGTCGAGAGAGTGCTATGGAAGCACTTGACTGGCAGCTTGACTGTTATATCAATCGAGGTGTCGCCTCAACTGGACAAGCACCTCGACTGGTTAGGTGACTGAGCATGAGAGGATTCACTCAGAAGCGAGGCAGGCTTGATCAGCGCCTTGACTAGAGGCTAGTCGAGGCGACACCTCGAGTGGACATCTTGAATGACACCTCGACTGGGTTCAGAACAGGCGTGAAAATAGCTGCTCAGATGTAAGGCAAACTCGATTGGCGCCTTAACTGGGGTATCAGTCGAGGCGGCACCTCGACTGGCGAAGTAACTGTTGCATGTCGGGAAGCTTCGACGGGGCTCTATAAGAGGAAGCTTGAGGGGGTCTTCGAGCAAGGTTTTTTTAGGAGCAATTTGAGGCGAGGTGTTGTTGCATTTCAGGGCCTTTAAAGTCATCCCAAAGCAACCAACAAGCAAGGATTCAAAAGCCCTAATTTGTAAAGTGTATTCACTTGTTCTTCCATTTTCTTTTGTTATTATTGTAATTGCTTGTTGTATCTTGTTATTATTGTTGTAGGAGTCTTGTAAGAGGTTCCTCCACCTCCAGTGTGTCACCAAGAAGGATAAGTTTGATAGTGGTGGTGTGCATCACTAGAGCTCGCTAGGGCTCGCCCGTGGAGTAGGAACTAGGGTTCCGAACCACATAAAATCCATGTATTGTGCTTGTGTTGTGCTTTGTATTTGTACTTGTATTTGTGTTTCCGCTGCATACTAACAATTGTAGACAAGCACGATGAATTCCATCAACGAATCGACATGAATTGCTATTCACCCCCTCTAGCGACGCCAATGGTCCTACACACCGGAGCTGAAGCTCTAAGTTGGAGGAACAGATGGTCGGAGCGAAAACCCTAGCCTAAGCGTGGTTAACCAAATGGAGATAGAGGGGGAGACTCGGATTAGATTAAGAAAAGGTGAAGAACAATCGAAACTACCTAGAATCTGAGGTTTTACTGCTTACCAGGGAGAAAACTCACCGAAAAAACTAAAGGCGGTAGGTTTCAAAGAGAACAGATCGCATGAAGAAGTTAAGCATCTAGGGCTCGCCTTTTAAAAATCACGTCCATCAGTTGACTGTCGAGTTTCAGCATTCGACTATTGACCTTTTTGTGGTCTTGTACAACACCAGCAGTCAACTGATGGGTTTCATCAGTCGACTGCTAGACTTTTTGTGCATTGCTACACTAACTTCAATTGATTGCTTGCCTGATGCAGTCGGCTAATAATTGGATATTCGATTGAGTTTTTGAAGATCAATTTGTTCAATTCAATTTTGTTACATTTTGTGTGTTTGTCGTATGTGTACTGATTATGCCATTATTATGCTTATATTTGTGTACTCATTAATGAGTTTTGACGTTCTATTCTATTTTCACAAACATTATTAGCCTAAAAATTGTATTCCTAGCATCTCACTCTATCTAGATGTTGAAATGCACAATCAGGTAAGCCTTATATTTTTGTGTGATGCGATACATCAAAACACACTTTTCATGTAAACATATGACATATGAATCCTGACAAGTGCATGAAGTACAATAAGATTGTCTAAGATATAATTCTAATTGTCATTATCTAGGATTATGTCAAATATCAAATTTTACATAATTACAATTTAACCCTTTGAGTATGTCAAACCCCCAAATTTTGGCACACCACACATCTAACCTAATTGTGTCAATTTTGATCAATTTTTCATCCTTCATTATCTTTATTAGCACATCCTAAAATCTTTTAGGATCCATTTCTAATCTCATTTCCAAGGTATCACATTACTTTGAAAATGATCCTAAAGTGTCAACTCTACCATAGTTAGGTTAACTTTTCATCCATTCAAGGCTGAACACCCTAAACCCATCTAGCGTGAAGGGTGTTGGTGCAATCGGCCCAAGTCATGATTGACCAGGACTCGAGTTTGACTCGAGTGATATTTTGATGTTCGACAAAAACATATGACAATGTAATTGTCATAGGAAAGTCCAAGTCATGGGCACTTGGCATGGAAAGTCCAAGTGGGACACTTGACATTTGGGAAAGTCCAAGTCTTTGTTGGTGCAATCGGCCCAATAGTACCTTGATGGTATTTTGATGATAGACAAAACTCATGACATGGGAAAGTCCAACATGGGTTGGCATGGAAAATCCAAGCATGGAGCTTGGTGCGGAAGTCCAAGGGGGAAGCCTTGGCATGGGAAAGTCCAAAGCATTGCGAAGCCGTGCGCTTGGTGCTTGGCATGGGAAATCCAAAGCATTGCGAAACCGTGCGCTTGGTGCTTGGTGAGAAATGCATTGCGAAGCCGTGCACTTGGTGCATTTGGGAAGTCTTGAGAACTTGGCAAGTTCACTAGGCTCGAGTCCTTGAGTCGGTGAAGGATGGAATTGCGAAGCCGTGCGCTTGGTGCATCTGAGGGATCGCCGGACGGGGAACGAATGGAGTGAGCCCAAGGGGAAGCATACTTCTAGGGTATGAGGCGCGAAGGATGGCGTTGCGAAGCCGTGCGCTTGGCGCATCCGAGGGACGTAGGCCGAGGGAAGAGAGCTTCGGTGGGGAACTCCATGAGGGATAAGGTGGACTTGGCCAAGTGGCTAAGACTGAGTGTCGGAGGCTCAAACTTGATGTTTGAGGTTTTGCCCGACATCAGTCGACTGGCATAGGTGCCGGTTCGACTGATCCAAGTCGACTAGAGTTCGACTGGTGTAAGGCTAGGGTTTTGTGCTTGGCTGATCGCCATGGATCGCAATGACCGAAAGTCGGCAGTGACGCCGAGGGATGGCATCGGTGATGGGAGTGTCGCGAGCGCAGCGCTCTATAGCCGGCCGGGCCGACGATTGAGTCACCTGATCGATGGGCATCATCGATCGGTAGGTGATCCGTTGGAACTTGTCCGACGTGGATCTGGCCATTGTGAGACAACGGCACAGGCGATCAGATCGGGCCTTTGGTAGTCGATCGATAGCGTAAAAATAGCTCTCACGCAGTTATAAAAGGAGCTCGAGATGGAGGTTTTTGCAATGGTTTTTGTGGAGCTATTGGAGGGGAATTGCTGCTGCATTCCAGTCCTTCAAGAGCCAATCAAAGCAAGCAACAAGCAAAGCGATCAAAGCAATCGGTGAAAATTTTCTTTTGTATTGTATTTGTGTATTTGCTTGTATTTCTATATTACATTGTAATTGCTTGTGAGAGGTTTCTCCACCTCCGACGTGTTGTCGAGAAGGAGTGTTATAGTTAGTGTCGTGCACATAACTAGAGCTCGGTGAGCTCGCCCGTGGAGTAGGAACCATTCGGTTCCGAACCACGTATATCTTGTGTTGTGTGATTGTGTATTGTTGTTAGTTTCATTATTATTGTTATTCCGCTGCGCTAACAACAATCATAGACAAGCAACGCAAGAAGAACGAGTAAATTCCGACATCCATCGTAAGAGAGCTATTCACCCCCCTCTAGCCGGCCGTTCGATCCCCTACAAGTGGTATCAGAGCCGAGGTCGCTCTTCAAGGACTAACCGCCGCGAGAGCACTACAAATGGCCGGCTTCATCCATCCACCGAAATTCGATGGAGATTTTGCTCGGTGGAGGAAATGGATGGAGGTATATCTCGAAATCGATTTTGATTATATGATTATTATAGAAAATGGTTTTGAGATGCCTAGGGACAAATACAACAAGCCAATTGAAAAGTCAAGGTGGACCCAAGACCAAATTAAGGACTTCAAGATAAATCTCGAGGTAATAAAATTATTTAGTGATTTGTTACCTAACAAAATTTGGTCTAGTTTGGGTGACTATAGGGATGCAAAAGAATTATGGGAGAAGATAATGAAATTTCAAGAAAACTCCCAACCGGCACATGTAGAGGATAATGCCGAAGAAGAAACACCATCTACTTTTGATGATGTTGATGATTTGGTGGAGACCTCCACCTCTAGCATTGAGGGGGAGGAAAGATAATCTTCCATCCCGGAGCAAGAACAAGAAGCATCCACATCCGGGAGAAGTGAAGATCATGAAGAGGCCTCCACCACCTCCCTAGGTAACACAAGTGTCATTATTTTAAATAAAAATCACATAATATGCTTTGAGTGTAGGGAGAAAGGGCACTACAAGAGTAAATGCCCTAAATTGGCTAAGAAGAAGGCATCGACATCAAAAGTCAACCCAAAGTGAAACGATGCCGGTGTTCCCAAAATCAAGAGCAAAGAGCACATTGTGTGCTTCAAATGCAATCAAAAGGGACACTACCGAAGCCAATGCCCTAGGGGGAGGAAGAAAGGGCAAGAAGGTGCAATTCATGTAGGGGGAGCTCCTAAAGCTAACCCTAAGGTACATTTAGTTAATGCACCTTTAATTCCTAAAGTCAAAAAGCATGCTAAAAATTATTTTAGTTCTCTTGCTATTATCAATGAAAAGCATGCTAAGAGAAATAATAAGGTGTATTGTCTAGGTGCCAAGCATGTTCATATAACTAAGGACAAACCTAGGACTCAAAACACTAGATCTATCCTACCTAGGAAATCAATTAGAAGAATTGAAGAGAATTTGAGTATTAGTCCCAAGAAATCTAGGCATATGCCTAAGAAGAAAACCAACTCCCAAAAACCAAATGAAAATTCAAAATTGAGGAAATTGGAGTTAGAAAACCAAGTCTTGAGATCAAGACTTGAGAGAATGGAGAAAACCCTTAGAATCATAGAAAAGTCAATTCTAGGGTCAAATACCCAAAAGTCAAGACCTAAGGTTCACAAACGGTCTAAGGGCAAGGAGGGTTTGGGTCACAAACCTATGTCCTACCATAATGTTCCATTTAATTATGGAACCACATCTAGGTCTAGGAAAACCAAGGCTAATAGGGAAGTCATCCCTAAGTCTAGCCATGGTATGTGTTTAGTGGCTAACACCTCAAGGAAATCAAATGTAGCCACTAAGAAGGTCAATGGAGGAGTCACCTCTAGAGTTGACCTAGGAAAGACCCAAAAGACTATGGCTTCAAAGCCTAAAAGGGTCATTAGGAAGGTATCTAGGGAAGTTATCCCTAGGGAATACCTTGTTAACCCAAGGAGCTCCAATAGATATTGGGTTCCTAAAAGCTTGATTGATTCACGCTAGATGGGTTAGGGTGTGTCAACCCTAAATGGATGGATAATTAACCTAACCATAGTAGAGTTGACACATTAGGATGTGCCAATGTGTTTGAGAAGTCTAAAAATGATTAAATTGGCACAATTAGGTCTTAGAGGTATTGGTGTGCCATTTTGGATTTTTGGCACACTAGGGAAATGAATGACATTAAGGTAAAATGAATTTAATCCCTAGAAATGACAAATTGATTTTCACACTTAGGTATTCTATACCTTAGTATATTTTACTTGCCATGTTTTATTTGCCTTGCCATGTCATGACATCATTTTCATTTTTATCTATAAAATGTCATGATCATGTTTAGATTTATGTTTAGATGTCATGTATGCTTAAGTTTCATTCACATGCCATGACATCATGATATTGGCATATGTTTTTATCTATATCATATCTATGCCATAATCATATCATGCATGAATTAAAATAGAGTTAAGGACTATGACATGATTTGATGGGAATCAAATAATATTGCCTAGAAATATGCATGAGACCATTTTAAAGAACAAAAACCCACATCTCACTAGATTAATTGCCTTGAATGTGTTTTTACACATCTAGATATAAATGAGATGTTTAAGGAAAAGAAATTAAAGGTTTTGAAAACTTTTTGAAAACATTTTGAAAAACCTTGGTGAAGCCTATCTTTTGATAGCTATCACCATTGAATGAGATGATACAAAGAGGGCTCTTTATTGAAACTTTTCTAAACTTTTGAACTTTGTATCAATCTCCTAATTTAGTGGGTAAAATAATTTTCTAATATTTTTCACCCATAGTGTTTAGGATAAGTATTATACGTATGCATTTTCAAGATTTTTAAAATTACGTATATTTACTTATGGATTTTGGAAATCCATTTCTGAAATGCTGAACAAAATCGATTATCGTCATTGCCATGGATTGGCGATCGATCGATGGGGTGGCAATGATCTGATTTCGATTTCATTGCCGCCTGCCGATTTCGGGTAAATCTTGTTGGTTAGGCCCATGTTCAGCTAGGTTAAGGTCCCCTAACCACTCCTAACCCTAGGATATGCTTGGGAGAGCATTAGAGAGGGTGGAAATCCATTGGATATGGATTAGGAGTTGGGTTGAGGGTGAGTATCAATTTTAAGGTGGAAGAGAGTTCATTGTTGAACTTTGCCTTAATTTTGATTTGGTTAATGTTCCTATTGGCTTAGGGACTCTCCAAGGACATTGTTGGTGCAATGGTCAAGGGGGAGCAAGCCTCTAGAGGAAGGTATCCATCATGGGAAGATGAATGTGTATTTCCTCATGGGAGGAAAATTGGGTTGCCTCTCTTTAAGTGATATGAGATCACTAGAAAGATTGTAGGCATGTGTTCCTCCAAGGGAGAGATTGTAAGATCTCATTGGGATATGAGACATTCATACCCTTGGGGAGGACCTTTTTGATGTAATGTCAAAAAGGGGGAGAAGTTACCAAGTTACCAATTAGGGTTCGTTGGAATTCTCATTGGGATATGAGAATTGCCAATATGGGAGAATTGGTAGACTTGAGATGGTAGTTTTGTCAATCATCAAAAAGGGGGAGATTGTTGGTGCAATCGGCCCAGCAGTACCTTGATGGTATTTTGATGATAGACAAAACTCATGACATGGTATTGTCATGGGAAAGTCCAACATGGGTTAGCATGGAAAATCCAAGCATGGAGCTTGGTGTGGAAGTCCAAGGGGGAAGCCTTGGCATGGGAAAGTCCAAAGCATTGCGAAGCTGTGCGCTTGGTGCTTGGCATGGGAAATCCAAAGCATTCATGGGCCGCGGCGCTTGGTGCTTGGTGAGAAATGCATTGCGGCCGTGCACTTGGTGCATTTGGGAAGTCTTGAGAACTTGGCAAGTTCACTAGGCTCAGTCCTTGAGTCGGTGAAGGATGGCATTGCGGCCGCGCGCTTGGTGCATCCGAGGGACCACCGGACGGGAGCGAATGGAGTGAGCCCAAGGGAAGCATACTTCTAGGGTATGAGACGCAAGGATGGCGTTAGCGGTCGCTGCGCTTGCGATCCGGGACGAGAGGCCGAGGGAAGAGAGCTTCGGTGGGGAACTCCATGAGGGATAAGGTGGACTTGGCCAAGTGGCTAAGACTGAGTGTCGGAGGCTCAAACTTGATGTTTGAGGTTTTGCCCGACATCAGTCGACTGGCATAGGTGCCGGTTCGACTGATCCAAGTCGACTAGAGTTCGACTGGTGTAAGGTTAGGGTTTTTGTGCACGATCCAGATCGCCATGATCGAGTCGGCAAGACCGATGATCGAGGATGATCGGCCGAGGGATGGCAATGATCGATGGGAGTGTCGCGAGCAGAACGCCCGTGAGCCGATCGCAGGCCGATCGTTGGTCACCGATCGACCGATGGGCATCATCACCGACCGTAGGTGATCCGCTGGAACTTGTCCGACGTGGATCCGCCGCTGTGAGACAATCGTGGGCGACCGGGTCTTTGGCTGATAGGCGCGAAAATAGCACGATGCGGGTTATAAAAGGAGCTCGAGATTGAGGTTTTTGCAATGGTTTTTGTGGAGCTATTGGAGGGGAATTGCTGTTGCATTCCAGTCCTTCAAGAGCCAATCAAAGCAAGCAACAAGCAAAGCGATCAAAGCAATCGGTGAAAGTTTTCTTTTGTATTGTATTTGTGTATTTGCTTGTATTTCTATATTACATTGTAATTGCTTGTGAGAGGTTTCTCCACCTCCGACGTGTTGTCGAGAAGGAGTGTTATAGTTAGTGCCGTGCGCATAACTAGAGCTCGGTGAGCTTGCCCGTGGAGTAGGAACCATTCGGTTCCGAACCACGTATATCTTGTGTTGTGTGATTGTGTATTGTTGTTAGTTTCATTATTATTGTTATTCCGCTGTGCTAACGACAATCGTAGACAAGCAACGCAAGAAGAACGAGTAAATTCCGACATCCATCGTAAGAGGGCTATTTGTAGGGGATCGATTGGCCGGCTAGAGGGGGGTGAATAGCCCTTTACGTTTGGATGCCGGTATTTGCTCGTCTACAAAACTAATTAGCGCAAGCGGAAGACTAATAAAGATAAGCAAGTAGAAATACGAGAAAACAAACGCTAACAAAGAATGTAACGTGGTTCACGGCTACGCCGCTAATCCACGGTCCCCGATTCGTCCTCGGTGAATCACTCCGCTAAACCAATCCACTAAATGGTCTCTCCTTTGCACCAAGCTAGGTGGAGGTAACCTTTACAATCAAGATCACTCTTCTTACAAATAGAATGGAGTAAAAGCGGGTAAGAAGAGTTTAGAGCTTGTGGGGCACTAGGAAGATTACTTAGAGCATAAGCATTAGCCTCTCAAAGGCTCACACCCTCTCTTTTTATAGAGAGGGCTAACTTCTTCGCCGCCATCACGATCACGCCTACTACAACGGCCTCAACACGCCGATCCCGACCAGTCCAACAACTTGGTAGTCGATCGATGGACCTCACCGGGCCGATCACGCCTCCGTAGTCGACCGCCTGGGCCGGCTACGAACTTCCTGGGTCAAACCCTATTGACCACCGATCACGCCGCTTCATCCCGATCGATGGTCTTGGCAATGACCGCCATCGATGGGCCGATCAGGCCACACCGGGCCAATGATACCGCCGAACTCACTGATTAGTCGACCGCCATGACATGGCGCCGATCGGTGTCGAAAACCCATCCGACACTTGGCCAAGTGGCCAAGTTTCACCTAAGAGCTACCCTTCCCGGGTTACAATCGCCACTCATTTCTTGGAGTCCTCGCCGAAGTTCTCTTCGTTCGCCACGCCCCTCGGCAAAGATCATGCGACGGCTCGCAATGCTCCTTCGCCTCTTGCCTCAAGTCTACTTCCTCCGGCCACTCCAAGCTTCGTCCGCGGTCCCTCGGATGCTCCAAGCGCACGGCCTGCAAAGCTATCCTTCACCGACTCAAGGCACGAGTCATGAGATGTGAAACTCGCCACGGCTCTATGTGCGAATTACTAAGTCCTGCACGACTTCAACGCACATATCAAATCAACATATCAAACTAACTTAAACCCTTTGCCACACCATCAAAACCATATTACAGCAAGAGATTGCCCTAACAATCTCCCCCTTTTTGATGTGTGGCAATCCGTTTAAGTTAGGTAAAAACATTTGATATAAATTCTAAGGTAAGAAAGCATGTAAAGATAAACATGATATAACAACATGCAACTCCCCCTTAATCCATGAAACTCTCTATGCAAATTTTCTCCCGCCTAAAATAATTAACTTAAACATAATTATTTCTCCCCCTTTGACACCATCAAAAAAGATTAACACTAAGTTATAAGCTCATGGCATCAAGTATAATGGAGGGAAAATATGACAAGTTGATTTAAAATTGGGTACCACTTGTTGATGGCATCAAGTATATTTCTACCACTTGATGTAGGTTTACAAACTGAATTCGGCCTTCAATGTTCTGATTATAGGGCCACCAATGATCGCTATCGAAGATGGCAATGATCGGCACAAAGGAATCGAATTTTGATTTTCACGTAATACTGTAAATGCATTATAAATCTTAAAATTCAAAAATCATGAAATTTGGGGAACATATTTCTTTAAGTATATCTATCAATGAAAAATAGTTTTTCATGAAAACTCATTATATTTTCTTGTTTTTGCCAAAAATCCAAACACTTGAAAAACCACTAGTTTTTGAGCATGTTAGTATCCATTTTAACACCTAGTCTTGCTTTGAATTGTTCCAAAACATGAATACATAGATTTTAGATTAAGAAATTGTTTTGAAAACATATGAAATATCCAACCATGATCTTTGGGCAATATGTCTATGAATTAAACATAAGCCTTCCCCATGATTGGTCTATTATTGCTATTTTGATACTTTAAATGACCATCTAAATGCCATAGGCATTAGTGGACATTTGTATCATCCTAACATCTCACTCATGCTAAGTTTTCAATCAAGGTAGCCTATGGTGAGTGTGAAATGCATCCTAGTTGTTATTTGTATATACTTAACCAATATATTCATGCAATTCTATCATGGTCAAGTATCATCCTAACAATTAACATGATCATAATGACATATATGAATGAATTGTACATTATGATCATGAAAAGCATGTTTTCATCAATTTATAACCATGCATTAGGTAATATGTGATGCTAAATAAGGTATTACCTAAAGCATGATTCAAACCTATTTCTCATGATAACGTGCCAAATTTCAAAAACATAAATCATGATTTAAAACATTCATAGCAATTACATTAATCATCATGATTTAAGCATTATTACCTATTTATGGGTACGTTATCATCACCCAACACTATCTAAAAAATGTTGTCCCGTCATCCTAAGTCAACCAAAATATGATATAGGTCAATTCCATATGGTTGACTACCCTAGGGGTTTTTTAACCCTTAAGGATGGATTTTGGAACCCAAAATAAGTTCTTTCCTATTGGGTTCACTAAATATTCCTTGGGGATCCATTTTCTAGCTATTGCTTTCTTTTTATCTTGTCCCCTAGCTATTAGGCATTTATAGGCCTTTTCATTTTTCTTTTCTTTGTATCCTAGGCCTTTCTTGTTGAAACTAGCTCTTTGGCTCCCTAAGATCATATTTAAGGTGTTGGAGCCAATTGTGAATTTCTCTAGGGCTTTGGTTAAGTAATCTACCTTTTCCCTTAATGCCCTATTTTCCTCTATGCATGCATCATTAACATTTAAAGGCATATAATCATGTGAGCATGCATCATCATGGCAAGAAGAGGTATCATTATTATTTAAACATGCATTTTCTAGCTTATATTCCAAAGCCTTAATTTGATTAAGCATGCTTTATTTTTCTTTTCATTCCAAATAAGTCCTTAGTTAAACTAGAAATTATGGAAACTATTTTCTTAGGAGAAGCTGCTTACCATAGTTTCCATATCTTCTTCTTCTTCTTCGGATGATGAGGATGTAGAAGCTCCCCCTTCATTTGAGCTCTCTCCTCTTGAGCTTGAACCTTCATTTTCGGAGGAAGAGCAATCCAAGTCATCAAAGGACATCAAGGCCAAATTGGTGACAAAGGCATTCTCCTCTTCCGATGATGATGAAGAGGATGAGGAAGGATCATCCCATGTCTTGGCCTTGAATGCTTTGGCCTTCCCCTTTTCTGTTGCCTTCTTTTCGTCTTCCTTTCTCTTGCTCCCTTCTTCTTCTTCCTCTTCTTCTTTCTTTTTCTTCTCTTCTTTGCTTTTGTTTAGGAGGGGACAATTGTCCCTTATGTGCCCTTCTCCTTGGCAATTGTAGCATATGACCTTCCCCCTTGGTCTTCTATTCCTATCATAAGATTTATCAAATCTAAAATTCTTAAATGCACGTCTTACCTTCCTTACCATGTAGGCTTCTTCCGTGCTATCCATGGAGGAGGAGGAGGCTTCATCGGATGAGGAGGAGGAGACTTCTATCTTCTTCTTCCCCTTGTTTGCCATCAAGGCTACTCCTCTTGAGGGTTGAATTCTAGGCTCCTCTTGTATTCCTTCAAGCCTAGTTTCGTGAAGCTCCATGGTTGAAAAGAATTCCTCCAAGGTGCTCACTTCTAGGTTCTTGGAGATATAAAATGAGTCCACCATGGAGCTCCATTTTGAGGACCGGGGAAAGGCATCTATGGCCTTCATTACCATATCCCGGTTTGATAGCTTCTCACCTACACTTGTTAGCCCAATTAAAATTTCTTTAAACCTAGAGTGTAGTGAGGTTACCTTTTCTCCCTTTTCTAGTTTTATATTGGATAGTTGGGAGCGAAGGAGGTCTCTTCTTGCTAGCTTGGCCTCGGATGTGCCTTCATGGAGTTCTATAAGCTTTTCCCACATCTCTTTGGCGCTAGCACATTCTCCAATCCGGTTGATCTCTTGTTGGGGGAGCACATTGAAAAGATGATATTTTGCCTTTGAGTTCGCAAGGTGCTCCTCTCTTTGCTTCTTAGTCCATCGTGATTTTTCGATTGGTTTCCCTTCTTCATCCCTAGGCAAAATGAAACCGGATTCCATTGTAATCATAATGTCAAAATCCGTTTCGAAAAATACCTCCATTCGTTTTTTCCACCAAGCGAATTCTCCTTCAAACTTCGGAGGATGAATGTTGGAGCCGGCCATTTTGAAAATTGCTTGTTGTGGCGGTTAGTCCTCGACAAGCTTTCCTCGGCTCTGATACCACTTGTAGGGGATCGATTGGCCGGCTAGAGGGGGTGAATAGCCCTTTACGTTTGGATGCCGGTATTTGCTCGTTTACAAAACTAATTAGCGCAAGCGGAAGACTAATAAAGATAAGCAAGTAGAAATATGAGAAAACAAACGCTAACAAAGAATGTAACGTGGTTCACGGCTACGCCGCTAATCCACGGTCCCCGATTCGTCCTCGGTGAATCACTCCGCTAAACCAATCCACTAAATGGTCTCTCCTTTGCACCAAGCTAGGTGGAGGTAACCTTTACAATCATGATCACTCTTCTTACAAATAGAATGGAGTAAAAGCGGTTAAGAAGAGTTTAGAGCTTGTGGGGCACTAGGAAGATTACTTAGAGCATAAGCATTAGCCTCTCAAAGGCTCACACCCTCTCTTTTTATAGAGAGGGCTAACTTCTTCCCGCGCCATCATCGACGCCCTTGGCGGCGATCACACTACAACGGGCCTCTCGAACACGCGGATCCCGACCGTTGTAGTCCAACGGAACTCTTGGTAGTCGACTGATGGACCTCATCACGATCGCGCCCGTAGTCGACGCCCGGCCACTACGACGGCTCGTGGTCAAAACCCTATTGACGATCACCGCCGCTTTCATCGGCCGACCGATGGTCTGGTAGTCGATCGCCCACGATGGCGGCCGATCGCTGGCCACCGCCTAGTCGTCGATACCGGTCGAACTCACTGATTCGAAACGATCGCCATGACATGGCAATGACCGTGTCGAAAACCCATCCGACACTTGGCCAAGTGGCCAAGTTTCACCTAAGAGCTACCCTTCCCCGGGTTACAATCGCCACTCATTTCTGAGTCCTCGCCGGTTCTCTTCGTTCTCGCCACGCCCCTCGGCAAAGATCAAAGACGGCTCTGTAATGCTCCTTCGCATCTCTTGCCTCGAAGTCTACTTCCTCCGGCTTCACTCCAAGCTTCTCGTCCGGCGGTCCCTCGGATGTTCCAAGCGCACGGCTTCCGCAAAGCTATCCTTCACCGACTCAAGGCACGAGTCATGAGATGTGAAACTCGCCACGGCTCTATGTGCGAATTACTAAGTCCTGCACGACTTCAATGCACATATCAAATCAACATATCAAACTAACTTAAACCCTTTGCCACACCATCAAAACTATATTACGGCAAGAGATTGCCCTAACACTATTCACCCCCCTCTAGCTGGCCGTTCGATCCCCTACAGTCTTGAGTACTTGGCACAAGGAAAAGTCCAAGTATGGGTCTTGGCATGGAAAGTCCAACATAGGTTGGCAAGGGAAAGTCCAAGCTTGAGTCTTGGCAGTTGAGAAGTCCAAGGGGATGGATATTGGCGGCGTAAAGTCCAAGCAGAGTCTTGGCGGCGTAAGTCCAATGTGTCTTGGCGGTGTAGACACCGTTAGCATGACATAGCCGAGGGAAGCACCTGGAGGCTAGCGCGATGGATGAACAAGTCATGGATGACTTGGAGGGATCCAAGAGGCGTGAGGCTGATGGAGGTGGCTAGAAGGCTTAGGTCTAGGCTAAGGGTGGTCTAGCAAGTATGAGGGCACCATACTTGGGTTAAAACCTCATTTTTGAGGTTAGCAGTCGACTGGCATTATGGCCGGTTCGACTGCCGTGAGTCGACTTGAGTTTGACTGCCAGTTTAGAGTTGGAAATGCTCGATACCGATCGCTCATCGAGGAGCGATCGGTCGATACAGCCGATCGCTAAGGGTTGGCAATGACCGATCAATGTCGAGCAGGCGCCCGTGCCGACCGCCGGCGATGGCCGGGCAATGATCTCGCCAATGTTGGCGTACGATACCAAGAGATCCGTTGGAGTTTTTCCAGCGTGGATCGAGCCGTTGTCTCACGACAACAGTGGCATCAGTCGACTGGTGACTTATGGCAGTCGACTGATGGGCGGAAATCCAAGTCGCGCGCAAGGATAAAAGGAGCTCGACGGGAGGGTTTTTGGAAGCGATTTTCTTGGACATTTTTGAGGCGATTTGCTGCTACAAATCAGGGTCTTCAACCACGGTTCAAGCGATCAACAAGCAAGTAATCCAAAGGCATTTGTAAAGTTGTTTTCTTTACTAGTTTTGCATTGTATTATTGTATTTGCTTGTATTCCTTTTGTTTATTGTTGTAAACGTTTGTACGAGATTTCTCCGCCTCCGACTTGTTGTCGAGAAGGAGTTTATTGATTAGTGATTGCATTGGCGTCGCTAGAGCTCGATCCGTGAAGTAGGAACCGTGTGATTCCGAACCACGTTAAATCTTTGTGTTATTGTGTTTGTGTTGTTCATTTCGTTATTGTTATTATATATATTCCGCTGTACTAACGAAACTTGTAGACACGAACATGCGATCGAATTTCATCTACGAACGGTCAAATGCTATTCACCCCCCCTCTAGCGGCGTCAAATATCCTACAATTGGTATCAGAGCCAGGGGCTCTTCTACGGACTAACCGCTGGGAGATAAGACAAAAGACGCTAGAGGGTGAAGATGGAAGTCCAAGATCAATTAGGTTGGGACATCAACACACTGGTGCCCTACACCCTATACGGACGAGAAGGATTCAATTCTTGGAAGGGAAGAATTGAGGATTTTATTATGATGAGAGACTTTGAGGAATGGTCCATTTTGATGGATGGATTTGAATATCCAAGAGGACCAAGAGGTGGATTCCTCAAGAAGAAGAGATGGACCGAAGAGCAAGTTCAAGCATCCGAGAAAAATGATAAGGTGATAAAATTTTTAATTGATTTAATGCCTAACAATATCTTGTGTATGTTAGGTAATTATGTAGATGCTAAAGAGTTATGGAGCCAAGTGGCAAAGCTCTATGAAAACTCATCATCGGTCCAAGAAGAAGAAGAAGAAGAAGAGGAGTGCTCACCCTCTCAAGCTCAAGAAAGTTCACCATCAATTCAAGAAGATAAAGAGGGTGAAGAAGAGAGATCATCCTCACAAGGAAGTGAGGATTCGGAGGTTGATAGAGAATCAACATCCGGATCGGAAGAGGTGGAGGAAGTGGAAGAAGCATCCACCTCAAGGATTGAGGGGGAGGAGAGAACCTCCACACCGGAACATCAAGAAGAAGCTTCACATCCCCAAGATGAAGAAGCCCAAAGTCCAATTCCGATCCTCATTAACCTAGGTAACTCAAGCAATTTAAGTTTAAATAAAAATCATATAATTTGCTTTGAGTGTAGGGAAACCGGGCACTATAAGAGCAAGTGCCCAAAGAAGATCAGAAAAGCTCATCCAACACCAAAACCTCAAGAAAGATCAAAAGATGCCGGTGCCACCACTAGAAGAAGCAAAGAGCACGTCATTTGCTTCAAGTGTCAACAACTGGGGCATTTTAGGAATTCATGCCCTAGGGGGAGCAAGAAAGTCAAAGAGGGAGCTATACATGTAGGGGGAGCCTCGAAGGCAAACCCTAGGGTAACCTCTAATCTTGCACCTTCTAAATTTCATAGTCAAAAGCATGCTAGGAGTTTTAATTCTCTTGCTATTGTACATGAAAAGCATGCTAAAAATAATAGATATATTTGTTTAGGTGCTAAGAGTGTCCACTTAGGAAATAAGAAGAAATTTGGGACTAATGTCCCTAAAAATATTTTACCTAGGGAATCTATCAAGAAAATAGGAGAACACCTAGGTTTCAATCCCAAATGGACTAGGCATATGCCTAGGAAGTCCAATGCCCAAGATTTAAATCAAAATTCTAAAATTGGGCAATTAGAAAAGAAAAATCAAGTCTTGAGGTCAAGGCTTGAAAAACTTGAAAAGACCCTTAATAAGATACAAAATCAATTTAAAGGGTCTAGTGGTCAAAATCAAGGGTCCAAAAGTCAAAGTCAACACCTAGGACCTAAGAGTCAAAAGTCAACCAAAGGCAAGCAAGGTTTGGGTCACAAACCTAAGCCTAAAGTGGCTTATCATAGTGTTCCATTTGATTATGGAACACAAACTAGGTCTAGGAAGACCAAGGTCAATAGGGAAGTCATCCCTAAGGTTGACCAAAGGTTGTGCCTAGTGGCTAGGGTTTCTAGGAAACCTAGGGTGGCCACCAAGAAGGTTGCAAGGGGAGTTACCCCTAGAGTCAACCTAGGCAAGACCCAAGTGACCAAGGCTAATAAGCCTAGAAGGGTCATTAGGAAGGTATCTAGGGAGGTTATCCCTAAGGAATACCTAATTAACCCTAGGAGCTCAAATCGATTTTGGGTTCCTAAGAGCGTGATTGATTCATGCTAGATGGGTTTAGGGTGTGCCAACCTTGATTGGATGAGTAGTTAACTCAATCATGGTAAAGGTGGCACTTTAGGATATTTTCAAGGTTATGGTTACCTTGGAAATAGATTTGAATCAATATCCTAAAAGTTTTTAGGATGTGCCAATGCACTTTTTGAAATTAAGAAGAATCAATTAAATTGGCACAATTTAGATTTAGAGGTTAATGTGTCATTTTGGATTTTTGGCACACTAGGGAGATTAATGTTACTATACCTATATATTTTATATGCCATGATTTGTTTGCCATATAACATGCCATGACATCATGTTTATTTTAATCATTTTACATGTCATGTTCATGTTTAGGATTAAGGTTTCAAATGTCATGTGTTTTTAGATTTCATCTTATGCTATGACATCATGATTATGAGCATATGCTTATTTATATCATTTCTAATGCAATAATCATTCATGCATTTAAGATAATTGGTTGAAATTGATTTAATGACTATGACATGACTTGAAGTCCCATTTATAAGGGAATTAAGTAGGGTTGCCTAGGAAATGCATGAAACCCTAGATAAAATGAATCAAAACTCATATCTCACATCCAATTGACATGTATGTGTAGTTATACACCCTAGATACATATGAGATGCTAGGATATGAGTTAAGTTCAAGGTGCATAGTTTTTGTATCTAGATGAACTAAAACTCATCTAATTTCAATTAGTGGATCATTGGGAAAGCTTGTGTACAAGTCATGTGCATAGAGCCCAAGGAATATGATCAAAAATAAGGTTTTGAAATTTTTTTAAAATCATTGTGAAAAACATTGGTGAAGTCTATCTTTTGATAGCAATCACCATTGATGAGATTGATACATAGTGAGCTTAAACTTTAAAGTTTTTAGTCACTTTTGGATTTTGTATCAATTTTGCTATTTTATGGGTAAAATATTTTAAAAACATTTTTCACCCATTGTATTGGTCATAGGTATTATACGTATCAAATTTCATGATTTTTTGATATACGTATAATTACTTATTCTTTTCCAAATCTCGATTCTGATAGTTGAAATTCAGAAATTTAGTCACCGATCGCTTTGGCTGATCGATATGGGTGGCATCGATTGATTAGAGTCGATAGGTTTGTTTAGCCCGTGTTCAGCTATGGAAAAGGTTCCTAATCACTCCTAACCCTAGGATATGCTTTAGGAAGCATTATAAATGGTGAAAATCCATTGGATATGGATTAGGAGCTGTGTTAGGTCAAAGTATCAAATTTAGGGTGAGTGAAAGTTTTATGTTGAACTTACAACCTTAATTTTGATGGTTTAGAGTTCCTATTGGCTTAGGGGCTTCCCAAGGACATTGTTGGTGCAATGGTCAAGGGGGAGCAAGCTTTTAGGGGGAGTTATCCATCTTAGGATGATGGATGTATTTCTCTTCTTGAAGGGGGAGAAGTTATTGGGAGAGTATCATCAATTGGGAAAATTGATGGGTTTTTGATACCCAATTTGGAAATTAGGAGAGAGTATAGGATTGCCTCTTTTGAGTGATATGTGACTTATCACTAGGAAGATGGTAGGCATCCTAGGTATTTATTTTTGGATCAAGGGGGAGATTGTAAGATCTCATTGGGACATGAGACATTGACCTCCTTGGAGAGAAAACCTTTTTGATGTTAGTCAAAAAGGGGGAGAATGTTTGGGGGAGAACATTTGGAGAGTGTTTACCAATTTGGGATAATTGGTAAGGGATTTGAGTTAGTGTTCTAACTCAATGATTTGTTTGGTTTTTGCCAAACATCAAAAAGGGGGAGATTGTTGGTGCAATCGGCCCAGGTCACGATTGACCAATACTCGAGTTTGACTCGAGTGATATTTTGATGTTCGACAAAAACATATGACAATGTAATTGTCATAGGAAAGTCCAAGTCATGGGTACTTGGCATGGAAAGTCCAAGTGGGACACTTGGCATTTGGGAAAGTCCAAGTCTTGAGTACTTGGCATAAGGAAAAGTCCAAGCATGGGTCTTGGCATGGAAAGTCCAACATGGGTTGGCAAGGGAAAGTCCAAGCTTGAGTCTTGGCAGTTGAGAAGTCCAAGGGGATGGATATTGGCGGCGTAAAGTCCAAGCAGAGTCTTGGCGGCGTAAGTCCAATGTGCCTTGGCGGTGTAGACACCGTTAGCATGACATAGCCGAGGGAAGCACCTGGAGGCTAGCGCGATGGATGAACAAGTCATGGATGACTTGGAGGGATCCAAGAGGCGTGAGGCTGATGGAGGTGGCTAGAAGGCTTAGGTCTAGGCTAAGGGTGGTCTAGCAAGTATGAGGGCACCATACTTGGGTTAAAACCTCATTTTTGAGGTTAGCAGTCGACTGACATTATGGCCGGTTCGACTGCCGTGAGTCGACTTGAGTTCGACTGCCAGTTTAGAGTCGAATCAGCCCGATCGCTTCATTCGAGCACTGATCGGTCGACGGCAATGATCGCTAAGGGTCGGCATGATCGCCACCCAATGTCGAGCATAGACGCCCATAGCCGACCGCCGGGCCGATTACGGGCGCTGGCAATGATCACAATGTTGGCGCCCACCGCTAAGAGATCCGCTGAGTTTTTCCAATGGATCGAGCCGCTGTCTCACGACAATAGCGCGGCATCACCGACCGTGACTTATGGCAGTCGACTGATGGGCGAAAATCCAGGTCGCACACAAGGATAAAAGGAGCTCTATGGGAGGGTTTTTGGAAGCGATTTTCTTGGACGTTTTTGAGGCGATTTGCTGCTGCAAATCAGGGTCTTCAACCACGGTTCAAGCGATCAACAAGCAAGTAATCCAAAGGTATTTGTAAAGTTGTTTTCTTTACTAGTTTTGCATTGTATTATTGTATTTGCTTGTATTCCTTTCGTTTATTGTTGTAAATGTTTGTACGAGGTTTCTCCGCCTCCGACTTGTTGTCAAGAAGGAGTTTATTGATTAGTGATTGCATTGGCGTCGCTAGAGCTCGTTAGAGCTCGATCCATGGAGTAAGAACCGTGTGGTTCCGAACCACATTAAATCTTCGTGTTATTGTGTTTGTGTTGTTCATTTCGTTATTGTTATTATATATATTCCGCTGTGCTAACGAAACTTGTAGACACGAACACGCGATCGAATTCCATCTACGAACGGTCAAACGCTATTCACCCCCCCCTCTAGCGGCGTCAAATATCCTACAAAGGGATCATGCTCCTAGAAACCCAATATCTATTGGAGCTCCTTAATTTACTAGGTATTCACTAGGGATAACCTCCCTTAGTACCTTCCTAATGACCCTCCTAGGCTTAGAAGCCTTAGTCATTATGGTCTTGTCTAGGTCAACTCTAGGGATGACTTCCCTTGTGACCTTCTTAGTAACTTTCCTAGGCTCCTTAGAAATTTTAGCCACTAGACACCTACCATGGTCAACCTTAGGGATAACTTTCCTTGTGACATTGACTTTCCTAGACCTAGGGGTGGTTCCATAGTCAAATGGAACACTATAGTAAGATGACATTACCTTCTTGGACTTAGGTTTGTGACCAAAACCATTCTTGTCCATGGATGCACCTTCCCTCCTAAAACCTAAGTTTTGTCTGTTAGACCCTAGATTTTGCCCATAAGACCCTTTAAATGCATTTTCCATCTTCCTAAGGGTCTTTTCTATTTTCTGAAGCTTTGACCTCAAAGTTTAATTTTCTAACTCTAATTTCTAAAGTTTTTATGTTTCATTTTTCTTTTGGGTTTTCCCCTTTTTTCTAGGCATATGCCTACCCTTCTTAGGATTATTGTCTAGATTTTTGTCATTCTTCCTATCCTTAGGTGAGATTCTAGAGTTAATGGTTCTAGATTTGTCCTTAGATTTAAATTCATTATATTTAGCACCTAAGCAAAAATATTTATTGTTAGCATGCTTCTTATGAACAATTGCAAATAAATTATGAGCATGCTTTTCATTGTGAAATATTGAAGGTGCATGGTTAAGGGGGCATTGGGTTTAAGGGTATGAGAATGAGGGAATGGAATGCTTCCTAATTAGAGTGTTTGGTTAATGGGTTTGAAAATTGAGGGAATGGAATCATTCCTAATTATTTAGGAATGGATAACCCCCCAAGAGGGTGGTGGGCTTAGGATTCATTCCCATCAGCCACCATCACCCGTTGTCACCGCCCGCACCACCTACTCGCCTTGGGAGCTCCCCCTATATATGAGCTCTCTTCTTTGTCCTTCCTAGGGTGACTCCCCCTCGAACATTGACTTATATAGTGGTCCTTTTGTTGGCATTTGAAACACACTATGTGCTCATTGCTTTTGCGTATCGGGACTCCGACTTCCTTGACCTTCTCCATCCCCTTTGGCACTTGAGTAGTCTTCTTGACTCTTTTTGGGCATTTGCTTTTATAATGCCCTACTTTCCTACACTCATAATATGTTATGTGATTTTTATCTTTATGAATTATGTTTGAATTACCTTCTTTAATGGTAGGGGAAGCTTGGGAAGGTTCTTCACTTCTTTCGAAGGTAAAGGTCTCCTCTTGCTCATGCTCTAGCATTGAGGATGGTCTCTCCTCCTCCTCAATTCTAGAGGTGGAGACTTCTTCAACCTCTTCGACTTCTTCTAATTCGGATGTTGAGCACCTCTCAACCTCTAAATCTCCATATTGAGTGAATGAGTTTTCTTCCTTGGTCTCATCCTCACATTGTACCGGTGAGGGCTCTTCATGGAGCTTGGCTATCTTGCTCCATAGATCCCTTGCATCGTCGAATTCCCTTATGTTGTATAATAAATCCTTAGGTAAGGAATTAGATAAAATTATGGCTACCTTTTCATTTGTCTTGGACTTTTGGATTTGCTCCTTGGTCCACTTCTTCCTCTTGAGGAGTCTTCCCTTCTTGTCTATGGGAGGTTCAAATCCATCCATGAAGGATTTGAACCTCCCATCAAGAAAGTCTAATTTTCTGTCTATAATCAAGAAAGTCTCCATCCTCGCCCTCCATGTCGAAAAATCTTCTCAGTTGAATGATGGAGGGATCCAGGAGTCATAGTCAAATACATCACTTGGCTCCATCTTCCTCTAGTGTTTCTCTTGCGGCGATGAGTCCAGTGAAGAGCGCCCTGCTCTGATACCACTTGTTGGGACCGATTGGATGTGCTAGAGGGGGTGAATAGTGTTTTGTCGATTCTTCAATTTGTTCATTGTCATGCTCACCTACAATTGTTAGTGCGCAACAAAATATACAAAAATAAATACACACAAATACGACACAAGCACAACACAAAATTTTTTATGTGGTTCGAAACCCTAGTTCCTACTCCACGATAGTGCTCTAGTGATCTACCCTCACTATGAACTTCTCCTTCTCGGTATGACACCGGAAGTGAAGAAACCTCGTACAATAAACAAAATACACAAGTGAATAAAGTAAAGAACACTTTACAAATGATTGCTTTGATTGCTTGATGATTTGGTTGATTTAGATGGCTTTTGAAGACTTGAATTGCAGCGGCACTTCTCAAAATCTTCCAAGAACCACTACCAAAATCCTCCATTGCAACTTCCTTTTATAACTTGCATCGACCTGGACTTCTGTTTAGCAATCGACTACTCCCTTATATGTTGTCTCACAATGGACTAATTCATATATACTTTCACCCAACGGATACTCTAGCAGTTGACTGTCATTACCATCAATCGACTGCTCAGTCGACTACGAGATATTCTGTGCTCTATCCACTTATGACCAATCGACTATGAGATATTCTATACTCATAGTCCACTTATGATCAGTCGACTATATACCTTAGCAGTCGACTATTCAAGGCCAGTTGAGTGCCCATCTATGACAGTCGACTGCTAGAGCTATAACAGCAGTCGAGCTACAGTCGACTGGGCCATAACCCCAGTTGATTGTTCTGAGTCAATTGAGCCTCCGAGTGTCGAACACTTGACTAGTCGACTGACCAAAATCATCAGTCGACTAGTACACCTCAAAAATGAGGTTTAGCCTAAGTATAATCTCCTCATACTTGATACTCACCCTTAGCCTAGACCTAAGCCTTCTAACCACTATCATCAGCCTCAAGCCCTTGGTTCGAGTCCACAACTCCTCACCCTTGGCCCTAGCCTTCAAGTGCTTCCATCTGCCTAGTCATGCTACTTATGACCCTTAGCCAAGTCCTCCACGACTCCCTCACCCTTCTCGCTATCCTTCAAGTGCTTCCGTCGTCCATGTCATGCTAATAGGTCTACCTTTGCCAAGTCTCCAAACTTGGACTTTCACTACCAAGACTACACACTTGGACTTACGTGGCCAAGACTACACCCTTGGACTTTCCCTTTGCCAAATATCTATATTTGAACTTTCACCGCCAAGACTACACCCTTGGACTTTTCCATTGCCAAGTATTCATACTTGGACTTTCCCTTGCCAAGACTTCACCCTTGTACTTTTTCTTACCAAGTATTCATACTTGGACTTCTCCATGTCAAGTCTCTAAACTTGGACTTCCACTCAAGTCTTACTTGAGCTAGGTCACCCTTGACCTGAGGTCGAATGCTCCAACAATCTTGTGATTGTGTGTGTGGGATTGTATGGCTAATATTGTAACCTCTTGTGTATATATATATATATATATATATATATATATATATATATATATATATATATATATATATATATATATATATATATATATATTTCAAAAAAAAATAGTCAAATTATATTGTCAAATAATGGTCAAACTCATTGTCAAATATCAAAACTCTACTCAAGTCTGGTCAATCATGACCTGGGCCGATTGCACCTTGCACCAACAAGATAGACCATGTACCATTCTTTTGTAGGGCTTTTACTTCCTCATTAATAACTATTCTCCATTCGGGATATTTGAGAGTTTCATCAATGGTGATTGGAATTTAAATATTATCAAAGGCAGCAACACACACACCCAATAATTTGAGGATAATCCTTCATAGGAAATAAAGTTGGAGATGGGATGCATCATATAGGATCTAACTCCCTTCCTTAAAGCAAGTGGAATGTCAAGGTTGTTGGAATGTATACTGAAAGCCTAGCTCTTTTGTATTAACATTTTTATTTTGAAATAAGAATCACATGATCATTGTTTGCACTTTATATTTATTATATGTATGCATATTGTCTAATACTTTACATTGTAGATAACATGGTGTGGCACAGAAGATCATGTTATCCGTCCCTTGTAGAATATAAGTAGAGGCTCACAACCAAGATGGTTTTGGACAAACCATTGGCATGGTTGTAGTGTAGCTTGGTATTGGTTTGTCTTGAACATAGAGTTACACTAGTACACTTAGGTGTATTGAGCAGGACCGACATAGAGGTGATTCAATTTATTGCTGACTACATAATTGAATCGGACCTCGGATATTATGTTGTACATGCTCTTAATCTCGATATAATAACGGGCACATGTACTTAGTATTTATTTCTTTGATTTACCAAAGGGTGAGATTTAAATGGATTAAATCAATCTGCCCGGTAAGTTGGAAAATGATATTATTTACATGGTGTGTCGTTAATTATAGGAGGAAATCGTGTCCTATATATTAGGTTGATGATGTCCCCTTGAGGAGCTCATAAGGTTCATCATGTAAACCCTGAGGTTGACTTAGTCAACATGATGATAAAGTTGAGTGGTACTACTCGAGGAGTTAGATGTTAATTGATTGATGGTCAGTAAATCAATTAATTGACGGACATTCGATATCTTAAACAAGGGAAGATGGATGTACAAATAATGTATGGAGCCCATATTAATTTATGGGGGTTGGTGAGGTAATTCAATGATGATCCTCTAGTGGAATGGAACATCATTGATGGATCAAGTTTGTGGTTCTGATCCATCGGGTGGCCAAGATCCAACTCCTCCTCATGGTCCCTATTATAGCCTATTAAAACCTCATGGAGCCACGATCCAATGATGGAAAACAAAACTCTAGATCCGACGGTGGAGATTAAATCTCTAGATCCGACGGTTGAGATTAAATCTCTAGATCCGACGGTTGAGATTAAATCCCTAGAACCAACGGTGCAGATTAAAACAAGGCTTAAGCCTAACTCTATAAAAGGGGGCTTAAGGTGGGCGGCAAGGAGGTTGGTTGTTTTTGGAGATTAGGGTTTTGCCTATCATTAGCTTGGGCGGCAAGAAATCCTAGGAAGGTTAGGGTTTGGTTGGGCGGCTAGGGTTTGGGAAGGGGAGTGGGCGCCAACAATAGGAGAGGTTCCCTTCTTCTTCCTAAGGGGTTGCCGACACCTATCTCTCTTCCCTCTACCTTGGTCGGCGCTCAACCTATTCCTCCTCTCCTCTTCACTCCATCTAGGGCCGGTGGCACAAAGGGGTTGTAGGGTCTTCTATTGCTCCCCTTTGGCCGATCTTTCTCTCATCCTTTTCCTCTTGGCCGGCGGCACTAGGAGCTAGGGATTGTTCCCTTGTTTGGTTCCTTGGTTGGCCATCTTGTTATCTCTTTTCTTGGGGCCGGCGGCATCAAGCTTTTGTGGCTTGGTGGTTGGCTCAAACAAGAAGGGAAGGAGAGTTCTTCTTTCTTTTGATTGAAGAAGATCTAGGAAGCTTCAACTTGTGGAGGGTCTTCGCCCACACGAAGTCTACAAGGAGGTTAGGACATACGATAGAAGATCGAGAGGTATAAAAGTTTTACAAGTTTTATTATCGATCTTTGCATGTTTTTATTAATATGTTTGTATGTGTTGATTATACATGTCTACATCCATATGTATTTGTATAATCATGGACCCCGAAGATAAACACAAAAACCAGCGATCCGTTCATCGTCTCTTCCGTGGATAACCGACTAGAAGAGTTTTGTTGCTTGAACAACTAGTTTGTTCAAGCGATCTCTCAAGTCGTTAGCACGACGACGAATTGGTTGAGCTTAGGAAACTCATCCTATCTGGATTAGTTTTCATTAGTGAAAATTTTAATCCAGGGACATGAGAGCCAATGAGCCTCCTAGCATGCCAACAAATTGGTATTAGAGCCACGGTTTCCAGTTTTGTGTGTTTTGGATTCGGTTACTTTCATGCACTTATCATATATTGTGTATGCTGGATGATAGTAGGATGTGCGTAGGATAACCTTTTGGTTGCAGGCATAAGTTCCAACTATTATGGCTATATATGTGTGTATGTGATTGCATGTGTGTGTGATTGTATATTAATTGAATCCTCGGGGTTGACGAGGCTAAATTAATATTTAATTTTTGTAATTAAATACGTCATTGTTTAGCCACTCATTTTAGTTTACTTTCGATCTAGATTATTTGTACACTCCTTCGTGGAGTATAGGATCGATGGATGTAAATTAAAATAGTTTGTCTTGGCTCGGATCTCTTTGGTGACTTGCGCACGGGAAAAGGTGGAGCGGACGAGGTGGCGACACGATGGGACGCATATTGGAGAACAATGCCATAATAGTTGGGAAAATTCTGATTTTTTCCATATTTATTGCTGATTTGTTTTATATGCATGTTGTGTGTGCTTGAAAATTCCTCATTGTCAATTTACTAAGTGGGAGAGGGACATTTTAATTAATTCCCGCGACCTCCATTACAATTTGACGTGTGATGCAACAAACTTGCGCGTCGGCTCTGAGTGCCTTCCTTCCCATCGGATGAGTTTGTTTGCGGATCACTAGGTCAAATAATGGTTATATGAAATTATTTAGGAGCCTGTGTACTTCCCCATCGGTAAGGCACATAATCCGAGATAATTCCCTTAGTATCGTGTAATGGTGCACACTTAGATGCAAATAAAAGTATCCTCCCCATCGGAGTTACTGCTTTTATTTGTAGGGACAAAGAGGAACCAACTATTAATTTTATTTGTCAAAAAGTAAGGTTGACAAGATAATAAAATTAATGGGTTAAACCTCCTCTTATAAATGTAGAATTCGTATACGTCTACACTATCGTGGCATTCGATATTCTCGGTGTTTTGAGGTGTTGGTTGATTTCGAAATTTTATTGTTTGAGGAATCAATGATATTTGAAATCTAATATTTTGATCATTGTGATTCTTAGGTTTTTTCAAATGGCTTTCAACCCACTTGCTGTGATATTGAAAGAAAATAAACTTACTGGAACAAATTATATTGATTGGAAAAGAAATTTGGATATTGTCTTAACTGCAGAGGAGTACAAATTTATACTCTTCGAGGTCTGTCCTCCTAAGCCCACTGATGACTCTGATGAAAAGGAGAAAAAGAGTTATAAGAAATGGATCAAGGCAGATGAGATGACGCGGTGTTACAATTTGGCATCTATGTCAAATGTGCTGCAACATCAGCATCAGGCCATGGCCACGACTTATGACATGATGCTCAATCTCAAGGAACTTTTCGGACATCAGAGTAGGGCGTCCAGACAGGAGGGTATGAGGAACTTGATGACGACCACCATGATTGAGGGAACACCCGTCAGGGACCATGTTCTCAAGATGATGGCTCATATGAATGAGATGGAAGTCATCGGAGCTGAGATCAATGGGGAAACCCAGGTCGATATCATTCTCCAGTCTCTGCCTAGGAGTTTTGAGCAGTTCCGCCTCAACTACAACATGAACAAGAGATTGTATTCGTTGGCGGAGCTTCTGACAGAACTCTAGGCGGAAGAGGGCCTTTTTCGTCAAAGCGCTCAAGCCATGGTTGCTCAGAAGGTTTCTACTTCTAAACTGAAAGGGAAGAAGAAGAAGAAGCAAGGTGGAGCAAAGAAAGTGGCAGCAGGACTTCAGGCAAGAGTGAAGAAGCCAAAAGGCAAATGCTTCACTTGCAAGCAGACTGGAAATTGGAAGGTGGACTGTCCTCGCCGAAAGAACAAAGGTATATCTTCTTGTTTAGTTGTTGAAACATGTTTAGCGGTGTTATTTACCAGTACCTGGTGTGTAGATACATGAGCCACTGATCATGTTTGCAATACTTGTTAGTAATATATGAGAGATGTCCTAAGGCAATCGCCTTATGTATGAACCATTTATATGATAAATGAAGATTCACTATTTGAGTATACATGTTTTATGTATTTGATTGGATCTTAAACTCATTTACTGAATGTCCACGATACGATTCACAGCATGAGAGAATTTGTGATTGGATCACAACTAGTGAGTATCTCTACATGTGTAATTGTGATGTATCGGAATTATCCCTAGTCGATGAATTGATGGATTTGGATACCATCAATTCTGTCGAGACTAGCACGAGGTATACTCCTTGGTGTATCCAAGCAGCTGATTCTCACTGGCTGGAGACATAGTGATGTCCGGAGTTAATCGTGGATGCTAGTTATGGTAACTAGTTCATTGGAGTGACCGGTAGTAAGACTTCATATGGTTCTCTGCATATATATGTCAACGGGGTTCTTACCGCGGGCTTAAGTGCGATGTTCCTTTGACTTGCGGTATTCAAGTCATCTTGATCATGGAGACTTATGCTTTGACATCTTAAGCAAACATCTCTAAGGAGATGTGGACCCGGGATGAGTGGGTATAAGTCGAAGTGATCGAAGGTGTTTGAATAGCCTATAAAGGATTCACCACTCCTTGCGAGGAGATGTATACCCATGGCCTCTCGTCGGATTGTTACTAAAGTCTTTGGCCAAAGCATTACATGTTTAGAGTAAGGTACTCTTCGATACATGTGGAGTAACTAGAACAGAGGACGAGGAAATGATACTTGGGTGTGCGACGTAGTCACTTAGTGGGGATCGACACAATAGACCATGTCCCAACCAAGTGGGTATAAGATGAGTGAAGGGAATGGGGCACGATTCATTCGAGCCATCAAGGGTTTCGTAAATAGTTCTCGATCAACTGCTGATCTTTTCTGCTAATTGGGGATCATGATGTACTACTAGGTGCCACTCATGATCGCTCTATAATTAATGGTTAATTATAGACTACCAACATAAACCGAGAACCTATTTGGTCACACGCACAACGAGTGTAATCCAAAGGATTTAAAACGAGCTTGAGAATGGGATTCTCAGACCGAGAGAAACTATGTTTGGTTGGACCAAACATAAAGCGAGCATGAAATTGTTTTAGTCGCAATGGACGCGTGGATGGGCCGTGTCTTATGAAGACATAATGGATGGACCAAAATGGTTTGGTTCTAATCTAATGGATGAGAATAAACCAAAGGGTTTGGTTTATTTTAAACGAATGAACCAAAAGTTGGTTCGGTTCGTTTTAACTTAAAATAAACCATCATGGTTTGGTTTATTTTAACTTATCTTAATGGAGCGGTTAACGGGCTTTATGGATATGATCCATTAACCATTAAGAGAATTAGTTCTCCTAGTGCTGCCGCCACTCTTGGCGCTTGTTGCGCCACTAAGCTCGCCGCCACCGCCGGCCCAAGCTTCAGCCGTGAACCTCCGCCACCCTCCGTGATCTCCTATGGTTCGTGATCAAGGTGAGCTCCACATCTCCTTGTTGGCCGGCTCTATTCTCCACCAAGCTGTCCAGTTTTCTGGACAGCTTGTTTCTTCGCCGGAGCCGCTTGGACGACGGTTAGTGCTCCGACAGCGCTAACTTACCGATTTGATCTCCGTAATCCTCTGAGGTGGAGGACGGCGATTCGCCAAACGGTTGACGAATACCTCTCCGAGAATCGAGTTTTGAGAACTCGCTTTTGGATCCGAATTTGATTCGATTGTGATAATCTTCTCGATCACGTCGCCTTCAACACGAGGGAAGACGTAAGACGAAGCTCGTGACTTAGCGAAGTCATCCCGAGGAGCTCGGCGTGGATACGGATAGAGACGATTCTTACGAGGATCGTTCCGGTTGATGTCGTTCCCGCTACACGTCATACTAAAGGTATAACGTAGATAAATTTCCTTTTATTGCAAATTTAAATTTACGGTTATGTCTACACTGGTTGTAATATGCATGCGTGTGTTGTGTGTGTTGTAATAAATATAGATTTATTATTTTTAATTGCTTCCGTTGTGCTCATGTTTACGAAACATGATCGAACACACACACACCGCGGTGCCGGAAACCCAACAGTGGTATCAGAGCCCAGGTTGTGTTTCGACATAATCGTAAAATTGGTTTTCCGATAGTCATAATGTATTTCTGGAAATTTTCTAAATTTTGGAAATTTAGAAGTATTTATGGAAATTTTTCAATTTTGGAAAGTCTAGAAGTATTTATGGAAATCTTCCACTTTTGGAAAGTTGGAAGTATTTATGGAAATTGATATTTTCCATAAATAAAATATTTGATTAGATTCTAAAAATTTGTTTCCTAATTTAATCATGATTTGATTTGGGAAATCAAATCTTAAAATATTTTATTTCCATAAGTAGTTTTAATGATTTAGGAAATTGGTTTCTAAATAGATTTTCCTTAATCAAATAATTCCATGAATAAAATATGTGATTAGATTTGGAAATTTGTTTCCTAATTTAATTATGATTTGATTTGGAGAATCAAATCTTAAACATATTTTATTTCCATAAATAGTTATGACATATAAGGAAATTATATACATGACATAATTGTATGCCATGTAATTGCATTAGATGCATAACATTATGCCATGCGTGTCGTGACATGTAGATGTATGCCATGTAGATAATAGTTATTTGCATGCAAAGAGGATGAGACATAAAAACCCTTAATCAATATTAAAGCCTACACCTTCCATTAATATGGTTAGAACCAGAGTTCTGTTTCTTGTTTGGGTTGTTGGACTCTCTCCAAGCCCTAACTAACTGAATATGTTCAAACCATGGAATAGTTTAATACTAATATGGTAAGAGTCAGAGGTCAATCGTTAGCTTTGGTTGTTGGACTCTCTCCAAGCTGGGCTAATTGGTTGAATGCGCTCTAACCATATTAAAACTATGTCTTGATTAATGGGTTGGCTTTAACCTGGAGCATCGGCTTGTTGGACTCTCTCCAAGGTCGATGTAAAGGGAGGTGAAGTTGGGTGCTATGCATATGATGCATACTTGTTAATGTGTTAACAACCCGATGTTTGTGTGAACATTCAATTAGTTGATAGCACATTGTGATAGTTGCATATACGTGATATGCAATCGGTATAGTTGATACCTACCGTCGTAGTTATGAATGGCTTGTTGGACTCCCTCCAAGGTTGTTCATAACTATGATGGATATCAGCCCATTCGGAGATGGACCTACGATCTCCCGAAGTGATTTTGGGGTTTTTGAAATTCGAAAAATGAATGGGATTTATAAATGTATATTGATGCATTTTAAAATCATCTTTCTCATATATGCTCGTTTTGTATTTCTAAGATTGATCATGATGTCTTTGAATTTGCGTTCCATTTTGGATACAAATAAATTGACTGGGCCGAACTTCTTGGATTGTCTTAGAAACTTGAGAATTGTTCTCAAGGTGAAAAGCTTGCGTATGTCCTCGCGCCTTCTTCCCGCCTTCCTAGTGACGATGCAACTGACCAATTGTTGGCCTATCGTAAACATGTGAGTGATTCTCAACAAATGAGTTGCATCATGCTTAGCCACGATGGAACCCAAGTTACGAAGAAGCATGAGCATATGGATGCTCATATCGTAGTCCTTCATCTTTGTGAGTTGGTTGATGAGCAAGTGAGATTCGAAAGGTTCGAAGTCTCAAAGCTCCTCTTCACCTCTGAGATGTTAGGAGGTTCATCTGTGGGTATCGCCAATACGTCAAGACCGTGGAGTCTTCTCGAGAAGCATGAGTAGGGACGGCAGTCGCTAGTTGATTCCTCGAAGAAAGGTTCTAAGAGGAAGTCAAAGGAACAGCAGAAGGGAAAGAAGAGAAGGGCTAAGAAGGTAGAACTAGCACAAAAGGAAACTTGCCATCATTATGGCAAGGAGAGCCATTTGCGAAGAAAGTACAAGATTTATCTTGAGTCCGTGAAGAAGGATAAGGCATCGGATGCCCCATCTTCTTCAGAAATCTTCTTTATTGATTGTCATTCTATTTCCTCAGACACTTGGGTATTCGATACTGGGTGTGGCTCACATATATGTAATGACATACATGGGCTAAGGAATAGAAGAAGACTCGTCAAGGGGAGAGTCAAATTTACGTGTTGGGAATGGAGCAACGGTTGCTGCACTCGCCATCGGAACGTATTTGTCGGAACTCCCTGTAGGACTTGTCTTAGAACTGGACAATTGCTTTTATGTTCCTTCGTTGATAAAGAACATCATTTCTATTTCTTGTTTAAATAGAAATGGGTACCATTTGACTTTTAGTAACAATTGTTGTTACATAACTTTGAATGGAGTTCTTTATGGATCGAACTTTAAGCAATGGTGTTTATACGCTGACGATTCCAAAGGATATTTTCAATATCGGCGAGCAACAAGCGTGCTCGAAAGGATAATCAAATAGACTCTATATGTGGCATTGTCGTTTGGCCATATAAGCAAGAAACGCATGTCCGAATTACACCGATGTGGAATTCTCGAATCGCTTGAATTGATTCATACGATACATGCGAATCATGCTTAAAAGGCAAGATGACTAAGTTACCTTTACCGGAAAAGGTGAACGAGTGGGAGAGTTACTAGGTCTAGTACATAATGTATGTGGACCTATGTCAACTCAAGCTTTAGGAGGCTATAGCTACTTCATTACCTTCACCGATGATCACTACACGGTTGGGTATGTGTTCTTGATGAAACACAAGTCCAAGCCTTTGAAAGGTTCAAAGAATTCAGAATGAAGTAGAGAAACAACATGACAAAAGTATTAAAATACTGACGGATCGAGGTGGTGAATACTTAAGTCAAGAGTTTCTTGATTATCTAAGAGACAATGGCATATTGTCTCAATGGACTCCGCCCTATACACCACAGCATAATGGTGTATCTGAGAGGCATAACCGGACCTTGTTGGACATGGTCAGGTCAATGATGAATCATGCGACTCTTCCCAAGTCCTTTGGGGCTATGACTTGCATAAATTGCTTACTTTGTTAAATAGAATGCCTACCAAGGTAGTCTCAACTACTCCATATGAGATATGGAATAGTAAGAAACCTCATGTATCTTACTTGAAGATATGGGGTTGTCCTGCTTATGTAAAGGATCAGATCGCATAAATTGATGCTAAGTCTGATAAATGTCTATTTATTGGATACCCTAAGGAAACAAGGGGTTACCAATTCTATCATCCTGTGGAACAAATGGTGTTTGTTTCAAGGCATGCTGTGTTTCTAGAGAAAGAGTTTCTCTTGCAAGAAATCAGTGGGAGTGTCGTCGAGCTTGAGGAGGCTCGAGAGACTCAAATAGACATTGATGAGATACCTGGTGAAGCACAACAGCCGACAACTCATAGTGATGAGCAATCGGCTGGACCTATTGTAACACCACATCTTCGTAGATCTGGTAGAACACGCAATATTCCCGAGAGATATGGATTTCTCGTAAGTGAATCGAACGACGTGTTACTCATTGATGATGAGGAGCCTACCAGTTATGAAGAAGTGCTGACAAGTTCGGAAAGGGATAAGTGGCTTGGTGCCATGAAGTCGGAAATGGATTCCATGTATGAAAACCAAGTTTGGAACTTGGTTGACCCACCTGAAGGCATAAAGCCTATAGGGTGCAAGTGGGTTTTCAAGAAGAAAACCGACATGGATGGTAATGTGATTACCTATAAGGCTAGATTGGTGGCGAAAGGATATCGTCAAAACAAGGTGTTGATTATGACGAAACCTATTCGCCTGTAGCTATGCTTAAATCCATTCGGATGCTCCTGGCCATAGCGGCTCATTATGATTATGAGATATGGCAGATGGATGTGAAAACAACTTTCCTTAATGGAAACTTGCTCGAGGACGTGTATATGATACAACCTGAGGGTTTCACATCGGTTGATAAAACCAAGGTATGCAAATTGCGACGGTCCATTTATGGATTGAAGCAAGCATCCAGGAGCTGGAATATCTGTTTTGATGAGACGATTAAAAAGTTTGATTTCTCATAAAATCCGGAACCTTGTGTGTACAAGAAGGTTAGTGGGAGGCAATGTGTTCCTAGTATTGTATGTCGATGACATACTACTTATAGGAAACGATGTTTCAATCTTACAGTCAGTGAAGGTTTGGTTATCCAAGACATTCTCCATGAAAGACCTTGGAGAAGCAACCTACATCCTCGGGATTAAGATCTATAGAGATTGGTCTTCTTCGCAGCCTACATATATAGACCGAAAAGCAAAGAGGTTTAGCATGTCGGAATCCAAGAAAGGTTATCCCCATCGTGCATGGGGTACACCTTTCGAAGTCTATGTGTCCGCGCACAGAAGACGAGAGGATTTGCATGAGTAAGATTCCCTATGCATCCACAATAGGATCTATCATGTATGCTATGTTATGTACGAGGCCCGATGTATCGTATGCTCTGAGTGTCACGAGCAGATACCAGTCTGATCTAGGAATGGATCATTGGGCGGCTATTAAGACGATCCTTAAGTACTTGAGAAGAACTAAGGATGTGTTCCTAATATATGGAGAAGGGTACATGGTGATACGTGGGTATACGGATGCCAGCTCCAGACAGACAAGGATGACTCCATGTCTCAGTCTGGGTATGTATTCACCTAGAATGGAGGCGCAATAAGTTGGAAAGGTTCCAAGCTTGACACTATAGCGGATTCTGCCACTAAGGCAATACGCTTGCACCTTCAAGCAAAGAAGGAAGCGGTTTGGATCAAGTAGTTCATCTCTGAACTTGATGTGGTCTCATCAATGATCCAAACATGTGCTTCGCCGCTATCATCTTATCAGAGAGATCATCAGTAGGAACGAAATACAAATCGAGAAAATTTCCACTGAAAGGAACTTAGCGGATCCTTTGACTAAGGCATTACCTCAAAGTAAGTTTGAGGGTCATGTTAGAGCTTATGGTATTGGATACCGTAGCGATTGACATTAGGCCAAGTGAGTCCGTTAGTAATATATGAGAGATGTCCTAAGGCAATCGCTTATGTATGAACCATTTATACGATAAATGAAGATTCACTATTCGAGTATACATGTTTTATGTATTTGATTGGATCTTAAACTCATTTATCAATGTCCACGATATGATTCACAAAGATGAGAGAATTTGTGATTGGATCACAACTAGTGAGTATCTCTACATGTGTAATTGTGATGTATCGAATTATCCTAGTCGATGAATCGATGGATTCGATACCATCAATTCCGCCGAGACTAGCACGAGGTATACTCGTGTATCCAAGCACCGATTCTCACCGGCCGGAGACATAGTGATGTCCTGAGTTAATCGTGGATGCTAGTTATGGTAACTAGTTCATCGAGTGACCACCGTAAGACTTCATATGGTTCTCTCGCATATATAGATATGTCAACGGTTCTTATCGCGGGCTTAAGTGCGATGTTCCTTCGACTTACAGATTCAAGTCATCTTGATCATGGAGACTTATGCTTTGACATCTTAAGCAAACATCTCTAAGGAGATGTGGACCCAGGATGATTGGGTATAAGTCGAAGTGATCGAAGGTGTTTGAATAGCCTATAAAGGATTCACCACTCCTTGCGAGGAGATGTATACCCATGGCCTCTCGTCGGATTGTTACTAAAGTCTGTGGCCAAAGCATTACATGTTTAGAGTAAGGTACTCTTCGATACATGTGGAGTAACTAGAATCCGTAGGACGAGGAAATGATACTTAGGCTTGGTGTGACGTAGTCAGCCTAGTGGGGACTGACACAATAGACCATGTCCTGAACCAAGTGGGTATAAGATGAGTGAAGGGAATGGGGCACGATTCATTCGAGCTACTGAAGGGTTTCAGAAATAGTTCTGGATCAACCGTTGATCTTTTCGGTTAATTAGGGATCATGATGTACTACTAGGTGCCACTCATGATCGTTCTATAATTAATGGTTAATTATAGATGGCCAACATAAACCGAGAACCTATTTGGTCACACGCACAACGAGTGTAATCCAAAGGATTTAAAACGAGCTTGAGAATGAGATTCTCAGACCGAGAGAAACTATGTTTGGTTGGACCAAATATAAAGCGAGCATGAAATTGTTTCAGTCGCAATGGAAGCGTGGATGGGCCATGTCTTATGAAGACATAATGGATGGACCAAAATGGTTTGGTTCTAATCCAATGGATGAGAATAAACCAAAGGGTTTGGTTTATATTAAACGAATGAACCAAAGGTTGGTTCGGTTCGTTTTAACTTAAAATAAACCATCATGGTTTGGTTTATTTTAACTTATCTTAATGGAGCGTGTTAACGGGCTTTATGGATATGATCCATTAACCATTAAGAGAATTAGTTCTCTATAAAATAGGGCTTAAACCCTAATCCAAGAACCCTAATTAGAGTTGCCGCCCAACCTAATTGTGCCGCCCCCTCTATCTTCTCTCCTAGTCGGCGCCAACCCTAGGTGTGCCGCCGCCCAGCTTTTGTGCCGCCGTCTTGCCGTGACCAAGCTTCAGCCGGTGAACACTCCGCGACTCTCCTGATCTCATGTGGGTTCGGTGATAAGGTGAGCTCCACATCTCCTTTGGCCGGCCTCTATTCCTCCACCAAAAGCTGTCCAGTTTTTCTGGACAGCTTGTTTCTTTGTTGTCGGAGCGTCGTTTGGACGACGGTTAGTGCTCTGACAGTGGCTAACTTACCAGGGATTTGATCTCCGGTAATCCTCTGAGGTGGAGGATGAAGGATTCGTCAAACGGTTGACGAATACCTCTCCGGAGAATCGAGTTTTGAGGACTCGGTTTTGGATCCGAATTTGGATTCGGATTGTGATCATCTCTCGATCACGTCGTCTTCAACACGAGGCTAGTAACCCGTACGAAGACGAAGCTCGTGGCTTAGCGAAGTCATCCCGAGGAGCTCGGCGTGGATACGGATAGAGACGATTCTTACGAGGATCGTTCCGGTTGATGCCGTTCCCGCTACACGCCATACTAAGGTATAACGAGGTAAATTTCCTTTTATTGCAAATTTTAATTTACGGTTATGTCTACACTTGTTGTAATATGCATGCGTGTGTTGTGTGTGTTGTAATAAATATAGATTTATTATTTTTAATTGCTTCCGCTGTGCTCATGTTTACGAAACATGATTGAACATACACACGCCGCGGTGCCGGAAATCCAACAATACTTTGCAGGGGTTCCAGGAAACCCGACGACTAGCTGAGGGAGAGATTACCGTCTTCATGGGAAATGCTTCAAAGGTAGCAGCTATTGTAGTGGGAGACGTTTATTTATCTTTTGATAGGAATAAAGTTTTGGTTTTGAGAAATTGTCTTTATGTTCCTACTTTTAGAAAGAATCTAATTTCAGTTTCTAAATTGTTTCTGGATGGATATTTTGTTTCTTTTAATGACAAAGTTGTTATAAAAAGGAATAGGGAGATTATCTGTTCTGGTACATTGGTTGGCAATTTGTACACTCTTGAACCGAAAACTCCCACGATGCATATAGAAGTAAATAACTCATCTTCTAAGTCTAATAAGAGAAAAGAACCTTCGAAAATGAACCAGACATATCTTTGGCACCTAAGACTTGGTCATATTAACCTGAGTAGAATTCAAAGGTTGATAGCTGATGGACCCATGGGTTTATTAGTGGTGGAAGATCTCCCAACCTGCGAGTCTTGCTTGGAAGGTAAGATGACCAAGAGGTCTTTTAAGGCTAAGGGGTATAGAGCTAAAGATGTATTGGAATTGATTCATTCTGATTTGTGCGGTCCTATGTCTATCCAGGTTAGAGGTGGCTTTGAATACTTTGTCTCTTTTATAGACGATTATTCAAGGTATGGATACATTTACTTGATGCGCCGCAAGTCTGAATGCTTTGACAGGTTCAAAGAATTCAAGGCTGATGTGGAGAACCGTCAAGGTAAAAGTATCAAGACACTACGATCTGATTGTGGTGGTGAGTACCTCTTGGGAGAGTTTAGGAGTTACTTATTAGAGGCTAGGATTCAATCCCAATTGTCCGCACCTGGCACACCCCAGCAGAATGGTGTGGCGGAGCGAAGGAATAGGACTCTTATGGAGATGGTCAGATCGATGATGAATTATTCTGAGTTACCTGATTCGTTCTGGGGGTTTGCTCTAAAAACGGCAGCATACATTCTGAACTTGGTTCCATCTAAGTCAAGACTCTACCCCACTGTGGATTGGCAAAGCCTAGTCTAAGACATATTGGATTGGGGTAGTCCAAACATACTTGTGCCAAGGGAGATGCCGTAAGTTGGAATCTCGCATGTATACGCTTGTTTGTTGGCTACCCTAAGGGAACGAAGGGTGGTTTGTTCTATAGTCCTAGAGATCAGAAGGTGATCGTGAGTACGAATGCCAGATTTCTAGAGGAGGACTATGTGATGAACCACAAGCCCATGAGTAGGATTGTTCTTGAGGAGTTGACAGGGGAAGTCCCGATTTCAGTACCACTGGTACAAGAGGAAATACCACAAGTCACTGCACCGCGTGTCACAGAGCATACACAGGAGGCACCTCGTCGTAGTGGGAGGGTTGTTAGACAACCCGTGAGATTCATGTTCTTGGGAGAGTCTTCGGACTTGGTCCCTGGTAAACATAAACCTGATCCCTGGACATATGACGAGGCACTCCAAGATAGAGATGTGATATCTTGGCAAAGAGCGATAAATTCAGAGATAGAATCTATGGATTCTAATCATGTCTGGGAGCTAGTAGAACCACCCGATGGTGTGAAAGCCATTGGATGCAAGTGGATCTACAAGAGAAAGAGAGGAGTAGACGGGAAGGTTGAGACTTTCAAAGCTAGGCTTGTTGCGAAAGGGTATACTCAGAAAGAGGGTATCGATTATGAGGAGACCTTTTCACCGGTAGCTAGGCTTAAGTCTATCCTCTATTATTGCTCATGAGGATTATGAGATTTGACAGATGGATGTCAAGACAACTTTCCTTAACGGAAGTCTTGAGGAAAACATCTATATGAAGCAACCAGAGGGATTCATTGCAAAGGGCAAAGACCATCTTGTGTGTAAGCTTAATCGGTCCATTTATAGATTGAAGCAAGCTTCTAGATCTTGGAACATTTGCTTTGATGAGGTAATCCAGTCATATGGTTTTATTCAAAGTCCAGATGAGCCTTGTGTATACAAGAGATGTGATAGAAACATAGTGGTATTTCTTGTACTATACGTAAATGACATTTTGTTAGTTGGCAACAATATCAGAGTGTTATCAGACGTAAGGGTATGGTTGTCCAAACAGTTTGATATGAAGGACTTGGGAGAAGTGGGACACATCCTTGGGATCAAGGTGATAAGGGATCGCAAGAAAAGGATGTTGTGCTTATCTCAAGCTTCATACATTGACACTATCCTTGCTCGTTTTAGCATGCAGAACTCCAAGAAAGGTTTTCTACCTTTTAGGCATGGAGTACCTTTATCTAAAGAGATGTGTCCCAAAACATCAAAGGAGATAGAGGAGATGAAGGCAGTTCCTTATGCTTCGGCAGTAGGAAGCCTCATGTATGCGATGCTATGTACGAGACCAGATATCTACTTTATCGTGGGCATGGTTAGGAGATATCAAAGTAATCCTGGACAGGGACATTGGACTGCGGTAAAGCATATATTGAAGTACCTGAGAAGGACTAAGGATTATATGTTGGTTTACCGGGCAGATCAATTAGTCCCTGTGGGTTACACGGATTCTGATTTCCAATCAGATAGGGACAACAGTAAGTCTACCTCGGGGTTTGTGTTTACTTTTGGAGGTGGAGCCATAGTATGGAGGAGTGTCAAGCAAAAATGCGTGGCGGACTCTACCATGGAAGCTGAGTATGTGGCAGCCTCTGAGGTAGCCAAGGAAGTTGTATGGCTCAGGAACTTCTTGATGGACTTGGATGTGATTCCTGGTTTGCCCAGAACTATCACAATTTATTGTGATAACAGTGGTGCAGTTGCAAACTCGAAGGAACCACGAGCCCATAAGGCGAGTAAACACATAGAGCGTAAGTACCACCTGATACGAGAGATCGTAAAGCGAGGAGAAGTAGCTGTCGCCAAGATTGCATCAGAGGATAACCTGGCGGATCCATTCACTAAGGCCCTTCCAGCAAAAGCATTTGATAGGCATGTGGAGGACATGGGGATCAGATGTATGGATGTGTGATGACAGCATAGTCTTTTAGTATAAGTGGGAGATTGTTGGAATGTATACTGAAAGCCTAGCTCTTTTGTATGAACATTTTTATTTTGAAATAAGAATCACATGATCATTGTTTGCACATTATATTTATTATATGTGTACATATTGTCTAATACTTTACATTATATATAACATGGTGCTTGGTGTGGCACAGAAGATCATGTTATTAGTCCCTTGTAGAATATAAGTAGAGGCTCACAACCAAGATGGTTTTGGATAAACCATTGGCATGGTTGTAGTGTAGCTTGGTATTGGTTTGTCTTGAACATAGAGTTACACTAGTACACTTAGGTGTATTGAGCAGGACCGACATAGAGGCGATTCAATTTATTGCTGACTACATAATTGAATCGGACCTCGGATATTATGTTGTACATGCTCTTAATCCCGATATAATAATGGGCACATGTACTTAGTATTTATTTCTTTGATTTACCAAAGGGTGAGATTTAAATGGATTAAATCAATATGCCCGGTAAGTTGGGAAATGATTTTATTTACATGGTGTGCCGTTAATTATAGGAGGAAACCATGTCCTATATATTAGGTTGATGATGTCCCCTTGAGGAGCTCATAAGGTTCATCATGTAAACACTACAGGTTGACTTAGTCAACATGATGATAAAGTTGAGTGGTACTACTCGAGGAGTTAGATGTTAATTGATTGATGGTCAGTAAATCAATTAATTGACGGACATTCGATATCTTAAACACGGGGAGATGGATGTACAAATAATGTATGGAGCCCATATTAATTTATGGGTTGAGGTAATTCAATGATGATCCTCTAGTGGAATGGAACATCATTGATGGATCAAGTTTGTGTGGTTCTGATCCATCGGGTGGCCAAGATCCAACTCCTCCTCATGGTCCCTATTATAGCCTATTAAAACCTCATGGAGCCTAGATCCAATGATGGAAAACAAAACTCTAGATCCGATGGTGGAGATTAAATCTCTAGATCCGACGGTTGAGATTAAAATAATGCTTAAGCCTAACTCTATAAAAGGGGGCTTAAGGTGGACGGCAAGGAGGTTGGTTGTTTTTGGAGATTAGGGTTTTGCCTATCATTAGCTTGGGCGGCAAGAAATCCTAGAAAGGTTAGGGTTTGGTTTGGCGGCTAGGGTTTGGGAAGTGGAGTGGGCGGCAACAATAGGAGAGGTTCCCTTCTTCTTCCTAAGGGGTTGCCGACACCTATCTCTCTTCCCTCTACCTTGGTCGGCGCTCAACCTATTCCTCCTCTCCTCTTCACTCCATCTAGGGCCGGTGGCACAAAGGGGTTGTAGGGTCTTCTATTGCTCCCCTTTGGCCAGTCTTTCTCTCATCCTTTTCCTCTTGGCCAGCGGCACTAGGAGCTAGGGATTGTTCCCTTGTTTGGTTCCTTGGTTGGCCATCTTGTTCTCTCTTTTCTTGGGGCCGGCAGCATCAAGCTTTTGTGGCTTGGTGGTTGGCTCAAGCAAGAAGGGAAGGAGAGTTCTTCTTTCTTTTGATTGAAGAAGATCTAGGAAGTTTCAACTTGTGGAGGATTTTCGCCCACACGAAGTCTACAAGGAGGTTAGGACATACGATAGAAGATCGAAAGGTATAAAAGTTTTATAAGTTTTATTATCGATCTTTGAATGTTCTTATTAATATGTTTGTATGTGTTGATTATACATGTCTACATCCATATGTATTTGTATAATCATGGACCCCGAAGATAAACACAAAAACCGACAATCCGTCCGTCGTCTCTTCCGCGGATAACCGACTAGAAGAGTTTTGTTGCTTGAACAACTAGTTTGTTCAAGCGATCGCTCAAGTCGTTAGCACGACGAAGAATTGGTTGAGCTTAGGAAACTCATCCCATCCGGATTAGTTTTCATTAGTGAAAATTTTAATCTGGGGACATGGGAGCCAACGAGCCTCCTAGCATGCCAACAAAGGTTAATTATTATCCGCAGGTGAAGTAGATTCTGTTGATACAATCATCCTCTAGGGTTTTAATGGGTAACAATATACCTTTGTCTGGTCTAGTATTGACCAAGAGTCGATCCAAATAAGATCAAAATATTTAGATATGAGTTAAGAGTGAAAGTCCTAGTAGGTCAATGGGATCGGACTAGGCAGGTAAAAGTCCTAGTAGGTTTGCAGGATTAAACTAGTCAAGTGGAAGTCCTAGTATGTCTACAGGATTAGACAAGGCAAGTAGAAGTCCTTGTAGGTTTGTGGGATCAGACTAGGCAAATGGAAATCCTAGTAGGTTTGCGGAATCAAACTAGGCAAGTGGAAGTCTTGGTAGGTCAGTGGAACCGAAACTAGGCAAGAAGTCATAGCATAATCGAGGACACCAGGTGAAGGATTCATGGGTCAGCATGGGTTGGACATCATAAAGAAGTCATGGAGGGTTAAGGATCACAGGCTAAGTAGGGATCTGACTAAGGGTTCTGAGGGAATGTCGAAATCGAGATCAGATAGTCAGAAGACTGTCATTACTACTCTTTGTATGTTGTGCTAACTCTGTGATGCAGGTACTGTCCAGATGACTAGATTGGTTCCAGGCGATTAGATTGGGTCCAGGCGACTGGAACATGAATAAATCTCAATGACTACAACAAGATCATAGTTGGACCAAAGAAGGTCACATCAACTCCCAAACGACTAGATCGGGTCCAAGTGCTTGTAACCCGATAAAGTGGCCGAGTCTGATCTAATCTGGATTGAGCTGGAGGCGCCTAGAAAAGCTTCTAGGCTCCTAGAAAAGCTTTATAAAAGCAACCTCGAGCAGAAATCGTGCAACTAGGGAAGTGCTAGAAGGAGTGTAGGATGCTCAGGGCTTCCGGATCGACCATCATACACTTGTTTGTTTGCTTTTATATGTTTTATCCTTATATCTTTACTTGTGCTTGCATTACTATATTGTAAGAGGCTTCTTCGCATTCGAAAAAAATGTGAAAGGAGAAGATATAGTGGGTAGACATCTGTGCATGGACCTTTGATGTACAAACCCTGGAGAGTTGAGAAGCAAGTAAAATCCCTATGTTCTTTACTGTTTTGTTTTATATTTTCCACTGCTAACATTCTTGACAGAAAGACTATGAAAAAAAGATGAACACTATTCACCCCCTCTAGTGCATCACATCGATTCTATAGATTCATGATTAAGTATTGTACCTGAGTGAATGTCTGTGGGAGTTGGATCCGATTCTAACTCTTGAATTGGTGATAAATGTGTCTTTCGTCTTGTGTATATACAAAATTGTTTCACTATGGGAGGAAATGATGGAGGTAAAGGAATGAGATGTGACACAAGGGGATTGGATAGAGGGTGAATAATGTCAGAGTTTGGTCTGGAACAGTATGATGGATGGTGATATTCACTCAGATTCTCCCCTTGAATATTAGAACTGGAGTAGTATGATTGTTGTTCAAAGAAAGTGATGTCCATAATGTTGTAGGATTTCATGGTGATAGCTGAGTAACATTTGTAGCCTTTTTGGAATGGTGAGTAGTCGAAGAAAATGCATTTGGTGGATCTTAGATCGAGTTTACTATGATTGTGTTCGTGGATGTAAACAAATGATGGATAGCTAAATACTTTTGCAATAATGTTTTGAAAGATTACCTTGGTGTGGGGGTATGATTTGAGAAGTTGAATTAGGCTATGGAAATTGAGAACTCAAGAGGGCATTCGATTGTGATGCAGAGGCATCTAACGGTAAACGCGATCTAGATGAACTAAATATGATTTTGACTTTTTCTATTAAAGTTTGTTTATTTTTGTATTATTCGATCTAGATAGTGTTTTGACTTTTTCTTTTTAAGAAACTTTCTCTTTCTCTAAGCCTATTTAAATATAGGTTTAGGCTCTTGTAAGACATTCAATTTTTGATTAATAATATTTCTTTTCATTTAAACTAAGAGGTGTCCCTCTTTGTTAGCGAAACTCCTCCTCCTACGACTCTTTCGCTCTCCCTCTTTTCTAACTACGCACAATTAGCACCCATTCCACTATCTGCATATATCAGTTGGTATCAGAGCCTTAGATCCATGGAAGGTCGACGAGGACGTGTGATGTGAGCAAAACATATAGGGTTTTAGGAGTAGTTTTCGCTCACATTCCATTGCATTTTAGACTTGTTTCACGTATATTTCACTTTGTTTTGCTTGCATTTCCTATTTTCTGGTTCAAAAATATGCTCTTTGTACTTTTATGTGCAGGATAGTATTTCATGGGGAAAATTGCGCACTTTCGAAGCAAAAGAAGGGAATTTGGCAATTGGACACAGAAGGGGACACGGCCAGGGCATGTGGCTATACACGGTCGTGTCCGAGGCTCGAGATTGGCCACCATAGTGTGACATAAGGCCTGGCCATGTGGAAACACACAGTCGTATAGCGGTAAGTCATTTTGACGTGACTAGGGTTTTTTTCGGATTTTGCGGAAAGCCAGCCTCATATCTATATAAAGAAAGCTACGCTCAAACCCTAGGGGGAGGCACGACAGCCGGGACAGCACTCTAACGCCCTAAAAAGCTTCGTGAACTCGCAATGGGGAGGAAGAAGGCTGCTCGAGGATCAAGTTCTGCACATCAATGCCGGAGAGGAGAGCCAAAGTACATTGTAATTCACGTTCTTTGCGCAATTTACATTGTTTCTATGAATTCTAATATGCTTTTTGTTTCTCCTCGTATTTATGGAGTATATTCTCCTATTCTAGGATTAGAATGTAGTTTGTGTGCGTAGAACCTGTTATTTCAAATATATTTTTGTTCTTGAAATCATATTTGCAATTGGTGATTATTTAGATCGATAGCTATTTGTTTTGGTCTTCTATTTACTGTGCATAGTCGATACGAGGGATGACAACCCTCGTATCAAAGATTTAGGAGAATTAAGGAGGAACCTAGGAGTTGGCCTCATCTTCGGTAACCGTAGATAGAAGGGTGTGATAGAGTCAGAAATGGGACACATTCTGACTCATCATAGGGATTGAATCGGCATCCTCATACCACCTATCCCGTCCTAAAGCCAGGGGTTGACCTAGTATGACAGAGGTAGTTCCCGATAGAAGCGAAGGCTCATCGGGGATGTGTATGATGTCCCTTCCACAAGACCATAGTTAGACGTCTAGATAATACCCAATTGACAGCTTGTTCTACGACACACAAGCGAAACCGAAATCCTAGAATTCCCTCAAAAGACTCATAGCAACCCTTCTCTTCCTCCGTGTGACACCGTACTAGATTTAGGACCACTGACAACCCTCATCGTCACAACCATTACAATGGAACTCCAAATAATAACGTCCACTAAACCTATCGGTACTCGAATCTCAGTCCCTGTGGGATTGATAATCTTTTTATTACTTGACAACATTTGTGCACTTGCGGGCATTGAGCGTGAGCGTGCGCTTCAAGTCCTCGACAGTTCCTGTCATGAGATTTGAGATTGCGTTCGCATGCATCAAGTTTTTGGTGCCATTTCCGGGGACTGATTGATTCGATATCGAATCAAGAGGTGGATAATTGGATTGGACCTAGTTTAGGTTTATTTCCCTAGTTTTTATTGTTTTCCAGTTTAATTTGGTTCTAATTTAGATTTTAGTTTTCGCTTTAGTTATTTTCTAGTAGTTTTTCTTTTAGATTAATCATAGTTCTAGCAGCTTTAGTCTCTTGCTGTGGCACTGTTGTTCCTTTCCTTATTCTTATTTTCTTGTAGATAAAAATGCATGCTTTTTCTCATGATTATGGTCAAGTTAATGCTATGAGTTTTGGTAATATTTATTGTGAGCATTGTGGTGAAACATGACATACCATTAATGATTGTCTGAATATATTTGAACCTTCAAAATTTGAACAAGAAGATGTCACCTATGATTACAACCAAGGGTCACGAGATGAATTCTATTTATATAGTTTATGACCATGGCTACTTCAACCCTCAATATTATTTCCCAAGTGAGCACGAGAGCTATGAATCACCATGTGAATTTTATCTAGAACCAAGTCCCCGCTTAGAAGCCTTGCTAGCCAATTTTACTAGGGAATGTAAGGAGCATAGCCGACAATTTGCAGAGATTACGCAACGAGATCTAGCAAGAGAAGAAACCAAACAACGAGAAGGTGGCTTAGATGACTGGATTACCCCTAATATGGCGGAGACTCACTTTGAACGAACGGATGAGGAAGACATGAATGACATAGGAAGTAAAGAAGAACAATCCATTCAATCACCAGTTGAAGAAGAACTTAAGGATTATATAATTGATACTTTAATCAACGAGTGCATTGCTTTAATCAAAACACCTCCTAACCTCAAGAATCTAGAAGAGCCTACCTTAACATTCACCAAAACTTCAGTTACCAATAGGGAAGCTCTTTTAGCGATTTGTAATGATAAAATTTCATTCGACATAATAGAATCTACTAATCAATCTTTTGGTGAGAATGCCCATGGTGAGTTACGTTATTTACAACATTTGGACAAAATGGAATACTATGATCAAACTCCTAATAATTCTGTGAAGATAAGCATGTTCAATCTTGAACCAAGGAAGGAAGCTAGTAAATATCTTGCCCCTCCACGAGTAAGATTTAAGAGATGTGGTGATGATGGACCACAAGGGAGGAGGCGTAAAGTGAGCAAATATCTTGCTCCCCCACTAGCAAGATTCAAACGCATCAAGAAGGGGAGGAAGAAAAATCTCCTTGGGCCACTAGAGGCAAGATGAGACGCAAGAGTACGGTCAAGCTAAAGACCTTAAACAAGCGCTTCTTGGGAGGCAACCCAAGTGTAGTTTTATATATGTTTTTGATTTTATTGCATTCATGTGTATAATTTAAACTTTGATTTATGGTCATTTACGTTTTTGCAAATAGTTTAGGATTAGAAAGAACTTGCTAGGTAGAAGCAAATATCGTTTTGAGCCCACCTAGTCCACGACGAGAGCCTGCACATGCACCACCATCTTTTTCTACATTTAAGCAGGATACATGTACATATGCCTATGACTTTTCATAGTTCTGATCGTGCCTCGATGACATATACATCGAACAACGGATGCATAGGCAGCGATGGGAGGAGTAGAGCACTTATACGCAGGCAGATTTTAGGGCTTATGGGACCACTTCCAGCGGGCTGAGGAGTTCTATAATGAGGCCCGTATATAATTCCAGGAGGAGGCTGCCCATCACCATGAGGAGGATGCCTACCATCGAGAGGTCAGGCAGCACATGCGTGCCTAGCAGGCACAGTGGGCTAGGGAGGAGGAGCACTGAGCATCCGTTGCATCCACCAGCTCTCAGATCGACCACATGTACATGTGACATCAGCGGCTCAACACCATATTCTCCCAGGATCCCGAGATGCCGAGGCTATCGAACTTTCCACCTCAACCATCATATTAGAGGTATAACCTCATACAAGTTTGGGGGGACTCCAAATTTTGATTTATTTTATTTCTAGCAATAGTTTCTTTCCTGATATTTGTATTTTAGTTAGCATAAATTTGTTCATGCATAGGTTGTTTAGTTTCTTTCAGCACTTAGTTTTTGCTATCTATAAGCTGCCTCAGTAGTATTTTTAAAGTTTTCTTCATGAGTTGTTTCCATGGGTAGCTTAACTTCATTTACCTCATGGTATTTTATTTTATTTGCTCTAATGAATGTTCTAGACTTACATTGGTTAGTTTTTATTTTTACACCTACACATGACAAACATTCTGAAAGGAAAAATCTAGTACATACCTAGTTATGATTCATCTCAGTAGTCTAGTACTTTGGAATCCATAGGTGACTCTAGATTTAACATTTTAGTTACTAGAGATGCTCAGATTGTGGAAGCCCACTCGGAAAAATCAAAATCCCAAGAGAGAGAGAAAAGAAAAGAAAAAAAATGAAAAAAAAAAGAGTAAGAAAAATTGAAAAAGATTATGAGGGATAAAAAAATAGTTGTCGTGGGTGGAAATGGTTAGGTGCCCCTTTGAGACCAAGTTAGGTTACTGGGGAAACACCTACCAATTTCTCTCAATACCGAGCACCCCTTTGAGACTTTGTGCTAGATCTAGGGAACGATCCTCACTTTGGGCAGGTAAGTGCCTAAGAGCCAGAGACCTTAGGAAAGCTATAGGATGACGACTTAACTTACCATGGAATGAGTATCCCCTAAGAAGATTCGCTTAGCACGTGCATGAGGAGCTAACTTAGTGAATTTCTAAAACATATCTATTTTGCTTTGATTGAAAATACCACTTGATAAATCTAGTTAACATGCTAAGCACGAAACAATTTTTTTAAAAATTTCATGGTACTGAGTTTGCTTGAGGACAAGAAAAGATTTAAGTTTGAAGGGATTGATGTGAGCAAAACATATAGGATTTTAGGAGTAGTTTTCGCTCACATCCCATTGCATTTTAGACTTGTTTCATGCATATTTCACTTTGTTTTGCATGCATTTTCTATTTTCTGGTTCGAAGATCTGCTCTTTGTACTTTTGTGTGCAGGATAGCATTTTATGAGGAAAACGACGCACTTTTAGAGCGAAAAAGGTCATTTGACAGTTGGGCACATAAGGGGACACGACTAGGGCATGTGGTTACACACGGCCGTGTTCGAGGCTCGAGATCGACCACCACAGCGCCGCACATAGCCTGGCCATATGGAAACACACGGTTGTATGGCAGCAAGTCATTTTGACACGACTAGGGTTTTTTCGAATTTTATGGAAAGCCAGCCTCATGTCTATATAAAGAAAGCTACGCCAAAATCCTAGGGGGAGGCACAACGGCCGGACAACACTCTGATGCCCTAAAAAGCTTCAGGAACTTGCAACAGGGAGGTAGAAGGTCGCTCGAGGATCATGTTCTGCATATCAACATCAGAGAGGAGAGCCAAAGTGCATTGTAATTCACGTTCTTTGCGCTGTTTACATTGTTTCTATGAATTCTAATATGCTTTGTGTTTCTCTTCTCATATTTATGGAGTAGATTATCCTATTCTAGGATTAGGGAGTAGTTTATGTGCGTAGAACATATTATTTCAAATATATTTCTGTTCTTGAAATCATATTTGCACTTGGTGATTGTTTAGATCGATAGCTATTTGTTTTTCTCTTCTATTTACTGTGCATAGCTGATACGAGGGGTGACAATCCTCATATCAAAGATTTAGGAGAATTAAGGTGGAACCTAGGGGTTGGCCTCATCTTCGGTAACCGTAGATAGAAGGGTGTGATAGAGTCAGAAACGGGACACATTCCGACTCGTCATAGGGATTGAATCGGCATCCTCGTACCGCCTATCCCGTCCTAAAGCCAGGGGTCGACCTGGTATGGCAGACATAGTTCCCGATAGAAGCGAAGGCTCATCGGGGAAATGTATGATGTCCCTTCCACAATACCATAGTTAGATATCTAGATAATACCCAATTGATAGTGTGTTCTATGATACACAAGCGAAACTGAAATCCTAGAATTCCCTCAAAAGACTCGTAGCAACCCTTTTCTTCCTCTGTGTGACACCGTACTAGAGTTAGGACCGCCGACAACCCTCATCATCACAACCATTAGAACGAAACTCCGAACAATACCATCCACTAAACCAATCGGAACTCGAATCTCAGTCCTTATGGGATCGATAATCTTTTTATTACTTGACAAAATTCGTGCACTTACGGGCGTTGAGCATGAGCGTGCACTTCGAGTCCTCGACGGTTCCCGTCGCGAGATTTGAGGTCGAGTTTGCATGCATCAACATGGTCATGGTCGACAGGTTCCGATTGAGGAAGCCGCACCTCATGATCAAAATCCCACAGAGACCATCGAAGATCTACAGAGGTAAGTCACGCAGCTAACCCAGCAGCTGGTTGCATGAGATTTCGATGATCGTGAGGTACTAGATCGACACTCTACCGTGAGTCTTGACAATCCATATCATCGAGGTCACCATGGGCATGCCGAACGATATGGAGACCTTGGTTTTCACGTCGATCTCCCCGAGTTTTTTGGCACTTTTTATTGATTGGCTTGATAAAATTGAATGAATTTTTGTATACAAAGAAATCCCTGATCATATTAAAATAAAATTTGTCGCCCTCAAGCTCAAGGGTCAAGCCTCAGCTTGGTGGGAACAACTCAAGCGCTCACATGAGAGGCAAGGAAAGACCAAGATTACCACTTGGGACAAGATGAAGAAGCAACTGCGAGGTCACTTCCTTCCTTTTGGCTATGCCCAATCAATGTTTTTGCATCTTCATAATTTGAGACAGGGTGTCTGATCTATCAATGATTATACGGAAGAATTCTACCAACTTATTGCTTGGAATGATCTATATGAGATGGATGATCAAATGATTGCACGATATTTAGGAGGCTTGCGACAACACTTTCAGGATAGCCTCAGCTTGCACTCTTTTTTGATGGTTTCTAAAGCTCATCAACGAGCCTTGGTACTTGAAAAGCAACAAATTTGGAAGCCCCCGATTCGAAGCAACCAAGCAGTCCACCCCCAGGAATCTCAGCCTACACCACAGGTTCTCCCTAAAACTACTATCAAATATTTTCATTGTGGTGAACCAGGGCATAAGGCTCCCAAATGCAAGAAATTTGCCAAAGAAAAAAAACATGCTAATTGAAGAAGAAGATGATGAGGCAACCAACGATCCAACATATGGTGAAGATAACGATGACGAGATCCTCTATGGAGATGGTCAAGAAACGCTAGTTGTTCGTAAGACACTTCTCACTCCCAAGGAAGAGGCTAAGGATGATTGGTTGAGAACAAATATTTTTCACACTACATGCACCATTGCAGATAAAGTATGCAAGATAATCATCGACAGTGGTAGTTGTGAGAATGTGGTATGTAGAGGAGTTGTGCAAAAGTTACAATTGAAGACAGGTCGTCATCCTAAACCGTACAAACTATCTTGGCTTAATAAGGAGAACGAGGTAATAGTTGATTAGCCTTGTTTCTTTTTCCATTGGCAGTAAATACTTCGATGAAGCATGGTGTGACGTTGTGTCAATGGATGCATGTCACATACTATCGGGACGACCTTGGCAGTACGACCGTAGTGTTATCCATGATGGACGGAAGAACACTTACACCTTTCACCTCCAAGGGAAGAAGATCATGCTAGCCCCACAATGAAAGGATTCTCCATCAGTACCGGTATCCCCTAGCTCTTCTCTCCTCTCTATATCTAGATTTCTAAATGAAGTAGCTCAAGAAAAAGTTATCTATGCCTTAATACCTCACCCAAAAGACACAACAGACTCCGAATCAGATTTACTAGTGGAGGTACAACATATACTTGAGGAGTTTTCAGATTTAATGCCTATGGACCTTCCCTCCAGACTACCACCCATGAGGGATCTTCAACACCAGATTGATCTTATCCCAGGATCGAGCTTACCTAATAGGCCAGCTTATCGCCTCAGTCCTAAGGAGGCCGAAGAGTTCCAATCGACTGAAGTCCAATCGACTATATAAGGTTTAGTCGACTAGATACCTATTTGGCAGGATCAGCTGGTGATCGATCGGAGATCGTGTGACACAGATGGAAAGGATTTCAGTCGACTGAAGGGTTTGAGTTGACTGAAGAGACAAATTTCCCGATGCGGCACCGGGCGACATGGAGTCGACTGGAGAGTTCTCAGTCGACTGGAAGACCACGAATTCCATATCGACAGGATGATGTGGAGTTGACTGGAAGGCATTCTAGTCGACTGGACAAGGTTTATAAAATATGTGCTCGACCGGATCCGAGAAGAACATCTGAACTATGTCAAAGTGCTGCCGAAATTCTTGCTTGTCCACAAAAATTCTTACTCCATGAACAGGGCGATCTTCCGACACTCCGCGACTACCTCTTGATCCATTTAGGTGTCGGTATAAAGTTCTTGTATTTCATTAATTTATTTTCGCTTATTGTACTTAACTTCAAGAGTGGGTAGTCTGTTATCCATCTCTATTCTTTGTAAAAAGTGAAACCCTCCAAAGTCGAGAGTTCTCGAGTCGGAGGGGATTTAGTGAATTGCCCATCGAGGTAGCTCTCGGGAGAGCTACGGGCCTTAGACTAGCAACCCAGTCAGGGTTGTGAACCAAGTAAAATAAAAGTGTCATTATTTTCATTTCCGCTGCATACTCACAATAGTTAAAATTATTCTAAATTGTTCTAAATTAAAATAATTTTTTTAACCTCCAAGATTCACCTCCCTCTCTCGAAAAAACACGATCCTACAACTAAGATGACAAATTTTGGAAGAATTACATAATGAGGGTCATTTTGGTCATGATAAGACATTAGCCCTCATATCATCGGATTTTTATTGGCCAAAATTGAGAAGTAACGTAACACATTTGTGACACGATGTTATATATGTCAACGAGCTAAGGGAACTCCCACTAACGCTGGTTCATATACTCCCCTACCTATTCTCGAAGCTTCATGGATGGATGTTAGCATGAATTTTATACTCTTGGACTTCCCCAAACTCAGAGGGTGTCAGATTCTATTTTGGTAGTGGTTGACAGGTTCTCCAAGATGGATCACTTTTTGGCTTGCAGAAAAACAATGGATGCAACACGAATTGCTCACATATATTTCATAGATGTGGTTTGACTACACGACATTCCCCATTCTATTATCTCATATCGAGACACCAAGTTCATCAGTCAATTTTGGAAGTACTTATGGAGTAAAATGGGGACTAAGTTTAATTTCAGTAGCGCCTATCATGTTGGTGCAATCGACCCAGGTCACGATTGACCAGACTCGGGTTTTGACTCGAGTAGTGGTTTAATGTCAGTGTTTTGATGTTTGACAATGAGTTGATCATTGTTTGACAATGGGTTGACTATATGGTTTACATGGGGTTGACCATATGATGGAGAAGTCCAAGTGGGACACTTGGCAATGGAAAGTTGATGTGAGCAAAACATATAGGATTTTAGGAGTAGTTTTCGCTCACATCTCATTACATTTTAAGTTAGTTTCATGCATATGTCACTTTGTTTTGCATGCATTTCTTATTTTCTGGTTCAGAGATCTTCTCTTTGTACTTTTGTGTCCAGGATAGCATTTCGTGGGGAAAAAGCACACTTTCAGAGCAAAAGAAGGGCATTTTACAGCTAGATGCAGAAGGGGACACGGCCAGGGCGTGTGGCTACACACGGTCGTGTCTAAGGGGCAAAATCGGCCACACACGGCTTGGTCGTGTGGAAACACACAGCCGTGTACGCCACACACGGCCTGGCCGTGTGGAAACACACGGTCGTGTGGCGCTGTGCAATTTCGACGCAAGTCGATTATTTTCCAGGTTTCGCAGCGATCTGGCATGATGTCTATATAAAGGAAGCTCCGCCCCAAACCCTGGGGGATCACAAGGGAGCCTCCCTAAGGCTCCCAAACCCTAGGAGGAGGCACGACTGCTAGGACGGCACACCGAAGCCCTAAAAAGCTTCGGGAACTCGCAACGGGGAGGAAGAACGCCGCCGGAGATCCAAGTTCTGCATTTCAACGCCGGAGAGAAGGACACATTGGCATTGTAACCTCTTGTTCTTGCATTTTATTTATGATATATTCGAACATGAACATGTCGTGTGATTCTCCTCTTCTATATATGGAGTAGTTTCTTAGATTTTAGGATTAGGGAGTAGCTTGTGTACGCATGACATGTTGCTTCAAATTGAATTCTATTTCTGAGTTTGAATTTGCAATTGGAAATTGTTTATACTAATATCTATGCGTATTTGGTTTTCTACCTATTGTGCTTAGGCGATACGAGGGGTGACAACCCTCGTATCTAAGATTTAGGGGATTTATACAAGGAACCTAGGGGTAAACCTGATCTCCTGTAATCGTGGGTAGAAGGATGCGATGAAACTAGAAACGGTTCATCGCAGGGATTGATTTGGCATCCTCGTACCGCCTATCCCATCTGTGTAAGGCAGAGATAGCTCCCGATAGATGCGGTGGCTCATCGGGAGAGTGTATGATGTCTCTTCCACAAAACCATAGCTAGACATTTAGACAACGCTCAGTTGATAGCATGTTTTGCGACACACAAGTCAAATCGAAGTCCTAGAATCCCTTTTAAAGATCTCGGCATGCTCCTTTCTTCCTCTATGTGACACCGTACTAGAGTTTAGTCCACTGACAACCCTCGCAATCGAAACCTTTAGATTTTACTTCCGAACAATTTCACCCGTTGAACAAATCGGTACTCGAATCTCAGTCCCTGTGGGATCGATAATCTTTTATTACTTGACGACATCCGTGCACTTGCGGGCGTTGAGCGCAAGCGCACGCTTCGAGTCCTCGACGGTCTCCGTCGTGAGATTTGAAGTCGCATTCGCATGCATTAAGTTTTTGGCGTCGTTGTCGGGGACTGATCGATTCGATATCGAATCGAGAAGTGGATAATTGGATCGGACTTAGGATTGATTTACTTTTCTTGTTTTGTTTTGTTTTATTTTATTTTATTTCAGTTTTGTTTATTCATTTGCTCTTTCCTTATCTATAATTTTCTGTGTATAACGATGCATGCTTTTACTCATGATTATGGTCAATTGAATGATGTAAGTTTTGGTAATATTTATTGTGAACATTGTGGTGAAACATGGTATACCATTAACGATTGTCCGGATATATTCGAACCTTCACAATTTGAACAAGAAGATGTCACCTACAATTACAACCAGTGGCCACAAGATGATTCCTATTCATATAGTTATGACCCCTGGGTACTTAAACCCTCAATATTGTCTGCCTAAATCCCGACTTGAGCAGATGATGGAAGATTTCATTCGAACAGAACAAGCAGCGAACACTGAATTCCAACTGCGGCATTCGCAGACAAAGACTCAATATTGTTTCCCAAGTGAGAACGAGAGCTATGAATCACCACGTGAATTTTATCCAGAATCAAGTCCCCACTTAGAAGCCTTGCTAGATAATTTTACTAGGGAATGCAAGGAGCATGGCCAACAATTTGCGGATATTATGGAACGAGATCTAGCAAGAGAAGAAATCAAACGACTAGAAGGTGGCTTTGATGACTAGATCACACCTAATAGGGTGGAGACTCACTTTGAGCAAATGGATGAGGAGGATGTAGATGACATTGGAAGTAAAGAAGGACAATCCATTCAATCACCACTTGAAGAAGAACTTGAGGATTATTTAATTAATACTTTAATCGAGGAGTGCATTGCTTCAATTAAAACACCTCCTAGCCTCAAGGATCTAGAAGAGCCTACCTTAACCCTCACTGAAACTTTAGTTACTAGTAACAAAACCCTTTGGTGATTGATAATGATAAAATTTCATTTGACATAATAGATTCTACTAATCAATCTTTTGGTGAGGATGTCTATGGTGAGTTAAATTATTTACAACATTTAGAATATAATGATCAAACTATTGATGATTCGTTAAGACTAAGCATGTTCAACATCGAGTCAAGGAAAGCAGCGCACGAGTATCTTGCCCCTCCACGAGCAAGATTTAAAAGATATAGTAATGGAGGACCAAAAGGCAGGAAGCGAAAGGTGAGAAAGTATCTGGCCCCTCCACGAGCAAGATTTAAGGGATATAGCGATGGAGGACCAACAGGCAAGAGGAATAAGGTGAGCAAATATCTTGATCCCCCATGAGCAAGATTCAAATGCCTCAAATGAAACATAAGAATAAGGTCGAGCTAAAAGACCTTAAACAAAGCGCTTCTTGGGAGGCAACCCAAGTTTAGTTTTTAGGTTTTCCTTTGATTGTATTGCATGCATTTAGTTAATTTGAACTTTGATTTCCATTTCATTTAGTATTAGGACCAGAAGAGAACTTTGCTAGGTAAAAATAAAATCAATATTAGCTTACACGATGAAGCGTATGAGAAAATTCAGACCGTTGTGCACAAAAGGGGAGAAAAAAGGGGACACACAGCTTGCCCGTGTGTTTTCCCACGGCCGTGCCCCACAAACCCGAGGCGCACATGACCTGGTCGTGTGTTTTCACATGGTCGTGTCGCACAAGGTTAAGTAGGGCATGTCGTGTGTTTTCGCCCCATTTGCGCCGTGTGTTTCGATTTTTCTTGCCCTAGCCGTGTGGATCCTTCTTCCCCACCACCTAGAAGCTTTTCCAGCCCTCAAGGAAGCCAAAAGAAGCAAGGATGAGGAGGACCAAGCAAGTAGCATCTCGATCCGGTGCTTCGGAGCGACGAGCAAGGAGAACCGACACCCCACAAGCTCCGGAGGAAGGTAACGCTCTTCCAACCCTTCTTTTTCGCAACAATGAACATAGGGATAGATATAACATGTTTTCTACTCATTAACTCACTGCAACTAGGTATCTCGATGAAGATTTACTAGAGTCCTTAGGGTTGTTGGGTGGCATTCAAGCCCTATTTGCAAAAATGGGGTGGGAAGAGATAATGGGAATAAGACACCCAACCTACCCTAGGATAGTTTTTAGAATTTTTGAATTCCTTAGAAGCGGAAATTTTAACGAATAGAGAGAGAGAAGAGGGTAGGATCACCTTTAGAATATTAAACATTGAGCATGAATGGACCCTTCACCAATGGAATTCATGTTTTGGCTTGCCGAGTGAGGGAGAGAGAAGAACCCCTATTGGGTTTTACTCTCGGATATTTTGGACCGAGTTGACAGGGGAGCACGCTTACGACCCTTCTAGGGCGCGCCTCCAAAACCCCATTTTCTGATACCTCCACCGCATCATTGCCAGTACTATATTTGGTCGTGGAGAGAGTGATGGTGTAGTAAGAGCTAGCGAGCTGCTTTGCCTCTGAGACATGCTACAAGAAAGGAGTAGCATCGATGTAGGGTCCCACTTCATCAGACACTTAGTGAAGATGGCCAAAGCAGCAAGAGGAGAGATTAATGTGGGAGGCCTACTTACCCACATTTGCCATAGAATGGGGTACAATTACATTGCATTAGGGAGTATAGAGGGGAGCCCTAGGATCGACCTAGGAGTGTGCATGGCGATGAAAATGATTGTAAGAGAGGGACACTCCTTATGCTTTGTAAGGAAAAACCTGACGACCCTTAGGCTCCCCGACCCTAATCGTACCACCATCACCACACACGCTAACTGGCTCTTGGACATGATAGTGGAGTCCCCGCCACACGAGGGACCATCCATATCAGCGCCCATCTCTCCCCCTTTACATCACTCTCCCTCCAGTACACACATGCATAGGAGCCCACCTAGTCCATGTCAACATGAGCCTGCACCTGCACCACCACCTTTTTCTACTTTTGAACAGGATGCAAGTACGTCGGCCTATGATTTCTCGGAGTTCCAATTGTGCCTTGACGATATATACGTCGAGCAGTAGACACAGAGGCAGCGATGGGAGGAGTAGAGCGCCTACACGTAGGCAAAGTTCCAGGGCTTCCGGGATCACTTCCAGTGGGCTGAGGAGTTCTACGACGAGGCCCACATCTACTTCCAGGAGGAGGCTGCCCGTCGCCAGGATGAGGCCGCCTACCGCTAGCAGATGCGGTAGCACATCCATGCCCAATAGGCACAGTGGGCTAGGGAGGAGGAGCATCGAGTAGCCGCTGCATCCACCAGTTCTCAGATCGACCACATGTACATGTGGCATCAGCGGGTTAGCAGCAGGTTCTCTCAGGATCCCAAGATGTTGAGGCTTCCAGACTTTCCACCTTGTCCACCATACTAGAGGTATACTTTCATTTAAGTCTGGGGGGGCCCAAATTTTATTTTATTTCTAGCAGTAGTTTCTTTCCTGATATTTGCATTATTGTTAGCATTCATTTGTTCATGCATAGATTGTTGAGTTTCTTTCAGCACTTAGTTTTTATTATCTATAAAGCTGCCTCAGTAGTATTTTTAAAATTTTCTTCATGAGTTGTTTCCATGAGTAGTATAACTTCATTTACCTCATAGTATTTTATTTTATTGGCTTTGAATGGATATTCTAGACTTACACTGGTTAGCTTCTATTTTTATACCTACACATGTCGAACATTATGAAAGGGAGAGTCTAGTACATACCTAGTTATGATTCATCTCGATAGTCTAGTACCTTGGAATCCACAGGTGACCCTAAGACTAGCATTTTAGTTACTGGAGATGTTCGGATTGTGTAAGCCCATTCGAAAAAAATCAAAATCCCAGTGAGCTAAAAAATAAAAAAGAGAAAGGAAAAGAAAAGAGAAATAAAAGAGAGAGAGGAAAAGAAATGAAAAAGAAAAGAAAGAAAAAAGAGAGAGAGATTACGAGGGATAAAAAAATAGTTGTCGTGGGTGGAAATGGCTAGGTGCCCCTTTGAGACCGAGTTAGGTTACTGGGAAAACACCTACCAATTTCTCTCAATACCGAGCATGCCTTTGAGACTTTGTGCTAGATCTAGGGAACAACCCTCGCATTGGACAGGTAAGTGTCTAAGAGCCGGAGAACTTAGGAAAGCTATAGGATGACGACTTAACTCACCATGGAACGAGTATCCCCTAAGAATGATTCGCTTAGCACGAGCACAAGGAGCTAATTTAGTGAATTTCTAGAACATATTTATTTTGCTTTGATTGCAAATACCACTTGATAAATTTAGTTAGCATGCTAAGTATGGAACAATATCCTTTTAAAATTTCATGGCACTGAGGTTTGCTTGAGGACAAGCAAAGATTTAAGTCTGGGGGAAGTGATGTGAGCAAAACATATAGGATTTTAGGAGTAGTTTTCACTCACATCTCATTACATTTTATGTTAGTTTCATGCATATGTCACTTTGTTTTGCATGCATTTCCTATTTTCTGGTTTGGAGATATGCTCTTTGTACTTTTGCGTGTAGGATAGCATTTCGTGGGAAAAAGACGCACTTTTGGAGAAAAAGAATGACATTTTGCAGCTAGACACAGAAGGAGACACGGTCAGGGTGTATGGCTACACATGGTCATGTCCAAGGGGCGAAATCGGCCACCCCAGCGCCACACACGACCTAGCCGTGTGGAAACACACGATCGTGTGCGCCACACATGGCTTGGCCGTATGGAAACACACGGCCATGTGGCATTGTGCGATTCCGACGCGAGTCGATTATTTTCCAGGTTTCGCAGCGATCCGGCATGATGTCTATATAAAGGAAGCTTCATCCCAAACCCTAGGGGATCACAAGGGAGCTGCCCTAGGGCTCCCAAACCCTAGGAGGAGGCACGACGGCTAGGACGGCACACTGAAGCCCTAAAAAACTTTGGGAACTTGCAACGGGGAGGAAGAACGCCGTCGGAGATCCAAGTTCTGCACTTCAATGCCAAAGAGAAGGCCACATCGACATTGTAACCTTTTATTCTTGCATTTTATTTCTGATATATTCGAACATGAACATGTTGTATGATTCTCCTCTTCTATATATGGAGTAGTTCCTTCGATTTTAGGATTAGGGAGTAGCTTGTGTACGCATGACATGTTGCTTCAAATTGAATTCTATTTCTAAGTTTGAATTTGCAATTGGAAATTGTTTATACCAATATCTATGCGTATTTGGTTTTTTACCTGTTGTGCTTAGGCGATACGAGGGGTGACAACCCTCGTATCTAAGATTTAGGGGATTTATACAAGGAACCTAGGGGTAAACCTGATCTTCTGTAACTGTGGGTAGAAGGATGCGATGGAACTGGAAACGGTTCGTCACAGGGATTGATTTGGCATCCTCGTACCGCCTATCCCATCCGTGTAAGGCAAAGATAGCTCCCAATAGATGCGGTGGCTCATCGGAAGAGTGTATGATGTCCCTTCCACAAAACCATATCTAGATGTTTAGACAACGCCCAGTTGATAGCATGTTTTGCGACACACAAGTGAAACCGAAGTCCTAGAATCCCTTTTAAAGATCTCGGTATGCTCTTTTCTTCCTCCGTGTGACACTGTACTAGAGTTTAGTCCACCGACAACCCTCGCAATCGAAACCTTTAGATTTTACTTCCGAACAATTTCACCCGCTGAACAAATCGGTACTCGAATCTCAGTCCCTGTGGGAACGATAATCTTTTATTACTTGACGACATCCATGCACATGCGGGCATTGAGCGCAAGCGCGCACTTCGAATCCTTGACGGTCTCCATCACGAGATTTGAAGTCACGTTCGCATGCATCAAAAGCTCAAGTCTTGTGTACATGGCATGAAAAGTCCAAGTCTTGGGTACTTGGCATGGAAAGTCCAAGCATGGGTCTTGGCAAGGGAAAGTCCAAGCTTGAGTTTTGGAAATTGGAAAGTCCAACATGGGTTGGCATGGAAAGTCCAAGCATGGGTCTTAGCATGGAAAGTCCAATCTTGAGTCTTGGCAAATGGAAAGTCCAACATGAGTTGGCAAGGGAAGTCCAAGGGTTGATATTGGCAGCGTAAAGTCCAAGCGAGAATCTTGGCAGCATAAATCTAATAGTTTGGCAGGGTAAAGTTCAAGCGGTAGTCTTGGTAGCGTAAGCCTAAATATGCATTGGCAGTATAGACCAGTTTAGCATGACAATAGCAGATGGAAACACCTGAAGGCTAGCGTATGCAAGTCATGGATGACTTGGAGGGATCCGATAGGCGTGAGGCTGATGAAGGTGGCTAAAAGGCTTAGGTCTAGGCTAAGGGTGGTCTAGCAAGATGAGGGTATCATACTTGGGGTTAAACCTCATGGTTGAGGTTATCAGTCGACTGGGGCTTTGAACCAGTCGATTGGCCAAGTGTTTTGACACTTGGCAGCCGAGTTGACTTGTGGCAGTCGATTGGGATTATGACCAGTCGACTGTCGTGAGTAGACTAGGGTTTGACTGTGGCAAAAAACCTTAGCAGTCGACTGATGGCTTGATCAGTCGACTGCCATGGAGGCAGTCGACTGTTGGTCGAGGTTGCGGGAGAAAAATGCTCGATAACTGACTGGTCAGTCGGCTACGGCCTTGGCAGTCGACTGCCAGTGTATCCGTTGGCTTGGATGTCGATGTGGATTAAGTCATTGTGAGACAACGACACTGTTGGCAGTCAACTGGGGCCTTATGATAGTCAACTGCCAGGCGCGAAATCAACCCGTTGCAGGTTATAAAAGTAGCTCGAAATGGAGGATTTCCCTATTGTTCTTTGAGGCGATTTGGGGCGATTTGCTGGTGCAATTCAGGGTCTCCAAGTGCAACTCAAGCAACCAAACAAGCAAGCATCTAAAGCAATAGTTGTAAAAAAAATTTTACATTGCTTTGTGTATTTCATTTGTATTTTCTTATTTTATCTTGTATTACTTTTGTAATCTATTGTAAGAGGTTTCTCCGCCTCCGACTTGTTGTCGAGAAGGAGTGTATTTGATTATTAGTGGTGTTTGCATCGCTAGGGCTCATTCGAGCCCAACCCATGGAGTAGGAACCCTAAGGTTCCGAACCACATTATATCTTGTGTGTTGTGTTTGTGTTTGTCGTGTTTTTGTATTGCATTATTATTTCCACTGCGCATAACAAGTTTTATAGCAAGCACGAATGAATTCCATCATCGGACGAAGATGCACCATTCACCCCCTCTAGCGACGTCCATTTCCTAACAAGTGGTATCAAAGCCCAGTGACTCTTCTACAGATTAACAACCGGGAGCAAAAGCGCTAGAGGAAATGGAGCTACCTAAGGATGGATTGGGGTATGCCATCGACATTCCTCCACCATACGATCAAGAAGACTTTTCAGCATGGAGGGTGAGAATGGAGACATTCTTGATGATGAACATAGAAGATTGGTTCATCATCATGGAAAGCTTCGAACCCCTTAAGGATAAGAAGGGAGATGTCCTCAAATTAAAGAAGTGGACCCAAGAGCAACACCTAAAGTTCAAGACCGAAGTTAAGGTAACTAAACTTTTAGAAGGTTTGATACCTAATGATATTTTATCTAGACTAGGTGAATATCAAGATGCCAAGGAGCTTTGGAGCAAATTGGCAAAGCTCCATGAAGGCCCATCACCGGCTCATGAAGTAGAGGAGAAGTCCGGGGAGGAGTCCGAGGAGGAGGGCTCATCCTCCCAAGCTCAAGAAGAAGAAAGCACATCATCTTCATCCCAAGAGCTTGAGGATTCAGAGGTTGATAGTGAATCAACATCCGGATCGGAAGAGGTGAAAGAATTGGATGAAGCCTCCACCTCTAGGATTGAGGGGGAGGAGAGAACTTCCACACCGGAGCCAACTCAAGAGGAACCATCTACCTCCGGTCGAGAAGATGAACAAGCTCAAGAGGCTTCCACCACCGACCTAGGTAACTCAAGCACATTAATAAATAATAAAAATCATGTGTTTTGAGTGTAGGGAATATGTGCACTATAAGAGCAAGTGTCCTAAGAAGGTCAAGAAGACTCCGCCAGCACCTAATGTCAACAAAAATTCAAAGGATGTCGGTGCCCCAATTAGGAAGATCAAGGAGCACGTGGTGTACTTCAAGTGCCAACAACCAGGGCATTATAGGAGTCGATGCCCTAGGGGAAAGAAGAAAGTCCAAGAAGGAGCATCATATGTAGGGGAGCTTCTAAAGCAAACCCTAAGGAAAAATTTAGTAATGTACCTTCTCTATTTTATAATGAAAAGCATGCTAGAAATAATTTAAATACTCTTGTTATTGTTCATAAAGAGCATGCTAAAATTAGGCTCTATTGTTTAGGTGCTAAACATGTCAATTTTAGAAATAAGGAGAAATTTATGACTAATATCCCTAAAACAATCCTATCTAGGGAGTCCATTAAGAAGGTAGAAGACCATTTAGGCATTAACCCTAAGAAGGGTAGGCATATGCCTAGGAAAGGAAAAATTACTCAAAGAAATAATGGGCTCACAAAATTTGAGAAATTATAGCTAGAAAATCAAGCCTTGAGATCAAGGCTTGAGAAATTAGAAAAGACCCTTGCAAGAATGACAAATTCAATTAAGGGGTTAAATGGTCAAAGCCTAGAGTCCAGGAAGCAAGGCTCATCTATTGGCAAGAAAGGCTTGAGCCACAAGCCTAGGTCCAAGGTAGATAAGCCTACCTATCACAATGTTCCATTCGATTATGGAACTAGTACTAGGTCTAGGAAAACCAAGGTTACTACAGAAGTTATCCCTAAGGATAACCAAGGAGTGTGCCTAGTGGCTAAGGTTTCAAGGAAACCTAGGGAAGCCACTAAGAAGGTTACAAGGGGAGTCACCCCTAGAGTTAACCTAGGCAAGACCACAATGATCAAGGCTATCAAGCCTAGGAGGGTCATTAGGAGGGTATCTAAGGAAGTTATCCCTAGCAAATATCTAATTAACCCAAGGAGCTCAAATAGGTTTTGGGTTCCTAGGAGTGTGATCGACTCACGCTAGATGGGTTAGGATGTGTCAACCTTGAATGAATATGTAGTTAACCTAACCTTGGTAAAGGTGACACTTTAGGTCATTTTCAAGGTTATGGGTACCTTGGAAATGAAGTTTAACTTTATATCCTAAACGATTTTAGGATGTATCAATATTATTTAAGAAGTTTGATAAATTGATCAAATTAGCACAAACTAGGTTTAGTGGTAATGGTGTGCCATTTTGGGTTTTTGGCACACTTGGGGGATAAGTGGTAATATGGAAAAAATGGATTAAATCCTAACAAATGGCAACTAATATTAAAATTTAGGTATTCTTGTGCCTTACTCTTTATTTGTCATGCTTTGATTGTCATTTACCATGTCATGATATCATTCTTATTTTTAATCATATAAAATATCATGATTATGCTTAGGGTTTATCTTTTTATATCATGTATGTTTAGATTAAATCATATACCATGACATCATGATTATTGGCACATGTTTATTTATGTTATCATTTATGTCATGATCATTCATGCATTAATAAAATTGAGTTAAGGACTATTGACATGACTTGAAGTGTCATGTATAAGGGAATCAAGTAGTGTCGCCTTAGAAAAATATATGAACCCTTAGTTTAGGATGAACAAAACTCACATCTCACATCAAATTGACATGTGTGTATTTTCAAACACCCTAGACACATGTGAGATGCTAGGAAATGAGGTAAGTTCAAGGTACATAGTTTTTGCATCTGGATGAATGCAAACTCATCTTATATCATGGATGGATCATGGGGAAAGCTAATGTGCAAGTCATGTGCATTGAGCCCATTGATCGTGATCCAATATAGGTTTTCAGAAATATTTTAAAATTATTTTAGAAAATATTGGTGAAGTCTATCTTTTGATAGCAATCACCATTGATAGAGTTGATACAAAGTATAGTCAAAACATTGAACTTTTCAATGGTTTTGAACTTTGTGTCAATCTCTCATTTTAATAGGTATTTTATTATAAAATATTTTTCACCCATAATGATTGACATAAGTATTATACATATGAATTTTTGTGATTTTTTGTATTATGTATAATTACTTATGAATTTCTAAAAATCAATTTCTGAAATTGAACTTCTGCATTTGTAGAAATCAGTCGACTGTCACTTATGGCAGTTGACTGGCGTCAAGGGAAGTCGACTGGTGACTCTAAGAGTCGACTGTCAATGCTGATTTCGAGTAAACAAGGATGTTTATCCCATGTTTCAGCTATGTTAGGCTACCCTAACTGCTCCTAACCCTAGGATATGCTTCAGAAAGCATTGGAAAGAGTGAAAATCCATTGGATATGGATTAGGAGAGTTATTTGGGTGTGTATCAATTTTAAGGTGTGTAAAAGTTCAAGGTTGAACTTTTAACCTTAATTTTGATGGTTTAGTGTTCCGATAGGTTTAGGGACTCTCCAAGGACATTGTTGGTGCAATGGTCAAGGGGGAGCAAGTCTTTAGGGAGAGGTTATCTATCATGGGATGATGGATGTATTCTTCCTCATGAGGGGAGAATTTGGAGAGTTTGTAGAATTGCCTCTCTTGAGTGATATGAGACTTATCACTAGGAAGAGTGAAGACATCCTAGGTATTTTTGGACCAAGGGGGAGATTGTAAGATCTCATTGGGATATGAGACATTGACCCTCTTGAGGAGAGCCTTTTTGTTGTTTGTCAAAAAGGGGGAGAATTAGGGGAAAATGGAATTCCCAATTTGGAAAATTGAGAGGATTGGATTGAGTTAGTGTTCTAACTCAAATATGTTAATCTTTGTCAAACATCAAAAAGGGATAGATTGTTGGTGCAATCGACCCAGGTCACGATTGATCAGACTTGGGTTTTGACTCGAGTAGTGATTTGATGGTAGTGTTTTGATGTTTGATAATAAGTTGACCATTGTTTGATAATGGGTTGACTATATGGTTGACATGGGGGTGACCATATGATGGAGAAGTCCAAGTGGGACACTTGGCAATGGAAAGTCCAAGTCTTGTGTACTTGGCATGAAAAGTCCAAGTCTTGGGTACTTGGCATGGAAAGTCCAAGCATGAGTCTTGGCAAGGGAAAGTTCAAGCTTGAGTCTTGACAATTGGAAAGTCCAACATGGGTTAGCATGGAAAGTCCAAGCATGGGTCTTGGCAAGGGAAAGTCCAAGCTTGAGTCTTGGCAAATGGAAAGTCTAATATGGGTTGGCAAGGGAAGTCCAAGGGTTGATATTGGCGGCGTAAAGTCCAAGCGAGAGTCTTGGCAGCATAAGTTCAATGGTTTGGCGACGTAAAGTCCAAGCAGTAGTCTTGGAAGCGTAAGCCCAAATGTGCCTTGGCGGTATAGACCACCTTAGTATGATAATAGCCGATGGAAGTACCTGAAGGCTAGCGTATGCAAGTCATGGATGACTTGGAGGGATACGATAAGCGTGAGGTTGCTGGAGGTGGCTAGAAGGTTTAGGTCTAGGCTAAAGGTGGTCTAACAAGTATGAGGGCATCATACTTGGGATTAAACCTCATGGTTGAGGTTATCAGTCGACTGGGCCTTTGGACCAGTCGATTAGCTAAGTATTTTGACACTTGGCAGCCGAGTCGACTTGTAGCAGTCGACTGGGATTATGACCAGTCGACTGTCGTGAGTTGACTAGGGTTTGACTGCGGCAAAAGACCTTGGCAGTCGACTGATGGCTTGATTAGTCGACTGCCATGGAGGGCAGTCAACTGCCATAGATGAGGTTGCGGGAGCAGAACGCTCGGTAGCTGACTGGTCAGTCGACTATGGCCTTGGAAGTCGACTGATGAGTAATGGCAGTCGACTGCTAGTGTATCCGTTGGCTTGGATGTCGATGTGGATTAAGTCGTTGTGAGACAACGACACTATTGGCAGTCGACTTGGGTCTTATGGCAATCAATTGCTAGGCGCAAAATCAACCCTTTGCAGGTTTTAAAAGCAGCTCGAAATGGAGGATTTCGCTATGGTTCTTTGAGTCGATTTGGGGTGGTTTGCTAGTGCAATTCAAGGTCTCCAAGTGCAACTCAAGTGACCAAACAAGCAAACATCCAAAGCAATAGTTGTAAAGTTTTCTTTACATTATTTTGTGTATTTCATTTGTATTTGCTTGTTTTATCTTATATTACTTTTGTAATGTATTGTAAGAGGTTTCTCCGCCTCCGACTTGTTGTCGAGAAGTGTATTTGATTATTAGTGGTGTTTGCATCGCTAGGGCTCATTCGAGCCCAACCTGTGGAGTAGGAACCCTAAGGTTCCGAACCACATTATATCTTGCGTGTTGTGTTTGTGTTTGTCGTGTTTTTATATTGCATTATTATTTTCACTGCACATAATAAGTTTTGTATCAAGCACGAATGAATTCCGTCATCGGACGAAGATGTTCCATTCACCCCCCCCCCTCTAGCGAGCTCCAAGTCCTAACATATCACCCACAGACAAATGTACAGAAAGAGGTCGTCAATCAAAGTCTAGGCAACCTATTGAGGTGCCTAGTGGGATCTAAGCCAAAACAGTGCGATATGACGCTACCCCAAGCACAGTTTGCCTATAACCAATCAAAGAATAGAACTACTGGATTTACCCCTTTTGAGATAGTTTATGGGCTTAATCCATCTGACATTTAGACTTAGCTCCCATCCCTCACATCAAATAACATAACCATAAAGTAGAAGAGATGACTAAATACCTTCAAAATATCCAAGAACAAGTAAAGCAAGCCCTCAATAAAAGTAACACTGAATACAAGGAGCAAGTGGATCATCATGGTCGTCAGGTACTTTTTGATGTTGGAGATTTAGTTTGGGTTGTATTAACCCGTGATCGCTTCCCTATTAGAGAATATAACAAGCTAAAAGAGCGAAAGGTGGAATCCTATAAAAGATTAATGACAGTGCTTACCGGTTATGCCTCTCTAGCCACATGAAGACATCGGATGTATTCAACATTAAATATTTAAGCCCTTATGCAAAAGGAGAAAATTCCACTTTGAACTCGAGGTCGAGTTCTTCTCAACTCGGGGCACCTGATGCAGGGACATCTAACGGTAAACGCGATCTAGAAGTACTAAAATAGGGTTTTAGCTTTTTCTATTAAAGTTTATTTATTTTTTGATCTAGATAGGGTTTTGACTTTTTCTCTTAAAGTTTTTTTTTTTTTTGAATTTTTCTATTAAAGTTTGTTTATTTTTTTATTATTCGATCTAGATAGAGTTTTCACTTTTTCTTTTTAAGAAACTTTCTCTTTCTCTAAACTTATTTAAACATAGATTTAGGCTCTTGTAAGACATTCAATTTTTGATTAATAATATTTCTTTTCATTTAAACTAAGAGGTGCCCCTCTTTGTTAGCGAAATTCCTCCTCCTATGACTCTTTCGCTCTCCCCTTTTCTAACTACACACAATTAGTACTCGTTCCGTTATCCGCTTGCGTCAAATTGACAATATAGTGGTTGTGGAAATGACATCGCCCTAAAAAAATTTTGGTACATTAGAAGAGAACATGAGTGAGCGAGCTACCCTGTGAATGGTACTCTATTTGACTTCTCGTATTATTCATTTTGAATTTTCTTGAGTGTATGTTAAAAAGGAATAAGTATTAGGTCTTCTCCTGGGGACTAAATTTTCTATAGATAATTTATTTAAGTTTTTATTTAGATTTTCCAAGGCTTCCTTCCAATCTTGTGAAGTATATGTGTCTGTGATTTATTGTTGCTAAAAGTTTATTCTCTATTATTGTTCAATTTGGATTTATCACCTTTTTATGCTAAGTCTACCTCTTGTAATAGTTGTCTTTCTTTGTTTTTGAATATTTTTGGGTGTAGTCTAGAACTTCTTCCTAATGAGTAATTTAAAATTTAAAATTATTCATTTATATCTAAGCTCATTAAGTTGATTATATTCTTCTGTCAATTGATTTTTAATGTTTTCTAGTACTTTCTTGACTTGTACTAATAAATCCTTAATTTGTTCTTCAAAGTTTCTGAATTTTTTTTCTTTGATTAATTTTGAAAGACTTAATGCCCTTATAGTCAGAATATTGACTAGGTTAAGTTGATAAACGCCTTCCATTTAAGTTTTCATGTTAATTTTTAAGATATTCTATATATTTTATCTTAGTTCTTCTAATTTGTTTTGTTGCTTTGTCTGAATTGAAGTTAACCGTTCTAAAGTTCTTACTATATGCCTATATGTTGTGATGCTAATGATGATCCTAAGCTTATAAGTAGGTTTATAATAGAGTTTAAGTGCGCTTGTCTGAATGTAGATAATGAGTATGAACCTTAGTTCAAATGTGACAACTATGATTATTTTGATCTAACGTAACAATTTTTCGAGCAAAATATTGTAAAACTAAATAAAAATAATCTACTTTAAAAGTCATTCATCGTTTAGGTCTTGGATATGTGATATCAACATAGTACCTATCAAAGTTGCTCTTTTTGTCAAAGTCCAAAGGGTCCATATGATTTATCTCCCTCACAATGACTATCTCACAATGACTATGGGAGAGATCGGTGGGAACCGCTAAATTGACGGTTCCAATCTTTTTATAGAAAGTTGCTCTTTTATATATATATAGAGAGAGAAAGAATTAATATGTTGGGTGATGCACTGTGCATGACTTGTGCCGACTGAGAATGTACAGTGCGCTCTCTGTTCGACGATATTGAGATTGAAATCTACACTATAATCTAGCCCCTGAATCCTAAGCTCGCCTGTGTCATTCGATCGTGATCGAATTGCAATCAGAATCTGGTCGAATTGCTGCCGCCAATGGTGGCGGTCACAGTGCTAGTGGCCAAAATAGGTCTGGATTTTGACTGTGATTCGGTCATGGTCCGCCGACGCACTGATTATGTCGGATCGCGATCGAATCGGCCATTGAGCGGTCATGATGAATTGAATTGTCTCCCACAAGAGTTCTTGTGCATTTTTACATCAGCGCACCGTGTGTTATCCAATATATCAATACTCTCTCTCTATATATATAATGAGATATTCAGATAAAATATAAATAGGATTCTATTCGATTCATCTCCATATCTGATTCTGAAAATCTTCATAATCAGATCTTAAAAAAAATTTCACTATATCATTCTCAATTTGGATGGGGTATAGATCCTCCCTTAAATCGAGGAAAATTGTCATCCCTAATTACTTGGTTATAACAATGATCGCAAAAACTAGTGAAGAAAATAATAATGCAATTATATTTTGAAATTCATCTAACTAAGAGAGAATTTTTCAATGTCCACAAAAGAAACTACTTTGTATCACTTTCTCGAGAAATGAGAATCTAGGATTAGGTTCGCTTTCTAAATTGCATACTAGGAAGGTCTCAGTTTAATTTGTGGTGAGATGTTTTTCATTTACCTGCATGCGTAGGGCAATTCCTCCGATTGTGGAGGTTCCGGCGCCATGATACAGGACAGAGTATCCCTCCAATTGGCTACTCGCGAAACGTAGAGATCGAAGTTGCTATTGAAGCGCACCTTCTTCTTCAAATCTCTCGTGTAGTACTGCTTCTTCACATCATTCGGCCCCTCATGGAACTGCGTCACTCCTTGAAGGATTGCGTCGAGGACATCTCTTGCAATTCCGTGATTCACCACTTGAAAGAAGCCATACATCGTCGCAGCGCGCATCAACTCCTCTATCGCTTGCTTCCTCCGTGATTCATCGGCCTGTACATCCTTAAGATCTACGATAGGAATTTGGTGGTTGGATGTGGATTTGGGCTCGACTTGGGTAGGTTGAGCGACGAAGAAAGCTGGGAGCTCGTCGACGCCTGCGTCGACGAGGCCTTTGACGCCGGCCTTAGACTCATCGAAGGCCTTGATGGAAGAGGCTCTGTCGTAGGTTGCGGGCATGACTGAAACACTTGGTGGAGCTGGTGAGTGGTGTAACCTTTTCTATTATTATTATTATTATTATTATTATTTATTCGTTCGACTGGCTGAGCATCATTTATTCAGGATTCTGGTGGATATCCCTGCAAGAAGTGAATCCACACCTTCCTTTGGCGACGTGATTCTTTTAAACTCTTAAGAGTTGAAGTTGCATAATTTGCATGGGGCATCTTATAATTTTCAAAAATTAGGATGAAATGCTTAGAGGATTTAATAATTTATACGTTTTTATTTTATTTCACCATGAAAATTTTTAAGGTTTAATATGATTTCTTTAATTATAGAGTTTTTTAGTGAAATGCTCAGTCATTCCTATAATCATTCTATCATTGGAGCTCTAAAATAATATTTATTAGTTTTTGAGCAAAACTGCTCTGATGAATCTAGAGTTGCCTAAATCTTAAAATAAGTAACAATATTGGATAAAATTATTATTTATTTACTCTCACATCCTATTATAGTTTACTTCAATGTTCACACTATCCTTTTATTTATTTATTTATTTTAATCTTTTAAATTCGAATAGTAATTTTTATCAAAATTGTTATATATCACTAAGAAACAAATACTAGTTTATGTTTGTACAGTAGTTTTCACCGAGATTGCCATATAAATCTAAATTATTCTAATTTTAAAATTGGCTCATCTTCTATGAAACATCTAAAGTCATTCTATATTTTTGTTTTCAATTTTGACCATAATACCACCCGATAATGTTCGATGGGTCAAACTAGTGGAAATGGGGGCCATGAATACTCGATCCAAGAGAAAGGGTCGCAAGGGGTTTAGGAAAGGAAGCAGATATGCATGGTCTGACGTTGGAGGTTAAGAGTGAGGGGACCATCAAGCCCCATACTGAGAGACGATGAGCGAAGGGATACTTACAAGTAAAATCAGACCACTCAATCGCCTCATCCATCAGTCACTCGGGCGTACTCTGTGTTATTGCCTATGAGATCCACATATCTTCACAATGACATGATATTATCCACTTTGGGCCTAAGCCCTTATGGTTTTGTTTTTGGGCTTTACCCAAAAAGTCTTATACCAATCGAGATATCTTTTCATCTTATAAGCACATGATTTTTTCCATGTCTTACCAATATGAGACTTTAATTGTATTTCCAATACTCCAATAATCCCCCCCCCCTCAAACGAAGGACCACATTGACCCCCTCAAGCCTATCCGTCCTCGAAGAACATCCTCTGCTTGATGTTCGATCCTCAACCCACCAGGACTTCCTGCCAACTATCTGGTCCTTCTGACCCAGCTGGACTTCCTGCCAGTTGTCCAACCCTTCTAGCCCAACTGGACTTCCTATCAGTTGTTTGATCCTCCCGACCCAATTGGATTTTCTGCCTGGTGTCTGGTTCTCTTGATCCGGACACGGGAGCTCAACTTCCTTCATTCGAGGTTTATGGTTTGACATGGACCATGACTCTAATACCAATTATTAGTGCCTATAAGATCCACATACCTCCATAATGACATGATATTGTCCACTTTGGGCCTAAGCCCTCATGGTTTTGTTTTTGAGTTTTACCCAAAAGGTCTCATACCAATGGAGATATCTTTTCATCTTATAAGCACATGATCTTTTCCATGTCTTACCAATATGGGACTTTGATTGTATTCCCAATACTCTAATATTCTGAGGCCAGGCCACTCGACCGCCTCGTTCACCAGCCACTCGACTGTACTCTGAGGCCAGACCACTCGATCACCTCGTCCACTAGCCACTCAGGTATATTTAAGGCCCGACCACTCGGTCGCCTCGTCCACCAGCCACCCAGGTGTACTCTGAGACTGACTTCATTCAACCACCATGCCCTTTCAGTCCTCCAATTATCCCCTAAACCGGTCAAAATTAGGATAGGATGCATGGGGACCTTGGGGAGGATGTCTTGTAAGCCTGGGTCGCTATCCCTTGTCCCCTAACAACTCGATATCATGATATTATAGACCTCCGCGGTTTGCCATGTGGAGGGTCTTCTCAAAGCTTGTCCCTTAACGGTTTGCCAAAGAGCATCTCAGGAGTGGCCATGGGGGAAGAGATTCCTCGGAGCTGCTATATAAAAGGGAGGACGAGGAAAAGGTGAAGGAGGACTCTCTCTAAACATTTTTTTACATGACTACATTTTCTTTCTTCCTTTCTTCTTCCTCTTTGATCTCCTTGTCTAACTTAGGCATCGGAGGTGTTGGAGGATCGATGGCCATCTAGAGGGGGGTGAATAGCCTTATATGAACTTCGATCGCGTCTAGATTGTCTACGATTAGGTTAGCACAGCGGAAACAAAGCTAAAAAAATAATTAAGACAAATACAAAGAGAAACGAAAGCACAAACGCTAATAAGGCGATGTAACGTGGTTCACAACCCTTGTCGCTAATCCACGACCGATTCGTCCCAGGTGAATCACTCCATTCTCAATCCACTAATCTCTCCTTTAAGGTGGAGATAAACCTTTCTTTACAAGAATCACTCTTCTTACAATAAGATGAAATTAAACACAAGGAAGAGGAGTAAAATCATGTTTGGCACTTGAGAGAAGTTTAGGAGTTAAGCATTAACCTCCCAAAGTGACCCAAGGCCTCTTCTTATAGGGAAGAGGTCATTCTTCCTGTTGGGCATTGAGCAGTCGACTGATGCAGTCATTGGTCGACTGCTACTATAGCCGTTGCCTCGCAATGACCTTATCCATATTGGCTTCCAGCCAACGGCTCCCACATCAGACTACTGATCTTCCCATCAGTCAACTGATGGAGCCAACAGTCGAGTGATCAAGCCGATCAGTCAACTCTCAAACCTTCTGTTCCCGCAACCACCTTCATCAGTCGACTGCCATCCCTTGGTAGTCGACTGGTGGTGCAGTAGTCGACTGTCGTCCATTGGTAGTCGACTGATAGGCCAGAAACCAAACTCGAACACCAGTCGAATCTTCAGTCGACTGTCATATCATGACAGTCAACTGATGACGGGTAAAACCTCAAACCAACCTTGGTTGAGCATTCGACACTCAGCCATTTGGCCAAGTTCACCTATGAGCTACCCCGTCCAGGATTATAATCACTCACACTCATCTCCCTTGGAGTCCCTCTCCTCGAAGCTCTCTTCGTCCGACCACATCCCTCGGATGCACCAAGCACATGACTTCGCAATGTCATCCTTCACGTCTCGCCCTGAAGTCTGCTTTCTTTGGCTTCACTCCAATACTCCTCGTCCGACGATCCCTCGGATGCACCAAGCGCACGCCTTCGCAATGCCATCCTTCACCGACTCAAGGACCGAGTCATGAGATAGTGAACTCACCAATGTTATCACCATGTGTGAATTACTAAGTCCTGCATGACTTCAACACACATATAAAATCCATAAACATCATAACTTAAACCTTTGCCACACACATCAAAACCACAACATACATGGGTTAATTGCCCTAACAATCTCCCCCTTTTTAATGTGTGACAACCATGTTTAAGTTAGGTAAAACATTAACATAAAACATAAGGCAAGAAAGCATGTAAATAAATATGAGTATCAAACTCCCCCTTAATACATGCAACTCCCCCTTAACACATGCTAATTTCTCCCCCTAGCATGATTAACTTAAACATAATCATTTCTCCCCCTTTGACACCATCAAAAACATCTACCATATGTTATATAAGCATGACATCAAGTCTAAGGGAATAAAATCACCAAAATAGCATTAAAACCTGATAAAATAGTTTTCTGTGCTCGTGCACAGTGCATCAGTCGACTGAATCAGAGCATTAGTCGACTGACACCTATATTTCAGAAGTTCTGATTTCCGAAGTCCAACTTCAGAAATGCATTAAAAATTCTAGAAAATGTGAAAAATCGTGAAATTTGGGGAACATATTTCTTGTAAGTCCTTTTATCAGTGAAAAAAAGTTTTTCATGAAAATTCATTCTATTTTCGAAAATTAGGTAAAAACTCAAAAGTTACAGAAAGTCTCAATTTTGTATCAACTTGAAAGCTAGTTTTGCCTTAGAAACTTTTCAAAACATGAACTCACAGATTATGAAACAAGAAATATTTTTAAAACATTTGAAATATCCAATCATGATCTTTGGGCAATATGTCTATGAATTAAACATATGCTTTCCCCATGATTGATCTATTATTGCTATCATGATACTTATAATGACTCATCAAAATGTTATAATCATAAGTGAGTCATTTGTATCATCCTAACATCTCACCCATGCTATGTTTTCAATCAAGTTAGCCTATAGTGAGTGTGAAATGTGCCTAAGGCATTTCATACTTAACCATTAATTTTATGCAATTCTACCCAAGGTTAAGTATCATGTATAAACCCCCATTATGATCATAACACAAGATTATCATTTAATTTGCATATTATGATCATGAATCAAATATTATCATCCAAATCATAAATCATGATTATTTATCAAGTATAAAATCAAGCATAAATCATGATTTAAGCATTTAATTCATGGGTTACACATTATCATCACCCAACACTAAGTTAAAAATTATCACCCACATCATCCTAAGTCAACCATATAATGTGATATAAATAAAGTCCACTTATGGTTGACTAAACTAGGTTTCTCTAACCTCTAAGGATGGACTTGGGAACCCAATATAAATTCTTTCCAATAGGGTTCACCAAATACTCCTTTGGGATCCATTTTCTAGCTACCATTGTAGTTTTGGCTTGTCCTCTAGCAATTAAACAATGGTAGACCTTCTCATTTTTGGTTCCCTTATAACCTAGACCCTTCTTGTTAAAATTAACCCTTTGACTCCCTATAATCATGTTCAAGGTGTTGGAGCCAAAAGTAAATTTTTCTAAGGCTTTTGTAAGAAATTCTACCTTTTCTCTTAAAGTCTTATTTTCTTCAATACATGCACCATTAACATTAGGAGAAGTATAATCATCATGTGAGCATGCATTTGCTAGTTTTTCTTCTAGGGCCTTAATTTCATTTTGTATGCATTTGTTTTTCTTTTTATCCCTAAATAAATCCTTAGTTAAGCTAGTAATCATGGAAATAATTTTCTTGGGAGGGAGATTCGTTACCTCACTTACCCAATCTCCTTCTTGTGATTCCGATGAGGATGAAGATGAAGCTCCCCCTTCACTTGAGCTCTCCTCACTTGAGCTTGTTTCTTCTTTTTCTGAGGAGGTGGAGTCCAAGTCTTCTATTGCCATTAGGGCAAGGCTTGTAAATGCTTGTTCTCCCTCCGATGATGATGAAGGATCATCCCACGTGGCTTTGTGTGTCTTGACCTTCCCTTTTTCTTTAGTTTTTCTTTCTTCTTTCTTCTTCTTGCTTCCCTTCTTGTATAATTTCTTCCTTCTCTCTTACTTGCTTTTGTTCAAGAGGGGACAATCATCCCTTATGTGTCCCTCTCCTTGGCAATTGTAGCATATTACCTTTCTTCTTGGCCTTCTTCTTCTATCATTAGATTTGTTAAACTTAAAATTTTTCAAAGCACGTCTTACCTTCCTTACCATGTAGGCTTCTTCATTGCTATCCATGGAGGAGGAGGAGGATGATTCTTCATCCGATGAGGAAGGTGTAATCTCCTTCTTCTTCTTCCCCTTGTTTGCTACTAGTGCCAATCCCTTGGTTGACTATTTGGTTCTTCTACTATACCTTCAAGTCTAGTTTCGTGAAGCTCCATAGTAGAGAAAAATTCCTCTAGAGTACTTACCTCTAGATTCTTTGAAATGTAGAAGGAGTTCACCATTGAGTTTCACTTTGATGACTGGGGGAATGCATCAATTGCTTTCATTATCATGTCCCGGTTGGAGAGCTTTTCACCTACACTTGATAATCCATTAATTATCTCCTTAAACCTAGAATACAAAGATAATACCTTCTCCCCTTTGTCAAGCTTTATATTGTTTAGTTGGGAGCGGAGAAGGTCCTGTCTTGCAAGCTTGGCTTCGGAGGTGCCTTCATGAAGCTCAATCAACCTCTCCCACATTTCCTTGGCACTTGCACATTCTCCTATTCGGTTGATCTCTTTTTGGGGGAGCACATTAAAGAGGTGGTGTTTTGCTTTTGAGTTTGCAAGGTGGTCCTCCCTTTGCTTCTTGGTCCATCTTGATTTTTCTAGCATTCTCCCCTCTTCATCCCTAGGCATTTCAAAACCGTTTTTATATTATTAACATGATATCGAAGTCGATTTCAAAGAATACCTCCATATGCTTCTTTCACCACGCGAATTCTCCTTCAAACTTAGGTAGATGAATGTTAGAGTCGGCTATTGTCCTTGATTTTTGCGACGGTGAGTCCGGCGACAATTTCCTTGCTCTGATACCACTTGTTGGAGGATTGGTGGTTGGCTAGAGGGGGGTGAATATCCTTATATGAACTTCGATCATGTCTTGATTATCTACGATTAGGTTAGCGCAGCGGAAACAAAGCTAAACAAACAATTAAGACAAATACAAAGAGAAACGAAAGCACAAACGCTAACAAGGCGATGTAATATGGTTCACGGCCCTTGCCGCTAATCCACGACTGATTCGTCCCAGGTGAATCACTTCTTTCTCAATCCACTAATCTCTCCTTCAAGGTGGAGGTAAACCTTTCTTTACAAGAATCACTCCTCTTACAATAAGATGAAATTAAACACAAGGAAGAGGAGTAAAATCGTGTTGGGCACTTGGGAGAAGTTTAGGAGTTAAGCATTAACCTCCCAAAGTGACCCAAGGCCTCTTCTTATAGGGAAGAGGCCATTAGAGCGATCGGCGATGTAGTCATCACGATCACATTGCTAGTCGCGTTGCCTCGCAACGGCCTTATCCACGTTGGCTTCCAGCCAACGACTCCCACATCAGTCGACTGATCTTCCCATCAGTCGATTGATGGAGCCAACAGTTGAGTGATTAGGCCGATCAGTCGACTCAAAAACCTTCTGTGCCTGTGACCACCTTCATCAGTCGACTGTCGTCCATTGGCAGTCGACTGATAGGCCAGAAACCAGATTCGAACACCAGTCGAGTCTTCAGTCGACTTGGAGTAGTCAACTGCCATATCATGGTAGTCGACTGATGTCGGTTAAAACCTCAAACCAACCTTGGTTGAGCATATGACACTCAGCCATTTGGCCAAGTTCACCTATGAGTTACCCTATCCCGGGTTATAGTCGCTCACACTCATCTCCCTTGGAGTCCCTCGCCTTGAAGCTCTCTTCGTCTGGCCACGTCCCTCGGATGCATTAAGCGCACGACTTCGCAATGTCATCCTTTGCGTCTCGCACTGAAGTCTGCTTCCTTTGGCTTCACTTCAATGCTCCTCGTCCGGTGATCCCTCGGATGCACCAAGCGCACGACTTCACAATGTCGTCCTTCACTGACTCAAGGACCGAGTTGTGAGATGGTGAACTCACCAATGCTATCACCATGTGTGAATTACTAAGTCCTGCATGACTTCAACACACATATTAAATCCATAAACATCTTAACTTAAACCTTTGCCACACACATCAAAATCATATAATACATGGGTTGATTGCCCTAACAGGAGGGTCGTAGCTTGGACACCAGTGGTCATCTAACCTATGTTTATCTTGACAAGGAACTACGCTGTGGATCATGAGAACTCACCCTTCTTTGAGTCTTCTAGAGAAGAACATTCCGATTTGACCTGCTTCGGTTGGCGTTGTTAGTGGAAACATTGTTGAGCAATACGTCGAGATGCAACCTCAAGAAGTTCTTCCTCAGATGTCTCCCCCAGAGGAGATGCCCATCATGGTGACTCCCTCCCAGTTAACTACCATGATCAACCAAGCAGTGGGGGACTCATGGGTGCAGGAAGGTTGGAGGATAGGGTACCTCCATCCCCATTCCACCGAGAGGCTTCGAGGAATGTTTTCAAGGAGAGGGGAGCCACATATCCCCCTCCCCAGTCGACAAGAGAAAGAAGCCACCCCTCGAGGCAGAACCCACCACCAGAGTCAGTCCACATATCCCATCCCACCCAATGGAAGGAAGGGAGGAGCAAGAAGAGAGCATGGCCACAACTGCTCAAGGAGAATATGAGTCATCACCTTTCACCGACGACATACTGCTAGAGGATCCACCTTTGTACTTTTGGGCCCCCCAAGTGGGAACCTATGATGGAGATGTAGATTTGGAAGAACATTTGGATTGGTTTGAAAGCATAACTAGCCTTCATTGTTATGTAGGGTCGTTGGCGTCACGCTAGAGGGGGGAGAGGGTGAATAGTGGTTTCGATTCAACGCTTGATGGAATTAGATCGTGCTTGTCTACAATTGTTAGTATGCAGCGGAAATAGAAATACAAATACAAATACACACAAGAATACAGAAAAATAAAGACACAAGATGTAACGTAATTCTGAACCTAGGGTTCTTACTCCACGGGTTGAGCTCAAATGAGCTCTAGTGATGTAAACCACCACTAATCAACCTCTCCTTCCCGGAAAACACTTCGGAGGTGGAAAAAATCTCTTACAATAGTTCTTACAATAATAAGAAAGAAATACAAGTGAATACAAATGAAATACAACAAACAATGTAAAAAAAACTTTACACAAGGTTGCTTTGAATGCTTTGCTTGTTGGTTGCTTGGATGAGCTTGAAGGACCATGAAATGCACCAACACTTCACCTTAAATCTCCCCTAGAGCCGCTGCAAAAACCTCCCTTCGTGCTCCTTATAAAGTTGTAACTTGGGCTGATTTTCTCCTAGCAGTCGACTTCTCCTGTAGCCATTGTCTCACAATGGCTTAATCCACGCTGGATAAACTCCAACTGATAGCTCATCATTTGATTGCCAAACCCTAGCAGTTGACCGACGGGCCAGAAGTCGACTGCCCAGTTGACTACAAAACTTTTTGTACTCGTGGCTATAAACAACAGTCGATTACCCTTCATGGTAGTCGACTGCTTAAGGCCAGTCAACTACCCCAAGCTGGTAGTTGACTGCCAAGGCCACTCAGCCGCAGTCGATCATTAGTTGACTCCCGACCAGTCGACTGGTCATAATCCTAGTCGACTGCTCAGAGTCAACTCAGCTACCAAGTGTCAAAACACTTGACCAGTCGACTGGTCCATAACTCTAGTTGATTGATAAAACTCAACCATGAGATTTACCACAAGTATGATCCCCTCATACTTGTAAGATCACCTTTAGCCTAGACCTAAGCCTTCTAGCCACCTCCATCAGCCTCATGCCTATCGGATCCCTCCAAATCATCCATGACTTGTTCATCCATACGCTAGCCTTCATGTGCTTCCATTGACTATTGTCATGCTAAACGGGTTTACACCTCCAAGACACATTTAGGTTTACGCTGCCAAGACACACACTTGGATTTTACGTCACCAAACATTAGACTTATGCTGCCAAGACTACCTCTTGGACTTTATGTCGCCAATATAACACCCTTGGACTTCCCTTGCCAACTCCATGTTGGACTTTCTAAATGTCAAGACCCATTCTTGGACTTTCCAATTGCCAAGTACCCTTGACTTGGACTTTACCATTGCCAAGTACGACTTAGACTTTCCAATTGCCAAGTGTCTCACTTAGACTTCTCCATCATATGGTCAACCCCATGTCAACCATATAGTTAACCCATTGTAAAACAATGTTCAACCCATTGTCAAACATCAAAATACTACTCGAGTCAAACTCGAGTCCTGTCAATCGTGACCTTGGCCGATTGCACCAACAATCTCCTCCTTTTTGATGTTTGACAATACCTTTAAGTTAGGCTAATAATAACCTAAACTTAAACACTTTTAATGCAAAAACATAGTGAAGGTTTATTTAACTTAACCCTCACTTCTCCCCCTTTGGCATAGATCAAAAGACTCCTCAAGGGTATCAATGTCTCATATACCAATGAGATCTTACAATCTCCTCCTTGGTCCAAAAATATCTAGGATGCCTTCACTCTTCCTAGTGATAAGTCTCATATCACTAAATGAGAGGCAATCCTTACTTCTCCAAATCTCCCCCTTTAAAGAGCACAATGAGGGTTTCCAAAATCCTCCATGTCTCCCCCTTTGAGAAATACACATCCATCATCCCATGATAGATAACCTCCCCCTAAAGGCTTGCTCCCCCTTGACCATTGCACCAACAATGTTCTTGGAGAATCCCTAAGCCTATAGGAATACTAAACCATCAAAATTAAGGGCAAAAGTTCAAACTTGAACTTTCACACACCTTAAAATTTGATTTCTACCCAAAACAACTCTCCTAAACCATTTTCAATGAATTCTCACCCTTTTAATACTTTCCAAAGTATATCCTAGGGTTATGAGCAGTTAGGGTAGCCTAACATAGCTGAAACATGGGCTAAACAACCTTGTTTACCCAAAATCAACCTTGACAATCGACTCGGTCAGTAATCAGTCGACTGCTCTCAACACTAGTCGATTGCCCAAAGCGATAATCGACTGGTTTTTGCATTATGCAGAAATCAGGTTTAGAAATCGAATTTCAAAAATACATAAGTAAATATACATAATTTGAAAAATAATAAAACTTCATACGCATAATACTTATGTCAGATACAATGGGTGAAAAAAATTTGAAAAATAAAATACCCATTAAATAGTGAGATTGATACAATGTTCAAAAACAAAGATAGCTTCAATGTTTTTATCCTACTTTGTATCAACTTCATCAATGGTGATTGATATCAAAAGATAGGCTTCACCAAGGATTTTCAAAATGCTTTTGAAATGATTTTAAAACCTTATATTGGACCATGATCTATGAGTTCAATGGACATGACTTACACATTGGCTTTCTCCATGATCCATCATTATTATTTAATGAGTTCTAACTTCAATATGATGTACTAAATAAGCACATGAACTCAAATCATTTCCTAACATCTCACATGTGTCTAGGTGTATCAAAACACACACATGTCAATTTAATGTGAGATGTGGGTTTTTGTTCTTCCTAATCTAAGGTTTCATGAATTTTTCTAGGCAACATTATTTCATTCCCTTATACATGGGACTTCAAATCATATCATTGTCCTTAAATAAATTTTAATTCACTTACATACATGAATGATGATTATGACATACAAGATAGCATAAATAAAGCATGTGCCAATAATCATGATGTCATGACATAAAAATATAAACCTAAATATAAGGATGACATTAAAATTAAACCTAACCATTATCATGATATTTTAAATAGTAATATGAAGCATGATATCATGACAAGGTATATGACAAACATAAGCATAGCAATTTTACATTATCAAGGTATAAGAATACCTAAAGTTTAAACCAAAATACCATTTCCTAGGATTAAATCCAAATTTGCCATAATAGATCAATCTGCCAAGTGTGCCAAAAACTCAAAATGACGCACCATGACCTCTAAATCTAATTGTGCCAATTTTGATCAATTTTCCATACTTCTCAACTTCTATTGACACATCCTAAAATCTTTTAGGATATAAATTCAAGCCCCATTTCCAAAGTATTCAATAACCTTGGAAATAACCTAAAATGTCAACTTTGCTATGGTTAGGTTAACTACCCATCTATTCAAGGTTGACACAACCTTGTTAGGACCTATGCACCCGCTAGAGGGGGGGGTGTATAGTGTTGTCTTCGGTTCGATGGAATTGATCGCGTGCTTATCTACAACATGTTAGTACGCAGCGGAATATCCAAAAATAACATAGACAAACAAACAATACACACAAATACAATCACAACACGAAGATATAACGTGGTTTGGAACCTCAAGGTTCCTACTCTATGGATTGGGCTCGAATGAGCCCTAGCGATGCAAACACACACCACTAATCAAACCCTCCTTCTCAGTGACACACCCGAGGTGAAGAAAACCTCTTACAAGCGATTACAAAAGCAATACAAGAAAAATACAACTAAAATGCAAAGAATACTTTACAAATTAGGGCTTTGAACACTTTGCTTGTTGGTTGCTTGAACGAGTGTGAAGGACCCTGAAATGCGCTTGCACTTCACCTCCAAATTGCCTCAAGAAACCACTCCAAGAACCAATGCCGAAATCTCCCACAAGCTATTCCTTTTAACTACAGAATAGATCGATTTTACGCGGCGATCATCGCCATAAGGCCCCAATCGATCGCCAGATATCGTTGTAGAGACAATGTCTTGATCCACGCTTAGAAAAACTCCAACGGATCGATTGGCGATGGATCGCCAACATCATCGATCGCCAACGTCGTAGCTAACTACCCGATACCACCGAGCATTACGGCTCAGAACTCAACCAACCAATCAAGCTGTCATCCATGGCGATCGGCCCTAATCTTGGCGATCAATCACAGCCATTTTGCGATCTAACCCTAGTCGACTCACGATAGTCGACTGGTCATAATCCTAGTTGACTGCTGAGTGTCGACTCGGGTGCCAAGTGTCAAAACACTTGACCAGTTGACTGGTCCATAATTCCAGTCGACTGACAAACCTCAACAATGAGGTTTAACACCAAGTATGATGCTCTCATACTTACTAGACCTAAGCCTTCTAGTCACCTCCATCAACCTCACGCCTACCGGATCCTTCCAAGTCATCCATGACTTGTTCATCCATACGCTAGCCTTCAGGTGCTTCCATCGGCTATTATCAAGCTAACGGTGTCTACACCGCAAAGGCACATTGGACTTACGCTGCCAAGACCACGGCTTGGACTTTACGTCACCAAACCATTGGACTTATACTGCCAACACTCCCGCTTGGACTTTACGCCGCCAATATCAACCTTTGGACTTCCCAATTGCTAAGTACCCATGACTTGGACTTTCCTTGCCAACCCATGTTGGACTTTCCAATTGCCAAGACTCATGCTTGGACTTTCCCTTGCCAAGACCCATGCTTGGACTTCCTATGCCAAGTACTCAAGACTTGGACTTTCCCATTGCCAAGTGTCCCACTTGGACTTCTCTATCATATGGTCAACCCCAAGTCAACTATATAGTCAAACAATGGTCAAACCATCGTCAAACAGTCAATCATGACCTAGGTCAATTGCACCAACAATCTCCCCAACACATTGTCAAACATCAATGTCAAACATTAAAACACTACTCGAGTCAAACTCGAGTCTGATCAATCATGACCTATTCTGATTGCACCAACAATCTCTCCCTTTTTGATGTTTGACAAAAACCAAACACTTTTGAGTTAGGCCACCTAACTCAAGTCTCCTTACCAATTCTCTCAAATTGGTAATCCCATACATTCTCCCATAACTTCTCCTATAAATTCTCCCCTTTTTTGACATACATCAAAAAGGTTCTCTCCAAGGAGGTCAATGTCTCATATCCCAATGAGATCTTATAATCTCCCCTTGGTCCAAAACAGACCTAGGATGCTTTCACTCTTCCTAGTGATAAGTCTCATACCACTAAAGAGAGGCTTCCTATAAACTCTCCCAAATTCTCCCCCTCATGAGGAAGAAACACATCGATCATCCCATGGTGGATACCTCCCCCTAAAGGCTTACTCCCTCTTGACCATTGCACCAACAATGTCCTTGGAGAGTCCCTAAGCCTATAGGAACACTAAACCATCAAAATTAAGGTTAAAAGTTCAAACTTGAACTTTTACACACCTTAAAATTGATACAATACCCAAACAACTCTCCTAATCCATATCCAATAGATTTTCACCCTTTTTAATGTTTTTCAAAGCATATCCTAGGGTTAGGAGCAGTTAGGGTAACCTAACATAGCTAAAATTAAGCTAAACCAACCTTTTTTATCCGAAATCAGAACTGGAAATTGACTTCTAATAGTTATCATTTGACTGCCATTGACGTCAGTCGACTGCCTACAATGGTAGTCGACTGATAATTGCAAAATGTAGTTTTCAACTTTCAGAACGAATTTTGATAATACATAAGTAATTATACGTATTTTGAAAAATCATGAAACTTCATACGTATAATACTTATACCAAATACAATGGGTGAAAAATATTTGAAAAATAATTTACTCATAAAATAGTGAGTTTGATACAAAGTTCAAAAATAAGAAAAACTTCATTGTTTTGCGCTCACTTTGTATCAACATCATCAATGGTGGCTTCTATCAAAAGATAGACTACACCAAGGTTTTTCAAAATGATTTTGAAATAGTTTTAAAACCTTATATTGAACCATGGTCTATGGGTTTGATGCACATGACTTGTACATAAGTTTTCCTCATGATTCATCCATGATATAAGTTGAGTTTGAGTTCATCTAGATGCAAAAACTATGCACCTTGAACTTAACTTATTTCCTAGCATCTCACATGTGTCTAGGGTGTATCAATACACACACATGTTAATGTGATGTGAGATGTGAGTTTTGTTCATCCTAAACTAGGGTTTCATGCATTTTCTAGGGCAACACTACTTGATTTCCTTATACATGGGATTTCAAGTAATGTCATAGTCCTTAAATCAATTTTAATTACTTTAAATGCATGAATGATCATGACATAAATGATGACATAAGTAAGCATGGTCAATTATCATGATGTCATGACATATAATTAAATCTAAGCATACATGACACTAAAAACATAACCTAAGCATGATCATGACATATAAATGATAAAAGTAGATATGATGTCATGACATGACATATGACAAATAAAACATGACACATAAAAGGTATAGGTATAGCAATACCTAAATTTTAATATTAATTGTCATTTGTCATTATTAAATCTATTTTTCCATATTACCAATTATCCCCCAAGTGTGCAAAAAACCCAAAATGACACACCATAACCTAAGACCTAATTTGTGCCAATTTGATCATTTTTTCATAGTTCTCAAAATATATTGGCACATCCTAAAATCCTTTAGGATTATGATCAAACCACATTTCCAAAGTATCACATTACCTTGGAAATGACCTAAAGTGTCACCTTTACCATGGTTAGGTTAACTACCTATCTATTTAAAGTTGGCACACCCTAACCCATTTAGTGTGAATCGATCATGCTCCTAGGAACCCAAAACCTATTGGAGCTCCTTGGGTTTACTAGGTATTCCTTAGGGATAACTTCCCTAGATACCCTCCTAATGACCCTCCTAGGTTTAGAAGCCTTGGTCATTTGGGTCTTACCTAGGTTAACTCTAGGGGTAACTCCCCTTGTAACCTTCTAAATGGCTTCCCTAGGTTTCCTTGAAACCTTAGCCACTAAACACCTACCTTGGTCAACCTTAGGGATGACTTCCCTATTGACCTTGGTTTTCCTAGGCCTAGATTGAGTTCCATAATCGAATGAAATATTGTGATAGGTCTTTTTGGGCTTAAGCTTGCCCTTGGATGGTTCTTGTTTCCTAGGCCTTTGACTTTGACTCCTAGACCCTAGACTTTGACTATTTGACCCTTGCATTTGATTTTGTATTTTCCTAAGGGTCTTTTCTAATTTTTCAAGTCTTGACCTCAAGACTTGATTTGCCAACTCTAATTGCCCAATTTTTGATTTTTCATTTGGTCTTTGGGCATTACCATTTCGTCTAGGCATATGCCTACCCTTCTCAGGGTTAATGCTTAAATGGTCTTCTACCTTCTTAATAGTTTCCCTAGGTAGGATTTTTCTAGGAATATTAGTCCCAAATTTCTCCTTAGTTCTAATATCGATATGTTTAGCACCTAGACAATAAAATCTATTATTTCTACTAGCATGCTTTTCATGATGAATGGCAAGAGTACTAAAAGCATGATTTTTTAACACTAGAACTAGAAGGTGCATTAAAATATTTTACCTTAGGGTTTGCCTTAGAGGCTCCCCCTACATATGTAGCTCCTTCTTGCCCCTTCTTCTTCCCTCTTGGGCATTTACTCCTATAGTGTCCCGGTTGTTGGCATTTGAAGTAAATGACATGCTCCTTGCTCTTCTTAGCGGGGACGCAGGCATCCTTGACCTTTGACACCGGTAGAGCCTTCTTAGGTCACTTGCTCTTATAGTGCTCGGCTTCCCTACACTCAAAGCATATGATATGATTTTTATTTTTGATTAAAATGCTTGAGTTACCTAGGGTGGTGGTGAGGGCCTCTTGAGCTTGTTCATCACTACTCCTAGAAGTAGACGGATCTTCTTGCTCTTGCCCTTGCTCCGGAGTAGATGATCTCTCCTCCTCTTCTTGCTCCGGCATGGAAGATGACCTAATATCCTCCCCCTCAATCCAAGAGGTGGAGGCCTCTTCCACTTCTTCCACCTCTTCCGATCCGGACGTTGATTCTCTACCAACCTCCGAATCCTCAAGCTCTTGGGATGAAGATGTGCTTGCTTCTTCTTGAGCTTGAGAGGATGAGCACTCCTCTTCTTCGTCTTCTTCTTGGATCGGTGATGGACTTTCATGATACTTTGCCAATTCGCTCCAAAGCTCCTTGGCATCCTTGTATTCACCTAAAGCTACACAAGATATCGTTAGGAATCAAATCAACCAAGAATTTAATTACCTTATTACTTCTCTCAAATTCTTAGAGTTGTTCCTCGGTCCATTTTTTTATTTTGAGGAATCCTCCCTTAGGCCCTCTGGGAAATTTGAATCCTTCCATCAAGGTGGCCCAATCCTCGATATCCATCATCATCACGAAGTCTTCAATCCTTGACTTCTATTGGTTGAAGCCTTCTCGTCCATAGAATGCATATGGGACCAGAGTGTTGATGTCCCATCCAACTTTTTCTTCAAATTCCATCTTCTTCCTCTAGCGGTGCTTCCTTAGTTATTAAACCTTGATGAGTGATCACGCTCTGATACCACTTGTTAGGACCTATGCGCCCGCTAGAGGGGGGTGAATAGCGTTGTCGTCAGTTCGATGGAATTGATCGCGTGCTTGTCTACAACACGTTAGTACGCAGCGGAATATAAAAAAATAACATAGACAAACACACAATACACACAAATACAATCACAACATGAAGATATAACGTGATTCGGAACCTCAAGGTTCCTACTTCACGGATTGAGCTCGAATAAGCCCTAGCGATGCAAACATACACCACTAATCAAACCCTCCTTCTCGCTGACACACTGGAGGTGGAGAAAACCTCTTACAAGCGATTACAAAAGCAATACAAAGAAATACAAGCAAAATACAAAGCAATACAAAGAAATACAAGCAAAATACAACTGAAATGTAAAACACACTTTACAAATTAGGGCTTTGAACACTTTACTTGTTGGTTGCTTGAACGAGTGTGAAGGACCCTAAAATACGCCTGCACTTCACCTCCAAATCGCCTCAGGAAACCACTCCAAGAACTAATGCCGAAATCTCCCACGAGATGTTCCTTTTAACCTGCAATGGATTGATTTCACGCTTGGCAGTCGACTGCCATAAGGCCCCAATCGACTGCCAACAGTATCGTTGTAAGACAATGACTTGATCCACGCTGGAAAAACTCTAACGGATCAGTTGGCAGTCGACTGCCAACATCATCAGTCGCCTGCCAATGTCGTAGTTGACTGCCCAATCAGCTACCGAATGTTCTGTGCTCGTAAACTCAACCTGCTCAGGCCATCAGTCGACTGCCCAATACTAACAGTCGACTTCTAGGCTATTTTTCCACAGTCGAACCCTAGTCAACTCACGACGGTCGACTAGTCATAATCCCAGTCGACTGCTGAGTGTCGACTCAGGTTCCAAGTGTCAAAACACTTGACCAGTCGATTGGTTCATAGCCTCAGTCGACTGACAAACCTCAACCATGAGGTTTAACACCAAGTATGATGCCCTTATACTTGCTAGACCACCCTTAGCCTAGACCTAAGCCTTCTATCCACCTCCATCAGCCTCACGCCTATCGGATCTTTCCAAGTCATCCATGACTTGTTCATCCATATGCTAGCCTTCAGGTGCTTCCATCGGTTATTGTCATGCTAACGATGTCTACACCACCAAGGTACATTGGACTTACGCTGCCAAGACCACGGCTTGGAATTTACGCCGCCAAACCATTGGACTTATGCTGCCAAGACTCCCGCTTGGACTTTACCCCGCCAATATCAACTCTTGGGCTTTCCAATTGCCAAGTACCCATGACTTGGACTTTCCTTGCCAACCTATGTTAGACTTTCCAATTGACAAGACTCATGCTTGAACTTTCCTTTGCCAAGACCCATGCTTGGACTCTCTATGCCAAGTACTCAATACTTGGACTTTCCCATTGCCAAGTGTCCCACTTGGAATTCTCCATCATATGGTCAACCCCAAGTCAACTATATAGTCAAACAATGGTCAAACCATCGTCAAACAGTCAATCATGACCTAGGTCGATTGCACCAACAATCTCCCCAACACATTGTCAAATATCAAAATACTACTCAAGTCAAACTCGAGTCTGGTCAATCATGGCTGGGCCGATTGCACCAACAAACATAACCCATTTAGCATGATGAAATCACTCTCCTAGGAACCCAATATCTATTGGAGCTCCTTGGGTTTACTAGGTACGCACTAGAGATATCCTCCCTTAGTACTTTCCTAATGACCCACTTTGGCTTGGAAGCCTTGGTCAATTGGGTCTTGCCTAGGTCAACTCTAGGGATAACTTCCCTTGTGACCTTCTTAGTGGCTTTCTTAGGTTTCATAGAAATCTTGGCCACTAGGCACCTACCATGGTTAATCTTAGGGATGACTTCTCTAGAATCCTTGGTTTTCCTAGACCTATGGATGGTTCCATAATCGAATGGAATACTATGGTAGGTCTCTTTGGGCTTAGATTTGTGACTCAAACCTTTTTTGCCCATAGATGGTTCTTGTCTCCTAGACCTTAATTTTTTATCATTTTGAACTAAATTTTGCATCTTCCTAAGGGTCTTCTCTAATTTCTCAAGCCTTGACCTCAAGGCTTGGTTCTCTAACTCTAATTTCCAAATTTTTTAATTTTCATTCTTTCTTTGGGAAAGATTCTTCCTAGGCATATGCCTACCCTTCTTAGGGTTAATGCCTAGGTGATCTTCTACCCTCCTAATAGTTTCCTTAGGTAGAATTGTTTTAGGGTCATTGTTTCTATATTTGTCCTTAACTCTAAAATTACAAGATTTAGCACCTAAGCAATAAGATATATTTCTAGCATGCTCTTTATGATTATGCACAATTGCAAGTGAATTGAAAGCATGCTTTTGATCCTTACATAAAGAACGAGAATTATTGAAATATACCTTAGGGTTTGCCTTAGATCCCCCTATATGTGTAACTCATTCTTTTCCCTTGGTTTGCTTCCTCCCCCTAGGGCATTGGCTTATATAGTGTCCTCATTGTTGGAATTTGAAGCACACCACGTGCTCCTTGCTCTTCTTAGTGAGGACTCCAGCATCCTTAGACTTTTGATTGACTTTCGATGTCAATGCTTTCTCCTTGGCCAATTTTGGATATTTACTCTTGTAATGCCCATGTTCCCTACACTCAAAACACACAATATGATTTTTATTTTTAATTATAGTGTTTGAGTTACCTAGACCAGAATTTTGTTCTTCATCTCTTTCGGATGTTGATGGTTCTTCTTGCTCTTGTTCTTGTTCCAGCTTCGGTGATATAATCTCCTCCCCCTCAATCCTAGAGGTGGAGGCTTCCTCCAATTCTTCCTCTTCTGATCTGGATGTTGAGCATCTCTTAACTTTCGAATCCTCAAGCTCTTGGGATGATGATGCACATTCTTCTTGAGCTTGAAAGGATGAGCACTCCTATTCTTATTTTTCTTGTGTTGGTTTGGGATTTTTGTGGAACTTGACCAACTTATTCCACAACTCCTTAGCATCCCTATAACCTCCAAATCTAGACAAAATATCGTTATGTATCAAATTTACTAACATTTTTGTTACCTTAACGGTTGTTTCGAATTTTTGTAATTGCTCCTTGGTCCACCTCTTTATCTTGAGTATTTCTCCCTTCTTGTCCCTTGGAGCATCGAATCCTAAAATCACAACAAACCAATTTTCTATATTGGACATTAAGAAATATTCCATCAAACCTTTCCAATATATAAAATCTTCACAGTCGAAGGTGGGTGGAATTGTTATGTCATCGCCCAATCTCTCATTGAGCTCCATTTTCTCCTTCTCCTCTAGCGCATTTTCTCCTTGGCGGTTAGTCCAAATGAAGAGCCTACTGAGCTCGGATACCACTTGTAGGACCGTTGGCGTCATGCTAGAGGGGATGAATAGCAGTTTCAATTCAACAATTGATGGAAGTCGATCATGCATGTATACAATTGTTAGTACGCAGTGGAACTAGAAATACTAATACAAATACACACAAGAATATACAAGCACAAAGACACAAGATGTAACATGGTTCAGAACCAACCACGGGTTGAGCACAAATGAGCTCTAGTGATGCAAACTACCACTAATCAATCTTTCCTTCTCAGTAAAAACTCTGGAGGTGGAGAAAACCTCTTACAATAGTTCTTACAATAATAATAAAGAATACAAGAAAATACAAATGAAATACAACAAACAATGTAAAGAAAAATTTACACAAGGTTGCTTTGAATGCTTTACTTATTGGTTGCTTGGATGAGCTTGAAGGACTCTGAAATGCACCAGCACTTCACCTCAAATCTCTCCTAGAACCATTGTGAAAAACCTCCCCTTCGTGCTCCTTATAAAGCTGCAACTCGGGTTGATTTTTGCCTAGTAGTCGACTGCCCATACCTATAAGTCAACTGCTCATATAGCCTCTCACAACGGCTTAATCCATGCTAGAAAACTTCAATGGATAGCTCATCAGTCAACTGCCAAATCCTAGTAGTCAACTGTGGGCCCGTAAGTCGACTGCCCAGTGGACTACGGAACATTCTGTGCTCATGGCCACAAATAGCAGTCGACTGCTCTTCATGGCCGTCGACAGTTCAAGGACAGTCAACTGCCCCAAGCTAGTAGTCGACTGCCAAGGCCACTCGACCGCAGTCGACTCCCGACCAATCGACTGGTCATAAACCCAGTCGACTGCTCAGAGTCGACTCAGCTATCAAGTGTCAAAATACTTGACCAGTCGACTGGTCTATAACCCCAGTCGATTGCTACACGCGAACGCGACCTCAAATCTTGCAATGGGAACCATCGAGGACTCGAAGCGCGCGCTCACGCTCAATGCCCGCAAGTGCACGGATATCGTCAAGCAATAAAAAGATTATCGATCCCACAGGGACTAGGATTTGAATACCGATTGGTTTAGTGGACGTTATTGTTCGGAGTTCCATTCTAATGGTTGTGATGATGAGGGTTGTTGATGGTCCTAACTCTAGTACAGTGTCACAGGGAGGAAGAGAAGGGTTACTACAAGTCTTTTGAGGTAATTCTAGGATTTTGATTTCGCTTATGTGTCGCAGAACACGCTATCAATTGGGTATTATCTAGATGTCTAACTATGATATTGTGGAAGGGACATTATATACTTCCCCGATGAGCCTTCGCATCTATCGGGAACTACCTTTGCCATATCAGGTCGACCCCTGGCTTTAAAACGGGATAGGCAATACGAGGATGTCGATGCAATCCCTATGACGAGTCGGAACGTGTCTCGTTTCTGACTCTATCACACCCTTCTATCTACGGTTACCGAAGATGAGGCCAACGCTTAGGTTCCTCCTTAATTATCTTAAATCTTTGATAGGAGGGCTATCACCCCTCGTATCGGCTATGCACAGTAAATAGAAGACCAAAACAAATAGCTATCGATCTAAACAATCACCAATTGCAAATATAATTTCAAGAATAGAAATATATTTGAAATAACATGTTCTACACACACAAACTACTCCCTAATCCTAGAATCAAAGAATCTACTCCATGAATGCGAGAGGAGAAACACAAAGCATAAACGAATTCATAGATACAATGCAAATTATGTAAGGAAAGTGAATTACAATGCACTTTGGTTCCTCTCTCTGACATTGAAGCGAAGAACTTGATCCTCGAGTGGCCTTCTTCCTCCCGTTGCGAGTTCCCAAAGCTTTTTAGGGTGTTGAAGTGTTGTCCCGGTCGTCGTGCCTCCCCCCTAGGGTTTGGGCATAGCTTCCTTTATATAGACATCAAGCCGGATCTCTCCGAAACCTGGAAAATAACTGAATACATCGAAATTGCCCAATACCACACGACCGAGTGGATTCACACAGCCAGGCCGTGTGTGGCGCTGGGGCACGAGCCGTGTGGATTCACATGGCCAGGGTGTGTGTCCTTCTGTTCTAGCTGCCAAATGTCTTCTTTTTGCTCCAAAAGTGCGTCATTTTCCTCGTAAAATGTTGTCCTACACACAAGAGTACAAAGAGCAGATCTCCGAACCAGAAAATAGGAAATGCATGCAAAATAAAGTGAAATATGCAAGAATCAAATATAAAATGCAATGAGATGTGAGCGAAAACTACTCCTAAAACCATATATATTTTTCTCACATCAATTCTCCCAGACTTAAATCTTTGCTTGTCCTCAAGCAAACCTCAGTGCCATGAAATTTTAAAAAGCATTGTTCCATAATTAGCTTGTCAACTAGATTTATCAAGTGGTATTTGCAATCAAAGAAAAATAGATATGTTCTAAAAATTCACTAAATTAGTTTCTTGTGCACGTGCTAAGCGAATCTTCTAAGGGGATACTCATTCTATGGTAAGTTAAGTCGTCATCCTATAGCTTTTCTAAGGTCTCCGACTCTTAGGCACTTACCTGCCCAAAGCGAGGGTCGTTTTCTAGATCTAGCACAAAGTCTGAAAGGCGTACTCGGTATTGAGAGAAATTGGTAAGTTTTTCCCCAATAACCTAACTCGATCTCAAAGGGGCACCTAACCATTTCCACCCACGACAACTATTTTTTTATCCCTCATAATTTTTTTTTTCAATTTTTCTCACTATCTTTTCCTTTCCCTCTCTCTTTTTTTTTTCTTTTCTTATTCCATTTTTTCTTTTCTTTTCTTTCTCTCTTGGGATTTTGATTTTTCTGAATGGGCTCCCATGATCCGAGCATCTCCAGTAACTAAAATACTAAATCTAGAGTCACCTATGGATTCCAAAGTACTAGACTACTGAGATGAATCATAACTAGGTACGTACTAGATTCTCCCTTTCAGAATATTTGACATGTGTAGGTGTAAAAATAAAAGCTAACCAGTGTAAGTCTAGAACATTCATTAGAGCAAATAAAATAAAATACCACGAGATAAATGAAGCTAAACTACCTATGGGAATAACTCATGAAAGTAACTTTAAAAATACTACTGAGGTAGCATAAAGATAGCAAAAACTAAGTGCAGAAAGAAACTAAACACACTATGCATGAATAAATGATTGCTAACTAAAACTAAAATGCAAATATTAGGAAAGAAATTTATGCTAGAAACAAAATAAATCACAACTTGGGGCCCCCCAGACTAAAGCGAAGCATACCTCTAATACGGTGGCCGAGGCGGGAAATCTGGTAGCCTCGACATGTCTGGCTCCTGGGAGAACCTGGTGCTTAGCTGCTGATGCCACATGTACATGTGATCGATCTGAGAGCTGGTGGATGCAGCAACTACTCTGTGCTCCTCCTCCCTAGCCCACTGTGCCTACTGGGCACGCATGTGCTGCCTGATCTCCTGACGGTAGGCAGCTTCCTCCTGGCGAAGGGCAGCCTCCTCCTGAAAATAAACTCAGGCCTCATCGTAGAACTCCTCGGCCCACTGGAATTGCTCCCGTAAGCCCTGAAACTCCATCTGTGTGTCAACGCTCTGTTCCTCCCATCGTTTCCTATGCGTCTGCTGCTCGACGTATATGTCATCGAGGTGCGATCAGAACTTTGAGAAGTCATAGGCGGATGTACCTGCATTCTTCTTAAAAGTAGAACAAGGTGGTGGTGCAGGTGCAGGTGTAGGCTCATGTCGACGTGGACTAGGTGGGCTCCTATACATGTGTTGACTAGAGGGAAAGTGATGTACAAGGGGAGAGATGGGTGCCGAAGTGGAGGGTCCCTCATATGGTGGGGACTCCACTATCAGGTCCAAATGCAAGTTGGCACGTGTGGTGATGGTGGTTGATGTGAGCAAAACATATAGGGTTTTAGGAGTAGTTTTCGCTCACATCTCGTTGCATTTTATATTTGATTCTTGCATATTTCACTTTATTTTGCATGCATTTCCTATTTTCTGGTTCGGAGATCTACTCTTTGTACTCTTGTGTGCATGACAACATTCTACGGGGAAAATGGTACACTTTTGGAGCGAAGAGAAGGCATTTGGCAGCTAGAATAGAAGGATACACACCCTGGCTCTGTGAATCCACACAGCTCGCACCCCAGTGGCACACACGGCCTGGCCGTGTGAATACACATGGTCGTATGGCGTTGGGCGATTTCGACGTGATTCTATTATTTTCCAAGTTTCAGAGAGATCCGACCTAATGTCTATATAAAGGAAGCTATGCCCAAACCCTACGGAGGAGGAACGACGGCCGGGACATAACTCCGACACCCTAAAAAGCTTCGGAAACTCATAATGGGGAGGAAGAAGGCCGCTCGAGGATCAAGTTCTGCACATCAACGTCGGAGAGGAGAGCCAAAGTGCATTGTAATTCACATTTTTTGCACAGTTTACATTGTTTCGATGAATTCTAATATGCTTTGTGTTTCTCTTCTCGTATTTATGGAGTAGATTCTCCTATTCTAGGATTAGGGAGTAGTTTGTGTGCGTAGAACAAGTTATTTCAAATATATTTCTATTCTTGAAATCATATTTGCAATTGGTGATTGTTTAGATCGATAGCTATTTGTTTTGGTCTTCTATTTACTGTGCGTAGTCGATACAAGGGGTGACAACCCTCGTATCAAAGATTTAGGAGAATTAAGGAGGAACCTAGGGGTTGGCCTCATCTTCAATAATCTTAAATAGAAGGGTGTGATAGAGTCAGAAATGGGACACATTCCGACTCGTCATAGGGATTGATCCGACATCTTCGTACCGCCTATCTCGTCCTAAAGCTAGGGGCAACTTGGTATGGTAGAGATAGTTCCCGATAGATGCGATGGCTCATCGGGGAAGTGTATGATGTCCCTTCCACAAGACCATAGTTAGACGTCTAGATATTACCCAATTGATAGCGTGTTCTGCGACACACAAGCAAAACCGAAATCCTATAATTCCCTCAAAAGACTCGTAGCAACCCTTCTCTTCCTTCGTGTGACACTGTACTAGAGTTAGGACCGCCGACAACCCTCATCATCACAACCATTAGAACGAAACTCCAAACAATAACGTCCACTAAACCAATCGGTACTCGAATCTCAGTCCCTGTGGGATCGATAATCCTTTTATTACTTGATGACATCCGTGCACTTGCGAGCATTGTGCGCGAGCGCGCGCTTCGAGTCCTCGACGGTTCTCGTCACGAGATTTGAGGTCGCGTTCGCATGCATCAAGTTTTTTGGCGTCGTTGTCGGGGACTGTTGATTCGATATCGAATCAAGAGGTGGATAATTGGATCGGACTTAGGGTAGATTTATTTACTTGCTTTATTTTTCACTTTTATTTGATTTGCTTCAGTTTTAGATTTTTAATATCTAGAGTATGTTTAGATTTATTTCAGTAATTACATTGCATTAACCATTAGTTTAAATTTTCTACATTTGATTTAGTATTAGTTTAGGCTATTTCCTATTTATCTAAGCATTAGGTAGACTCCTAATTTTGTGGCTCGGTTCTTCGTATACATAGATGTTTAGAATCAGAAGGCCTGATTCTGATAGATCTAGAAATCGAACAAACCTACCATCGTAGGAGAGTTGAACAGAAGAGGATGGAGGACCATGACACATCCATGGTGAACGTAGGTTACCGACCTTTCCGGGATTACGCAACCCCTAGTGCCTGAGGATTTAGGCCGAGTATAGTTGGACCGTCCATTACAGCTAACAATTTTGAATTGAAACCTGCTCTTATATACATGGTCCAGCAAAGTCAATTTGAGGGAGCTGTGACTGAAGACCCGAACCGGCACCTGGAGATATTTTTGGAAATCTGCTCGACAATGAAGATCAATGGAGTACTTGCCGACGCAATCTGCCTGAGCCTATTCCCTTTCTCATTGCGGGATAAGGCTAAGGCATGACTTCACTCCTTACCATAAGGAAGCATTACTACATGGGAGCAGTGTGAGCAGCAATTTTTGAACAAATTTTTCCAACCAAGCAAGACTGCTCACATGCACCATCTAATCACGAGTTTCTGTCAGAAGGAAGGGGAGTCTTTATTCGAAGCCTGGGATCACTACAAGGGGCTACTCTACCAATGCCCCCATCATGGACTGGAAAGGTGGCTGGTGATCCACATCTTCTATAATGGGATCATGTATGCTACAAAAGTGTCCCTCAATTCTGCTGCAGGAGGAGCACTAATGAACAAGACTATCGAGGAAGCAGAGGAGCTGATCGAAGAGGTGGCCCAGAACCACCATTATTGGGCTTCCGAGCATAGTCACCCAGCTCTTGTAGCGGGACAATATGTTGTCAACTCCGTAGACCACCTAGTGGCAAGGATGGACGCACTTAGTAGACAGTTCGACTCTCTAAACCCTAATTTTGCATGTGCGGCCAATACTTTTGGAGAGGGAGCATCAGCATATCAAGAGGACTATTATGGAGGGCAGGGCAGATTAGAAGAGCAGATTGAGCATGTCGATGCGGTTGGGGACCACCATCAAAGGCCCAACAACCCATACTCCAGCACTTACAATCCCGGATGGAGGAACCACTCGAATTTTTCATATTGGAATAACTCGGGGAATTTCCAACCGTCCGGAGTATATGGGCAGCAACAGGGCAGTGGACAGCAGCAACCAAAGAAGTCTAGGCTAGAACTAATGATGGAAGATTTCATTGCTACCCAAAGAAGGCCAATGATGAATTTCGACACCAACATAAAAAATTAGAAGAGTCACTGATGCAAACAAATGCGACCTCAAATCTCGCGATGGAGACTGTCGAGGACTCGAAGTGTATGCTCGCGCTCAACGCCCACAAGTGCATGGATGTCGTCAAGTAATGAAAATATCGATCCCATAGGGACTGAGATTTCGAGTATCGGTTTGTCCAGTGGATGTGTTGTTGTTCGGATTGGTAATCTGAGGGTTCACGAATGAGAGGTCGTCGGTGGTTCGAACTCAGTACGGTGTCACACGGAAGAAGAGAGAAGGTTGCTTTGAGGATTTGAATGGGATTCTAGGACTTCGTTTTCATTTGTGTGTCGCAAAACATGCTATCAATCAAATGTATCCAGATTTTCTAGCTAGGGTTGTGGAAAGGACATCATACACTATGGTATGAGGATGCCGAATCGATCCGTGCGACGAGCCGAAAACAAGACACGTTAACAACTCTATCGCATCCTTCTATCCACAGTGGCAGGCGATGAGGCCAACCTATAGGTGTAAGGGATCGATATGGCCGGCTAGAGGGGGGTGAATAGCGCTCGTACGTTGGACGTCGTAAATCGATCGTTCTAGTCGCGTGCTTGTCTACAATTGTTGTTAGCGCAGCAGAATACTAATGCAAATATGAATACTAACAACAAATACAATCACATGCAAATACACACGATATACGTGGTTCGGAACCGAATGGTTCCTACTCCACGGGCGAGCTCCTCGAGCTCTAGTTATGCGCACGGCACTAACTAAACTCCTTCTCGACTATACGTCGGAGGTGGAGAAACCTCTCACAAGCTATTACAACAATAATATACAAGAAATACAAAGACACAAGAAATACAAGTAAAGAACGCTTTACAAATCTTTGCTTTGACCCTTTTCTTGTTGCTTGCTTTGGATGGCTCTTGAAGGACTGGAATGCAACAGCAAATCCCCTTCAATTGCTTCCTTAAAGTCTTGGCGAAATCCTCCAACTCGTGCTCCATTTATAACCTGCATCAAGCTGTTTTCGCGCCCATCAGTCGACTGCCAAAAGGCCCCAGTCGACTGCCCCTGTGTCCGTTGTCTCACAATGGCCAGATCCACGTCGGACAAGTTCCAACGGATCTCCTACCGATCGCGATGTGCGGCGGCAATGTGACCTAGTGGTCGATCGCCTCGGCTACGGGCGCTCGTGCTCTCGACACTTCCATCGACCGATCTTGCCATCCCACGGCGATCTGCGATCGGCTATCGATCATTGCCGATCCACCCATGGCGATCGTGCCAAGCACCAAAACGCAGCCTTACACCAGTCGAACCCTAGTCGACTTGGACCAGTCGAACCGGCACCTATGCCAGTCGACTGCCGTCGGAAAAACCTCAAACACCAAGTTGTTTGAGTCTCCGACACTCAGTCTTAGCCACTTGGCTAAGTCCACATCACTCATGGAGTTCCCCACCGAAGCTCTCTTCCCTCGGCCTACGTCCCTCGGATGCGCCAAGCGCACGGCTTCGCAACGCCATCCTTCGCATCTCATGCCCTAGAAGTATGCTTCCCTTTGGGCTCACTCCATTCGCTCCCCGTCCGGCGGTCCCTCGGATGCACCAAGCGCACGGCTTCGCAATGCCATCCTTCACCGACTCAAAGACCCCGAGCCTAGTGAACTTACCAAGTCCTTAAGACTTCCCATATGCACCAAGCGCACGGCTTCGCAATGCATTTCTCACCAAGCACCAAGCGCACGGCTTCGCAATGCTTTGGACTTCCACACCAAGCTCCATGCTTGGATTTTCCATGCCAACCCATGTTGGACTTTCCCATGACAATCCTATGTCATGAGTTTTGTCTATCATCAAAATACCATCAAGGTACTGCTGGGCCGATTGCACCAACAATCTCCCCCTTTTTGATGATTGACAAAACTACCATCTCAAGTCTACCAATTCTCCCATATTGACAATTCTCATATCCCAAAGAGAATTCCAACGAACCCTAATTGGTAACTTGGTAACTTCTCCCCCTTTTTGACATTACATCAAAAAGGTCCTCCCCAAGGGTATGAATGTCTCATATCCCAATGCCTACAATCTCTCCCTTGGAGGAACACATGCCTACAATCTTTCTAGTTATCCCATATCACTTAAAGAGAGGCAACCCAATTTTCCTCCCATGAGGAAATACACATCCATCTTCCCATGATGGATACCTCCCCCTAGAGGCTTGCTCCCCTTTGACCATTGCACCAACAATGTCCTTGGAGAGTCCCTAAGCCAATAGGAACATTAACCAAATCAAAATTAAGGCAAAGTTCAACAATGAACTCTTTTTCACCTTAAAATTGATACTCAACCTCAACCCAACTCCTAATCCATATCCAATGGATTTCCACCCTCTCTAATGCTCTCCCAAGCATATCCTAGGGTTAGGAGTTGTTAGGGGACCTTAACCTAGCTGAACATGGGCCTAACCAACAAGATTTACCCGAAATCGGGCTGCCAATGATCAAATCGTAAATGCACGGTTACACTCCATCGATCGATTGCCACGGTGGCAATGATCGATAATCGATTTTCAGCATTTCAGAAATGGATTTTCGAAATCCATAAGTAAATATACGTAATTTTAAAAATCTTGAAAATGCATACGTATAATACTTATCCTAAACACTATGGGTGAAAAATATTGGAAAATTACTTTACCCATTAAATTAGGAGATTGATACAAAGTTCAAAAGTTTAGAAAAGCTTCAATAAAGAGCCCTCTTTGTATCATCCCATTCAATGGTGATAGCTATCAAAAGATAGACTTCACCAAGGTTTTTCAAAATGTTTTCAAAATGTTTTTCAAACCTTTATTTTCTTTTTCCTAAACATCTCACCAATATCTAGATGTGCAAAAACACATACAAGTCAAATTTTTGTGAGATGTGGGTTTTTGTTTTGTTTATGTTCTCATGCATATTTCTAAGGCAATATTCTTTGATTCCTATCAAATCATGCCATAGTCCTTAACTCCATTTTAATTCATGCATGATGTGATTATGGCATAGATATGATATAGATAAAAACATATGCCAATATCATGATGTCATGGCATGTGAATGAAACTTAAGCATACATGACATCTAAACATATATCTAAACATGATCATGACATTTTTATAGATGAAAATGAAAATGATGTCATGACATGGCAAGGCAAATAAAGCATGGCAAGTAAAATATACTAAGGTATAGAATACCTAAGTGTTAAAAAATTAAGTTGCCATTTCTAGGAATTAAATTCATTTTGCCTTAATGCCATTCATTTCCCTAATGTGCCAAAAACCCAAAATGACACACCAATACCTCTAAGACCTAAATGTGCCAATTTAAATCATTTTTAACTTCTCAAGCACATTGGCACACCCTAATGTGTCAACTCTACTATGGTTAGGTTAACTACCCATCCACTTAGGGTTGACATGCCTTAACCCATTTAGCGTGAATCGATCACGCTTTTAGGAACCCAATATCTATTGGAGCTCCTTGGGTTAACAAGGTATTCTCTAGGGATAACTTCCCTAGATACCTTCCTAATGACCCTTTTAGGCTTTGAAGCCATAGTCTTTTGGGTGTTTCCTATGTCAACTCTAGAGGTGACTCCTTCATTGACCTTCTTAGTGGCTTTCTTGATTTTTCTTAAGTTCTTAGTCACTAAACACATACCATGGCTAGACTTAGGGATGGCTTCCCTATTAGCCTTGGTTTTCCTAGACCTAGATGTGGTTCCATAATTAAATGGAACATTGTGGTAGGACATAGGTTTGTGACCCAAACCCTTCTTGCCCTTAGATGTTTCTTGTTTCCTAGGTCTTGACTTTTGTGCATTAGACCCCTTAACCGAGTTTGATATTATTGCTAGGGTCTTCTCCAATTTTTCTAGCCTTGACCTCAAGGCTTGGTTCTCTAGCTCTAATTTTCCCATTTTTGAATTTTCATTAGGTCTTTGAGAAAACCTCTTCTTCTTAGGCATGTGCCTAGACTTCTTTGGATTAATACCCAAATTTTCTTCTACTCTTCTAATTGACTCCTAGGCGGACATTTCTAAAATTATGAGTCCTAGGTTTGTCTTTAGTCATATGAACATGCTTGGCACCTAGACAATACACCTTATTGTTTCTCTTAGCATGCTTTTCATTGATAATAGCAAGAGAGCTAAAATAATTCTTAGCATGCTTTTTAACTCTAGGAATTAAAGGTGCATTAACTAAATGTACCTTAGGGTTAGCTTTAGGAGCTCCCCCTATATGAGTTGCACTTTCTTGCCCTTTCTTCCTCCCCCTAGGGCATTGGCTTCGGTAGTGTCCCTTTTGATTGCATTTGAAGCACACAATGTGCTCTTTGCTCTTGATTTTGGGAACACCGGCATCCTTTGACGTTGGGTTGACTTTTGGTCTTGATGCCTTTTCCTTAGCCAATTTAGGGCATTTACTTTTGTAGTGCCCTTTCTCCCTACACTCAAAGCATATTATGTGATTTTTATTTAAAATTACAATTCTTGAGTTACCTAGGGAGGTGGTGGAGGCCTCTTCTTGATCTTCACTTCTCCCGGATGTGGATACTTCTTGTTCTTGCTCCGAGATTGAAGATTGCCTTTCCTCCCCCTCAATACTAGAGGTGGAGGTCTCCACCAAATCATCAACATCTTCAAATGTTGTGGGAGCTTCTTCTTCGGCATTTTCTTCTATTTGTGCCGGTTGGGGATTCTTGTGGAATTCAATCACCTTATTCCACAAATCCTTTGCATTCCTAAAATTACATAGCCTAGACCAAATATGGTTAGGAATCAATTCACTAAGTAATTTGATTACCTCAAGATTTGTCTTGAAATCCTTCATTTGGTCTTGAGTCCACCTTGATTTTTCTAATGGCTTGTTTTCTTTGTCCCTAGGCACTTCAAAACCATTTTCAATGATTAACATGAAATCGAAATCGGTTTCGAAATATACCTCCATCCGTTTCCTCCACCAAGAAAAATCTCCATCGAATTTCGGTGGATGGATGAAGCCGCCCATCTTAAATTGCTCTCGCGACGGTTAGTCCTTGAAGAGCAACCTGGCTCTGATACCACTTGTAAGGGATCGATATGGCCGGCTAGAGGGGGGTGAATAGCGCTCGTACGTTGGACGTCGTAAATCGATCATTCTAGTCGCGTGCTTGTCTACAATTGTTGTTAGCGCAGCGGAATACTAATGCAAATATGAATACTAACAACAAATACAATCACATGCAAATACACACGATATACGTGGTTCGGAACCGAATGGTTCCTACTCCACGGGCGAGCTCCTCGAGCTCTAGTTATGCGCACGACACTAACTAAACTCCTTCTCGACTATACGTCGGAGGTGGAGAAACCTCTCTGCTATTACAACAATAATATACAAGAAATACAAAGACACAAGAAATACAAGTAAAGAACGCTTTACAAATCTTTGCTTTGACCCTTTTCTTGTTGCTTGCTTTGGATGGCTCTTGAAGGACTGGAATGCAACAGCAAATCCCCTTCAATTGCTTCCTTAAAGTCTTAGCGAAATCCTCCAACTCGTGCTCCATTTATAACCTGCATCAAGCTGTTTTCGCCCATCATCGACGCAAAGGCCCCGGGCCGATCGCCTCGTCCGCGTTGTCTCACAATGGCCAGATCCACGTCGGACAAGTTCCAACGGATCTCCTACACCGATCGCTAGGTCGGGCAATGATCGGTGACCTAGTGGTCGATCGCTTCACGGCCACGCGAGCGCCGCGTGCTTCTCGACATTTCCATCACCGACCGCTTATCCTACCATGGTACCAAGTTGTTTGAGTCTCCGACACTCAGTCTTAGCCACTTGGCTAAGTCCACATCACTCATGGAGTTCCCCACCGAAGCTCTCTTCCCTCGGCCTACGTCCCTCGGATGCGCCAAGCGCACGGCTTCGCAACGCCATCCTTCGCGTCTCATGCCCTAGAAGTATGCTTCCCTTTGGGCTCACTCCATTCGCTCCCCGTCCGGCGGTCCCTCGGATGCACCAAGCGCACGGCTTCGCAATGCCATCCTTCACCGACTCAAAGACCCCGAGCCTAGTGAACTTACCAAGTCCTTAAGACTTCCCATATGCACCAAGCGCACGGCTTCGCAATGTATTTCTCACCAAGCACCAAGCGCACGGCTTCGCAATGCTTTGGACTTCCACACCAAGCTCCATGCTTGGATTTTCCATGCCAACCCATGTTGGACTTTCCCATGACAATCCTATGTCATGAGTTTTGTCTATCATCAAAATACCATCAAGGTACTGCTGGGCCGATTGCACCAACAATAGGTTCCTCCTAATATCCTTTAAATCCTAGATACGAGGGCTGTCACTCCTCGTATCATCTACGCACAAAAGATAGAAAACCAAAACACAAAGCTATAGATCTAAACAATCATTCAACTGCAAATAGATTTCAAGAACGGAAGCATATTTGAGATAGCAATGTTCTACTCAACACAAACTACTCTCTAATCCTAGAATCGGAGAATCTACTCCATGGATACGAGAAGAGAGTCACAATAAATTCTAGAATTCATGAGTAAAATGATAAATGTGCAAGAAATAGGAATTACAATGTAATTTCAGCTCTTCCCTCTGGCGTTGTGGTGCTGATCTTGATCCTCGAGCGACTCTCTTCTTCCATGATGTGAGTTCTCGAAGCTTTTTAGGGCTCCGGATTGTCATCCCGGTCAGCGTGCCTCCCCCCTAGGGTTTGGGCGGAGCTTTCCTTATATAGATATCACGCCGGATCACTACGAAATCTAGAAAAAAACCCTAGTCACGTCAAATCGTTTGGCCACCACACGGCTGTGTGAAAACACACAGCCTGGCCGTGTGTCAGGCCGTGGTGGCCATTTTCTCTTTCTGAACACGGTCGTGTGTAAACACACAGCCTGGCCGTGTTCCCTTCTACGTCCAGCTGCCAAATGTCTTCTTTTTGCTCTGAAAGTGCACCGTTTCCCCACGAAATGCTATCCTGCACACAAAAGTATACAGAATAGATCTCCGAACCAGAAAATAGGAAATACATGGAAAACAAAGTAAAATATGCTTGAAACCAACATAAAATGAGATGAGATGTGAGCGAAAACTACTTTTAAAATCCTATATATTTTGCTCACATCAATTCCCCCAGACTTAAGTCTTTGCTTGTCCTCAAGCAAACCTCAGTGCCATGAAATTTCAAAAGGTATTGTTCCATACTTAGCATGTTAACTAGATTTATCAAGTGATATTTGCAATCAAAGCAAAATAAATATGTTCTAGAAATTCACTAAGTTAGCTCCTTGTGCTCGTGCTAAGTGAATCTTCTTAGGGGATACTCGTTCCATGGTGAGTTAAGTCGTCATCCTATAGCTTTCCTAAGATCTCTGACTCTTAGGCACTTACCTGCCCAAAGCGAGGGTTGTTCTCTAGATATAGCACAAAGTCTCAAAGGCGTGCTCAGTATTGAGAGAAATTGATAGGTATTTCCCCAGTAACCTAACTTGGTCTCAAAGGGGCACCTAACCATTTTCACCCACGACAACTATTTTTTATCCCTCATAATCTTTTTTTCTTCTTTCTTTTCTTTTTCATTTCTTTTTCTCTCTTTTTTTTTTCTTTTCTTTTTTCTCTTTTATTTCTCAGCTCACTGGGATTTTAATTTTTCCGAATGGGCTTACACAATCTGAGCATCTCCAGTAACTAAAATGCTAAACTTAAGGTCACCTGTGGATTCCAAAGTACTAGACTACTGAGATGAATCATAACTAAGTATGTACTAGACTCTCCCTTTCAGAATGTTCGACAAGTGTAGGTGTAAAAATAAAAGCTAACCAGTGCATGTATAGAACATTCATTAGAGCAAATAGAATAAAATACCATGAGATAAATAAAGTTAAGCTACCTATGAGAACAACTCATGAAAGCAAATTTAAAAATACTACTGAGGCAGCTTAAAGATAGCCAAGACTAAGTGCAGAAAGAAACTAAATACACTATGCATGAATAAATGAATTCTAACTAAAATGCAAACATTAGGAAAGAAATCACTGCTAGAAACAAAACAAAACTTTGGGTCCCCCCCAGACTTAAGTGAAGCATACCTCTAGTATGGTGGACGAGGTGGAAAGTTTAGTAGCCTCGGCATCTCGAGATCCTGGGAGAATCTGCTGTGGAGCCGCTGATGTCACATGTACATGTGGTCGATCTGAGAGCTGGTGGATGCGATGGCTGCTCGGTGCTCCTCCTCCCTAGCCCACTGTGCCTGCCGGGCTCGCATATGCTATCGCATCTCCTGGTGGTAGGCGGCCTCCACCTAGCGACTGGTAGCCTCCTCCTGAAAGTAGATGCGGGCCTTGTCGTAGAACTCCTCGGCGTGCTGGAAGTGCTCCCAGAAGCCCTGAAACTCCGCCTATGTGTAGGCACTCTTCTCCTCCCATCGTTGCCTCTATGTCTACTGCTCGGCATATATGTCGTCGAGGCACAATCAGAACTTCGAACAATCGTAAGCAGATGTACCTGTATCCTACTCAAAAGTAGAAAAAGGTGATGGTGCAGGTGCAGGTTCATGTCGACGTGGACTAGGTGGGCTCCTATGCATGTGTGGACTGGAGGGAACGTGATGCAAAGGGGGAGAGATGGGCGTCGATGTGGATGGTCCCTCATATGGCGGGGACTCCACTATCAGGTCTAAGAGCCAGTTGGCGCGTGTAGTGATGGTGGTACGATCAGGATCGGAGAGCCTAGGGGCCATCAGGTCCCTCTCTTACAATCATCTTCATGACCATGCACACTCCCAGGTCGATCCTAAGGCTCCCCTCTGTGCTATCTAGTGCAGTGTAGTTGTACCCCATCCTATGACAAATATGGGTAAGCATGCCCCCCCCACATTAATCTCTCCTCTTGTTGCTTTGCGCATTTTCACTAAGTGTCTAATGAAATGGGACCCTACATCGATGTTACTCCTTTCTTGTAGCATGCCCCATAGGCAAAGCAGCTCGCTAGCTCTCACTACACCATCACTCTCCCCACGACAAAAAAAAGTGCTTTCCATGATTCGGTGGAGGTATCAGAAAATGGGGTTTTGGAGGCGTGATGCTTTAGCCCTAGAAGGGTCGTAAGCGTGCTCTCCTGTCAATTCAGTCCAAAAGATTCGAGAGTTAAACCCTATAGGAGTTCTTTTCTCTCCCCCACTCGGCAAGCCAAAGCATGAGTTCCATTGGTGTAGTTTTCATTTATGCTCAATGTTAAATATCCTAAAGATAATCCTAAAACTTCAGCTTCTAAAGAACTTAAAAATTCCAAAACTATCCTAGGGTAGGTTGGGTGTTTTATCCCCATTATCTCTCCCCACCCTATTTTTGCAAATAGAGCTTGAATGTCTCCCAACAACCCTAAGGACTCTAGTAAATCATCATCAAGATACCTAGTTACAGTGATTTTACGAGTAGAAAGCATGTTATATCTATCCCTATGATCATTGTTGTGAAAAAGAAGGGTTGGAAGAGCGTTACCCTCCTCTAGAGTTTGAGGGGCGTCGATTCTCCTTGCTCGTCGCTCCGAAGCACCAGATCGACATACCACTTGCTCGGTCCTCCTCATCCTTACTTCTTTTGGCTTATTTAAAGGTTGGAAAAGCTTCTAGGTGGTGGGGATGAAGGATCCACATGGCTAGGGCAAGAAAAATCGAAACACACGGCGTATTTGGGGTAAAAATGCATAGCGTGCCCTTTTTAACCTCGCGCGACACAGCCATGTGAAAACACATGGCCAGGCTGTGTGCACCTCGAGTTGGTCAGGCACGGCCGTGGGAAAACACATGGCTAGGCTGTGTGTCCCCTCTTTCTCTCCCCTTGTGCACAACGCTCCGAATTTTCTCACATGCTTCGCCGTGTAAGCTAAAATTGATTTTTATTTTTATCTAGCAAGTTTTTTTTGGTCCTAATGCTAAACGAAATGGAAATCAAAGTGAAAATTAACCAAATGAATGTAATACAATCAAAATAAAATCTAAAAACTAAACTTGGGTTGCCTCCCAAGAAGCGCTTTGTTTTAGCTCGACCACACTCTATTATCAACTTGGCTCTGGAGGTTCTGTGAACCTCCATTCATCCGTCTCGGTGTCTACATTCGGTGGGCTCGGCTTTATCCTGCTGAAAGTAAAGCCATCTATGTAGGGAGCTCTACACTCTGATAGGCTAAAAATGATGATCTCCCCATCTACCTCTAAGGAGATCGGGTGTGCCTTTACATCTATGCACACCCTCGCAGTTGCTAGAAAGGGCCTTCCCAAGATGATGGGATTCTGGGGGTCAGGTCCTGTGTCGAGTACGATAAAATCCGTATATATCACGAAGTTCTCAATGATCACAGGCACATGTTTTAACATGCCAATGGGCTTCTTGATCGTGTCATCCTTCATGCGAATGCCTATGCCTGTTGGTTGTATATTGCCCAATCCCATCTCTAGGTAGAATGCATAGGGAATCACGCTTACTGATGACCCTAAGTCACATAGCACTTTATCGAAGCTTTTCCCATAAATCAAGCAGGGGATAACAAATTCACCAGGGTCCTCAAAGCTGGGGTGGAATCTTTTCCTCAATTTCAGCTTGGTCAGGTAGTGTGGAAATCATGACTGCACACCCCTTGACGAATCTGTTTCCTTGCGCTCCTTTCTCATTGCACCCTCCTTCCTTAAATTTACCTGGTTCGGGTAATGACGGAGAATTATCCATAGGTTGCGACACATTTTGGGCTATCTGGGCCACTTGTGTCTCCAACATCCTTGTGTGACTTGCAAGACCATCAACAATGACCTTCAAGTCTCTGAGTGACTCCTCTGTTTTCTGATGTTGGCAACGAAACTCTTCATTGGCCTTTGTTTGGGTAGCAAGAAAGTCCTCCATCATCAATTCTAACCTAGACTTCTGTGGTTGATGCTGGCCATTGCCCTGCTGCTGCCCATACCCTCCTGATGATTGGAAGTTCCCTGAGATATTCTGATAGGAAAAGTTCAGGTGGTTCTTCCATCTGGGGATGTAAGTACTGGAGTATGGGTTGTTGGGCCTTTGATTATAGTCCCCAACCGCATCGCAATGCTCAATATGCTCTTCTAAGCCACCCTGCCCTCCATAGTAGTCCTATCGATACACTGCTAGGTGGTCCACGGAGTTGACACATATCGTTCCGCTGCAGGAGCTGGGTGACTACGTTCGGAAGCCCATTGATGGTGGTTCTGGGCCACCTCTTCTATCAGCTCCTCTGCTTCCTCGATAGTCTTGTTCATAAGTGCTCCTCCTGTGGCAGAATCGAGGGACATCTTTGTGGCGTACGTGATCCCATTGTAGAAGATGTGGATCACCAGCCACCTTTCCAGTCCATGGTGGGGGCATTGGTAAAGTAGCCCCTTGTAGCATTCCCAAGCTTCAAATAGGGACTCCCCCTCCTTCTGACGGAAGCTTATGATCAGATGGCATATGTGAACAGTTTTGCTTGGTGGGAAGTATTTGTTCAAGAACTGCTGCTCACATTGCTCCCATATAGTGATGCTTCCCGAAGGCAGGGAGTGAAGTCATGCCTTAGCCTTATCTCGCAATGAGAACGAGAATAGTCTCAGGCGGATCACGTCCGCAGGGACTCCATTTATCTTCATTGTTGAGCAGATCTCCAAGAATGACTCCAAGTGCCGGTTCGGGTCTTCAGTCGCAGCTCCCTCGAATTGACTCTGCTGGACCATATGTATGAGTGCTGGCTTCAGTTCAAAGTTGTTTGCCAAAATGGATGGTCCAGCTATACTCGGCCTAAATCCTCTAGCACTAGGGGCTGCGTAATCCCGCAGGGGTCGGCTACTTATATTCACTTCGGATGCAGCTTGGTCCTCCATCCTCTTCTGTTTGGCTTTCCGGTGGTGATAGGTTCGTTCGATTTCTAAATCGATCGGAATCAGGCCTTCCGATCCTAAGCATCTAAGCATACGAAAAACCGAGCCACAAAATTAGGAGTATTTACCTAAGGTTTAAAAATAGAAAATAAACTAATCTAGCTAACTAATCAAAGAGCAAATAAGAAATAGAGAATCACTGTTAAAATAAAATAAAAACTAAATCTAGATATGGAAAATCTAAAAATTCAGATAAAATAAAAAAAAAATAAGCAAGTAAATAAATCTAACCTAAGTCCGATCCAACTATCCACTTTCTTGATTCGATATCGAATTAATCAGTCCCTGGCAACGACACCAAAAACTTGATGCACATAAACGTGACCTCAAATCTCGCGATGGAGACCGTCGAGGACTCGAAGTGCATGCTCACGCTCAACGTCCGTAAGTGCACGAATGTTGTTAAGAAATAAAAATATCGATCCCACAGGGACTGAGATTTCGAGTATCGATTTGTCCAGTGGATGTGTTGTTGTTCGGATTGGTAATATGAGGGTTCACGAATGAGAGGTCGTTGGTGATTCGAACTCAATACGGTGTCACACGAAAGAAGAGAGAAGGTTGCTACGAGGATTTGAATGGGATTCTAGGACTTCGGTTTCGTTTGTGTGTCGCAGAACATGCTATCAATCGAATGTATCCAGATTTTCTAACTAGGGTTTTATGGAAAGGACATCATACACTATGGTACGAGGATGCCGAATCGATCCCTGCGACAAGTAAAAAACGAGACACGTTACTGACTCTATCGCATCCTTCTATCCATAGTTACAGGTGATGAGGCCAACCTATAGGTTCCTCCTAATATCCCCTAAATCTTAGATACGAGGACCGTCACTCCTCGTATAAATCTAACCAAAACACAAAGCTATAGATCTAAACAATCATTCAACTGCAAATAGATTTCAAGAACGGAAACATATTTGAAATAGCAATGTTCTACTCAATACAAACTACTCCCTAATCATAGAATCGGAGAATCTACTCCATGGATACGAGAAGAGAGTCACAATACATTCTAGAATTCATGAGTAAAACGATAAACGTGCAAGAAATAGGAATTACAATGTAATTGCAGCTCTTCCCTCTGGCGCTGTGGTGCTGATCTTGATCCTTGAGCGGCTCTCTCCTTCCCCGATGTGAGTTTTCGAAGCTTTTTAGGGCTCCAGAGTGCTGTCCCGGCCGGCGTGCCTCCCCCCTAGGGTTTGTGCGGAGCTTTCCTTATATAGACATCATGCCTGATCGCTGCGAAATCTGGAAAAAACCCTAGTCGTGTCAAATCATTTTGCCGCCACACGGCCGTGTGAAAACACACGGCCTGGCCGTGTGTCAGGCTATGGCAGCCGTTTTCGCCTTCTAAATATGGTCGTGTGTAAACACATGGCCTGGCCGTGTTCCCTTCTGCGTCCAGTAGCCAAATGTCTTCTCTTTACTTCGAAAGTGCGCTGTTATCCCCACGAAATGCTATCCTGCACACAAAAGTATATAGATCAGATCTCTGAACCAGAAAATAGGAAATACATGGAAAACAAAGTAAAATATGCATGAAACTAACATAAAATGAGATGATATGTGAGCGAAAACTGTTGGATCGATGCGGTTCGCTAGAGGGGGGGGTGAATAGCGAAAAACCTTTTCTTTTTCTTTCGTTCGTTAAAACTCGAGAGATAATAAATTAATTGCAGCGGAAATGTAAATATAAAATAAAAGAGACAATCGACACAAGGGTTTTACTTGGTTCGTAGCCGAAGGCTACTACTCCAAGGCCCTAGTGGTCCTTGACCACGTACGGAGGGCAGAAGCACTAAAGGAACTCCTCCTCGTTGGAGGTAGGAGTTAATCGATACAAAAAAAACTTTAAGGTAGAGGGACACTCCCCCTCTCCTCGTATACGATAAAAGCTCCGAAAAGTAGATGAACAACTGATAACAAAATAATACCGACGTACAAAGACAAATAAGAAAAATTAAACCTAGACGTCGAAAGGAAGGACTTCGTTGTCGGAGAATTGTAGCTTTGCGGAGACTTTTTGGAGGCTTAGAAATGTTGATGAAACCCTAGGTTTGGTCCTCCTTTTATAGCCTTTGAGCCCCTTTTCGAGAGGAACCCTAGCCAATCAAATTTGAGCACATCTTCCCTTGAAATTTGGTGATAATCCTTGACTCCTCGAATCTGATCATTGACCATCACGATCGATGGCCATCATCGATCGTGATGGCGACATCGATCGATTCGACCTTCTCGGCGATCATTGTTTGTGGCGAGTCCTCGTAGCGGTCGTGATGCTTGCTGCAAGTCAAAGTTAGCACAACAAAAACATAATTTCGATGGTCGTCGACCATCCGATCTCGACCTAGACCATCTATAAGAAGTCTTTGGTCGGATCTACGCTTAAGATCATCCCCGTAAAGAGGATACGACCTTACTTACTCTCGCACACACGAGCTTACCTCGATACTTACGTGTCGCTTTTGCTTCCGGCCTTCCACTCGATTCCTTCGGCTCCCTCCGAAGTAACTCGAGTATCGCCCGACCACCGCGGCTTCCTCCGGGTGTCGCTAGCCTTCAGCTCCATCTATATCAATCTTCTGCACACTCGATTCAGCTCGTGAGGAAACAAAATAGACTTAACTTTTGTGTCTTTGCTATAATCAAAACACAGGTTCGATTTCGGTGCCTCACTGCACCAACAAAAACTACTCCTAAAACCCTATATGTTTTGTTCACATCAGTCACTTAGGGATTTGAAAGCCATTGTTGATGGTCATGCAAGTCATATGAGGATGTTGGAAACACAAGTGGCCTAAATAGCACAAACCGTAGCGCAGACCATGGATAGCTCTCCATCATTACCCCAGCTGAGTCAGGTCAAGGAAGAGGGAGTGTGCAGCGAGAGAGTAGCACAGAAAAACAGATTCGCCAAGGGATGTGCGGCCATGATATCGACCTTGCCAATCCAGGGTGAAATTGAAGATAAAATCCCACCCAAGCTTGAGGACCCTGGTGAATTTGTTATACCCTGCTCAATTTATGGTGAGAGCTTCGATGAAGCGCTGTGCGATTTAGGGTCATCAGTTAGCGTGATGCCCTACGCATTCTACCTAGAGATGGGGTTGGGCGATATACAACTAATGGGCATAGGTATTCGCATGGCGGATGACACGATCAAGAAGCCCGTTGGCATGCTAGAATATGTACCTATGGTGATTGAGAATTTTATCGTACCCACATATTTTATCGTATTGGACACAGGACTAAACCCCCAGAATCCCATTATCTTGGGGAAGACCCTTTCTGGCGACTGTGGGAGCGTGTATAGATGTAAAGGTGCACAAGATCTCCTTGGAAGTAGATGGGGAGATCATCATCTTCAACCTGTCAGAGTGTAGAGATCCCTTCTTAGACAGCTACACTTTTAGCAGAGTAAAGCCCAGCCCACCATAAGACAACACAAAGACAGATGAATGGAGGTGTACAAAACATCCAGAGCCAAGTTGAGATAATGGAGTGAGGTTGAGCTAAAAGACCTTAAACAAAGCACTTCTTGCGAGGCAACCCAAGTTTAATTTTACATGTTTTTAATCTTTCTGCATTCATGTGTATAATTTAGACTTTGATTTATGGTCACTTATGTTTTTGCAAATAGTTTAGGATTAGAAATAACTTGCTAGGAAGGAGCAAAAATCATTTTGAGCCCACCTAGTCCACAACGAGAGCCTGCACCTACACCACCATTTTTCTTTTACTCTTGAGCAGGATGCAGGTACAGTCGCCTATGACTTCTCAAAGTTTCGATCATGCCTCGATGACATATACGCAGAGCAACAGACATAGGGGCAGCGATGGGAGGAGCACAGCGCCTACACATAGGCAGAGTTTCAGGGCTTATGGTAGCACTTCCAGGGAGTCGAGGAGTTCTACATCAAGGCCCGAGTTTATTTTCAGGAGGAGGCTACCCATCACCAGGAGGAGGCCATACATCGCCAGGAGGTTCGGCAGCACATGAGTGCCCAACAAGCGCAGTGGGCCCGAGAGGAGGAGCATCGAGTAGCCGCTGCATCCACCAGCTCTCAGATTGAGCACATGTACATGTGGCATCAGCGGTTGAGCACCAGATTTACTCAGGAGCCCGACATGCCGAGGCTACCAGACTTTCCACCTCGGCCACCATATTAGAGGTATAGCTTCATACAAGTCTGGAGGGACCCCAAGTTTTGATTTATTTTTTTTCTAGCAATAGTTTCTTTCCTGATATTTACATTTTAGTTAGCATTCATTTATTTATGCATAGGTTGTTTAGTTTCTTTCAGCACTTAGTTTTTTCTATCTATAAGCTGCCTCAGTAGTATTTTAAAAGTTTTCTTCATGAGTTGTTTCCATGGATATCTTAACCTCATTTACCTCGTGGTATTTTATTTTATTTTATTTGCTCCAATGAATGTTCTAGACTTACACTGGTTAGCTTTTATTTTTACACCTACACATGACAAACATTCTGAAAGGGAAAATCTAGTACGTACCTAGTTATGATTCATCTAAGTAGTCTAGTATTTTAGAATCCATAGGTGACTCTAGATTTAGCATTTTAGTTACTGGAGATGCTCGGATTGTGGAAGCTCATTCGGAAAAATCAAAATCCCAAGAGAGAGAGAAAAGAAAAAATGGAACAAATAAAAGAAAGAAAAAAAAGAGAGTAAGAAAAATTGAAAAAGATTATGAGGGATAAAAAATAGTTGTCATGGGTGGAAATGGTTAAGTGTCCCTTTGAGACCAAGTTAGGTTACTGGGGAAACACCTATCAATTTCTCTCAATACCGAGCATGCCTTTGAGACTTTGTGCTATTTCTAGGGAACGACCCTCGCTTTGGGAAAGTAAGTGCCTAAGATTCGGATACCTTAGGAAAGTTATAGGATGACGACTTAACTTACCATGGAACGAGTATCCCCTAAGAAGATTCGCTTAGCACGTACACGAGAAGTTAACTTAGTGAATTTTTAGAACGTATCTATTTTTCTTTGATTGAAAATACCACTTGATAAATCTAGTTAACATGCTAAGTATGGAACAATACCTTTTTAATATTTTATGGCACTAAGGTTTGCTTGAGGACAAGCAAAGACTTAAGTCTAAGGGAAGTGATGTGAGCAAAACATATAGGGTTTTAGGAGTAGTTTTCTCTCACATCTCATTGCATTTTATATTTGATTATTGTATATTTCACTTTATTTTGCATACATTTTTTATTTTCTGGTTCATAGATCTGCTCTTTATACTCTTGTGTGTAGGACAACATTCTACGGGGAAAATGACACACTTTTGGAGCAAAAAAAAGGCATTTGGCAGCTAGAACAGAAGGACACACACCCTGGCTCTGTGAATCCATACAGCTCGCACCCCAGTGCCACACACGGCCTAGCCATGTGAATCCACACAATCGTGTGGCGCTGGGCGATTTCGACGCGATTCTGTTATTTTCTAAGTTTCGGGGAGATCCGACCTGATGTCTATATAAAGGAAACTACGCCCAAACCCTAGGGAGGAGGCACGACGGTCGGGACAATACTCCGACACCCTAAAAAGCTTCGAAAACTCACAACGGGGAGGAAGAAGGCCACTCTAGGATCAAGTTTTGCACATCAACGCTAGAGAGGAGAGCCAAAGTGCATTTGTAATTCATGTTCTTTGCGTAGTTTACATTGTTTCTATGAATTCTAATATGCTTTGTGTTTCTCTTCTCGTATTTATGGAGTAGATTCTCCTATTCTAGGATTAGGGAGTAGTTTGTGTCCGTAGAACATGTTATTTCAAATATATTTATGTTCTTGAAATCATATTTTCAATTGGTGATTGTTTAGATCGATAGCTATTTGTTTTGGTCTTCTATTTACTGTGCGTAGCCGATATGAGGGGTGACAACCCTCGTATCAAATATTTAGGAGAATTAAGGAGGAACCTAGGAGTTGGCCTCATCTTCGGTAACCATAAATAAAAGGGTGTGATAGAGTCGAAAATAGGACATGTTCCAACTCGTCATAGGGATTGATCCAACATCCTTGTACCGCCTATCCCATCCTAAAGCCAGGGGTCGACCTGGTATGGCAGAGGTAGTTCCCGATAGATGCGAAGGCTCATCGGGGAAGTGTATGATGTCCCTTCTACAAGACCATAGTTAGACGTCTAGATAATACCCAATTGATAGCGTGTTCTGCGACACACAAGCGAAATCGAAATCCTAGAATTCCCTCAAAAGACTTGTAGCAACCCTTCTCTTCCTCCGTGTGACACCGTACTAGAGTTAGGACCGCCAACAACCCTCATTATCATAACTATTAGAATGGAACTTTTAACAATAACGTCCACTAAACCAATCGGTACTCGAATCTCAACCCCTGTGGGATCGATAATCTTTTTATTACTTTATGACATCCGTGCACTTGCGGGCGTTGAGCGTGAGCACGCACTTCGAGTCCTCGACGGTTCCCGTCGTGAGATTTGAGGTCACATTCGCGTGCATCAGTGGTACGATCGAGGTCGGGGAGCCTAAGGGATGATAAATTTTTCCTTACATAGCACACAGAGTGTCCCTTTCTCATGATCATTTTCATTACCATACACACTCCTAAGTCAATCCTAGGGCTCCCCTCTATGCTATCTAATGTTGTGTAGTCGTACCCCATCCTATGGAAAATATGGGTAACTAGGCCTCCCAAAATAATCTCTCCCCTTGTTCCTTTGCCCATTTTCACTAGGTGTCTAATGAAATGGGACCCTACATCAATGCTACTCCTTTCTTGTATCATGTCCCACAAGCAAAGCAGCTCACTTGCTCTCACTACCCCGTCACTCTCCCCTCTTTTGAAAATGGTACTCGCCATAACCGGGTGTAGGTACCTCGATGGGGTTTTGGAGGCGTGAGGCTTTGGCCCTAGAAGGGTCATAAGCATTCTCCCCCATCAATTCGGACCAAAAGGTCCGGGCATTAAACCCAATCGAGGTTCTCCTCTCTCCTCCACTAGGCAAGCCAAAGCATGTGTTCCATTGGTGTAATGTTCATTCATGCTCAATGTTGAACAACCTAAATGTAATCCTACCCTCTTCACTCTCTCTTCCCGTCGAGATTTCCACTTCTAAACAACTCAAAAATTCTAAAACTATCCTAGGGTAGGTTGGGTGTCTTATTCCCATAATCTCTCCCCACCCCATTTTTGCAAATAGGGCTTGAATATCACCCAACAAGCCTAGGGTTTCCAAGAGATCTTCATCTAGATACCTAGTAGTGGTGATTCTCCTAGTATAAAGCATGTTAAATCTTTCCCTATGCTCGTTATTACGAAATGTAAGGGAGGGAAGAGCGTCACCTTCTCCCAGAGCTTGTGGGGTGCCCTCTCTCCTTGTTCTTCGCTCCGAGGTAGTAGATCGGGGTGTCACTTGCCTTGTCCTCCTCATCCTTGCTTCTATTGGGCTTCCTTGAGGGTTGGAGAGACTCCTAGGTGGTGGGTAAGATGATTTCACACGGCTAAGGCAAAGGAAATCAAAGCACACGACGCGTTTGGGGCAAAACACATGGTTCAACACCCCTTATACTTCACGCGCCACGGCCATGTGGATTCACACGGCCGGGTCATGTGTGCTGCTGGAAGGTGGGAAACGACCATGTGGATTCACATGGCCAGGCTGTGTGCCCCCATTTTTCTCTCATGGTCCACCACGGTCCGAATTCTCCTTACATGCTCTGTCATGTAGGTTCAAATTGATTTTTGTGTTTACCTAGAAAGTTCTTTCTTGTCTTAATTCATGCTAAAAAATGCTAAATGCTAGAAATCAAATTTCAAATTACCAAAATGAATGTAATTAAGTCAAAAACAAGTAAAAACTAAACTTGGGTTGCCTCCCAAGAAGCACTTTGTTTAAGGTCTTTAGCTCGACCTTACTGCTATGCTTCAACTTAGCTCTGATGGCCATAGGAGATCTTTCTCCCTCCCCTGATATGTTTGAATTTTGCCTCTTGCCTTTTGGTCCTCCATCACTATATCCCTTAAATCTTGCTCGTGGAGGGGCAAGATACTTGTTAGCTGCTTTCTTTGGCTCAAGATTGAACATGCTTAGCCTCGACGAATCATCAAGAGTTTGATCATTATATTCCATTTTATCTATATGTTGTAAATAATATAACTTACGACAAATATCCCCACCAAAAGATTGATCAGCCAATTCTATTATGTCAAATGAAGTTTTATCATTACAAATCACTAAATGGACTTCGTTATTGGTAGCTAAAGTTTTGGTGAGGTTTAAGGTTGGCTCTTCTAGACCCTTGAGATTGGTAGGTGTTTTGATTGAAGCAATGCACTCCTCGATTAAAGTATCAATTATATAATTCTCAAGTCCTTCTTCAAGTGGTGATTGAATGGATTGTCCTTCTTTACTTCCTATGTCATCCACGTCTTCCTCATCCATTCATTCAAAGTAAGTCTCCACCATATTAGGGGTAATCCAGTCATCTAAGCCAGCTTCTCGTCGTTTGGTTTCTTCTCTTTGTTGGTGCAGTCGAACCTAAGTTTTGATTATAGCAAACGATACAAAGTTAAGCATATATTGTTATCTCATGAGATGAATCAAGTGTGCAGAAAAGTCTCAACGCTGGAGCTGAAGGCTAGCGACACCCGGAGGAAGCCGCGGTGGTTGGGCGACACTCAAGAGACTTCGGAGGGAGCCAAAGGAATTGAGTGGATGGCCGGAAGCAAAAGCAACACGTAAGTACTGAGGTAAGCTCGTGTGTGCGAGCGTAAGTAAGGTCGTATCCTCTTTACGGGGATGATCTTAAGCGTAGATCTGACCAAAGACTTCTTATAGATGGTCTAGGTCAAGATCGGATGGTCGACGACCATCGAAATTATGTTTTTGTTGAGCTAACCTTGCCTTGTAGCTAGCATCAGTCGATTGCCAGCTTGGAGGACTCGACTGCCGTCAAGCGATCGTCGAAGGTCGAATCGATCGATGTCGCCATCACGATCGATGATGGCCATCGATTGGATCGATGGTCAAAGGATCAGCCTCGAGTAGTCAAGAGTTATCACCATTTTTCAAGGGGTTTTGTGCCCATTTGTGATTGGCTAAAGACCCATTCGATGAGGGGCTCAAAGGCTATAAAAGGAGGGCCAAACCTAGGGTTTTGAATCAATTCAAAAGCTTCCAAGTGCTTCCGATACGCTCCGACTCTCTGACATCCCTACGACGAAGCGCTGCCGAGACGACGACTAGAGCTTCAACCTCCAACCTTTAAAGTCATTAAATTGTATTTCAGTTTATTCCTTTTAGTAAAGCTTTCATTATAACTAGGAGAGGGGGAGTGTCCTTCTACCTCGAGCTTTTTTTGTATCCGTCTAACTCCTACCTCCAACGAGGAGGAGTTCTTTAGTAGTTTGCCCTCCGTACGTGGTCAAGGACCACTAGGACCTTGGAGTAGTAGCCTTCGGCTACGAACCGAGTAAATCTCTTGTGTCTATTGTCTCCTTTACTTTTTGTTTTGTTTATCTTTCTGCTGCATATAAGTTTTTTTTAAAAACGAATTCGTACTCAAAAGTTTCTATTGCTATTCACCCCCCCTCTAGCGATCCGATCGATCCAACAATTGGTATCAGAGCCGGGGGTTGCTAAGATTTGGTGAAACCACCAATCTAGCCTTTTTTACAGATTTATTTTTCTTTTAATTCTGTTTTTTTTATTTATTTCACTTTGTTAAGTTTTTCTCCCGCACTACTAATCCAAGACGCGAGTTTTGGTACTTGTTTTCGTGTTTTTGTCGTTGTTAGTTTCTTCGTCTCCGTCTATTTGTGTCTTTTGTTCTAATGGCCCATCTCAAGGGTTTTAGCACCGTCCGACCTCCGTTTTACAATGGAGATGACTTCCGTTATTGGAAGGGTCGGATGGAATGCTTTCTCAAAACCCAAATCGATATGTGGATCATAATCCAAACGAGTTTCACACATCCGACTAATGAAGTGGGTGACTCCTTGGATTATGATCAATGGACCATTGCGACAAAACGGCAAGTCGAAGCCGACGCCAAGGCAACACAAATCCTCCAATGCGGCCTATCCAAGGAGGAGCTAAATCACGTCGGCCCCTTCATAAGTGCAAAAGATCTTTGGACGAAACTAGTGGAGCTACACGAAGTGACCGATGAAGCCAAGGTATGTAAGCGTGATCTTCTTTTCAATAAACTATATAACCTAAAAATACAGGAACACGAGTCCGCGACCCAACTTCACGCTCGAGTCCAGGACATAGTCAACAACCTACACACAATCGGGCAAAAGGTCGAAAACCGCGACCTTATAAGGTATGTTCTAAACTCGTTTCCGAGGACTACCTTGTGGGCATCCATGGTCGATGCCTACAAGGTCTCCAAGGATCTTTCTAAAATTAGGTTAGATGAACTCTTTTCCGATTTCGAATTACATGAGCAGTCCAACTCGTAACCCGAGAGGCGTATAGCCTTGTTTGCAGGATCAAAGAAGAAGAAAATCGCAAGCAAGCCACCACCAACCAAGGAGGAAGACGAGTCCGAAGAAGAAGTTGACCCGGAGTTGACTGCCGAACTAATGAACCTAGCTCGAAGGATAGCCAAGGGACGAAAGCGAACCACAACTCGACCCAACCAAGGTAAGCCTAAAAGTTCTAATATTAAGTGTTATGAGTGTAACAGGTTTGGACATATCAAGTCCGAGTGCCTCAAGCTCAACCACCGAGCACCTAAGCACAAGAAGGCCCTCAACGCGACATGGGAAGAAGCGTCATCCGAAGAAGACGAAGACCACGTCTTCATGGCGAAATCGATTGAGTCAGACACGGAGACCGAACCTGAACTTGAGTGGGAACCTGAGGATGACTCAGACTACGAAGCTACCTTCAAGTCAAGCCACGGATACACATCTGGTTCAAAAGATACCCTTAAAGTAAGTCGAACTTTATTTAATACTTTACATAATACGGTTAGGTTTTTGTCTAGGAAGTTAGCTAAGTCCGAGTCCAAGGTCGAGACCCTTGTTGAGGAGGTTAAACTCCTCAAACACGAGGTCTCCCTAACCTCTTCGACTAGTCGAGTTCAAGAGAAGGACTCAACTCGAGTTGAAAAGCTCGAAGTTGAGAACTCTCTCTTGAAAAGTCAAGTTGAAGATCTTAGGAACACGTTGGAAAGGTTCACTTCGGGATCCAAAGGACTTGTCTCCTACTTGATCTCAGCGGCCGCGGTACAACAAGGCCGGACTAGGGTTTAACTCAAACACGACTAATAGGTCGATATGTCGATTGTAAGTCGACATAGGAAACATGTCCAAGCATGGGTCCCTAAGAACCTTTTGATTTCAACTCTAGGATCCAACCCGTACTGGATTCCCAAGGACCAAATCCACTATGTGGATAGACCGAACCGATTCAATGGTCTAGGGGGAGCCAGTACAAAACATGTTTGTGCTTTAACTTAGAAATTGCATGCTTTAACTTAGAAAGTTTGTGCTTTAACTTAGAAATTTCATGTTTTAACTTAAAAAGTGTGTGATTTAACTTAGAAATTGCATGCTTTAACTTAGAAAATTTGTTCTTTAAAACTTGTGAACTCACTTAGAACACGAACATAACCAACTAAAATTCTTCGAAAAGATTGAGCCTCGGGGAGCCTCTTTTCAAAAACATTACCAACTAAAATTCTTCGAAAAGATTGAGCCTCGGGGAGCCTCTTTTCAAAAACATAACCATCTAAAATTCTTCGAAAAGATTGAGCCTCGGGGAGCCTCTTTTCAAAAATAACCAGTTAGACTAGGAGATAGTCTTAGGTGAGTCAAGTCATCATTTTCTTGAAAATGGCTTTGTCTAAGGAAGTGGTCGATGATCCGATAAAAGAAGGCCCCTGTGCCTCGCCACGACCTGGAAGCCATGATCTTGAAAAGGTAAACTTGACAAGCCTAGGTTTAAATCCAAATCTAACATAAAATTACTTGAACTTAAATGCACTTAATCAACTTAATTGGAAGTCATCTCACAAAAAACACATAAGTATAACATGATTAATCATATAGACACAGGTGAGATGACCTAGGTTTAACAACTTACAACTAATTTTTTTTTTAAAAAAAATCTAACATCCAATCCAACCACCTTGTGTGTAGGATCAATGGATGTTGGACAGCGGTTGCTCCCGACACATGACCGGGGATCAACTCAAATTCACAAAGCTTCGATTCAAACGACAAGGATCGGTAGCCTTTGGGAATAATGTCAAGCTCAAAATCATCGGATCAGGTGATATCGAGCTTAACTCGAATTTTGTTATTAAAAATGTATTACTTGTAGAGAATTTTGAATATAACCTGCTTAGCGTAAGCCAATTATGTGACAATAACTATAAGGTCGTATTTTTAGAAAATGAATGTGTAATTAAAACAAATAAAACAGCTAAAACAATACTCAAAGGAACTAGGACAAATAACATTTATACAATTAACTTAATCAAATCCTCAGCCAAATGTCTTATGACACAGGAAGAGGAATCATGGTTGTGGCACCGACGACTCGGTCACTCGCACCCAAGACTCGTCCACAAGATGAGTCAGAGTGGCTTAGTCAGAGGCTTACCCAACCTCAACAACTTGGTTAATAAAATCTGTAATGATTGTCAACAAGGAAAACAACCTAGGACACAACACAAGTTAACTAACCAAGAACGAACCTCAAGTGTACTTGAGCTCCTGCATATGGATCTATTCGATTCACATGGAGCCAAGTCACTCAATAGAAGTCAATATTGCTTATTCATAATTGGACGACTACTCCAGTTTACAGGTTAGGTTCATCAAACATAAAAATGATACCCTAGATCAATTAATCAATCTATTCAAATTAATCGAGAATCAAAAAGACCTTAAGGTTAAAAGACTTAGAAGCGATCATGGTGGTGAATTCGAAAATCAAAGGTTCACCGACTTCTGTAACCTAAACGGATACCACCATGAATTCTCTTGCCCTAGGACCCCTCAACAAAATGGCCTAGTGGAGCGGAAAAACCGAACTCTACAAGAAGCCGCTAGGACCATGTTGAACGAATACGACCTACCCGATAGGTTTTGGGCAGAAGCCGTGAGTACATCATGCTATGTCCAAAATAGGATCCTTATGGTAAAAAGGCACCTTAAGACCTCATACGAGATTTATCACGATAAAGTACCCAACATCAAGTACTTTAGGGTATTTGGGTGTAAGGTACATATCCTAAACACTAAGGATTACCTAAGGAAATTTACATCCAAAACCACAACCGGAATCTTTCTAGGATACTCGACTACAAGTCGAGCTTATAGAGTATATAACCATGACACCCTTAGAGTCGAGGAGACTATCAATGTAGTATTTGATGAAGGACATGAACCTACAAAACCCCAACCCCAATTAGCGAGCCGATTCATACTAGACCTAACTCGATCCGAGATCCGGTCTAGTGTTAATCCTAACCTAAGTCAACCAAGTCACTCTATTGATCAAGTGATAGATGACTCAACCAAACTAGTGTTCAACCAAGTCACCCCATTGATCAAGCATTAGGTGACACAAACCCAACCCAATCTAGGACTAACCACCCTATCGATCAAGTGATAGGAGATCCTAATCTAGGAGTTCGAACTAGAGCATCCTATAGGAACCTTAGTCAAATTTCCTTAATTTCAAAGATAGAACCCAAATCAATTGAACAAGCTCTTCTTGATTTCGATTGGATTATTGAAATGAAATAATAGCTAGATCAATTTACTAGGAATGAAGTGTGGGAATTAGTACCACCACCTAAAGACAAAAGCGATAATTGGAACAAGGTGGGTGTTTGAAATAAGCTTGATGATAAAGGTGAAGTAGTTAGAAACAAGGCTAGGTTAGTCGCCAAAGGTTTAGTCCAAGTCGAAGGCTTAGATTACAAAAACCTATGCGATAGACTCGAATCCATTCGAATGTTGCTAGCTTATGCCGCACATCGAGGATTTAAGCTGTTTCAAATGGATGTTAAGTCGGCATTCCTAAATGGATACATTAAAGAAGAAGTTTATGTCAGCCAACCCCCCCGGGTTCGAAAATCTAGATAAACCCGACCATGTTCTTAAACTTAAGAAAGCTCTCTATGGACTTAAACAAGCTCCTCGAGCTTGGTACGAGAGACTTTCAATCCATCTTAAGTCAAAAGGGTTTAACCAAGGCTTAGTTGACCCAACTCTCTTCGTAAAAACCTTAGGTAAAGAAATATTCATAGCTCAAATTTACGTAGACGATATAATTTTTGGAACCTCTAACTCAGCCTTACTAAACAAGTTTGTTTCACTCATGGAAAGTGAGTTCGAAATGAACTTGGTAGGCGAGTTAAGTTTCTTTTTAGGTCTACAAATTAAACAAACTAAGGATGGTATATACCTATATCAACAAAAATACACTAAGGAGTTAATTAAAAGATTTGGAATGCAAGACGCTAAGGTAATAAACACCCCAATGGCGATAAATGTTAACATAGGAGAAGACCTAGAAAGTAAATCCATTGACTTAAAATACTATAGGAGCGTAATAGGGAGTCTCCTATACTTAACTGCGAGTCGACTGGACATCCTATTCGCAGTAAGTATGTGCGCCAGGTTTCAAACCTGTGCTAAGGAGTCTCACCTAACCCTAGTTAAGCGTATCCTTAGATATCTTAAGGGTACACTTAACGTTGGTATTTGGTACCCTAGATCTACGGAGTTCGAACTAATCGGCTACTCGATTCGGATTATGCGGTAGTAAGCTCGATAGAAAAAGCACGCAGTGGTTGTTGTCAACTTCTCGGCTCGAGTCTAGTGAGTTGGTGCGAGGAAACAACACATTGTGTTGCTTTATCTACCACCGGGCGAATACATCGCAATGGGTGAGTGTGTCACGCACTTTTTGGATGAGCACACTCTCCATGACTTTAAGTTAGACTCATTTAATACTAAACTTCACGTAGATAACATTAGTTCAATTAATCTTACAAAGAATCTGATATGTCACTCTAGGACCAAACATATAGAGGTCAAACACCATTTCATTCGAGAACATGTGGCCAACGGAGCCATACACCTCGAATACGTCAATCAAGTCTAACTTAAGCATCTATTTACTAAACTCCTACCCAAGCTAATTTAGTCTATTAAGAGAAAATTGGGCATGTAAGAATAGAATAGGTACATGCAAATTATATGTTCTTACTACTATTTCTTTAATTTCATTTTTATGGAACTAGCATAGGACATACCTTAGATATCATGCACCTATAGATTTAAGGAGCCAATACATCTCACAACACATAGGACTAATGTGTTTGTGTACTTAGCCACGTAGATGGGCGTGAGATGTTAGGACCTTACTCTTGGTTCCAGATGTAGAGCTAGTGCATTGCTATGAACCATGGAGTATAATCATACATACTAACCGACTCTGACCAGGACTGGTTGATCTTTCATATCAATCAAGCCAAATATGAGTCGAACATCTTATGGATGAACTTATTTTCAGTATATTATTTTCAAAATAATGTGGAACATGCTTGGACTTTAAATTTAATACTTATTTTTATTTTCCACACACACACTCACTCTTTTCGATATATGGTAAAAGGGGGAGAAAAAGGCCAAAGTTAAGGAGTCAAAATTTTTTTTGATAACTTAACTCTTACTTTATATTTAAACCAAAAGTTAACTTTAAGTTTTGAAAACTTATTAAAGGCCAAGTTAAGAGAATTCTTAACTTAAACTTATTTGTGGCGTCAACGTTTTACTTATTTTTTATTATGCCCTTAATGTTTTACTTAAGGGGGAGAAAGGGCCAAGTTAAGAAGAACTCTTAACTTAAACGTTTTACTAAGGCCAACTTTAAGTAATGTTAATTACTTAAAGAAACCCTCAAAGGGGAGGATTAAGGTCTTTCTTCAAGACTCACCCTCGGTCAAGGGGGAGGTTTCCTCAAGGGGGAGTACTTGAAGAAAATCCTTACTACTCCAACTTAATCTTCTTTATTTCTTGTTTCTAATGCATATTATTCTTCATGCTTGCTATTTACTTAACTTTGTATGTGGGTTTTCCATAAATCAAAAAGGGGGAGATTGTTGGTGCAGTAGGCACCTAAGTCGAACCTGAGTTTTGATTATAGCAAACGATACAAAGTTAAGCATATATTGTTATCTCATGAGCTGAATCAAGTGTGCAGAAAAGTCTCAACACTGGAGCTGAAGGCTAGCGACACCCGGAGGAAGCCGCGGTGGTCGGGCGACACTCAAGAGACTTCGGAGGGAGCCGAAGGAATTGAGTGGATGGCCAGAAGCAAAAGCAACATGTAAGTACTGAGGTAAGCTCGTGTGTGCGAGCGTAAGTAAGGTCGTATCCTCTTTACGGGGATGATCTTAAGCGTAGATCCGACCAAAGACTTCTTATAGATGGTCTAGGTCGAGATCGGATGGTCGACGACCATCGAAATTATGTTTTTGTTGAGCTAACCTTGCCTTGCAGCTAGCATCACGACCGCCACTTGAGGACTCGATCGCCGCCAAAATGACCGATCGCTGAAGGTCAAGAATCGATCGATGCCGCTTCCCGATCGATGATGGCCATCAGTCGACTGATGGTCAAAGGATCAGCCTCGAGTAGTCAAGAGTTATCACCATTTTTCAAGGGGTTTTGTGCCCATTTGTGATTGGCTAAAGACCCATTCGATGAGGGGCTCAAAGGCTATAAAAGGAGGGCCAAACCTAGGGTTTTGAATCAATTCAAAAGCTTCCAACACGCCCGACTCTCCGACATCCCTACGACGAAGCGCTGCCGAGACGACGACTAGAGCTTCAACCTCCAACCTTTAAAGTCGTCGGTAACGAAAGTTCTAAATTGTATTTCAGTTTATTCCTTTTAGTAAAGCTTTCATTATAACGAGGAGAGGGGGAGTGTCCTTCTACCTCGAGCTTTTTTTGTATCCGTCTAACTCCTACCTTTAACGAGGAGGAGTTCTTTAGTAGTTTGCCCTCCGTACGTGGTCAAGGACCACTAGGGCCTTGGAGTAGTAGCCTTCGGCTACGAACCAAGTAAATCTCTTGTGTCTATTGTCTCCTTTACTTTTTGTTTTGTTTATCTTTCCGCTGTATATAAGTTTTTTTAAAAAACGAATTCGTACTCAAAAGTTTCTATCGCTATTCACCCCCCCTCTAGCGATCCGATCGATCCAACACTCTTGCTAGATCTCGTTGCATAATCTCTGCATATTGTCGGCTATGCTCCTCGCATTCCCTAGTAAAATCGGCTAGCAAGGCTTCTAAGAGGGGACTTGGTTTTGGATAAAATTCACATGGTGATTCATAGCTCTCGTGCTCACTTGGGAAATAATATTGAGGGTTCAAGTAGCCAGGGTCATAACTATATAAATAGGATTCATCTCATGGCCATTGGTTGTAATCATAGGTGACATCTTCTTGTTCAAATTTTGAAGGTTCAAATATATCCGGACAATCATTAATGGTATGTCATGTTTTACCACAATGCTCACAATAAATGTTACCAAAACTCATAACATTAACTTGACCGTAATCATGAGAAAAAACATGCATTTTTATCTACAAGAAAATATGAATAAGAAAAGGAAAAACAATGCCACAGCAAGAGACTAAAGCTGCTAGAACTATGATTAATCTAAAAGAAAAATTGCTAGAAAATAACCGAAGCTAGAAGAAAACTAAAATCTAAATTAGAACCAAATTAAACTAGAAAATAATAAAAACTAGGGAAATAAACTTAAACTAGGTCCGATCCAATTATCCACCTCTTGATTCGATATCAAATCAATAGTCCCCGGTGATGGTGCCAAAAACTTGATGCATGCGAATGCGACCTTAAATCTCGCGATGAGAACCATCGAGGACTCGAAGCGCGTGCTCGTGCTCAATGCCCGCAAGTGCACGGATGTCATCAAGCAATAAAAAGATTATCGATCTCTCAGGGACAGAGATTCGAGTACCTATTGGTTTAGTGGGCATTATTGTTCGGAGTTCCTTTATAATTGTTGTGATGATAAGGGTTGTCGGCGGTCCTAACTCTAGGACAGTGTCACATGGAGGAAGAGAAGGGTTGCTACGAGTCTTTTGAGGGGATTCTAGGATTTCAGTTTCGCTTGTGTGTCGCAGAACACGCTATCAATTGGGTATTATCTAGACATCTAACTATGGTCTTGTGGAAGGGACATCATACACTTCCCCGATGAGCCTTCGCATCTATGGGAACTATCTCTACCATACCCGGTTGACCCCCCGGCTTTAGGACGAGATAGGAGGTACGAGGATATCGATTCAATCCCTATGATGAGTTGGAACGTGTCCCGTTTCTGACTCTATCACACCCTTCTATCTACGATTATCGAAGATGAGACCAACCCCTAGGTTCCTCCTTAATTCTCCTAAATCTTTGATAAGAGGGTTGTCACCCCTCGTATCGCCTACGCACATGTAATAGAAGACCAAAACAAATAGCTATCAATCTAAACAATCACCAATTGTAAATATGATTTCAAGAAAAGAAATATATTTGAAATAACATGTTCTACACACACAAACTACTCCCTAATCCTAGAATCAGAGAATCTACTCCATGAATGCGAGAGGAGAAACACAAAGCGTATAAGAATTCATAGACACAATGCAAATTATGTAAGGAAAGTGAATTACAATGCACTTTGGTACCTCTCTTTGACGTTGAAGTGCAGAACTTGATCCTCGAGTGGCCTTCTTCCTCCTTGTTGCGAGTTCCTGAAGCTTTTTAGGGCATCGGAGTGTTGTCCCGACCATCGTGCCTCCCGCCTAGGGTTTGGGCATAACTTCCTTTATATAGACATCAAGTCGGATCTCCCCGAAACCTGAAAAATAACTGAATCGCATCGAAATTGCCTAGCGCCACACGACCGAGTGGATTCACACAGCCAGGCCGTGTGTGGAGTTGGGGCGCGAGCTGTGTGGATTCACAGGGCCAGGGGGTGTGTCCTTTTGTTCTAGTTGTCAAATGCCTTCTTTTTGCTCCAAAAGTGCGTCATTTCCCCAGTAGAATGTTGTCTTGCAAACAAGAGTACAAAGAGCAGATCTCCGAACTAGAAAATAGGAAATGCATGCAAAATAAAGTGAAATATGCAAGAATCAAATATAAAATGCAACGAGATATGAGCAAAAACTACTCCTAAAATCCTATATGTTTTACTCACATCAACTGCTAAACCCCAACCATGAGGTTTACCCCAAGTATGATACTCTCATACTTGCTAGACCACCCTTAGCCTAGACCTAAGCCTTCAAGCCACCTCCAACACCCTCACGCCCATCGGATCCCTCCAAGTCATCCATCACTTGTTCATCCATACGCTAGACTTCAGGTGCTTCCATCGGCTATTGTCACACTAACCGGGTCTACACCACCAAGGCATATTTGGGCTTACACTGCCAAGACACATGCGTAGACTTTACGCCACTAAACATTGGACTTATGATGCCAAGACTACCGCTTGGACTTTACGCCGCCAATATAGCACCCTTGGACTTCCCTTGCCAACTCCATGTTGGACTTTCCAATTGCCAAGACCCATGCTTGGACTTTCCAATTGCCAAGACCCATGCTTGGATTTTCCAATTGCCAAGTACCCATGACTTGGACTTTACCATTGCCAAGTACACAAGACTTGGACTTTCCAATTGCTAAGTGTCCCACTTGGACTTCTCCATCATATGGTCAACCCCATGTCAACCATATAGTCAACCCATTGTCAAACAATTGTCAACCTATTGTCAAACATCAAAATACTACTTGAGTCAAACTTGAGTCTGGTCAATCATGACCTTGGTCGATTGCACCAACACGTTACATGGACACCATCAAGTGTCGGGCATTCGAGACCACCTTAGTGTCATCTTCACAAATGTGGTTTTCCTCATTACCTCCAGGCTCTGTGACATGTTTCAAAGATTTGAAGGGAATCTTCCTCCAGCATTTCGTTAGTTGTAAGAGATACAAGCAAACCACTTTTAGTTTGATCTATTTAAAGCAAGGACCAGTGGAGCCCTTGCGGAGTTATATTCACTGATTCAGCAAAGCTACCCGAGAGGTCTCAACAGCCACACGGGATGTCTTGATGGTCGTCATATCCCATGGATTGAAGGAGGGCCCCTTCCTTACCTCTCTCCTCAAGGAACCCCCTATGGGGTATAGCGGTCTGCTTAGCCGAGCAGAGAGGTACATCAATGAGAAGACATGATAAGGGCTTGTCGATGTGCAAAAGGGTATGCCCCCACTTCTAGGGAACATATTCGCCCCCCCCCCCATTTGATGAGCTCTTCATAGGTTGGATCATTATCCACGCATCCCACGGGAAGCTCCTCCTACTAATACTTTGAGAATCATGATGACAGAAGCCTTGCCCCCACCTCTCACAACCCTCAAACAAGTAGTGGAAGGTTACAAGGGGTACAGAGTTCTTCTCAAACCAGGAGGTTATACCGGTTCCCCCTGAAACCCTCCCACTCCACTCTTATGTATGTATCATATGGAGTACGCCCATACCAGCGAACAATGCTATGGGTTGAAGAAAGAAATAGACCATATTCGGCGAGATCATCCCCATATGCGGTAAACCATGTAGATGGAAATGAAAGGGAAAGTACCCCTCAAGGATGCTTGGCCTAGGCCTTATGTCAGGAGAGGGTCGCCACCCCCTAGGAGGAACAATCAACAACCTTTGAACGAAGGAGATGCGCCTTGAGAGATAGGCCAAAGTAGAGGGATGCTAATTGCTCCAGGAGACATCCCGACTCAGGGTGTAATCAATGTGATAGCAGGGGCCCCTATTGACAGAGATTCTAAACGGGTGCAGAAGTCACATGCCCACTTGATGGAAAGTTTGGCTATAAATGAAAGTCGAGATGTCCAGGAGGCCCCAATATCAGCTTCAACCCAACTGACTTGAAAGGTATTCTATTCCCTCATAATGATACGCTAGTAATTAGGGTCACAATTGCTAATTATGAGGGAGTTTGGTTAACATCCTCTTTTAGGAAGCTTTCAACTAGATGCAGTTGGAGAGCACCCATTTGAAAATGGTGTCCATGCCTTTATTTGGATTTGCTAGACATATGGTGCATCTTGTAGGACAGATAGCTTTACCCCTCACCCTGGGAAAAAGGCCAAGCTAGATTGTCGACATAACGACTTTCCTGATAGTGGATGATACATCGGCCTATAACATCATTTTGGTTCACCCTTTCCACTCAGCATTCATGGTGGTGGTCTCTCTTTATCATCAGAAGGTTAAATTCCCAATGGGGCAATTGGTGGGGGAAGTTGTAGGTGAATAGAAGGTCGCTCGAAGCTGCTATATGGAGATGGTCTGATCTGATCAAAAAAAGGCTTGGGAAACAATTCTAAAGGCAAAACCCCACTCGGCGAGGAGATTTATATGCTAGAAGAATCGATCCCAAAGCAAGGCACTTTGGAAGAAGGCGATCTCATAGAGATCGCTGAAGGAAAAGCCAACCACATAGTCATACGACTGGGTGTAAAGATGGACCTTATTACCTATTTATGGAGGAACTCAGATGTCTTCGCCAAGGACATCTGTGACCTTACTGACATTGACCTGAGTGTAGTTGAGCATCATCTAAACATCACTCGGGGAGTTCGCCCCATCAAGTAAAAGAAGCGGCATTTCGAGCCAGAGAAAGATAAGGTGCTAGCCGAGGAAGTGGACAAATTGTTGTTGGCTGGATATGTAAGAGAGATACAATTTCCGGAGTGGGTGTCAAATGTAGTGTTAGTCTCGAAGCTATCGAAATAGTGTGGTGCATGTGTATCGATTTTCATGATTTGAATAAAACATATCCTAAAGACTGCTACCCCCTGCCTCGCATTGATCAGTTGGTAGATTCCACTGTGGAAAATGAAGTGGTGTCGCTTATGGATGCTTACCAAGAATATCATCAGATTCCTCTTGCCCGAGAGGATAAAATTAAGGTTAGCTTCTCACCTCGGGAGACCTCTACGCATATGTGGTGATTCCATTCAGCTTAAAAAATATGAGGGCCACTTATTAATGCCTTTTGGATAAAATCTTCGCCGCATAGAAAGGGAGGAATGTGGAAGTATACGTCAATGATATTCTGGTAAAATCCCGACTTATCAAAGTCTTAGTTCTCAATATGGAGGAGACTTTTGTCACGCTTCGGCGTTACAACATGAAGTTGAACCCTAAGAAGTATATGTTTGGAGTACGAAGTGGTAAGTTCCTCGGATGCATAGTGATTGTGCAAGGAATCCAGGCCAATCCTGAAAAGATGCAAGCCTTATGCAACATGAAGTCTCCAAGCAACATAAAGGAAACTCAAAGGCTAGTATGGCAAATAGTTGCATTGTCCTGGTTAATATCCCGATTGGCTGATAAATGACTGTCATTTTTCAAAATCCTAAGGAGGGCAGCTCAATTCCAATGGGATGAGGTTTGTGAGAAAGCTTTCCTGGAACTAAAGGAGTATTTGGCTAAGATTCCTCTCTTAGCCTAGTCCATCCTGGGAGAGCCTTTATGTGTATATTTGGCTATGTCAGAGGGAACTATCAGTTCGGTGTTATTGTGGCATGAAGGCCTCCAGCAATAGCCTATTTATTATACCGGTCATATACTAAAAGGAGTTGTGCTACACTACACAAAGTTGTAAAAGCTGGCATATGCATTAGTTCTTATCACTCGGAAGCTAAAACCTTATTTCCTCTCTCTCCCTGTCACCATCTTGACCAATAGTGAGTTGGGTCGGGTGGTCACCAAGCCCCACTATTCGTGTTGGCTCACCAAATGGGTTGTGGAGCTCAGTAAATATGACCTACATTATCAGCCAAGGATAACAATTAAGGTGCAGGTCTTTGCAGATTTCTTGATCAAGGTGCCACGTGATGAAAGTGGAGAGGCAGGGGATGAAGGCAGGATGCTATCCACGTAGCACATCTTTGTGAATGGATCAACATGAGATAGTGGAAATGTAGTTGGAATCCTCTTGATCTCTCCGACGGGGAGGAAACCCAAATCTTAATTCAGTTGGGCTACAAATCCTCTAACAACGAAGCTGAATATAAAGCCATTCTATCTGTCCTATAGGCAACTCGAGCAATGGGAGCAGCACGAGTCTCTATACATTCTAACTCTCAACTTGCTACCTCCCAACTACAAGGCACCTTCCCCGTCAAAAAGGACAGAATGAGGAGGTATGCGGAAGCTTTTGAAAAGTTAAAATCCCACTTTGTCGAAGTACAAGTGTTGCAGATGCACCGGGAGGAAAGTCAAAAGGCAGATGAACTATTATGACTGGCTAGCACTCTGACTGATTGGGCTTCTCTCGATCCCATATACGTCGAGCTACCCACTGCCTTAGTTATCCAATAAGGGGAGGAACCCGAGGCTAAGAGAGAGAGAGAGAGAGAGAGAGAGAGAGAGAGAACCTGATTGGAGAGCTGTGATCATGGCCTACTTAGCAGAGGGAAATGTTCCAACATATCCCATGGTGGTTCTTTTGCTAACATGGAAAGTCGAGCATTTTGTGATAATGGAGGGAGCTCTCTATAAGAAGTCTTTCGGAAGACCCCTCTTGAAATGCTTGGGGATGGATGAAGCTGACTAGATGCTCAGGGAAATTCATAAAGGTTGTTGTGGTAATCACCTTGGGAGTTGGGCTCTTGCTAAAAAAGTATTGCTCGTAGGATATTTTTGGCCCACCGTCTAGCAAGATGCTGCCCTCTTAGTCAAAACTCTCAAAGCATGCCAGCTCCATAGTAATTTATCCAGTCAACCCGTCGAGCAGATGCGAGTCGTTGTAATGTCCTACCCTTTTAACTAATGGGGAATGGATATAGTGGGACCCATGCCCCTGACATCTTTTCAAAAGAAGTTCTTGTTGTTGAGGATTCGATGACCACTAGATGGGGGTGAATAGCGCATTTTCATTGCTCGATGAAGTTCGTTCCTTGTTCGTCTACAAATCTCGTTAGCGTAGCGGAATATGTATAATAGCAATAACAAAAACTAAGACAAACACAAGTACGCAAGGATGTAATGTGGTTCGGAACCGAAAGGTTCCTACTCCACAGATCGAGCTCTAAAGAGCTCTAGCGATGCCACAAACACCACTAAACAATAAAATCCTTCTCGACAACACGTCGGAGGTGGAGAAACCTCTTACAAGTGATTACAAAAGCAATACACGAAAATACAAGAAAAATACAAAGAAATGTAAAGAGCACTTTACAATCTAGGGTTTTTGAGCGCTTGCTTATTGATTGCTTGGATGAGCTTGAAGGTCCTTGAAATGCACCTGCAATTCGCCTTCAAATCTCCAAACCAAAGCTCCCAAAGAATAAATCCCGGAATCTCCACGAACAGCTTTCTTTTAACCTGCATCGGGGTGGATTTTAGCCTGACAATCGACTACCATAAGGCCCCAGTCGACTGCCAACAATGTTGTTGTGAGATAACGACTCGATCCACGTCGGAAAGACTCCAACGGTACTCCCATCAGTCGACTGCCAACATTGGCGATCATCGTTAACGCTGTGAGCCGACAATCGGCTACGGGCATTTTGCTTTCGGGGAACCATCACGACCGCTGTCCATGGCGATCTCGATCAACCATCATTCGATCGCTCGATGAGCGATGACTCGAGCCTTTTCAGCCCCTAAATGGTAGTCGAACTCTAGTCGACTGATGGCAGTCGAACTGGCCATATTACCAGTCAACTGCTAACCTCAAACATGAGGTTTTAACCTCAAGTATGGTGTCCCCATACTTGCTAGACCACCCTTAGCCTAGACCTAAGCCTTCTAGCCACCTCCGTCAGCCTCACGCCTATCGGATCCCTCCAAGTCATCCATGACTTATTCATCCATACGCTAGCCTTGAGGTGCTTCCATCGGCTATGTCACTAAGTTGATCTATACTGCCAAGGCACATTTGACTTACGCTGCCAAAACTCCGCTTGGACTTTACATTGCCAACCATTGGACTTATGCTTCCAAGACTCCCGCTTGGACTTTACGCTGCCAATATCAAACCCCTTGGACTTCACAAATGCCAAGACTCAAGCTTGGACTTTCCCTTGCCAACCCATGTTGGACTTTCCATGCCAAGACCCATGCTTGGACATTTCCTTGCCAAGACCTATGCTTGGACTTTACATGCCAAGTACTCAAGACTTGGACTTTCCATGACATGGTCAACTCCAGTCAACCATCAAAATCCCCCTCGAGTCAAACTCGAGTTCGGTCAATCATGACCCGGGTCGATTGCACCAACAATCTCCCCAAAACATTATCAGACATCAATGTCAAACATCAAAACATCACTCGAGTCAAACTCGAGTCCGGTCAATTGTGACCTGGGTTGATTGCACTAACAATCTCCCCCTTTTTGATGTTTGACAAAAACACATACTTTTGAGTTAGAACACTAACTCAAATCTTCTTACCAATTATCCCAAATTGATAATCCCATAAATTTTCCCAAACATTCTCCTCCTTTTTGACTAACATCAAAAAGGTTTTCTCTCCAAGGAGGTCAATGTCTCATGTCCCAATGAGATCTTATAATCTCCCCCTTGGTCCAAAAATACCTAGGATGTCTATAATCTTCCTAGTGATAAGTCTCATATCACTCAAGAGAGGCAATCCTGCACACTCTCCCAATTTCCAAATTGGGTGTCTTAAAATCCCATTTCCCCCTTATGAGGAAAAATATCATCCATCATCCCATGATGGATACCTCCCCCTAAAGGCTTGCTCCCCCTTGACCATTGCACCAACAATGTCCTTGGGAAGTCCCTAAGCCAATAGGAACTCTAAACCATAAAAAATAAGGGTCAAAGTTTAACATTGAACTTTCCAACCCCTTAAATTTGATACATCACCCTAACAACTCTTTTAATCCATATCCAATGGATTTTCACCCTTTATAATACTTCCCAAAGCATATCTTAGGGTTAGGAGTGGTTAGGGTGTTAGGGCAATCAACCCATGATATGGTTTTAATGTGTGTGGCAAAGGGTTTAAGTTAGGTTATTATGGTTTTGATATGTGCGTTGGAGTCTTACAGGACTTAGTAATTCGCACATGGAGCATTGGCGAGTTTCACCTCTCATGACTCGATCCTTGAGTCGGTGAAAGATGCATTGCGGAAGTCGTGCGCTTGGTGCATCCGAGGGACCGCCGGACGAGGAGCATTGGAGTGAAGCCGGAGGAAGTAGACTTCAAGGCGAGACACAAAGGATGACGTTGCGAAGCCGTGCGCTTGGTACATCCAAGGGACGTGGTCGGACGAAGATAACTTTGAAGGCGAGGGACTCTAAGGGAATGAGAGTGAGCGATTGTAACCCGGGACAGGGTAGATCATAGATGAAACTTGGCCATTTGGCTAAGTATCGAATGAGATTTCCCGACATCACGATCGCCATGACATGGCGGATCGATCCAGTCGACCGTGACTGATCGGCGTGTTCGAGTCGTTTGTGTCCTAGCGATCACTAAGGGTTGGCAATGATCGATCGTTGAGACCATCACGATCGATGATGGCATCGATCGATAGCAAGGGTTTCAAGCATAGAACGTTGATCAGTCGAGTGCTCGCTTTCGGCACTTGACTGTTGGCTCCATCAATCGATTGATGGGACAATCAGTCGACATATGTGGGAGCCGTTGGATGAAATCCAACATGGAAGAACCCGTTATTGGGTAACGACAACAAGAGCAGTCGACTGATCGGGGCATCAGTCGACTGCCAGGCACCCAAAGGGAAGAAATGAGTTCTTCTCTATAAAATGGAGCCTTTGGACACTTGGGGAGGTTAATGCTTAATCTCTAAACATCCTTCCAAGTGCCCAAACGTTTTCAACTCCTCTTACTAGCTTTTATTTCAATTATATTGTAAGAGGGAGATTGTAAGAAAGGTTACCTCCACCTTGCTTAGTGCCAAGGAGAGATTAGTGGAAAGATTTAAGGAGTGATTCACCTTGGAATGAATTGGGTCATGGATTAGCGGCAAGGGTCGTGAACCACGTTACGACTTGGTGTTAGCATTTGTATTCTTGTTGGTTTCTATGCATTGTTTTACTTTAGCTTTTACTAATAGAATTTGTAGACAATCAACGAAGCAATTACCATCATCGTACGAAGAGGGCTATTCACCCCCCTCTAGTCAGCCACCTACGTTCCAACAAGTGGTATCAGAGCCAAGGAGCTTGTCACTGGACTAACTGCCACAACAAAGCACAACATCAAGGATGGCCGACTCTAACATTCATCCGCCGAAGTTTGAAGGAGAATTCGCTTGGTGGAAAAAGCGAATGGTGTTGGTGCAATTGGCCCAGTAGTACCTTGATGGTATTTTGATGATAGACAAAACTCATGACATGGGATTGTCATGGGAAAGTCCAACATGGGTTGGCATGGAAAATCCAAGCATGGAGCTTGGTGTGGAAGTCCAAGGGGGAAGCCTTGGCATGGGAAAGTCCAAAGCATTGCGAAGCCGTGCGCTTGGTGCTTGGCATGGGAAATCCAAAGCATTGCGAAGCCGTGCGCTTGGTGCTTGGTGAGAAATGCATTGCGAAGCCGTGCGCTTGGTGCATTTGGGAAGTCTTGAGAACTTGGCAAGTTCACTAGGCTCGGGTCCTTGAGTCGGTGAAGGATGGCATTGTGAAGCCGTGCGCTTGGTGCATCCGAGGGACCGTCGGACGGGGAGCGAATGGAGTGAGCCCAAAGGGAAGCATACTTCTAGGGCATGAGACGCGAAGGATGGCGTTGCACGCTTGGCGCATCCGAGGGACGTAGGCCGAGGGAAGAGAGCTTTGGTGGGGAACTCCATGAGGGATAAGGTGGACTTGGCCAAGTGGCTAAGACTGAGTGTCGGAGGCTCAAACTTGATGTTTGAGGGTTTACCTGACGGTCGGATGCTCAAACAACTTGGTGTTTGAGGTTTTGCCCGACATCAGTCGACTGACATAGGTGCCGGTTCGACTGATCCAAGTCGACTAGAGTTCGACTGGTGTAAGGCTAGGGTTTTGTGCTTGGCAGTCGACTGCCATGGACTGGCAGTCGACTGAAGTCGACAGCAGTCGACTGCCGAGGGATGGCAGTCGACTGATGGGAGTGTCGCGAGCACAGAACGCTCCGTAGCCGACTGGGCAGTCGACTACTGGGTCACCAGTCGACTGATGGGCATCATCAGTCGACTGGTAGGTGATCCGTTGGAACTTGTCCGACGTGGATCTGGTCGTTGTGAGACAACGGCTACAGGGGCAGTCGACTGGGGCCTTTTGGCAGTCGACTGCTAGGCGCGAAAACAACTCGATGCAGGTTATAAAAGGAGCTCGAGATGGAGGTTTTTGCAATGGTTTTTGTGGAGCTATTGGAGGGGAATTGCTGCTGCATTCCAGTCCTTCAAGAGCCAATCAAAGCAAGCAACAAGCAAAGCGATCAAAGCAATCGGTGAAAGTTTTCTTTTGTATTGTATTTGTGTATTTGCTTGTATTTCTATATTACATTGTAATTTCTTGTGAGAGGTTTCTCCACCTCCGACGTGTTGTCGAGAAGGAGTGTTATAGTTAGTGTCGTGCGCATAACTAGAGCTCGGTGAGCTCGCCCGTGGAGTAGGAACCATTCGGTTCCGAACCACGTATATCTTGTGTTGTGTGATTGTGTATTGTTGTTAGTTTCATTATTATTGTTATTCCGCTGCGCTAACGACAATCGTAGACAAGCAACGCAAGAAGAACGAGTAAATTCCGACATCCATTGTAAGAGGGCTATTCACCCCCCCCTCTAGTCGGCCGTATCGATCCCCTACAAGTGGTATCAGAGTCGAGGTCGCTCTTCAAGGACTAACCGCCGCGAGAGCACTACAAAATGGCCGGCTTCATCCATCCACCGAAATTCGATGGAGATTTTGCTTGGTGGAGGAAACGGATGGAGGTATATCTCGAAACCGATTTTGATTATATGATTATTATAGAAAATGGTTTTGAGATGCCTAGGGACAAATACAACAAGCCAATTGAAAAGTCAAGATGGACCCAAGACCAAATTAAGGACTTCAAGACAAATCTCGAGGTAATAAAATTATTTAGTGATTTGTTACCTAACAAAATTTGGTCTAGTTTGGGTGACTATAGGGATGCAAAGGAATTATGGGAGAAGATAATGAAATTTCAAGAAAACTCCCAACCGGCACATGTAGAGGATAATGCCGAAGAAGAAACACCATCTACTTTTGATGATGTTGATGATTTGGAGGAGACCTCCACCTCTAGCGTTGAGGGGGAGGAAAGGATTTCAATTCCGGAGCAAGATCAAAATGAAGCTTCTACCTCCGGAAGAAGTGAAGAGGCCTCCACCACCTCCCTAGGTAACTCAAGTGTTATTATTTTAAATAAAAATCACATAATATGCTTTGAGTGTAGGGAGAAAGGGCATTACAAGAGAAAATGCCCTAAATTGGCTAAAAAGAAGGCATCGACACCAAAAGTCAACCCAAAGTCAAACGATGTCGGTGTTCCCAAAATCAAGAGCAAAGAGCACATTGTGTGCTTCAAATGCAATCAAAAGGGACACTACCGAAGCCAATGCCCTAGGGGGAGGAAGAAAGGGCAAGAAGGTGCAACTCATGTAGGGGGAGCTCCTAAAGCTAACCCTAAGGTACATTTAGTTAATGCACCTTTAATTCCTAAAGTCAAAAAGCATGCTAAAAATTATTTTAGTTCTCTTGCTATTATCAATGAAAAGCATGCCAAGAGAAATAATAAGGTGTATTGTCTAGGTGCCAAGCATGTTCATATAACTAAGGACAAACCTAGGACCCAAAACACTAGACCTATCCTACCTAGGAAATCAATTAGAAGAATTGAAGAGAATTTGGGTATTAATCCCAAGAAATCTAGGCATATGCCTAAGAAGAAAACCAACTCCCAAAAACCAAATGAAAATTCAAAATTTAGGAAATTGGAGTTAGAAAACCAAGTCTTGAGATCAAGACTTGAGAGAATGGAGAAAACCCTTAAAATCATAGAAAACTCAATTCTAGGGTCAAATACCCAAAAGTCAAGACCTAAGGTTCACAAACGGTCTAAGGGCAAGGAGGGTTTGGGTCAAAAACCTATGTCCTACCATAATGTTCCATTTAATTATGGAACCACATGCAGGTCTAGGAAAACCAAGGCTAATAGGGAAGTCATCCCTAAGTCTAGCCATGGTATGTGTTTAGTGGCTAACACCTCAAAGAAATCAAATGTAGCCACTAAGAAGGTCAATGGAGGAGTCACCTCTAGAGTTGACCCAAGTAAGACCCATTTGACTAAGGCTTCAAAGCCAAAAAGGGTCATTAGAAAGGTATCTAGGGAAGTTATCCCTAGGGAATACCTTGTTAACCCAAGGAGCTCCAATAGATATTGGGTTCCTAAGAGCGTGATCGATTCACGCTAAATGGGTTAGGGTGTGTCAACCCTAAGTGGATGGGTAGTTAACCTAGCCATTGTGAGTTGACACATTAGGGTGTGCCAATAAGGTTTGAGAAGTTAAGAATGATTTAAAATTGGCACAATTAGGTCTTAGAGGTCATGGTGTGCCATTTTGGGTTTTTGGCACACTTGGGAGCTAAATGGTTTAAGGAAAAATGAATTTAATCCCTAGAAATGGTAAATTAATTTTCACACTTAGGTATTATATACCTTAGTATATTTTACTTGCCATGATTTGTTTGCCTTACCATGTCATGACATCATTTTCATTTTTATCTATAAAATGTCATGATCATGTTTAGAATTATGTTTAGATGTCATGAATGCCTAGATCTCATTTGCATGCCATGACATCATGATATTGACATATGCTTTTATTTATATCATATTTATGCCATAATCATCATCATGCATAGTTTAAAATGGAGTTAAGGACTATGGCACAATTTGAAGGGAATCAAATTAATGTTGCCTAGAAATATGCATGAAAACATAAACAAAACAAAACCCACATCTCACAAAATTTTGACTTGTATGTGTTTTACACATCTAGATATTGGTGAGATGTTTAGGAAAAAGAAAATAAAGGTTTGAAAAACATTTTGAAAACATTTTGAAAAACCTTGGTGAAGTCTATCTTTTGATAGCTATCACCATTGAATGGGATGATACAAAGATAGCTCTTTATTGAAGCTTTTCTTAAATTTTGAACTTTGTATCAATATCCTAATTTAATGGGTAAAATAAATTTTCAATATTTTTCACCCATAGTGTTTAGGATAAGTATTATACGTATGCATTTTCAAGATTTTTAGAATTACATATATTTACTTATGGATTTCGAAAATCCATTTTTCTAAATCAAAATCGGAATCGTGATTCTCGATCATGATCACTGTAATAATGGCGATGTGATAAGTCCGATTAAACTTGATGGTTAGGCCCATGTTCAGCTGTGTTTTGGTCCCCTAACCACTCTTAACCCTAGGATATGCTTGGGAGAGCATTAGAGAGGGTGGAAATCCATTGGATATGGATTAGGAGTTGGGTTGAGGGTGAGTATCAATTTTAAGGTGGAAGAGAGTTCATTGTTGAATTTTGCCTTAATTTTAATTTGGTTAATGTTCCTATTGGCTTAGGGACTCTCCAAGGACATTGTTGGTGCAATGGTCAAGGGGGAGCAAGCCTCTAGGGGGAGGTATCCATCTTGGAAAGATGGATGTGTATTTCCTCATGGGAGGAAAATTGGGTTGCCTCTCTTTGAGTGATATGGGATCACTAGAAAGATTGTAGGCATGTGTTCCTCCAAGGGAGAGATTGTAAGATCTCATTGAGATATGAGACATTCATACCCTTGGGGAGGACCTTTTTGATGTAATGTCAAAAAGGGGGAGAAGTTACCAAGTTACCAATTAGGGTTCGTTAAAATTCTCATTGGGATATGAGAATTACCAATATGGGAGAATTGGTAGACTTGAGATGGTAGTTTTGTCAATCATCAAAAAGGGGGAGATTGTTGGTGCAATCGGCCCAGCAGTACCTTGATGGTATTTTGATGATAGACAAAACTCATGACATGGGAAAGTCCAACATGGGTTGGCATGGAAAATCCAAGCATGGAGCTTGGTGTGGAAGTCCAAGGGGGAAGCCTTGGCATGGGAAAGTCCAAAGCATTGCGAAGCCGTGCGCTTGGTGCTTGGCATGGGAAATCCAAAGCATTGCGAAGCCGTGCGCTTGGTGCTTGGTGAGAAATGCATTGCGAAGCCGTGCGCTTGGTGCATTTGGGAAGTCTTGAGAACTTGGCAAGTTCACTAGGCTCGGGTCCTTGAGTCGGTGAAGGATGACATTGCGAAGCCGTGCGCTTGGTGCATCCGAGGGACCGCCGGACGGGGAGCGAATGGAGTGAGCCCAAAGGGAAGCATACTTCTAGGGCATGAGACGCGAAGGATGGCGCGAAGTCGCGGCGCCGCGCATTCGAGGGATGTAGGCCGAGGGAAGAGAGCTTCGGTGGGGAACTCCATGAGGGATAAGGTGGACTTGGCCAAGTGGCTAAGACTGAGTGTCGGAGGCTCAAACTTGATGTTTGAGGGTTTACCCGACGGTCGGATGCTCAAACAACTTGGTGTTTGAGGTTTTGCCTGACATCAGTCGACTGGCATAGGTGTCGGTTCGACTGATCCAAGTCGACTAGAGTTCGACTGGTGTAAGGCTAGGGTTTTGTGCTTGCGATCAGCCATGGATCGGCGATCGCCGAGGATGGCAATGATCGATGGGAGTGTCGCGAGCATTGACGAGCGCTCCGTAGCCGTTCCGGTTACGTATTGCTAGTATCGAAGCAGATGTATTGGGCGATTCGACGCTATGATCACGATCGGCGATAGGTGGTCGTGATGATATTGGTAAAGTATCGTCGATCGCAGATTGTGATAGCTCAAAATCGGCCCAGGAGCCTTAGCGATCATTGTGGCTCCGTCTGAGGTTATAAAGGAGCTCGAGATGGAGGTTTTTCTATGGTTTTGTGGAGCTATTTGGAGGAATTGCATTTCTGTCCTTCAAGAGCGATCAAACAAACAACAAGCAAAGCTATCAAAGCAATCGGTGAAAGTTTTCTTTTGTATTGTATTTGTGTATTTGCTTGTATTTCTATATTACATTGTAATTGCTTGTGAGAGGTTTCTCCACCTCCGACGTGTTGTCGAGAAGGAGTGTTATAGTTAGTGTCGTGCGCATAACTAGAGCTCGGTGAGCTCGCCCATGGAGTAGGAACCATTCGGTTCCGAACCACGTATATCTTGTGTTGTGTGATTATGTATTATTGTTAGTTTCATTATTATTGTTATTCCGTTGCGCTAACGACAATCGTAGACAAGCAACGCAAGAAGAACGAGTAAATTCCGACATCCATTGTAAGAGGGCTATTCACCCCCCTCTAGCCGGCCGTATCGATCCCCTACAAATGGAGGTATTCTTCGAGACCGATTTTGATATAATGCTCACTATGGAAAACGGTTTCGAAGTTCCTAGGGATGAAGAGGGGGAGCCACTAGAAAAGTCAAGGTGGACAAAGAAGTAAAGGGAGGAGCACCTTGCAAATTCAAAGGCCAAGCACCACCTCTTCAACGTGCTTCCCCAACAAGAAATAAATGGATTGGAGAGTGTACTAGTGCCAAGGAGATGTGGGAGAGATTAATTGAGCTTCATGAAGGCACTTCGAAAGCCAAACTAGCAAGGAGAGATGTCCTTCTCTCCCAACTCAACAATATCAAACTTGATAAAGGGGAGAAGGTAACATCTCTACATTCTAGATTTAAAGAAATTCTTAATGGTTTATCTAGTGTAGGTGAAAAGCTTTCCAACCGAGATATGGTAATGAAGGCTATAGAAGCCTTTCCCCGGTCCTCAAAGTGGAGTTCCATGGTGGACTCCTTCTACATATCGAAGAATCTAGAGGTGAGCACCCTAGAAGAATTCTTCTCCACCATGGAGCTACATGAAACAAGGTTTGAGGGAATAAGTGAAGAACCAAGCATCAATCCATCAAGGGGAGTGGCACTAGTAGCAAGCAAGGGGAAGAAGAAGAAGGAGACGCCACCTTCTTCATTCGATGAAGACTCCTCCTCCTCCAAGGATAGCACGGAAGAAGCATACATGGTAAGGTAGGTAAGATGTGCTTTGAAAAATTTTAAATTTAACAAATCTAATGATAGGAGGAGAAGGCCAAGGAGGAAGATAATTTGCTACAATTGCCAAGGAAAGGGACACATAAGGGATGATTGTCCCCTCTTAAACAAGAGAAAAGAAGAGAGGAGGAAGAAAGAAGAAAAGAAGAAAGGGAGCAAGAAAAAGGAAGAAGAGAAGAAGGCCAAAGAAATGGGGAAGGCAAAGGCACACAAGGCCACATGGGATGATCCTGTTGGAGTATTGGGAATACAATCAAAGTCTTACATTGGTAAGACATGGAAAAGATCATGTGCTTATAAGATGAAAAGATATCTCCATTGGTATGAGGCCTTTTGGGTAAAGTCCAAAAATAAAATCATAAGGGCTTAGGCCGAAAGTAGACAATATCATGTCATTGTGGAGATATGTGTATCTTATAGGCACTAACAATTGGTATCAAAACCATGGTCCATGTCAAGCCATGAACCTCGAACGAAGGAAGTTGAGCTCCCATGTCCGAATCAAGAGAACCAGACACCAGGCAGGAAGTCCAGTTGGGTTGGGAGAACCAAACACCTAGCAGGAAGTCCAATTGGGCCAGAAGGATTGGACAACTAGCAGGAAATCCAGCTGGGTCAAGAGGACCAGACAATTGGCAGGAAGTCCTGGTGGGTTGAGATTGGACATCAAGTAGAGGATGTCCTTCGAGGTCGGATAGGCTTGAGGGGGGATCAATGTGGTCCTTCGTTTGAGGGGGGGATTGTTGGAGTATTGGGAATACAATCAAAGTCCCACATTGGTAAGACATGGAAAAGATCATGTGCTTATAAGATGAAAAGATATCTCCATTGGTATGAGACCTTTTGGGTAAAGCCCAAAAATAAAATCATGAGAGCTTGGGCCCAAAGTGGACAATATCATACCATTGTGGAGATATGTGGATCTTATAGGCAATAACAGATCCATCATCCTCATCATCCGAAGAAGACGCCTTCACAAACCTTGCCCTAATGGGGATAGATGACTTGGACTCCACCTCCTCCGAGGAAGAAGAAAGAAGCACTAGCGAGGAGAAGAGGTCAAGTGAAGGGGGAGCATCCAAATCTTCATCCTCATCATCGGAAGGGGATTTGGTAAGTGAGGTAACAAATCTCCCTCCCAAGAAAATTATATCAATGATTTCTAGCTTAACTAAGGAATTATTTAGGGCTAAAAAGGAAACCAAAAGCATGAAAAATGAAATTAAGGCCCTAGAAGAAAAGCTAGAAAAATCATGCTTAAATATTAATGATAATGTTTCTTCTAGTATCAATGATGCATGCTCACATAATAATTACATGCCTTTTGATGTGAATGATGAAATGAATTGAGGAGAATAGGGCTTTAAGGGAAAAGGTAGACCATTTAACTAAGGCCCTAGAGAACTCCAACACATTGAACATGATCATAGGGAGCCAAAGGGCAAGCTTCAATAGGAAAGGCCTAGGTTACAAGGGTAAGAAAAATGAAAAGGCCTATCAATGCCTAATTCTAGGGGTCAAGCCAAAAATAAAACAATTGCTAGAAAATTGATCCCTAATGAATATTTAGTGAACCCTATAGGAAAGAACTTGTATTGGGTTCCTAAATCCATCCTTAAGGGTTAGGAAAACCCTAGGGTAGTCAACCATAGTGGACTTTATATGTATCATATTATTTGGTTGACTTAGGATAGTGTGGGTTATAAATTTTTAAATAGTGTTGGGCGATGATAATGCATAACCCATAAATTGAATGTTTGAATCATGATTCATGCTCAATTTTATAATTTATAATCATGATATGCAATGATTGATGATTTATGATCATGATTGATAATTCTTGATGCATGTTCATGTTTAGGTTTTTAGGATGATACTTAACCATGGGTAGAAATGCATGAAATTTTGGTTAAGTACAAATACCTTTAGGAACATCTCACAACCCACTATAAGGCTAACTTGATTGAGAACATAGCAATGGGTGAGATGATAGGATGATACAAATGGTCCACTAATGCTTATGGCATTTAGATGGGTCATTAAGTGTATCAATAGAGCAATAATAGACCAATCATGGGGAAAGCATATGTTTAATTCATAGACATATTGTCAAAAGATCATGGTTGGATATTTCATATGTTTTCAAAACCATTCCTTACTTTAAAATCTGTGTTTTCATGTTTTGAAACAATCTAAAGCAAAACTAGGTGTTAAAATTGATACAAACTTGATCAAATACTAGTTATTTTTGAAACTTTTGAATTTTTTGTAAATCATTGAAAATATAAGTAATTTTCATGAAAACTCATTTTTCACTGATAAAGGACTTTAAAAGAAATGTGTTTTCAAAATTTCACAATTTTTTGAATTTTATGGAATTTATGGTGCATTTCTAAATTTCGGTCCGAAAATCAAAAATTGCTGAAACCAGCGTGTCAGTCGACTAATGTCTGATTCAGTCGACTAGTGGCACTGTTCATAGCCTGATTTCAGTATTTTCAGGCTGTTTTGATGGTTTTTCAACCCTTAGACTTTGATGCCTTGGATTATGACATTATGTTAATGTTTTTGATGGTGTCAAAGGGGGAGAATTGATAGGTTTAAGTTAATCATTCTAAAAGGAAAAATTTAGCATGTCTTAAGGGGGAGTTGCATGTTTAAGAGGGAGTTTTCATACTCATATTATTTACATGCTTTCTTGCCTTATGTTGTTATTGTTATTTGTTTTACCTAACTTAAACGGATTGTCACACATCAAAAAGAGGGAGATTGTTAGGGCAATAAACCCATGATATGGTTTTGATGTGTGTGGCAAAGGGCTTAAGTTAGGTTATTATGGTTTTGATATGTGCGTTGGAGTCTTGCAGGACTTAATAATTCGCACATGGAGCATTGGCGAGTTTCACCTCTCATGACTCGGTCCTTGAGTCAGTGAAAGATGCATTGCGGAAGTCATGCGCTTGGTGCATCCGAGGGACCGTCGGACGAGGAGCATTAGAGTGAAGCCGGAGGAAGTAGACTTCAGGGCGAGACGCGAAGGATCGCGCTGCGAAACCGTGCGCTTGGCGCATCCGAGGGACGTGGCCGGACGAAGACAACTTCGAAGACGAGGGACTCCAATGGAATGAGAGTGAGCGATTGTAACTCGGGATGGGGTAGATCGTAGATGAAACTTGGCCATTCGGCTAAGTGTCGGATGGGATTTCCCGACATCAATCGATCATGCCATATGGCAAATGATCGATCCAGTCGATCGTGACTCGACCGTGTTCGAGTCGTTTGTGTCGAAGTCGACCGCCAAGGGTTTGCCGACTGTCGAGATCACCGATGATGGCGATGCATCGACTAATAGCAAGGGTTCGCGAGCGTTGATCGATCGAGTGCTCGCCAAAGACTTGATCGCTGACTCCATCACCGATTGATGGGATAATCAATCAACTGGTGTCGGAGCCGTTGGTTGAAATCCAACATGGAAGAAGCCGTTATTGGGCAATGACTACAGGAGCAGTCGACTGATCGGGGCATCAGTCGACTGCCAGGCGCCCAACGGAAAGAATGAGTTCTTCTCTATAAAATGGGGCCTTTGGACACTTGGGGAGGTTAATGCTTGATCTCTAAACATCCTTCCGAGTGCCCAAACGTTTTCAACTCCTCTTACTAGCTTTTATTTCAATCAAATTGTAAGAGGGAGATTGTAAGAAAGGTTACCTCCACCTTGCTTAGTGCCAAGGAGAGATTAGTGGAAAGCTTTAAGGAGTGATTCACCTTGGAACGAATCGGGTCATGGATTAGCGGCAAGGGCCATGAACCACGTTATGACTTGGTGTTAGCGTTTGTATTCTTGTTGGTTTCTTTGCATTATTTTACTTTAGCTTTTACATTTCCGCTGCGTTAATAGAATTTGTAGACAATCAACGAAGCAATTACCATCATCATACGAAGAGGGCTATTCATCCCCCTCTAGCCGGCCACCTACGTTCCAACAAATAGTATCAGAGCCAAGGAGATTGTCACCGGACTAACTGCCGCAACAAGCACAACATCAAGGATGGCCGGCTCTAACATTCATCCGCCAAAGTTTGAAGAAGAATTCGCTTGGTGGAAAAAGCGAATGGAGGTATTCTTCGAGACCAATTTTGATATAATGCTCACTATGGAAAACGGTTTCGAAGTTCCTAGGGATGAAGAGGGGGAACCACTAGAAAAGTCAAGGTGGACCAAGAAGCAAAGGGAGGAGCACCTTGCAAATTCAAAGGCCAAGCACCACCTCTTCAACGTGCTTCCCCAACAAGAAATAAACCGGATTGGAGAGTGTGCTAGTGCCAAGGAAATGTGGGAGAGATTAATTGAGCTTCATGAAGGCACTTTGGAAGCCAAACTATCAAGAAGAGATGTCCTTCGCTCCCAACTCAACAATATCAAACTTGATAAAGGGGAGAAGGTAACATCTCTACATTCTAGATTTAAAGAAATTCTTAATGGTTTATCTAGTGTAGGTGAAAACCTTTCCAATCGGGATATGGTAATGAAGGCTATAGATACCTTTCCCCGGTCCTCAAAGTGGAGTTCCATGTTGGACTCCTACATATCGAAGAATCTAGAGCTGAGCACCCTAGAAGAATTCTTCTCCACCATGGAGCTGCATGAAACAAGGCTTGAGGGAATTAGTGAAGAACCAAGCATCAAGCCATCAAGGGGAGTGGCACTAGTAGCAAGCAAGGGGAAGAAGAAGGAGACACCACCTTCTTCATCTGATGAAGACTCCTCCTCCTCCTCCATGGATAGCATGGAAGAAGCATACATGGTAAGGAAGGTAATACGTGCTTTGAAAAATTTTAAATTTAACAAATCTAATGATAGGAGGAGAAGGCCAAGGAGGAAGATAATTTGCTACAATTGCCAAGGAAAGGGACACATAAGGGATGATTGTCCCCTCTTAAACAAGAGCAAAGAAGAGAGGAGGAAGAAAGAAGAAAAGACGAAGGGGAGCAAGAAAAAGGAAGAAGAGAAGAAGGCAAAAGAAAAGGGGAAGGCAAAGGAACACAAGGCTACATGGGATGATCCGTCATCCTCATCATCCAAAGAAGACGCCTTCACAAACCTTGCCCTAATGGGGATAGATGACTTGGACTCCACCTCCTTCGAGGAAGAAGAATGAAGCACTAGCGAGGAGGAGAGCTCAAGTGAGGGGGGAGCATCCACATCTTCATCCTCATCATCGGAAGGGGATTTTGTAAGTGAGATAACAAATCTCCCTCCCAAGAAAATTATGTCAATGATTTCTAGCTTAACTAAGGAATTATTTAGGGCTAAAAAGGAAAACAAAAGCATGAAAAATGAAATTAAGGCCCTAGAAGAAAAGCTAGAAAAATCATGCTTAAATATTAATGATAATGTTTCTTCTAGTTTCAATGATGCGTGCTCACATGATAATTACATGCATTGTGATGTGAATGATGCATGCATTGAGGAGAATAGGTCTTTAAGGTAAAAGTTAGACCATTTAACTAAGGCCCTAGAGAAATTTACCATTGGCTCCAACACATTGAACATGATCATAGGGAGCCAAAGGGCAAGCTTCAATAGGAAAGGCCTAGGTTACAAGGGGAAGAAAATTGAAAAGGCCTATCAATGCCTAATTGCTAGGGGTCAAGCCAAAAATAAAACAATTGCTAGAAAATAGATCCCTAAGGAATATTTAGTGAACCCTATAGGAAAGAACATGTTTTGGGTTCCTAAATCCATCCTTAAGGGTTAGGAAAACCCTAGGGTAGTCAACCATAGTGGACTTTATCTATATCATATTATTTAGTTGACTTAGGATGGTGTGGGTTATAAATTTTTAAATAGTGTTGGGTGATGATAATGCATAACCCATAAATTGAATGTTTGAATCATGATTCATGCTCAATTTTATAATTTATAATCATGATATGCAATGATTGATGATTTATGATCATGATTGATAATTCTTGATGCATGTTCATGTTTGGGTTTTTACGATGATACTTAACCATGGATAGAAATGCATGAAATTTTGGTTAAGTACAAATACCTTTAGGAACATCTCACAACCCACTATAAGGCTAACTTGATTGAGAACATAGCAATGGGTGAGATGATAGGATGATACAAATGGTCCACTAATGCTTATGACATTTAGATGGGTCATTAAGTGTATTAATAGAGCAATAATAAACCAATCATGGGGAAAGCATATGTTTAATTCATAGACATATTGCCCAAAGATCATGGTTGGATATTTCATATGTTTTCAAAACCATTCATTACTTTAAAATCTGTGTTTTCATGTTTTGAAACAATCTAAAGCAAAACTAGGGTTAAATTGATACAAACTTGATCAAATACTAGTTATTTTTGAAACTTTTGGATTTTTTGTAAATCATTGAAAATATAAGTAATTTTCATGAAAACTCATTTTTCACTGATAAAGAACTTTAAAAGAAATGTGTTTTCAAAATTTCATAATTTTTCGAATTTTATGGAATTTCTGGTGCATTTCTGAATTTTGGTCTGAAAATTAGAAATTGCTGAAACCAGCGTGCCAGTCGACTGATGTCTGATTCAGTCGACTAGTGGCACTGTTCACAGCATGATTTCAGTGTTTTCAAGTTGTTTTGATGGTTTTTTGACCCTTAGACTTTGATGCCTTGGATTATGACATTATGTTAATGTTTTTTATGGTGTCAAAGGGGGAGAATTGATAGGTTTAAGTTAATCATGCTAAAATGGAAAATTTAGCATGTCTTAAGGGGGAGTTGCATGTTTAAGGGGGATTTTTCATACTCATATTATTTACATGCTTTCTTGCCTTATTTTGTTATTGTTATTTGTTTTACCTAACTTAAACGGATTGCCACACATCAAAAAGGGAGAGATTGTTAGGGCAATCAACCCATGATATGATTTTGATGTTTGTGGCAAAGGGTTTAAGTTAGGTTATTATGATTTTGATATGTGCGTTGGAGTCTTTTAGGACTTAGTAATTCACACATGGAGCATTGGCGAGTTTCACCTCTCATGACTCGGTCTTTGAGTCGGTGAAAGATGCATTGCGGAAGTCGTGCGCTTGGTGCATTCGAGGGACCGTCGGACGAGGAGCATTGGAGTGAAGCCGGAGGAAGTAGACTTCAGCGCGAGATGCGAAGGATGGCACTGCGAAGCCGTGCGCTTGGCGCATCGGAGGGACGTGGCCGAACGAAGACAACTTCGAAGGTGAGGGACTCCAAGGGAATGAGAGTAAGTGATTGTAACTCGGGACGGGGTAGATCGTAGATGAAACTTGGCCATTTGGCTAAGTGTCGGATGGGATTTCTCGACATCAGTCGACTGCCATGACATGGCAGTCGACTGATCCAAGTCGACTGTGACTCGACTGGTGTTCGAGTCAGGTTTGTGTCCTAGTAGTTGACTGCCAAGGGTTGGCAGTCAACTGCCGAGACCATCAATCGACTGATAGCAAGGGTTTCGGGCACAGAATGTTGATCAGTCAAGTGCTCTCTTCTGCCACTCGACTATTGGCTCCATTAGTCGACTGATGTGGGAGTCGTTGGATGAAATCTAACGTGGAAGAAGCCGTTATTGGGCAACGACTACAGGAGCAGTCGACTGATCAGGGCATCAGTCAACTGCCAGGCGTCCAACGAAAAGAATGAGTTCTTCTCTATAAAATGGGGCTTTTGGACACTTGGGGAGGTTAATGCTTGATCTCTAAACATCCTTTCAAGTGCCCAAACATTTTCAACTCCTCTTACTAGCTTTTATTTCAATCATATTGTAAGAGGGAGATTGAAAGAAAGGTTACCTCCACCTTGCTTAGTGCCAAGGAGAGATTAGTGGAAAGCTTTAAGGAGTGATTCACCTTGGAATGAATCGGGTCGTGGATTAGCGACAAGGGTCGTGAATCACGTTACGACTTGATGTTAGCGTTTGTATTCTTGTTGGTTTCTTTGCATTGTTTTACTTTAGCTTTTACATTTCCGCTGCGCTAATAGAATTTGTAGACAATCAATGAAGCAATTACCATCATCGTACGAAGAGGGCTATTCACCCCCCTCTAGTCGGCCACCTACGTTCCAACATAGGGATCTTTACCGTAGCTGAAAACAGGCTGAACAACCTTATTTTTCCCGAAATCAGCCTTGTAGTTGAGTCTCTCAGAAATCAGTCGACTGCCGGGCTCATCAGTCGACTTCCACCAAGGGCAGACGATTGATAACTGAAATTTCCGAATTTCAGTTATCAGAATCGAATTTCAAAAAATCATAAATAATTATACATAATTTGAAAAATCATGAAATTTCATACGTATAATACTTATGACTAATACAATGGGTGAAAATGTTAGAAAAATATTTTACCCATAAAATATCGAAATTGACACAAAGTTCAAAAGTGAAGAAAAACTTCAATGTTTTAGCTCACTTTGTATCAACTTCATCAATGATGATTGCTATCAAAAGATAGACTTCACAAAGGTTTTCTAAAATGTTTTTGAAAACCTATATTGGATCATATTCCTTGGGATCAATGTACATGACTTGTACACTAGCTTTCCCAATGATCCACAAATACAATAAGATGAGTTTAAGTTCATCTAGATGCAAAAACTATGCACCTTGAACTTAACTTATATCCTATCATCTCATATATATCTAGGGTGTATAAAACACACAAAAGTCAATGTGATGTGAGATGTGGGTTTTGTTCATCCTAATCTAGGGTTTCATTCATTTTTCTAAGGCAACCCTACTTGATTCCCTTATAAATGACACTTTAAGTCATGTCATTGTCCTTAAATCAATTTTAATCAAATTTAAATGCATGAATGATCATGGCATAAATGATAGCAAAATTAAGCGTGGTCAATGATCATGATGTCATGGCATATGATATAATCTAAAGACACATGACATTAAACCTGAATCCTAAACATGATCATGACATATTAAATGATTAAAAATAAATATGATGTTATGTCATGTTATATGACAAACAAAGCATGGCACATAAAATGTATATGTATAATAATACCTAAATTTTAATATTTGTTGTCATTTGATATAATTAAGTATATTTTGCCATATTGCCACTAATCTCCCAAGTGTGCTAAAAGTCAAAAATGACACACTATGACCTCTAAACCTAAATTGTGTCAATTTAATTAATTTTTCATAATCCCAAAAATGTATTGGCACATCCTAAAATCTTTTAGTATCACTTGATCAAATTTATTTCCAAGATATCCATAATCTTGAAAATTACCTAAAGTGTCACCTTTACCATGGTTAGGTTAACTACCCCATCCATTTAAGTTGGCACACCTAAACCCATCTAGCGTGAATCGATAACGCTCTTAGGAACCCAAAATTTATTTGAGCTCCTTGGGTTAACTAGGTATTCCTTAGGGATAACCTCCTTAAATACCCTCTTAATGACCCTTCTTGGCTTGTTAGCCTTGGTCATTGTGGTCTTGCCATGGTTAACTCTATGGGTGACTCCCCTTGTAACCTTATTAGTGGCCACCCTAGGTTTCTTCAAAACCCTAGCCACTAGGCACCTACCTTGGTCAACCTTAGGGATGACTTCCCTATTGACCTTGGTCTTCCTAGGCCTAGATTTAGTTCCATAATCAAATGGAACATTATGATAAGTTTCCTTGGGCTTAGGTTTGTGACCCAAACCTTTCTTGCCCTTGGTTGACTCTTGTCTCCTATGCCCTAGGTTTTGACTTTGACTTCTAGACCCTAGAGTTTGACCATTTGACCTTTGCATTTGATTTGTTATTTTTGCAAGGGTCTTTTCAAGTTTCTCAAGCCTTGACCTCAAGGCTTGATTTTCCAACTCTAATTGCCCAATTTTTGAATCTTGATTTAATCTTTGGTCATTGTTCTTTCTAGGCATATGCCTAGTCCATTTGGGGTTAAAACCTAGGTGGTCCTCAATTCTCTTAATGCTTGCCCTAGGTAGGATAGGTCTAGAGTTGTTTAATCTAGGTTTGGCCTTAGATAAGATATTTTTAGGGACATTAGTCCCAAATTTCTCCCTATTTGAAAAATTAACACTCTTAGCACCTAGACAAAAATATTTATTATTTCTAGCATGCTTTTCATTTACAATAGCAAGATTGTTAAAATTATTCCTAGCATGCTTTTTAACATTTAAATTAGAACTAGAAGGTGCATTAAAATATACCTTAGGGTTAGCCTTAGCTCCCCCTACTTGTGATGCTTTTTTTTGGGTCTTTTTGCTCCTCCTAGGGCATTGACTCCTATAATACCCCGGTAGCTGGCATTTGAAGAAAATCACGTGCTCCTTGCTCTTCTTGGTGGGGACTCCGGCTTCATTTGACTTTTCTTGTCTTTTAGGCACCGGTGGAGTCTTCTTTACTCTTTTCGGGCACTTACTCTTATAGTGCTCAGATTCCCTACACTCAAGGCATATTATATGGTTTTTATTTTTAATCAACATGCTCGAGTTACCTAGATCCATGGTTGAAGCCTCTTGAGCTTGCTCTTCCTCTAGACCGGATGTAAATGTCTCCTCTTGAGGTTGCTCCGGTGTGGAAATTCTCTCCTCCCCCTCAATCCTAGAGGTGGAGGATTCTTCCACCTCTTCCAATTCCTCTCCCACCGATATGGAAGTTGACTCCTCCTCAACTTCCGAATCCTCACTTACTTGTGAGGATGAGGATTCATCTTCGGCCTCCTCTTCTTGAGCCGGCGATGGGTCTTCATGAACCGGTAATGAGTCTTCATGGAGCTTTGCCACTTGGCTCCATAGCTCCTTGGCATCTATATAATTACCTAACATACACAAGATATTGTTAGGTATTAAATCAATAAAAAAATTTCATTACCTTATCATTTTTCTCGAAGGCTTGAACTTGCTCTTCGGTCCATCTCTTTTTCTTGAGGAATCCTCCCTTGGGTCCTCTTGGATATTGGAATCCTTCCATTAGGATGGACCACTCCTCAAGGTCCCTCATCATCAAGAAATCTTCAATTCTTGTCTTCCATTGCCTAAACCCTTCTTGTCCATAGAAGGCATATGGAATTCGGGTGTTGATGTCCCAACCCAATTGTTCTTCAACTTCCATCTTTCCCTCTAGCGTCTTTGCTCCCGACGGTTAGTTCGTAGAAGAGTCCCGGGCTCTAATACCAATTGTTGAGGATTCGATGACTGCTAGAGGGGGGGTGAATAGTGCATTTTTGCTGCTCGATAGAGTTCATTCTATGTTCGTCTACAAATCTCATTAGCGCAGTGGAATATGTATACTAGCAATAACAAAAACTAAGACAAACACAAGTACGCAAGGATGTAATGTGGTTCGGAACCGAAAGGTTCCTACTCCATAGATCGAGCTCTAAAGAGCTCTAGCGATGCCATAAACACCACTAAACAATAAACTCCTTCTCAACAACACGTTGGAGGCGGAGAAACCTCTTACAAGTGATTACAAAAGCAAAACATGAAAATACAAGCAAAATACAAAGAAATGTAAAGAGCACTTTACAATCTAGGGTTTTTGAGTGCTTTCTTGGATGAGCTTGAAGGTCCCTGAAATACACCTGCAATTCACCTTCAAATCGCCTCGCCAAAGTTCCCAAAGAATCAAAGCCGGAATCTCCATGAACAACTTCCTTTTAACCTGCTTCGGGCTAGATTTCCGCCTGGAAATCGACTTCCATAAGGCCCCAGTCGACTGCCAACACTATTATTGTGAGACAATGACTCGATCCACGCTGGAAAGACTCCAACGGTACTCCCATTAGTTGATTGCTAGCGCTCGTAGCCGACTGCCCAGTCGGCTACGGAGCGTTCTGTGCTCGCGGCCGAACCATCAGTCGACTGTCGTCCATGGTAGTCGACTGATCAGCCCATCAGTCGACTGCTCCAATGAGCAGTCGACTGCCAGAGCCTTTTCATCCCCTAAACGACAGTTGAACTCTAGTCGACTCACGACAGTCGAATCGACCATATTGCCAGTCGACTGCCAACCTCAAACATGAGGTTTTAACCTCAAGTATGGTGTCCCTATACTTGCTAGACCACCCTTAGCCTAGACCTAAGCCTTCAAGCCACCTCCGTCAGCCTCACGCCTATCGGATCCCTCCAAGTCATCCATGACTTGTTCATCCATACGCTAGCCTTTAGGTGCTTCCATCGACTATGTCATGCTAATGGTGTCTACATCGCTAAGGCACATTGGACTTACGCTGCCAAGACTCCGCTTGGACTTTACGCCGCCAACCATTGGACTTATGCTGCCAAGACTCCCGCTTGGACTTTACGCTGCCAATATCAAATCCCTTGGACTTCACAAATGCCAAGACTCAAGCTTGGACTTTCCCTTGCCAACCCATGTTGGACTTTCCATGCCAAGACCCATGCTTGGACTTTTCCTTGCCAAGACCCATGCTTGGACTTTACATGCTAAGTACTCAAGATTTGGACTTTCCATGACATGGTCAACTCCAGTCAACCATCAAAATCCCCCTCAAGTCAAACTCAAGTCCGATCAATCATGACCCGGGTTGATTGCACCAACAATCTCCCCAAAATATTATCAGACATCAATGTTAAATATCAATGTCAAACCTTCATGTCAAATATCAAAACATCACTCGAGTCAAACTCGAGTTCGGTCAATCGTGACCTGGGTCGATTGCACCAACACTTGCTGGTGGCAGTGGATTATTTCTCTAAATGTATGGAGGTAGAACCATTGTCTAAAATTATGGAAGGGTCGTAATATAGTTCTAATGGAGAAACATTGTTTATCGGTATGGGATACCTAGTAAATTGGTAAGTGATAACAGGCGACAATTTCAAGGGCGACAGATTCAGGAGTGGTGTCGTAGCCTCCGGATCCAATAAGCTATCACCTTGGTTGCTCACCCTCAAGCCAATAGCCAAGTGGAGGTGACCAATTGAATTCTAATACACAGGTTGAAGACCAGGTTTGGGGTTGCACGGGGAAATTGGGTGGATGAACTCCCAGGGATCCTTTGGGCGTACCGCACAACAACCCATTCCTCGACGGGTGAGACACCCTTTAGTTAGTGTATGCGATGGAGGTCATCATCCTAGCTGAAGTACTGGTTGATAGCGCGCGAGTGCACATGTACGACTCTAATAACAATAGCATGTTGAGGGGTACCAAGCTAGATTTCATTGAACAAAGGCGAGAGCACGCTGGGAAACATGTTGAATCCTACCAAAAAAGGATTCAGTGGGCCTTCAACAAACAAGTGAAGCCCCGAGCCTTCCAAGTGGGAGACTTGGTATTATGCAAAGAAAATCCTGTGGGTGACATTCTAAAGTTAGCACCTAAGTGGAAAGGCCCCTACACCGTCATTCGGTGAGTGGCAGGAATGGCTTACTACCTAAGGGATGCTGAGGGAAAGAACTACCGAGACCCTAGAACATTTTACACATGCGGCGGTTTATTGTTAAACAATGAAAAACTTTTAGTTGAGGCATATGTAACCTTTATCCTACATTTAATAAAGTTACGGGAAATTTTGGAAGATAGATGACCGACAAGAAACAGAGATAAACGGGGTAGACCACCATTTGGAATCATGAAAAAGGGGTGGAATAACTGCTAGAACCGTTGCAAAAAATCTCCCCTTCGTGCTCCTTATAAAGCTGTAACTCGGGTTGATTTTCGCCTAGCAATCGACTGCCCATACCTAGAAGTCGACTACTCCTGTAGCTGTTATCTCACAATGGCTTAATCCACGCTGGAAAAACTCCAACGGATAGCTCATCAGTCGACTGTCAAATCCTAGTAGTCGATTATTGGCCCATCAATCGACTTCCCAGTCGACTACGTAACTTTCTGTGCTCGTGGCTGCAAACAACAGTCGACTGCCATGAAGGGCAGCCTACTGTGTAGGATCGAGATGCTCCGAGAGAGGGAGGTGAATCTCGAAAGTTATAATTTTCTTTTAAAAATTTAAAGCTTATTTATATATTTTTGAAATATTTAAAGAGTATGCAACGGAAATGAAATGAAATAGAGACAACTTCTTTAACTTGGTTCATAACCCTAACTGGGTTGCTACTCCAAGGCCCGTAGCTCTTTCGAGAGCTAACTCGATGGGCAATCACTATATACCCTTCGACTTGAGAACTCTCGACTTTAGAGGAATTCACTTTTTACAAATAATAAGAGATAGGTAACACTCTACCTTCTCTTTTGAAATTAAGTACACAAAGCGAAAATAAATACAAACAAAATTAGAGCTAAGTTATACCGACACTAATTGAAATATGGAGGAAGGCACGGAGTGTCGAATGTGCGTCTTTGCAAGGAGTTGAAGCTCTAGTGGACGAGAATGAATTTTTGCAGTACTTCGATGTAGTAGTAGTGTTCTAGTCAGAGTTGGTCGAGCACTTGTTTTATAAATCTTTTCCAGTCAACTGGAATGCTCTCCAGTCGACTTCACATCAGCCCGTCAATATGGAACTTCTCGTCTTCCAGTCGACTCCAGGTCACCTGGCTCCGCATCGGGAAGTTTGGCTCTCCAGTCAACTGAACCTCGCCCAGTCGACTGAAACTCTTTCCATCTGTGATACCAGATCTTCGATCGATCACCAGTTAATCCTGCCAAGTGTGCATCCAGTCGACTGAACTAAACCGAGTCGACTGAACTTCAGTCGACTGAAATCCATTCAGTCGACTGATCCCTGCAAAATGAGATTAGCACACATAGATAATACAACATAGAATAGCAGCAGTAATACTGCTCAATCTCGACTTCTAAGTCCCACACAGACTATTCATCGGATCGATACCTAGCTTTATCCCCTACAAAGGACTCGGCCTCACCTCTCCACTCGAGGCTTACCTGCCGACTACCTATCAGACTTACCATTCTTGACATCCAATCTGACCCACTAGGGCTTCCACTAGCTGTCCGATCTACCTGACCCAGCTGGACTTTTTGTCGATTGTCTGGTCTCCTGACCCAACCGGTCTTCATGCCAAATGTCTAGTCCACACGACCCATCTGGACTTCATGTCTGGTGTCCGGTCCTCCTGATCTGTCAAGTCATCTGCCTAGTATCCGGTTAACACGACCTACTAGGACTTCCTATTAAGTCTGTACACTTAACACTGATATTAGAACACAAGTAAGTCCTAACTTTAACTATGGTTCATACATCAAAACCAAGGAGTGATGCTCTCTACATCAACAATCTCTCCCTTTTTGATATATAACAACATATTAGTTAAAGTTAGGAGAATCAAAATGGAATATCCAATTAAAGCATATATCAGAAATGCATTGAGTTAAAGATGTATGTGCATGAAATGCTCATATGCATAAAGAACTTTAAATCTCCCTCTTTTAAGTCTCTTCTCTCTAACTTTAAATCTCCTCTCTCCTCCTTTGGCATACATCAAAATCGACTTTAACTTCGAAATGCCATAAGATGAGAATTAAAGCTTTCAATCTATAGATCAAGCTCTAACAAAAATGCTTAAGTTTTGAAAATAATTTATCAATACTCCCCTTAAATAAAATTTTCTTTTAAAAATGGGATCTCTCCCTAGAATTTATCAATGCTTCCCTTGAAATTTCAAAAATATTTGAAACTCCACCTTAAAATTCTTTAAAGGTCTAGTTTTCAAAAATTACCCTCAATAATATATATATATATATATATATATATATATATATATATATATATATATATATATATATATATATATATATATATATATATATATATATATATATATATATATATATATATATATATATATATATATATATATATATATATATATATATATATATATATATATATATATATCTTCCGATCCATCGCGCCCATCCTTAGAGGAAATGCAGTGCACTCATGCGACCCTCGCCGTTACCACCTGCCGTCCGGCCGCCTCTGGCCGCCGAAGAGTGCGTTAGGCGCACCTCGTCGGGTCCGGACGAGATCGGCTTCCGACCACATTCGGCCGGAAGCCGACGCAAATCACCACAATTTGGTGAATCGTGGTCGATAGTGGCGCGCCCTTTCGATCTGCGATTTGGATAGCACGCAGTCGAGAAAGGACCGTCAGTGACGGCGGTCCTTTCCCGACCGGTTTTCAACCGTGATTCTGTCACGATTCGGCCGAATCGCGACCGATTTGCGTCGACTTCCGGCCGGAAGCCGATCCCGTCCGGACCGCCGGCGAGGTGCGCTTCCAACACACCCGGTCCGACGCCCGGAGGTGGCGAACGGCGGCGGGTGGTAGTGGCGGAGTGTCGACGCGAGTCACATGCATTTCACAATCGCGGTGATCGAGCGAGTGCGGCAGCGTCGCGGACAGACAGATGGATCGGTCAGAGGACATCAAATCTCTCTCTCTCTCTCTCTCTCTCTCTCTCTCTCTCTCTCTTTATATATATATATATATATATATATATATATATATATATATATTTTAAATTTTCAAAAATTCTTACTCCCCCTCAATAAAAATATTTTTCAAATTCTAAAATTTTTCATTTTTTAAAATTTTAAAATTTTTTAACTCCCCCTCAATAAAAATATTTTTCAAATTCTAAAATTTTTCATTTTTTAAAATTTCAAAATTTTCTAACTCCCCGTCAATAAAAACATTTTTCAAATTTTATTTTTTTTAAATTTCAAAATTTTCTAACTCCCCCTAAATAAAAATATTTTCCAAATTCTAAAATTTTTAATATTTTAAAATTTCAAAATTTTCTAACTCTCCTTCAATAAAAATATTTTTGAAATTCTAAACTTTTTCATTTTTTTTAATATAATATTACTTTTCAAAATAAATTTTGAGTAATGAACATGAAAACATCCTAGTCTGCCAAGCATAATCCAAATCACAACCAAGATTTAAAAGTTATCAAATTTATTAATTAAGTTCAACTAGTAACAACTAGCATAACATTCCTAGTCAAAAGAGGAAGGTGGAGGTGCTAAGTCCCACACTTCATTTATATCGAATTGCGCTAGTTCTTCATGCATAGCTATTATCCAGTCAGTGTCGGGAAAGGCCTCATCTATTGATTTTGGTTCTATTTTTGATATTAATGCAATTTGACTCAAGTTTCTTAGGGTTGATCTAGTTTGAACTCCTAAAGTTTGATTTCCTCTGAAAAGGTACATATATAGAATAAAGACGCTTCATGGGGGGAATGCCCCAATCCACGTATCACAAAACAGGACTTACTTCCATTCTTACATGCCTTCCAAATCACATCAACCGATCCAACCAACCCCACGCAGGAGGTTCCCATCCTGATCTATCAAAATACATCTAATAATCTGCCCCTATCATCCATCCCTTCAAAACATATCCCATCCTTCTTACAATCACCAACTCCACTAACACAAGCATTACATATTCAAGAAAACATGCTCAAACAACAAGAAAACACAACAAGAACGCCCAATCCAGCTCCTATCTTTGCCGCTAGTCCTTTATCCTCTTTGCTCCAATGGGTCTGCAAACCTATGAACATGGATTTGAACCTTCCGAAATGCTCCTTCAATGTTGTAACGTACCCCCTCATGCTTGCATTTGTTCCGGGCTGCCCATATATGATAAATCCCACATGAGATGCCTAGATATCTTGCTTTCACTTTCTTTCCACCCCCTTTGTACCTTCTTTTTGCACCGGCCAGCAAGTCTTCCAACTTTTCAAACCTAAATTTGATAGCCAACCATTCTTTTATCCGCTCCCATAGACCATAAGCAAATGGGCATTTAAAGAATAAGTGGTCCATGGTTTCCTCCTCACTTCTACACACCGGGCACATCTTGTTTGCTTCATAATCCATTCAATCCGCCGTGCGAAGTTTCCTATGTGCAAGAAGTCACATAATAAAGCGATGCTTTGGCATAATTTCCATCCTCCATAGCTCTGGCACCCAGGGAGGTTTTTTAGCAGCCCCTTGAAAGAAGTCATACGCCTTAGCCACCCCTTTCTTTTCCATAACAAACCAATCCATAAACATCATGTTCGCTTCCCCCACTCCTCTTGATTGTTGCTTTATTTCTTCTTTTATTTCCAGCATCCTCTTGATCAATGGAGGATCCGAAACTTTTGCCGTCCAATCCCAAAAATCAGCCCTCCCTTCATAGTGATGCTTTACCCATTTGACCCAAAGCGTATCCATACCGGCTTTAATGTCCCATAACACTTTAGTAAGCAAAGCCTTGTTCCATATAAGCAAATTCTGAAGCCCATACCCTCCATTCTCCTTTGGCATGAATATAGTGTCCCAAGCTATTGGCGGATACTTTGAATCCCAAACAAACTCCCGACATATGCCTTTTATCTTGTCAATCACTCCAACCGGTATTGAAAGCATTGATAACCAAAAACATTCCATACCTTGAAGAACCGTCTTTACAAGCTCCAACCTTCCCGCATAAGACAATGATCTCTTTGGCCATATGCTCATTCTCCTTGTTATTGCATCCAAGAGAGGCCCATAATTAGCAATTCGCAGCTTCTCCGCCGCCATAGGAATACCCAAATATCTAAAGGGAAACACCCCTTCTTGGAAGCCCAGAATTCTCAACAAATCCCCTTTTGTTTGATCATCTACACCCGCCATATAGAGCTGTGATTTTATAGGATTGGCTCTCAAACCCGCCTCCTTTCCAAACCGCTCCAAGCAGCCCGCCAGCATCTTTACCGAAGTCTCATCCGCCCTTGCAAATAGCATTAGATCATCCGCATATATAAGGTGGGTAATGCCCACCTCCTTGCACCATGGATGATGATGATACGATGGAAGCGCCGAAATATCCTTTAACCTTCTTGACAGCACCTAAAGTTTAATTTCCTAATACTTGTTCAAGAGGATGGTTAGGATTAATTCTAAATGTCTTTAAGTTTTCTTCACATTGGGTTTGTTCCTCTTCATCATGTGTAATTTCATTTAGCTCATTTTGATTATTTTTTAATGTGTTTATTTGATTATTGGTAATTTCCTCTTCATCAAATTTTACATTAGTTATTTCTTCAATTTTTAGAGTTTTCTTATTATAAATTTTATAGGCCCTACTAGTGGTCAAATATCCAAGAAATATCCCTCCATCGGTTTTTGAAGAGAATTTTTCGAGATGGTCTTTTGTATTTAAGATAAATACTTTGCATCCAAATACTTTTAGATATTTTATTGAAGGTATTTTATTATTAAAAATTTCATAAGTTGTTTTATTATGTAATTTATTAATTATTACTCTATTTTGCACATAACATCTAGTGTTTATAGCTTCGGCCCATAGGTATCTAGGTAAGTTATATTCATTTAACATTGACCTAGCAGCTTCTTGTAGGGTTCTATTTTTTATTTCTACTATTCCATTTTGTTGGGGTGTTCTAGGGCATGAATATTCATGGTGATATCTATTTTCTAGACACATTTTTGTAAATTTTTCATTTTTAAATTCTCCTCCATTATCACTTCGTATTCTTTTTATCTTAAGGTCTTTTTCGTTTTCTATTTGTTTACTAAAGTTTTTAAATACTTCAGATGTTTCATCTTTTTTTTTTAGGAATTTTATCCATGTAAACCTAGACTAATCGTCTATTATCACTAAACAATATAAATTTCCACTTAGTGATTTTATCCCATGTGAATCGAACAAGTCTAAGTGAATTAACTCAAGTATTGAACTTGTTCGACCTTGATTAGTTAATTTATGTTGAGACTTAGTTTGTTTTCCTTGTTGGCAAGCATTACAAACTTTGTTTTCAATATTTTTAAGTTTGGGCTAACCTCTAACTAAGTTAGTTTCACTTAACTTCATTATATTCCTAAAGTTGATGTGAGCAAGTCGTCTATGCCACAACCAACTTTCCTCTTGTTGTGTCATATGACACTTAATTGAGAATCTTTCTAAATTTATTGAATATATATATTTATTCCTAACCTCCTTAAGTAATATTTTTTTGAGTTTTCAATATTGTTAATCAAACATTCATTCGATAAAAATTTCACTTCATACCCAGCATCACATAACTGACTTATACTAAGCAAGTTAAATTTGAAATTCTCTACAATAAAATTTGACTCTAATTCAATGTTACTTGATCCAATTACCTTAAGTTTGTCGTTGTTTCCAAAGGCGACTGAACCTAGATTCTTGTAGCTTAATTCCGAGAACTTTTGACTATCTCCAGTCATATGTCTAGAGCAGCCACTATTCAGAATCCATTGGTCCATTCTGGAGTCCTACATGAATTAAAATTTTTTAAGATAATTCACACCTTTAGTAAGATGAATTATCTTGAATTGATTTGTGTTGTAAGTTTGTTTAGTTTAACTTAAGTTGAGTTTAGTTTAAGTATATTTATTAAGTTAGGTTTAGTTAAAGTAAGTTTGTTTAGCTTAAATTTGTTAAGTTATGTAAATTGTATTAAGCTTGATTAAATTCTAAATCATCTCACCCAAGCTGGATTTTCAATATACGTTACTCCTATGAGTTTTGTGAGATGAGTGTTTCTTTTTATCTTAATTAAATTTAATGAGCATTTTCAAAGTTTTTAAACTTGTGTTAGATTCAAGCTTAGCTTGAGCTAGTCAAGTAGAATTTTCCATCATTGACTTCCAGGTCATGTCAAGGCACATGCCCTTCTTGGATATCAGAGCAACGACCACTTCCTAAACAAAGTCAATGAAGGAATCAAGTACTTGACTCACTTTGGACTAAGCCTTGATCTAACTAGTCAAAGACTTAGTGAGTTAGCTTCGGTCAATTTCACTCGACTTAGTGCACCAAGTCATGCTGAGGCACATGACCCTCTTGGATATCGGAGCAACGACCACTTCCTAGACATGCACTTCGAAGAGCTTTTCTAACGTACTATCAGTTCATTTCGTCTTAGTACTAGGTTGTTCAGGTTTAAACTACTTTGCTTCCTATCTAGTCCATTCTAAATTAAGCAAGTAAAAGAAACTAAAGCATGCAAGAGTTTAACTAAACAAGGAAACAAGCAAAGTGTTAGCTCCCCCTAAGTGATAGCTAGGTTGAGTTTTGCTCACTAAGTGAACTTGACTCTTGGGAACCCAAAATTGATTTGGTCCAACTTGGTTGACTAACCTAGACTTAGGAACCCATGCTTGGACTCGATTCTTAGCATTTTAGCTAAATAATGACATGTATGATTTATAGGAGGATTTAGCTTTGTGTCCGAGTCCGGACTTGTTGTACACGGCTCGCTGAGATCCAAGCATCATGTTGAGATACTTGGAGCCCGAAGTGAACCTTTCCAACGATCCGATTTGATCTTCTACTTGCCTTTTTAGGACCAAGTTCTCTTCCTTAAGCTTCGCAACTTGAGTTGAGTCTCTATCCTTAGTTTGGCAAGTCAAAGTCTCCGAGTTGACTTGCTCCTTAAGTACTTGGACTTCCTTAAGTAGCGAGTCGACTCGATTCTCAGACTTAGCTAACTTCCTACCTAGGCATGCAATTATACTGTACAACTTATCTTCTAAGGGAGAAGTTACCTCGTCTAGTCCTTTGGAAACGGATGTGGATCCGTGGCTTCTCTCGGACACGGAATCAGACTCGTACTTGGAATTTGATTCGGCTCTGGAGCTTGATTCAACCATGAACACCACGAAGCTTCTCTTCGTCTCTTCTGCGTTCGACTCTTCCGAGGACAATTCGTCCCAAGTTGCCTTAAGTGCTTTCTTCTTCTTTTCCTTTTTCGAGTTTTATTCCTTGTTTAGATTCATGCACTCCAACTTGTAATGTCCTTTTCCGTTGCACTCGTAGCATGTCACTTTTGATCGAGGTCTCGGCTTATTGTCGATGACTTTCTTGGCATCCTTCTTCATAAATCTTTTTCTCCGGTTGAACATCTTACATACCATGTTTACAATTTCATCTTCTTCGTTTGGGTCTAACTCTGACTCGTCTTCGGACTCACTTCCCACTTTTCTTTCCTTTTTGGTCGAACCTACCACTAAAGCAATACCATTATCGGTTTGACCCGAGTTAGCTTGTTCGTGTAGTTCAAATTCACAAAATAATTCGTCTAGTCTAATTGTGGAAAGATCCCTAGAAACCTTATAGGCATCGACAATGGATGTCCATAAGGTGTTCCTAGGGAATGCCTTAAGTGTATATCTAATTACATTCCTATTTTCTATTTGGTGTCCTATTAAATGTAAACCATTTAAAATGTCTTTTATTCTCGTATGAAGTTGACTAGCATTTTCATTTTCGTTCATTTTACAATTAATAGTTTATTAAGTAACATGTCCCGTTTAGCTATCCTAGTGTCATTTGAACCTTCATATAATTTGATTAATTTGTCCCATAATTCCTTAGAGTTTTCGCATGGACCCACCCTATTGAGCTCTTCTTTGGTAAGTCTGCATTGCAAGGTGTTAAGCGTCTTGTAATCGACTTGAGCCCGTTTCCTAACGTTCACGGTCCATTTCTCCGGTTCTAACAACTCACCCGAATCGTCTACTAGTGAGACAAAACCTTTCCTAATCGAAAACCAGACCTCTAGGTCATTTTTCATGTAGCACTCCATTCATCTTTTCCAATAGGAAAAGTCCTCTCCGTTGAAGAGAGGAGGATGAACAGTGTTACACTCTTCTAAGTGCGACATTATTAAATTTTATTTAATTTAATTAAAATTCAGAATTATTCCTAGAGTTAAAAAAATTCTAAATGCAATAATTAATAAAAAAAAATTTAAGTGAAAAAATTAAATAAAATTGTTCTAAATGTAGAAAATTAAATAGAATATTTTTTAAATGCAGAATATTAATGAAATATTTTCTAAATGCAGAATATTAAATAAAATATTTCCTAAATGGAGAAAATTAATGAAATATTTTCTAAATGCAGAATATTAAATAAAATATTTCCTAAATATAGAAAATTAATAAAATATTTTCTAAAATGAAAAATATTAAATAAAATATTTCTTAAATGCAGAAAATTAATGAAATATTTTCTAAATGCAGAATATTAAATAAAATATTTCTTAAATGCAGAATATTAAATAAAATATTTTCCACCTCGGCCCTTAACAGACAAGCTTGGCACACCGCCAGTTCGGCGGTCAAGGAATAGTTCTTGCTACGCATCTCCTCTTGTCCTTGATGATCCGCCAGTAGGGACCCAACTTTTCTTTATGCTTCTACCTTTACCGCTTCAGCCCTATGAAGGTTACCTCGACATTGAGTTAGTTCAAAGACCAAAGAGTTATTCTGGCAGTGTATCTCTTCTTGACCTTGCAGCTTACCAATCGCTGATTCGGCACATCGCCTGTGCTCATCTCTGCTAGCTTGCAATTCAGGCATCTGTTTCTTTAGATCATTGTAAGTCCGAAGCAAAGCTTCCCCATCTGTCGTTAAAGCAGCTTCTTGTTGAGATGACTCAGATAACTGTTGAGCCATCTTGTGCAAGCGAGCCTAAGACGCCTCCTGACGGGCCTCCTATCGAGACTAATAGTCTTCCAATCGAAGAACTTATTCATCACAATCATTAGCCATCTGAATGGATAGAAACAAATGAGGGGTAGGGGGTCAGGATTTGTATGAGAAAAATTATAGAAGAGGGGTTAACTAACCCAAATAACTCCATGACATATGCGCTCCAAAGGGGCTTGTAGCCCTGTCTGAGCTAACAAGTGTACCTCCTCCAAGGAGTGGGCATGAACGGTGGGGCGGAAGGAAGCCACCTGAGGATCCTTGAATAAAGATGCCAGAGGCATTTCTGTTGAAGGTCGTACAGAAACTGGGGAGGCTAGCTCCAAGGGAGGAGAACTTGAAGGACCAACAGGGTCTCCCATCGATAGGATAGAAGGGTTTGGATTACAAGGAACTATGGTTGTCACGCCCCGAGAGGGGTACTTGTCCGACAAAAATCGGACAACACCTCCCCTGTACTGCGGATAATTGAAACCTATATACAAGGCCCACATGGCCCACTATACATTGGCCAACATGGCCGAAACATAAAACACACCACACAAAGAATATATGGGCCTCAGGCCAACAACCAAAGTAAATAAAAAGTCTACAACATCTAGTCTTACCTCTTCTGCCATCTGAGCAGGAATACACAACCAAAACAAATTGAATAAAAGTCCATAAGAACATATCGAGTACCACCAAAACATCCACGAGTATATAACCAAAACACAAGTCCTACACATGTCTTCTAGTCAATATAACCAAAACCATAAGACCAAAAACAAAACCCTTACGATGAGGGGGATTGACAGTTGGACTCTCCTAACAGTGTCAACCTGAAATAGATGTAAAACAACGGGGTAAGTTCAACGAACTCAGCAGGTATCAAGTTGACATGCATAGTAAGATATATCTAACAATAATAATCATTCCAGTACAATCTCCTAATCAATAATAGGAAATGTAAGGAAGAAATGTGGAAAGACTGTACTTACCTGAATCTCCTATCTTGGGATAGGAGTGTGAGCCATACTAGCAGAAATAAGGTCGTCAGACCAAATACATGATGTATCCTGTATGCATGTCAATCATATGCAACAACCAAGGCAGCAACCAAAATGCAGCAAACACAAACAAATGCAATCCATGCAATATGCATGCGATGCAAATGACATGGTCACCCCTGACGCCAGTCAGCCGCCTCACACGCGATGGTGAGGCCGAGTGGGTAGGGCTATGACAACTGTGCATTCTGTCATCACTGCTCCTGAGTGACCGAGTGGACAGGATGCTGTCGGAGTACACCTATCCTCCTACCCCAAACAGAGTGGGGGAGTAAAGCTCTCATCTCCCAGTGTCATAGACCAGAGGAGGGATCCCTGCCCGCTACCACGCTGCCTCATCGCTACCCATGAGCAGACCAACGGAGCCTGACAGAGCTACTGTACACACCCTCCTGATGTACCACTAACCCATGAGTGGCTGTGTGTGCAGATCATGTAACTGGCTGTGGGCTCAACTACAAAGAAACCCCGACCAGCCAGCATGCAATCATGCAAAATAGTGCATGACACTAAAGCATGTAACACCAACCAAAATATGTCTCCAAATAATATGCACAAAAAAGATGAGTACATATCAATGACCTAGGTATACAGGGAAGGTATATCTAAAAGCTAATCAAGTACATGTCACAACTCCCAAAATAAGTACACATGGCAGGTATCAAGATAATATCGACTAAGATAGAAATGCATGTATCAGGTATGGCACAGTGACATACAAAGGCAGATAAGACATAAAAATTACTGCGAGCTATAGCCAACTAAGCATATCAACATGACAATATCTAAAAGATAAGTCAAAGTACCCGCCTGCTAAAATGCTCGAAATAATGCAATCTTCACACTCGTGGACCTGTCTCGTGACCGAAACCTACATAAAACATAACTATTATTTAGCACTAAGATACGATCCCCCGTCAAATCGAATCCTAAGCCGATTTCGAACATAAACCAATTAACCCATTCACAGTGGATCTACTGCTCACCCACAATCACACGACAGCTAACCCAAGCTTCAACCCAGTCTTTTTCACAGCCCCTTCACAGTCAATCTAGTCTTCTCCTCTCACTCACCGCTACCCACAATCGTACAAACCTTCAATTTACAGCCCGTAATCACCAAAACTATGACTCACAGTCATGCATAGTCAGCGCTCCTTGCTCTCAGGCGTACAACCATTCATAGCTCACTCACACAGCACCTCACGGTCAACCCAAAATTAACAAGGGAAGAAGGAGATGGATCATGCTTACCAGCGCTAGCAAAACTTCACCGGGAACCAATCCTTCCCCCAAATCTGTCCTGTTTGCCGGAGCAAAGATCTCGGCTGCCCTAAATCATCAACTACCGTGACCACTGGCAATCCTTCAATCACACACTCACCATCGGCTCGACTGTGGAGATCGGCGAGGCTGCTCCTCGCTGCCGCTTGCAGAGAAGAAGGAGAAGACGACTCGGCAAAGATTGCATCCCCAAATCTGAGCCAGGCGCAGACACTGTCGTCGCAAACTCCCAGTCACGTGCTTGCCGTCGGCTCGTCCGTGGCCACCGGCGAGGAGGCTTGTCGTCGCTTGCCGAGGGGATGAAGTTGACTGAGAATCAGAGCGATGGTGCGGGGAGAAAGTGTAGTGGGAGAAGGAGAAACTGGGACGGCGTCGCGTGGGAACAGATCGTGAGAGAAGAGATGTGGTTGCGAGAGAGAAATCGTCAATGTGGCGCATGAGAAACCGAGAGGAAGGAAAAAAAATCGTGATCGGGAAACTAAACTTAGGTTTAGGTATTTTAAACTTTAGGTTAATGCCACCTATTAACTCCCTTAAATAGGTTCTAACAAAGTCTATTTATTTTATCCCCGTAAATTATCTCTTACAAGCTCCGTTTAATTCCTGAAAAATTCCCAGGATTATTTTTCCTAATTTTTGGCCATTTAATTTAGTATTTTAAATTTCTGTATTTAACATTCTCCCCCACCAATAAAAATTTGGTCCCCAAATTTCCCACTCAAATGCATAATGAGTAAGAGAAACCACAAGTACTAAAAATATATCTCACATACCTTAAGCAAACAGGTGGGGAGATTGAGCTCTGATCTTTTCCTCAAGCTCCCAAGTAGCCTCCTCATTGGTGTGGTGACTCCACCCGACTTTAACAAGTCGCATAGTCTTATTCCGCAACTGTTGTTCTTTGTGATCCAGAATCCATACCGGAACCTCTTCGTAAGTAGCATCAGGTTGAATGGAACCCGACACATCTGACAGAATATGTGTAGAGTTTGGCACATACTTCCTCAGCATGGACACATGAAACACATCATGGACACCAGCCAAGGACGGTGGTAGTGCTAGGCAATAAGCGACTGCTCCGATCCTCTCCAAAATCTCGAAAGGCCCAATGTACCTTGGAGCTAACTTACCACGGAGGCCAAATCTCTTCACCCCTTTCATGGGTGAGACTCGCAGGAATACATGGTCACCAATAGAGAACTCCAGAGGTCTCCGTCTTCGATCGGCATGACTCTTCTGACAATCCTGTGCCTCTTCCATCCTCGTCTGATAATACGGACTAACTCTGCCTCATGTTCAGCTTTATGGGGTCCTAGCAACTGGGCCTCCCCAACCTCCTCCCAGAGGGTGGGTATCCGACACTGTCTACTATACAATGCTTTAAATGGTGTCATTTGGATATTCGAATGATAAATGTTGTTGTAGGCGAATTCCACTAAGGGCAAGTGGTTCTCCCAGCTGCCCCTGAAATCCATAATGATATCCTTCCACTTCCATTCCGGAATCGGAATTTTCTGAAGCATCTCTTCCTTAAACTAATGCAACTTCGGAAACCACTATCCTCCTTGGAGTCAGAGACGGGGAATTATCTTTTCACTAGAAAAGTCCATCAACCATCCAAAATCTACTCCACCACACACTCTGTAAGTGCATGGGTGGCTATAGCGACCAAACTCTCTTGTTACAACCGTTCGTGTTCCAGCTACTCTATAGTAGCTATCCAATAGCTAGATAAAATCCCATGAGCATTCTTGCTCCCTATATCCACAAATCAAGATAATAACTACCAAAGTCATGTCATGTTTATGACAGCCCATCTCGTAGTTCCTCATTTGACATAAACATGGGATACGTCTCGATCAACTACATCAGAATTGCTCCATTCTCTGAAACAATGCATCCACGTACAATACCCTTCCATCCACATCGGAAGGATTAACTAACACTGATGCAAAAGTCAACCATCGTCTGAGCCCTAAAACTAGTTTCACAAGCTTCTGACTAAGTAAATTCCATCACCTTGGTCAAACACGTCTGTGGTATAGTAATGCTAAAAACATTCTATCCACATTTACGGTAATAACCCAAATCATACAAGGAAACCACCATCTACGATGGCCGAGTGCGCAACTCCAACTACCACCCTCAACAGTGGCCAAGTTACGCAATTCCCACAACCACAATTGATCCAATCGTGTCCCGAATACACGATTTCCCAAATCCATGGATGACTAAATCGTTAAATAGTATAACAACAAAATCAAAAGCTCATACAATTCATAACAAGTATGAAATTGTCGTCTCTACACACCTACATCCTCTTTACTCTAGACTGATGATATATCAATCATCACAACGACAATGATAATTGTATGACAACATGTCACTACAATATCAACACACCAGTCATATACCAACCCTAGAGTATACACAGGTGTCCTTAGCTGATCTAAACAGATCATCTATCCACAATGAAGGATATTCATTTCCAACAACTACTGCATTCCATCTTCAATAATCGATGCATAACCTCAAAGGTCCATCTCTCTTTGAACAAAGAGTTCCGGATCTTCTCTAGAAGAAATACTGGGACAGATAAATATCCCATCCAACACCTCCTATAATAAGGTAAAACGATCTTTCATCGTCTTGACCAGTGTAGGTATACACGCCTTATCCATAACCAAATCACTAATAGTAGGGGTTGATACTCTCTCAGGGGTTACTCCTTGACCTCCCAATGGGTGGCTAGCAGGCCTAACCCTAGCTTCCTAATTCGACATCAATCGGTACCTCTAAAGAGTCTACCTTTTCAAGCTCGAGGGTAGGTCCCGCAGCATCAATAGGTCACTTTCGAGGTCGACCTCGTCCATGACTATGAGTAAAGGCAATTTCCCTAGGTGACTTTTCCTACTGTGAGCAAATATGTAAGTATCTAATAGAAACATAATGATAACTTCCTATTACATAAGGAAATTAAAGTGACCACTAAAGGCAACTACATTTCCTATAGCTCAAAGATATCCTTCAGCTTGCCTGGTCCCAAAACACGAGAACTCCCAAAAATCCAAGGAAAAAAAAATCCTCGAAACACAAACCCCACAAACCAAAATCGCAAACCAATAAAATTGTCATGCCCCAGGGGTATATCCGTCATCCAAATGATGGAGGAGCCCCTTAGTGACAATATTCAGAAATACATAGACCAGATCTGGTAAAAACCTCGAAATAATAATAGAAATACAAGTATTTTATTAACTGTATGCATGCATGACTAAACATAAATCAATTAAAGAAATAGTTTTATGACACCAAATCAAATTGCGACAAAATCCAAAGTGCATAAACAAAACATAATACCGATAAAGTAAATAAAGCGACATCTCGACGATGCAGTGGGATAAGCATGGCAAGGGACTCTCTAAGCGATACGAAGGTAGGTCAACAGGACACGTCCTCCATCAGTTAACCTAGAGGATAAGTGAGGAGGGGGTGAGTACAACCACTCAGTGGATGGATAGACAATAGTGCATAATCATAATGCACATAATGGAAGTCAAAGAAAACAAACTAGAGTAACCCAACCCTCAGAGTACCAATATCCAATCTGTAACTAACCTGGTCAGCAGTATAACAAATATACCCACAACATATACAACCACTACAATCTACAAGAAATACACATCCAGATACCACGACAAAGCCTCGTGGCTCTCGAGGTAATACAAAGGGAACTATCTATGAGCTACCGCGAACGAAACTCGTGGGTCGACAATCAATATACTAAGCACTGTCTATGCGCAACTACACGCTACCACAAATGGGACTCATGGGTAGACAGGTAGTAGAAAGACTCAATGTCTGCGGGCAATGACATGCTACCACGAATGGGTCTCGTGGGCAGACAACATATATAGATATCTAGTTATTGACTGCACGCAACAGAATGCTACCACTAATGGGTCGTGTGGGCAGTCGATTATCCTAGGTTGTTAAGCCTAGGGTTATCCAATACAACTAGCATAGAATGTCTATCAAAGTCGATAAAGATCATCGATCTACAATTAAGCCCATTGAGGCGGTCAAGCGAGGGTTTCAACACCTCTAATATGAAATGTTTACCAAAGTCGGTAAAGATCATCGACTTATAAATAAATACATTGAGATGGTTAAGTCTAGGGTTCCAACCCTTCTAACATGAACGGTTATCAAGGTCGATAAAAATCATAATTCTACTAATAAACACGTCGAGATGATTAATCATAGGATTTCGTCCCAGCTAACAGGAAATGCCTATAAAGGCCAATAAGGACAACAAATCTACTAACAAGCACGACAAGAGGGTTAAGCCTAAATTATACCATTTCTCCCAATTCAATCATGCATGCTACAACATGCTACCACGAATAGATCTCGTGGGTACTTAATGTTGGTGCAATACGCACCTAAGTCAAACATGAGTTTTGATTATAGCAAATGATACAAAGTTAAGCTCATATTGTTATCTCACGAGCTAAATCGAGTGAGCAGAAAAGTACTAACGCTGGAGTTGAAGGCTAGCGACACCGGGAGGACTTCGGAGGGAGCCGAAGACCTCAGGTGGAGATTGGAAGCAAGGCTTCAAAGGTAAATGTTGAGGTAAGCTCGAGTGAGTAAAGTGAAGTGAGGTCATGTCCTTCGTATGGGGACGTCCTTAGGCGACGATCCGACCAAGACTTCCCATGGAAGGTCTATGTCGAGATCGGACGGCAAGTGGCCGTCAAATTCACTTATATTTCGAGCTAACTCTTTATTGTAGTAAAAAATCCTGGCCATCAGTTCAACCGGCCAGTCAACTACTGGACATTAATTCAACCGGCCAGTCAACTGCTGAGCCATCAGTTCAACTGGCCAAGAAATCAATTCAACCGCTGGTCAAGGATCAGCTTTGAGATGAGTCAAAACTCATCCCTTTCTTCAAGGGTGAGGTGGACATTGATGTAGGATCTTGATGTGCTCGAGGAGGGGACTTCTAGGGCTATAAAATAAGGTTCATTCCTCTCCATTTCATCATTAAAAAGCTCTCCAAAAGCCTCCGCAATGCTGCGTCTCTCCGACGACTCTATGACGATGAAGTGCTACTACTCCGACGATCTAAGCTTGAGTTTTCATTTCTTTTTCATCGGTATAAGTTTAATTTAGCTTGTCCCTTTCATATTATTGTATTACTCTTCTTGTCTCGAAGCTTTTTATCGTAATGAGGAGAGGAGTGTCCCTCTACCTCGAGTCTTGGCTTTCTCTTGTACTCGCTTACTCCTACCTCCAACGAGGAGGAGTATTTTAGTGATTTTCCCTCCGTACACGGTCTAGGACCGTTAGAGCCTTGGATTAGCAGCCGAAGGCTATGAACCAAGTAAAAACAAAGATTTGTCTTATTTATTTTTCCGTTGTGCACTCGTGTTTTAATTGTACGAAAAGAAATATTGTTTTACGCTATTCACCCCGCCCCCCCCTCTCTAGCGCTCAAATTGATCCAACAATTGGTATCAGAGCCAGGGGTGCTAAGATTTGGTGAAACCATCAATCTAGCTTTTACAGATTTTTTTTCTTTTTTATTTCTATTTTTTCAAATTTTTTCTTTCTTTCATTCGTTTAGTTTTTTTTCTCCCACACTACTAATCCAAGACGCGAGTCTTGGGACATTTCGATCGTTTGTGTTGTTGTTAGGTTTTTTTTTGCTTCATTCTCTTGTTTTCTGTATCAATGGCCCATCTCGAGGGTTTTAGCACCGTCCGACCTCCGTTTTACAACGAAGATGACTTCCATTATTGGAAGGGTCAGATGGAGTGCTTTCTTAAGGCCCAAATCGAGATGTGGATCATAATCCAAAAGGGATTCACACTTTCGACTAACGAAGTGGGTGAATCTTTGGATTATGACCAATGGACCAATTCTACAAAAAGACAAGTCGAAGCCGATGCCAAGATGACTCAAATCCTCCAATGCGGCTTGTCCAAGGAGGAGCTTAATCGCGTCGGCCCCTTCATTAGCACAAAGGATCTTTGGACAAAACTAGTGGAGCTACACGAAGGGACCGATGAAGCCAAGGTATGTAAGCGCGATCTCTTGTTCAATAAGTTATATAATCTAAAAATGCAGGAACACGAGACGACGACACAAATTCACGCTCACGTTCAAGATATCGTCAACAACCTACATGCAATCGGACAAAGGGTCGAAAACCGTGACCTTATTAGGTATGTACTAAACTCATTTCCTAGGACTACCTTGCGGGCATCCATGGTCGATGCCTACAAGGTCTCCAAGGATCTTTCAAAACTTAGATTAGATGAGTTATTTTCCGATTATGAACAGTCTAACTCGGAACCCGAGAAGGGTATAGCACTTTTTGCAGGTTCGAAGAAGAAAATCGCGAGCAAGCCACCCCTGAAGGAGGAAGAAGATGAATCCGATTCGGAGGTCGACCCGGAAATGGAGGTCGAACTAGTCAACCTAGTTCAGAGGATGGTAAAGGGCCGAAAGCCAACCGTCACTCGACCCAACGAAGGTAAGCCTAAAAGTTCTAATGTTAGGGTTACGAATGCAACAGGTTTGGACATATCAAGTCCGAATGTCCGAATCTCAAGAACAAAGCACCGAAACATAAAAAGGCACTCAACGCTACGTGGGAAGAAGCGTCCAAGGAAGAAGACAATGATCGTATCTTCATGGCTAAACCGATTGAATCGGAGACAAAGTCAGAACCAGAACATGAATCTAAAACCGAAGACAAATCGGACTGCGAAGCTCTATTCAAGACAAGCCACGGATCCGCATCCGGTTCAAAAGATACACTCAAGTTAAGTCGATCCCTTATTAGTACGCTTTATAGTGCAATTAAATTCTTAACTAGGAAATTAGCTAAGTCCAAGTCCAAGGTTGAGACCCTGGTTGAGGAGGTTAAACTCCTCAAACACGAGGTCTCCCTAACATCTTCGACTAGTCGAGTTCGAGAGGAGGACTCAACTCGGGTTGAAAAGCTCGAAGTTGAGAACTCACTCTTGAAGAGTCAAGTCGAAGATCTTCGGAACACGTTGGAAATGTTTACTTTGGGATCCAAAGGACTTGACCTCCTACTTGGATCGCAAAGGGTCGTGTTCAACAAGGCCGGACTAGGGTTTAGCTCAAATACGACCAATAAGTCGTATATGTCGATTGTAAGTCAACATAAAAAATGTGTCCAAGCATGGGTCCCTAAGACCGCTTTGATTTCAAACTTAGGATCGAACCAGTACTGGGTTCCCAAGGACCAAATCCACTATGTGGAGAGATCGAACCGATTCAACAATCCAAGAGGAGCTAGTACAAAACTTGTTTGTGCTTTAACTTAGAAATTCATGCTTAGGTTCTTTATTTATTTTGATTTTTCTTTTTAGAATGGTTAGATAGGACTATAACTCGTCAATACTTGGTAATATAGTACCAAGACGCGGCGAGATGATAGTACGCTAGGAAAGCGGAGTCTTGTGTATTCGGGCTAGATAAGGCGTATCTAGTTCGGTGCACTTGACCGAGTGGAACTAGCTAAAGCTACCTCGCCATATCCTAGACTAGTTAGACCAAGAAGTGGTCTTAGGTGAGTCAAGTCTCTATTTTCTTGAAAATGGCTTTGTCTAAGGAAGTAGTCATTTTTTTCGATCAAAGAAGGCCTCTGTGCCTCGCCACGACCTGAAAGCCATGATCTTGAAAAGGTGACTTGATGAGCTTAAAGTCAAATCCGAATCTAACGCAAGGTTGACAAGTGTTCAAATCATTAAATTTAAATCAAATAAAATTGAAAGTCATCTCACAAGAACATATAAGGTTAACATGCTTGATCATGTAGATATGGGTGAGATGATTTAGGTTTAATAATTTGCAACCAACCTTTAATAATTCCAATATCTGATCCAACTACCTTGCGTGTAGGATCAATAGATGTTGGACAGTGGTTGCTCCCGACACATGACTGGGGATCAACTCAAGTTTTTGAAGCTTCGATTCAAACGATAAGGATCGGTAGCCTTCGGAAACAACAGCAAGCTCAAAATTATCGGATCAAGTGATATTGAGCTCAACTCTAACTTTATTATTCAAAATGTCTTATTGGTAGAAAATTTTCAATATAATTTACTTAGTGTAAGTCAATTGTGTGATAATAACTATAAGGTCATATTTCTAGAAAATGAATGCATAATTAATACAAATGAAACTTCTAAAACAATTCTTAAGGGAACCAGAAATAACAATATTTATACTATTAATTTAACTAACTCCTCAACCAAGTGTCTTATGACACGGCAAGAGGAATCTTGGTTGTAGCACCGACAACTCGGTCACTCACACCCAAGACTCATCCACAAGATGAGTCAAAGTGACTTAGTCAGAGGTTTGCCTAACCTCAACAACTTGGATAATAAAATATGTAATGTTTGTCAACAAGGTAAACAATCTAGGACACAACATCAACTAACTAATCAAGAATGAACCAAAAGTGTTCTTGAGCTCCTACACATGGTTCTATTTGATTCACATGGAGCTAAGTCACTTAATGGGAGTCAATTCTGCTTAGTCATAATTGATGACTATTCTAGATTTACTTGGGTTAGGTTCATCAAACACAAAAGTGATACCCTATATCAATTAATCAACCTATTTAAACTAATAGAAAATCAACAAAACCTTAAAATCAAAAGACTTAGGAGTGATCATGGTGGTGAATTCGAGAACCACAAGTTTACAGAATTCTGTAACCTAAATGGATACCACCATGAGTTCTCATGCCCTAGAACTCTACAACAGAATGACCTGGTAGAATGAAAAAATAGAACCCTACAAGAAGCCGCTAGGATAATGTTAAACGAGTATAACCTACCCGATAGGTTTTGGGCGAAAGCCGTTAGTACGGCGTGCTATGTCCAAAATAGGATCCTTATGGTAAAGAGGCACCTTAAGACCTCGTACGAGATTTATCATGATAAAATACCTAACATCAAGTACTTTAGGGTATTTGGGTGTAAGGTACATATCCTAAACACTAAGGATTACCTAGGGAAATTTACATCCAAAACCTCGATCGGAATCTTTCTAGGATACTCGACTACAAGTAGAGCTTATAGAGTATATAACCATGACACCCTTAGAGTCGAAGAGACTATCAATGTAGTGTTTGATGAAGGACACGAACCTACAAAAACCCTGGCAACCCCAATTAGCGAGCCGATTCATACCAGACTCAACTCCGATCCGGAGATCAAGTCTAGTATTAATCCTAACCTAAGTCAACCAAGTCATCCTATCGACCAAGTGGTAGATGACTCTAACCAAACTAGGACTCAAACGAGTCATCCTATCAACACGGTGATAGATGACTCTAACCCAAATCAAACTAGGACTCAAACGAATCATCCTATCGACCAAGTGATAGGTGATCCAAGCCTAGGAATTCGAACTAGAGCCTCATACCGAAACCTTAGTCAAATCTCCTTGATTTCCAAAATTGAACCCAAAACTATTGACCAAGCTCTTCTTGATCCCGATTGGATTATTGCAATGCAAGAAGAGCTAGCTCAGTTCACTAGGAATGAAGTATGGGAATTAGTACCACCACCTAAAGATAAAAAAAATCGTTGGAACAAGGTGGGTGTTTAGAAATAAACTTGATGATAAATGTGAAGTAGTTAGAAATAAAGTTAGATTAGTCGCCAAAGGTTTTAGTCAAGTCGAAGGATTAGATTACGACGAGACCTATGCCCCAGTAGCTAGATTAGAGTCCATTTGGATGTTATTAGCATATGTTGCACATCGAAGATTTAAGTTGTTTCAAATGAATGTAAAGTCAGCATTCTTGAATGGATATATTAAGGAGGAGGTTTATGTTAGTCAACCCTCCGATTTTGAAAGTCTAGATAAACCTGACCATGTCCTTAGATTAAAGAAATCTCTCTATGGACTCAAACAAGCTCCTCGAGCTTGGTACGAGAGGCTTTCAATTTATCTTAAGTCCAAAAAATTTAACCAAGGTGTAGTTGACCCAACCCTTTTCGTAAAAATCGTAGGTAAAGACATATTCATAGCCCAAATCTACGTAGATGATATCATCTTTGGAACCACCAACTCAATCCTACTAAACGAATTCATTTCACTTATGGAAAGTGAATTTAAAATGAATTTAGTAGGTGAGTTGAGTTTCTTCTTAGGTCTACAAATTAAATAAACTAAAGATGGAATATACCTACACCAACGCAAATATACTAGGGAATTAATTAAACGCTTTGGGATGCAAGACACTAAAATTATTAATACCCCAATGGCAACGAATGTAAATATAGAAGAAGATGTAATCGGAAATCCAATTGACTTAAAACACTATAGGAGTGTGATAGGGAGTCTCCTTTACTTAACTGCAAGCCGACCTAATATCTTATTTGCAGTAAGTATATGTGCAAGGTTTCAAACCTGTGCCAAGGAGCCTCACCTAACTCTAGTCAAGCTTATCCTTAGATATCTAAAGGGTACACTTAATGTCGATATTTGGTACCCTAGATCTATCGAGTTTGAACTAACTGGCTACTCCGACTCGGACTATGCCGGTAGTAAGCTCGATAGAAAGAGTACGAGTGGTTGTTGTCAACTTCTCGACTCAAGTCTAGTGAGTTAGTGCAGTAGGAAGCAATACTGTGTTGCCTTATCTACCACCGAAGTCGAATACATCGCGATGGGTGAGTGTGTCATTCAGCTTCTTTGGGTGAAGCACACTCTTCGAGATTTTAAGTTAGACTTTACGAACACTAAAATTCACGTAGATAATATTATCTCAATTAACCTAACTAAGAATCCAATATGTCATTCTAGGACTAAACATATAGAGGTCAAACACCATTTCATTCGAGAACATGTGGCCAACGGAGCCATGCAACTCGAATACGTCGAATCAAAGTCCAACTTGGCAGACCTATTTACTAAATCCCTACCCGAAGCCGAATTCAGTCTACTAAGACAAAAATTGGGCATGTGCGTAGTAGAATAAGAGGTTACAAATTATATCTTCTTATTACTATTTTTTTTACTTTACATGCTCATGGAACTAGCTTAGGATATACCTTAGATATCATGCACCTATAGATTTAAGGAGCCAATGCATCTCACAACACATAGGACTAATGTGTTTGTGTACTTAGCCACGTAGATGGGCGTGAGATGTTAGGACCTTACTCCTGGTTCCAGATGTAGAGCTAGTGCATCGCCATGAACCACGGAGTATAATCATATATATTAACCAACTCTGACCAGGACTTGTTGATTTTTTATATCAATCAAGTCAAATAAGAGTTGAACATTATATAGATGAGCTTATTTTCAGTATATTATTTTCAAAATAATATGGAACATGCTTGGACTTGAAAACTTAAACATAATACCTATAGTTTCTTCTTTTTTAAACCCCCCCCCCCCCCACTCTTTTTGATATATGGCAAAAGGGGGAGAAAAAGGCCAAAGTTAAGGGATCATTTTTTTTTATAACTTAACTTAAGACTTCATACTTATTCTCAAGGCCAAAAGTTAAGTAAATGTTTTCTTTTACTTAACTTTAATTTTTGTAAATTTATTTAAACTTAATTGTTTTAAAAAGGGAGAAAGGGCCAACTTAAGTTTTGTTTACTAAGGCCAACTTTAAGTAATTGTTAATTACTTAAAGTCTTCCTAAAATAGCAAACATCAAGGGGGAGGATTGAGATCTTCTTTCAAGACTCACCCTCGGTCAAGGGGGAGGTTTCCTCAAGGGGGAGACTTGGAAGAAAAACTCTACTACTCCTACTTAATCTTTATTATTTTTTATTCTCATGCATATTATTACTCTTCATGATATTATTTTCTTAACTTTGTATGTGAGTTTGTCATAGATCAGAAAGGGGGAGATTGTTGGTGCAGTAGGCACCTAAGTCGAACTTGAGTTTTGATTATAGCAAACGATACAAAGTTAAGCTCATATTGTTATCTCACGAGCTAAATCGAGTGTGCAGAAAAGTGCTAATGCTGGAGCTGAAGGCTAGCGACATCGGGAGGACTTCAGAGGGAGCCGAAGACCTCAGGTGGAGACCGAAAGCAAGGCTTCAAAGATAAATGTTGAGGTAAGCTCGAGTGAGTAAAGTGAAGTGAGGTCGTGTCCTTTATATGGGGACGTTCTTAGATGACGATCTGACCAAGACTTCCCATGGAAGGTCTATGTCGAGATCGGACGACAAGTGACCGTCGAATTCACTTATATTTCGAGCTAACTCTTTATTGCAGTCAAAAATTCTGGCCATCAGTTCAACCGACCAGTCAACTACTAGACATCAGTTCAACCGGCCAGTCAACTGCTGAGCCATCAGTTCAACCAGCCAAGAAATCAGTTCAACCGCTGGTCAAGGATCAGCTTCGAGATAAGTCAAAACTCATCCCTTTCTTCAAGGGTGAGGTGGCCATTGATGTAGGATCTTGATGTGCTCGAGGAGGGGACTTCTAGGGCTATAAAAGAAGGTCCATTCCTCCCCATTTCATCATCAAAAAGCTCTCCAAAAGCCTCCACAACCCCGCGACTCTCCGACGACGAAGTGCTACTACTCCGACGATCTAAGCTTGAGTTTTCATTTCTTTTTCATCGGTATAAGTTTAATTTAGCTCGTCCCTTTCATATTATTGTATTACTCTTCTTGTCTCGGAGCTTTTTATCGTAACGAGGAGAGGGCGAGTGTCCCTCTACCTCGAGTCTTGGCTTTTTCTTGTACTCGCTTACTCCTACCTCCAACGAGGAGGAGTATTTTAGTGATTTGCCCTTCGTACACGGTCTAGGACCGTTAGGGCCTTGGATTAGCAATCGAAGCCTGTGAACCAAGTAAAAACAAAGCTTTGCCTTATTTTTTTTTCCGCTGTGCACTCGTGTTTTAATCATACGAAAAGAAAAATTATTTTGCGCTATTCACCCCCTTCTAGCGCTCAAATCGATCCAACACTTAAGATGTAAAGTAGCTATCTAGCTACAGACGTCATACGAATCCGATTATCATCAACTCCGAACGGATAACGCAAGAGTATAACTTTACAGTAGATTATCTCAACCATGCATGGGAGACATATTCGACCACAGATATACAAAGCAACCATAGGGAGACTCTACTGCTCTCTCTCAACCAAGAATGGGAGACATAGTTGGCAGCCGAGATATGAACAACGTTATATACCCTCTAAGGATTAATCGCATCCTAATCATACGACCTCTACTAGTCCGATCACCATATCAACTGAAACAGTAAATGGATAAACATATACCAATAAGCACATACGGGTTATTACGCCTAGGGTTCCAACACCTAGAGTTTTACTAATGTTTCATTCCTGAGATCCGCTCCTACGGAATAACCTCCTCTAAGTTATTCTATCCCTACTAGTGTCAATCATGGTATCCACCGCAATACCACATAACCAAATAAATACATAACAACGATATCTAATAAATGCCAACATAGTCATACTAATGGAAATCAATGGCTGAAATTAATTAGGGTATAACTAAAGGGGGTCATGCCAGTACAAAGTCAGAGCAATATACTATAGAGAATCAAGTGCAAATATACTCTAAACCACGTAAGCAACGTAATCATATCATCATGCACTAAATCTAGAGAATTTATCTCTAAAATTTATTCACCTATTAGCCATCTGGAGATGTCCTGTCGCCGCCAAGTCCCCAATACGATCTTGTCGATAATACCACGAAATTCCGAAACATAAAAATCATCGGAAATTCATACAAAATCTAAAAATGCACAGGTTGACCTATCTAATGTGGCGAACTCTAAAAATACAAAAACCCTTAGGAACTCGAAAACCTAGGCGCTCTGATACCAAATAAATTGTCACGCCCCGAGAGGGGTACTTGTCCGACGAAAATCGGACAACACCTCCCCTGCACTGCCGACAATTGAAACCTATATACAAGGCCCACACGGTCCACTATACATAGGCAAACATGGCCGGAACATAAAACACACCATACAAAGAATATATGGGCCTCAGGCCAACAACCAAAGTAAATAAAAAGTCTACAACATCTAGTCTTACCTTTTCTGCCATCTGAGCAGGAATACACAACCAAAACAAATCGAATAAAAGTCTATAAGAACATATCGAGTACCACCAAAACATCCACGAGTATATAACCAAAACACAAGTCCTACACATGTCTTCTAGTCAATATAACCAAAACCATAAGACCAAAAACAAAACCCTTACGACGAGGGGGATTGGCAGCTGGACTCTTCTGACAATGTCAACCAAAAATAGATGTAAAGCAACGGGGTAAGTTCAACGAACTCATCGGGTATCAAGTCGACATGCATAGTAAGATATATCTAACAATAATAATTATGTCAGTACAGTCTCCTGATCAATAATAGAAAATTCAAGGAAGAAATGTGGAAAGACTGTACTTACCTGAATCTCCTATTCTGGCATAGGAGTGTGAGTCATACTAGCAGAAATAAGGTCGTCATACCAAATACATGATGTATCCTGTATGCATGTCAATCATATGCAACAACCAAGGCAGCAACCAAAATGCAGCAAACACAAACAAATGCAATCCATGCAATATGCATGCGATGCAAATGACATGGTCACCCCTAACGACAGTCAACCGCCTCACACGCGATGGTGAGGCCGAGTGGGTAGGGCTATGACAACTGTGCACTCTGCCATCACTACCCCTGAGTGACCGAGTGGGCAGGATGCTGTCGCAGTACACCTATCCTCCTACCCCAAACAGAGTGGGGGAGCAAAGCTCTCATCTCCTGGTGTCGTAGACCAGAGGAGGGATCCCTGCCCGCTACCACGCTGCCCCACCGCTATCCATGAGCTGATCAGCAGAGCCTGACAGAGCTACTGCACACACCCTCTTGATGTACCACTAACCCATGAGTGGTTGTGTGTGCAGATCATGTAACTGGCTACGAGCTCAACTATAAAGGAACCCCGATCAGCCAGCATGCAATCATACAAAATGGTGCATGACACTAAAGCATGTAACACCAACCAAAATACGTCTCCAAATAATATGCACAAAAAAATGAGTACATATTAATGACCTAGGTATATAGGGAAGGTATATCTAAAAGCTAATCAAGTGCATGTCACAACTCCCAAAATAAGTACACATGGCAGGTATCAAGATAATATCGACTAAGATAGAAATGCATGTATCAGGTATGGCACAGTGACATACAAGGGCAGATAAGACATAAAAATTACTGCGAGCTATAGTCAACTAAGCATATCAACATGACAATATCTAAAAGATAAGTCAAAGTACCCGCCTGCTAAAATGCTCGAAATAATGCAATCTTCATGCCCGTGGATCTGTCTTGTGACCGAACTTTGCATAAAACATAACTATTATTAAGCACTAAGATACGATCCCCCATCAAATCGAATCCTAAGCCAATTTCGGACATAAACCAATTAACCCATTCACAGGGATCTACTGCTCACCTACAATCACACGGCAGCTAACCCAAGCTTCAACCAAGTCTTTTTCACAGCCCCTTCACAGTCAATCTAGTCTTCTCCTCTCACTCACCACTACCTACAGTCGTGCAAACCCCCAATTTACAGCCCCTAATCGACCAAAACTCTGACTCACAGCCGTGCACAACCGACGCTCCTTGCTCTCAGTCGTACAACCATTCATAGCTCACTCACACAGCACCTCACGGCAAACCCAAAATTAACAACAAGGGAAGAAGAAGATGGATCATACTTACCAGCACTAGCAAAACTCCACCGACAGCCAATCCTTCCCCCAAATCTATCCTGTTCACTGGAGCAAAGATCTCGGCTACCCTAAATTACCAACTACTGTGACCATCGACAATCCTTCAGCCACACGCTCACCGTCGGCTCGGCTGTGGAGACCAACGAGGCTGCTCCTCGCTGTCGGTTGCAGAGAAGAAGGAGAAGAGGGCTCGGCAAAGATCCAACCCCAAATCCGAGCCAGGCGCAGACACCGCCGCCAGAACTCCCGATCACGCGCTGCGTCGGCTCGTCTGTATGACCAAGAATCGGAGCGATGGCGTGGGGAGAAGATGTCGCGGGAGAAGGAGAAACCGGGACGGCATCGCATGGGAACAGATCGCGAGAGAAGAGATGTGGTCGCAAGAGAGAAACCGTCGATGCAGCACATGAGAAACCGAGAGGAAGGAAAAAAAATCGCGATCGGGAAACTAAACATAGGATTAGGTATTTTAAACTTTATGTTAATGCTGTAATGCCCATAAAATTTCTAGCAATTTTACAAGAATTTTTAGCATGAATATAATGGCATTTATATGGGCTCTTTCAAAAATAAAAGAAATAGAGCCAAAAAGGATGCAAAGCCTAGGAATTGAACCCCAAACCTCTAGTAGATACCTAAGCCCTAAAGATGCATCCAATAACCATAAGCCCAGCAGGGTTGTGCTATTAGAGGAACATGGGAAATTATAGTTAAGGGTAATGGAAACTAAGGGACACTTCAAGTGAATAAATAGGGGAATGAGGAGACATGAGAAATCAAAGTTGGCATCTTCTCCTTCTCTTCTTCTTCCTCGCCGAAACCTACCCCTCTCCCTTTCCATTTTTCGAGATCTATCCAAGCAAGAAGAAGGCTTTAGGTTTGGCATCCCTTAGGGTATCTTCCAACTAATAGCAAAGCGAAGGAAGTAAGTATCCCCTCACCTGCATACAAATAGTTTTTTGATTGATGTTATTATGTCAAACTCTCCATGAACCATTCGGCCAAGACCTTTACTTGAGTTTTCAATAAGTATCCATGTCATACCTTGTATGAATATGATGATGATAAGATGCTAGATAGGTTAGGTTAAGTGTTTGACCTTAAACACCCCAAGAAACTTTCGGCCAAGACCATTTCTTATGCTCTCCATGATGATCCATGCTATACCTTGTATTAATATGAAGATGATAGGTTTCTAGATGGGTTTGGTTGAGTGGTTGACCCTCAAACCCTTCTAAGACTCTCGACCAAGTCCCTTTGAAACCCTAATGTGTTCTTTTATGTTATGGTTTAGATGAGTTTATGCTATGTTTTGATGTTAGATGAAGATAACATGTTCTATGCTAGGTTTTAAATGAGTTCATGCCATATTGATGGTAGAAGAAGATGACATGTTCTATGCCATGCTATAGATGGGTCCATGCTATGTTTTGATGGTAGATGAAGATAACATGTTGTTGGCTAACCTAGAGTTAAGTGGTTGAGCCTTTAAGCCCTTTGAACCATTCGGCCAAGACCCCTAATGTGTTTTCTATGCCATGTTTAGATAAGTTCGTGATGACTTTTGATGTTAGATGAAGATAACATGTTGTTGGCTAACCTAGAGTTAAGTGGTTGAGCCTTAAGTCCTTTTAAACCATTCGGCCAAGACCCATTTAGTCCTATCATGCTATGATCTATAAATTACCATGTTATGTTTTGAATGCAGATATAGGTAACATGTGAAAGCTAAGCTAGATTTAAGAAATGGATCTTAGGTTGTCTTGGAACTCTCGGCCAAGGCTTATCTAAAATCCTAAGTGTCCTCCCATGCCATGCTTTATATGCTAAATAATTAACATGTGGTTGGTTAGACCATATATAAGTTGTTTGGTGTTTAAAACTTTGATAGAGCTCCATGAAGTTTAGGTCACTCCATGTATACTTGTTCATGATGTTTATGCCTTATGCCATGCCCTATATGTGTGTGATGTTAACATGATGTTAAGGGGTCCTTGCTCAAGTGGTTTAGCATGATTGGTTATGTCACTACCATATGTCTATGTCAATAGTAGGGATGCATGATAAATTTCTGCTCATTACCATGTTAAATGTATGATCATGTTATGCTCATTGCTTTGTAATTATATGAATGTATGATGTTTTATAAAGAAGGAACATGATATGCATGAAAAGAAATATGATATATTATGAAGAAGAAATATATTATGAAAGCAATATGATATGTTATGAAGAAGAAATATGTTATGATGTATGATATGTTATGAAGAAGAAATATGTTATGAAAAGCAATATGTTATGAAGAAGAAATATGTTATGATATGAAGAGGAAACATGATATGCCATGATTAGGAACATGATATGTTTATGAAATGAAATATGATATGTTATGATAAGAAGCATGATATGTATTTTACTTTCTGCATGGCTTGTACCAGGACCCTAACAAGGTCCAAGGGATGGGCTCCTACGTGCCCCTTGGTCAACGGTCGTAGTACAGACACAGTACGGGATGGGCTCCCAGATGCCCTAGGGTGACGGTCATAAGTACGGGCTTAGGATGGACTTCTGTTATACTGCCCCTACACCGACAGACTTAGTATGGGCCTAGTACTCTAGTGGGTTCGGGATTAGCTACCTCGAGTCTATTAGGGATGCGCGCTATGATGATGATGATGTGGTACAATGTCGGGCCCAATATGTTGAGATTTATGTTTAAATACCTATAAGATATGTCTTCAAAGAGCATCCTGCATATATCTTTATGCTATGTCTGCTTATGTTCTATGATGTTTATATTCATGTTATGCCTGCTCATGTTCTTATTATATTCATGTTATGCCTGCTCATGTTCTTATTATATTCATGATATGCCTACCTATGTTCTATGATGTTTATATTCATGTTATGCCTGCTCATGTTCTTATTATATTCATGATATGCCTGTCTATGTTCTATGATGTTTATATTCATGTTATACCTGCTCATGTTCTTATTATATTCATGTTATGCCTGCTCATGTTCTATTATATTCATGATATGCCTGCCTATGTTCTATGATGTTTTATATTCATGTTATGCCTGCTTATGTTCTTGTTATATTCATGTTATGTCTACTTATGTTCTTGTACATGTTATGCCTGCTTATGTTCTTGTACATTTTCAGGTTATGATTGCTTATGATCTTTTATGCTTATACGAATGCTATGCTTATGTTCCAGTATGTTATATGCATGTTATGTTTGATTATATGTCTTTGTATGTTTATGTGAAGGTTATGCTTATATGTGTTATATGATCATGTCACTACTCTATGTTTAATGCTTGACGTATGGTTTTGTGAGTAGGACAGGATCTTACTAAGCCTATGTGCTTATAGTCCGCAGATAAGGGTAAAGGGTGGCTAAACTAAAGGGAGCAGCAGGAGGGGCAAAGTGTGTGTGGTAGTGGCATGGTGGAGGAGATCTGTTATGTTTCCTTATGCATGTTTTGCCTTAAGACGATTCTCTTTATGAACTTGAACTAAGCACTAAGTACTTATGATATAATGATGCATGCTCTATGTTTAAGAAGAAGTATCTATGAAATGATGATGCATGTTTATGTTTAAAAGAAAAAAAAATAAGTCTAAAGTCTTCCGCTGTAAGAAGTATATGTAGTCTTCCGCTGTAATGTATGTATGTACGATCGCGTCACGCGTCGCCCCTCCGGACCCTTGGAAAGGGCAAGCGTGACAAGTTGGTATCAGAGCAGATCTGCCTTTCCACTACACACACATCAAGCTCCAAATCCTACCGCTCCAAGTAAGAATTTATATGCCTACTCTATTTTGTTCATGTATGATAAGAAATGCTTCTAGCTTAAATATGCCTGAAAATATGTATGATACCCTTATGTTAGCTTTTAGTTTAACTATGCATAGGTAAATGAACGATAATCTTATACTAGCCTTACTCTAACATATGAAGATAAACATGGCTGGGAGACGTAGTAATAGAGTCGATGAGACAGTAATATATGGAAGATGTAGTAATAGAGTCGATGAGATACTAATATATGGAAGACATAGTAATAGAGTCGATAAGATAGTATTTCGCTCTCCATGGGAGCTCCAGTACTGTAGGTAAAGAAGAAAGATGGGTCTATGCGAATGTGCATAGACTACCAAGCGCTAAATAATGTGACGATCAAGAACTGGTACCCTTTACCGTGGATTGATGACCTATTCAACCAGCTAAAGGGTGCCACCATCTTCTTTAAGATTAACTTGAGGTCTGGCTATCATCAAGTGAAAGTGAAACCAGATGATATACCCAAGACGGCCTTCCGAACAAGATACGGACATTACGAGTTCGTAGTTATGCCCTTCAGAGTGACGAATGCACCTGCTATGTTCATGGATATGATGAATCAGGTATTCTCGACATTCCTCGATAAATTTATAATCATTTTCATCGACGATATACTGATATATTCGAGAACCCCAGAAGAGCACACAGAACACCTGAATATGGTATTACAGATTCTTCGGGAAAAGCAGCTATATGCAAAGTTCTCCAAATGCAAATTCTGGCTCGATCAAGTATCATTTTTGGGTCATGTTATATCCAAGCACGGAGTGATGGTAGACCCAATAAAGATTGAAGTGGGCAAACCAAAGAATGCCAGCGAGATCAGAAGCTTTCTTGGGCTAGCAAGCTACTACAGGAAGTTTGTAGAGAACTCTAGAATTGCAGCCCCTATGACAGTCCTCACCAAAAAGAACAAAAAGTATGAATGGACGGATGCCTGCGAGAAGAGTTTCATAGAATTGAAAAAGAGACTGACCAGCGCTCCAATCCTTGCTCTTCCAGACAGTAATGAAGGCTTCGACATGTACAGTGACGCTTCCAAGTTGGGGCTCGGAGCTGTACTCATGCAGAACGGCAAGGTCATTGCCTACGCCTCTAGGCAACTCAAAGAACATGAAAGGAATTATCCAACTCAAGATCTAGAGTTAGCGGTCATGGTCTTTGCTCTAAAAACATGGAGGCATTATCTATATGTAGCTCAGTGTAGGATTTATACAGACCACCAGAGTCTGAAATATTTCTTCACACAGAAGGACCTGAACATGAGACAACGCAGATGGCTCGAGATCGTCAAGGATTATGACTGCGAGATCTTTTACCATCCAGGAAAAGCGAACAAGGTGGACGATGCACTCAACAGGAAGTCCTGCGCCACCTTGATGTCTCTATCAGTATTATCTCGGCCCTTAGAAAAGGAAATTATCCGTTACGGGGTCGAAATCATTTCCGGACAGCTCTCAACCATGACGATAGCACTGACGCTGTTCGACGATATATTGGAAAAGCAAACCCGTGACCCGAGCATTCAGAGGATCAAGTAGGAGATCCTAGAAGGAAAGGATGATGGGTTCCATATCTCTGATAGTGGGATACTCTACCTCAGGGACCGCTTGTGTATTCCTGATGATCCAAAATTACGGAAGAAGATATTTGAGGAAGCTCACAGAACTCCTTATGCGATGCATCCTAGAACCACCAAGATGTACCAAGACCTGAAAAGAAAATTCTGGTGGTTCAGAATGAAAAGAGATGTGGCTCAGTATGTCAGTACCTGCCTGACCTGCCAGAGGGTTAAAGCAGAACACCAGAGACCTGGAGGAACACTGCAGCCGATCCAGATCCCAGAATGGAAATGGGAGGATATTTCTATGGATTTCATCTCAGGATTGCCCAAGACGACGAACGGATATGATGCTATATGGGTAATTATGGACAGATTGACGAAGTCTGCCCACTTCTTAGCCATCAAGATGACCTATTCGACTGAGCAACTGGCTCAATTATATGCTAAGGAAATTATCAAATTACATGGGATTCCTAAGACCATCATTTTTGACAGAGATGGTCGCTTTATTTCCCATTTCTGGGAATATGTTCAGAAGGCCCTTGGCACGAAGCTATTGTTCAGTACTACCTTCCATCCTCAGACGAACGGACAGACTGAAAGGGTAAATCAAGTACTAGAGGATATGTTACGAGCTTGTACCCTAGATTTCAAAGGGAGCTGGTGCTGATACTTATGCTTGGCAGAATTCACCTACAACAATAGCTACCGAGATACTATTGAAATGGCACCCTACGAGGCTCTATACGGGAGGAAATATAGATCTCCTATATGCTGGTACGAGGGTGGTGAAAAGAAGGGGATGGGACTCCAGACAGACTTCATTAACGACACCACCCGAGCTATACAGAACATCCGCCAAAGAATTGAGACTGCTCAGAGCCGGCAAAAGAGCTATGCAGATATGCGGCGTAGACTGTTAGAATTCGAAGTCGGAGATCTGATATTCCTCAAAGTAGCCCCTATGAAGGGAGTGATGAGATTCGGAAGGAAGGGTAAGCTGAGTCCGTGCTACGTGGGACCGTATCCGATATTGAAGAGAGTTGGCAAGGTAGCTTACGAGCTAGAGCTGCCTCAAGAGATATCGGCTATTCACAACGTGTTCCACGTTTCGATGCTCAAGAAGTGCATTTCCAGTACGAACCAAGTGATCGAGCCACAGATAGTGCAAGTTCAAGAGGACTTGAGTTATGAAAGTCGGCCTATCCAGATACTGGACCGAGAAGTCAAGAGGCTAAAGAATAAAGAGGTGTCCTTAGTAAAGGTCTTGTGGCAAAATCAACGGTACGAAGAAGCTACCTGGGAACGCGAGGAGGACATGAAACAGAAGTACCCAGAATTGTTCTAAGTTTCGAGGACGAAACTTTTAAAAGGTATGAAGGATTGTAACGCCCATAAAATTTCTAGCAATTTTACAAGAATTTTTAGCATGAATATAATGTGCTTTATGTGGGCTCTTTCAAAAATAAAAGAAATAGAGCCAAAAAGGATGCAAGGCCTAGGAATTGAACCCCAAACCTCTAGTAGATACCTAAGCCCTAAAGATGCATCCAATAACCATAAGCCCAGCAGGGTTGTGCTATTAGAGGAATATGGGAAATTATAGTTAAGGGTAAGGGAGACTAAGCGACACTTCAAGTTAATAAATAGAGGAATGAGGAGACATGAGAAATCAAAGTTGACATCATCTCCTTCTCTTCTTCTTCCTCACCGAAACCTACCCCTCTCCCTTTCCATTTTCCGAGATCTATCCAAGTAAGAAGAAGGCTTTAGGTTTGGCATCCCTTAGGGTATCTTCCAACTAATAGCAAAGCGAAGGAAGTAAGTATCCCCTCACCTGCATACAAGTAGTTTTTCGATTGATGTTATTATGTCAAACTCTCCATGAACCATTCGGCCAAGACCTTTATTTGAGTTTTCAATAAGGATCCATGCCATACCTTGTATGAATATGATGATAATAAGATGCTAGATAGGTTAGGTTAAGTGTTTGACCTTAAACACCCCAAGAAACTTTCGGCCAAGACCATTTCTTATGCTCTCCATGATGATCCATGTTATACCTTGTATTAATATGAAGATGATAGGTTTCTAGATGGGTTTGGTTGAGTGGTTGACCCTTAAACCCTTCTAAGACTCTCAGCCAAGTCCCTTTGAAACCCTAATGTGTTCTTTTATGTTATGGTTTAGATGAGTTTATGCTATGTTTTGATGTTAGATGAAGAAAACATGTTCTATGCTAGGTTTTAAATGAGTTCATGCCATATTGATGGTAGAAGAAGATGACATGTTCTATGTCATGCTATAGATGGGTTCATGCTATGTTTTGATGGTAGATGAAGATAACATGTTGTTGGCTAACCTAGAGTTAAGTGGTTGAGCCTTTAAGCCCTTTGAACCATTCGGCCAAGACCCCTAATGTGTTTTCTATGCCATGTTTAGATAAGTTCATGACGACTTTTGATGTTAGATGAAGATAACATGTTGTTGGCTAACCTAGAGTTAAGTGGTTGAGCCTTAAGTCCTTTTAAACCATTCGGCCAAGACCCATTTAGGCCTATCATGCTATGATCTATAAATTACCATGTTATGTTTTGAATGCAGATATAGGTAACATGTAAAAGCTAAGCTAGATTTAAGAAATGGATCTTAGGTTGTCTTGGAACTCTCGGCCAAGGCTTATCTAAAATCCTAAGTGCCCTCCCATGCCATGCTTTATATGCTAAATAATTAACATGTGGTTGGTTAGACCATATATAAGTTGTTTGGTGTTTAAAACTTTGATAGAGCTCCATGAAGTTTAGGTCACTCCATGTATACTTGTTCATGATGTTTATGCCTTATGCCATGCCCTATATGTGTGTGATGTTAACATGATGTTAAGGGGTCCTTGCTAAAGTGGTTTAGCATGATTGATTATGTCACTACCATATGTCTATGTCAATAGTAGGGATGCATGATAAATTTTTGCTCATTACCATGTTAAATGTATGATCATATTATGCTTATTGCTTTGTAATTGTATGAATGTATGATGTTTTATAAAGAAGGAACATGATATGCATGAAAAGAAATATGATATGTTATGAAGAAGAAATATATTATGAAAGCAATATGATATGTTATGAAGAAGAAATATGTTATGATGTATGATATGTTATAAAGAAGAAATATGTTATGAAAAGCAATATGTTATGAAGAAGAAATATGTTATGATATGAAGAGGAAACATGATATGCCATGATTAGGAACACGATATGTTTATGAAATGAAATATGATATGTTATGATAAGAAGCATGATATGTATTTTACTTTCTGCATGGCTTGTACCAGGACCCTAACAAGGTCCAAGGGATGGGCACCTACATGCCCCTGGGTCGACGGTCGTAGTATGGACTCAGTACGGGATGGGCTCCCAGATGCCCTAGGTCGACGGTCATAAGTACGGGCTTAGGATGGGCTTCTGTTATGCTGCCCCTAGGCCGACGGACTTAGTACTTAGGATGGGCTTCTGTTATGCTGCCCCTAGGCCGACGGACTTAGTACGGGCCTAGTACTCTAGTGGGTTCGGGATTAGCTACCTCGGGTCTATGGATGTGCGCTATGATGATGATGATGTGGTACAATGTCGGGCCCAATATGTTGAGATTTATGTTTAAATACCTATAAGATATGTCTTCAAAGAGCATCCTGCATATATCTTTATGTTATGCGTGCTTATGTTCTATGATGTTTATATTCATGTTATGCCTGCTCATGTTCTTATTATATTCATGTTATGTCTGCTTATGTTCTTATTATATTCATGATATGCCTGCCTATGTTCTATGATGTTTATATTCATGTTATGTCTGCTCATGTTCTTATTATATTCATGATATGTCTGCCTATGTTCTATGATGTTTATATTCATGTTATGCCTGCTCATGTTCTTATTATATTCATGTTATGCCTACTCATGTTCTATTATATTCATGATATGTCTACCTATGTTCTATGATGTTTTATATTCATGTTATGCCTGCTTATGTTTTTGTTATATTCATGTTATGCCTGTTTATGTTCTTGTACATGTTATGCCTGCTTATGTTCTTGTACGTTTTCAGGTTATGATTGCTTATGATCTTTTATGCTTATACGAATGCTATGCTTATGTTCCAGTATGTTATATGCATGTTATGTTTGATTATATGTCTTTGTATGTTTATGTGAAGGTTATGCTTATATGTGTTATATGATCATGTCACTACTCTATGTTTAATGCTTGACGTATGGTTTTGTGAGTAGGACAGGATCTTACTAAGCCTATGTGCTTATAGTTTATGTTCCCATGTACTGCAGATAAGGGTAAAGGGTGGCTAAACTAAAAGGAGCAGCAGGAGGGACAAAGTGTGTGTGGTAGTGGCATGGTGGAGGAGATCTGTTATGTTTCCTTATGCATGTTTTGCCTTAAGACGATTCTCTTTATGGACTTGAACTAAGCACTAAGTACTTATGATATAATGATGCATGCTTTATGTTTAAGAAGAAGTATCTATGAAATGACGATGCATGTTTATGTTTAAAAGAAAAAAAAAATAAGTATAAAGTCTTCCGCTGTAAGAAGTATATGTAGTCTTCCGCTGTAATGTATGTATGTACGATCGCATCACGCGTCGCCCCTCCGGACCCTTGGAAAGGGCGGGCGTGACAAATGCCACCTATTAACTCCCTTAAATAGTTTCTACCAAAGCATATTTATTTTATCCTCGTAAATTATCTCTTACAAGCTCCGTTTAATTTCAGAAAAATTCTCAGGATTATTTTTCCTAATTTTTGGCCATTTAATTTAGTATTTTAAAATTTCGTATTTAACATTCTCCCCCACCAATAAAAATTTGGTCCCCAAATTTCCCACTTAAATGCATAATGAGTAAGAGATACCACAAGTACTAAAAATATATCTCACATACCTTAAGCAAATAGGTAGGGATATTGAGCTCTGATCTTTTCCTCAAGCTCCCAACTAGCCTCCTCATCGGTGTGGTGACTCCACCCAACTTTAACAAGTCGCACGGTCTTATTCCACAACTGTTGTTCTTTGTAATCCAGAATTTGTACCGGAACCTCTTCGTAAGTACCATCAGGTTGAATCCGTTTAATTCCTGAAAAATTTCTAAAATTCTCCAAAAAATCTCGAAATAATTCATAAGATTATTTTTTCTAATTTTTGACTATTTAATTTAGTATTTTAAATTTCCGTATTTAACAATGGCTAGTGATGTGGAGGGAGATTCATAAGAAGAAGGAGGAGACAAGGGAAGAGAGGGAGGCAGAGATTTCAAAGGGTTGTTGTGGGGAGGAAGAGACCCAGTGCCTTCCAGCGATGATGCAATGGCGGAATGGAAAGAAGCTCGGCTTAGATTAGATGACACGAGCCCCAGAGGATGGGGACGACGACATAAAATTAGGGGAGTTTCATCGTCTGAGGAATAAGAGATGGCAAGAGGAGAGGGAGAAGGTGGCAAAGCAGTTGATGCAACCTTTTTCTTCTTAACTAGATGGTTTTTTGAGTCAGAAGGCCCCCTTCTGCATTTATCCTGAGAAGGGGGGCACAACGTGGGACATTCGAGGGGAAGAGGAAGGGACCAACCCAAAGGAGGTTGGTAAGGAGGCCTCCACAAAGTCCATAATTAAAGAAGAAGAGGTGGTGGGATTTGGTGGACTCAGGTTTGCCTTTTTGTTCTTCACGGCCTAAGTCTGAGAGAGCCTCCACCATCGCGTCTTGCATTATGTCATCTACAAAAAGAAAGAAAAGTTTGGTACAATTGACACCCCTTATCCTAGATGACCTATAAACTCTGCAAGACTACTCAAATACCTATCAGAGTGGGATCATCAAAGATACAAGGAGATAGCTTGAACTAGCTGAGCAATCTCCCATCTATCAAACCCTCAATCTATAGTTGTGGTCGCGGAGGAGGCATTGCACTTCCTTGAAGGAGCATTTAGAACAACACTCCTTGAGAGGGGAAATATTGGAAAGTTCGATCCTCCAGGGATCGAGTAAACGAGAAAAGAAATACAAGCTCTTTCAACCCTTATTTGAAGAAGACATTCCCCTTAAGAATAAGCAGTCCGAACTCCCTGCAAAGTAATATACTCCATGCTCCATCATTCAGTTGGAAGTTGTAAAACAAGAGAGGAGAAAGCAGAATATTCAGATGCTCGTGAACGATAGTCATCCCTGCAAGGATGCGAAAGACGTTTAGAGGCAGTTGATCTATAGCTATCTTGTAGAAATCCAGAATTTAAAGGTAGATGCGAGGAACCGACAACTGAAGACCAACTTCAAGCTGGCCCACAAAGAAAGCATGGCACTAAGGCGGAGGGCAATGCGGTTGGTCGAAAGATTTCACAAAGATCAAGGGAATGGTCTCCGAAACATATTGAGATCTTTGTTGACAGAAGAGATGTGACAAGGTCAAGGCAGAAGATTGTGTCTCAAACTAGGGGAGCCTCGCCACCCTATTGACTTCCTGGAATGAGGCCATAACTGAAGTGGAAGAAGGAAGAAAAAAGGGGAGTAAGTGAAAGGTGTTGGTAATAGAGGCGATGAAGGAGTGGAAGGCGTCTTAACGATGTGAAGAGGAAAGAAATGTAAATTTGTAAAGGCGGTGAGAGAGGGGACTCACAACCCTAAAAAGAGGAGTGATGCATGACTACCCGGACCATTGGTTTGAATACAGTAGTCCTACATCAGGATATGAGAATATTCTAACTATTTTGGGGAATGACTAATGATACCGCTCAATAATACTCTATGGGCTGAACTAGTGGGGAACGGGGGCCCATGCATACTTGGCCCAAGAGGAGGGTCGCAAGGGGTTCAGGAAAGGAAGCAGGTTTGCACTGGGGTCTGATGTGGGAGGTTAAGAGTGAGGGCACCACCAAACCCTATACTGAGAGGCGGCGAGCGAAGGGATAATTACAGGTAAAGGTAGGCCACTCGACCACCTAGTCCACCGGACCACTCGATCGCCTCATCCACCAGCAACCCGGTTATACTCTGAGGTCAGGCCACTCAGTTGCCTCGTCCACCATCCACCCAGTTGTACTCTAAGGCCAATTCATTCAGCCACCTCACCCTTTCAATCCTCCAACTATCCCCTAAACCAATCACTATCAAGATAGGGTGTGTGGGGACCTTGGGGAGGATGCCTTGTAAGCCTGGGTTGTTATCCCTTATCTCCTAACAACTCGATATCATGATAATATAGACATTCGTGGTTTGTCATGTGGAGAGTTTGCTCAGAGCTTGTCCTCTAACGGTTTGCCAAAGAACATCTCAGAAGTGCCCATGGGAGAAGAGATTCCTCGAAGTTGCTATATAAAAGGGAGGGACGAGGAAAAGGTGAAGGAGGACTCTCTCTGAACAATCCTTTTTTTAACACAACTGTATTTTCTTTCTTTCTTTCTTCTTTCTCTTTGATCTTCCTGTCTAACTTAGGTATCGGAAGATCATAGTCGAGATGTCGATGGTCGTCTGGCATGTGTTGATCTTGACAAGGAACTACTGCTCCGGATTGTGAGAACCCACCATTATCCAAGTTTTCTGGATGATGCAGACGGGTGAAATCTGTTCACTCCTTTTTCAATGCAGTGAAGCACTGAGGGAGATCTCAGAGGGTTCTCACAGGCCGCAATCAGTAGAGAATAAGAAGATGAAGTAGATGAAATGCAAGAAACCGACGCCAACAATCGAGACTCAGACACAAGATGTAACGTGGTTCGGAATAGGATTCCTACTCCACGGAGGTGAGATTTCTCACCGGATGCAATGCCTAAGCACTTTCACTATGAAGGTCCTCCTTTACGGAAAGTAAGTTTCCGAAGGTGGAGGAGAAAGACCTCTTACAGTGATATCACAAGACGAGAAAAATACAAGAGATGTAACAACGACAGATCTCCGTCCTTCTTCTCCGGCGAGGCGGTTGTCGCTCCCCTTCTCCTCCTGCGTCCCCTTCTCTCTTGCTGGGTGAGAATAATTGCGGATCCCTCTTTCCTCCTTGCTTCCTCCCTTTTATCTTCCCTTTTCCTTCATCGTAACGTCGCGGGCTATCTCCATCGTACATGTGGCCACCACCTCCACCTGGAGAATAATTCTGTTATAGATATGAGGAACGAAGGCTCCTCGGAATATTGTGTGGGGGCCTCCCCAGCCATTGCATAACGCCTCTTCCTCTATTTTTCAGGTAACTAGGTTAGACTGTCTCCCTCAACCATCCACTTTAGGTGAAGCTAGCTTAGGTCTATGGCTCACGGGTGACCTAGCCCTAGGGCTCCTCATCAACCCAAACCAATTCCTCTTTTTCCTGTACCAAACTTCCTTCGGATCAATCAGGTTGACCCGACCCCTTAGCGAAGTGCCTTCCGTCTCTTCTTTGCCATGCCAATTGCTTCTGCTAACTCTCCCGTGTCAATTGCTTCTGCTAATTCTCCCGTGCCAATTGCTTTTGATATTCTCCCGTACCAATGGCTACTGATATTCGCGCCCGAACCATTCTTTCGTTTCTCCCTTCGCTGAGCCAAACATTTTGGATCAGATCATGGGTCACCCACTAACCCTTCTATCGGAAACTATATAGAAAAGGTACCGACAGTATCATTAGTCAACCCCGAAAAATAGTCAAGCGAAGTTATAAGCTTGACTTTCCAAATGTACATAAAGTCTCTGACCTATTCTTCATTGTTAGGGCAATCTCTTGCCGTAATATGGTTTTGATGGTGTGGCAAAGGGTTTAAGTTAGTATGTTATGTTGATTTGATATGTGCGTTGAAGTCGTGCAGGACTTAGTAATTCGCACATGGAGCCGTGGCGAGTTTCACATCTCATGACTCGTGCCTTGAGTCGGTGAAGGATAGCTTTGTGGAAGCCGTGCGCTTGGAGCATCCGAGGGACCGCCGGACGAGAAGCTTGGAGTGAAGCCGGAGGAAGTAGACTTCGAGGCAAGAGACGCGAAGGAGCATTGCAGTCGCGCTGATCGCCGAGGGCGTGGCGAGAACGAAGAGAACTTCAAGGCAAGGGACTCAGAAATGAGAGTGGCGATTGTAACCCGGGAAGGGTAGCTCTTAGGTGAAACTTGGCCATTTGGCCAAGTGTCGGATGGGTTTTCGACACCCGATCGCCATGTCATGGCGCGATCGATCTGATCGAATGAAGTTCGACCGGTATCTGGCCGATCGGAATGTAGCGACAATCGACGCCATCGTGGGCCGATCGATTATAATCATCGAAGGCACAATGATCGTCAATAGGGTTTTATAGAACCGTTCGTAGCCGATGGCGATCGAGACAGCGTGATCGATGAGGTCCATCGATCGACCGCCAAGAGTTGTTGGACTCGCTGACTAGGTCGGCCAGATCCGATGTGTTCGAGGCCGTTGTAGTGAATGACGATCGGCTAAGGCGCGATCGTGATGGCGACCAACAGGAAGAATTTAGCCCTCTCTATAAAAAGAGAGGGTGTGAGCCTTTTAGAGGCTAATGCTTATGCTCTAAGTGATCTTCCTAGTGCCTCACAAGCTCTAAACTCTTCTTGCTTGTTTTTACTCCATTCTTATTGTAAGAAGAGTGATCTTGATTGTAAAGGTTACCTCCACCTAGCTTGGTGCAAAGGAGAGACCAATATTGATTGGCTTTGGAGGAGTGATTCACCTCGGATGAATCGGGATCGTGGATTAGCGGCGTAGCCGTGAACCACGTTACATTCTTTGTTAGCGTTTGTATTTTCATTTATTGCTTTGTCTTTATTGTTTATGCTTCCGCTTGCGCTAACGATTGTGTAGACGAGCAAACGAATGCGAGAATTCCAACATTCATTGGAAGAGGGCTATTCACCCCCCTCTAGCCGGCCGTACCGATCCCCTACAAGTGGTATCAGAGCCAAGGAAAGCTTGTCACCAGACTAACCGCCATAACAAGCAACATTCAAAATGGCCGGCTCCAACATTCACCCACCAAAGTTCGAAGGCGAATTCGCTTGGTGGAAGAAGCGAATGGAGGTATTTTTCGAAACGGATTTTGATATTATGATTACAATGGAATCCAATTTCGTTTTGCCTAGGGATGAAGAGAGGAAGCCAATAGAAAAGTCAAGGTGGACCAAGAGGAAAAGAGAGGAGCACCTTGCAAACTCCAAAGCCAAGCACCATCTCTACAATGTGCTCCCCCAACAAGAGATCAACCGAATAGGAGAATGCCTAAGTGCCAAGGAGATGTGGGAGAAGCTAATTGAGCTTCATGAAGGCACATCCGAGGCAAAGCTAGCAAGGAGAGACCTCCTCCGCTCCCAATTATCCAACATTAAATTAGAAAAGGGAGAAAAGGTAATTTCCTTACATTCTCGTTTCAAGGAAATTATAACCGGTTTGTCAAGTGTAGGTGAAAAGCTCTCCAACCGGGATATGGTAATGAAGGTCATAGATGCTTTTCCCCGGTCCTCAAAGTGGAGCTCCATGGTGGACTCATTCTATATCTCAAAGAATTTAGAAGTGAGCACCTTGGAGGAGTTCTTCTCAACAATGGAACTTCACGAAACGAGGCTTGAAGGAATACAAGAAGAGCCTAGAATTCAACCTTCAAGGGGAGTAGCATTGTTGGAAAATAAGGGGAAGAAGAAGATAGAGATCCCCTCCTCCTCCGATGATGAAGCCTCCACCTCCTCCATGGATAGCACGGAAGAAGCCTACATGGTAAGGAAGGTAAGGCGTGCATTTAAGAATTTTAGATTTGATAAATCTCATGATAGGAATAGAAGACCAAGGGGGAAGGTCATATGCTACAATTGCCAAGGAGAAGAGCACATAAGGGACAATTGTCCTCTCTTAAACAAGAGCAAGGAAGAGAGGAAAAAGAAAGAAGAAAAGAAGAAGAAAAAGGGGAGCAAGAAAAAGAAGGAAGAGGAGAAGAAGACAAAAGAAAAGGGGAAGACCAAAGCTCTAAAGGCAAGGACTTGGGATGACCCATCCTCATCCTCCTCATCATCATCGGATGAGGAGAATGCCTTTGTCACCAATTTGGCCTTGATGGCCTTTGATGACTTGGATTGCTCTTCATCCGAAAATGAAGAATCAAGCTCAAGAGGAGAGAGCTCAAGTGAAGGGGGAGCTTCTACATCCTCATCATCCGAAGAAGAAGAGGACATGGAAACTATGGTAACGAAAGCTTCTCCTAAGAAAATAGTTTCCATAATTTCTAGTTTAACTAAGGACTTATTTGGAATGAAAAAGAAAAATAAAAGCATGCTTAATCAAATTAAGGCATTAGAAAATAAGCTAGAAAATGCATGCTTAAATAATAATGATACTTCTTCTTGCCATGATGATGCATGCTCACATGAATACATGCCATTTAATGTTAATGATGCATGCATAGAGGAAAATAGGGCATTAAGGGAAAAGGTAGACTATTTGACAAAAGCCCTAGAGAAATTCACAATTGGCTCCAACACATTAAATATGATCTTAGGGAGCCAAAGAGCTAGCTTCAACAAAAAGGGCCTAGGCTACAAGGAAAAGAAAAATGAAAAGGCCTACAAATGCCTAATTGCTAGGGGACAAGATAAGAAGAAAGTAATAGCTAGGAAATGGATCCCCAAGGAATACTTAGTGAACCCAATAGGAAAGAACTTATTTTGGGTTCCAAAATCCATCCTTAAGGGTTAGGATAACCCCTAGGGTAGTCAACCATAGGCAATTAACCTATATCATATTTTGGTTGACTTAGGATGACGGGACAATATTTTTAGAATAGTGTTGGGTGATGATAACGTGCCCATAAATAGATAATAATGCTTAAATCATGATGATTAATGTAATTGTTACACATATTTGCAATCATGATTTATGATTTTTATATTTGGCACGTAATCATGAGAAATAGGGTTGAATCATGCTTTAGGTGATATTTTGTTTATTATCATCATATAATACCTAATGCATGATTATTATTCAATGAATACATGTATTTAATGATCATAATGTGAAATTAATTCATATATGTCATTATGATCATGTAGGTTGTTGGGTTGATACTTAACCTTGATAGAATTGCATGAATATATTGGTTAAGTATGCACAAATACCCCCTAGGATGCATCTCACACTCACTATAGGCTAACTTGATTGCAAACTTAGCATGGGTGAGATGTTAGGATGATACAAATGTCCACTAATGCCTATGGCATTTAGATGGTCATTTAAAGTATCAAAATAGCAATAATAGACCAATCATGGGGAAGGCTTATGTTTAATTCATAGACATATTGCCCAAAAATCATGGCTGGATATTTCATATGTTTTCAAAACAATTTCTTAATCTAAAATCTATGTATTCATGTTTTGAAACAATTCAAAGCAAGACTAGGTGTTAAAATGGATACTCTTATGATCAAAAACCTAGTAGTTTTTAAAGCTTTTGGATTTTTAGCAAATACATGGAAATATAATGATTTTTCATGAAAACCTATTTTTTTCCCTGATAGATATACTTAAAAGAAATGTGTTCCCAAAATTTCATGATTTTTCGAATTTTCTGGAATTTTTAATGTATTTTTGAAATTCGCCTAGAAAATCAGAAATTCGGAATCCATTGTGTCAGTCGACTGCCATACTGATAGCAGTCGACTGATGACCTGAAAAACAGCCCAATATTTTTTGATTTCAGATTTTAATCAAGTTTTTGGTATTCTCTTTCCACTATACTTGATGTCATGAGTTTATAAATTAGGATTAATCTTTTTGATGGTGTCAAAGGGGGAGATATGTATGTTTAAGTAAAGGGGAATATATTTTGGGGGAGAAATGATTATGCTTATGATAGGGGGAGAATATTTTTATGGGGAGTTTCATGGATTAAGGGGGAGTTGCATGTTGCTATATCATGTTTATCTTTACATGCTTTCTTACCTTAGAATTTATATCAAATGTTTTTACCTAACTTAAACGGATTGTCACACATCAAAAAGGGGGAGATTGTTACGGCAATCTCTTGCCGTAATATGGTTTTGATGGTGTGGCAAAGGGTTTAAGTTAGTGTGTTATGTTGATTTGATATGTGCGTTGAAGTCGTGCAGGACTTAGTAATTCGCACATGGAGCCGTGGCGAGTTTCACATCTCATGACTCGTGCCTTGAGTTGATGAAGGATAGCTTTGCGGAAGCCGTGCGCTTGGAGCATCCGAGGGACCGCCGGACGAGAAGCTTGGAGTGAAGCCGGAGGAAGTAGACTTCGAGGCAAGAGACGCGAAGGAGCATTGCAGAGCCGTGCGCCTGATGCTGCCGAGGGACATGGCCGAGAACGAAGAGAACTTCGAAGGCAAGGGGCTCCGAGAAATGAGAGTGAGCGATTGTAACCCGGGAAGGGGTAGCTCTTAGGTGAAACTTGGCCATTTGGCCAAGTGTCGGATGGGTTTTCCCGACACCCCGATCATCATGTCATGGCTCGGTGATCCGAATCGAATGAAGTTCGAGTATACGATCGATCGAATGTGGCGCGATCATTTGCCATACGGGCGATCGCCAAGACCTATCGATCATTGCTAAAGCGTGGTGGTAGTCAATAGGGTTTTAGCCAGAACCGTTCATAGCCGTAGGCGATCGACTACGGAGGCGACGGATCGTGATGAGGTCCATCGATCATCGCCAAGAGTTGGACTACAGGTCGAGATTCGACGTGTTTGGAGGCCGTTGTAGTGAGCGATCGATCGCCAAGCGGCGTGATCTGCGATGGCGGCCAACAAGAAGAATTTAGCCCTCTCTATAAAAAGAGAGGGTGTGAGCCTTTTAGAGGCTAATGCTTATGCTCTAAGTGATCTTCCTAGTGCCTCACAAGCTCTAAACTCTTCTTACTTGTTTTTACTCCATTCTTATTGTAAGAAGAGTGATCTTGATTGTAAAGGTTACCTCCACCTAGCTTGGTGCAAAGGAGAGACCAATATTGATTGGCTTTGGAGGAGTGATTCACCTCGGACGAATCGGGATCATGGATTAGCGGCGTAGCCGTGAACCACGTTACATTCTTTGTTAGCGTTTGTATTTTCATTTATTGCTTTGTCTTTATTGTTTATGCTTCCGCTTGCGCTAACGATTGTGTAAACGAGCAAACGAACGCGAGAATTCCAACATTCATTGGAAGAGGGCTATTCACCCCCCTCTAGCCGGCCGTACCGATCCCCTACATTCATTTCTCAACTTAAATCCATCTGTTCCCTTATAACTCCCTTATGTATACTAAAGGAGGCCCGCTGGGCTCATGGGCTCTGCTTCTCCTTCTCCTTTCGTGCAGTTGAATCGTCACGGAAAACCCTATATAAACCCCTGCCTTCTCCTTTTAGGTATCGTTTAGTGTGCTTAACAATCCAGCCTGTTCTTCTCCTTCCGTGATTTTCACCGGCGGCGTTTCGGCGACCCAGTCCTTCTTTTCCCCACACGATTCTTCCTTAACCTCCGAGTAAGTGCTTTGCTTTGTTCACACCCATGGCTCCTAGGACCATTTCTTCACCCGCCTGGTATGAACATACCATAACCCAGTTAGATTGTAACCATTATTTCTTTAATATTAAGAACAACTACATAGACCCCTCTATAAAATGTTGTTTCACGACTAAACTGCATCGACCTCATAATCCTCCTCCCGGCTTGACATACTTTTTCTCCGAACAATTTCTTAACGGCCTATCCCTGCCTGTACCGTCTGTCTATTTGGACCTTCTAAACTTCTATGGACTACCCTTGAACCAATTCACCCCCAACTCCTTTCGAATTTTATCGGGAGCTCACATAGTGTTCCAACACCTGAACCTCTCTTTAACCCCTGAAATATTCCATTGCTTCTTCCAATTAAAATCTTCCAAGGCAGGTCTCTTCTATTTATCTAGCCGTTCAGACTGCCAATTCTTGGTGAACCTGCCCACTTCCCACAAGGGCTGGGAAGAATTGTATTTCTTTGTACAGCTTCCCGAGTCTCTACCCTATTCTGATACATGGAAGGTAGCCCTTCCTGAATTGCCTCCCTTCCGGGAAATGAGGACCAAATGTCCCTTCCCGGAAGTGTATAGAGTATTAGGAGAGTTACATTACTGCTCAAACCATCTAATAGAAACTCCTCTTTTAAGCCACTTTGGATTGTCTCCTCTACCTTTGACGACTTCGGTTGTTGTAGGTAGGGTGATACTTACCCTGCAATATGACTTCCTTTCTATGTTATTCATCTTTCTTATCAGTATACCTTGCAGATAATCTAATGCAGAAGGCTTTGGTGGAAGGGGAGGCGATCGAGACTGCCAAGAAGAAGAAAACCTCGACTAAAAGAGGCAAATCAGTAGCAGCTCCGTCATCCCCCCGGAAAAAGCTGCGACTCATCAAGAAAGGAGCCTCAAGTTCATCGACTCTTCTCCCCTCATCTTCCGACCAGCCAGGGTCTCAACCCCTAGCCATTTATGAGCCAAGAAGAGGAGGCAATACCTCCCCTGTCCCTTCTCCATCTCCTCAAGGAGGGGATTCTCCCTCCCATTTTCTTCATTCCTCCCCATCTGCACAAAATTCACCCCCAGCTTCTCATACATAATCCCTCCAAGCTCCTATACCTTCCGACTCAAGAGCTGCTCCTACGCCCCCCCCCCTTCGTCGTATCAGACCCCCATCCTCCTTTGAAGGGGAGGATCCTTCCCTTCCTGTTCCTCCGAGGGCCACATGGGGATCCCTACTGAAGATTCGGCACCCCTCGGAGGTAAAATTCTTCAATCAGTCAGGCATACAAGGCCCTTGCGAGCAAGTGAGCAAGCTGTTGGCAGAGGTATTTACTCTTTCTTTTCCTCCTCTTCACTATGGGTATCTCTATATGCCGATGTATACTGATAATTTTTCTTTCCCTTTAGGCCTCCACCCAACATAACAAAATGGTGGTTCAGCTGGACCAATTCCAATCTAGTGTGGAGACTCGCCACTTTGTCGTCGTATCACAATAAAAAGAGCTCGTTCGGCGGTTAAACGAGCAAGAGGCAAAGGAGGCGGACTTCAGGGGCCAGTGCGAAGATGTCATGATGCAACTAGCCCTGGTCCGAAGCGAGAAAGAGGAGTTGCAACGAAAAAATGAAGAACTTGAACAGCGCCTCTTCTTACAGTCCAGTGACTTACAACAGGTAGACGTCCTGACCCGGGAACTGAAGGAGTATAAGGGATATCTTGGGGATGCCATGATCAAGGATGCTGACTCCTCGGCTACTATTATACAGCTTCAACAAGAACACCACCGTCTTAACTGAGCGTCGGCGCGATTACGTGGAATCTCAGATAAAGAAGTGTCAGGAGCTTTCCTCCATGGTAGCGGCTCTTCCCCAAACCTTATCGCCGGTGGCTCGGCAGTAATCTACCCTCCACCAGGAGTATTTTGAAGCTCTTTCAGCCTTAGGACAGCAAGCTATAAAGGCAGCCACCGAAAGAGATGCTTTGGCGGCTAAATTGGCGAAAAGTCAAGCTCAGGTGGTTCAATATCAAGACCAACTGAAGGAGCAAGAAGCAGACCTCAAGGGACGCTATGTCAAGAAGGGGGTAGATTTATTTATATTAGGTTTTGAGGGGTCCTCGGCTCAAAATGCCGAACAAGGATACCCACCTCCTAGCACGGACACTAGCTATTTAGATCCCACGGAGGCGCTAGCTAAGTGTCCACCCGAACTCTTTGAGTTGTAATTTCTACTATTCTCCTTTTTGGTAATTTTGTCAATAGCCTCTCTTTTGCTTCTGAATGATGAATTTGTCCATATGTTTAGTTATCATCATCTTGTCATGTTTCTTGACGGGTCGGGAATTCTGGACCAATTTTAAACTCCTCCCTTTTTATACCGTTATCTCTTTTCCCGTATCGTATGGCGCAATCACCTCGTTGGTTCGGGCTTATTGGAGAGATCTCGAATAACATTATTCACCTCCGTCCCAATTTCGGTTCGGGAATCCGCTTGAAGTATCTTGCCTGATATTATTCACATCCGTCCCGATTTCGGCTCGGAGATTTGCTTTAAGTGACTCTTGCCTATTGGTTTTCCCCATTCCTTTTACTGCTTCGGAAACTGTATCAATCTCTTCGTCTTCTTCCCCTTCCCAAGAACTTCTGCCGTCGCTTTTCTTCCATTATAAATCATTGCCCTCCATGTCTTCGTCCTCCTATCTCACTATCATGGCTTCAGAGGGGCACCCCATCGAAATTTCTTCAAATTCAGAATCTTTCGAGCTGCAGGATTGGGTTTCAAGACACATCAAGATTCGAGACCCGCTCATCGCCACTTCGCTCGTCCTCTTCCTTTTCCGCCTCACACTCCAACTCCAACCCTTCCTACAGGGAGGTCCTTTCATGCTCCCTTCCTTCCTTCCGCAATAGAGTGTGGAATCCTCCCTTCACCTGGGAGTATCGTGGGAGACCCGTGCATTGTGAACTTCCTCCACTTCCACAAAGATGGCTTTCATCCCAGTCCCGTGGAAGCTCATCCTTCTCCGTTCGATGAAGGTCCATCAGCCATTCCTCCGTCTCAAGGCGAGCGCTTCAAGGTCATCTTAGCGCCCTCTCCCCCCAAAGAGACCTCTCCCGCTTCTTCTGTTAGGAGTAATCAGAGAAAATCTGTATAGATCAAATTAATGTAATCATTTCAAATATATCAATAAAAATGAGGGAGGGAACTTGATGTTTGCTTTTGTCTTTTTCTCGTAGAAATAAGGTTTCTGTCTTCAAAAGGACGGTAATCTGGTCCGAACATACCTTCTTCTATCATCGCCCGGGGATTCGGACTCTTTTAATTACATTTATAGTCTCGTCGACCTTCCCACTACTGCCCCCACGTTTCCTCTTCTTTACTGGCATTTATGGTCCCTATTTCTTCTACCAATAAATGAACTTTTCCCCTTCGTCGCTATAAAAGCCCCCGACCCTTACCTGATAGCTTCCATCCTTTCCTTTTCTTTTTGTTTGCCATGAACAGAATATCTGAACAGGCGTGATTCTCTCCTTCTAAAGAACAGATAAATGATCGCCGATACATAGCTAGCCTGGAGGAGCAAGTGAAGTATTTACAGCAACGACTGAAGGAAACTTCCGCCAGTAATCGCTCCCTGTGCCAACAACTGGTCGGGTCCCAAAAGGAACTGGCCAAGCAGATCTTCCTACAGTAGTCTTACCGGCGGCAACTATTGTGCCAACCTCAACCATACAAAGGAGCTCCATCCATTCCTCCCAACAAAGAACTGTAATACCCAAGATGTATAAGGGTTTCTGTTTGTTATTTTCCCTTGTAAATGACTCAGAATATGTAATTCTCTCGCATCAATGAACTTTCCCAGTTTATCTTCTTTCTTCAGTATCTTCTGAGTTGTGTCACGCTTTACTTCTTTCGTATTCACATAGACTCACATATAACTGAGGCATATTTCGGCTCTTCCGCCTTTTTACTCTGCTGGGTATATAGAACCATTAAATGAGCCAATTTTGCTATTTTACAGGAATAAAATAATACAAAGTTAAACAAGGACTTCAACTTCTCCCACTTTACGGGGACAAAAAGTGATACACAACTGAGGAGATCTCAGTTCTTCCATTCCGCTACCGCACGGGGATATCTTCCGCTTCGCGGGGATAAAATTTTTGAGTATAACCGAATAAATTTCGGTTCTTCATCCCGCCACCAAGACGGGATATCTTGGCGGAATAGAAATTTATACATATAATACATAACTGAGGAATCTCGGTTCTTTCGTTCCGCCATCGCACGGGGATATCTTCCGCTTCACCTCGCGGGGATAGAAATTTAGATATATATATTACGTAACCGAGGAATCTCGGTTCTTCCGTTCCGCCATCGCACGGGGATATCTTCCGCTTCGCCTCGCGAGGATAGAAATTTATATATATATAATACATAACCGAGGAATCTCGGTTCTTCCATTCCGCCACCGCACAGGGATATCTTCCGCTTCGCCTCGCGGGGATAGAAATTTATACATAGAATACATAACCGAGGAATCTCGATTCTTCCATTCCGCCACCGCACGGGGATATCTTCCGCTTCGCCTCGCAGGGATAGAAATTTATATATATAACACATAACTGAGGAATCTCGGTTCTTCCGTTCCGCCACCGCACGGGGATATCTTCCGCTTCGCCTCGCGGGGATAGAAATTTATACATAGAATACATAACCGAGGAATCTCGGTTCTTCCGTTCCGCCACCGCACGGGGATATCTTCCGCTTCGCCTCGCGGGGATAGAAATTTATATATATAACACATAACCGAGGAATCTCGGTTCTTCCGTTCCGCCATCGCACGGGGATATCTTCCGCTTCGCCTCGCGGGGATAAAAATTTATATATATAATACATAACCGAGGAATCTCGGTTCTTCCGTTCCGTCACCGTACGGGGATATCTTTCGCTTCGCCTCGCGAGGATAGAGATTTATATATATAACACATAACCGAGGAATCTCAGTTCTTCCGTTCCGCCACCGCACGGGGATATCTTCCGCTTCGCCTCACGGGGATAGAAATTTATACATAGAATACATAACCGAGGAATCTCGGTTCTTCCGTTCCGCCACTGCACAGGGATATCTTCCGCTTCACCTCGCGGGGATAGAAATTTATATCTATATGGCTCAAAAGCCATCAACATAAAGGAGGCAACGTTTTCATATCATCCCTCTTTTGTGCTTGTCTTCGAAGGGGAACGCCTATATCCGCCCCTTCCCATGCAAATGAAGTCTTTAGTACATAACGGGACATTTAGAAAAAATAACCCTTCTTTTCCTTTCACTTAGGGCCGCTTTCACCACAGACGAGGAGCCCAATAATGGTTACAAGCCCACTCTCCTCCCTTTTATAGGGGATCCTTTTGTCTTCGTTTCTTTTGCTATCTTCATCCCTTTGCCTTTTCATCTCCTTCTTCTCCATCTGTTCGTTCCTCCGCCGCCATATTTCGTTGCCCCAATCCTTTTTTTTAGCCCTTTCTCTTTATTCTCAAACCCTCAAAATGCATTCTACCTTCTTTCAGGAGATAGCGGGTCGTTATCCACATCGCAAGAGGAAAGCCGATCAGCCGTCGGCTCTGTCTTCTTCTTCACTTTCCCCGGTCACCACCACACCTGCTTCATCTCGTCCGTCTTCCTCTCCTCCCCCTGCATCCCTTTTTACTTCCTCCCCGGAGGAAATTGGGACAATTAGTCCTTCCTCGATTTCTCCGGCATTTACAAACCCTAGCTCTCATGTTTTTTCTCCCTCTGCTACCAATATTCAGAAGTCGCCTTCTCCTTCACTGCAACCTGAGGATGAACCTGGGGAGGATGCACTTCCATGTCAGCCGATGACAGAGGATGGTTCACCCCTGCCTTCTATCTCCCCAGAATAGCATTCTTCCTCCGAACCCATGGCGGTTGATATCCCCTTACTGCAAACTTCCCCCTCCACTCATCGCCTGAAGAGCCCTTCTTGTAGAAGATTTGAGGCCGCTAGAGGGGGGTGAATAGCGTTTGACCGTACGTAGATGGAATTCGTTCGCGATCGTCTCTACAAAACTCGTTATGCGCAGTGGAATAGAAATAATAAAAGCAATAACGAAAAGATACAATCACGAACACAAGGATATAACGTGGTTCGGAACCGAACGGTTCCTACTCCACGGATCGAGCTCTAAAGAGCCCTAGTGATGCACACGCACTCACTAATCACAAATACTCCTTCTCGACACAAGTCGGAGGTGGAGAAACCTCTTACAATAGATTACAACAATAATCTAAAAGCAACAAGCAAATACAATGAAGAATAATGCAATACAAGTAAAGAAAACACCTTACAAATGCTTTGGATTGCTTGCTTTTGGTTGCTTGAAGAGTGGCCTTGGAGACTCTGATTTGCAGCAACAAATCGCCCCAAAGATGCTCAAGAAACCATTGCCAAAAATCCTCCCGTCAAGCTCCTTTTATCCTTCTGCACGACCTGGATTTCCGCCTATCAGTCGACTGCCATAAGTCACCAGTCGACTGATGCCACTGTTGTCGTGAGACAACGGCTCGATCCACACTGGAAAAACTCCAACGGATCTCTTGGCAGTCGACTGCCAACGCCCGTAGTCGGCCACGGGTTACGGGCATTCTGCGCTCGACACGAGAACTTAACGATCCGACCACGACTTGGCGCCGAGTGCGTCAGAGACATCACCGATCGCTCGAATGAGCGCCGTGAGCAGATTCGGCTCTTAAACGGCAAATGAACTCGTCGACTACCGCAATGAACCGCCATAATGTCGCCGATCCGCTAATCTCAATGATGAGGTTTTAACCCAAATATGGGGCCCCCATACTTGCTATACCACCCTTAGCCTAGACCTAAGCCTTCTAGCCACCTCCATCAGCCTCACGCCTCTCGGATCCCTCCAAGTCATCCATGACTTGTTCATCCATCGCGCTAGCCTCCAGGTGCTTCCCTCGGCTATGTCATGCTAACGGTGTCTACACCGCCAAGACACATTGGACTTACGCCGCCAAGACTCCGCTTGGACTTTACGCTGCCAATATCAATCCCCTTGGACTTCCCAAATGCCAAAACTCAAGCTTGGACTTTCCCTTGCCAACCCATGTTGGACTTTCCATGCCAAGACCCATGCTTGGACTTTCCATTTGCCAAGACCCATGCTTGGACTTCTCATTTGCCAAGACCCATGCTTGAACTTCTCATGCCAAGTACTCAAGACTTGGACTTTCCCAAATGCCAAGTACCCATGACTTGGACTTTCCATGCGCCAAGTGTCCCACTTGGACTTTTCATGTCAAGTACTCAAGACTTGGACTTTACCAAATGCCAAGTGTCCCACTTGGACTTTCCATGCCAAGTACCCATGACTTGGACTTTACCTTGCCAAGACTCATGCTTGGACTTTCCATTTGCCAAGACCCATGCTTGGACTTTCCAAAATCACATGGTCAACCCTAGTCAACCATTAAGGTCTTCCTCGAGTCAAACTCAAGTCCAGTCAAACATGACCCGAGTCGATTGCTCCAACAATCTCCCCAATATATTAACCGACATTAATGTCAAACATCAATTCCAAACCACTTTGTCAAATCCCTTTGTCAAACATCAAAACATCACTCGAGTCAAACTCGAGTCTGGTCAATCGTGACCTGGGCCAATTGCACCAACAATCTCCCCCTTTTTGATGTTTGACAAAAACCAAACAAATCATCTGAGTTAGACCACTAACTCAAATCCCTTACCATTTATCCCAAATTGGTAAACACTCTCCAAATGTTCTCCCCCAAACATTCTCCCCCTTTTTGACTAACATCAAAAAGGTTTTCTCTCCAAGGAGGTCAATGTCTCATGTCCCAATGAGATCTTACAATCTCCCCCTTGATCCAAAAATAAATACCTAGGATGCCTACCATCTTCCTAGTGATAATTCACATATCACTCAAGAGAGACAATCCTATACTCTCTCCCAATTTCTAAATTGGGTATCAAAAACCCATCAATTTTCCCAATTGATGATACTCTCTCAATAACTTCTCCTCTTCAAGGAGAAAAACACATCTATCATCCCAAGATAGATACCTCCCCCTAAAGGCTTGCTCCCCCTTGATCATTGCACCAACAATGTCCTTGGGAAGCCCCTAAGTTAATAGGAACTCTAAACCATCAAAATTAAGGTTCTAAGTTCAAACTTGAACTTTCCATACCCTAAATTTGATACTTTGACCTAACACAGCTCCTAATCCATATCCAATGAATTTTCACCCTTTATAATGCTTCCTAAAGCATATCCTAGGGTTAGGAGTGATTAGGAACCTTTTCCATAGCTGAACACGGGCTAAACAAACCTTGTTAACCCGAAATCAGACCTGGCGACTCGACAAGATCAATGTCGATCACGCCATACGCAGGCAATCGATCGATAGCGAAAATCTCGATTTTCAACTATCAGAAATGAATTTTGAAAATTCATAAATAATTATATGTAATTCGAAAAATCATGAAAATTCATACGTATAATACTTATGACACACACAATGGGTGAAAAATATTTGAAAATTATTTTACTCATAAAATAGTGAGTTTGATACAAAACTCAAAACCATTGAAATTTTCAATGTTTTGGCCCTATTTTGTATCAACTCTATCAATGGTGATTGCTATCAAAAGATAGACTTCACCAAGGTTTTTCAAAATGATTTTAAAATGTTTTCAAAACCTTATTTTGGATCATATTCCTTGGGCTCTATGTACATGACTTGTACACATGCTCTCCCAATGATCCACAAATGAAACAAGATGAGTTTTAGTTCATCTAGATGCAAAAACTATGCCCCTTGAACTCAACTCATATCCTAGCATCTCACATGTATCTAAGGTGTATAAATACACATACATGTCAATTGGATATGAGATGTGGGTTTTGTTCATCCTAATCTAGGGTTTCATGCATTCTCTAAGGCAACCCTACTTGATTCCCTTATAAATGGGACTTCAAGTCATGTCATAGTCCTTAATTCAATTTCAACCAAATTGTCTTAAATGCATGAATGATTATGGCATTAGAAATGTTATAAATAAGCATATGCTCATAATCATGATGTCATGGCATAAGATGAAATCTAAAAACACATGACATTTGAAACCTTAATCCTAAACATGAACATGACATATAAAATCATAGAACTAGGCATGATGTCATGACATGACATATGACAATCAAAGCATGGCATATAAAATATATAGGTATAGTAATACCTAAATTTTAATATTAATTGCCATTTGATACAATTAGATATATTTTGCCATATTAACCTTAATCTCCCTAGTGTGTCAAAAACCCAAAATGACACACTAACACTCTAAACCCTAATTGTGCCAATTTGATCATTTTATCAAACTTCATAACTAATATTGGCACATCCTAAAATCTTTTAGGATTATAATTCAACCCTATTTCCAAGGTATCCATAACCTTGAAAATAACCTAAAATGCCACCTTTATCATGGTTGAGTTAACTACCCATCCAATCAAGGTTGGCACACCCTAAACCCATCTAGCGTGAATCAATCATGCTCTTAGGAACCCAAAACCGATTTGAGCTCCTAGGGTTAATTAGGTATTCCTTAGGGATAACCTCCCTAGATACCTTCCTAATGACCCTTCTAGGCTTATTAGCCTTGGTCACTTGGGTCTTGCCTAGGTTGACTCTAGGGGTAACTCCCCTTGCAACCTTCTTGGTGGCCACCCTAGGTTTCCTAGAAACCCTAGCCACTAGGTACAACCTTTGGTCAACCTTAGGGATGACTTCCCTATTGACCTTGGTCTTCCTAGACCTAGTTTGTGTCCCATAATCAAATGGAACACTATGATAAGCCACTTTAGGCTTAGGTTTGTGACCCAAACCTTGCTTGCCCTTGGTTGACTTTTGACTCTTAGGTCCTTGGTGTTGACTTTGACTTTTGGACCTTTGACTTAGACCATTAGACCCTTTAAATTGGTTTTGTATATTTCTAAGGGTCTTTTCTAGTTTCTCAAGCCTTGACCTCAAGGCTTGGTTTTCTAATTCCAATTGCCCAATTGATTTCTGATTAAATTCTTGGGCATGGGACTTTCTAGGCATATGCCTAGTCCATTTAGGATTTAGACCTAGGTGCTCTTGCACCTTTCTAATTGTCTCCCTAGGTAAAATTAATCTTGAGTTATTTGACCTAGGTTTGTCCTTAGGTAAATTGTTTTTAGGGACATTAGTCTCAAACTTCTCCCTATTATCTAAGTAGACATTCTTAGCTCCTAAGCAAAAATACTTGTTCCTATTAGCATGCTTTTCATAAATTGCAAGTGAATTGAAATTCCTAGCATGCTTTTGCTTGTAAATTGAAGAGGGAGCAAAATTAGAGGTTACCCTAGGGTTTGCCTTGGAGGCTTCCCTTACATGTATAGCTCCTTCTTGGGTCTTCTTCCTCCCCCTAGGACATTGACTCCGGTAATGTCCCTTTGAGTTGCACTTGAAGTATATGATATGCTCCTTGCTCTTTTGACTTGAGGGACCGGCATCCTTGACCTTTGGAGCCAGTGGAGCTTTCCTATTCTTCTTTGGGCACTTTCTTTTATAGTGCCCGGTTTCCCTACACTCAAAACATATTATATGTATTTTATTATTAACACATATGTTTGAGTTACCTAGGTTAATGGAGACCGGAATTGGACTTTGGGCTTCTTCATCTTGACCGGATGTCGAAGCTTCTTCTTGATGTTCCGGTGTGGAAGTTATCTCCTCCCCCTCAATCCTTGAGGTGGATGCTTCTTCCACTTCCTCCACCTCCTTGGAGATTGATGGCCTCTCAACCTCCAATTCTTCACACTCTCCTCTTAACCCGGATGTTGACTCTTGTTCAACTTCTGAATCCTCACTTGCTTGTGAGGAGGAGTTTGCTTCTTCAGCCTCTTCCGATTGAACCGATGAGCATTCTACATCTTCTTCTTCTTCTTGGACCAGTTGAGGGTTTTCATGGAGCTTTGCCACTTGGCTCCACAACTCCTTAGCGTCCATATAGTCCCCTACCATACACACAATCTCATTAGGGACCAAATCAAGAATAAATTTTACTACCTTCATATTTTTCTCGAAGGCTTGGAGTTGATCTTCACTCCACTTCTTCTTCTTGAGGAATCCTCCCTTTGGTCCTATTGGATAGCTAAAACCCTCCATCAAGATAGACCATTCTTCGAAGTCCCTCATCATTAGGAAGTCTTCAATTCTTGACTTCCATTGCTTAAACCCTTCTTGTCCATAGAAGGAGTAAGGGATCGGTGTGTTAATATTCCATCACAATCGTTCTTCCATCTTCACCCTCTAGCTTCTTTGTCCTAGCTCCCGGCGGTTAGTCCGTAGAAGAGCCCCGGGCTCTGATACCAATTGTAGAAGATTTGAGGCCGCTAGAGGGGGGTGAATAGCGTTTGACCGTACGTAGATGGAATTCGTTCGCGATCGTCTCTACAAAACTCGTTATGCGCAGCAGAATAGAAATAATAAAAGCAATAACGAAAAGATACAATCACGAACACAAGGATATAACGTGGTTTGGAACCAAACGGTTCCTACTCCACGGATCGAGCTCTAAAGAGCCCTAGTGATACACACGCACTCACTAATCACAAATACTCCTTCTCGACACAAGTCGGAGGTGGAGAAACCTCTTACAATAGATTACAATAATAATCTTAAAGCAACAAGCAAATACAATGAAGAATAATGCAATACAAGTAAAGAAAACACTTTACAAATGCTTTGGATTGCTTGCTTTTGGTTGCTTGAAGAGTGGCCTTGGAGACTCTGATTTGCAGCAACAAATCGCCCCAAAGATGCTCAAGAAACCATTGCCAAAAATCCTCCCGTCGAGCTCCTTTTATCCTTCCGCGACTGGATTTCCGCTTTATCGATCCGCCATAAGTCACCAATGATCGATGCCATCGTGTCGTGAGACAACGGCTCGATCCACGTTGGAAAAACTCCAACGGATCTCTTGGCGATCGATCGCCAACATTCGATCGGCCGAGCGCTAACGCCATAGTCGATCGTCACGGCTACGCGTCGTGCTCGACGAGAACTTAGCATTCGATCGCTGGCCCTTGGCATTCGATCGCCATAGACATCGATCGATCGCTCCAATGAGCGATCGCCAGCGAGTTCGGCTCTTAAATGGCAGTCGAACTCAAGTCGACTCACGGCAGTCGAACCGGCCATAATGCCAGTCAATTGCCAATCTCAAAGATGAGGTTTTAACCCAAATATGGTGCCCCCATACTTGCTAGACCACCCTTAGCCTAGACCTAAGCCTTCTAGCCACCTCCATCAGCCTCACGCCTCTCGGATCCCTCCAAGTCATCCATGACTTGTTCATCCATCGCGCTAGCCTCCAGGTGCTTCCCTCGGCTATGTCATGCTAACGGTGTCTACACCGCCAAGACACATTGGACTTACGCCGCCAAGACTCCGCTTGGACTTTACGCTGCCAATATCAATCCCCTTGGACTTCCCAAATGCCAAAACTCAAGCTTGGACTTTCCCTTGCCAACCCATGTTGGACTTTCCATGCCAAGACCCATGCTTGGACTTTCCATTTGCCAAGACCCATGCTTGGACTTCTCATTTGCCAAGACCCATGCTTGGACTTCTCATGCCAAGTACTCAAGACTTGGACTTTCCCAAATGCCAAGTACCCATGACTTGGACTTTCCATGCGCCAAGTGTCCCACTTGGACTTTTCATGCCAAGTACTCAAGACTTGGACTTTACCAAATGCCAAGTGTCCCACTTGGACTTTCCATGCCAAGTACCCATGACTTGGACTTTACCTTGTCAAGACCCATGCTTGGACTTTCCATTTGCCAAGACTCATGCTTGGACTTTCCAAAATCACATGGTCAACCCTAGTCAACCATTAAGGTCTTCCTCGAGTCAAACTCAAGTCCGGTCAAACATGACCCGAGTCGATTGCTCCAACAATCTCCCCAACATATTAACCGACATTAATGTCAAACATCAATGCCAAACCACTTTGTCAAATCCCTTTGTCAAACATCAAAACATCACTCGAGTCAAACTCGAGTCTGGTCGATCGTGACCTGAGCCGATTGCACCAACACTTCTCCTCCCTCCAATATCATCCCCCTTCTCCCCATCACCAGTGAACTTCCCACCTCAGTATCATCCGTCCCATCTTCCTCCTTTTCTCCCAGGAGTCTTTGGATCTTGAACTTAGAGGAAGTAGTTCCTCGCATGGAAAGCCTACGCCATGCTCTGGATTTGGTATGTTTTCTCAATTAGCTTCCTTAGCTTTGTCTTACTAACTGATTTCTTTTCCACAACCGGCATGCAGGCCTTGACCAACCATCAAGAGTTGGATCGCTCCCTCCATCAATATCGGGCTCAAGCTCAAGAATGGGAGCGGCAACAACGGGAAGATTTGGCGAATACTCAGAATCAAGAACGGCTCCTGTTGCAACAATTGCACCTGTGCCAGGAGCAATTAGCCGAAGCTCGCCAACAAATTCGTATGATGATACTATTGCGGCGTTAAGGGAACAATGATCGTGTGGAACCACCCGCCCCAAATAAAGTCCAACTGGCTCCTCTTGATAAGGAGTCTTCCTCGGCTCAAGTGTTAATACGTCTTCAAGGGTAGGTAGCAGATCTCCTCAAGGGGAAGCAACAGGATTCTGACGCCATCACTCGCCTTCAGGTTCAATACCGGCGAGCACAGGATAAGATAGGGGACCTCCGCACCTGCTTGTGCAAGGAGGTACAAGAAAACTCATCCCTAATAAATTCCAAGGCGCATGCTCACGCCCGTCTACGCAGGCAAGAGACTTCCCTCCAGAGGTTGGACACTGAACTCACCCGGACCAGATCTTATTCTGAAGTAGTGGAGGGGATTTCAGCTTCTATGCGTCAAAATATAGTGGAGATGACGCACCTTGTGCAGCAGGACCAAAGTTCCCGAGCCGATGATGTTTCCATCCTAGCCGATGCTATTATGGAGGTGTCGCGACGCTATGTGGACGTGCGTCGAAATCTTCAAGAACAACAAGAAAAATGCGAGAGGCTGCATCGAGAGCGAAGCCCTGACCGTCCGAACCGCCAGGAGCGACTCATCATTTTACTGCGCGCCACTTATCAGGACGGATTTAATGAAGCGGTTCGGCAGTATGCCGACCAAGGATTACCTCCTCCAACTTATCCTTCATTTTCTTTAAATTGGGAGGCTGGTTTTCGACGTTATCCTCCCGACCGATTTAAGCTGTAATTCGATATCTTGTTTTGAAACGGGAATTTCCTTTCCATTTTCTTTCTCTTCTTCAAGATTTATTAACAGTACCGTATTGCTCTTGTAAATAACTCATTAATGAAATTTGGAGAGTACTTGGCATCTAATTAACGCGATCAAGTTAAGAAGTATTCCCCTTCGGAGTCTCATAATTTCTCTTCTTCTATTCCCTACTTCTCATACAGTGTGAAAAAGTTTTAAATGAATGGCATTCCAAGGTCGTGGAAGCTCTTTGCCTTGGTCATCTTTCAGATAATATGTACGCTACGCAGCTGCTATTTCATAGGGTCCTTCCCATTTGGAGCTAGCTTTCCGGTCTCCAATGATTAACTTTACGCAAAACCCAATCCCCTTCTTGAAATCTCCGAGACATCACTTTCTTATTAAAGGCTCGCTGCACTCTTTGCTTGTAAAATTCCGCTCGCCTCCGTGTCATCTCCTGCTTTTCCTCCACCAAGTCCAATTCAGTGCTTCGGATAAGTTGGTTCTGATTTGGTTCGTATGCCTTTATCCAAGCGCTATTTAACAGAACCTCGACCGGAATAATGGCTTCCGTCCCGTACACCAAACTAAAGGGAATTTCTCCTGTTGCTGTCTTGGGTGTAGTTCGATAGGCCCACAGGACGCCTGGTAACTCTTCTACCCAGTTTCCCCTCTAAGCCCCCAATTTGGTCTTTAATCCTTGAATGAGGATCCTGTTAGTCACCTCCACTTGCCCGTTCGCTTGAGGGTGAGCTACCGAAGTGAAAGTCTGCTGAATGTTGAGACTTTGGCACCACTCTTGGATCTTTTTCCCTTGGAACTGTCGTCCGTTGTCACTGACTATTTTTCGAGGAATACCGTATTGACAAACAATATTTCTCCATAAAAACTGTATCACAGCATTCTCAGTAATTTTGGACAGGGGTTCTGCCTCCACCCATTTGGAAAAATAATCTATAGCCACCAACAAAAACTTCTTCTGTAAAGGTGCCACTGGCATCGGACCCACTATATCTATTCCCCATTGATCAAAAGGACATGAAGAGACCACAGCTTTCATTAACTCAGTCGGTCGTTCGGAACGGTTGCTATGCTTCTGACAAGCAATGCAGGCTTGCACTATGCGAGCAGCATCTTGCTGGAGAGTAGGTCAAAAATATCCTGCTAATAAGGCCTTCCTTGCTAAAGCTCTCCCTCCTAAATGATTGCTGCAACAACCTTCATGAATCTTCTGGAGTACCCATTCCGCATCCTCATTTCCCAAGCATTTCAATAAGGGTCGTCCGAAAGAAGTCTTGTATAAGTCTTCATTTAAGAGGGTGAACCATTTGGCTCGGCTTATTAAAGCGGATGCCGCTATTTTTTCTTCAAGGACCTTCCTGTTTCGTAAATAAGCTATGATGTCGGTCCTCTAATCAAGAATTAGGCTTGATTCGGGTGCATCTTCCTCCACGCTGCATACTTCTAAGGAAGTATGGATTTTCGTATGGACCGTTTTTGAGGACTTCATTCCTTCCATAGCACTAGCCATCCGAGCCAATTCATCTGCCTTCCCGTTATTCTCCCACGGGATTTTCTTTAAGAGGACCTAATGGAATTGAGCTTTTTCTTTCTCAAAAGCCTTCAAGTACTTATGCAGCCTTTCCTCCCGAACCGCAAAAGAACCTTGAAGTTGTGATATTACCAACTGGGAATCCGAATGGATTACAATGGAAGAAGCCCCCACCGCTTTAGTAGCCTGCAATCCCGCTAGAATGGCTTCATATTCCGCCTCATTATTACAGGCGAACGGCTAGTCGAGTTTCTTTACCATCAGGGGAAATTAATATAACACCGATGTCGCTGCCCATAGATCCTGAAGAACCGTCTACGAATATATTCCATGCCTCTGATCCCTCCTCTTTGGCTGCTGAACCCTCTTCCGAGCCGCAGGGTACCTCTGCTAGAAAATCAGCAAGCGCTTGGGCCTTGATAACCGTTCGAGGTTGGTAGTGAATATCATACTCGCTTAGTTCTACCACCCATTTGGCCAATCTTCCAAAGAAATTGGGCTTAGTGACGACCTTGCCCAATTCACTGTGTGTAAGAACGGTGATGGGATGAGCCAAAAAGTACGGCCTTAATTTGCGGGCAGTTAGCACTAGGATATATGTCAACTTCTCCAGCTCTGTATAACGGAATTCCCCCCCCCCCCCTTCAGGATATGGTTGGTATAATAAATAGGCTGTTGGTGAGAGCCTTCTTGTTTCAATAATACCGAACTAACGGCTCCCTCTGAGACGGCCAGATACATCCATAATGGTTCTCCGGCTATTGGTTTGGCTAGCAGTGGGAGTCCAGCCAAATATTTCTTCAACTCCTGGAAAGCCTGTTCACATTGATCATCCCACTGAAATTTAGTAGCCTTGCGCAGGATCTTGAAGAAAGGCAGCCCTTTGTCCGCCGATCTGACTATGAATCGTGATAAAGAAACAATCCTGCCCACCAGCTTCTGGGTTTCCCGCAGATTAGCGGGTGACTTCATGTTACATAGTACTTACACCTTGCCTTTCTCACCACGATGTACCCCAAGAACTTGCCGCTCTTTACTCGAATGCAGCATTTGTTAGGGTTTAGCTTCATATTAACCGCCTTAATGTAGCGAAGGTTTCATTTAAGTCCTTGACTAAATCCCGAGTGGCCTTCGATTTGACTAATATGTCATCCACGTAGACTTCAACATTTTTCCCTTTCTGTCCTGCAAAGATTTTGTCCATAAGGCGCTGATAGGTGGCCCCTGCGTTCTTTAATCCGAATGACATTACCACATAAGCGTATAACCCTCCTGCAGTCACAAAGCTAACCCTCTTTTGATCTTCTTCGGCCAAAGGTATTTGATGATATCCTTGATATGCATCCATTAGGGACACCACTTCATATCCCACAGTAGAATCCACCAATTGATCAATACGAGGCAAGGGGTAGCAGTCTTTAGGGCACGCTTTATTTAAATCACGAAAATCGATACACATCCTCCATTGCCCCGAAGGCTTAGGGACCAAGACTACATTGGAAACCCATTCGGGAAACTGGATTTCCTTTACATGACCCGCTTTTAGCAGTTTGTCCACTTCTTCGGCTATGACCTTGTCCTTTTCTGGTCCAAAATGTCGCCTCTTCTGTTGGACGGGTCGGGCTCCTTTAGTGATATTGAGATGGTGTTCAGCCACTCGAGGGTTGATCCCCGTGAGATCATGCACATCTTTTGCAAAGATGTCTTCATTCTCCTTCAGGCAAGCCACCAGCTCTTCTTTGGTTTCCAGCTGTTGTGCTATCCGTGTGGCCTTTCCTGGAGCGATTTCCACCAGTTCTCCTTCCTCTATTTTGCCAGCCTTGGGGGGGGGGGGGGATTCCTCCAGGACGCAGACATCAATGATGATGACAGCTTTGCCTTTGAGGTCATTGGTTCGGGCTTTCTTCTGATCGTCCCGAACCATTTGCACGTAGCAGCTCCTAGAGGCCTTCTGTTCTCCACGAACTTCTCCCACCGATGGACCCACTAGAAATTTCAGCTTCTGGTGGTACGGGGAAGTCACGGCCTGAAAAAGGGTGAGGAAAGGACGCCCAAGAATAGCGTTATAAGTGGACGGAGCGTCCACAATGAGGAAAAGGATTATACTGGTTTTTTGGCTGGGCTTTACGCCCAGAGTCAGAGGCAATGAAATCTTCCCCGTAGGGTGTACTACATGCCCTGTATATCCAAAGAGGGGGGTGGCCACATCTTCTAGCTGGGCATTCCCCAGCTGCATCTGTTCGAAGGCTTCCTGAAAGAGGATGTTGACGGAACTTCCCGAATCGACCAACACTCGGGCCACTTCATAATTGGCCAAGGATATACGAATAACCAAGGCATCCGTGTGGGGCAGTAGGACACCCTGTAAATCTTCTGGCCCGAATGAAACGGGCGGTGCAGCTTGAATAGTCTGGTCGGTGATGATGGTCAAACTCTCCATAAGACGGGCATACATCTTCCGCGCTCGGTTGGAGTCCCCATCGGTAGGTCCTCCAGCTATAACATGAATAACTCCTCATGTGGGAGCGTTATCTAAATTGGATGAAGGGCCCTCACCTGATGGGCCTCCTTGGGAGACAACCTCTTGGGACGGCGTTTGAGGGAAAGTGACTTGAGGTTGTTGATTATAAGGCCCTAGACGAGTTACATTGGGTCGGGGGCCTCATCGTGCCAGTCCTCCTGCCTGGAGCCTTACTTGCGGATATGTAGTATGGAGGCGATCCAATTCCTCTTGTAACTTGAAACATCGGCCACTACTGTGGCCGTATTCCGTATGATATTGGCAGAAGAATGGGGCAGGGGGTTACGTGGGATCCCCCTGTATCCTAAGGGTCGTTGCAGCAGACCCTGTTGGTCATAGAATTCAATTTCCCGTTCTTTCCAAGTCCTCACAGGAGGAAGCGCTTCAGCGGCCATGATTTGTAATGGCGGGATGGAGCGAACACCTTGCAGCATTGGACGAGGCCTCGAAACCTCCTGTCGAAAAAGTCTTATATACTCCCGTCGAGGGGGCTCTTGAGGAGCAGCGGGACGAGCTCTTTCAGTTGGGATCGACGACCCATTCATTCACTCGCATTACCTTTAATCCTTCTTCTTCGCGAATAAACTGCTCTGCACGGCTTAGTAGCTCCTCATAACTATCCGCAGGTTGTCTTAACAAGGAACTGAAGAAGGGGCCCTCCTTCAGCCTCATGCTGAATAGCGCCTCTGGAAGATTCGGATCGGGCTGAGGGGATTCCCCTAGCTGCATAAGTGAATCGGTGAAGATACCCCCTAAGGGATTCTGAGGGTCCCTGGGTGATATGCATTAACATAGAGGCATCCTGTTTATACGCCTTGCAGCTGACAAATTCCCGACTGAACATTCTCTGGAAATCAGCGAAACAAGTGATGGATCCTGGGGGTAGAGTATTGAACCACTTTTGTGCCGAGCCGGTTAAGGTGGTCCATAAAACTCGGCATTTGAGAGCATCGGTATAACAGTGGAGCGAGGCCGTTCCGTCGAACTGAGATATGTGCTCTTCGGGATCTGTCGAACCATCATACTTATCGATCTGAGGATTTCGGAAGTAGGACGGAGGGACTTCAGAGAGAATGTCCATTGTAAAGGGACTGGGCTCGTATACTTCCGGAGGTCTGTTTGATTGACTTTCGCCCTGTTCTTCCCTGTGCGTTTGGGTGAAGGGCATAGTGTTTTGAGGCGTTCTTTCCCCAAGTCCTCCTCCAAGCAATATTTCCCCATTGACAGCTGTACGAGATGGAGGAGGTATTTCTGGGGGTGGGCCTCTGGAAGAAGGTTCCCCGGAATGCGGATGCAGATACCCGGTCCTTCTCCTTTCCCTAGCGAGGGCTTCTGTAATACCATCATCCATTAGGGCCTTTAGCTGCGATGGTAGAAGGGTGATGGGGCGCTCCTCCACTGCAGAGGTAGCAGGTTGTTGTACTTCTTCAGGTTGCATCTCGACGTCCAGCTTAATGTTCCCACAGACGACTCCAACTGATGCGGACGGGTGAAATCTGTTCACTCCTTTTTCAATGCAGTGAAACACTGAGGGAGATCTCAGAGAGTTCTCACAGGCCGCAATCAGTAGAGAATAAGAAGATGAAGTAAATGAAACACAAGAAACCGACGCCAGCAATAGAGACTCAGACACAAGATGTAACGTGGTTCGGAATAAGGATTCCTACTCCACGGAGGTGAGCTTTCTCACCGGATGAAGTGCCTAAGCACTTTCACTATGAAGGTCCTCCTTTAAGGAAAGTAAGTTTCCGAAGGTGGAGGAGAAAGACCTCTTACAGTGATATCACAAGACGAGAAAAATACAAGAGATGTAACAACGACAAATCTCCGTCCTTCTTCTCCGGCGAGGCGGTTGTCGCTCCCCTTCTCCTCCTCAAGGCCCCTTCTCTCTTCTGGGTGGGAATAATTATGATCCTCTTTCCTCCTTGCTTCCTCCCTTTTATCTTCCCTTTTTCTTCATCGTAACGTCGCAGGCTATCTCCATCGTACACGTGGCCACCACCTCCACCTAGAGAATAATTCTGTTACAGATATGAGGAACGAAGGCTCCTCGGAATATTGTGTGGGGGCCTCCCCAGCCATTGCATAACGCCTCTTTCTCTATTTTTCAGGTAACTAGGTTAGACTGTCTCCCTCAACCATCCACTTTAGGTGAAGCTAGCTTAGGTCTATGGCTCACGGGTGACCTAGCCCTAGGGCTCCTCATCAACCCGAACCAATTCCTCTTTTTCCTGTACCAAACTTCCTTCGGATCAATCAGGTTGAGCCGACCCCTTAGCGAAGTGTCATCCGTCTCTTCTTTGTCATGTCAATTGCTTCTGCTAACTCTCCCGTGTCAATTGCTTCTGCTAATTCTCCCGTGCCAATTGCTTTCGATATTCTCCCGTACCAATGACTTTTGATATTCGCACCCGAACCATTCTTTCGTTTCTCCCTTCGCTGAGCCGAACATTTTGGATCGGATTATGGGTCACCCGCTAACCCTTCTATCGGGAACTATATAGAAAAGGTACCAGCAGTATCACTGGAGAAGAACATTCCGAAGTGAGCCGAATCAACTTAAGTCGACATAATAATTTTGGCAAATATTGTTACATAAATCCCCTTGGGATTATGGAGTATGATACATAGGTAATAAGAGTCCATGTGGTAGAAAAAAAATACCTAGTTAACATGAAGGATGCATTAGCTTATTGGGTCGACTTGACCTTTTTCGTCCTCAAGTTTATATAAAAAGAGTGCTCAAAAGTTGAACAAATAGATCGATAAGTTCTAATCCTGACATATTATTATTTTTGCTCTCTATTTCTACTATATTTTTTTCCCTTTTCTTCAATAAAATCTGACTTGAACATCGGAGAGATTTTATTAAAGGTCACCCCTTGACTCCTTAACTTTTCACTATTTGCAAGGGAAAAAATTATTTGCTAAGATTTAGTGGGAGATGTTTTCTTCCTAAATGTGCATCGACCAACCCATTTGAGTAGTCGTCAATTCAAATCACAATCAATCTAAAACGAAGTCACCTGTTAACCTATGTCCAATCCATTAAAGAAAGTCAACCCATTAAATTGACATGCCATCGAAGATGGATTCAGTGGGCTCACTTACACAAAAACGCCCGTCTAAAAGCTCACCTATTGAAATCCACTTAGAAGTCCATTTAGAAAATTCAGTCCATCTACTTATCTCATATTTGATTAGAGTTATTATATATTATTTAGTTTTTTATTTAAAGAGATTATTTGGTAAATTTAGCCAAATCTAATTGTTGTATTTTCTAGAGATTTCATTGTATGCCTTTGTTTTTCATGTTTAACTAGTTTAGATCAATATAATCGTTTTTATCAAAATGTTATATGAAGATAAGTTAAATGTGACTCCTTTAATTTGTTATATTGCTATTCTATTCTCTTTGTATTTTTTTTTTAACTCCAAATAGTCCATGTATTAATTGATCCTAATTATTACATGAATTTAAACGGTTGAATTTTAAAATTACTTTTGTCTTCTCTAAAGTGTTTAGAGACATGAAAATCCAACCTTGAGCTGAGTGACTTAGGCCCGACCCGGATCTATCCTGGATCTGTAACCAAATCAACAAGTCGATTATCAGATTTATCGATTCAATAATTTTTTTTTTATAATTTCACCATTGGAATGGACGGGTTCCAATGATAATTTCTTTTTTATTTTTATTTTTTAACAATTGAGATTATTTGATATTATTTTATTAATAGAATGAGTTAGTGATCATTATACTCCAAACTTTATTACAAGATGCTTATTTTATCATTTTCATATAATCTTCTATATTATTTTATCTGAATTTTAAAATGTCAATCGCTTTCGACTTCGATTCTTCGATTCTAATGGAAGAGGTTCATCTCATTCTCAGAAAGGGCAAGGAAGTAATCATTCCGAATGTCGATCTCGAGTCCAAAGATATTTAATTTATCAATGATGAATTAGAACAATTTTTGACGATCGACACACAAAGTACCAAAACATTCAAGATTTGGGAAACTTTACATTTAAAAATCATCTATTTTTCTTAAACATTTTGAAAAAATCATTCTTCTCTCCGAAGAAATATGGATAAAATATATTACAATGTCTCCTATAAATTCCAATCGGATGATAATTATGGATCATTAAAGTGACACGTAAAAAAAAATCCAATAGAATTTGGGATCAAATATTCTCAAATGCAACTCTCTAGATGTTTATCGTCCATTGAAGATATCGATATAAGTTTATTTAAATATTTTGATATTAAATTAAGAGAATTATTAGCTAGATTTATTTCAGTAGAATATCTTTATTTTAGCTTTAGGTTTAAATGAACTTCTAAATTTTTTTTCAAAAATATCTTAATCTATTTGCTAAATATATTTCACAAACTATACTTGAACAAATATAAAATTAGTAAAATAAGAAAAAAAAATAATTAGAGTGATTATTGACAGACTCATTTATATATATATGTGACATGTTATTAGATCAATAACTCCTGAACAATTCAAAAATATTTATTAATATATCGACTTTTTGATAAATCACACACTGCTCACAATATTTCTTAGCTATTATATTTAATTTTAGAAAAGTATAGATTAGCTAATAAAATATTTTTAATTTTATTTTATAATGTTAATTCTAATACTACAATTATCGAACTTAAATTTATTTGTTAGCTGTTATTGGTGGTGTATTTTTTTTTTTGTATGTTATATTTTAAATATATAAGTATATTAAAAATTTTAGAAAATCAAATTTAATTAATTAAAATTGTTATTTCTTATTTATGCTCATATCCTTATAATATAATAAAATAATAAGATAAATTTTATAAAATTAATATAATAACACTTAAAAAAATATATATAATATATCAACATGTTAGAATTCAATATATCAATTACTACAAGATTTGTTTCAATATAGAGAATTATTAAGTTTATTTTTTACTTAAATTATTAATAGTCCTAATATATATTTATTTTCATATAGAATATATGTATTAGTATTTAAGAAATTTTATAAGTATTTAATAAGGCAATAACTTGTTGGTGTATATTATTCTACTTCTCATTTAATTATGACAATTTTTTATAACATAGCTTTTATTTTAATATATTAATAGTGAATTTTTATATCTTTGTTTATTAAAAATGAAAGCAAAATAAGAAAATATTTTTATAATATTTTTGATATTTATTTAATTATATTTGCTTTAGACTCTGGATTAAAATTAGTTATTTTATAGAAATATTATTTATGTATTATGATACTTTGATTTCAATAAGAGATTATTTATTTTTCTAATATAATATAAAATACTAAAAATAATTTATATGAAATTTATAAAGAATATAATTTTAAATATGAATTAAAAAATAATGTATTTGGAACTCAAAATATTAGTAATAGTAATTTAAAATTTATAAATGTATAACTTTTATTAAAAAAAAAGGACAAAATGTCTATAAAATCATCAAGTCTCATACAGAAAATTGAAAATTATTTATAATTTTTTTATTTTAGTGATATAGATAGTAAAATGAATTTTAATATTTTCGATGGTGGTCACGGAAGATTTAAAGTTTTTCCATCTTTTCTATCATCGCAAAAGAAATTCTAACTTGTTCAGTGTCAACCATTGCTGCAAAATAGATATTCAATTCCGGAGATAATATATTGAATGAATGATAATATATTTTGTCCACTGATTTTTTAGAAGTATAAATATTATTTGATAATTTGACACGAGCCGAAAGAAGAATACATGAAATGTAATTTTTTTTTTATAACAAAGTTGAATAATTTAATACCAAAGAAACTATTATTGTGGAAACGCGAAATAAAAGTGAGTAATAATGTCATTTTCTAAGATTATAAGGATAGAAATATAAACGAACTATATAAACTTTGATTTCTCTATATCTCAAGGAGATATATAAATAATTTAAAAACGATAATAATTTCAAACTATACCGAACTATAAATTATACTTGGACAGTCAATATATCGATTTTTTATGAATCATAATCATGGTCGGGCCTAAAGCCATGTGCTTTTGTTTTTAATTTTACATTTATTTATATATCAACTTGAGTCAAAATTATTATATAAATAATGAATTTTAGTCATATCTCATATACATGCTGAGTAAAGGAAAGACATATATTACCAATGTCCAGATCATCTTGACAAATCCGGAAGAACTTTCGTAGAGATTCTCTGTGAGATTTGCATTCGCTCAAAGAACGCCACTGTTAACGACGGGGATCGAAGATGACATTTAAAAAAAAAAACAAATCTGCATATAGTTGACTAGATTGTTGAAACGGAGTTAAGCTGTTGAAAGGTTTGGAAGCATTCTGCAAAGTCAAGGATGAGCAGACTAGGACATCTCACATGGCAAGGCGAACCTTACCAAGACGACTCACAGACTAGGTAGGGTTCGGCTTGTCATGATAAGCAACTAACACAACACGGAGATCTCAACAGACCAAAAAAAAAAGTATGGAGACCTCAAGGGTAATTAATTCCATCACCAGTAGTATAAATGTTCAACAGTTGCTACAAAAAAGAGGAAAAACATTTGCAAGAAATTATGAGCAGCTTAATGAATGCAATTAGAAATACACAATTCTACTGAAGTAACAAATATAAAACAACCAAAATTATAAAAAATATTCTACTGAAGTAACAAATATAACGACATTTGGTAGCACTGCAATATTGTCCATTAGACTGAATATTAGATACACAATAAATAACCGTAGAGTTCTTCCTCTATTGATAAGGAACTAAACTGTGTTGGCTTTTTAATTTAGATGTAGCCAAATTCTTCCCTCTTTTTTCCTCCTAGAACCTCGATCGTCATTGTTAACAGCCCAAAAGACCGTCTCATTTTCTGAACCCTGCTACTTTCTATCCACTTTCCTGTAACTAGTTCCTGCCCATGCTTATTGCTGAACATATTTCCTGTGGTCACCATTAGACAAGTTACTCTGATCCCTTTTGGAGAACTGTGTCGCAGCAGCTCGTGCACCGGCAATAGCTGCACTGACACTAGGAGTTTTCACTGATGCAGGTGCTTTTTTGTTTCTAAATTGCAGCGCAAGGGATCCTGGCTTGAGTGAAAAAGGATCATGAGGATCTGGAAGTGGAAACTTCACGGGCAAAGGGCCTTGAATAGGCCGAAGACCTCTTACTGCAGCATCAAAAATCTGATGGAGAAAATCACATAATCATTATGCCAGACAAGCCAGGAAATACTTAATTTCATTCTAAAGCAAAACTTCGAGGAATACCCTTTTTTCCAAGTTATACACCCCTTGAAATCCACGCATTTCGAATGGGACTACTAACTTCTGCAGCAAGTAAGAGAAATTCACATAAACTGAAGGGGAAATACCTGGACTCTGATGGCCATTCTAGCGTTGTAATACCTAATACTAAATATCTAGGGCTTGTACCCAATGTTACCATAAAATCATTGAGAACTACTTTGTAAAGAAGTAAAGTAATGCATGCTATAACAATTGAAGACACGAAATCTCCAGACAACAGTTTGAAGCTAAAGCTGTCTGATTATTATTCTAGCCATGAAATGGTGCCCAAGTACCTGAGGATTTTCACACAACCAGCAAAAATCTGTTAGGCCTTCAAACCTCACCTACATCAAAAAGTAGAAGAAATTTAAGTAGGCAACAAAGTTAAAACCATAGGAAATAGAACAGATTAAATGAAAAATGTCTGAAAATAAGGAATAAAGTTCCTACCGACTCAGGTACTTGCTCCCAGTTCACGAGTTCTTCAGATCTAACACAGCCCACCACCTCAATACAACCTACAGAATGTATATTTATAGAAATATTAGGAAAAAAACAACCAAAATATTTTCAAATTTCTCCATAAAAATTTGCTCCTAGAGTCAGTCTTTTAAAGTAATCTACATTTCTGAAGGTGATAAATAGGTTTTGTCCAAAAGAATACGATTCTTTAGTAAACCCCTCCATTTTTATGAATTAAAATATCTTAAAAGGGAATGCACAACCTCAAAAAAAAAACATACTTTTACAATATTTAAAATGGAAAACTATGTAGGGACTTTTCATGCAAAGAAACATGATTAGTTTGCAGTGCTTCATCAAGAGGTTCAGTTCTAAAAAAAATGATATTTTGCAAGATAAATTCTTTAAACCTTTAATGGATGATTTTGACCAGAAATTTGAATTCTATTATTAATGTAAATGCAACCAAGACATACGCAGAAATAAGTAGCAACTGACCATGGCTACTCATGATTACACAATATATTGCTGAACAGGTTTGAAGGCATAATCATGGAATTTTGTTTGAAAAAAACAACATTCTAGATCTCTATGCGAGTTTCTTACTTGCATATCTGTACATTACAAGCACAAATGTATTTTATTCTTTGACAACAGAATTCCATATCAATCGTGTAAAAAAAGAGTAATGGAGAGAATTATTAAGGGAAAAAGCTAAGCTCACTCGTGTAGTAAGAAAATATAAAACAGAAAACCATACAGCCAATGAAGACATACCTAACAATCTAGATACAGGATAGTGCTCTGGAAACTTGATATCAGTGACCCCATTCACGGCATATATCTCCTTGTAGAAATCCTCCATTGCTTTGATAGTCTCAGGATCTGGGATTTTTGAAGCAGCATGTATCCAAAGACGACCTTTGAAGCATAACTAAACATCAGTCACCCAAATCCCATAGGGGGAATCAAAGAAGCTTTTGATTGACTAATATTTCAAAACTTCCATAATGAGAAATAGATCAGCATAAAAAACATCGGAAGACCCAACAGTGAACATGCCTTCTCAAGCATCTTCGAGTAGAAATTCATGTAAGAAGCAAACAAAACAAATCAAGAGTTCAACCAATTGTGCAATTCCCTTCAAATAAAGGTTGCAATTCTAAAAGTTAATAAGAATAATGCAAAAAGTTTAAGTGTTTTGTAGGGCAAACAATCATGCTATTGTAAATTAAAATTGTGTTAGCTCTCAAAAATTCAATCCAACACATGGGATCCTAGCCCTCTTCATAAGATGAATTATAAAATAAAATGGCTTATAAATGACATGTTTTTTCAAATGAAAAGGGCTCTATGGTATTATGTTTTTCTACTCTCCCCCCAAGTTGGTGCATAGATGTTACATATGCCTAACTTGTTTAAGAACTTTGCAAGCTCCTTCGGTTAGTAAAGATATCAACTAACTAATTTTTTGACCAAATCTTTGATAGTTCCACAACCTTTTCATCTAATTTCTCCTTAATAAGGAAACTATCTATCTCAACATGCTTTGTATGATCATGTTAAATTGAATATAGGCTATATTATTAGATGAATTGGTTTCTTCAAAGAGTAGCTTAGGCCTTGTAAGAGAAATTTCAACCACAATGCTTCACAAATTCCTAATGTCATCTCCATGAACTCAGCTTCTGCACTAAATTGTTTGACAATATTTTTATGTACAGCTTCTCTATGTAACTAAGTTCCCACTTACAAAGGTAAGGTATCTTAAAGTTAATCATCTATTGTCAGCTGCTCTGCCCAATCAACATTTGCTAAAACCTCGATATTTTACTTATTTGTGTTTTTGGAGAACATAATTTCTTTTCCTGGAGCTTATTTTAGATATTCACATTTTGGATACCTCAAAATGCGAATATCTACATTCATTTGTTGCTCACCAAGATTATGCATGAATTGACTAACTATATTCAATGCATAGGCAAGATTTGGTTTTGTGTGAGCTAAGTAAATCAATCTTCTAACAAGTTTCTGGTATCTCCACATGCCCATAGGTACCTAATTAGTAGGTGAATAATAACTTCAGAACCTCCACTCCTCCACGAGAGAGTTAGCTCCTCCACTGGAGTGTCAACGAGTTTCTGGTTTTGTTTGCTGATTGACATACTAGTTTCAAGTAATAGATTAACAACATACTTTCTTTGAGTTAAAAATATTCCTTTATTTGATTAAGATACTTCAATTAGATAAGTGTTCCTACAAAGGTTTCATTTCTTTTGGATTGTTGTCTGAGGCAATCATGCTACATATACAATGAGTGTAGTAATTTTTCATGTTATTTCTTTAAAAATAATGTGTGATCTCAATTACTTTATATGTAACCAATGGTTGCCATGAATTGGGTAAATTGTCCAAACCAAGCTCTAGGAGATTGTTTTAAACCATATTACTATTACCATGCAACCTGGTAGGAAATCCATATAAACTTCTTCAAATAGTTCTCCATGTAGAATTGCATTTTTCAATTTGTAAAGGGCAACCTGGTGCACGAAGCTCCTGTCAATGTGGGATCTTGAGAAAGGATCTATTATATGCAATCTTATCCTGCATAGTAAGATGTTGTTTCCATGACTCGAATCTTTGACCTTTAGATCACATGACAACAACTTTACCATTGTGTAAGGCTCTCCTTTTGCATTTTTCAATTTGTAGGTGCTAAAAAATGATGATTGTAGTAAATCCAATTGGAGATGATGGTGTTATAATCCATGTGACTACGACTGGATCAACTGTAGATTGGTAATCCTCCTTTTTTTTTTATACACTAAAAGAGAAAATACAAAGTTAGGAGACACTAGAAAATCTTACCTTTGTCCCTGTGACTTTTCCTTCCTTGAGATGTTTAATGAAGATAGAATGAGCCAGTTTTGGTAAACTTTCGGAAGCCAAGACAATTGTGGGAGGTGCTAGTTGTTAGAGATACTAGTTGTGTGACTGACAAGGGACTCTAAGGCATAGTATATATGGTTCTGGCGGAAGGAATGCGACCAGGATCTATGGTTTAGGGGAAAAGAATAGTCTAGGATTTTAGGGTGAGTTACATTCCATCGTTTAGGGTTTAAAGAAAAAGAATGACTCAAATACTATTTTAGAAATTAAAATTAACTTTTAAGAAACAAATCCAAAGTATCCATTTTATAAATTGACAACACAACTTTTTCAAATAAATAAAACTATACTAACCCCTTTTATTATAGATTGATAACAGCACTTTTATAAATAAAAAAGCGTAAAACGAAGAGAAATATTGGGCGGTTCAAATTGAATAAAAATTTAATCTCAGGAGCAAAAGGTGATACCTAATAAAAAATAAAAATTTAATCTTTCTTGGACATGAGAGCGAAAACCCTAGAACGAAGAGAAAAATCTAGAGAATAACGGATTTAAAGAACAAGCAAAAGGGAAATACCGGTGAGAGGCGCTGGCCACGATCTTCCTTCCACGCGCTTGATGCCATGGACGAGGAGGGAGGCCCAGGGCTGGTGCATCGTCAGGCATGCGTTAGTGTAATTCCCCTTCCCTCTTCCACCGACACCACCTCCGCTGTTGAATCCAACCCTAGAACCCCGGGCACCACCACCACCGCCTCTGAATCCAGATGTAGAAGCGTGGTCTCCGCCGCCCCCGCCGCCCCCGCCGCCGAAACCAGAGCAAGAGCCACGTTCACCTCCACCGGGGCTAGGGCCAAGGCCGCGATCTTTGTCTCCGACTCCGCTGTATCGCCTCATCGTTCAACGATTCGAGTAGCGATAGATTCTGGTAAAAAAAATAAAACGACCGTATTAATTTATAGGCCCACTACAGTAACAGCAAATTAGATTTTTTGCTTAACAAACAAAATCTCTATGATTTAGGATTCCGTTTTGTTTCAAATCAATTGCAATCTATTTCTGTCCGTTTGATCGATATAAAAAAAATGTATTTTATATTTAGTATAAAAATATTAAATAGTTGTTCAAATTTTTATTTATCAAAATATTTTAAAAAATCATTCTCAACGAAATGCTTTTTTTAAAAAGAGTCCAAGATTTTTTAGTAACAATATTACTATAGAACAGCATTTTGAAATTTAGGAGTAAATTATGAAAATATTTTGACGATGACTATTTTGTTAATTGGGAAAAAAAGGAAAAAAAATTTAGAAAGCTAAATACGATTATTTCCAAAAGTCATTGTTACACTGAGAATAATTTGTTTAGTCATTTTGGCAAATTTAATTCATATATTAGAATTGAGCATGACAGCACGTCACTCGCAACCGATGAACCTAAAATCCATTAACCCGGAGCATAATTCACAGGAAGCCAAGGGATGAGAAGGGAACTTCAGCTTACCTTATCATCTTTGCCTCCGGTGTGAGAAATCGAGCGAAAAGGTGGTTGATAAAAATTATGAATCTAAACGTATATACAAGAAATCGAATAAATACAATTACAATTTGCATATGGATCTAGTCTTATCAAATTTATAACGGCAAAAATGTAAATAAACGATGATATAAATAAAAGATAACTTGAGTGCAACGGAGTGATCAATCTCACTTTGTCAATAGATTTGAAATTTCTGCAAAAAGAAGACATGTCTTTTCATAGAATTCTAGAGTTGATGGCGTCGTAAAATCCTCTTTGCCGATAAGATATTAAGAGGTTGTCACGATAATCAGTCCTACGGAGATCACACCCTATATATAGATATCGGGTCGGATATGTTATTGTCCAATTATCAATAGCGGATCCGAGCTAACGGGTTCTACACATTAAACTCACATCTAATAAATCGAAATCTATAAACTATCAAGTAGACCGCTTAATCGGATTCGAATCAATACGACATAATCGGACGATTACGATAATAACATGTAAGTCCACCACCAACAATCTCTCACTTGAACTACATGTGATTCTATATATAATGCATGATCGAAAAATTTTAGTCGAGCTCATTATGTCATATTGAATAAAAACAATCTAGTCCATCAATTTCATTGGTATAAGACTAAAGTAATCATAACTACTCTATATATAATTGGTAGCATGACCCATCAATAATCACAACATCAATATTATCAATAATATAGATTGGATGTGGATGTGTAACATGAAAATTATCTAAAATGTGATATGTACATGTCAATTCCCAACTGGTCCTCTTTATGACCCATAACAAGGTTTCAATCACGTTTCAAGCAATGTATGCAACCATAAACCATAATCACAATCTCATGACTTAAAATAAAGTTTTACATCACATTTATTAGCATCATATACAAATCACATTAGTAAATTATGATATCTTTATACAGTGTGTCAAAAATAAAATACACATGTATCTTCTTATCTTAGTGTGCATAATAAATTAAAATATACACATGTCTTAATTATAGAGCATCCTGAATAACAAAGTAATACAAACTCCCATTTAATGGACACTTCATCTATCTGAAAAACTCTCATTTTCAGCCCAAACTAATAATGGATATAAAGTTTGTTCGAATATGCTCTATCAATGATTGACCACTCTGAACTCTCTTTTTTAACTGATTGACACTTTATGTCGATGCACAATGAAGTCAACATACTATGGTTGTACATCCCCTTGTAGGGGATCGATATGGCCGGCTAGAGGGGGGTGAATAGCCCTCGTACGTTGGACGTCGTAAATTGCTCGTCTACAAAACGTTAGCGCAAGCGGAATATAGAAATACAAAGCAAAAGACAAGCAAGATATAAGCAAGCAATACAAACACCGAGATATAACGTGGTTCACGGCTACGCCGCTAATCCACGGTCCGATTCGTCCACGGTGAATCACTCCGCCAAAACCAATCACTATCGGTCTCTCCTTTGCACAAAGCTAGGTGGAGGTAACCTTTACAACCAAGATCACTCTTCTTACAATAGGATTGAAGTAAAGACAAGTAAGAAGAGTTTAGAGCTTGTGGGGCACTAGGAAGATTGTTTGGAACTTAAGCATTAGCCTCTCAAAGGCTTACACCCTCTCTTTTTATAGAGAGGGCTAACTTCTTCCCGTTTGTCGCCATCACGAGCCGCTCTGGCGATCGCCCACTAACCGGCCTCCGAACACGCCGGATCCCGACCGTTGTAGTCAGCGAACTCTGCGGCGATCCGATGGACCTCATCATCCGATCACGCCGCTCAGAGTCGACCGCGCTGGCCGGCCACGAGCGGTGCCGGGTCAACCCTTATTGACGATCTACCGACGCGCTTGGCCGAATGATCGGTGAGTCTGTGATCGCCCACGATGGCAATGATCACGCCACAATCTAGTCGATCAGATACCGGTGTAACTTACTGATTAGAGGCCGATCGCTATGACATGGCAATGATCGTGCTCTGAAAACCCATCCGACACTCGCCAAATGGCCAAGTTTCACCTAAGAGCTACCCTTCCCGGGTTACACCGCCACTCATTTCTGAGTCCTCGCCGTTCTTCGCTTCGCCACGCCCCTCAGCAAAGATCAGCGCAGACGGCTCGCAATGCTCCTTCGCGTCTCTTGCCTCGAAGTCTACTTCCTCCGGCTTCACTCCAAGCTTCTCGTCCGGCGGTCCCTCGGATGCTCCAAGCGCACGGCTTCCGCAAAGCTATCCTTCACCGACTCAAGGCACCAGTCATGAGATGTGAAACTCGCCACGGCTCCATGTGCGAATTACTAAGTCCTGCACGACTTCAACGCACATATCACATCAATATATCAAACTAACTTAAACCCTTTGCCACACCATCAAAACCATATCACGGCAAGAGATTGCCCTAACAATCTCCCCCTTTTTGATGTATGGCAATCCGTTTAAGTTAGGTAAAAACATTTGATATAAATTCTAAGGTAAGAAAGCATGTAAAGATAAACATGATATAGCAACATGCAACTCCCCCTTAATCCATGAAACTCTCCATGCAAATTTTCTCCCCCTATCATATATTTCTCCCCCTAAAATATATTTCTCCCCCTAAAATAATTAACTTAAACATAATTATTTCTCCCCCTTTGACACCATCAAAAAGATTAACACTAAGTTATAAGCTCATGACATCAAGTATAATGGAGGGAAAAATATGACAAGTTGATTTAAAATTGGGTACCACTTGTTGATGGCATCAAGTATATTTCTACCACTTGTTGTAGGTTTACAAACTGAATTCGGCCTTCAATATTCTGATTTATAGGCCACCAGTCGACTGCTATTAGTATGGCAGTCGACTGGCACAAAGGAATCCAAATTTCTGATTTTCTGGACAAATTTCAGAAATGCATTATAAATTCCAGAAAATTTGAAAAATCATGAAATTTGGGGAACATATTTCTTTTATGTATATCTATCAATGAAAAATAGTTTTTCATGAAAACTCATTATATTTTCTTGTTTTTGCCAAAAATCCAAAAGCTCTAAAAACCACTAGGTTTTTGATCATTCTAGTATCAAGTTAGCTACCTAGTTTTGCATCCAATTGTTTCAAAACATGAATACATGTATTTTAGGGTAAGAAATTGTTTTGAAAACATATGAAATATCCAACTATGATCTTTGGGCAATATGTCTATGAATTAAACATAAGCCTTCCCCATAATTGGTCTATTATTGCTATTTTGATACTTTAAATGACCATCTAAATGCCATAGGCATTAGTGGACATTTGTATTATCCTAATATCTCACCCATGCTAAGTTTGCAATCAAGTTAGCCTATAGTGAGTGTGAGATGTATCCTAGGGGGTATTTGTATATACTTAACCCATATATTCATGCAATTCTATCATGGTTAAGTATCAACCTAACATCCTACATGATCATAATGACATATATCAATTAATTCTACATTATGATCATGAAATACATGTTTTCATCAATTTTATAACCATGCATTAGGTAATATGTGATGCTAAATAAGGTATTACCTAAAGCATGATTCAAACCTATTTCTAGTGATAACGTGCCAAATTTCAAAATCATAAATCATGATTTAAAAACATACATAGCAATTACATTAATCATCATGATTTAGGCATTATTACCTATTTATGGGTACGTTATCATCACCCAACACTATCTAAAAAATGTTGTCCCGTCATCCTAAGTCAACCAAAATATGATATAGGACAAGTTCATATGGTTGACTACCCTAGGGGTTTTCTAACCCTTAAGGATGGATTTTGGAACCCAAAATAGATTCTTTCCTATTGGGTTCACTAAATACTCCTTGGGGATCCATTTCCTAGCAATTACTTTCTTTTTATCTTGTCCCCTAGCTATTAGGCATTTATAGGCCTTTTCATTTTTCTTCTCTTTATATCCTAGGCCCTTCTTGTTAAAACTTGCCCTTTGGCTCCCAATTATCATGTTAAGGGTGTTGGAGCCAATAGTGAATTTCTCTAGGGCTTTGGTTAAATAATCTACCTTTTCCCTTAATACCCTATTTTCCTCTATGCATGCATCATTAACATTTAAAGGCATATAATCATGTGAGCATGCATCATCTAAGCTAGAAGAAATATTTTCATTTTCATTTAAGCATGCTTTTTCTAATTTTTGTTCTAGGTCCTTAATTTGATCTAGCATGCTTTTGTTCTTCTTCTTAGCTCTAAATATGTCCTTAGTTAAGCTAGAAATCATAGAAACTATTTTACTAGGTGAGATTGGTTACCATAGTTTCCATGTCCTCTTCTTCTTGGATGATGAGGATGTGGAAGCTCCCTCGTCATGTGAGCTCGGCCCATTTGCGCTTGATTCTTCATGTTCGGATGAAGAGCAATCCAAGTCATCAAAGGCCATCAAGGCCAAATTGGTGACAAAGGCATTCTCCTCATCCGATGATGAGGAGGAGGATGAGGATGGATCATCCCAAGTCCTTACCTTGAGAGCCTTAGCCTTTCCCTTCTCCTTTGTTTTCTTCTCCTCTTCCTTTCTCTTGCTCCCCTTCTTCTTCTTCCTCTTCTCTTCTTTCTTTTTCTTCTCTTCTTTGCTTTTGTTTAGGAGGGGATAATTGTCCCTTATGTGTCCCTCTCCTTGGCAGTTATAGCATATGACCTTCCCCCTTGGTCTTCTATTCCTATCATTAGATTTATCAAATTTAAAATTCTTAAATGCACGTCTTACCCTCCTTACCATATAGGCTTCTTCGGTGCTATCCATGGAGGAGGAGGAAGACGCTTCGTCATCGGAGGAGGAGGGGATTTCCATCTTCTTCTTCCCCTTATTTGCCATCAATGCTACTCCTCTTGAAGGTTGAATTCTAGGCTCCTCTTATATTCCTTCAAGCCTAGTTTCGTGGAGTTCCATTGTTGAGAAGAACTCCTCCAAGGTGCTCACTTCTAAATTCTTTGAGATATAGAATGAGTCCACCATGGAGCTCCACTTTGAGGACCGGGGAAAGGCATCTATGGCCTTCATTACCATATCCCGGTTTGATAGCTTCTCACCTACACTTGTTAGTCCATTTAAAATTTCTTTGAATCTAGAATGCAAAGAAATTACCTTTTCTCCCTTTTCTAATTTGATGTTGGATAGTTGGGAGTGGAGGAGATCTCTCCTTGCTAGCTTTGCCTCGGATGTGCCTTCATGAAGCTCAATTAGCTTCTCCCACATCTCCTTGGCGCTTAGGCATTCTCCTATTCGGTTGATCTCTTGTTGAGGGAGCACATTGTAGAGATGGTGCTTGGCTTTGGAGTTTGCAAGGTGCTCCTCTCTTTGCCTCTTGGTCCACCTAGATTTCTCTATTGGCTTCCCCTCTTCATCCCTAGGCAAAACGAAACCAGATTCCATTGTAATCATTATATCAAAATCCGTTTCGAAAAATACCTCCATTCGCTTCTTCCACCAAGCGAATTCTCCTTCAAACTTCGGAGGATGGATGTTGGAGCCGGCCATTTTTGATGTAGGGCTTGTTGCGGCGGTTAGTCCGGTGACAAGCAACCTCGGCTCTGATACCACTTGTAGGGGATCGATATGGCCGGCTAGAGGGGGGTGAATAGCCCTCGTACGTTGGACATCGTAAATTGCTCGTCTACAAAACGTTAGCGCAAGCGGAATATAGAAATACAAAGCAAAAGACAAGCAAGATATAAGCAAGCAATACAAACACCGAGATATAACGTGGTTCACGGCTATGCCGCTAATCCACGGTCTGATTCGTCCACGGTGAATCACTCCGCCAAAACCAATCACTATCGGTCTCTCCTTTGCACAAAGCTAGGTGGAGGTAACCTTTACAACCAAGATCACTCTTCTTACAATAGGATTGAAGTAAAGACAAGTAAGAAGAGTTTAGAGCTTGTGGGACACTAGGAAGATTGTTTGGAACTTAAGCATTAGCCTCTCAAAGGCTTACACCCTCTCTTTTTATAGAGAGGGCTAGATCATCGGTTACTACAACGGCCTCCGAACACGGGATCCCGACCGCTGTAGTCCAGACTCTTGACTAATGGACCTCATCACGATCGCCGCCTGTAGTCGATCGCCTCCGGCCACGAGCGCTGCGGTCAACCCTTATTGACTGGCCGACGCCGATCACGCTTCGCCAGCAATGATCGATGGTCTGGCAATCGACCGCCACGATGGGGCCGATCACGCCACAATCCGGCCAATCAGATACCAATGAACTCACTCGATTCGAGCGCCGACCGCCATGACATGGCAATGATCGCGTGTCGAAAACCCATCCGACACTTGGCCAAATGGGCCAAGTTTCACCTAAGAGCTACCCTTCCCGGGTTACAATCGCCACTCTCATTTCTCGAGTCCTCGCCTTCGGTTCTTCGTTCTCGCCACGCCCTCGGCAAAGATCGACGGCCTCGCAATGCTCCTTCGCGTCTCTTGCCTCGAAGTCTACTTCCTCCGGCTTCACTCCAAGCTTCTCGTCCGGCGGTCCCTCGGATGCTCCAAGTGCACGGCTTCCGCAAAGCTATCCTTCACCGACTCAAGGCACGAGTCATGAGATGTGAAACTCGCCACGGCTCCATGTGCGAATTACTAAGTCCTGCACGACTTCAACGCACATATCACATCAATATATCAAACTAACTTAAACCCTTTGCCACACCATCAAAACCATATCACGGCAAGAGATTGCCCTAACACCCCTGAGTTTATTGCTCCCATTGTCTTCGATGAACTCGACATTTTCCATCTTAAAAAAGAACCTGTGAGAGGGGTCATAGTGTTTAAAGCCCCCTAACCTTTCAGAATATCCCACAGAATGATAGCTAACAATTCTAGAATCCAGTTTCTTTTTCATTAGGCCTATAAAACCTAGTCTCAGTTAGACAACCCCAAACATATAAATGTCTAATTGAAGCATCAAAAAATGTTGGTTGGGAGGGGGGGGGGTGTGAATAGCATTTTAATTCTTTTCTTTTGTTTATTTTAAAATCAAAGCAATTCGCAACGGAAACACGAAAACAAAGACAAAAGTACACAAGGAGTTTTACTTGGTTAACGACCTACCAATTGCTAGTCCAAGGCCCTACGACCCTTGATTTCCTTCGAAGAGCAATCACTAAAAGTCTCTTCTTCATTGGAGGTAAGAGACAAGATGATTACAAAGATGATAAGACCGATAACAACCTTATTGGATCTTATACAAATTAAGTACAAAAAAATAATAATAATATACCGACAATAAATAGTAAAAGATGCACGATCGGAGTAGTAGCACGAAGAATCATGGTCGAAGAGCAAGGGCAATTAGGAGTTCATTGATTGCTAGGGTTTTTGTCCTCCCCTCCTTTTATAGACCTTTCTAAGCCTTTGAAACAATCCTTTTCATCCATATCTAGATCTAGTTAAAACTCTATCTAAAAAGCTTATCTCTGAGGTGGCACTTGACTCTTCATGAGTACACTAGTCGACTGCTACTATTGCCAGTCGACTGGCCCCCATCGACTGCTGATTTGTTGATCTGCTGATCTTTCCAATCGACTGTTGTACTTGAGTTTCCAATTTAATCAACTAAATCACAAGGTTAGCACAAGACATAATAATAGTGATCGTGACAATCTTTGACCATCCGATCTCAACTTCGATATTCCTTCAGAAGCCTTGGTCAGATCGACGCCTACAGTTGTCCCCATACCGAGGATGCAACCTTACCACTGCTCCACACCCAGAGCTTATCTTTGCCAAACCCTTGGTCCTCTGACCTGTTGGACTTATCCACTTAGTGTTGGATCGAGTGGATCGCTAGAGGGGGGGGGGAAGGGGTGAATAGCGATATAAAATCTTTCGTTCGACTTCGTTCGTTAAAACATGAGTAGACACAGCGGAAGATAAAATCAAAACAAAAGAGACAATAGACACGAGGATTTTACTTGGTTCGTAGCCGAAGGCTACTACTCCAAGGCCCTAGTGGTCCTTGACCATGCATGGAGGGCAAAATACTAAAGAACTCCTCGTTGGAGGTAGGAGTTAAGCGAATACACGAAATCACAAAAGCTCGAGGTAGAGGGACACTCCCCCTCTCCTCGTTATAATGAAAGGTTTACGAGATAAGTAAAATGAAATACAATTAGAACTTTCGTTACCGACGACTTCAAAGGTTAGAGGTTGAAGCTCTAGTCGTCATCTCGGCAGCGCTTTGTCGTAGGGATGTCGGAGAGTCGGAGCGTATCGGAAGCACTTGGAGGCTTTTAGAATTGATGAAAAACCCTTAGAGAAGCCCTCCTTTTATAGCCTTTGAGCCCCTCATCGAATGGGTCTTCAACCAATCAGATTTAGACATCAAGCTCCTTGGAATGAGGTGATAAGGCTCGACTCCTCGAAGCTGATCCTTGACCATCAGTCGACTAATAGCAGCGCCAGTTGAGTCGCAACACTCAACAGTCGACTGATTTCAGGCAATCGAGTGGCTCTTGTGGGAAGTCGACTGATGCTAGCTGAAATCACAAGTTAGCTTAACAAAAACATAATTTCGACGGTCGTCGACCATCCGATCTCGACCTAGACCATCCATGAGATGTCTTTGGTCGGATCTACGCTTAAGACCATCCCCGTAAGGAGGATACAACCTCACTTATGCTCACACACACGAGCTTACCTCGATACTTACTTTGTAGCTCTTGCTTCCAGCCTTCCACTCGATTCCTTCGGCTCCCTCCAAATTCACTCGAGTGTCGCCCGTCCCCCGCGGCTTCCTCCGGGTGTCGATAGCCTTCAGCTCCAGCTCTAGCACTTTTATGCACACTCGATTTAGCTCGTGAGATAACGATATGAGCTTAACTTTGTATCGTTTGCTATAATCAAAACTTAGGTTCGACTTAGGTGCCCACTGCACCAACAATCTCTCCCTTTTTGATCTATGGCAAACCCACATACAAAGTTAAGGAAATAATATGCATGCACGAAGAATAATGAAGATTAAGTAGGAGTAGTAAAGATTTTCTTCCAAGTCTCCCCCTTGATCGAGGGTGAGTCTTGAAAGAAGATCTTAATCCTCCCCCTTGATGTTTGCTATTTAGGAAGAGTTTAAGTAATTAACAATTACTTAAAGTTGGCCTTAGTAAGAAAATTTAAGTTAAGAAAATTTCTTAACTTGGCCCCTTTGTCACGCCCGCCCTTTTTGGACCAGAAGTCCGGAGGGGCGGCACGTGACGCGACCGTACATACATACACTTCTTACTACTTACAGTAGAAGACTATAGACACATTTTTTTTCTTTTAAAACATAAACATGCATTGACATATATATATACTTCTTCTTCTTAACATAGAGCATGCATCATAACATATATAGATACTTCTTCTTACTTCTTCTTATTAACATAGAGCATGCATCATAACATATATAGATACTTAGTGCTTAGTTAAAGTTCATAAACATCATCGTCATAAGGAGACATAAATAAGGACATCCATAAACGTCATCATCATAGGGAAACATATATATAAGGAAATAACGGATCTTCTCCACCATGCCACTACCACACACATTTGGCACCTCCTGCTGCTCCCTTTAGTTTATCCATCCCTTACCCTTATCTGCAATATAAGGGAAAGATAAACTATAAGCACATAGGCTTAGTAAAATCTTGTCCTACTCACAAAAATCATACATCGACATTAATCATGGCATGTAACATAAGCAACATAACATGTAGCACATATATCATAGTAGCATATCATGTAAATATATGACTTAATCAAACATAACATACAACATATGTAACATAGCAACATATACATGTCATATCAACGTAACATACAACCTATATATGACATATCAAACATAACATACATCACATGTAACATAGCAGCATAAACATGACATATCAAACATAACATGCAACATATATATATGACATATCAACATAGCATGTGAACCTAACAATCAAATCATGTAAACATATGCAGGATGCTTTTTGAAAACATATATTATAGGTACGTAACATAAATCTCAACATATTTGGGTCCGACATTGTACCACTTCTTCTTCATAATAGCGCGCATCCCTAAATAGACCCAAGGTAGCAAGTCTCGAACCTACTAGGTTACTAGGCCTGATCTTAGTCCGTCGACCTAGGGCAATCGTCATAGCGTAGAAGCCCATCCTAGGCCCGAGTCTTACTCCATCGACCTGGGGCATCTTAGAGCCCATCCCGTACTAGGCCCGATCTTAGTCCGTCGACCTAGGGGCAATCATACATAGAGGCCCATCCTAGGCCCGAGTCTTACTCCATCGACCTAGGGCATCTTAGGAGCCCATCCCTTTGGACCTTGTTAAGGTCTTGGTACAAGCCATGCAGAAGTTAAAATACTTATATGCTTTTATTATCACATAGCTTATTTCATTTTGCAAACATAACATACTTCATTTCCTAGCACATCATACTTCACTTTGTGAACATATCATTTTTCATTTCATAAAATATCATACTTCATTTTCATAATCATATCATATTCATTTCATGAACATATCGTTTTTCATTTCATAATCATATCGTATTTTATTTCACAACATATCTTAAATCACATACACATAGGGCATGGCATAAGGCATAAACATCAAGAGTAAGTAAACACTAACCTAAAGCATGTTATCTTCATCTAGCATCATTTAATATCACAAGTCAACATGAATTCACCCAACATAAAACACATGTTAACCTAACCTAGAGCATGTTAAAGGATAATGGTTGGCCGAATGGTTCATGTAGGTTTTTAGGGCTAGTCTTTTAACCTAATTCAATTAACATACTAACAACATCATATGCATACAAAACATGGAATAAAACTTCATTGGAGCATCAATACAAGGGGGGGGGGGGGGTGGCCGAATGGTCCATGTAGGTTTTTAGAGCTAGTCTTTTAACCTAATTCAATTAACATACTAACAACATCATATGCATTCAAGACATGGATTAAAACTTCATTGAATCATCAAAATAAAGGGGTGGCCGAATGGTTCAAGGGGCTTTTAGGGTTAGACTTGTAGGATATTTGACGCCGCTAGAGGGGGGTGAATAGCGGTTGACCGTTCGTAGATGGAATTCGATCGCGTATTCGTCTCTACAATTTCGTTAGTGCGCAGCGGAAATAGATATGATACAATAACAAAATACGTAAACACGAGTATGTAACGTGGTTGGGAACCGCACGTTTCCTACTCCACGGATCGAGCTCTACGAGCTCTAGTGATGCACACGCAACCACTAATAAACACTCCTTCTCGGAACAATCCGGAGGTGGAGAAACCTCGTACAATAATGATTACAACAATAATCAAAGAGATACAAGCAAATACGATAATGAAATACAAATGCAAGTAAAGGAAAAACACTTTACAAAAGCTTTTGATTGCTTGATCTTTGATTGCCTTGAACTAGCTTTGAAGGACTGGAAAGCACCAACTTCCCCCTTCAATTTCGCCCAAGAAAATCGCTATCTTTTCCTCCATCACGAGCTCCTTTTATAGCTTCAACCTGTGCTGGAAAAGGTCGATCAGTCGACTGATCACACTGTTGCTGTGAGACAACGGTGTAATCCACGCTGGAAAAATCCAACGGCTAGGATATCAGTCGACTGATCATGAGCATCAGTCGACTGATGAGCTATCACTCGACTGCTCGTCGCAATGGCCGAAAGTGAGACTCCATCTCGTGGTCGGTAATCGAGCACTAGTCGACCGATCACACGATCACGATCGCTGAGCTGCCATCACGATCGTCACCTCCGATCGACTGCTAGACCACTTCCCGCAGTCAAACCCTAGTTTACTTGGTCCAGTCGACTGCCACATGACACCAGTCGACTGGCACACCTCAAACATGAGGTTTTAGCCCAAGTATGGTGCCCCCATACTTGCTAGACCACCCTTAGCCTAGACCTAAGCCTTCTAGCCACCTCTATCAGCCTCACACCTCTCGGATCCCTCCAAGTCATCCATGACTTGTTCATCCATCGCGTTAGCCTTCAGGTGCTTCCATCGGCTATGTCATGCTAACGGTGTCTACACCGCCAAGGCACATTGGACTTACGCCGCCAAGACTCCGCTTGGACTTTACGCCGCCAACCATTGGACTTATGCTTCCAAGACTCCCGCTTGGACTTTACGCAGCCAATATCAAACCCCTTGGACTTCTCATGCCAAGACTCAAGCTTGGACTTTCCCTTGCCAACCCATGTTGGACTTTTACATTGCCAAGACCCATGCTTGGACTTTTCATGTGCCAAGTGTCCCACTTGAACTTTTCATGCCAAGTACTCAAGACTTGGACTTTACCAAATGCCAAGTGTTCAACTTGGACTTTCCATGCCAAGTACCCATGACTTGGACTTTACCTTGACAATTTCATTGTCATATATTTTTGTCGAACATCAAAACATCATTCGAGTCAAACTCGAGTCCTGGTCAATCGTGACCTGGGCCGATTGCACCAACAAGACTTTTAACCTAATCTAATTAACATACTAACAACATCATATGCATACAAAACATGGATTAAACTTCATTTAATCACCAAAAACCACATGTTGGCCGAATAGTCCTTAGAGGTTTCTAGGGTTAACTTTTAACCTAATTCATTCTACCTCCTAACATCATCATTTGCATGTAAAACAAGATATAGAACTTCAATAAAACACCAAAAATCCATGTTGGCCGAATGGTTCATAGGGGTTCCTAGGGTTAACTTTTAACCTAATTCATTCTACATCTTAACTTCATCATGTGCATGTAAAATAAGGTATAGAACTTCAATAAAACACCAAAAATCCATGTTGGCCGAATGGTTCATAGGGGTTCCTAGGGTTAACTTTTAACCTAATTCATTCTACCTCCTAACATCATCATTTGCATGTAAAACAAGATGTAGAACTTTAATAAAACACCCAAAAACATGTGTTGGCCGAATAGTCCATAGGGGTTTCTAGGGTTATTTTTTAACCTAATTCATTTTACATCCTAACATCATCTTCTTCTTACAAAACATGATATAGAACTTCCTCGGAACATCAAAACTAAGCTTGGCCGAATATATCATAGGGATTTCTACACAAAACAATCAACCGAAAGCTACTCGTATGCATGTGAGGGATACTTACATCCTTCGCTTTGCTTTTAGTGGAAAGAAGACCTGAGGAAAGCCAAATCAAGCCTTCTCCTTGCTTGGATGGGGTTCGGCCAAAGAAATGGAGAGGGGAAGCTCTAGGATTCGGTGAGGAAGAAGAAGAAGAGGAGAAAACAAGTTTGGTAACTCATGCCCCCTCATTCCCCCTATTTATTCACTTGAAGAGTCCCTTCATCTCCTTTACCTCTAACTATAATTTCCCATGTTCTTCTAACAATACATTCTTGTTGGGCTTCTAGTTAGTGGGTGCATCTATAGGGTTTGGCTATCTCTAGAGGTTTGGGGTTCAATTCCTAGGCCTTGCATTCTTTTTGGCTTATTTTCTTTTATTTTTGAAAGAGCCCACATAAAACCCATTATCATCAAGCCAAAAATTCTTGTAAAATTGCTAGAAATTTTACGGGTGTTACACCCTTCTCTCCCTTTCTTAAGTAAACATTAACGTTTGGTCATATTATTAAAAATAAGTTTAGGTTAAGAATTCTCTTAACTTGGCCTTTATTTTCCTTTTGTTAACTAAAACAAGTTAAGTTGCAAAAATTAAAGTTAAGTAAATTTGCAAAAATGAAAGTTAAGTAAACATTTACTTAACTTTTGGCCATGAGAATAAGTATGAAGTACTAAGTTAAGTTATCAAAAAAATTGATTCCTTAACTTTGACCTTTTTCTCCCCCTTTTGCCATATATCGAAAGGAAGGGGGGGGGGTTTGAAAAACAATTACTTTTTCAAAAAAAAAGAAAAAAAGTATAGGTATAAAGTTTAAGTTTCAAGTCCAAGCATGTTCCATTTTATTTTGAAAATAATATACTGAAAATAAGCTCATCTATTGAATGTTCAACTCTTATTTGACTTGATTGATATGAAAGATCAACAAGTCCTGGTTAGAGTCGGTTAATATATATGATTATACTGAAGGTTTTGCCCGGAAGCTCTGATACCAATTGAAGGGTTTTGCTTATCGAGTCCGTGAGGGGAAACTTCGCTTCCCACTTCACCTCGGTTGCTTGATCATGGCGATCCCTTCTATGTCCCCGGATTAAAAAAAAATTAATCCTAGACAAAAGGGATTGCCAAAGCAACTAAGTCATCATCGTTCTATTCGTTTAGAGAGGTCACTTGAACAAACTCGTTGTTCAAGCGACCATCCTCTATTCTATGGGTAGCTGCGGAATAGACGATGTCCAGATCGCCGATTTTTGTGTTTATGCTGGGGATCCAAGTATTATTTAGTCATATACAGATTTATATCATGCTCATAATTGAAAAACAAATACAAACATGTAACATATAAAAATTAGAGAATTGATATACCTCTCGATCTTCTAATGTATGACCTTCCTGTACGGGATCGGATGGCCGGCTAGAGGGGGGTGAATAGCCCTTTTCGTTTGGATGCCAGTATTTGCTCGTCTACAAAACTAATTAGCGCAAGCGGAAGACTAATAAAGACAAGCAAATAGAAATACGAGAAAACAAACGCTAACAAAGAATGTAACGTGGTTCACGGCTACGCCGCTAATCCACGGTCCCCGATTCGTCCTCGGTGAATCACTCCGCTAAACCAATCCACTAAATGGTCTCTCCTTTGCACCAAGCTAGGTGGAGGTAACCTTTACAATCAAGATCACTCTTCTTACAAATAGAATGGAGTAAAAGCGAGTAAGAAGAGTTTAGAGCTTGTGGGGCACTAGGAAGATTGTTTGGAACTTAAGCATTAGCCTCTCAAAGGCTCACACCCTCCCTTTTTATAGAGAGGGATGTTTTCTTCCCGTTGGCCGCCATCGGATCATTGCCGCCCATGGCGATCGTGCCACTACAACGGCCTCGAACACGTCGGATGCCGACCGTTGTTGTCCAACGGAACTCTTGGCGATCGATGGACCTCACGGCTCGATCCGACTCCTCGTGTCGATCGCCTCGGCTACGAGCGGCGCCAAAACCCTATTGACGATCATTGCCGCCTTAGCCGATCGTTGTCTTGGCGCCGATCGTAACGATGGCGGATCGCCGACAAACCATCGATCGTATACCGGTCGAGCTACACTCGACTGGAATGATCGCCATTCCATGGCGATCGGTGTCGAAAAACCCATCCGACACTTGGCCAAATGGCAGAGTTTCACCTAAAACTACCCCTCCCGGTTACAATCGCTCACTCTCATTTCGGAGTCCTCGCCTTGAGTTCTCTTCGTTCTCGGCCACGTCCCTCGGCAGCATCAGGCGCACGGCTCTGCAATGCTCCTTCGCGTCTCTTGCCTCGAAGTCTACTTCCTCCGGCTTCACTCCAAGCTTCTCGTCCGGCGGTCCCTCGGATGTTCCAAGCGCACGGCTTCCGCAAAGCTATCCTTCACCGACTCAAGGCACGAGTCATGAGATGTGAAACTCGCCACGGCTCCATGTGCGAATTACTAAGTCCTGCACGACTTCAACGCACATATCAAATCAACATAACACACTAACTTAAACCCTTTGCCACACCATCAAAACCATATTACGGCAAGAGATTGCCCTAACAATCTCCCCCTTTTTGATGTGTGGCAATCCGTTTAAGTTAGGTAAAAACATTTGATATAAATTCTAAGGTAAGAAAGCATGTAAAGATAAACATGATATAACAACATGCAACTCCCCCTTAATCCATGAAACTCTCCATATTAATTTTCTCCCCCTATCATATATTTCTCCCCCTAAAATGATTAACTTAAACATAATATTTTCTCCCCCTTTGACACCATCAAAAAGATTATCACAAAGTTATAAGCTTATGACATCAAGTATAATGGAGGGAAAATATGACATCAAGTATAAAATTGGGTACCACTTGTTAGTTTACAAACTGAAATCGGCCTTCAATATTCTGATTTACAGGCCACGATCATTGCTATCGGTATGGCAATGATCGCATTAAAGTGAATCCGAATTTCTGATTTTCTGGATGAATTTCAGAAATGCATAAAAAATTCCAGAAAATTCGAAAAATCATGAAATTCGAGGAACATATTTCTTTTAAGTATATCTATCAATGAAAAATAGTTTTTCATGAAAACTCATTATATTTTCTTGTTTTTGTCAAAAATCCAAAAACTCTAACAACCACTAGGTTTTTGATCATTCTAGTATCAAGTTAGCTACCTAGTTTTGCATCCAATTGTTTCAAAACATGAATACATGTATTTTAAGGTAAGAAATTGTTTTGAAAACATATGAGATATCCAACCATGATCTTTGGGCAATATGTCTATGAATTAAACATAAGCCTTCCCCATGATTGGTCTATTATTGATATTTTGATACTCTAAATGACCATCTAAATTCCATAGGCATTAGTGGACATTTGTATCATCCTAACATCTCACCCATGCTAAGTTTGCAATCAAGTTAGCCTATAGTGAGTGTGAGATGTATCCTAGGGGGTATTTGTATATACTTAACCAATATATTCATGCAATTCTATCATGGTTAAGTAACAACCTAATATCCTATATGATCATAATGACATATATGATTTAATTTCACATTATGATCATGAAATACATGTTTTCATTAAATTATAATCATGCATTAGGCATTATATGATGATTATAAGTAAAGTATCACCTAAAGCATGATTTAAACCTATTTCTCATGATAATGTGCCAAATGTCAAAATCATAAATCATGATTGCAAACATATGCATAGAAATTACATTAATCATCATGATTTAAGCATTATTATCTATTTATGGGCACGTTATCATCACCCAACACTATCTAAAAAATGTTGTCCCGTCATCCTAAGTCAACCAAAATATGATATAGGTCAAGTTCATATGGTTGACTACCCTAGGGTTATTCTAACCCTTAAGGATGGATTTTGGAACCCAAAATAAATTCTTTCCTATTGGGTTTACTAAATACTCCTTGGGGATCCATTTCCTAGCAATTACCTTCTTCTTATCTTGTCCCCTAGCTATTAGGCATTTATAGGCCTTCTCATTTTTCTTCTCTTTATATCCTAGGCCCTTCTTGTTAAAACTTGCCCTTTGGCTCCCAATTATCATGTTAAGGGTGTTGGAGCCTATAGTGAATTTCTCTAGGGCTTTTGTTAAATAATCTACCTTTTCCCTTAAAGCCCTATTTTCATTTATACATGCATCACTAACATCCAAAGGCATATAATCATGTGAGCATGCATCATCTAAGCTAGAAGAAATATTATCATTTAAGCATGCCTTTTCTAATTTTTGTTCTAATTCCTTAATTTGTTCAAGCATGCATTTATTTTTCTTCTTTGCCCTAAATAAATCCTTAGTTAAACTAGAAATCATAGAAACTATTTTACTAGGTGAGAGATTGGTTACCATAGTTTCCATGTCCTCTTCTTCTTCGGATGATGAGGAGGATGATGATGTGGAGGAGGCTCCCCCTTCACTTGAGCTCTCTCCTCTTGAGCTTGATCCTTCATTTTCGGAGGAGGAGCAATCCAAATCATCAAAGGCCATCAAGGCCAAATTGGCGACAAAGGCATTCTCCTCATCCGATGATGAGGAGGAGGATGAGGATGGATCATCCCAAGTCCTTGCCTTGAGAGCCTTAGCCTTTCCCTTCTCCTTTGTCTTCTTCTCCTCTTCCTTCTTTTTCTTGCTCCCCTTCTTCTTCTTCTTTTCTTCTTTCTTTTTCCTCTCTTCCTTGCTCTTGTTTAGGAGAGGACAATTGTCCCTTATGTGTCCCTCTCCTTGGCAATTGTAGCATATCACCTTCCCCCTTGGTCTTCTATTCCTATCATTAGATTTATCAAATCTAAAATTCTTAAATGCACGTCTTACCTTCCTTACCATGTAGGCTTCTTCCGTGCTATCCATGGAGGAGGAAGACGCTTCATCATCGGAGGAGGAGGGGATCTCTATCTTCTTCTTCCCCTTGTTTGCCAACAATGCTACTCCTCTTGAGGGTTGAATTCTTGGCTCTTCTTGAATTCCTTCAAGCCTCGTTTCGTGAAGCTCCATTGTTGAGAAGAACTCCTCCAAAGTGCTCACTTCTAAATTCTTGGAGATGTAGAAAGAGTCCACCATGGAGCTCCACTTTGAGGACCGGGGAAAGGCATCTATGGCCTTCATGAGCATGTCCCGGTTTGATAGCTTCTCACCTACACTTGTTAGCCCAATTAAAATTTCTTTAAACCTAGAGTGTAGTGAGGTTACCTTTTCTCCCTTTTCTAGTTTTATATTGGATAATTGGGAGCGGAGGAGGTCTCTCCTTGCTAGCTTGGCCTCGGATGTGCCTTCATGGAGTTCTATAAGCTTCTCCCACATCTCTTTGGCGCTAGCACATTCTCCGATCCGGTTGATCTCTTGTTGAGGGAGCACATTGTAGAGATGGTGCTTGGCTTTGGAGTTTGCAAGGTGCTCCTCTCTTTGCCTCTTGGTCCACCTAGATTTCTCTATTGGCTTCCCTTCTTCATCCCTAGGCAAAACGAAACCGGATTCCATTGTAATCATTATATCAAAATCCGTTTCGAAAAATACCTCCATTCGCTTCTTCCACCAAGCGAATTCTCCTTCAAACTTCGGAGGATGGATGTTGGAGCCGGCCATTTTTGATGTAGGGCTTGTTGCGGCGGTTAGTCCGGTGACAAGCAACCTCGGCTCTGATACCACTTGTACGGGATCGGATGGCCGGCTAGAGGGGGGTGAATAGCCCTTTTCGTTTGGATGCCAGTATTTGCTCGTCTACAAAACTAATTAGCGCAAGCGGAAGACTAATAAAGACAAGCAAATAGAAATACGAGAAAACAAATGCTAACAAAGAATGTAACGTGGTTCACGGCTACGCCGCTAATCCACGGTCCCCGATTCGTCCTCGGTGAATCACTCCGCTAAACCAATCCACTAAATGGTCTCTCCTTTGCACCAAGCTAGGTGGAGGTAACCTTTACAATCAAGATCACTCTTCTTACAAATAGAATGGAGTAAAAGCGAGTAAGAAGAGTTTAGAGCTTGTGGGGCACTAGGAAGATTGTTTGGAACTTAAGCATTAGCCTCTCAAAGGCTCACACCCTCCCTTTTTATAGAGAGGGCTGTTTTCTTCCCGTTGGCCGCCATCGATCATTGCCGCCATGGCGATCATTGCCGTTACTCCTAACGGCCTCGAACACGCGTCGGATGCCGGCCGTTGTTGTCCAATCGGAACTCTTGGATCGATCGATGGACCTCACGGCCGATCGCTGACCCGTAGTCGATCGCCTCCGCTCGAGCGTCTGGCGAAAACCCTATTGACGGCCATTCGCGCCGCTAGCCATTCGCTAATCTTGCGATCGGCCAACGTATGGCGGGTCGATCGCCACAAACCGGCCGATCGTATACGGTCGAGCTACACTCGACTCGAAGCGATCATTCCATTCCATGGCCGATCGGTGTGTCGAAAACCCATCCGACACTTGGCCAAATGGCCAAGTTTCACCTAAGAGCTACCCTCCCGAGTTACAATCGCTCACTCTCATTTCTGAGTCCCTCGCCTTGAAGTTCTCTTCGTTCTCGGCCACGCCTCAGCAAAGATCAAAGACGGCTGCAATGCTCCTTCGCGTCTCTTGCCTCAAGTCTACTTCCTCGGCTTCACTCCAAGCTTCGTCCGGCGGTCCCTCGGATGCTCCAAGCGCACGGCTTCCGCAAAGCTATCCTTCACCGACTCAAGGCACGAGTCATGAGATGTGAAACTCGCCACGGCTCCATGTGCGAATTACTAAGTCCTGCACGACTTCAACGCACATATCAAATCAACATAACACACTAACTTAAACCCTTTGCCACACCATCAAAACCATATTACGGCAAGAGATTGCCCTAACACTTCCTCCTTTCGGACGTCGTGTGGGCGACGATCTACAAAAAGTTGAAGCTCCTAGATCACAAATCTTCCTTCCTTGCTCTTCCAAAGAAAAAGAAAGAATAGAAACAAGGTTTTTCTCCTCCCTAAAACCAACCAACAAGGAACAAAACCAATCCTTGCCATCGGCCAACAAAGAGAGGGAGATGATGATGGAAACCAACCAAGACACCAAGGGAGACCCCTAAGTCTTGTTCCCACCACTCAAGGAGAAGAGAAGAGAGCCTTTGGGCACCGGCCAAGGGATGGAAAGGGGCTGGAAAAGGAGCTGGATGCCGACCAATGGAGAAGGAAGAAGAAAGGAAAAAACTTCCTTAATTGGTGCCGCCCAAGCCTCCAAAACCCTAAGCCTCCAAACCCTAATCCTATCTCAACTAGGATTCCCCTCTTGCCGCCCAAAACCCTAGCTCTCCTTGGATTCATCTCCACGCCAACCCATCAAGCCCTTTTATAGAGTTAGGGATAAGCCTCCAAATAATCTCCACCATTGGTTCTAGGGATTTAATCTCAACTGTCGGATCTAGAGATTTAATCTCAACCGTCGGATCTAGAGATTTAATCTCTACCTTTGGATCTAGAGTTTTATTTCTATCCATTGGATCTAAGCTTCATGAGGTGTTAATAGGCTACATTAGGGACCATGAGGAGGAGTTGAGTCTTGGCCACCCATGGATCAAGCTCGCATAAAGTCCGATCCACTAATGATAATCCAATCCACTAAAGGATCATCATCGATCTACCTCACCAACCCCCATATGATAATATGGGCTCCATATATTATATGTACATTTTCTCCTCGTGTTTAAGATATCGAATGTCCGTCGATTAATTAATTTACTGACCATTAATTAATCAACATCTAACTCCTTGAGTAGTACCACTCAACCTTTTCATCATGCCGGACCGTCCACCTGCAGGGTTTACATGATGAACCTTATGAGCTCCTCAAGGGGACATCATCATCCTAATATATAGGACACGGTTTCCTCCTATAATCAATGGTACACCATATAAATAATATCATCTCCCAACTTACCGAGCCTATCGATTTAATCTATAAATCTCGTCCATTGGTAAATCAAAGAGATGAATACTAAGTATATGTGCCCGTTATTATATCGGGATTAAGAGCATGTACATAATAATATCTGAGGTCCGATTCGATTATGTAGTCAGCAATAAATCGAATCACCTCTAAGTCGGTCCTGCTCAATACACATAAAGTGCACTAGTGTGATTCTATGGTCAAGACAAACCAATACCAAATCACACTACAACCATTCCGATGGTTTGTCCAAAGCCATCTCGGTTGTGAGCCTTTACTTATACTTTACAAGGAGCCGATAACATGATCTCCCGTGTGACACCACACACTATGTTATCTACAATGTAATGTATTAGACAATATTGCATAACCATAAAAATATGCAAACAATGATCATGTGATTCTTATTTCAAAATAAAGATGTTCATACAAAAGATAGACTTTTCAGTATACATCCTAACAATCTCCCACTTATACTAAAAGACTATGTTGTCATCAAACTGCCATACATCTGATTCCCCTTCCCTCCACATGCCTATCAAAGCTCTCGCTAGAAGGGCCTTAGTGAAAGGGTCTACCAGGTCATCCTCTGATGCAATCTAGGCGACAGTAACTTCTACCTCCTTTACGATTTCTCGTATCAGGTGGTACTTGCGCTCTATGTGTTTACTTGCCTTATGGGCTCGTGGTTCCTTCGAGTTTGCAACTGCACCACTATTATCACAATAAATTGTGATAGTTCTGGGCAAACCAGGAATCACATCCAAGTCCATCAGAAAGTTCCTGAGCCACACAACTTTTTTGGCCGCCTCAGAGGCTGCCACATACTCAGCTTCCATGGTAGAGTCCGCCACGCATTTCTGCTTGACACTCCTCCATACAATGGCTCCATCTCCCAAAGTAAACACAAAACCTGAGGTAGACTTACTGTTATTCCTATCAGATTGGAAGTCGGAATCCGTGTAACCCACAGAGAGTAATTGGTCAGCCCGGTAAACTAGCATACAATCCCTAGTCCTTCTCAGGTACTACAATATATGCTTTACCGCAGTCCAATGTCCCTGTCCTGGATCACTCTGATATCTGCTGACCATGCCCACGACATAGCAGATATCTGGTCTCGTATATAGCATTGCATACATGAGGCTTCCTACTGCCGAAGCATAAGGAACCGCCTTCATCTCCTCTATCTCCTCAGATGATCTAGGACACATCTCCTTAGATAAAGGAACTCCATGTTTGAAAGGTAAAAAACCCTTCTTGGAGTTCTGCATGCTAAAACGCTCCATAATTGTGTCTATGTATGAAGCTTGGGATAAGCACAACATCCTTTTCCTATGATCCCTTATAACCTTGATCCCAAGGATGTGTCCCACCTCTCCCAAGTCCTTCATATCAAACTGTTTGGACAACCATACCCTTACGCCCGATAACACCTTGATATTGTTGCCAATCACCAAAATGTCATCTACGTATAGTACAATAAATACCACTATGATTCCGTCACATCTCTTGTATACACAAGACTCATCCGGACTTTGAACAAATCCATAAGACTGGATTACCTCATCAAAGCGGATGTTCCAAGACCTCGAAGCTTTCTTCAATCCATAAATAGACCGATTAAGCTTACATACAAGATGCTCTTTGCCCTTAGCAATGAATCCCTCTGGTTGCTTCATATAGATGTTTTCCTCAAGACTTCCATTAAGGAAAGCTGTCTTGACATCCATCTGCCACACCTCATAATCCATATGAGCTACTATGCATAAGAGAATCCAGATAGACTTAAGCATGGCTACCGGTGAAAAGGTCTCCTCATAATCGATACCCTCTTTCTGAGTATACGCCTTCGCAACAAGCCTCGCTTTGAAGGTCTCAACCTTTCCATCTATTCCTCTCTTTCTTTTGTAGATCCACTTGCATCTAATGGTTTTTACACCATCGGGTGGGTCTATTAGCTCCCAGACCTGATTTGAATCCATAGATTCAATCTCAGCATTCATTGCACTTTGCCAAGATGCTGCATCTTTATCTTGGATTGTCTTGTCATATGTCCAGGGATCCGGTTCATATTCGCCAAGGACCAAATCAGAAGATTCTCCCAAGAATATGAATCTATCAGGCTATCTCACAACCCTCCCACTACGACGAGGTATTACCTATGTATCATTTGTGACACGCGGTGCAGTGACATGTGATATATCCTCTTGTACCAGTGGTACTAAAGAAGTGACTTCCCCTTTTAATTCCTCTAGAACAATTTTAATCTTGGGCTTGTGGCTCATCATATAGTCTTTCTCTAGAAATCTGACGTTCGTGCTAACGATCACCCTCTGATCTCTAGGACTATAAAACAAAACACCCTTCGTTCTTCTAGGATACCTAACAAACATGCATACTTCTGTACGAGGTTCCAACTTACCAGCATCTGCTTTCAGCACATGTGCTGGACTCCCCCATATCCGAATATGTCTTAGACTAGGCTTTCGCCCAGTACACAATTCTATGGGAGTAGAAGGCACTGATTTAGATGGAACCAAGTTCAGAATGTACACCGCCGTATCTAGAGCATATCCCCAGAACGAATCTGGCAAGTCAGAATAACTCATCATCGATCTAACCATCTCCATAAGAGTCCTATTCCTTCGCTCTGCTACACCATTCTGCTGGGGTGTGGTAGGTGCAGTCAATTGAGATTGAATCCCAGCCTCTGATAGGTAATCCCTAAACTCTCCCAAGAGGTAATCGCCACCAAGATCAGATCGTAGTGTCTTGATACTTTTACCTTGGCGTTTCTCCACATCAGTCTTGAATTCTTTGAACTTGTCAAAGCATTCAGACTTGCGGCGCATCAGGTAAATGTATCCATATCTTGAGTAATCGTCTATAAAAGAGACGAAATACTCAAAACCACCTCTAGCCTGGATAGACATAGGACCACACAAATCAGTATGAACCAATTCTAACACATCTTTGGCTCTATACCCCTTGGCCTTAAAAGGCCTCTTGGTCATCTTACCCTCCAAGCAAGATTCACAGGTTGGGAGATCCTCCACCACTAATGAACCCAAAGGTTCATCAGCTATCAACCTTTGAATTCTGCTTAGGTTAATGTAACCAAGCCTAAGATGCCAAAGATATGTTTGGTTCATCTTCGAAGGTTCTTTTCTCTTATTGGAATTAGAAGATGAGTTATTAACTTCAATTTGCATCGTGGGAGGTTTTGGTTCAAGTGTGTACAAATTTCCTATCAATGTACGAGCAGATAATGTCCTATTCCTTTTATAACTCTGTCATTAAAAGAAATAGAATATCCATCCATAAACAATTTAGAAACCGAAATTAAATTCTTTCTAAATAAAAAGGTACATAAAGGCAATTCTTAAGAACCAAAATTTATTTTTCTCAAAGATAAATAAAACATCTCCCACTTTGATAACCGCCATGGCATTGCCCAAGTAAATGGTAATCTCTCCCTTTAGCTAGTCATTCGGGTTTCTGGAACCCCTGCAAAAGTATTAGCAGACATGATTAGTGGACTCCGTATCTACACACAGTGCGGTAGATAACACCACTAATCATGTTTCAACGACTAGACCAAAGGATATACCTTTGTTCTGCTTTGGATTGGGACAGTCCTTTTCCAATGTCCATCCTGCTTGCAAGTGAAGTACTTGCCTTTCGGCTTCTTTACTCCTCCCTGAGATCCTCCCACCACCTTTGCTCCACCTTGTTTCTCCTTCTTCTTGCCTTTCAGATTAGAAGTAGAAACCTTTTTGAGCAACCATGGCTTGAGGACACTCTTTGAAGAGTGCATACTTGTACTCCTTAGCAGATAAGACAATATCTAGATTCTTTTCCAATCAACATTATTTGGGTACAATAAGTTTATTTCCTTTAGTATCATAGTAAGTGGACTGAAAGTCATTTTTAAAAATCCTAAGAATCACATAGATCATTACTGTAGATTTCAAAAAATTATTGATTCCTCAAACAATAAAATTTTAAAATCAACCAACACCTCAAAACACCGAGAATATCGTATGCCACGATAGTGTGGGCGATATCTAATTCTACATTTGTAAGAGGAGGTTTTACCCATTAATTTTACTATCTTGTCAACCTAACTTTTTGACAAGTAAAATTAATAGTTGGTTCCTCTTTGGCCCTACAAATAAAAGCAGTGACTCCGATGGGGAGGATACTTATATTTGTATCTAAGTGTTCACCATTACTCGGTACCAAGGTAATTATCTCGGGTTATGTGGCTTCCGATGAGGAAGTGCACACGCTCCTTGATAATTTCCTATAACCATATTTTACCATGTGATCCGCAAACAAACTCATCCGATGGGGAGGAAGGCACTCAGAGCCGACGCGCAAGTTTGTTTGCATCACTTGTCAAATCGTAATGGAGGCCGTGGGAATTAAAAAAAAAAATTCCCTCTCCCACTTAGTAATTTGATATTGAGGAATTTTCCTAGCATACGACATGCATATCAAACAAAAAGCAATAAATATGAAAAATAAATTATTTTCCAACTATTATGACTTTTGTCTTTAATATGTCTCTCATCGCATCGCCATCTCGTCCGCTCCTCCTACGCCATGTATGAACCATCCGGAGATCCGAGCCGAGACTAAAACCTATTTTAATTTACATCCATCGATCCTATACTCCACGAGGAAGTGTACATGAAATCTAGATCGAAAGTAAAATAAAATAAAGAGTTGTTAAACAATGCCGTATCTAATTTACAAAAAATCAAATACTAGCCTCGTCAACCCCAAGGATTCAACAAAATAAACATTTACACACATACAATCACATACACACATATGGCTATAATAGTCGGATCTTATGCCTGCAACCAAAGAGTTAAACTACGCATATCCTACTATTAACCGACACATATAATATATGAAAAAGTGCATAAAAATTAACTGAATCCTAAAAACACAAAACCGAAAACCTTGGCTATGATACCAATTGAAGGTTTTGCCTGGAAACTCTGATACCAATTGAAGGGTTTTGCTTATCGAGTCCGTGAGGGGAAACTTCGCTTCCCACTTCACCTCGGTTGCTTGATCATAGCGATCCCTTCTATGTCCCCGGATTAAAAAAAATTTAATCCTAGACAAAAGGGATTGCCAAAGCAACTAATTCATCGTCGTGCTATTCGTTTAGAGAGGTCACTTGAACAAACTCGTTGTTCAAGCGACCATCCTCTATTCTATGAGTAGCCGCGGAATAAACGATGTTCGGATCGCCGATTTTTGTGTTTATGCTCGGGATCCAAGTATTATTTAGCCATATACAGATTTATATCATGCTCATAATTGAAAAACAAATACAAACATGTAACATATAAAAATTAGAGAATCGATATACCTCTCGATCTTCTAATGTATGACCTTCCTCCTTTCGGACATCGTGTGGGCGACGATCTACCAAAAGTTGAAGCTCCTAGATCGCAAATCTTCCTTCCTTGCTCTTCCAAAGCAAAAGGAAGAATAGAAACAAGATTTTTCTCGTCCCTAAAACCAACCAACAAGGAACAAAACCAATCCTTGCCGCCGGCCAACAAAGAGAGGGAGATGATGATGGAAACCAACCAAGACACCAAGGGAGACCCCTAAGTCTTGGTTCCACCACTCAAGGAGAAGAGAAGAGAGCCTTTGGGCGTCGGCCAAGGGCTGGAAAGGGGCTGGAAAAGGAGATGGACGCCGGCCAATGGAGAAGGAAGAAGAAAGGAAAAAGCTTCCTTAATTGGTGACGCCCAAGCCTCCAAAACCCTAAGCCTCCAAACCCTAATCCTATCTCAACTAGGATTCCCCTCTTGCCGCCCAAAACCCTAGCTCTCCTTGGATTCATCTCCACGCCAACCCATCAAGCCCTTTTATAGAGTTAGGGATAAGCCTCCAAATAATCTCCACCATTGGTTCTAGGGATTTAATCTCAACCGTCAGATCTAGAAATTTAATCTCAACCATCGGATCTAGAGATTTAATCTCTACCTTTGGATCTAGAGTTTTGTTTCTATCCATTGGATCTAAGCTTCATGAGGTGTTAATAGGCTACATTAGGGACCATGAGGAGGAGTTGGGTCTTGGCCACCCATGAACCAAGCCCACATAAAGTCCGATCCACTAATGATAATCCAATCCACTAAAGGATCATCATCGATCTACCTCACCAACCCCCATATGATAATATGGGCTCCATATATTATATGTATATTTTCTCCCCGTGTTTAAGATCTCGAATGTTCATCGATTAATTAATTTACTGACCATTAATTAATCAACATCTAACTCCTTGAGTAGTACCACTCAACCTTTTCATCATGTCGGACCGTCCACCTGCAGGGTTTACATGATGAACCTTATGAGCTCCTCAAGGGGACATCATCATCCTAATATATAGGACACAGTTTCCTCCTATAATCAACGGCACACTATATAAATAATATCATCTCCCAACTTACCGAGCCTATCGGTTTAATCTATAAATCTCGTCCATTGGTAAATCAAAGAGATTAATACTAAGTATATGTGCCCGTTATTATATTGGGATTAAGAGCATGTACATAATAATATCTGAGGTCCGATTCGATTATGTAGTTAGCAATAAATCGAATCACCTCTAAGTTGGTCCTACTCAATACACACAAAGTGTACTAGTGTGATTCTATGGTCAAGACAAACCAATACCAAATCACACTACAACCATTCCGATGGTTTGTACAAAGCCATCTCGGTTGTGAGCCTTTACTTATACTTTACAAGGAGCCGATAACATGATCTCCCGTGTGACACCACACACCATGTTATCTACAATGTAATGTATTTGACAATATTGCATAACCATAAAAATATACAAACAATGATCATGTGATTCTTATTTCAAAATAAAGATGTTCATACAAAAGATAGACTTTTCAGTATACATCCTAACATATACTCCGTGGTTCATGGCGATGCACTAGCTCTATATCTGGAACCAGGAGTAAGGTCCTAACATCTCACGCCCATCTACGTGGCTAAGTACACAAACACATTAGTCCTATGTGTTGTGAGATGTATTGGCTCCTTAAATCTATAGGTGCATGATATCTAAGGTAAGTCCTATGCTAGTTCCATGAAAAAGTAAAGATATTAATAAGAAAATATAATTTGTAAATTTCTATTCTACTATGTACATGCCCAATTTTCGTCTTAATAGACTGAATTCGGTTTCGGATTGGGGTTTAGTAAATAGATATGCTAAGTTCGACTTCGATTCGACGTATTCGAGTTGTATGGCTCCGTTGGCCACATGTTCTCGAATGAAATGATGTTTGACTTCTATATGTTTGGTCCTAGAGTAACATATTGGATTTTTAGTTAGGTTAATTGAGCTAATGTTATCTACGTGAATTTTTGTGTTTGTAAAGTCTAACTTAAAATCTTGGAGAGTAAGCTTCATCCAAAGAAGCTGAGTGACACACTCACTCATCGTGATGTATTCGGCTTCGGTGGTAGATAAGGCAACACAGTATTGCTTCCTACTGCACCAACTCACTAGACTCGAGCCGAGAAGTTGACAACAACCACTCGTACTCTTTCTATCGAGCTTACTACCAGCATAGTCCGAGTCGGAGTAGCCGGTTAGTTCGAACTCGGTAGATTTAGGGTACCAAATACCGACATTAAGTGTACCCTTTATATATCTAAGGATACGCTTGACTAGAGTTAGGTGAGATTCCTTGGCACAGGTTTGAAACCTTGTGCACATACTTACTGCAAATAAGATATCAGGTAGGCTCGCAGTTAAGTAAAGGAGACTCCCTATCGCGCTCCTATAGTATTTTAAGTCAATTGAATTTCCGGTTACATCTTCTCCTATATTTACATTTGTTGCCATTAGGGTATTAATAATTTTAGTGTCTTGCATTCTAAAGCGATTAATTAATTCCCTAGTATATTTGCATTGGTGTAAGTATATTCTATCTTTAGTTTGTTTAATTTGTAGACCTAAGAAGAAGCTCAACTCACCTACTAAATTAATTTCAAATTCACTTTCCATAAGTGAGATGAATTCGTTTAGTAGGATCGAGTTAGTGGTTTCGAAGATGATATCATCTACGTAGATTTGGGCTATGAATATGTCTTTACCATTGTTGGTGCAGGGGCACTAGATAATCGAACCTGTGTTTTGATTATGGCAAAGACACAAAGTTAAGTTTACATCGTTATCTCACGAGCTATCAAGTGTGCAGAAAAGTATTAAAGCTGGAGCTAAAGGCTAGCGACACCCGGAGGAAGCCGCGGTGGTCGGGCGACACTCAAGTGACTTCGGAGGGAGCCGAAGGAATCAAGTGGAAGGCCAGAAGCGAGAGCTACTATCGAGGTAAGCTCGTGTGAGTGAGAGATTGTAAGGTTGTGTCCTCTTTACGGGGACGACCATAGGCGGCGATCCGATTAAGACTTCCCGTGGAAGGTCTAGGTCGAGATCGGACGGTCAGAAACCGTCGCATTTATCATTTTCCGAGCTAACCTCTTATTGCAGGGAAGTGGCAGCCGCAATGATCGCTGGACACATAGCATCGATGCCCATCACGATCGATGGCGACGACTTCGGCTTTTTGCGCTAGGTCAAGCGGATAACGCTTTGACGCGCCACTTCGCGATAAAATTTGGAAAAATCCATGATCCGTTCCAAAGAAATAGGAGACAATTTCAGAGGCCAAAGTCTATAAAAGGAGGGGAGGATTCCACTCCAAATCACATCAATTATTCATCAAGTGCTCCTACAACGCCAACGCTTCAACACCGTCATAACGCCGACGCGACGACAACCTCAGATCTTCTTCGTCGGCAGCAGCATCTAGTAATACTTTTTATTATTGTATTCGTTGTTTTTTTTGTAACGAGGTGAGGTAGGCTTGTTGTCTCATCCTCGTACTTCCGAATTTTGTGATCGTTGTCTCCTACCTTCAACGAGGAGGAGACGTTATAGTGCTTTGCCCTCCGTACGCGGTCAAGGACCGATAGGGCCTTGGAGTAGCAACCACTGGGTTGTGAACCAAGTAAAATAAACGTGTCATTTTATTTTCCGCTGTGTTTACTCGTTTACTTTGCATATCGAACGAACGAAAACGAAAGTTTTACGATCGCTATTCACCCCCCCTCTAGCGAACCACATCGATCCAACAACCTATGGTTTTTACGAAGAGGGTTGGATCGACTAGACCTTGGTTAAATCCTTTGGACTTAAGATAAATCGAAAGCCTCTTGTACCAAGATCGAGGAGCTTGTTGTAATCCATAGAGAGCTTTCTTTAATCTAAGGACATGGTCGGGTTTATCTAGGCTTTCGAAACGGGGGGGGGGGGGTTGACTAACATAAACCTCCTCCTTAATATATTCATTCAAGCATGCTGACTTTACATCCATTTGAAATAGCTTAAATCCTCGATGTGCAGCATATGCTAATAACATTCGGATGGACTCTAATCTAGCTACTGGGGCATAGGTCTCGTCGTAATCTAAGCCTTCGACTTGACTAAACCCTTTAGCGACTAATCTAGCTTTATTCCTAACTACTTCACCTTTATCATCAAGTTTATTTCGAAACACCCACCTTGTTCCAACAATTGTTTTATCTTTAGGTGGTGGTACTAATTCCCATACTTCGTTCCTAGTGAATTGAGCTAGCTCTTCTTGCATTGCAATAATCCAATCGGGATCAAGAAGAGCTTGGTTAATAGTTTTGGGTTCAATTTTGAAAATCAAGGAGATTTGACTAAGGTTTCGGTATGAAGCTCTAGTTCGAACTCCTAGGCTTGGATCGCCTATCACTTGGTCGATAGGATGATTCATTTGAGTCCTAGTTTGATTTGGGTTAGAGTTATCTATCACTTAGTCGATAGGATGACTAGTTTGAGTCCTAGTTTGATTTGGGTTAGAGTCACCTATCACTTGGTCGATAGGATGACTTGGTTGATTTAGGTTAGGATTGATCTCAAGATCGGAGTTGAGTCTGGTATGAATCGGCTCGCTAATTGGGGTTGCTAGGAGTTTTGTCGGTTCGTGTCCTTCATCAAACACTACATTAATTATCTCCTCGACTCTAAGGTTGTCATGGTTATATACCCTATAGGCTCTACTCGTAGTCGAGTATCCTAGAAAGATTCCGGTCGAGGTTTTGGATGTGAATTTCCCTAGGTAATCCTTAGTGTTTAGGATATGTACCTTACATCCAAATATCCTAAAGTACTTGATGCTAGATATTTTATCATAATAAATCTCTCGTACGAGGTCTTAAGTTGCCTCTTTACCATAAGGATCCTATTTTGGACATAATACGCCATACTAACGGCTTCTGCCCAAAACCTATCGGGTAGGTTATACTCGTTTAACATTGTCCTAGTGACTTCTTGTAGGGTTCTATTTTTACGTTCTACTAGGTCATTCTGTTGTGGGGTTCTAGGGCATGAGAACTCATGGTGCTATCCATTTAGGTTACAGAATTCTGTAAATCTGTGGTTCTCGAATTCACCACCATGATCACTCCTAAGTCTTTTGATTTTAAGGTTTTGTTGATTTTCTATTAGTTTAAATAGGTTAATTAATTGATCTAGGGTATCATTTTTGTGTTTGATGAACCTAACCCAAGTAAATCTAGAATAGTCGTCAATTATGACTAAGTAGAATTGACTCCCATTAAGTGACTTAGCTCCGTGTGAATCAAATAGATCCATATGTAGGAGTTCAAGAACACTTTTGGTTCGTTCTTGATTAGTTAGTTGATGTTGTGTCCTAGATTGTTTACCTTGTTGATAAGCATTACATATTTTATTATCCAAGTTGTTGAGATTAAGCAATCCTTTGACTAAGTCACTCTGACTCATCTTGTGGATGAGTCTTGGGTGCGAGTGACTGAGTCGTCGGTGCCACAACCAAGATTCCTCTTGCCGTGTCATAAGACACTTGGTTGAGGAGTTAGTTAAATTAATAGTATAAATATTGTTATTTCTGGTTCCTTTAAGAATTATTTTAGAGGTTTCATTTGTATTAATTACACATTCATTTTCTAGAAATTGACCTTATAGTTATTATCACACAATTGGCTTATACTAAGTAAATTATATTAGAAATTTTCTACCAATAAGACATTTTGAATAATAAAGTTTGAGTTGAGCTCAATATCACCTGACCCGATGATTTTGAGCTTGCCGTTGTTTTCGAAGGCTACCGATCCTTGTCATTTGAATCGAAGCTTCGAAAACTTGAGTTGATCCCCGGTCATGTGTCGGGAGCAACCACTGTCCAACATCCTTTGATCCTACACGCAAGGTAGTTGGATAGGATATTAGAATTATTAAAGGTTGGTTGTAAATTATTAAACCTAAATCATCTCACCCATGTCTACATGATCAAGCATGTTAACCTTATATGTTCTTGTGAGATGACTTCCAATTTTACTTGATTTAAATTTAATGATTTGAACACTTGTCAACCTTGCGTTAGATTCGGATTTGACCTTAAGCTCATCAAGTCACCTTTTCAAGATCATGGCTTCCAGGTCATGGCGAGGCACAGAGACCTTCTTTGATCGGAAAAATGACAACTTCCTTAGACAAAGCCATTTTCAAGAAAATAGAGACTTGACTCACCTAAGACCACTTCCTGGTCTAACTAGTCTAGGATACGGCGAGGTAGCTTCAGCTAGTTCCACTCGGTCAAGAGCACCGAACTAGATACGCCTTATCTAGCCCAAATACACAAGACTCCGCTTTCCTAGCGTACTATTATCTCGCCGCATCCTGGTACTATGTTACCAAGCATTGACGAGTTATAGTCCTATCTAACCATTCTAAAAAGAAAAATCAAAATAAATAAAGGACCTAAGCATGCAGTTTCTAAATTAAAGTACAAATAAGTTTTGTACTGGCTCCCCCTGGACCATTGAATCAGTTCGGTCTCTCCACATAGTGGATTTGGTCCTTGGAAACCCAGTATCGATTGGATCCTAAGTTTGAAATCAAGGCGGTCTTAGGGACCCATGCTTGGACACGTTTTTTATGTCGACTTACAATCGACATATATGACTTGTTGGTCATATTTGAGCTAAACCCTAGTCTGATCTTGTTGTACATGGTCCTTTGCGATCCAAGTAGGAGGTCAAGTCCCTTGGATCCCAAAGTAAACCTTTCCAACGTGTTCCTAAGATCTTCGACTTGACTTTTCAAGAGTGAGTTCTCAACTTCGAGCTTTTCAACCCGAGTTGAGTCCTCCTCTCGAACTCGACTAGTCGAAGAGGTTAGGGAGACCTCGTGTTTGAGGAGTTTAACCTCCTCAACTAGGGTCTTGACCTTGGACTTAGACTTAGCTAATTTCCTAGTTAAGAATTTAATCGCACTGTAAAGAGTACTAATAAGAGATCGACTTACCTTAAGTGTATCTCTTGAACCGGATGTGGATCTGTGGCTTGTCTTGAATAGAGCTTCGTAGTCTGATTCGTCTTCGAGTTCAGACTCGTATTCCGGCTCCGACTTCGTCTCTGATTTAGCCAGTTTAGCCATGAAGACGTGATCATCGTCTTCTTCCTCTGACACTTCTTCCCACGTAGCATTGAGTGCCTTCTTTAGTTTCGGTGCTTTGCTCTTGAGATTCGGACATTCGGACTTGATATGTCCAAACCTGTTGCATTCGTAACACCTAACATTAGAACTTTTAGACTTACCTTCGTTGGGATAAGTGATGGTTCACTTCCGTCCCTTGACCATCCTCCAAACTAGGTTGACTAGTTCGGCCTCAATTTCCGGGTCGACCTCCGAATCGGACTCATCTTCTTCCTCTTTCAGGGGTGGCTTGCTCGCGGTTTTCTTCTTCGAACTTGCAAAAAGTGCTATACCCTTCTCGGGTTCCGAGTTAGACTGTTCATGGAGTTCAAAATCCGAAAACAACTCATCTAATCTAAGTTTTGAAAGATCCTTGGAGACCTTGTAGGCATCGACCATGGATGCCTACAAGGTGGTCCTACGGAATGGGTTTAGTACATACCTGATAAGGTTGTAGTTTTCGACCTTTTGTCTGATTGCGTGTAGGTTGTTGACAATATCTTGAACCCGAGCATGCAGTTGAGTCACCGTCTCATGTTTCTAGAATTTTAGATTATACAACCTATTGAAAAGGAAATCACACTTACATACCTTGGCTTCATCGGTCCCTTCGTGTAATTCAACCAACTTTGTCCATAAGTCTTTGGCACTAATGAATGGGCCGACGTGATTAAGCTCCTCTTGGACAAGCCACATTGGAGGATTTGAGTCGCCTTAGCGTCAACTTCGACTTGTCTTTTTGTAGCATTGGTCCATTGGTCATAATCCAAAGATTCATCCACTTCGTTAGTTGGAAGTGTGAATCCCGTTTGGATTATGATCCACATCTCGATTTGGGTCTTAAGGAAGCCCTCCATCTTACCCTTCCAAAAACGAAAGTCATCTCTGTTGTAAAATGGAGGTTGAACGGTGCTAAAACCCTCGAGATGGGCCATTGATAAAAAAAAAACAAGAGAATGAAGAAGAAAAACCTAGCAACAACACAAATGACCGAAATGTACCAAGACTCGCGTCTTGGATTAGTAGTGCGAGAGAAAAACTAAACGATGAAGGAGTAAATTTTTTTTTGAAATAAACAGAAATAAAAAAAAAATTTGTAGAAAAGCTAGATTGGTGGTTTCACCAAATCTTAGCAACCCCCAGCTCTAATACCGATTTTTGGATTGAGCGGATCGCTAGAGGGGGGGGTGAATAGCGATATAAAATCTTTCGTTCGACTTCGTTCGTTAAAACACGAGTAGACACAATGGAAGATAAAATCAAAACAAAAAGAGACAATAGACATGAGGGTTTTACTTGGTTCGTAGCCGAAGGCTACTACTCCAAGGCCCTAGTGGTCCTTGACCACGCACGGAGAGAAAAATACTAAAGAACTCCTCCTTGTTGGAGGTAGGAGTTAAGCGAATACACGAAATCAAAAAAGCTCGAGGTAGAGGGACACTCCCCCTCTCCTTGTTATAATGAAAGCTTTACGAGATAAGTAAAATGAAATACAATTAGAACTTTCGTTACCGACTGAAGGGAGTTGCTTCGGAGGCTCATTGGCTCCCATGTCCCCGGATTAAAATTTTCACTAATGAAAGAACTAATCCGGATGGGATGAGTTTCCTTAGCACAACCAATTCGTCGTTGTGCTAACAACTTGAGTGATCGCTTGAACAAACTAGTTGTTCAAGCAACACAACTCTTCTAGTTGGTTAGCCGCGGAAGAGACGACAGACGGATCGCCGGTTTTTGTGTTTGTCTTCGGGGTCCATGATTATACAAAATATATACAAATGCACACTTGTATAATCAACACATAAAAGAACATGCCAAGATCAGAAAATAAAGTTGTAAAACTTTTATACCTCACGATCTTCTACCGTATGTCCTATCCTCCTCGTGGACGACGTGTGGGCAAAGATCCTCCACGAGTAGATGCCTTCTAGATCGCGTTCTTCCCTTCCTTGTTCGCTGCGAACAAAGAGAAGAACCAAACAAAACTTCTCCTTTCTAGAACCGGCCACCAAGCAAAGGAGCTCGATGTAACCGCCGGCCAAGGAATGAATGGATGAGCGCCGGCCACTTGTGACAATGTTGTCGCCGGCCACCTAGAGGTTGGAGAAGCGCTGGCCACCAAGAAGATGGAGAACCGCCGGCCACCAAGGAGCAAAGGAGGAGGAAGAGGGCCGGCCAAAACTAGGAGAAGGAAGGAGTGAGCGCCGACCACCAAGGAGAAAAGGAAGAAACCCTAATCACCTTCCTTGTTGCCGCCCAAACCACACCAAAACCCTAGCCGCCTAAAACACTTGAGAGGCAAAACCCTAATCCAAATGAACTATCCTTGCAGCCCAACCTAAGCCCTCTATTTATAGAATTGGGCTTAAGCCTCCTTTAATCTCCACCGTCGGATCTAGGGATTTAATCTCCACCGTCGAATCTAGGGTTTTATCCCAACCGTCGGATCTAGGGTTTCATCCCAACCGTCGGATCTAGGATTTCATCTCAACCGTCGGATCTAAGGTTTCATCCCAACCGTCAGATCTAGGGTTTCATCCCAACCATCGAATCTAGGGTTTCATCCCAACCATTGGTTCTAGGGTTTCATCCCAACCATCGGATCTAGGGATTTAATCCCAACCGTTGGTTCTAGAGTTTTGTTTTACATCCTTGGATCTAGGCTTCATGAGGATTATATTAGGCTACGATAGGGACCATAAGGAGGAGTTAGATCTTGGCCACCCGATGGATCGGAACCACACAAACTTGATCCATCAATGATGTTCAATTCCACTAGAGGATCATCATTGAACTACCTCACCAACCCCCATAAATCAATATGGGCTCCATATATTATTTGTACATCCATCTCCCCGTGTTTAAGATATCGAATGTCCATCAATTAATTGATTTACTGACCATCAATTAATTAACATCTATTTCCTCGAGTAGTACCACTCAACCTTATCATCATGTTGACTAAGTCAACCAGCTGAGTTTACATGATGAACCTTATGAGCTCCTCAAGGGGACATCATCAACCTAATATATAGGACACGGTTTCCTCCTATAATCAACGACACACCATGTAAATAATATAATTTCCCAACTTATCGGGCATATTGATTTAATCCATCTAAATCTCACCCTATGGTAAATCAATGAAATAAATACTAAGTACATGTGCCCGTTATTATATCGGGATTAAGAGCATGTACAACATAATATCCGAGGTCCGATTCAATTATGTAGTCAGCAATAAATTGAATCACCTCTATGTCGGTCCTGCTCAATACACCTAAGTGTACTAGTGTAACTCTATGTTCAAGACAAAACAATACCAAGCTACACTACAACCATACCAATGGTTTGTCCAAAACCATCTTGGTTGTGAGCCTCTACTTATATTCTACAAGGGACTGATAACATGATCTTCTGTGCCACACCAAGCACCATGTTATCTACAATGTAAAATATTAGACAATATGCACACATATAATAAATATATAAAGTGCAAACAATGACCATGTGATTCTTATTTCAAAATAAAAATGTTCATACAAAAAGAGCTAGACTTTCAGTATACATTCCAACAATCTCCCACTTATACTAAAAGACTATGCTGTCATCACACTGCCATACATTTGATCCCCATGTCCTCCACATGCCTATCAAACGCTTTCGCTGGAAGGGCCTTAGTGAATGGATCCGCCAAGTTGTCCTCTGATGCAATCTTGGCGACAGCAACTTCTCCTCGCTTTACGATCTCTCGTATAAGGTGGTACTTGCGCTCTATGTGTTTACTCGCCTTATGGGCTCGTGGTTCCTTCGAGTTTGCAACTGCACCACTGTTATTACAATAAATTGTGATAGTTCTGGGCAAACCAGGAATCACATCCAAGTCCATCAAGAAGTTCCTGAGCCATACAGCTTCCTTGGCTGCCTCAGAGGCTGCCACATACTCAGCTTCCATGGTAGAGTCCGCCATGCATTTCTGCTTGACACTCCTTCATACTATGGCTCCACCTCCAAAAGTAAACACAAACCCCAAGGTAGACTTACTCTTGTCCCTATATGATTGGAAATCCAAATCCATGTAACCCACAGGGACTAATTGATCTACCCGGTAAACCAGCATATAATCCCTAGTCCTTCTCAGGTACTTCAATATATGCTTTACCGTAGTCCAATGTCCCTGTCCAGGATTACTCTGATATTTGCTAACCATGCCCACGACAAAGCAGATATCTGGTCTCGTACATAGCATAGCATACATGAGGCTTCCTACTGCCGAAGCATAAGGAACCGCCTTCATGTCCTCTATCTCCTTTGATGTTTTGGGACACATCTCTTTAGATAAAGGAACTCCATGCCTAAAAGGTAGAAAACCTTTCTTGGAGTTCTGCATGCTAAAACGAGCAAGGATAGTGTCAATGTATGAGGCTTGAGATAAGCACAACATCCTTTTCTTGCGATCCCTTATAACTTTGAACCCAAGGATGTGTCCCACTTCTCCCAAGTCCTTCATGTCAAAATGTTTGGACAACCATACCCTTACATCTGATAACACTTTGATATTGTTGCCAACTAACAAAATATCATCTACGTATAGTACAAGAAACACCACTACGTTTCCGTCACATCTCTTGTATACACAAAGCTCATCCGGACTTTGAATAAATCCATATGACTGGATTACCTCATCAAAGTGGATGTTCCAAGATCTAGAAGCTTGCTTCAATCCATAAATGGACCGATTAAGCTTACATACAAGATGCTTTTTGCCTTTAGCAATGAATCCCTCTGGTTGTCGCATATAGATGTTCTCCTCAAGACTTCCGTTAAGGAAAGCTGTCTTGACATCCATCTGCCAAATCTCATAATCCATATGAGCAGCTATAGATAAGAGAATCCGGATAGACTTAAGCATAGCTACCGGCGAAAATGTCTCCTCATAATCGATACACAACATGCATATAAAACAAATAAGCAATAAATATGAAAAAAAAACAGAATTTTTCCAACTATTATGGCATTGTTCTCCAATACGCATCCCGTCGTGTTGCCACCTCGTCCGCTCCATCTTTTCCCGTACGCAAGTCACCAAAGAGATCCGAGTCGAGATATATCATTTTAATTTACATCCATAGATCCTATACTCCACGAAGGAGTGTACAAATAATCTAGATCGAAAGTAAACTAAAATGAGCGGCTAAACAATGTCGTATTTAATTACAAAAATTAAATATTAATCTAGCCTCGTCAACCCCGAGGATTCAAATAATATACATACAATCACAAACAAAACAATCACATAAAACCAAATAGCCATAAGAGTCGGATCTTATGCCTGCAACCAAAAAGTTAGCCTACACACATCCTACTATTATCCGGCATACTCAATATATGATATGTGCATGAAAGTAACCGAATCCAAAACACACAAAACTGGAAACCGTGGCTCTGATACCACTTGAAGGGAGTTGCTTCGGAGGCTCATTGGCTCCCATGTCCCCGGATTAAAATTTTCACTAATGAAAGAACTAATCCGGATGGGATGAGTTTCCTTAGCACAACCAATTCGTCGTCGTGCTAACAACTTGAGTGATCGCTTGAACAAACTAGTTGTTCAAGCAACACAACTCTTCTAGTTGGTTAGCCGCGGAAGAGACGACGGACGGATCGCCGGTTTTTGTGTTTGTCTTTGGGGTCCATGATTATACAAAATATATACAAATGCACACTTGTATAATCAACACATAAAAGAACATGCTAAGATCAGAAAATAAAGTTGTAAAACTTTTATACCTCATGATCTTCTACCGTATGTCCTATCCTCCTCGTGGACGACGTGTGGGCGAAGATCCTCCACGAGTAGAAGCCTTCTAGATCGCGTTCTTCCCTTCCTTGTTCGCTGCGAACAAAGAGAAGAACCAAACAAAACTTCTCCTTTCTAGAACCGACTGTTAGTAATATATGAGAGATGTCCTAAGGCAATCGCCTTATGTATGAACCATTTATATGATAAATGAAGATTCACTATTTGAGTATACATGTTTTATGTATTTGATTGGATCTTAAACTCATTTACTGAGTGTCCACGATACGATTCACAGCATGAGAGAATTTGTGATTGGATCACAACTAGTGAGTATCTCTACATGTGTAATTGTGATGTTTCGGAATTATCCCTAGTCGATGAATTGATGGATTTGGACACCATCAATTCTGTCGAGACTAGCACGAGGTATACTCCTTGGTGTATCCAAGCAGCTGATTCTCACTAGCTGGAGACATAGTGATGTCCGGAGTTAATCGTGGATGCTAGTTATGGTAACTAGTTCATTGGAGTGACCAGCCGTAAGACTTCATATGGTTCTCTGCATATATAGATATGTCAATGAAGTTCTTACTGTGGCTTAAGTGCGATGTTCCTTTGACTTGCGGTATTCAAGTCATCTTGATCATGGAGACTTATGCTTTGACATCTTAAGCAAACATCTCTAAAGAGATGTGGACCCGGGATGATTGGGTATAAGTCGAAGTGATCGAAGGTGTTTGAATAGCCTATAAAGGATTCACCACTCCTTGCGAGGAGATGTATACCCATGGCCTCTCGTCGGATTGTTACTAAAGTCTTTGGCCAAAGCATTACATGTTTAGAGTAAGGTACTCTTCGATACATGTGGAGTAACTAGAATCCAGTAGGGCGAGGAAATAATACTTGGGCTAGGTGTGGCGTGAGTCGACCTAGTGAGGGTGACACAATAGACCATGTCACAGAACCAAGTGGGTATAAGATGAGTGAAGGGAATGGGGCACGAATCATTCGAGCTCAAGGGTTTCGAAATAGTTACGGATCAACCGCTGATCTTTTTGGTTAATTGGATCATGATGTACTACTAGGTGCCACTCATGATCGTTCTATAATTAATGGTTAATTATAGACGGCCAACATAAACCGAGAACCTATTTGGTCACACGCACAACGAGTGTAATCCAAAGGATTTAAAACGAGCTTGAGAATGGGATTCTTAGACCGAGAGAAACTAGGTTTGGTTGGACCAAACATAAAGCGAGCATGAAATCGTTTCAGTCGCAATGGAAGCGTGGATGGGCCGTGTCTTATGAAGACGTAATGAATGAACCAAAATGGTTTGGTTCTAATCCAATGGAGGAGAATAAACCAAAGGGTTTGGTTTATTTTAAACGAATGAACCAAAAGTTGGTTCGATTCGTTTTAACTTAAAATAAACCATCATGGTTTGGTTTATTTTAACTTATCTTAATGGAGCGGGTTAACGGGCTTTATGGATATGATCCATTAACCATTAAGAGAATTAGTTCTCTATAAAATAGGGCTTAAACCCTAATCCAAAGCCCTAATCAAGCTTGGCCGCCCAAACCCCTTCCTCTTGTTGGCGTCAACTCCATTGCCGCCGCCCAGCTTGTGTGCTGCCGTCCATCTCCTTGACGACGTCCAAGCTTCAGCCGGTGAACCCTCAGGCGACCCTCCGGTGATCTTCCTAGGCCTCGGTGAAAAGGTGAGCACTTGGCTTCCTTGTTTTGGCCGGCGCCTACTCCTCCACCAAGCTGTCCAGTTTTCTGGACAGCTTCTTCTCCTCTCGTCGGAGCGTCGTTTGGACGACGGTTAGAGCTCCGACAGCGGATAACTTACCGGGGATTCGATCTCCGGTAATCCTCTGAGGTGGAGGAAGAAGGATTCGTCAATCGGTTGACGAATACCTCTCCGGAGAAGCGAGTTTTGAGGACTCGTTTTGGATCCGAATTTGGATTCGGATCGTGATCATCTCTCGATCACGTCGTCTTCAACACGAGGCTAGTAACCCGTACGAAGACGAAGCTCGTGGCTTAGCGAAGTCATCCCGAGGAACTCGGCGTGGATACGGATAGAGACAATTCTAGCGAGGATCGTTCCGGTTGATGCCGTTCCCGCTACACGTCATACGAAAGGTATAACGTAGATAAAATTTCCTTTTATTGCAAATTTGAATTTACGGTTATGTCTACACTTGTTGTAATATGCATGTGTGTGTTGTGTGTGTTGTAATAAATGTAGATTTATTATTTTTATTGCTTCCGCTGTGTTCATGTTTACGAAACATGATCGAACACACACACGCCGCGGTGCCGGAAACCCAACAGTGGTATCAGAGCCAAGTTGTGTTTCGACATAATCGTAAAATGGTTTTGCGATAGTCATAATGTATTTCTGGAAATTTTCTAAATTTGGAAATTTAGAAGTATTTATGGAAATTTTTCAATTTTGGAAAGTCTAGAAGTATTTATGGAAATCTTCCACTTTTGGAAAGTTGGAAGTATTTATGGAAATTGATATTTTCCATAAATAAAATATTTGATTAGATTCTAGAAATTTGTTTCCTAATTTAATCATGATTTGATTTGGGAAATCAAATCTTAAAATATTTTATTTCCATAAGTAGTTTTAATGATTTAGGAAATCGGTTTCCTAAATAGATTTTCCTTAATCAAATAATTCCATGAATAAAATATGTGATTAGATTTGGAAATTTGTTTCCTAATTTAATTATGATTTGATTTGGAGAATCAAATCTTAAACATATTTTATTTCCATAAATAGTTATGACATATAAGGAAATATATACATGACATAATTGTATGCCATGTAATTGCATTAGATGCATAACATTATGCCATGCGTGTCGTGACATGTAGATGTATGCCATGTATGCCATGCCATGTAGATAATAGTTATTTGCATGCAAAGAGGATGAGACATAAAAACCCTTAAACAATATTAAAGCCTACACCTTCCATTAATATGGTTAGAACCAGAGTTCCGTTTCTTGTTTGGGTTGTTGGACTCTCTCCAAGCCCGGCTCGAACCCGAATATGTTAAAACCATGGAATAGTTTAATACTAATATGGTAAGAGTCAGAGGTCAATCGTTAGCTTTGGTTGTTGGACTCTCTCCAAGCTGGGCTAATTGGTTGAATGCGCTCTAACCATATTAAAACTATTTCTCGATTAATGGGTTGGCTTTAACCTGGAGCATCGGCTTGTTGGACTCTCTCCAAGGTCGATGTAAAGGGAGGTGAAGTTGGGTGCTATGCATATGATGCATACTTGTTAATGTGTTAACAACCCGATGTATGTGTGAACATTCAATAAGTTGATAGCACATTGTGATAGTTGCATATACGTGATATGCAATCGGTATAGTTGATACCTACCATCGTAGTTATGATTGGCTTGTTGGACTCTCTCCAAGGTTGTTCATATCTATGATGGATATCAGCCCATTCGGAGATGGACCTACGATCTCCCGAAGTGATTTTGGGGTTTTTGAAATTCAAAAAATGAATGGGATTTATAAATGTATATTGATGCATTTTTAAAAAATCATCTTTCTCATATATGCTCGTTTTGTATTTCTAAGTTAATATATTGATCATGATGTGTTTGAATTTGTGATCCATTTTGGATTCAAATAAATTGACTGAGCCGAACTTCTTGGACTAGCTTAGAAACTTGAGAATTGTTCTCAAGGTGGAAAAGCTTAATATGTCCTTAGGCGCCTCTTCCATCCTAGTGACAATGCAACTCTGGACCAATTGTTGGCCTATCAGAAACATGTGAGTGATTCTGAACAAATGAGTTGCATCATGCTAGCCATGATGGAACCCAAGCTACGAAAATAGCATGAGCATACAGATGCTCATATCGTAGTCCTTCATCTTTATGAGTTGGTTGATGAGCAAGTGAGATTCGAAAGGTTCGAAGTCTTCAAGCTCCTCTTCACCTCTGAGATGTAAGAAGGTTCATCTGTGGTACTGCTCAACATGCTGAAGACTGTGGAGCCTTCTGAGAAGCATGAGCAGGGGACGGTGTTGTTAGTTGATTCCTCGAAGAAAGGTTCTAAGAGGGAGTCAAAGGAACAACAGAAGGGGAAGAAGAAAAGGGCTAAAAAGGCAGAACCAGCTCAAAAGGGCACTTGCCATCATCATGGCAAGGAGGGCCATTGGCGAAGAAATTGCAAGATTTATCTTGAGTCCTTGAAGAAGGATAAGGCATCGAATGCCCCATCTTCTTCAGGTATCTTCGTTATTGATTGTCATTTTATTTCCTTAGACACTTGTGTATTGGATACTGGGTGTGGCTCACATATATGTAATGACATACATGTGCTAAGGAATAGAAGAAGACTCGTCAAGGGAGAGTCAAATTTACGTGATGGGAATGGAGCAAAGGTTGCTGCACTTGCCATCAGAACGTATTTGTTGAGACTCCCTACAGGACTTGTCTTAGAACTGGACAATTGCATTTATGTTCCTTCGTTGATAAAGAACATCATTTCTATTTCCTGTCTAAATAGAAATGGGTTCCATTTGACTTTTAGTAACAATTGTTGTTACATAACTTTGAATGGAGTTCTTTATGAGACTGGAACTTTAAGCAATAGTGTTTATACGTTGGACGTATCCAGTGACGTTTTCAATATCGAAGCGAGCAACACGCGTGCTCGAAAGGATAATCAAATAGACTCCTATATGTGGCATTGTCGTCTTGGCCATATAAGCAAGAAACGCATGTCCGAATTACACCGATGTGGAATTCTGGAATCGTTTGAATTGGATTCATACGATACATGGGAATCATGCTTAAAAGGCAAGATGACTAAGTTACCTTTTACTGGAAAGGGTGAACGAGTGGGAGAGTTACTAGGTCTAATACATACTGATGTATGTGGACCTATGTCAACTCAAGCATTAGGAGGCTATAGCTACTTCATTACCTTCACCGATGATCACTCACGGTTTGGGTATGTGTTCTTGATGAAACACAAGTCTGAAGCCTTTGAAAGGTTCAAAGAATTCAGAAATGAAGTAGAGAAACAACATGATAAGAGTATTAAAATACTTCGATCGGATCGAGGTGGTGAATACTTAAGTCAAGAGTTTCTTGATTATCTAAGAGACAATGACATATTGTCTCAATGGACTCCGCCCTATACACCACAGCATAATGGTGTATCTGAGAGGCGTAACTGGACCTTGTTGGACATGGTCAGGTCAATGATGAATCATGCAACTCTTCCCAACTCCTTTTGGGGCTATGCACTTCAGACAGTTGTTTACTTGTTAAACAGAATGCCTACCAAGGTAGTCTCAACTACTCCATATGAGATATGGAATAGTAAGAAACCTCATGTATCTTACTTGAAGATATGGGGTTGTCCTGCTTATGTGAAGCGGACTGTATCAGACAAATTGGATGCTAAGTCGATAAATGTCTATTTATTGGATACCCTAAGGAAACAAGGGGTTACCAATTCTATCATCTGTGGAACAAAGGTGTTTGTTTGAGGCATCTTTGTGTTTCTAGAGAAAGAGTTTCTCTTGCAAGAAAGCAGTGGGAGTGTCGTCGAGCTTGAGGAGGCTCGAGAGACTCAAATAGACATTGATGAGATACCGGTGAAGCCAATGACCGAGCAACTCATAGTGATGAGCAATCTACCACACCACATCTTCGTAGATCTGGTAGAACACGCAATATTCCTGAGAGATATGGATTTCTCGTAAGCGAATCGAACGACGTGTTACTCATTGATGATGAGGAGCCTACCAGTTATGAAGAAGTGCTGACAAGTTCAGAAAGGGATAAGTGGCTTAGTGCCATGAAGTCGGAAATGGATTCCATGTATGAAAACCAAGTTTGGAACTTGGTTGACCCACCTGAAGGGATAAAGCCTATAGGGTGCAAGTGAGTTTTCAAGAAGAAAACCGACATGGATGGTAATGTGATTACTTATAAGGCTAGATTGGTGGCGAAAGGATATCGTCAAAAAAAAAAAAACAAGGTGTTGATTATGACGAAACCTATTCGCCTGTAGCTATGCTTAAATCCATTCGGATGCTCCTATCCATAGCGGCTCATTATGATTATGAGATATGACAGATGGATGTGAAAACAGCTTTCCTTAATGGAAACCTGCTCGAGGACGTGTATATGATACAGCCTGAGGGTTTCACATCGGTTGATAAACCAAGGTATGCAAATTGCGACGATCCATTTATGGATTGAAGCAAGCATCCAAGAGCTGGAATATCCGTTTTGATGAGACAATCAAAAAGTTTGATTTCTCACAAAATCCAGACGAACCTTGTGTGTACAAGAAGGTTAGTGGGAGTGCAGTCGTATTCCTAGTATTGTATGTCGATGACATACTACTTATAGGAAACGATGTTTCAATCTTACAGTCAGTGAAGGTTTGGTTATCCAAGACATTCTCCATGAAAGACCTGGGAGAAGCAACCTACATCCTCAGGATTAAGATCTATAGAGATAGATCGAAACAGTTGCTTGGTCTTTCGCAGTCTACATATATAGACCGAGTGCTAAAGAGGTTTAGCATGTCGGAATCCAAGAAAGGTTTCCTACCCATCAGGCATGGGATACACCTTTCGAAGTCTATGTGTCCGCGCACAGAAGACGAGAGGATTTGCATGAGTAAGATTCCCTATGCATCCGCAATAGGATCTATCATGTATGCTATGTTATGTACGAGGCCCAATGTATCGTATGCTCTGAGTGTCACGAGCAGATGCCAGTCTGATCCAAGAATGGATTATTGGGTGGCTGTTAAGACGATCCTTAAGTACTTGAGAAGAACTAAGGATGTGTTCCTAATATATGGAGAAGGGTACATGGTGATACGTGGGTATACGGATGCCAGCTCCAGACAGACAAGGATGATTCCATGTCTTTGTCTGGGTATGTATTCACCTAGAATGGAGGCGCAATAAGTTGGAAAGGTTCCAAGTTTGACACTATAGCGGATTCTTCCACTAAGGCAGAATACGTTGCAACTTTGGAAGCAGCATAGGAAGCGGTTTGGATCAAGAAGTTCATCTCTGAACTTGATGAGGTCTCATCAATGATCCAAACATGTGCTTCGCCGCTATCATCTTATCAGAGAGATCATCAGTAGGAACGAAATACAAATCGAGAAAATTCCCACTGAAAGGAACTTAGCGGATCCTTTGACTAAGGCATTACCTCAAAATAAGTTTGAGGGTCATGTTAGAGCTTATGGTATTGGATACCTTAGCGATTGACATTAGGTCAAGTGGGAGTCTGTTAGTAATATATGAGAGATGTCCTAAGGCAATCGCCTTATGTATGAACCATTTATATGATAAATGAAGATTCACTATTTGAGTATACATGTTTTATGTATTTGATTGGATCTTAAACTCATTTACTGAGTGTCCACGATACGATTCACAGCATGAGAGAATTTGTGATTGGATCACAACTAGTGAGTATCTCTACATGTGTAATTGTGATGTATCGGAATTATCCCTAGTCGATGAATTGATGGATTTGGACACCATCAATTCTGTCGAGACTAGCACGAGGTATACTCCTTGGTGTATCCAAGCAGCTGATTCTCACTAGCTAGAGACATAGTGATGTCCGGAGTTAATCGTGGATGCTAGTTATGGTAACTAGTTCATTGGAGTGACCAGCCGTAAGACTTCATATGGTTCTCTGCATATATAGATATGTCAATGAAGTTCTTACTGTGGCTTAAGTGCGATGTTCCTTTGACTTGCGGTATTCAAGTCATCTTGATCATGGAGACTTATGCTTTGACATCTTAAGCAAACATCTCTAAAGAGATGTGGACCCGGGATGATTGGGTATAAGTCGAAGTGATCGAAGGTGTTTGAATAGCCTATAAAGGATTCACCACTCCTTGTGAGGAGATGTATACCCATGGCCTCTCGTCGGATTGTTACTAAAGTCTTTGGCCAAAGCATTACATGTTTAGAGTAAGGTACTCTTCGATACATGTGGAGTAACTAGAATCCGTAGGACGAGGAAATAATACTTGGGCTAGGTGTGACGAGTCACTTAGTGGGGATCACACAATAGACCATGTCCCAACCAAGTGGGTATAAGATGAGTGAAGGGAATGGGGCACGAATCATTCGAGCATCAAGGGTTTCGTAAATAGTTCGATCAACCGCTGATCTTTTGCTAATTGGGGATCATGATGTACTACTAGGTGCCACTCATGATCATTCTATAATTAATGGTTAATTATAGACGGCCAACATAAACCGAGAACCTATTTGGTCACACGCACAACGAGCGTAATCCAAAGGATTTAAAACGAGCTTGAGAATGGGATTCTCAGACCGAGAGAAACTAGGTTTGGTTGGACCAAACATAAAGCGAGCATGAAATCGTTTCAGTCGCAATGGAAGCGTGGATGGGCCGTGTCTTATAAAGACATAATGGATGAACCAAAATGGTTTGGTTCTAATCTAATGGAGGAGAATAAACCAAAGGGTTTGGTTTATTTTAAACGAATGAACCAAAAGTTGGTTCGGTTCGTTTTAACTTAAAATAAACCATCATGGTTTGGTTTATTTTAACTTATCTTAATGGAGCGGGTTAACGGGCTTTATGGATATGATCCATTAACCATTAAGAGAATTAGTTCTCTATAAAATAGGGCTTAAACCCTAATCCAAAGCCCTAATCAAGCTTGGCCGCCCAAACCCCTTCCTCTTGTTGGCGTCAACTCCATTGCCGCCCGCTTGTGTGCTGCCGCCCATCTCCTTGACGACGCCCAAGCTTCAGCCGGTGAACCCTCGACCCTCCGTGATCTTCCTAGGCCTCGTGAAAAGGTGAGCACTTGGCTTCCTTGTTTTGGCCGGCGCTACTTCCACCAAGCTGTCCAGTTTTCTGGACAGCTTCTTCTCCTCTCGTCGGAGCGTCGTTTGGACGACGGTTAGAGCTCCGACAGCGGATAACTTACCGGGGATTCGATCTCCGGTAATCCTCTGAGGTGGAGGATGAAGGATTCGTCAATCGGTTGACGAATACCTCTCCGGAGAAGCGAGTTTTGAGGACTCGTTTTGGATCCGAATTTGGATTCGGATCGTGATCATCTCTCGATCACGTCGTCTTCAACACGAGGCTAGTAACCCGTACGAAGACGAAGCTCGTGGCTTAGCGAAGTCATCCCGAGGAACTCGGCGTGGATACGGATAGAGACAATTCTAGCGAGGATCGTTCCGGTTGATGCCGTTCCCGCTACACGTCATACGAAAGGTATAACGTAGATAAAATTTTCTTTTATTGCAAATTTGAATTTACGGTTATGTCTACACTTGTTGTAATATGCATGTGTGTGTTGTGTGTGTTGTAATAAATGTAGATTTATTATTTTTATTGCTTCCGCTGTGTTCATGTTTACGAAACATGATCGAACACACACACGCCGCGGTGCCGGAAACCCAACACCGACCACCAAGCAAAGGAGCTCGATGTAACCGCCGGCCAAGGAATGAATGGATGAGCGCCGACCACTTGTGACAATGTTGCCGCCGGCCACCTAGAGGTTGGAGAAGCGCCGGCCACCAAGAAGATGGAGAACCGCCGGCCACCAAGGAGCAAAGGAGGAGGAAGAGGGCCGGCCAAAACTAGGAGAAGGAAGGAGTGAGCGCCGGCCACCAAGGAGAAAAGGAAGAAACCCTAATCACCTTCCTTGTTGCCGCCCAAACCACACCAAAACCCTAACCGCCTAAAACACTTGAGAGGTAAAACCCTAATCCAAATGAACCATCCTTGCCGCCCAACCTAAGCCCTCTATTTATAGAATTGGGCTTAAGCCTCCTTTAATCTCCACCGTCGGATCTAGGGATTTAATCTCCACCGTCGGATCTAGGGTTTTATCCCAATCGTCGAATCTAGGGTTTCATTCCAACCGTCGGATCTAGGATTTCATCCCAACCGTCGGATCTAGGGTTTCATCCCAACCGTCAGATCTAGGGTTTCATCCCAACCATCGGATCTAGGGGTTCATCCCAACCGTTGGTTCTAGGGTTTCATCCCAACCATCGGATCTAGGGATTTAATTCCAACCATTGGTTCTAGAGTTTTGTTTTACATCCTTGGATCTAGGCTTCATGAGGATTATATTAGGCTATGATAGGGACCATAAGGAGGAGTTGGATCTTGGTCACCCGATGGATCGGAGCCACACAAAATTGATCCATCAATGATGTTCAATTCCACTAGAGGGTCATCATTGAACTACCTCACCAACCCCCATAAATCAATATGGGATCCATATATTATTTGTACATCCATCTCCCCGTGTTTAAGATATCGAATGTCCGTCAATTAATTGATTTATTGACCATCAATTAATTAACATCTATGTCCTCGAGTAGTACCACTCAACCTTATCATCATGTTGACTAAATCAACCAACTGGGTTTACATGATGAACCTTATGATCTCCTCAAGGGGACATCATCAACCTAATATATAGGACACGGTTTCCTCATATAATCAACGACACACCATGTAAATAATATCATTTCCCAACTTACCGGGCATATTGATTTAATCCATCTAAATCTCACCCTATGGTAAATCAAAGAAATAAATACTAAGTACATGTGTCCGTTATTATATCGGGATTAAGAGCATGTACAACATAATATCCGAGGTCCGATTCAATTATATAGTCAGCAATAAATTGAATCACCTCTATGTCGGTCCTGCTCAATACACCTAAGTGTACTAGTGTAACTCTATGTTCAAGACAAAACAATACCAAGCTACACTACAACCATACCAATGGTTTGGCCAAAACCATCTTGGTTGTGAGCCTCTACTTATATTCTACAAGGGACTGATAACATGATCTTCTGTGCCACACCAAGCACCATGTTATCTACAATGTAAAATATTAGACAATATGCACACATATAATAAATATATAAAGTGCAAACAATGATCATGTGATTCTTATTTCAAAATAAAAATGTTCATACAAAAAGAGCTAGGCTTTCAGTATACATTCCAACACCGACGACTTTAAAGGTTGGAGGTTGAAGCTCTAGTCGTCGTCTCGGCAACGCTTCGTTGTAGGGATGTCGGAGAGTCGGAGCGTATCGGAAGCACTTGGAGGCTTTTAGAATTGATGAAAAACTCTTAGAGAAGCCCTCCTTTTATAGCCTTTGATCCCCTCATCGAATGGGTCTTCAACCAATCAGATTTAGACACCAAGCTCCTTGGAATGAGGTAATAAGGCTTGACTCCTCGAAGCTGATCCTTGACCATCAGTCGACTATTGGCCATCATCAGTCGACTGATGGCAATGCCAGTCGAGTCGCAACACTCAGCAGTCGACTGATTTCAGGCAGTCGAGTGGCTCTTGTGGGCAGTCGACTGATGCTAGTTGAAATCACAAGTTAGCTTAACAAAAACATAATTTCGACGGCCGTCGACCGCCTGATCTCGACCTAAACCATCCATGGGATGTCTTTGGTCGGATCTACGCTTAAGACCATCCCCGTTAGGAGGATACGACCTCACTTATGCTCACACACACGAGCTTACCTCGATACTTACTTTGTAGCTCTTGCTTCCGGCCTTCCATTCGATTCCTTCGGCTCCCTCTGAATTCACTCGAGTGTCGCCCGACCACCGCGTCTTCCTCCGGGTGTCTCTAGCCTTCATCTCCAGCTTTAGCACTTTTCTGCACACTCGATTTAGCTCGTGAGATAATGATATGTGCTTAACTTTGTATCATTTTCTATAATCAAAACTTAGGTTCGACTTAGGTGCCCACTGTACCAACACTTAGCTTTTAATCTTGCAACCTTAATAAGACCTGCAAGCTTGACACAGAACATTAGATCACAATATAACTTAACTTTGAACCTTTGCCATAATCAAAACTCAGGTTCGATTATCTAGTGCCCCTACACCAATAATCTCCCCCTTTTTGATTTATGACAATATTGTTCAAAGAAGGAAATAAAAGCATAAAAGCATTTTTCAAAACCCCCATTGACATATATAAAAAAGAATGACATATTTAAGTTCTTTTAAATTCTGCACCAACAATGTTTAACCTAGGTTAAGATGTTACCTTCCAACCTTTAACATTGTTATAAAAATTTAAGAAAGAACTTCAAAACTTAAGGTTAACAATAATATTTTTTAAGGAATTAGAGACATGTTTAAATTTATAAGATATTAAAGGCTCATGTCTATTAGGTTTTACGCCAAACTAGAGGTAGCTAGAGATATTAAGTTTGTCTAACTTAAGTCTTCTCTCCCCCTTTGCATAAATTCGTTTTTTTATTTTTTTTAAATAACACACGGAATTTTCAAAGTAATAATTTTGAAAGCATTGTAACATTTTTCAAATATATTTTAAAACCCCTACAAATACTGGTCTTTCAATTAGAATCTCCCCCTTAACCTGACATCCTTGTTAACCACAAGAAAGGCTTACCTAGAGGGTCTCAATCAATCAAAACCTCCCCCTTAACCTAACATAGGACATCCTTGTTAACTACAAGAAATTTTTTCCTAAATATCTAGAGGGTCTGGGTTTCTAAAATTGTCTTAAGGATCTAATCAATAAATCAACATTTTAATAAAACATAGGTTTTCAAGCACAAACATAACAATCAATAACTATAGACAAATAATATATATTTATAGATTTCGAAATCATTTTTTAAAACTCAATTTAATTGTCCTTAACATCTCACCCATTCTAAATGACAAATCAGGTTAACCTTATATATATATATATATATATATATATATATATATATATATATATATATATATATATATATATATATATATATATATATATATATATATATATATATATATATATATATATATATATATATATATATATATATATATATATATATATATACATACAATATATATATATACATACAATATATATATATATATATATATATATATATTATTGTGAGATGAGGGTTCATTATATATATTTTAAATTTTGATGACTTAAATAAATTAACCTTGGGTTAGATTCAAATTTAATCTTTAGTTAGTTAAGTGAATATTTCAAAAGAAGACTTCTAGTTCGTGGCGAGGCACAAAGTGTTGGATCAGAGAGAATTGCTAGAGGGGGGGGGGGAGTGAATAGCAATCGGAAATCTTTTCGTTTCATCATATGAAAGCACGAGTAATGCAGTGGAAAGTAAAAGACAATAAATGAAAATGAACACAATTTATTTTTACTTGGTTCACAACCAAAAGGTTTCTACTCCAAGGCCCTGTGATCCTAGACCATGTACGAAGGGGCAATCCACTAAAAGTCTCCTCCTCATTGGAGGTAGGAGACGACAATTACAAGAAAGAAGATAGAGGAAGAAGAAACAAACCTACCTCTCCTCTTTACAACGAAAATCTCGAATAGTAGAAAGCTCGAATACAAAGAAGTAGAAATCTCGAAGTAAAGTAAGACAACTATAAAGAAACTATCGACGAAATAGTCTTGGAATCTCAGCGTGTCATCGGCGTTACGGCGGCGTAGAGTTGTCATTGAAGAAGCGGCATTGTGGGAGCACTTTGAGAGCAAGAAATGATGATCCAAAAGGGTGAAAACCCCCTTCTTTTATAGCCCTCCAAACCCTAGCTCGTTGAGATCAGATCTGGGTCAAAGCTCCTCATCCCCCCAATTTTGGTGGACCTTATCTTGACTTTCTTTGAGCTGACCAATTTGAATAATAGTTGACTAATTACCCTCAGTAATCAACTGATGCTAGGATCAGTCGACTGCCAATAGTTGTTAATCGACTATTGGACTGGTCACTCTCTTGCAGCAAAGAGTTAGCACAAAACTAACAAGTAATAGACAATACGACGACTACTTACCGTCCGATCTCTGCCTAGACCTTCCCTTGGAAGTTTTAGTCAGATCGCTGCCTAAGTTCGTCCCCGTATGTAGGATACAACCTCACCATTACTCTTCACTCAATGCTTACCTTTGACTTGTCGCTTAGATTCCAGTCTCCATCGAGGTTCCTCAACTCCACGAGGTTCTCCTGATGTCACCCGACCACCACAGTTTCTCGTCCTGAGATTCTCCGGGTGTCGCTCGACCTTGGGCTTAGCTTAAACACTTCCTGCACACTTAACACAACTCATGAGATAATAATAAGAGCTTAACTTTGAACCTTTGTCATAATCAAAACCTAGGTTTGATTATCTAGCGCCCTTGCACCAACAATCTCCCCCTTTTTGATCTATGAAAAATTGATTCAAAGTTAAGGAAAATTAAGCATAATTAAACATGAAGTAAAAAGGTAATAAACATGTAGCACACAAGTAGTAAACATGATTAAGCTCTTTTTCAAAACCTCTCCCTCAAGGTTACCTCCCCCCTAACCCTAGGTGAGTTTTGAAAAAGACACTTAAAGTTAACTTTAGAAAATAAAAGTTTTTGTTTTAAAATTTTACTCCCTTAACTTTGCCCTCTTCTCCCCCTTTTTCCATATATTGAAAAACCAAGGGGTTATTTATAAGATAGGGATGTATTTTAGAAGAGATTTCCTTAAAAATAAAAGAAATAAATACAAAGGTCCAAGCATGTGTCCCTTCATTAATTTATTTAGCTTCCTAGATGTAACTAAGGTGTAGGATTAATTTGAGTTCTTTCTATCCCTCTACACCAACAATGTTAAACTAGCTTTCCTTTTCGTGAGAGAGTGTAAGATAACTAGTTTCGGTAAAGTTTTGAAAACTACTATAAACATAATCTTTGTTTTCAAATCAGTTAAACTTTATAAAAGTAAGTATGATTTAAAAAAATATCTTGAAGAGTTTAAAAAGTTGTATTTTAACCCATAAGATTGGTATCTCCCCCTTAGTCAAATACGTTCCAGTTTACGTATTGCTAAGGAGTCCCATGCAGGATGGATGAAATTAGATGTGTCATGTCTTGTATGCTGATAAGTATACCCTAGATAGAACTAAGGAATATTTTTATAGATTTTGAAAACATTTCGAGAATATGTTATTCTAATCTTTTAATTGTCCTTAGCATCTCACCGGTTCTATGTGTCTCAAGGCATGTTCACCTTATATGTTTTTTGTGAGATGATTCCAATTTTTACTTAGTTAAACTTTAGTGATTTGAAAATTAATCAACCTTAGGTTAGATTCGAATTTAACATTTAGATTGTTAAGTAAACTTTTCGAGAAAATGGCTTCCAGGTCGTGGCGAGGCACAAGGGCCTTCTTTGATCGGAATAACGACCACTTCCTTAGACAAAGAAAATTTCAATAAAATATTCACTTAAGTCACTTAGGTTTACTTCTTGGTCTAACTAGTTTAGGATACGGCGAGGTAGCTTTAACTAGTTCAACTTAGCCGAGTGCACCAGGCAAGATACGCCTTATCTAACTCAGATACACAAGACCTCATTTCCCTAACATACTATCATCTCACCGCGTCCTGATACTATGTTATCAAGGTTGACTAACTATTGATCATATCTAACCATTCTAAAAATTAAAAGAAGAACTAAGCATATAATGTTATACTAAGAAATCAGATATACAATTTTAGTACTAGCTCCCCCTAGACCATGTTAGTTATATATGAGAGGTGTCCTAAGGCAATCGCCTTATGATTAAACCATTTATATGATAAATGAAGATTAACTATTTGAGTATACATGTTTTCATGTATTTGATTAGATCTTAAACTAATTTACTGAATGTCCACAATACGATTCATAACATGAGAGAATTTGTGATTAGATCACAACTAGTGAGTATCTCTACATGTGTAATTGTGATGTATTGGAATTATCCCTAGTCGATGAATTGATGGATTTGGACACCATCAATTTTGTCGAGACTAGCACGAGGTATACTCTTTGGTGTATCCAAGCAGCTGATTCTCACTGGATGGAGACATTGTGATGTCCGGAGTTAATCGTGGATGCTAGTTATGGTAACTAGTTCATTAGAGTGACCAGTTGTAAGACATCATATGGTTTTCTGTATATATGGATATGTCAATGAAGTTCTTACTGCAGCTTAAGTGTGATGTTCCTTTGACTTGCGGTATTCAAGTCATCTTGGTCATGAAGACTTATGCTTTGACATCTTAAGCAAGCATCTCTGAGGAGATGTGGACCCGGGATGATTGGGTATAAGTCGAAGTGGCCGAAAGTGTTTGAATAGCTTATAAATAATTCACCACTCCTTGCGAGGAGATGTATACTCATGACCTCTCGTCGGATTCTTACTAAAGTCTTTGGCCAAAGCATTACATGTTTAGAGTAAGGTACTCTTAGATACATGTGTAGTAACTAGAATCCGTAGGACGAGGAAATGATACTTGGGCTAGGTATGACGTAGTCAGCCTAGTGGAGACTGACACTATAGACCATGTCTTGAACTAAATGGTTATAAGATGAGCGAAGGGAACGAGGCATGATTCATTGTAGCTGCTGAAGAGTTTCAGAAATGGTTCTGGGATCAACCATTGATTTTTCGGTTAATTGGGGATCATGATGTACTACTAGGTGCCACTCATGATCATTCTATAATTAATGGTTAATTATAGATGACCAAGATAAATCGGGAACCTATTTGGTAACATGGACAACGAGCGTAATCCGAAGAATTTAAAACGAGCTTGAGAATGAGATTCTAAGATCGAGAGAAACTAGGTTTGGTTGGACCAAACAAGGAGCGAGAATGAAATCATTTCAGTAGCAACGGAAGCATGGATGGGCCGAGTCTTATGAAGACATGATGGATGAACCAAATTGGTTTAGTTCTAATCCAATGGTCGAAAATAAACCAAAGTGGTTTGGTTTGTTTTAAACGAATGAACCAAAGTTGGTTCGGTTTGTTTTAACTTAAAATAGACCAACTCGGTTCGGTTTATTTAAACTTAAGTTATTGGAGCGGGTTAATGGGTTTTGGTTAGGAACCAATAACTCTAAGGAGAAGGTTTCTTAATGGTTAAGAAGCAAACACTCTATAAAAGCGCCGCTAGAGGTTTGGGGAGCCCCAAGTTTATTTTTGGAAACTTCTCTTCTTCTCCTCACCCTCTCTTCTCCTTGCCGCTGCCCAAGAGGATCCATGCCCAGCTCTTGAGCCACCGTCCCTTTGTGCCTCTAGCGTTCAACTACTGTGGCCACCCCTCCGGCGACCCTCTGGCGATCCACCTTGGCTCCGGTGACCAAGGATTAGCCGACCACCTCCTTTGACCGGCGCCAAGTCCTCCACCAAGCTGTCCAATTTTTGGACAGCTTGTTTCCTTCTTGTCGGAGCATCATTTGGACGACGTTTGGAGCTCCGATAGTGACTTCCTTTTTGGGGATTGGATCTCCGGTAATCCTCATAGGTGGAGAACCAAGGATTCGTCAATCGGTTGACGAATACCTCTCCGGAGAAGTGAGTTTTTTGGGACTCATTTTTTGCATTCGAATTTTGATTCGGATTGTGATCTCCTCTCCATCACATCATCTTCGACACGAGGCTAGTGACTCCTACGAAGACGAGGCTCGTAGCTTGGTGAAGCTATCCTGACGGTACTCGGCGTGGATACGGATAGAGGCAACTCTAGCGTGAGTTGCTCCGGTTGATGTCATTTCCGCTGCACGTGATACGTCAAGCATAACTAGCATAATTTCCTTTTATTGCAAAATTTGAAACTGCAATTATGTCTATACATATTGTATCTTGCATGCATGTGGTGTGTGTGTTGTAATAAATTAGATTTATTGCTTTTAATTCTTTCGTTGTGCACATGTTTACGAAACATTTTCGAACACACACTCGCCGCGGTGTCGGAGAAATCCAACAGTGGTATCAAAGCCCAGGTTGTGTTTCGACATAATCATAAAATTGTTTTGCATAGTCATAATTGTATTTATGGAAATTTTCTACTTTTGGAAAGTTTAGAAGTATTTATGGAAATCTTTCACTTTTGGAAAGTTTAGAAGTATTTATGGAAATTAACACTTTCCATAAATAAAATATGTGATTAGATTTGAAAATTTGTTTCCTAATTTAATCATGATTTGATTTGGGGAATCAAATCTAAAACATATTTTATTTCCATAAATAGTTTTGACAATTTTGGAAATTGTTTCCTAAATTAAATTTGACTTTCCTTAATTGAGACCTTCCATAAATAAAATATGTGATTAGATTTGGAAATTTATTTTCTAATTTAATCATGATTTGATTTGGGGAATCAAACATATTTTATTTTCATAAATAGTTATGACATATAAGGAAATTTTGTACATGCCATAATTTTATGCCATGTAATTGCATTAGATGCATATCATTATGCCATGCATGTCGTGACATGTAGATGTATGTCATGTATGTCATTCCATGTAGATAATAGTTATTTGCATGCAAAGAGGATGAGACATTAAAACCCTTACATAATATTAAACCCTTGTTTGGGTTGTTGGACTCTCTCCAAGCCCGGCTCAAACCCGAACATGTTCAAACCATGGAATAGTTTAATACTAATATGGTAAGAGTCAGAGGTCAGTCGTTAACTTTGGTTGTTGGACTCTCTCCAAGCCGGGCTAATTGGTTGAATGCGCTCTAACCATATTAAAACTATTTCTCGATTAATGGGTTGGCTTTAACCTAGAGCATCGGCTTGTTGGACTCTCTCCAAGGTCGATGTGAAGGGAGGTGAAGTTGGGTGTTATGCATATGATGCATACTTGTTAATGAGTTAACAATCCGATGTATGTGTGAACATTCAATTAGTTGATAGCACACTATGATAGTTGCATATATGTGATATGCAATCGGTATACTTGATACCTTCCATTGTAGCTATAAATGACTTGTTGGACTCTCTCCAAGGTTGTTCATATCTATGTTGGGTATCAGCCCATTCAGAGATGAACTTATGATCTCCCGAAGTGATTTTGGGGTTTTAAAATTCGAAAAATGAATGGGATATGTAAATGTATGTTGATGCATTTTTCCATCTTTCTCATATATGCTCGATTTTGTATTTCTAGTTAAATCGATTGATCATGACGTCTTTGAATTTGCACACTATTTTGGATTCGAACAAATTGACTAGGCTTAACTTCTTGGATTAGCTTAGAAACTTGAGAATTATTCTCAAGGCAGAGAAGCTCGCGTATGTCCTCGAAGAGCCTCTTCCCAACAGTCCTAAAGACGATGCAACTCCAGACCAATTGTTGGCCTATCAGAAACATGTGGCTGATTCTGAACTGGCGAGTTGCATCATGCTAGCCGCAATGGTACCTGAGCTACAAAAGCAGCATGAGCATATGGATGCTAATACAATAATCTTCCATCTTCATGAGTTGTTTGATGAGCAAGCGAGATCCGAAAGGTTCGAAGTCTCCAGGCTCCTCTTCACCTCTAAGATGCAAGAAGGTTCATCTGTAGTGAAGTTTGTGCTAAAGATGAATGGGTACATCTAGCGGCTGGCTATCCTCGGGTTTGTGATGGATCATAAATTAAGTATTGACTTAATTTTGCATTGTTTGCCCAAGAGTTTCTCACAATTTGTGACAAACTACCAGATGATCAAACATGAATCCACTATTCTTGAGCTCCTCAATATGCTAAAGACTGTGGAGCCTTCTGTGAAGCATGAGGAGAAGGTGGTTCTGTTAGTTGATTTCTCAAGGAAAGGTTCTAAGAGGAAGTCAAAGGAACAGACGAAAGGGAAGAAGAAAAAGGCTAAGAAGGAAGAACCAGCATAAAAGGGCACTTGCCATCATTGTGGCAAGGAGGGCCACTGACGAAGAAACTGCAAGATTTATCTTGAGTCCGTGAAGAAGAAGAAGGCATCTGATGCCCCATCCTCTTCAGGTATCTTCGTTATTGATTGTCATTCTATTTCCTTAGACACTTCGATATTGGATACTGGGTGTGGCTCACATATATGTAATGACATACAGGGGCTAAGGAATAGAAGAAGACTCGTTAAAGGAGAGTCAAATTTGTGAGTTGGCAAAGGAGCAAAGGTTGCTGTGGTCGCCATCGGAACTTATTTGCTGAAGCTCCCTAGTGGACTAGTCTTAGAACTGGACAATTGCTATTATGTTCCTTCTCTAATAAAGAACATTATTTCTATTTCCTGCTTAAATAGAAATGATTACCATTTGACGTTTAGTAACAATTGTTGTTATATAACTTTGAATGGTGTACTTTATGGGACTGAAACTTTGAGCAATGGTATTTATACGTTAGACGTATCCAGTGACATTTTCAATATCGAAGCGAGTGTTGGGTTTTCGGCACCGTGGCGAGTGTGTGTTCGAATATGTTTCATAAATATGTGCACAACGAAAAAATTAAAGAGCAATAAATCTAATTTATTACAACACACACATCACATGCATGCATAGTACAACATGTGTAAACATAATCGCAGTTTTAAATTTTGCAATAAAAGGAAATTACGCTAGTTATACCTGACGTATCACGTGCAGCGGGAATGACATCAACTGGAGCAACTATCGCTAGAATTGCCTCTATCCGTATCCACACCAAGTACCGTCAGGATAGCTTCGCCAAGCTGAGCCTCGTCTTCGTAGGAGTCACTAGCCTTGCGTCGAAGACGATGTGATCAAGAGAAGATCACAATCCGAATCAAAATTCGAATGCAAAATAGAGTCCCCAAAACTCACTTCTCCGGAGAGGTATTCGTCAACCGATTGACGAATCTTTGGCCCTCCACCAATGAGGATTAAAGGAGATCCAATCCCCGGTAAGGAATTCACTGTCGGAGCTCCAAACGCCATCCAAACGACGCTCCGACAAGAAGGAAACAAGCTGTCCAAAAACTGGACAGCTTGGTGGAGGACTTGGCGCCGACCAAAGAAGATGGCCGGCTAATCCTTGGTCACCGGAACCAAGGTAGGTCGCCGGAGGGTCGCCGGAGGAGTGGTCGGTAGCAGTTGGACGCCGGAAGCAAGGGTGGACGGCGGCACACAAGGGCTAGGCGGCATGGACTCCTTGGGCGATAGCAAAGAGAAGAGAGGGAGAGGAGAAGAAGAGTATTTCCCAAAATAAACTTAGGGCTCTCCAAACCTCTAACCGCGCTTTTATAGAGCGCGTGTTTCTTAACCATTAAGAAACTTTCTCCTTAGAGTTATTGGTTCATAACCAAAACCCGTTAACCCGCTCCAATAACATAAGTTAAAATAAATCGAACCGAGTTGGTCTATTTTAACTTAAAACGAACTGAACCAACTTTGGTTCATTCGTTTAAAACAAACCAAACCCCTTTGGTTTATTCTCCACCATTGGATTAGAACCAAACCAATTTGGTTCATCCATCATGTCTTCATAAGACTCGGCCCATCTATGCTTCCATTGCGACTGAAACAATTTCATGCTCGCTCCTTGTTTGGTCAAACCAAAATTTGTTTCTCTCGATCTGAGAATCTCATTCTCAAGCTCGTTTTAAATCCTTCAGATTACGCTCGTTATGCGTGTGACCAAATAGGTTCTTGGTTTATGTTGGCCGTCTATAATTAACCATTAATTATAGAACGATCATGAGTGACACCTAGTAGTACATCATGATATTCAATTAATTGAAAAATCAACGGTTGATCCAGAACCATTTTTGAAACCCTTCAGCAGCTACAATGAATCGTGCCCTGTTCCCTTCACGCATCTTATACCCACTTGGTTCAGGACATGGTCTATTGTGTCAGTCCCCACTAGGCTGACTACGTCACACCTAGCCCAAGTATCATTTCCTCGTCCTACGGATTCTAGTTACTGCACATGTATCCAAGAGTACCATACTCTAAACATGTAATGCTTTAGCCAAAGACTTTAGTAACAATTCGACGAGAGGCCATGGGTATACATCTCCTCGCAAGGAGTGGTGAATCCTTTATAGGTTATTCAAACACCTTCGGCCACTTCGACTTATACCCAATCATCCGGGTCCACACCTCCTCAGAGATGCTTGCTTAAGATGTTAAAGCATAAGTCTTCATGACCAAAATGACTTGAATACCACAAGTCAAAGGAACATCGCACTTAAGCTGCAGTAAGAACTTCATTGACATATCCATATATGTAGAGAACCATATGAAGTCTTACAGCTAGTCACTCCAATAAACTAGTTACCATAACTAGCATCCACGATTAACTCCTGACTTCACAATGTCTCTAGCCAGTGAGAATCGCTGCTTGTATGCACCAAAGAGTATACCTCGTGCTAGTCTCGACAGAATTGATGGTGTCTAATCCATCAATTCATCGACTAGGGATAATTCTAATACATCACAATTACACATGTAGAGATACTCACTAGTTGTGATCCAATCACAAATTCTCTCATGCTGTGAATCGTACTATGGACATTCAGTAAATGAGTTTAAAATCTAATCAAATCCATGAAAACATGTATACTAAAATAGTAAATCTTCATTTATCATATAAATGGTTTAAACATAAGGCGATTGCCTTAGGACACCTCTCATATATATAACTAACAAACTTCCACTTGGCCTAATGACAATCGCCATAGTATCCAATACCATAAGCTCTAACATGACCCTCAAACTTACTTTGAGGTAAGGTCTTAGTTAAAGGATCCACTAAGTTCTTTTCAGTGGGAATCTTCTCGATTTGTATTTCCTCCCTACTTATGATCTCTCTGATCAAATGATAGCGGCGAAGCACATGTTTGGATTGTTGATGAGACCTTGGCTCTTTCGCCTGTGCAATTGCTCCACTATTGTTGCATTAAACTAGTATTGCTTCAACAATGGTTGGAACCACACCAAGTTCATAAATGAACTTCTTGATCCAAACCACTTCCTTTGCTGCTTCCAAAGCTGCAATGTATTCTGCCTTTATGGTAGAATCCACTACAGTGTCTTGTTTGGAACTTTTTCAACTCACTGCTCCCCCATTCAAGGTGAACACGTACCCAGACTGAGACCTGGAATCATCCTTGTCTGTCTGGAAGCTAGCATCCGTATACCCGCATATCACGATGTCCCCTTCTCCATATATTAGGAACACATCCTTAGTTCTTCTTAAGTACTTAAGGATCGTCTTAATAGCCGCCCAATGATCCATTCCTGGATCAGACTGGTATCTGCTCGTGACACTCAGGGCATACGATACATCGGGCCTCGTACATAACATAGCATACATGATAGATCCTATTGCGGATGCATAGGGAATCTTACTCATGTAAATCCTCTCGTCTTCTGTGTGCGGACACATAGACTTCGAAAGGTGTATCCCATGCCTGATGAGAAGGAAACCTTTCTTGGATTCCGTCATGCTAAACCTCTTTAGCACTCGGTCTATATATGTAGACTACGAAAGACCAAGCAACTGATTCGATCTATCCCTATAGATCTTAATCCCGAGGATGTAGGTTGCTTCTCCCAGGTCTTTCATGGAGAACGTCTTGGACAACCAAATTTTAACTGACTGTAAGACAGAAATATCGTTTCCTATAAGTAATATGTCATCGACATACAATACTAGGAATACGATTGCACTCTCACTAACCTTCTTGTACACACAAGGTTCATCTGTATTTTGTGAGAAATCAAACTTTTTGATTGTCTCATCAAAACGGATATTCCAGCTCCTGGATGCTTGCTTCAATCCATATATAGATCGTCGTAATTTGCATCCTTTGGTTTTATCAACCGATGTGAAACTCTCAGGCTGTATCATATACATGTCCTAGAGTAGGTTTCCATTAAGAAAAGCTATTTTCACATCCATCTACCATATCTCATAATCATAATGAGCCGCTATGGCCAGGAGCATTCGAATGGATTTAAGCATAGCAACAGGTGAATAGGTCTCGTCATAATCAACACTTTGCTTTTGATGATATCCTTTCGCCACTAATCTAGCCTTATAGGTAATCACATTACCATCCATGTCTATTTTCTTCTTGAAAACCTACTTGCACCCTATAGGCTTTATGCCTTCAGGTGGGTCAACCAAGTTTCAAACTTGATTTTCATACATGGAATCCATTTCTGACTTCATGGTGTTAAGCCATTTATCCCTTTCTAAACTTTTCATAACTTCTTCATAAATGGTAGGCTTCTCATCATCAATGAGTAACACGTCGTTCGATTGACTTATGAGAAATCTATATCTCTCAGAAATGTTGCGTGTTCTACCAGATCTACGAAGATGTAGTGTCACAATAGGTCCAGTCGATGGCTCATCACTATGAATTATCAATTGTGGTGCTTCACTAGGTATCTCATCAATGTCTATTTGAGTCTCTTAAGCCTCCTCAAACTCAACGACACTCCCACTGTTTTCTTGCAAGAGAAACTCTTTCTCTAGAAACATAGCATGCCTTGAAACAAACACCTTTTGTTCAATAGGATGATAAAATTGGTAACCCCTTGTTTCCTTAGGATATCCAATAAATAAATATTTATCAGACTTAGCATCCAGTTTGTTTGATACAATCCGCTTCACATAAACAGAACAACCCCATATCTTCAAGTAAGATACATGAGATTTCTTACTATTCCATATCTCATATGAAGTAGTAGAGACTACCTTGATTGACATTCTATTTAGCAAGTAAACAGCTGTCTGAAGTGCATAGCCCCAAAAGGACTTGGGAATATTCGCATGATTCATCATCGACCTAACCATGTCCAACAAGGTCCGGTTACGCCTCTCAGATACACCATTATACTGTGGTGTATATGGTGGAGTCCATTAAGACAAAATACCATTATCTCTTAAATAATCTAGAAACTCTTGACTTAAGTATTCACCACCTCGATCCGATCGAAGTATTTTAATACTCTTATCTTGTTTGAGAAAATACCATTATTTCTGAATTCTTTGAACTTTTTAAAGGCTTCAGACTTGTGTTTCATCAAGAACACATACCCAAACCGTGAGTGATCATCGGTGAAGGTAATGAAGCAGCTATAGCCTCCTAGAGCTTGAGTTGACATAGGTCCACATACATCAGTATGTATTGGACCAAGCAACTCTCCCACCCGTTCACCTTTTCCTATAAAAGGTAACTTAATCATCTTGCCTTTTAAGCATGATTCACATGTATCGGATGAATCCAATTCAAATGAATCAGAATTCCATATCGGTGTAATTCGGACATGCATTTCTTGCTTGCATGGCCAAGACGACAATGCCACACGTAGGAGTCTAATTGATTATCCTTTCGAGCACGCTTGTTGCTCGCTTCGATATTGAAAATGTCACTAGATACGTCCAACGTATAAATATCATTTCTCAAAGTTCCAGTCCCATAAAGTACACCATTCAAAGTTATATAACAACAATTGTTACTAAACGTCAAATGGTAACCATTTCTATTTAAGTAGGAAATAGAAACAATGTTCTTTATTAGAGAAGGAACATAATAGCAATTGTCCAGTTCTAAGACTAGTCCACTAGGAAACTTCAGCAAATAAGTTTCGATGGTGACCGCAACAACCTTTGCTCCATTGCCCGCTCACAAATTTGACTCCCCTCTGATGAGTCTTCTTCTATTCCTTAGCCCCTGTATGTCATTACATATATGTGAGCCACACCCAATATCCAATACCCAAGTGTCTAAGGAAATAGAATAACAATCAATAACGAAGATACCTGAAGAGGATGGGGCATCGGATGCCTTCTTCTTCACGGACTCAAGATAAATCTTGCAGTTTCTTCGTTAGTGGCTCTCCTTGCCACAATGATGGCAAGTGGCCTTTTGTGCTGGTTCTGCCTTCTTAGCCTTTTTCTTCTTCCCTTTCGTCTATTCCTTTGACTTCCTCTTAGAACCTTTCTTTGAGGAATCAACTAACAGAACCACCTTCTCCTCATGCTTCACAGAAGGCTCCACAGTCTTCATCATATTGAGGAGCTCAGGAATAGTGGATTCGAGTTTGTTATCCGGTAGTTCATCACAAATTGTGAGAAACTCTTGGGAAAACAATGCAGAATTAAGTCAATACTTAATTCATGATTCATCACAAACCCGATGGTAGCTAGCCGCTCGATGTACCCATTCATCTTTAGCACAAACTGCACTACAGATAAACCTTCTTGCATCTTAGAGGTGAAGAGGAGCCTGGAGACTTCAAACCTTTCGGATCTCGCTTGCTCATCAAACAACTCATAAAGTTGGAAGACTATGGTATTAGCATCCATATGCTCATGCTGCTCTTGTAGCTCGGGTACCATCGCAGCTAGCATGATACAACTCGCCAATTCAGAATCAGCCACATTTTTCTGATAGGCCAACAATTGGTCTGGAGTTGCATCGTCCTTAGGACGGTTGGGAAGAGGCTCTTTGAGGACATATGCGAGCTTTTCTGCCTTGAGAACAATTCTCAAGTTTCTAAGCCAGTCCAAAAAGTTAGGCTCAGTCAATTTGTTCGAATCCAAAATAGTGCGCAAATTCAAAGACGTCATGATCAATCGATTAACCTAGAAATACAAAATCGAGCATATATGAGAAAGATGGAAAAATGCATCAATATACATTTACAAATCTCATTCATTTTTAGAATTTAAAAAACCCCAAAATCACTTCGGGAGATCGTAGGTCCATCTCCGAATGGGCTGATATCCAACATAGATATGAACAACCTTAGAGAGAGTCCAACAAGCATTCATAGCTACAATGGTAGGTATCAAGTATACCGATTTAATATCATATATATGCAACTATCACAATGTGCTATCAACTAATTGAATGTTCACACATACATCGGGTTGTTAACTCATTAACAAGTATACATCATATGCATAGCACCCAACTTCACCTCCCTTAACATCGTCCTTGGAGAGAGTCCAACAAGCCGATGCTCCAGGTTAAAGCCAACCCATTAATCGATAAATAGTTTTAATATGGTTAGAGCGCATTCAACCAATTAGCCCAGCTTGGAGAGAGTCCAACAACCAAAGCTAACGATTGACCTCTGACTCTTACCATATTAGTATTAAACTATTCCATGGTTTGAACATGTTCGGGATCAAGCCGGGCTTGGAGAGAGTCCAACAACCCAAACAAGAAACAGAACTCTGGTTCCAACCATATTAATGGAAGGTGTAGGCTTTAATGTTGTGTAAGGGTTTTAATGTCTCATCCTCTTTGTATGCAAATAACTATTATCTATATGACATGACATACATGACATACATCTACATGTCACGACACACATGACATAATGATATGCATTTAATGCAATTACATGACATACAATTATGACACGTACAAAATTTCCTTATATGTTATAACTATTTATGGAAATAAAATATGTTTGAGATTTGATTCCCTAAATCAAATCATGATTAAATTAGGAAATAAATTTCCAAATCTAATCACATATTTTATTTATGGAAGGTCTCAATTAAGGAAAGTCAAATTTAATTTAGGAAACAAATTTCCTAAATTGACAAAACTATTTATGAAAATAAAATATGTTTTAGATTTGATTCTCCAAATCAAATCATGATTAAATTAGGAAATAAATTTTCAAATTTAATCACATATTTTATTTATGGAAAGTTTTAATTTCCATAAATACTTCTAAACTTTCCAAAAGTAGAAGATTCCCATAAATACTTCTAAACTTTCCAAAATTAGAAAATTTCCATAAATACTTCTAAACTTTACAAAAGTAGAAAATTTCCATAAATATAATTACAACTATCGCAAAACAATTTTATGATTATGTCAAAACACAACCTGGGCTCTGATACCAATATTGGGTTTTCGGCACCGAGGCAAGTGTATGTTCGAACATGTTTCGTAAATATGTGCACAGCGGAAGAATTAAAGAGCAATAAATCTAATTTATTACAACACACACATCACACGCATGCATAGTACAACATGTGTAGACATAATCGCAGTTTCAAATTTTTTCAATAAAAGGAAATTACGCTAGTTACACCTGACATATCATGTGCAGCGGGAATGACATCAACCGGAGCAACTCTCGCTAGAATTGCCTCTATCTGTATCCATGCCGAGTACCGTCAGGATAGCTTCGCCAAGCTACGAGCCTCATCTTCGTAGAAGTCACTAGCCTTGTATCGAAGACGATGTGATCGAGAGAAGATCACAATCTGGATCAAAATTCGGATGCAAAAATGAGTCCCCAAAACTCACTTCTTCGGAGAGGTATTCGTCAACCGATTGATGAATCCTTGGTCCTCCACCTATGAGAATTATCGGAGATCCAATCCCCAGTAAGGAAGTTGCTGTCGGAGCTCCAAACACCATCCAAACGATGCTTCGACAAGAAGGAAACAAACTTTCCAAAAACTGGACAGCTTGGTGGTGGACTTGGTGCCGGCCAAAGGAGATGGTTGGCTAATCCTTGGTCGCCGGAACCAAGGTAGGTCACCGGAGGGTCACCGGAGGAGTGGGCGACAGTAGCTAGATGCCGACAACAGGGGTGGACGGCGGCACACAAGGGATGGGCGGCGTGGACTCCTTCGGCGGCGGCAAAGAGAAGAGAGGGAGAGGAGAGGAAGAGTATTTCCCAAAATAAACTTAGGGCTCGTCAAACCTCTAACCGTGCTTTTATAGAGCGCGTGTTTCTTAACCATTAAGAAACCTTCTCCTTAGAGTTATTGGTTCATAACCAAAACCCATTAACCCGCTCCAATAACTTAAGTTAAAATAAACCAAACCGAGTTGGTCTATTTTAAGTTAAAATGAACCGAACCAACTTTGGTTCATTCGTTTAAAACAAACCAAACCCCTTTGGTTTATTCTCCACCATTGGATTAGAACCAAACCAATATGGTTTATCCATCATGTCTTCATAAGACTCGGCCCATCCATGCTTCCATTACGACTGAAACAATTTCATGCTCGCTCCTTGTTTGGTCTAACCAAATATTGTTTCTCTCGATCTGAGAATCTCATTCTTAAGCTCGTTTTAAATCCTTCGAATTACGCTCGTTGTGCGTGTAACCAAATAGGTTCTCAGTTTATATTGGCCATCTATAATTAACCATTAATTATAGAATGATCATGAGTGACACCTAGTAGTACATCATGATCTCTAATTAACTGAAAAATCAACGGTTGATCCAGAACCATTTTTGAAACCCTTCAGCAGCTACAATGAATCGTGCCCTGTTCCCTTCACGCATCTTATACTCACTTGGTTTAGGACATGGTCTATTATGTCAGTCCCCACTAGGCTGACTACGTCACACCTAGCCCAAGTATCATTTCCTCGTCCTATGGATTCTAGTTACTGTACATGTATCCAAGAGTACCATACTCTAAACATGTAATGCTTTGGCCAAAGACTTTAGTAACAATCCGACGAGAGGCCATGGGTATACATCTCCTCGCAAGGAGTGGTAAATCCTTTATAGACTATTCAAACACCTTCGGCCACTTCGACTTATACCCAATCATCCCGGGTCCACATCTCCTCAGAGATGCTTGCTTAAGATGTCAAAGCATAAGTCTTCATGACCAAGATGACTTAAATATCACAAGTCAAAGGAACATCGCACTTATGCTGCAGTAAGAACTTCATTGACATATCCATATATATAGAGAACCATATGAAGTCTTACAGCTGGTCACTCCAATGAACTAGTTACCATAACTAGCATCCACGATTAACTCTGGACATCACAATGTCTCCAGCCAGTGAGAATCAGCTGTTTGGATACACCAAGGAGTATACCTCATGCTAGTCTTGACAGAATTGATGGTGTCTAAATCCATCAATTCATCGACTAGGAATAATTCTAATACATCACAATTATACATGTAGAGATACTCACTAGTTGTGATCCAATCACAAATTCTCTCATGCTGTGAATCATACAATGGGCTTTCAGTAAATGAGTTTAAGATTTAATCAAATACATGAAAATATGTATACTCAAATAGTGAATCTTCATTTATCATATAAATGGTTTAAACATAAGGCGATTGCCTTAGGACACCTCTCATATATATAACTAACAACGAGCAACAAGCATGCTCGAAAGGATAATCAATTAGACTCCTACATCTGACATTGTCATCTTGGCCATGCAAGCAAGAAACGCATGTTCGAATTACACTGATGTGGAATTTTGGAATCATTTGAATCTTATTTATTCGATACATGTGAATCATGCTTAAAAGGCAAGATGACCAAGTTACCTTTTACTGGAAAAGGTGAACCGGTGGGAGAGTTACTTGGTCTAATACATACGGATGTATGCGGACCTGTTACAACTCATGCTCTAGGAGGCTATAGCTACTTCATTACCTTCACCGATGATCACTCACGGTTTGGGTATGTGTTCTTGATGAAACACAAGTCTGAAGCCTTTGAAAAGTTCAAAGAATTCAAAAATGAAGTAGATAAACAACTTGGCAAGAGTATTAAAATACTTCGATCGGATCGAGGTGGTGAATACTTGAGTCAAGAGTTTCTAGATTATCTAATGGACAATGGTATATTGTCTCAATGGACTCCGCCGTATACACTATAGTATAATGGTGTATCTAAGAGGCATAACCGGACCTTGTTGGACATGGTGAGGTCGATGATGAATCACGCGAATCTTCCCAAGTCCTTTTGGGGCTATGCACTTCAGAAAGCTGTTTACTTGCTAAATAAAATGTCGACCAAGGTAGTCTCAACTACTCCATATGAAATATGGAATAGTAAGAAATCTCATTTATCTTACTTGAAGATATGAGATTGTCCTGCTTATGTGAAGCGGACTGTATCAGACAAACTGGATGCTAAGTCTGATAAATGTCTATTTATTGGATACCCTAAGGAAACGAGGGGTTACTAATTCTATCATCTTGTGGAACAAAAGGTATTTGTATCAAGGCATGCTATATTTCTAGAGAAAGAGTTTCTCTTGCAAGAAAACAGTGGGAGTGTCATTGAGCTTGAGGTGTTGGAATGTATATTGAAAGCCTAGCTCTTTTTGTATGAACATTTTTATTTTGAAATAAGAATCACATGATCATTGTTTTCACTTTATATATTTATTATATGTGTGCATATTGTCTAATATTTTACATTGTAGATAACATGGTGCTTGGTGTGGCACAGAAGATCATGTTATCAGTCCCTTGTAGAATATAAGTAGAGGCTCACAACCAAGATGGTTTTGGACAAACCATTGGTATGGTTGTAGTGTAGCTTGGTATTGTTTTGTCTTGAACATAGAGTTACACTAGTACACTTAGGCGTATTGAGTAGGACCGACATAGAGGTGTTTCAATTTATTGCTGACTACATAATTGAATCGGACCTCGGATATTATGTTGTACATGCTCTTAATCTCGATATAATAACGGGCACATGTACTTAGTATTTATTTCTTTGATTTACCATAGGGTGAGATTTAGATGGATTAAATCAATATGCCCGGTAAGTTGGGAAATGATATTATTTACATGGTGTGCCGTTGATTATAGGAGGAAACCGTGTCCTATATATTAGGTTGATGATGTCCCCTTGAGGAGCTCATAAGGTTCATCATGTAAACCCAGCTGGTTGACTTAGTCAACATGATGGGTTGAGTGGTACTACTCGAGGAAATAGATGTTAATTAATTGATGGTCAGTAAATTAATTAATTGACGGACATTCGATATCTTAAACACGGGGAGATGGATGTACAAATAATATATGGAGCCCATATTGATTTATGGGGGTTGGTGAGGTAGTTCAATGATGATCCTCTAGTGGAATGGAACATCATTGATGGATCAAGTTGGTGTGGTTCCGATCCATCGGGTGGCCAAGATCCAACTCCTCCTTATGGTCCCTATCGTAGCCTAACATAATCCTCATGAAATCTAGATCAAAGAATGTAAAACAAAACTCTAGATCCGACGGTTGGGGTGAAACCCTAGAACCGACGGTTGGGATTAAATCCCTAGATTCGACGGTTGGGATGAAAACCTAGATCCGACGGTTGGGATAAAACCCTAGATCCGACGGTTGGGATTAAATCCCTAGATCCGACTGTTGGGATTAAATCCCTAGATCCGACGGTTGGGATGAAACCCTAGATCCGACGGTTGGGGTGAAACCCTAGATCCGATGGTTGGGATGAAACCCTAGATCCGACGGTTGGGATAAAACCCTAGATCCGACGGTGGAGATTAAATCCCTAGATTCGACGGTGGAGATTAAAGGAGGCCTAAGCCTAACTCTATAAAAGGAAGGCTAAGGGTTGGGCGGCAAAAAAAAAAAAAAGAAAGGAGTTAGGGTTTAAGGTTGGGCGGCTAGGGTTTGGAAGCTAAGGCTTGGGCAGCAATTTTGTCACAAGGAGCCGGCGCCCATCTTCTTCCAACAAGTCTTGGCCGGCGCCCATCCTCATTGTTCCCTCTCTTATTCCTTGGCCGGCGGCAACCTCTCTTCAAGGTTGGCCGGCGTTCACTCCTCTTTTGCTCCAAGGTGGCCGGCGGTTCTCCATACATTGGTGGCCGGCGCTTCATCCATTCATTCCTTGGCCGGCGGTTACATCGAGCTCCTTGGCTTGGTGGCCGGTTCTAGAAAGGAGAAGTTTTGTTTGGTTCTTCTCTTTGTTCGCAGTGAACAAGGAAGGGAATAACGCGATCTAGAAGGCTTCTACTCGTAAAGGATCTTCGCCCACACGTTGTCCACGAGGAGGATAGGACATACGGTAGAAGATCGTGAGGTATAAAAGTTTTACAACTTTATTTTCTGATCTAAGCATGTTATTTTATGTGTTGATTATACAAGTGTGCAATTGTATATATTTTGTATAATCATGGACCCCGAAGACAAACACAAAAACCGGCGATCCTTCCGTCGTCTCTTCCGCGGCTAACCAACTAGAAGAGTTGGGTTGCTTGAACAACTAGTTTGTTCAAGCGATCACTCAAGTTGTTAGCACGACGACGAAATGGTTGTGCTAAGGAAACTCATCCCATCCGGATTAGTTCTTTCATTAGTGAAAATTTTAATCCGGGGACATGGGAGCCAATGAGCCTCCGAAGCTACTCCCTACAAGTGGTATTAGAGCCACGGTTTCCGGTTTTGTGTGTTTTAGATTCGATTACTTTCATGCACATATCATATATTGAGTATGCCGGATAATAGTAGGATGTGCGTAGGCTAACTTTTTGGTTGCAGGCATAAGATCCGACTATTATGGCTATTTGGTTGTATGTGATTGTTTTGTGTGTGATTGTATGTATATTATTTGAATCCTCGGGGTTGACGAGACTAGATTAGTATTTAATTTTTGTAATTAAATACGGCATTGTTTAGCCGCTCATTTTAGTTTACTTTCGATCTAGATTATTTGTACACTCCTTCGTGGAGTATAGGATCGATGGATGTAAATTAAAATGATATATCTCGACTCGGATCTCTTTGGTGACTTGCGCACGAGAAAAGATGGAGCAGACGAGGTGGCGACACGACGGGATGCGTATTGGAGAATAATGCCATAATAGTTGGAAAAATTCTGTTTTTTTTCATATTTATTGCTTATTTGTTTTATATGCATGTTGTGTATGCTTTAAAATTCCTCAGTTTCAATTTACTAAGTGGGAGAGGGATATTTTAATTAATTCCCGCAGCCTCCATTACAATTTGACATGTGATGCAACAAACTTGTGTGTCGGCTTTGAGTGCCTTCCTCCCTGCGGACGGGTTTGTTTGCGGATCACTAGGTCAAATAATGGTTATAAGAAATTATCTAGGAGCATGTGTACTTCCACAGCGGTAAGGCACATAATCCGAAATAATTCCCTTAGTATCGTGTAATGGTGCACACTTAGATGCAAATAAAAGTATCCTTCCTATCGGAGTCACTGCTTTTATTTGTAGGGCCAAAGAGGAACCAACTATTAATTTTATTTATCAAAAAGTAAGGTTGACAAGATAATAAAATTAATGGGTAAAACCTCCTCTTACAAATGTAGAATTCATATACGTCCACACAACGTGGCATGCGACATTCTCGGTGATTTGAGGTGTTGGTTGATTTCAAAATTTTATTGTTTTGAGGAATCAATAATATTTGAAATCTAATGTTTTGATCATTGTGATTTTTAGGATTTTCAAATGGCTTTCAACCCACTTGCTGTGATATTAAAAGAAAATAAACTTACTGGACCAAACTATATTGATTGGAAAAGAAATCTGGATATTGTCTTAACTGCGGAGGAGTACAAATTTGTACTCTTCGAGGTATGTCCTCCTAAGCCCACCGATGACTCTGATGAAAAGGAGAAAGAAAGTTATAAGAAATGGATCAAGGCAGATGAGATGGCGCGGTGTTACATTTTGGCATCTATGTCAAATGTGCTGCAACATCAGCATCAGGCCATGGCCACAGCTTATGACATGATGTTCAATCTCAAGGAACTTTTCGGACATCAGAGTAGGGTGGCTAGACAGGAGGCGATGAGAAACTTGATGACGACCACCATGATCGAGGGAACACCCATTAGGGATCATGTTCTCAAGATGATGGCTCATCTTAATGAGATGGAAGTCCTCGGAGCTGAGATCGATGGGGAAACCCAGGTCGATATCATTCTCCAGTCTCTGCCTAGGAGTTTTGACGCCTACCAACTACAACATGAACAAGAGGTTGTATTCGGAGCTTCGGCTGTGATCTCCAGCGCAGAGGGGCTTTTCGCCAAAGTGCTCAAGCCATGGTCGCTGTAAGGTTTCTTCCTCTAAACCGAAAGGTAAGAAGAAGAAGAAGCAAGGTGGAGCAAGAAAGTGGGACCTCAGTGAGTGAAGAAGCCGAAAGGCAAGTGCTTCACTTGCAAGCGATCGACATTGGAAGGCGGACTGCCCCTCGCCAAAGAACAAAGGTATATCTTCTTGTTTAGTTGTTGAAACATGTTTAGCGGTGTTATCTACCAGTGCCTGGTGTGTAGATACAGGAGCCACTGATCATGTCTGCAATACTTTGCAGGGGTTCCAGGAAACCCGACGACTAGCTGAGGGAGAGATTACCATCTTCATGGGCAATGCTTCAAAGGTGGCGGCTATTGCAGTGGGAGACGTTTATTTATCTTTTGATAGGAATAAAGTTTTGGTTTTGAGAAATTGTCTTTATGTACCTACTTTTGGAAAGAATTTAATTTTAGTTTCTAAATTGTTTATGGATGGATATTCTGTTTCTTTTAATGACAAAGTGGTTATAAAAAGGAATAGGGAGATTATCTGTTCTGGTACATTGGTTGGCAATTTATATACTCTTGAACCGAAAACTCCCACGATGCATATAGAAATCAATAACTCATCTTCTAAGTCTAATAAGAGAAAAGAACCTTCGCAAATGAACCAAACATATCTTTGGCATCTAAGGCTTGGTCATATTAACCTAAGCGATAATTCAAAGGTTGATAGCTGATGGACCTTTGGGTTCATTAGTGGTGGAGGATCTCCCAACCTGTGAATCTTGCTTGGAAGGTAAAATGACCAAGAGGCCTTTCAAGGCCAAGGGGTATAGAGCCAAAGATGTGTTAGAATTGGTTCATTCTGATTTGTGTGGTCCTATGTCTATCCAGGCAAGAGGTGGTTTTGAATATTTCATCTCTTTTATAGACGATTATTCAAGATATGGATACATTTACTTGATGCGCCGCAAGTCTGAATGCTTTGACAGGTTCAAAGAATTCAAGGCTGATGTGGAGAACCGTCAAGGTAAGAGTATCAAGACCCTACGATCTGATCGTGGTGGTGAGTACCTCTTGGGAGAGTTTAGGAATTACTTATCAGAGGCTGGGATTCAATCCCAATTGTCTGCACCTGGCACACCCCAGCAGAATGGTGTAGCGGAGCGAAGGAATAGGACTCTTATGGAGATGGTCAGATCGATGATGAGTTATCTTAGGATACGACAATGTATACTCTGAACTTGGTTCCATCTAAATCAGTACCTTCTACCCCTGTAGAATTGTGGACTGGGCGAAAGCCTAGTCTGAGACATATTCAGATATGGGGGAGTCCAGCACATGTGCTGAAGGCTGATGCTGGTAAGTTGGAACCTCGTACAGAAGTGTGCATGTTTGTTGGCTACCCTAAGGGAACGAAAGGTGGTTTGTTTTATAATCCTAGAGATCAGAGGGTGATCGTTAGCACGAACGCCAGATTTCTAGAGGAGGATTATGTAATGAACCACAAGCCCAAGAGTAGGATTGTTCTTGAGGAGTTGACAGGGGAAGTCCCGACTTCAGTACCATCGGTACAAGAGGAGATACCACAAGTCACTGCACCGCGTGTCACAGAGCATACACAGGAGGCACCTCGTCGTAGTGGGAGGGTTGTTAGACAACCCGAGAGATTCATGTTTTTGGGAGAGTCTTCGGACTTAGTCCCTGGTGAACATGAACCTGATCCCTGGACATATGACGAGGCACTCCAAGATAGAGATGCGGTATCTTGGCAAAGAGCGATGGATTCAGAGATAGAATCTATGAATTCTAATCAGGTTTGGGAGCTAGTAGAGCCACCCGATGGTGTAAAAGCCATTGGATGCAAGTGGATCTACAAGAGAAAGAGAGGAGTAGACGGGAAGGTTGAGACCTTCAAAGCTAGGCTTGTTGCGAAAGGGTATACTCAGAAAGAGGGTATCGATTATGAGGAGACCTTTTCGCCGGTAGCTATGCTTAAGTCTATCCGGATTCTCTTATCTATAGCTGCTCATATGGATTATGAGATTTGGCAGATGGATGTCAAGATAGCTTTCCTTAACGGAAGTCTTGAGGAGAACATCTATATGCGACAACCAGAGGGAATCATTGCTAAAGGCAAAGAGCATCTTGTATGTAAGCTTAATCGGTCCATTTATGGATTGAAGCAAGCTTCTAGATCTTGGAACATCCGCTTTGATGAGATAATCCAGTCATATGGATTTATTCAAAGTCCGGATGAGCCTTGTGTATACAAGAGATGTGACGGAAACGTAGTGGTGTTTCTTATACTATACGTAGATGACATTTTGTTAGTTGGCAACAATATCAAAGTGTTATCAGACGTAAGGGTATGGTTGTCCAAACAGTTTGACATGAAGGACTTGGGAGAAGTGGGACACATCCTTGGGATCAAAGTTATAAGGGATCGCAAGAAAAGGATGTTGTGCTCATCTCAAGCCTCATACATTGACACTATCCTTGCTCATTTTAGCATGCAGAACTCCAAGAAAGGTTTTCTACCTTTTAGGCATGGAGTTCCTTTATCTAAAGAGATGTGTCCTAAAACATCAAAGGAGATAGAGGACATGAAGGCGGTTCCTTATGCTTCGGCAGTAGGAAGCCTCATGTATGCTATGCTATGTACGAGACCAGATATCTTCTTTGCCGTGGGCATGGTTAGCAAATATCAGAGTAATCATGGACAGGGACATTGGACTGCGGTAAAGTATATATTGAAGTACCTGAGAAGGACTAGGGATTATATGCTGGTTTACCGGGCAGATCAATTAGTCCCTATGGGTTACACGGATTCGGATTTCCAATCAGATAGGGACAAGAGTAAGTCTACCTCGGGGTTTGTGTTTACTTTTGGAGGTGGAGCCATAGTATGGAGGAGTGTCAAGCAGAAATGCATAGCGGACTCTACCATGGAAGCTGAGTACGTGGCAGCCTCTGAGGCAGCCAAGGAAGCTGTATGGCTAAGGAACTTCTTGATGGACTTGGATGTGATTTCTGGTTTGCCCAGAACTATCACAATTTATTGTGATAACAGTGGTGCAGTTGCAAACTCAAAGGAACCACGAGCCCATAAGGCGAGTAAACACATAGAGCGCAAGTACCACCTTATACGAGAGATCGTAAAGCGAGCAGAAGTTGCTGTCGCCAAGATTGCATCAGAGGATAACCTGGCGGATCCATTCACTAAGGCCCTTCCAGCGAAAGCGTTTGATAGACATGTGGAGGACATGGGGATCAGATGTATGGCAGTGTGATGACATCATAGTCTTTTAGTATAAGTGGGAGATTGTTGGAATGTATACTGAAAGCCTAGCTCTTTTTGTATGAACATTTTTATTTTGAAATAAGAATCACATGATCATTGTTTGTACTTTATATATTTATTATATGTGTGCATATTGTCTAATATTTTACATTGTAGATAACATGGTGCTTGGTGTGGCACAGAAGATTGTTGGAGATCGGTACGCCAGCTAGAGGGGGTTGAATAGCCCTCGTTCGTTGGATGTCATATTTTCGTTCGTTCTCGTGTGCTCGTCTACAATTGTCGTTAATATACGCAGCGGAATAACAATAGAAATAACAATAATACTAACAACAATACAAGCACACCAAATACGCAAGCATATACGTGGTTCGGAACCGAATGGTTCCTACTCCACGGGCGAGCTCCTCGAGCTCTAGAGATGCACACGACAATACTCAAACTCCTTCTCGACTACACGTCGGAGGTGGAGAAACCTCTTACAAGCTATTACACTAAGTAATGAAATACAACAAGAAATACAAAGACAATACAAAAGAGAACTTTTACACCGATTGCTTTTGATCGCTTTCTTGTTGCTTGCTTTTGCTTGCTCTTGACGGTCTGGAATGCAACAACAATTCCTCTCCAAAGTCACCTCAAAAGCCTTGGCAAAATCCTCCAACTCGTGCTCCTTTTATAACCTGCATCAAGCTGTTTTCGCGCCTATCAGTCGACTGATCATGACCATCAGTCGACTGGTCTTGTAGTCGTTGCCTCACAACGGCCAGATCCACGTTGGCAAAGTTCCAACGGATCACACATCAGTCGACTGATGGCACCCATCAGTCGACTGATCATCCATCGATCGAGGTCTTTGGCGAAGCTCGACTCCGATTCGTGCCGTGCAGTGTCATCGATCATTGCCATCCACAGGCGGTCGGCCGATCCTCCTCCCAACGATCATTGCCCTCCGAACCCAGCGTAGCGTCGGGATCAACGAACTGGTTCCATAACGATGTTTGAGCCTCCGACACTCAGTCTTAGCCACTTGGCCAAGTCCACCTTATCCCTCATGGAGTTCCCCACCGAAGCTCTCTTCCCTCGGCCTACGTCCCTCGGATGCGCCAAGCGCACGACTTCGCAACGCCATCCTTCGCGTCTCATGCCCTAGAAGTATGCTTCCCTTTGGGGTCACTCCATTCGCTCCCCGTTCGGTGGTCGCAATGCCATCCTTCACCGACTCAAGGACTCGAGCCTAGTGAACTTGCCAAGTTCTCAAGACTTCCCAAATGCACCAAGCGCACGGCTTCGCAATGCATTTCTCACCAAGCACCAAGCGCACGGCCGCACAATGCTTTGGACTTTCCCATGCCAAGCCCCTTGGACTTCCCATATGCACCAAGCGCCGGACTTTCCCATGACAATCCAATGTCATGAGTTTTGTCTATCATCAAAATACTATCGAGTCTTTGCTTGAGTCAAACTCGAGTCAACTGGGGCGATTGCACCAACAATCTCTCCCCTTTTGATGATTGACAAAACTACCATCTCAAGTCTACCAATTCTCATATCCCAATGAGAATTCCAAACCTAATTGGTAACTTGGTAATATCTCCCCCTTTTTGACATTACATCAAAAAGGTCCTCCCCAAGGGTATGAATGTCTCATATCCCAATGAGATCTTATATCTCTCCCTTGGAGGAACACATGCCTACCATCTTTCTAGTGATCCCATATCACTTAAAGAGAGGCAACCCAATTTTCCTCCCATGAGGAAATACACATCCATCTTCCCATGATGGATACCTCCCCCTAGAGGCTTGCTCCCCCTTGACCATTGCACCAACAATGTCCTTGGAGAGTCCCTAAGCCAATAGGAACATTAACCAAATCAAAATTAAGGCAAAGTTCAACAATGAACTCTCTTCCACCTTAAAATTGATACTCACCCTCAACCCAACTCCTAATCCATATCCAATGGATTTCCACCCTCTTTAATGCCCTCCCAAGCATATCCTAGGGTTAGGAGTGGTTAGGGGACCAAAACATGGCTAAACATGGGCCTAACTATCAAGTTTACCCGAAATCAGCCTGTGCCAGTCGACTACCATCGGATACGATCATTGGACTTACCATCGATCATAATCCATAAGTAAATATACATAAGTTTAAAAATCGTGAAATTTCATATGCATATTACTTATCCTAAACACTATGGGTGAAAAATGTTGGAAATTTATTTTACACATTAAATTAGGAGATTGATACCACTTTCAAAATTTAAGAAAAGCTTCAATAAAGAGCCATCTTTGTATCATCCCATTCAATGGTGATAGCTATCAAAAGATAGGCTTCACCAAGGTTTTCCAAAATGTTTTCAAAATGTTTTTCAAACCTTTAATTTCTTTTTCCTAAACATCTCACCAATATCTAGATGTGTAAAACATATCCAAGTCAAGTTTTTAGTGAGATGTGGGTTTTGTTGTCTTTATGTTCTCATGCATATTTCTAAGGCAATATTATTTGATTCCTTTAAAATTATGCCATAGTCCTTAACTCCATTTTAATTCATGCATGATATGATTATGGCATAGATATGATATAGATAAAAACATATGCCAAAATCATGATGTCATGACATGTGAATGAAAATTAAGCATACATGACATACAAACATAAATCTAAACATGATCATGACATTTTTATAGATACGAATGAAAATGATGTCATGACATGGCAAGGCAAGCAAATCATGGCAACTAAGATATACTAAGGTATAGAATACCTAAGTGTTAAAATCAATTTGCCATTTCTAGTAATTAAATTCATTTTCCTTAATGCCATTCATTTTCTTAGTGTGTCAAAAACCCAAAATGGCACACCAATATCTCTAGGACCTAATTGTGCCAATTTAAATCATTTTAAACTTCTCAAGCATATTGGCACATCCTAATGTGTCAACTCTTCTATGGTTAGGTTAACTACCCATCCATTTAGGGTTGACACACCCTAACCCATTTAGCGTGAATCGATCACGCTTTTAGAAACCCAATACCTATTGGAGCTCCTTGGGTTAACAAGGTATTCCCTCGGGATAACTTCCCTAGATACCTTCCTAATGACCCTTTTAGGCTTTAAAGCCATAGTCTTTTGGGTCTTACTTGGGTCAACTCTAGAGGTGACTCCTCCATTGACCGTCTTAGTGGCTTTCTTGGTTTTCCTTAAGTCCTTGGCCACTAAACAAACACCATGGTTAGACTTAGGGATAACTTCCCTATTAGCCTTGGTTTTTCTAGACCTAGATGTTGTTCCATAATTAAATGGAACATTATGGTAGGACATAGGTTTGTGACCCAAACCCTTCTTGCCCTTAGATATTTCTTGTCTTCTAGGTCTTGACTTTTGAGAATTTGATATTGACCCTTTAACCCAATGCCATCCTTCACCGACTCAAGGACCCGAGCCTAGTGAACTTGCCAAGTTCTCAAGACTTCCCAAATGCACCAAGCGCACGGCTTCGCAATGCATTTCTCACCAAGCACCAAGCGCACGGCTTCGTAATGCTTTGGATTTCCTATGCCAAGCACCAAGCGCACGACTTCGAAATGCTTTGGACTTTCCCATGACAATCCCATGTCATGAGTTTTGTCTATCATCAAAATACTATCAGGGTACTGCTTGAGTCAAACTCGAGTCAACCTGGGACGATTGCACCAACAATCTCCCAACAAAGATCATGTTATCAGTCCCTTGTAGAATATAAGTAGAGGCTCACAACCAAGATGGTTTTGGACAAACCATTGGTATGGTTGTAGTGTAGCTTGGTATTGTTTTATCTTGAACATAAAGTTACACTAGTACACTTAGGTGTATTGAGCAGGACCGACATAGAGGTGATTCAATTTATTGCTGACTACATAATTGAATCAGACCTTGGATATTATGTTGTACATGCTCTTAATCCCGATATAATAACGGGCACTTGTACTTAGTATTTATTTCTTTGATTTACCATAGGGTGAGATTTAGATGGATTAAATCAATATGCTCGGTAAGTTGGGAAATGATATTATTTACATGGTGTGCCGTTGATTATAGGAGGAAACCGTGTCCTATATATTAGGTTGATGATGTCCCCTTGATTAGCTCATAAGGTTCATCATGTAAACCCAGCTGGTTGACTTAGTCAACATGATGATAAGGTTGAGTGGTACTACTCGAGGAAATAGATGTTAATTAATTGATGGTCAGTAAATCAATTAATTGACGGACATTCGATATCTTAAACACGGGGAGATGGATGTACAAATAATATATGGAGCCTATATTGATTTATGGGGGTTGGTGAGGTAGTTCAATGATGATCCTCTAGTGGAATGGAACATCATTGATGAATCAAGTTGGTGTGGTTCCGATCCATCGGGTGGCCAAGATCCAACTCCTCCTTATGGTCCCTATCGTAGCCTAACATAATCCTCATGAAATATAGATCCAAGAATGTAAAACAAAACTCTAGATCCGACGGTTGGGGTGAAACCCTAGAACCAACAATTGGGATTAAATCCCTAGATCTGACAGTTGGGATGAAACCCTAGATCCGACGGTTGGAATAAAACTCTAGATCCGACGGTTGGGATTAAATCCCTAGATCCGATTGTTGGGATTAAATCCCTAGATCCGACGGTTGGGATGAAACCCTAGATCTAACGGTTGGGGTGAAACCCTAGATCCGACGGTTGGGATGAAACCCTAGATCCGACGGTTGGGATAAAACCCTAGATCTGACGGTGGAGATTAAATCCCTAGATCCGACGGTGGAGATTAAAGGAGGCCTAAGCCTAACTCTATAAAAGGAAGGCTAAGGGTTGGGTGGCAAAAAAAAAAGAGAAAGGAGTTAGGGTTTAAGGTTGGGCTGCTATGGTTTGGAAGCTAAGGCTTGGGCGGCAATTTTGTCACAAGGAGCCGGCGCCCATCTTCTTCCAACAAGTCTTGGCCGACGCCCATCCTCATTGTTCCCTCTCTTATTCCTTGGCCGGCGGCAACCTCTCTTCAAGGTTGGCCGGCGTTCACTCCTCTTTTGCTCCAAGGTGGCCGGCGGTTCTCCATACATTGGTGGTTGGCGCTTCATCCATTCATTCCTTGGTCGGCGGTTACATCGAGCTCCTTGTCTTGGTGGCTGGTTCTAGAAAGGAGAAGTTTTGTTTGGTTCTTCTCTTTGTTCACAGCGAACAAGGAAGGGAATAACGCGATCTGGAAGGCTTCTACTCGTGAAGGATCTTCGCCCACACGTCGTCCACGAGGAGGATAGGACATACGGTAGAAGATCGTGAGGTATAAAAGTTTTACAACTTTATTTTTTGATCTAAGCATGTTCTTTTATGTGTTGATTATACAAGTGTGCAATTGTATACATTTTGTATAATCATGGACCCCGAAGACAAACACAAAAACTGGCGATCCTTCCGTCGTCTCTTCCGTGGCTAACAATCTAGAAGAGTTGGGTTGCTTGAACAACTAGTTTGTTCAAGCGATCACTCAAGTTGTTAGCACGACGACGAAATGGTTGTGCTAAGGAAACTCATCCCATCCGGATTAGTTCTTTCATTAGTGAAAATTTTAATCTGGGGACATGGGAGCCAATGAGCCTCCGAAGCAACTCCCTACATGAGGAGGCTCAAGAGACTCCAATAGACATTGATGAGATTTCCGGTGAAGCACCACAACCGATAACTCATAGTGATGAGCCATCAGTTGGACCTATTGTGACACCACATCTTCATAGATCTAGTAGAACACGCAACATTCCTGAGAGATATGGATTTCCCATAATTGAATCGAATGACATGTTACTCATTGATAATGAGGAGCCTACCAGTTATGAAGAAGTTCTGAAAAGTTTAGAAAGGGATAAATGGCTTAACGCCACGAAGTTGAAAATGGATTTCATGTATGAAAATCAAGTTTGGAACTTGGTTGACCCACCTGAAGCCATAAAACCTATAGGGTGCAAGTGGGTTTTCAAGAAGAAAATCGACATGGATGGTAATGTGATTACCTATAAGGCTAAATTGGTGGCAAAAGGGTATCGTCAAAAGTAAGGTGTTGATTATGACGAGACCTATTCACCCGTTGCTATGCTTAAATCCATTCGGATGCTCCTAGCCATAGTGGTTCATTATGATTATGAGATATGGCAGATGGATGTGAAAACAACTTTCCTTAATGGAAACGTACTCGAGGATGTGTATATGATACAACTTGAGAGTTTCACATCGATTGATAAAATCAAGGTATGCAAACTATGACAGTCTATATATGGATTGAAGTAAGCATCCAAGAGCTGGAATATCCGTTTTGATGAGACAATAAAAAATTTTGATTTCTCAGAAAATTTGGACGAACCTTGTGTGTACAAGAAGGTTAGTGGGAGTGCAGTCGTGTTCCTAGTATTGTATATCGATGATATATTACTTATAGGAAACGATGTTTCTATCTTATAGTCAGTTAAAATTTGGTTGTCAAAGACATTCTCCATAAAAGACCTGGGAGAAGCAACCTACATCCTCGGGATTAAGATCTATAGGGATAGATTGAATCGGTTGCTTGGTCTTTCATAGTCCACATATATAGACCGAATGCTAAAGAGGTTTAGCATGTCGGAATCCAAGAAAGGTTTCCTACCCATCAGGCATTGGATACACCTTTCGAAGTCTATGTATCCGCGCACAAAAGACGAGAGGATTTGCATGAATAAGATTCCCTATGCATCCGCAATAGGATCTATCATGTATGCTATGTTATGTACGAGGCCCGATGTATTGTATTCTCTGAGTGTCACAAGAAGATACCAGTCTGATCCAGGAATGGATCATTGGGCTACTGTTAAGATGATCCTCATGTACTTGAGAAGAACTATGGATGTGTTCCTAATATATGGAGAAGGGGACATGGTGATATGCGAGTATACGGATGCCAGCTTCCAGACAGATAAGGATGATTCCAGGTCTCAGTCTGGGTACGTGTTTACCATGAATGGAGGTGCAATAAGCTGGAAAAGTTCCAAGCAAGACACTATAGCGAATTCTGCCACTGAGGCAGAATACATTGCAGCTTTGGAAGCAGCAAAGGAAGCGGTTTGGATCAAGAAGTTCATCTCAAAACTTGATGTGGTCTCATCGACAATCCAAACATGTTCTTCGCCGCTATCATCTGATCAGAGAGATTATCAGTAAGAAGGAAATACAAATCGAGAAGATTCTCACTAAAAAGAACACAGCGGATCCTTTAACTAAGGCCTTACCTCAAAGTAAGTTTGAGGGCCATGTTAGGGCTTATGGTATTGGATACCGTGGCGATTAGTATTAGACCAAGTGGGAGTTTGTTAGTTATATATGAAAGGTGTCCAAAGGCAATCGCCTTATGATTAAACCATTTATATGATAAATGAAGATTCACTATTTGAGTATACATGTTTTCATGTATTTGATTAGATCTTAAACTCATTTACTGAATGTTCACAATACGATTCACAATATGAGAGAATTTGTGATTGGATCACAACTAGTGAGTATCTCTACATGTGTAATTGTGATGTATTGAAATTATCCCTAGTCGATGAATTGATGGATTTGGACACTATAAATTCTGTCGAGACTTGCACGAGGTATACTCTTTGGTGTATCCAAGAAGTTGATTCTCACTGGCCGGAGACATTGTGATGTTCGGAGTTAATCGTGGATGCTAGTTATGGTAATTAGTTCATTGGAGTGACCAACTGTAAGACTTCATATGGTTCTCTTCATATATGGATATGTCAATGAAGTTCTTACTGCAGCTTAAGTGCGATGTTCCTTTGACTTGCGGTATTCAAGTCATCTTGGTAATGAAGACTTATGCTTTGACATCTTAAGCAAGCATATCTGAGGAGATGTGGACCTAGGATGATTGGATATAAGTCGAAGTGGTCGAAGGTGTTTGAATAGCCTATAAAGGATTCACCACTCTTTGCGAGGAGATGTATACTCATGGCCTCTCATCGGATTGTTACTAAAGTCTTTGGCCAAAACATTACATGTTTAGAGTAAGGTACTCTTGGATACATGTGCAGTAACTAGAATCCGTAGGATGAGGAAATGATTCTTGGGCTAGGTGTGACGTAATTAGCCTAGTGGGGATCGACACTATAGACCATGTCATGAACTAAGTGGGTATAAGATGAGTGAAGGGAACGGGGCACGATTCATTGTAGCTGCTGAAGGGTTTCAGAAATGGTTCTGGGATCAACCGTTGATTTTTTGATTAATTGGGGATCATGATGTACTACTAGGTGCCACTCATGATCATTCTATAATTAATGGTTAATTATAGACGACCAACATAAATCTGGAACCTATTTGGTCACACAGACAATGAGCATAATCCAAAGGATTTAAAACGAGCTTGAGAATGAGATTCTCAGATCGAGAGAAACTAGGTTTGGTTGGTGGACCAAACAAGGAGCGAGCATAAAATTGTTTCAGTCGCAACGGAAGCATGGATGGGCCGAGTCTTATGAAGACATGATTGATGAACCAAATTGGTTTGATTCTAATCCAATGGTGGAAAATAAACCAAAGTGGTTTGGTTTGTTTTAAACGAATGAACCAAAGTTGGTTCGGTTCATTTTAACTTAAAATAGACCAACTCGGTTCGGTTTATTTTAACTTAAGTTATTGGAGTGGGTTAATGGTTTTTGGTTAGGAACCAATAACTCTAAGGAGAAGATTTCTTAATGGTTAAGAAACACGCGCTCTATAAAAGCGCGGCTAGAGGTTTGGGGAGCCCCAAGTTTATTTTTAGAAACTTCTCTTCTTCTCCTCTCCCTCTCTTCTCCTTGCCGCCGCCCAAGAGGATCCATGCCCAGCTCTTGAGCCGCCACCCCATTATGCCACCGACATTCAGCTGCTGCCGGCCACCCCTCCGGCGACCCTCCAACGATCCACCTTGGCTCCGGTGACCAAGGATTAGCCGACCACCTCCTTTAGCCGGCGCCAAGTCCTCCACCAAGCTGTCCAGTTTTTGGACAGCTTGTTTCCTTCTTGTCAGAGCGTTGTTTGGACGACATTTGGAGCTCCGATAGTGACTTCCTTTCCAGGGATTGGATCTCCGGTAATCCTCATAGGTGGAGGACCAAGGATTTGTCAATCGGTTAACGAATACCTCTCCGGAGAAGCGAGTTTTTTGGGACTCATTTTTGCATCCAAATTTTGATTCGGATTGTGATCTCCTCTCGATCACATCATCTTCGACACGAGGCTAGTGACTCCTATGAAAACAAGGCTCGTAGCTTGGTGAAGCTATCCCGACGGTACTCGGCGTGGATACGGATAGAGACAACTCTAGCGTGAGTTGCTCCGATTGATGTCATTTCCGCTGCACGTGATATGTCTGGTATAACTAGCGTAATTTCCTTTTATTGCAAAATTTGGAACTGCGATTATGTCTACACATATTGTATCTTGCATGCGTGTGGTGTGTGTGTTGTAATAAATTAAATTTATTACTTTTAATTCTTCCACTGTGCACATGTTTACGAAACATGTTCGAACACACACTCGCCGCGGTGCCAGGGAAACCCAATAGACCATTGAACCGATACGGTCTATCCACATAGTGGACTCGATCCTTGGGAATCCAATACTTGGTTGTATCTAATCATGAATTCAACAATATTTTAGAGACCCATGCTTGGACTCTTTGATTACTATGATTGACAATTGACATATAAGACTTGTTCGTAGTATTTGTCCTAAACCCGAGTCAGGTTTTGTTGTACACGACTCTTTGAGTTCCAAGGAGTCGGTTAAGACTCTTGGATCCCAATGCGAACCTTTCCAACCTAGCCTTGAGCTCTTGAACTTTCCCTTTCAAGAGAGAATTCTCTTCCTCAAGTTGTTTGACTTGAGTTGAGTTTCCCTCTTGAACTTGACTCGTTGAAGAGGTTAGGGTGGCCTCATGCTTGAGGAGTTTAACCTCCTTAAGCAAGGACTCGACCCTAGACTCGAACTTAGCTAACTTCTTATCTAATAATTTAATTGCATGATATAGATTACCAATTAAAGAATGACTTACCTTTATCTTCTCCTTTGAGTCGGCTTTGAGTCTTGACTCGAAATCATCCTCGGAGTTGGAGTCGAAGTTGGATTCGTATTCGTCATTAGCTTCGAACTCAGACTCGGATTCTACCGATCTTGCCATGAATGCTAAGTTGTCACCTTGGTTTTCTTCTTCTTCATCCCAAGTCACTTGAAATGCCTTATTCGGTTGCTTTTGTCTTGGCTTCATTTTTGGGCAGTCTGACCTAAAGTGCCCCTTCTTGTTGCACTCATAGCATGTGTAGTTCTGTGGGGGTTTCTTGTTCTTCGATTGCTTCCTTCCTTTTTTAATCATTCTTCGAACTAGGTTGACTAGTTCAACCTCCATTTCTTCCTCCGATTCACCCTCGGATTCGGACTCTTTTTCTTCAGGAGGTGGCTTGCTCTTCCCCTTTCTTCTCTGACCTGCAATCAAACCAACACCTCTCTCGACCCGAGACGAGTTAGTTTGTTCATGCACTTCGAATTATGGAAAAAGCTCGTCTAGCCTAATCTTAGATAGATCTCTAATCACTTTGTAGGCATCAACCATGGATGCCCACAAAGTAGTCCTAGGAAAAGTGTTCAAGGCATACCTTATTACATCCTGATTCTCAACCTTCTGCCCGATTGAGTGAAGACTATTCATGATATCCTGGATCCTTGCATGAAGTTGAGTCATCATCTCGTGGTCCTGCATTTTTAAATTAAATAACTTATTTAATAAATGATCATGTTTACAAACCATCCTGTCAGTCGTTCCTTCGTGCAGCTCGATGAGCTTGTTCCATAGATCCTTCGCGCTGATGGACGGGCCGACACAGTTGAGTTCTTCTTTAGAGAGCCTACATTGAAGGATCTGTGTCGCTTTCGCATCGACCTCAACTTGTCACTTTATGGCATTCGTCCACTTGTTGCAGTCCAGGAACTCACTATTGATGCAGTGAGCATCACTCCTTGGTTTTGATATATGAACCATAGTTAAAGTTGGGAATTACTTATGTTCTAAAATCAGTGTTAAGTGTGCAGACTTAACAGGAAGTCCTAGTAGGTCGTGTTGATCGGATACTAGGTAGTTGACTTGACAGATCAGGAAGACTAGATACCAAACATGAAGTCCAGATGGGTCGCGTAGACCAGAAATTTGGCATGAAGACTAGTTGGGTTAGGAGACCGAACAATCAGTAAAAAATCCAGCTGGGTCAAGCAGACTGGACAGCTGGTGGAAGTCTGGTGGGTGAGATCGGATGTCAAGAGTGGTAAGTCCAGTAGGCAGCCGACATGTAAGCCTTGAGTGAAGAGGTGAGGCTGAGTCCTCTGTAGGGGAACAAAGTTAGGCGTCGATCCGATGGAAAGTCTGCGTGAGACTTAGTAGTCAAGATCGAGCAGTATTACTACTGCTATCATATTTGATATTATCTATTTGTGCTAATCTCGTTTTGAAGGGATCAGTCGATGGAATATACTCCAATCGACCGAAGTTTAGTCGACTCTGTTTGGTTCAGTCGACTGGATACACACTTGGCAGGATTAGCTGGTGATCAGTCAGAGATCTGACACTGTAGTTGGAAAGTGTTTCAGTTGACTGAGGAGTTTCAGTCGACTGAAGTGGGAAACTTCTCGATGTGGAGCTGGGTGACCTGGTGTCGACTGGAGAGGATTCAGTCAATTGGAAGATCAAAAGTTTCATATCGACGGGCTGATGTGGAGTCGACTGAAAAAGGTTTATAAAACAAGTGCTCGACTAGATCCGAGCAGAACACTACTACTACTACGAAGTGCTGTCAAAATTTACTCTCATTCACAAGAGCTCTACTTCCTCACGAAGGCGCATTTCCGACACGCCGTGCATACTTCAAACTCCTCAAAGTGTCGGTATAATTTAGTTTGTATTCTTTCTATTTATATTCGCTTGTTGTACTTAATTTCAAGAGAAGGTAGAGTGTTACCTTTCTCTCATTTCTATAAAAAAAATGAATCCCTCTGAAGTTGAGAGTTGTCGAATCGGATGGTACTATAGTGATTGTCCGTTGAGGTAGCTCTAGGAAGAGCTACGGGTCTTGGAGTAGCAACCTAGTTAGGATTGTGAACCAAGTAAATTGATTGTGTCTAAACTGCATTTAATTTCCGCTGCGTACTCATATTTGAAAATATAAAATAAGTTTTAAAATTAAAGAAAATTATAAACTTCGAGAGTCACCCCCCCTCTCTCGGATTATTACGATCCTACACTCACCATCTTAGTTAGTAGGTAGCGTGAAACCAGTCTAAATGACTATCCACATCTCTAAGTCTTAAGGTAGCACTCCATCCGACCCTTCCAGTAACGAAAGTCATCTCCATTGTAAAATGGAGGTCGAGCGGTGCTAAACCCCTCGAGATGAGCCATTTAATAATCTTGCACACAAAAAAGTAAAAGACATGAAAAATTGCCAAGACTTCATCTTGGATTAGTAGTGCGGGATAAAGAGAAAAACTCGAATTAAACTTCAAAAAAAATAATACGAAAAGATTAAAACAAAACTTTGCTAGATCGATGGTTGCACCAAATCTGAGCGCCCCCGCTCTAATACCAATTGTTGGATTGGAGAGAATCGCTAGAGGGAGGGTGAATGCAATCAGAAATCTTTTCGTTTCGTCATATGAAAGCACGAGTATTACAGCGGAAAGTAAACGACAATAAATGAAAATGAGCACAATTTATTTTTACTTGGTTCACAACCAAAAGGTTGCTACTCCAAGGCGTCGCGATCCTAGACCGCGTCCAAAGGGGCAATCCACTAAAAGTCCCCTCCTCGTTGGAGGTAGGAGACGACGATTACAAGAAAGAAGATAAAGGAAGAGGCAGCAAGCCTACCTCTCCTCTTTACAATAAAAAGCTCAAATAGTAGAAAGCTCGAATACAAAGAATTAGAAAGCTCGAAGTAAAGTAAGACAACTATAAAGAAACTATCGATGAAATAGTCTTGGAATCTCGGTGTGTCGTCGGTGTTACGACAACGTAGAGTTGTCGTTGAAGAAGCGGCATTGTGGGAGCACTTTGAGAGCAAGAAATGATGATCCAAAAGGGTAAAAATCCCCTTCTTTTATAGCCCTCCAAACCCTAGGCCGTTGAGATTCAGATTTGGGTCAAAGCTCCTCATCCCCACAATTTTGGTGGAGCTTATCTTGACTTTCTTCGAGCTGACCAGTTTGAATGGCAGTCAACTGATTATCCTCAGTAGTCAACTAATGCTAGGATCAGTCGACTGGAAATAGCTGTTAGTTGACTATTGGACTGGTCACTCTTCTGCAGCAAAAAGTTAGCACATAACTAACAAGTAATGGACAATACGACGGCTACTTATCGTCCGATCTCGACCTAGACCTTCCCCTAGAAGTCTTAGTCAGTTCACCACCTAAGTTCATCCCCGTACATAGGATACGACCTCACAATTACTCTTCACTCGGTGCTTACCTTTGACTTGTCACTTAGCTTTCGGTCTCCACCGAGATTCCTTGACTCCATGAGGTTCTCCTGGTGTCGCCCGACCACCACGGGTTCTCGTCCAGAGATTCTCCGGGTGTCACTCGACCTTGGGCTTAGCTTAAACACTTCCTGTACACTTAACACAACTCATGAGATAATAATAAGAGCTTAACTTTGAACCTTTGCCATAATCAAAACCCAAGTTCGATTATCTGGTGCCCCTGCACCAATAAAATTGTTAGAAATAAGACTAGGTTAGTAGCAAAGGGATTTAATAAAATAGAAGAATTATATTATGATGAAACCTATGCACCAGTAGCTATATTTGAATCCATTATAATGCTATTAGCTTATGTTCACACAAAGGATTTAAATTATATCAAATGGATATCAAGTCAGCATTCCTAAATGGTTTCATTAAAGAAGAAATATATGTAAATCAACCACTAGGATTTGAAGATCTAGAAGAACCTAGTTATGTATGTAAACTTAGGAAAGCATTATAAGGACTAAAACAAACACTTAGTATCACGCCCCGAGAGTATGTTTGTCCGTCAATCGGACGGTACCCTCTTGTGACAATATAAGATACAATACCATACAAGGCCCAAATAGCTGCTACTACACACAAGCCAAAAATCACAATGAAATACACTGACATAAAATAAAGATACTAAGGCTCAAATATGCGTACCGGTACGACTTTGACACAACAAGAAAACATAATCAAATTCAACATCCAAACCAAATCCAATAAAGGTCAAATACATAACAATACAACCATATAATAAAATGCAGAACCAATATAGAAAAATAAAATTGAAAACATACAATCCATCGGAGATTCAAACCCAAAATACACCATGTGAGATGGAATCGGTAGACAGGACCTCCAAGCACCTTGACATCCTCTACCTGCTACCTAGGCGATAGGAAAACCCAAGTTATATGGTGGTCAGTATAAAACTCAGTGGTATATGAAAGATAGTGAATGAACTAAATAATCATATGGAGATCAACAAGTATACAGTCTTAAAGGTAATATCAAATAACCATCAGTATGAAAATAATAAATGCATACACCAACCTGATCCACCAGATGTAACATAATGTACTGACTTATATGAAAATCTACAATGACACAACTCATTGATGCACGCGAGCATGACTCTCAAATCTTCGACGGGAATCGTCAGGGACTTGTAGCGCGCGCTCACACTCAATGCCCGCAAGTGCACGGGTGTCGTTAAGTAATAAAAGATTATTGATCCCACAGAGACTGAGATTCGAATACCGTCTATCCAGTAGATGTTGTTTGGAATAAATCTCCTAAGAGTATCGGTTCCGAGGTTGACGGTAGTCCTAACTCTAGTACGATGTCACTCGGAGGAAGGGAAGGTTGGTTCGAAGTTCTCAAAAAGGATTCTAGGACTTTAGTTTCACTTGTGTGTCGTGGAACATGCTATCCATTAGGTGCGTTGAGATCTCTAATTATGATCTTAAGGGAGGATCAATATGTAATTGCCCGATGAACTTTTGCTTCTACCGGGAGCTACCTATTCTTAACCAAGTTTACCTTTCGAATCATCAGAGCTTAGGGGGTTGATACCGTTGGGAGCCCTCTGTCACTAAGATCCCTCAACCCTTTTAGAGTTAATTTCTTCTACTTTGGCCCTTCTGCTAAGATAGGTAATTGGGTACCTAGACGTCCTAACAATCCCTATGTAGAGGTGGATCTTATTTCATATTCTGTCCTATCATATTCTATCTTCTATGACTATGGGAGGTAGGATGACCGCAAGGCTCATCCTTGATTCTCCTAGGTTTTTTATACGAAGGTTGTCACCCTTTGTATCGGCTATGCACGATAGAATTAGAATCAAAACACAATCTTCATAAATCTCAACACACAAAATTGCAAATAGAATCAAAGGAGATAAATGACTACTTGCACTAACATGTCCACAAACACAGTTACTCCCTAATCCTAGAATCGAAGTATCTACTCCATAAACAAGGAAGAATAAACACAAGACAACTTAGAAAACATCATTACACTAAAAATAGAATAAGAGGATAAAGAAGATACTCTCTATCCTAACCAATATGCGTATCTTGGTTATTCTCCACAATGTCGGAGCATCGGGATGGATCTCCTAGCCGCTTCCTTCTTCCCCGTTACGAGTCTCCGGTGCTTTTTAGGGCACTATTTGTCGTTCTAGCCATCAGGGCCTCCTCTAGGGTTTGGGAGCCCTAGTGCGGCTCCCCTCGTCCCCCTAGCTTCTTAGACAAGTTTCCTATTTATAGAGGTGGCTTCGACTTTCCATAAATGCTTGGAAAAACTCTATTTCATCAAATTTGCTGCGCCGCCACACGACCGTGTGAATTTCACATGGCCGAGCCTTGTGCAAGGCTAGAAACGACTGAAATCTAGGCTGAAAATTGAGTTGGAATCTTAACACGGTTGTGTGGATTTCACACGGTCGCTCATGTGGATTTCACACGGTCGTCCGTGTGGATTTCTGGAGCCTTTGTTTTGATCCGTTTCACTTCGGAAACATGCCCATGTCTTGGGACATGGCCAGTGCGTGTTCCCTAAGATATGTGCTCCACAAATTGCTCCATTTTTGCTCCAAAAATGTCATCCTACACATAAATTAACAAAAGTAGATCTCCAAACTAGAAAATAGGAAATGAATGCAAAACAAAGTAGAATATACATGAAACAAGGATAAAATGTAACGAGATGTGTGCAAAAACTACTCCTAAAACCCTATATGTTTTGCTCACATCACTCATAACAACCTAAGAAGATATACAACACCGTAACACATACAAATAACATGCATGAACAATATCATACCTATGTCCAACTCATAATCATATAAATAACGTATAATCAAATGTAGAAACTAACCTGGTCCAACTCATACCCAAATACTCCACATACAACAGTATAGAACATGCAAATGGCATGCATCATGATGTACAAATATATGCAGCAATCATAACTCAACCAAATGCAACATCTCACAAGCACATGAAATTTGTATCACACACATATATGCCACCACATATGACAATGCATATGCAATATGTATCACACACATATATGAGCCACCAGACATGGTGATGCATATGCATGGTCATGCCTGCACACCCGCTCGCTATCACGACTCCGTGTGATCTAGGTGGCACGACATGACAACTATCTCAACTCCAGCTACCACTACTCTCGAGTGGCTGAATGGGCAGTATGAGTAAGTAGCTAGCTACAAGCTACACAATGGGGGTCTCTATTGCTAGCCACTCCAACTACCACTACCCATGAGTGGTCGAGTCCCACACGATAAGAAAAGTTGCACGCAACTCCAACAACCACTATCACACAGTGGACGAGTTTAGCACAATAGATAAGTTGCACTCAACTCTAGCTACCACTACCCCGAATGGTCGAGGAGGCAGTAATGACTGATGTCTCTCTCAACCACAAGGGAGACCAAGTCAACAACATGCATGTAATGTGATGATGCATAACTCCAAACACATAAACCCACAGCACACTCTCTATCTCACAAAGGGCCATATACAATAGACAGACAACTATGCTAGGACCTCCAATCCAAAAATAGAACTCTACCGACAACCCACTCAACCATACATAGAAGAGATGACCAACAAAAGACACACAATGCAAGGAAATATGATAAGACAACCAAGTCTACATTTAGAACCATCACCTACCCCCAGTGATATAACATGATTACCCAATCCAAGACTACAACTGTACTCAGTAACATGTACTTATGCAACATCTATATATATCAACCAAACATAATATATATAATCAACAATAGTGATGAAACGAGACTGTATAGATAACGAATGGAGTATCTCAAAGTTCAACAGCTAAGTATCAAGCACAAGAATAATAAGAGTGGAGTCAAGGTAACGATACTATCATCATAAAAAAGCTCATGCACTAAGATCATCGATCTACTGAAACAAAGGAGAAATTACCCACCTGACATGATAACTCGTGCTAGCTGTCTGCATATAAGAAATTGCTTTGAATCATAAACCTGCAACCATAGAACATAACATAGAACTAAGCTCTAAAATAATCCCAATAATAGAACCAACCCAATTTCTTAACCCTATTGAATCCTATAGGATATTGCCATCTCTAAAATACCCAAACATTGTATATAAATCAACAAATGGAACCAATAGTAAACTAGTTATAAATCTAGCATCACATCCATAACACCTAGATTTCATTTGCCTCACTATCTTCCATTTAACCATTAATTCTTGAATCAATATCAGATTAACTGACAACAAATCATATACAACAATATCACGTTCCAATCTAAACTTACCTCACACGGAATCAATCAACCACAGTCAACTTTTTGATACAACAGAATTCTGACCTGCTCAAATTGATGGACTGTGGATAAACCAAATGTCAACTCCAATGTATCCTAAACACCTACAATTCAATATCCACTCTTACATCCAATCTACAATTTTCACAATACCTTAATCTAAAGAAACCAAACAATAATAGGGGTTTTACCACAAATCAATGGTGAAGACAGTAAGAAATTCCATAGGAGATTCACTGATCCAACCTAAGAAATTCAAATCTGAAATGATCATATTCATTGGTCGAAACCATTACTCCGGTTGCCCTTTTCCACCTAGCAATCACAACATCACAGCTAACATCAAACTCTCGATCAACTTCTCTAATCTATACTTTGTTGGTGCAATCGGCCCAGGTCACGATTGACCAGACTCGAGTTTAACTTGAGTGATGTTTTGATGTTTGACAAAGTAAGTTGACATTGATGTTTGACATTAATGTCTGTTGATGTTTTGGGGAGATTGTTTATACAATCAACCCGGGTTATGTTTAACTGGACTCGAGTTTGACTCGAGGGAGACTTTGATGGTTGACTAGGGTTGACCATGTGATTATGGAAAGTCGAAGTCATGGGTACTTGGCATGGAAAGTCCAAGTGGGACACTTGGCATTTGGGAAAGTCCAAGCATGGGTCTTGGCATGGAAAGTCCAAGCTTGAGTCTTGGCATTTGAGAAGTCCAAGGGGTTTGATATTGGCGGCGTAAAGTCCAAGCGGGAGTCTTGGCAGCATAAGTCCAATAGTTGGCGGCATAAAGTCCAAGCGGAGTCTTGGCGGCGTAAGTCCAATGTGCCTTGGTGGCGTAGACACCGTTAGCATGACATAGCCGATGGAAGCACTGGAAGGCTAGCGCGATGGATGAACAAGTCATGGATGACTTGGAGGGATCCGAGAGGCGTAAGGCTGATGGAGGTGGCTAGAAGGCTTAGGTATAGGCTAAGGGTGGTCTAGCAAGTATGAGGGCACCATACTTGGGCTAAAACCTCATGTTTGAGGTGTGCCAGTCGACTGGTGCCATGTGGCAGTCGACTAGCGTAGTCAACTAGGGTTTGACTATGAGAATTGCCTTAGCAGTTGACTGCCATAGATGGGCAGTTGACTGATTGGACGAGCAGTCGACTGATCTTGTGATCAGTCGACTGATGCTTGGATTTTAGGGCACAAAATGGAGTCTCACTCGACCGCTGGGATGAGCAGTCGAGTGATGACTTGAATAGTCGACTGATGCTCATGATCAGTCGGCTGATGTCCTAGCCATTGGGTTTTTCTAGCGTAGATTACACCATTGTCTCACAACAACAGTGTGATCAGTCGACTGATGGTCCCGAGCAGTCGACTGATCGACATTTTTCAGCACAGGTTGAAGCTATAAAAGGAGTTTGTGATGGAGAAAAATGGATCTAGTTTTTGAGAGCTTTAGGGGCGATTTGTTGCTGCAAATCAAGTCTCCAAGTGCTAATCAAACAACCAAGCATTCAAGCAATCAAAAGCAAGTGTTGTAAAGTTTTTATTTACTTGTCTTTCACATTAATTGTTGTAATTGCTTATTTTTGTTTCTTACTGTTGTAAGATTGCTTGTAAGGAGTTTCTCCGCCTCCGACTTGTGTTGAGAAGGAGTGTTTATCATAGTGGTGTGTGATTGGCATCGCTAGGGTTCGTACGAACCCAATCCGTGGAGTAGGAACCGTTCGGTTCTGAACCACGTTAAATATTTGTGTTTGCATGTTGTATATTTCGTTATCATTATTATTTTTTTATTTCCACTGCACTAACGAAATTGTAGAGACAAACGCAACGAATTCCATTATCGAACGAGCGCGACGCTATTCACCTCTAGCGGCCTCAAATATCCTACAATTAGTATCAGAGCATAGGGGCTCTTCTACGGATTAACCGCCGGGAGCTAAAGAAGTTAGAGGGAAGATGGAATTCCAAGACAAGCTTGGATGGGACATCAACACTCCACTGCCATATGATCGAGAAGACTTTTCGGCATGGAGAACAAGAATGGAGACATTCTTGATGATGGATATAGAGGATTGGTTCATCCTCATAGAAGGTTTTGAACCTCCTCGGGATAGGAAGGGACAAGTCCTCAAGTTGAAGAAATGGACCCAAGAGCAACGGCAAAAATTCAAAACCGAAGCCAAGGTAACAAAACTTTTAGAAGATTTGATACCTAATGATGTTTTGTCTAGGCTAGGTGAATATCTTGATGCCAAGGAGCTATGGGACAAATTAGCCAAGTTCAATGAGAATCCCCACTTGGCACAAGTAGAAGAAGATAAGGAAGAGGATGAAGAGAGTTCATCATCCTCACGAGCAAGTGAGGAATCGGAAGTTGAAGAGGAGTCAACTTCCGGATCGGTGGAAGAGGAGGTGGAAGAAGTAGAAGACACCTCTACCTCTAGAATTGAGGGGGAGGAAAGAATTTCCACTTCGGAGCAACAAGAGAAAGCCTCGACATCCAGTCAAGATGAAGAAGCTCCAATTCTGGCACCTACCACTACCATAGGTAACTCAAGCATGTCAATTGTAAATAAAAATCATACAATATGCTTTGAGTGTAGGGAATCCGGACACTACAAGAGTAAGTGTCCAAAAAGGGTTAAGAAAGTTCCTCCGACACCAAAAGTCAATGAAAAAGTCAAGGATGCCGGTGTCCCCACCAAGAAGAGCAAGGAGCACGTGGTGTACTTCAAATGCCGACAACTGGGACACTATAGGAGCTAATGTCCTAGAAGAAAGGAGGGAGCTTCACAAGTAGGGGGAGTCTCTAAGACTAACCCTAAGGTATATTTTCATAATGCTCATCCTTTAAATTCTAAGCAAAAGCATGCTAAAATTAATTCAAATAATTTTGCTATTACTCATGAATCAAAGCATACTAGAAATAATAATTATGGTTGTCTAGAAGCTAAACATGTTGGTTTTAGGACTAAGGAGAAATCTAGAAATGATAACTCTAGGTCTATTTCAAAGAAGGAGAAATTTGGGACTAATGTCCCTAGAAATGTCCTTCCTAAGAAAATAATTAAGAAAATCGAAAACCATTTAGGCATCAATCCCAATAAGGGTAGACATATGTCTAAAGTGAATGGTAATATCCAAAAACCTAATCAAAAATCATTTGGGCAATTAGAGTTAGAAAATCAAGCCTTATGGTCAAGGCTTGAGAAATTGGAAAAGACTCTTGCAAATATGCAAAATCAATTTAAAGGGTCAAAGTGTCAAACTCTAGGATTTAGAAGTCAACAAAAAGTGTGTAAGAGGCAAGAATCATCTAGGAGACAAGGGTTGGGTCACAAACCTATGTCTAAGAAAGTAATGCCTACTTATCACAATGTTCCATTTGATTATGAAACTAAACCTAGATCTAAGAAAACCAAGGTCTCTAGGGAAATTATTCCTACGACCAACCATAGTGTGTGCTTAGTGGCTAGGGGTTCTATGAAACCTAAGGAAGTCATTAAGAAGGTTATTAGGGAGGCAATCCCAAAGACTAACCATGGCAAGACCATAATGACCAAGGCTAATAAGCCTAGAAGGGTCATTAGGAAGGTATCTAGGGAGGTTATCCCTAAGGAATACCTAATTAATCCAATGAGCTCAAATAGATTTTGGGTTCCAAAGAGCGTGATTGATTCACGTTAAATGGGTTAGGATGTGCCAACTTTGATTGGATGGGTAGTTAATGTAGGGATTTCTTTATGCCAAATAGTATATACGCAACGGAAAAATTAGGATCCCTTCCTAGTGATCCTTGCGAAAGAAAACCTCGTACAAAATAAATTTCTCTAAAACCAAACCTATCTTATAGGAGAGGATTACCTTTGTTGCGTGCCCCTGTTAATCCCGCTTTTCCTTTTGGTTTGTTGGATCTTTAGCACGTTCAAATGTCCGTGCCTCTATACGTATCCACACGAGCAAGCTCTTGTCTCACAAAAGAAAAACTAGAAGGGCTCTCCTTTACTTCTTGCTAGAGAAGTCCCTAAAGGAGAGGAAGCTAGGGAAAAAGAGAAGGGAAGAAGAAGACTACTCTTCTTGCTAGCCTACACTCACAAAACCACACAACCAAAGCTTCCACCAAGCTCTCAAGCTCTCACACAACCACAATCCCCCTTTGGCCGGCCACTCCATGGAGTCTTTTATAGGGTTGGAAAAACCCTTTCACCTCCTACCATTCAATGCAATCCATTGCATTGAGACACCTTGTTTGGCCGGCCACTTTAAGGAGACAAAAACCACTTTGTCTCCTTCCACCTTATCTAGCTTAGGTGGCATGATTATGTGGCATGCTTGTGTGGCATTCATGCATGTTGAATTAATCTTATTAATTCAATAAGCCCACCTTATCTAGCTTAGGTGGCATGCTTATGTGGCATGCTTGTGTGGCATTCATGCATGTTGAATTAATCTTATTAATTCAATAAGCTTATGTTATCATATTGAATTAATCTCATTAAATCAATAAGGTAACATATTGAATTAATCTCATTAAATCAATAAGCTAAAATTCTCATTAAGCTTAAAGTCCAAAAACCATTTTGTACTTAAGCTTATTCCCAAATTATTCTAGTCAAACTAGAATGCACTAATTCTTCTAATCATCATGCTCTTTGTGTGTGACCCTATAGGCTCTCATAATGTTGGCAGTGGATCTAAACTCTTTTAGATACACAAGCAATGAGCGGCATCTAGCAATACATCATTGCTACCCAAGTTACGAAATAAGTCAAGATCCGACTAACCTTTCCGTGACTACTATAATGTATGACCGTGTCCTTCTATCCTTGATATCAGATTGACCAATGAGGCATAGACCATGTCATCCTCGATCAATCTATGTGTTTCTTGATCCCTGAGTAAACTAACTCAAACAAATGAGCTCAATATCTCATATTGACTCATTTGAGCATGGCCATGCGTTTTAGTAGTTCTACTCAATCAAGAGGCCCACCGATATCACTCTCATCATATGAGAGGGATAGATCCCATCTACATCACTCACATCCCTCCGCATAATTTGTTATATACCCAGTAATCGCCTTTATGGTCCACCCTGTTACGGGTGACGTTTGACGATACCAAAGTACATAATTCCTTATGTAGGGAACCGTAGTGACTTCAGGTTCGAGGACTATTCATACCAATAGTCACATGAGAAAGTTTATGACACTCATATAACGATCCATGAAACTTTCTCATGGCGGGTCAGTTCAGTATATATTCTCTAATATATACCCATGTGTCAACTTGATATCATATATCCATGACTTGTGAGATCAAGTCATCAATCGACCTACATGCTAGTCTTTATGTATTAATATTGCCCTTGCATATTAATACTTGACTAGGAACATTTAGGAAAGTATTCTCTACAGCCTCTCATAATCAATTCTGTCAATTGATGTGCTGTAGATAAGAACCTACTTTTCTAGGGCATTATTATATTTAATTTAGCTGGCACAAGCAAGATGTAAATATAATAACCAATCCTTTGCCTTTATTGAATATGATACAAAATGTTCCCTTTTCAACCATCACATGATTGGTCTAGGGCTATAACTAACAGTTAACTCAACCATAGCAAAGTTGATATGTTAGGTTATTTTCAAGGTTATGGATACCTTGGAAATAGGTTTGATATTCTATCCTAAAAGATTTTAGGATGTGCCAATATATTTTTGAAATCATGAAAAATCGATAAAATTGGCACAATCTAGATTTAGAGGTCATAGTGTGTCATTTTGATCTTTGGCACACTTTAGGAATTAATGTATCAAGAGAAGTGTTTTTAAGGTGTAGAAGTTACATCAAGAGTGATACTCAAGTGCCACACACCTTGTTGTCTTGCACTTACCATGCTTCATGTGTTTCACCATGTGTTTGCATGGAAGGAATGTCTAGGGTGGATTGCATCTCACAAAACAAGTCTTTTACCTTGATTGTGTATTTCAACACTTAGAAAGGGTGAGATGTTAGGATTTTGAAACCATTGGATGTTAATATTTTCTAAAATGAAATAAAATACCAAAATACATTAACAAATGCATGAATATAAGCATAACATTAATATATTCGATATACAAGATTAAACATGAGAAAATGAAACAAGTTGGATAAAGAAATTGAGATTTTCTGAAACTCAGGTCTGGAAATTAGATATCAGTCTCACGATTCTATCGTAGCACGATACAATCGCCCGCAATGAGTGTCGCTTCGTGACTTGATCGCTTATTGTATACATCGATCTCGATGGTATGCTCATCATCGAGGAGAGGATCATCAGTCAAGTTGTCGAGCGATCGAGTGATGATCGCATCGATCGACCGATGACCAAAATCGATCGACCGATGATGTTAGAGCACGATCTGAGAATGCTCAACGATTCGATTCGAACCGGTGTAGTCGATCGGTTCGGTAAAACCGCCATAAGTATAAGCCTCGATCGACTGATGTTGCACATCAGTCGACTAGAGTCGCGATTTTATAACGCCGAACCGCTAGGGTTCGGCATCTTCACGCATCGATCTCTCGCCTTCTTCCTCCTCTCCGGTCGCCGCTTCCTTCTCCGACCAGCTTTTCTGACTGCGCCGGCCACCTAAGCCCTAGATTTGATAGCCAAACTCCTCCACTCACATTTTTAGCATCTCATAGCCCTAATCTACTCTTCTCCAGCAATTTTTCTTCTTCGATTAGGGTTTCGGCGAAACCACTGCTCCGACGAACTCTCCGGCGATCTCTTCAGCGGTGTCTGAGTACCCTCTCCTCATCATCCTCAATGGCACCAAAGTATAACCTTTTTACTCCTCCAAAACCCTAATTTTTCCCATTATAACTCATTATGATCTAATCGTGCATTTGTGTCTTTGCATTTCATGTCACTGCATTGCATTCATATAGGCGATCCCGTAGAAATGACCCAATTGAGGTTGAATCACGGTTGTACCAAACCATGTTGGTTAGGTACATTGATAGGGATTTCTTTAATCGTTACTGTGGTGACGTCATGGAAATTTTATCATATTATCATCTCATGAAGATAGTATTATGCACTCATGCCATAAATGATGATCTCCTTAAGGAGTTCTATCAAAATCTGAAGAAAGTTGATGATGGTCTGACATACACCACTCGGGTCGCAAAACACGACCTAGAGTTCACTCCTGCAATCCTGCAGGAGTTCCTGGAGTGTAAACCATCAAATGACACTTTCATATTTTACCCTTCCTTCGATGCCCCTTTACCGGAGCCCTTTGATCATATCTCCTTAGACTCCATGCATGAGCATGACTTTCGCCATCCTCGCCCACCAGCTTAGAACTTATTTCCCATCAATGAGCTATCTGCGCCCGACAATGTACTCTACAAAGTCATTGTTGGGGTACCTTCTCCTAATTGTGACTCGGGGTCTGGCCAAGATTCGGCCTCCCCATCTCTTTCTCCTGTACACCATGCGTCATAGACTAGACATAAACATTGCATCGAACATGTTTCATTGCATTGTACATTTCATATCCCCTGTACAAGGGAAAGTGCATATGCCTTTTGACCACATCATCACTGCATGGTTAGAGTCTTTAGGCATTAACATTAACAGGGGATCGCTAAGGGCGCTATCTGAAGTTTACGACTGTATATCATTCGTAACTTCTCATTTGCTAAGCTACGGATGGGACATGGGCAGATGGAGCTGGCACCTCGACCTCCGCCTAGGGCACGTGGGGAGCCACCTCTAGTGCCTAGAGAGGCTGCAGAGGACTATGAGGATCCAGATGCTGTTGATGAGGAGGACCAGATGCCAGCAGATGCATCAACAGTAGGTCCATCAAATCGGTTTGGACAGCTGGAGGCCAGATTCTAGGACTACCAACAGACAATCGACTCTCGGCTGTTAGAGCTTATAGTGGGGCAATCCTCCATGGGCGAGCATCTCAGTCGAATGGAGGAGCACTACATTCGGATTGAGGAGTCCCAGAGCCACATCGAGCAGCGTCAGCTCGATATGTACGAGATGATGCGAGCCTAGACCTTAAGCCAGCAGCCTCCTCCACCTCCACCTTCTGCAGATGATTAGAGCTAGAGGATGTTAGGATTTTTGTTTTTAGTTTTTGTAGTGAGATTGAGCGTCTCAAATCTCTATTTTGGATGTAAAAACTGAAGCTTTCTTAAATTGAATGAAATTTCTATTTATGAAAATCATTTGTGTCTGATTATGTGCTTGTGTTAATGTATTGGTTTATGGAAAATTGCCATATCATGACATGAAATTTCATCTTATCATATAACATGTCATGCCATTGTTTAGGATTATTTTAGATGTCATGTTTGTTTTTAGATTATATCATATGCCATGACATCATGATCTTTGGCCATGCGTTATTATTGATATCATTTATGCCATGATCATTCATGCATTTATTTTGATTAAAATTGATTTAAGGAAAATTGACATGACTTGGAGTCCCATTTATAAGGGAATCAAGTAGGGTTGCCTAGAAAATGCATGAGGCCATAATAATCCTAACTCCACATCTCACATCTAAATTGACATGTATGTGTGTGTTTACATCTTAGATAACATGTGAGATGTTAGGATAATAAGTTAGGTTCAAGGTGCATAGGTAGTGCATCTAGATGAACTTAACTTATTTCAATCATCACTAAGAATTATGAGGAAAGCTAATATACAAGTTATGTATATTTAGCCAATAAATCATGGTTCAAAATAAGTTTTCAAAAACATTTTAAAATCACTTTAGAAAACCTTGGTGAAGTCTATTTTTTTGATAGCCATCATCATTGTAAAAGTTGATACAAAGTAGATCAAAAACTTTAAAGTTTTAACAGTTTTTGAACTTTGTACCAATGTCCTATTTTAATGGTTAAAATATTTTCCCAAGATTTTTCACCGATTGTATGTGTGATAAGTAATATACGTATCAAATTTCGTGATTTTTCGATATACGTAGAATTACTTATGAATTTCCAAAAGTCGAGTTTGATAATTGAAAATCAGGTTTTGATTATCGATCGCTTCTACAGTGCAAATGACCGATGGGCGCACTGGATTTGACCGGCAAAGACAAGATCACTCGATCGCTACTCGCTACCGATCGATGGGCACATTAGTCGACTGGTAGCTGACAAAGTTGACTGCCAATGCTGATTTCGGGAAAACTAGGTTTGTTTAGCCCAGTTTCAGCTACGGTTAAGGTCCCTAATCACTCCTAACCCTAGGATATGCTTTGGGAAGCATTATAAAGGGTGAAAATCCATTGGATATGGATTTGGAAAGGTGTTTAGGGTTTGTATCAAATTTAAGGTATTGGAAAGTTCATTGTTGAATTTCTAACCTTATCTTTGATGGTTTAGAGTTCCTATTGGCTTAGGGACTTCCCAAAGACATTGTTGGTTTAATGCTCAGGGGGGAGCAAGCCTTTAGGGGGAGGTATCCATCATGGGATGATGGATGTTATTTTTCCTCATGAAAGGAAAAATGAGATTTTCACATACCCAATTTGGAAATTGGGGGAAAGTATAGGATTGCCTCTCTTGAGTGATATGGGACTTATCACTAGGACGATGGTAGGCATCCTAGGTATTTTTGGACCAAGGGGGAGATTGTAAGATCTCATTGGGACATGAGACATTGACCTCCTTGGAGAGATGACCTTTTTGATGTATGTCAAAAAGGGGGAGAACATTAAATTACCAATTTGGAAAATTGGTAAGGGAATTTGAATTAGGGGCCTAACTCAAGGTTTGTTTTGTCAAACATCAAAAAGGGGGAAATTGTTGGTGTAATCGGCCCAGGTCACGATTGACCAGACTCGAGTTTGACTCGAGTGATATTTTGATGTTTGACAAAGTAAGTTGACATTGATGTTTGACATTAATATCTGTTGATGTTTTGGGGAGATTGTTTATACAATCAACCCGGGTTATGTTTAACTGGACTCGAGTTTGATTCGAGGGAGACTTTGATGGTTGACTAGGGTTGACCATGTGATTATGGAAAGTCGAAGTCATGGGTACTTGGCAAGGAAAGTCCAAGTGGGACACTTGGCATTTGGGAAAGTCCAAGCATGGGTCTTGGCATGGAAAGTCCAAGCTTGAGTCTTGGCATTTGAGAAGTCCAAGGGGTTTGATATTGGCGGCGTAAAGTCCAAGCGGGAGTCTTGGCAGCATAAGTCCAATGGTTGGCGGCGTAAAGTCCAAGCGGGAGTCTTGGCAGCGTAAGTCCAATGTGCCTTGGCGGTGTAGACACCGTTAGCATGACATAGCCGATGGAAGCACCTGAAGGCTAGTGTATAAATGAACAAGTCATGGATGACTTGGAGGGATCCAATAGGCACGAGGTTGACGGAGGTGGCTAGAAGGCTTAGGTCTAGGCTATGGGTGGTCTAGCAAGTATGGGGGCACCATACTTGGGTTAAACCTCATGTTTGAGGTGTGCCAGTCGACTGGTGCCATGTGGCAGTCGACTGGCGTAGTCAACTAGGGTTTGACTGCAGAAATTGCCCTAGCAGTCGACTGCCATAGATGGGTGGTCAACTGATTGGACAAGCAGTCAACTGATCTTGTGATCAGTCGACTGATGCTCGGATTTTAGGGCACAAAATGGAGTCTAACTCGACCGATGGGACGAGCAGTCGAGTGATGTCTTGAACAGTTGACTGATGCTCATGATCAGTCGACTGATGTCCTAGCCGTTGGGTTTTTCCAGAGTGGATTACACCGTTGTCTCACAACAACAGTGTGATCAGTTGACTGATGGTCCCGAGCAGTCGACTGATCGACATTTTCCAGCACAGGTTGAAGCTATAAAAGGAGCTTGTGATGGAGAAAAATGGTTCTGGTTTTTGAGATCTTTAGGGGCGATTTGTTGCTGCAAATCAGGTCTCCAAGTGCTAATCAAACAACCAAGCATTCAAGCAATCAAAAGCAAGTGTTATAAAGTTTTTCTTTACTTGTCTTTCACATTAATTGTTGTAATTGCTTTTTTTTGTTTCTTACTATTGTAAGATCGCTTGTAAAGGGTTTCTCCGCCTCCGACTTGTGTCGAGAAGGAGTGTTTATCATAGTGGTGTGTGATTGGCATCGCTAGGGTTCGTACGAACCCAATCCGTGGAGTAGGAACCGTTCGGTTCTGAACCACGTTAAATATTTGTGTTTGCGTGTTGTATATTTCATTATCATTATTATTTTTCTATTTCCGCTGCACTAATGAAATTGTAGAGACAAACGCAACGAATTCTATTATCGAACGAGCGCGACGCTATTCACCCCCCTCTAGCGGCCTCAAATATCCTACATACTTGAATCAAACCATTACCCATCTATGGAAGAATGGCCACCAGCTCAGCAATCACCACCACAACAATCAAATAATCACAGCTGCAAATCGAGCAAGAGATAGTTGTGAATCTGGCCGAAAACCCTGGATCTAAGGAGAATCGAAAATGTTGTGCTCTGAATCAGGAGACATCATGGAGAACATAGGTCACCGAATTGAGCTTGCGAACTACTTGCTAAAGATAAGGCTTTGGCTCACATCGACCAGCTGCGTTGTGCAAGAAGAAGGGTCGGTGACAAATACGATGCGCTAGCAAGAGGGCAACATCTCAATTGATGCCAAGCTCTCGGCAATCAAAAGAAAAGACTGTCGAACTCGATGGTGCTGTGTACCGATGGAGATTGGTCACGCTGGGATTGAGTCTCTTGTGGGGCAACCATGGTGCCATGATTAGGATCAAGAGAAAGCCCAACAATGAAGTAGCTGACTGTAGGCATTCGACAACTAGAGAAAGGAGTCGGCGGTGGCTCGAGCTCATGGGGTGAAGGAGGAAGTGATTCGGGCGTCGAAGGGAAAAAGAAGAGATTGAGAGAAAAATAAGAGAGGAAATGGAAAATAAGGAATATAAACTTAGGTTTTTCATATTTAAACTTTAGATTAATAAACCTTATTAACCTCACAATAACAATTAATTCAAACAAGCTTCCTCAAAGCCTATTAAATCTTTCCCCATAAAATGTCATATTAATTCCCATTTAAATTTAGAAAAAATTTCTAAAATTCTTGAGAAATTCCATAAGGAAATTTCTTAATAAACTAGTATTATTTTATTTTCTAATATCTTATATTCTCCCCGACTAATAAAAATTTGGCCTCCAAATTTCCTACTCAAGTACGAGTAAGCAATGTCACACTGATCAACTCAAGTACTTCGAGAAAAGTCACACATGTTAAGTAACTAAGTGGGGTATTGAGCTCGAATATTATTTTTTATCTCTCACATAACCTCCAAAAATTTATCATGTATGCTTTCAGCAGACCTTCTATAGTTTGAATAATACACTCTATCTAACCACCTACCTGAGAGTGAACAACTGTACCAAAGTATTGCTCTAAATCCATAGCTAGTTGCAGACTTTGCCAATATCATAAGATAAATCTTGAATCACTATCAGATACGATCCTCAAGAATACTCCAAGAAAATTGAAGATCTCATGACAGTATAATTCCATCAAGCAATCCAATGAAATCCATCTTACGGCTCAGTAGAAAATGAGTGGACTTGGTTAATCAATCACAGATTATCCTAAATTGCATCAAGTCCTTTTCGAGTTCTAGGTAATCTCACATCCAAGTCCATCGTACTAGGCTACCATTCCTATCTCAGTATCTGAATCTCCTAACGTAACCCTGTTGATCACTAAAATTCCACCTTTACACTGTTGGGATGTATATTAAAAAGTCTATCTTTTGTATGAACATCTTTATTTTGAAATAAGAATCACATGATCATTGTTTGCATATTTATGGTTATGCATATTGTCTAATACATTACATTGTAGATAACATAATGTGTGGTGTCACACGGGAGATCATGTTATCGGCTCCTTGTAAAGTATAAGTATAGGCTCACAACCGAGATGGCTTTGGACAAACCATTGGTATGGTTGTAGTGTGATTTGGTATTGATTTGTCTTGACCATAGAATCACACTAGTACACTTTGTGTGTCTTGAGAAGGACCGACTTAGAGGTGATTCGATTTATTGCTGACTACATAATCGAATCGGACCTCAGATATTATATTGTACATACTCTTAATCCCAATATAATAACGGGCACATATACTTAGTATTCATTTCTTTGATTTACCAATGGGCGAGATTTATAGATTAAATCGATAGGCGCGGTAAGTTGGGAAATGATATTATTTATATGGTGTGTCGTTGATTATAGGAGGAAATCGTGTCCTATATATTAGGATGATGATATCCCCTTGAGGAGCTCATAAGGTTCATCATGTAAACCCTGTAGGTGGACTTGGTCCGACATGATGTAAAGGTTGAGTAGTACTACTCATGGAGTTAGATGTTGATTAATTAATGATCAGTAAATTAATTAATCGACGGACATTCGAGATCTTAAACACGGAGAGAAAAATGTACAAATAATATATGGAGCCCATATTAACTTATGGGGGTTGGTGAGGTAGATCAATGATAATCCTTTAGTGGATTGGACTATCATTAATGGATCGGACTTTATGTGGGCTTGATCCATTGGGTGGCCAAGATCCAACTCCTCCTCATGGTCCCTATTGTAGCCTATTAATACCTCATGAAGCCTAGATCCAATGGATGAAAACAAAACTCTATATCCAACGTTAGAGATTAAATCTCTAGATCCGACGGTTGAGATTAAATCTCTAGATCCGATGGTTGAGATTAAATCCCTAGAACCAATAGTGGAGATTAAAACAAGGCTTATCCCTAAACCTATAAATAAGCCTTAAGGGGGTGGGCGGCAATATGATGGAAGGAGATTAGGGTTTGCTTCCCTTGGGTGGCTAGGAATCCTAGTTGGGTTAGGATTGAGTTGGGCGGCTAGGGTTTGGGAGGTGGGTGGGCGGCAACAAGAGGAGAGGTTATCTTCTTCTTCTTCCTAAGGTGTTGTCGGCACCTATCCTTCTTCCCTCTACTTTGGCCGGTGCTCAACCTATTCCTCTTCCCCTCTTCTTTGGCTGGCAGCAACTAGGAGAGCTAAGATTAGGGTTTTGGGCGGCTACAAGGTGAAGGGTTGGTTTCCTTTCTCTTCTCCAAGGTTTGGCCGGTGCTCATCACCCTCCTTGATTCTCCTTTGGCCGGTTCCCATACTCCAGATTCTCTTCCTTGGCCGGTGGCAACATCGAGTCTATTGACTTGGTGGCAAGTTCTGGATAGGAAGAAGAGTTTTGTTTTATGATCTTCCTTTGTTCGAAGTGAACAAGGAAAGGAAGATTGGTGATCTAGGAGGCTTCAACTTTTGGAAGATCGTCGCCCACACGACGTCCAAAAGGAGGAAGGACATACAATAGAAGATCAAAAGGTATAACAAGTTGTATAATCTGTTGGATCGATTTGAAACGCTAGAGGGGGGGGGGTGAATAGCATTAAAACTTTCTTTTTTCGTTCGTTCGTTTAAAATCCGAGTAGATAATTAATTTGCAGTGGAAAAGATAAGCAATAAGTAAAAGAGACAATTCTTTTTACTTGGTTCGTAGCCTTCAGCTACTACTCCAAGGCCCTAGTGGTCCTTGACCACGTACAGAGGGTAAAAGCACTAAAGAACTCCTCCTCGTTAGAGGTAGGAGTTGATCAATACAAATAAGAACAAAGCTTGAGGTAGAAGGACACTCCCCCTCTCCTCGTTACGATAAAAGCTCCGAAAAATTAAAGTAATGAACTGAAGAAAAAGCTTAAACCGACGTTACAAAAAGAAAGCAATTAAGACCTAGACGTCGGAGGGGAAGCACTTCGTTGTCGAAAAGTTATAGCTTGGCGGAGGCTTTTTGGAAGCTTAGAATTGATGAAGAAACCCTATGATTGACCCTCCTTTTATAGCCTTTGAGCCCCTTTTCGAGAGGAACCCTAGCCAATCAAAATTGGCACCAATCTCCTTGAAATGGAGTGATAAGCCTTGACTCCTCGAAGCTGATCATTGACCATCAGTCGACTGATGGCCATCATCAGTCGACTGATGGCAGCATCAGTCGAATGCTGACCTCAGGCAGTCGATTATTTGACGATAGTCGAGTCCTCCAAGCTGGCAGTCGACTGATGCTAGCTGCAAGGCAAAGTTAGCTCAAAGAAAACATTATTTCGACGGCCTTCGACCATCCGATCTCGACCTAGACCATCGATAGGATGTCTTTGGTCGGATGTACGCTTAAGACCATCCCCGTATGGAGGATACGACCTCACTTACGCTAACACACACGAGCTTACCTCAATACTTACCATGTCACTTTTGCTTCCAGCCTTCCACTCGATTCCTTCGGCTCCCTCCGAAGTCACTCGAGTGTCACCCGACCACCCGGCTTCCTCCGGGTGTCGCTAGCCTTCAGCTCCAGCTTTAGCAATCTTCTGCACACTCGATTCAGCTCGTGAGATAACGACATGCGCTTAACTTTGTATCATTTGCTATAATCAAAACTCAGGTTCGACTTAGGTGCCTACTGCACCAACAATCTCCCCCTTTTTGATTTATGGCAAACCCACATACAAAGTTAAGTAAATAGAAAGCATGAAGAATAATGTGCATTAGAAACAAACAAAAAAAAATAAAGAAGATTAAGTTGGAGTAGTAAGGATTTTCTTCAAGTACTCCCCTTTGAGGAAACCTCCCCCTTGACCGAGGGTGAGTCTTGAAGAAAGACCTTAATCCTCCCCTTTGAGGGTTGCTTTAAATAATTAACATTACTTAAAGTTGGCCTTAGTAAAATGTTTAAGTTAAGATTTCTTCTTAACTTGGCCCTTTCTCCCCCTTAAGTAAAACATTAAGGGCATAATGTTTAAAAATAAGTAAAACGTTGATGGCACAAATAAGTTTGAGTTAAGAATTCTCTTAACTTGGCCTTTAATAAGTTTTCAAAACTTTAAGGAAAAGTTTGACCCCTAAACTTTGGGATAAGTAAAAAGCGAATTTAATTTTGATGGCCTTTTTCTCCCCCTTTTGCCATATATCGAAAAGAGTGAGTGTGTGTGTGGAAAACAAAAATAAGTGTTAAATTTAAAGTCCAAGTATGTTCCACATTATTTTAAAAATAATATATTGAAAATAAGTTCATCTATAAAATGTTCGACTCATATTTGGCTTGATTGATATAAAAGATCAACCAGTCCTGGTCAGAGTCGGTTAGTATGTATGATTATACTCCGTGGTTCATGGTGATGCACTATCTCTACATCTGGAACCAGGAGTAAGGTCCTAACATCTCACGCCCATCTACGTGGCTAAGTACACAAACACATTAGTCCTATGTGTTGTGAGATGTATTGGCTCCTTAAATCTATAGGTGCATGATATCTAAGGTATGTCCTATGCTAGTTCCATAAAAATGAAATTAAAGAAATAGTAGTAAGAAAATATAATTTGCAAGTTCCTATTCTATTACGCACATGCCCAATTTTAGTCTTAATAGACTAAATTCGGCTTCGGGTAGGGGTTTAGTAAATAGGTCTGCTAAGTTAGACTTCGATTCGACGTATTCGAGTTGTATGACTCCGTTGGCCACATGTTCTCGAATGAAATGGTATTTTACTTCTATATGTTTGGTCCTAGAGTGACATATCGGATTCTTAGTAAGATTAATTGAACTAATGTTATCTACGTGAAGTTTAGTATTCGTAAAGTCTAACTTAAAGTCGCGGAGAGTGTGCTTCATCCAAAGAAGTTGAGTGACACACTCACCCATCGCGATGTATTCGGCTTCGGTGGTAGATAAGGCAACACAGTGTTGCTTCCTACTGCACTAACTCACTAGACTCGAGCCGAGAAGTTGACAACAACCACTCGTGCTCTTTCTATCGAGCTTACTACCGGCATAGTCCGAATCAGAGTAGCCGGTTAGTTCAAACTCGGTAGATCTAGGATACCAAATACCGACATTAAGTGTACCCTTTAGATATCTAAGGATACGCTTGACTAGAGTTAGGTGAGACTCCTTGGCACAGGTTTGAAACCTTGCGCACATACTCACTGCAAATAAGATATCAGTGGCTATAGTTAAGTAAAGGAGACTCCCTATTATGCTCCTATAGTATTTTAAATCAATTTGGTTTCCAATTACTTCTTCTATATTAACATTAGTTGTCATTGGGGTATTAATAATTTTAGCGTCTTGCATTCCAAAGCGATTAATTAATTCCCTAGTATATTTGCATTGGTGTAAGTATATTCCATCTTTAGTTTGTTTAATTTGTAATCCTAAGAAGAAACTTAATTCGCCTACTAAATTCATTTCAAATTCACTTTCTATAAGTGAAATAAACTCATTTAGTAGGATTGAGTTGGTGGTTCCGAAAATAATATCATCTACGTAGATTTGGGCTATGAATATGTCTTTACCTAAGGTTTTTAGGAAAAGGGTTGGGTCAACTACACCTTGGTTAAAGCCTTTGGACTTAAGATAAATCGAAAGTCTCTTGTACCAAGCTCGCGAAGCTTGTTTAAGTCCATAAAGCGCTTTCTTTAGTCTAAGGACATGATCGGGTTTGTCTAAACTTTCAAAACCGGGGGGTTGACTAACATAAACTTCTTCTTTAATATATCCATTTAAGAATGCAGATTTCACATCCATTTGAAACAACTTAAATCCTCGATGTGCTGCATATTCTAATAGCATTCGAATGGACTCTAATCTCGCTACTGGGGCATAGGTCTCGTCGTAATCTAAACCTTCGACTTGACTAAACCCTTTAGCAACTAGTCTAGATTTATTTCTAACTACTTCACCTATATCATCAATTTTATTTCTAAACACCCACCTTGTTCCAATGATTATTTTATCTTTAGGTGGTGGTACTAATTCCCATACTTCATTCCTAGTGAATTGAGCCAACTCTTCTTGCATTGCAATAATTCAATCGGGATCAAGAAGAGCTTGGTCAATAGTTTTGGGTTCAATTTTAGAAATCAAAGATATTTGACTAAGGTTTCTGTATGAGGCTCTAGTTCGAACCTAGACTTGGATCACCTATCACTTGGTCGATAGGATGATTCGTTTGAGTCCTAGTTGGATTTGGGTTTGAGTCTACAACTTGATCCATAGGATGACTCGTTTGAGTTCTAGTTTGGTTGGAGTCATCTATCACTTGGTCGATAGAGTGACTTGGTTGACTTAGGTTAGGATTAACACTAGACCTGATCTCCGGAACAGAGTTAGGTCTAGTATGAATCGGCTCGCTAATTGGGGTTGCCGGGGGTTTTGTAGGTTCGTGTCCTTCATCGAATACTACATTGATGGTCTCCTCAACTCTAAGGGTGTCGTGGTTATATACTCTATAAGCTCTACTTGTAGTCGAGTATCCTAGAAAGATTCCGGTCGTAGTTTTGGATGTAAATTTCCCTAGGTAATCTTTAGTGTTTAGGATATGTACCTTACACCCAAATACCCTAAAGTACTTGATGTTAGGTATTTTATCGTGATAAATCTCGTATGAGGTCTTAAGGTGCCTCTTTACCATAAGGATCCTATTCTGGACATAGCATGCCGTACTCACGGCTTCGGGCCAAAACCTATCGGGTAGGTTATACTCATTAAGCATTGTCCTAGCGGCTTCTTGTAGGGTTCTATTTTTGCATTCTACTAGGCCATTTTGTTGTGGAGTTCTAGGGCAAGAGAACTCATGGTGGTATCCATTTAGGTTACAGAATTCTGTAAACCTATGGTTTTCGAATTCACCACCATGATCAGTCCTAAGTCTTTTGATTTTAATGCTTTGTTGATTTTCTATTAACTTAAATAGGTTGATTAATTGATCTAGGGTATCACTTTTGTGTTTGATGAACCTAACCCAAGTAAATCTAGAGTAGTCATCAATAATGACTAAGCAGAATTTACTTCCGTTAAGTGACTTAGCTCCGTGTGAATCAAATAGATCCATGTGTAGGAGCTCAAGCACACTTTTGGTTCGTTCTTGACTAGTTAGTTGATGTTGTGTCCTAGATTGTTTACCTTGTTGACAAGCATTACATATTTTATTATCCAAGTTGTTGAGGTTAGGCAAACCTCTGACTAAATCACTCTGACTCATCTTGTGGATGAGTCTTGGGTGTAGTGAGTGACCGAGTCGTCGGTGCCACAACCATGATTCCTCTTGGTCATAAGACACTTAGTTGAGGAGTTAATTAAGTTGATAGTGTAAATGTTGATATTTCTAGTCCCTTTAATAATTGTTTTAGAGGTTTCGTTTGTATTAATTACGCATTCATTTTCTAGAAATATGACCTTATAGTTATTATCACACAATTGGCTTACACTGAGAAGATTATATTGAAAATTTTCTACTAATAAAATGTTTTGAATGACAAAATTTGAGTTAAGCTCAATATCACCTGATCCGATGATTTTGAGCTTGCCGTTATTTCCAAAGGCTACCGATCCTTGTCGTTTGAATCGAAGCTTCGAAAACTTGAGTTGATCCCCGGTCATGTGTCCGGAGCAACCACTGTCCAACATCCATTGATCCTACACGCAAGGTAGTTGGATCGGATATTGGATTTATTAAAAATTGGTTGAAAATTATTAACCTAAATCATCTCACCCATGTCTACATGATCAAACATGTTAATCCTATATGTTCTTGTGAGATGACTTCCAATTTTAGTTGAATTAAATTTAATGACTTAAACACTTGTCAACCTTGCGTTAGATTCGGATTTGACCTTAGGCTCATCAAGTCACCTTTTCAAGATCATGGCTTCCAGGTTGTGGCGAGGCACAGAGGCCTTCTTTGATCGAAAAAACGACCACTTCCTTAGACAAAGCCATTTTCAAGAAAATAGAGACTTGACTCACCTAAGACCACTTCCTGGTCTAACTAGTCTAGGATACGGCGAGGTAGCTTCAGCTAGTTCCGCTCGATCAAGTGCACCGAACTAGATACGACTTATCTAGCCCGAATACACATGACTCCGCTTTCTGAGCGTACTATCATCTCGCCGCATCCTGGTACTATGTTATCAAGTATTGACGAGTTATAGTCCTATCTAACCATTCTAAAAAGAAAAATCAAACTAAATAAAAACCTAAGCATTCAATTTCTAAGTTAAAACACAAATAAATTTCGTACTAGCTCCCCCTGAACCGTTGAATCGATTCGGTCTCTCCACATAGTGGATTTGGTCCTTGGGAACCCAGTACTGGTTTGATCCTAAGTTTGAAATCAAGGTGGTCTTAGGGACCCATGCTTGGACACGTTTTTTATGTTGACTTACAATCGACATATACGACTTATTGGTCGAGTTTGAGCTAAACCCTAGCCCGACCTTGTTGTACACGACCCTTTGCGATCCAAGTAGGAGGTCAAGTCCTTTGGATTCCAAAGTAAACCTTTCCAACGTATTCCTAAGATCTTTGACTTGACTCTTCAAGAGTGAGTTCTCAACTTCGAGTTTCTCAACCTGAGTTGAGTCCTTCTCTTGAACTGGACTAGTCGAAGAGGTTAGGGAGACCTCGTGTTTGAGGAGTTTAACTTCCTCAACCAGGGTCTCGACCTTGGACTCGGACTTAGCTAACTTTCTATTTAAAAACTTAATTGCACTATAAAGTGTAGTAATAAGAGAGCGACTTACCTTGAGTGTATCTTTTGAACCGGATGCGTATCCGTGGCTTGTCTTGAATAGTGTTTCGCAGTCCGACTCGTCTTCGATTTCCAATTCAGGTTTCGGTTCTGACTCCGTCTCCGATTCCACCAGTTTAGCCATAAGGACTCGATCATTGTCTTCTTCCTCGGAAGCTTCTTCCCAAGTAGCGTTAAGTGCCTTTTTATGTTTTGGTGCCTTGCTCTTGAGTTTTGGGCATTCAGACTTAATGTGTCCAAACCTGTTGCATTCATAACATCTTATGTTTGAACTTTTAGGCTTACCTTCGTTGGGTCGAGTGATGGCTCATTTTTGGCCCTTGACTATCCTCCGAACTAGGTTGACTAGTTCGGCTTCCATTTCTGAGTCGACCTCCGAATCCGACTCATCCTCTTCTTCCTTTGGGGGTGGCTTGCTTGCGGTTTTCTGCCTCGAACCTGCAAAAAGTGCTATACCCTTCTCGGGGTCCGAGTTAGACTGCTCATGAAGTTTGAAATCAGAAAAGAGTTAATCTAACCTAAGTTTAGAAAGATCCTTGGAGACCTTGTAGGCATCGACCATGGATGCCCACAAGGTAGTCCTCGAAAAAGAGTTTAGGACATACATTATAAGGTCACAGTTTTTGACCTTTTGCCCGATTACGTGTAGGTTGTTGACTATGTCTTGGACACGGGCGTGGAGTTGCGTCGCGGACTCGTGTTCCTGCATTTTTAGGTTATATAGTTTATTGAATAGAAGATCACGCTTACATACCTTGGCTTCATCAGGCCCTTCGTGTAGCTCCACTAGTTTTGTCCAAAGGTCCTTTGCGCTTATGAAGGGGCCGACGCGATTTAGCTCTTCCTTGGATAAGCCGCATTGAAGGATTTGAGTTGCCTTAGCGTCGGCTTCAACTTGTCTTTTTGTCGCAATGGTCCATTGGCCATAATCCAAGGATTCACCCACTTCGTTAGTCGGAAGTGTGAATCCCGTTTGGATTATGATCCACATCTCGATTTGGGTTTTGAGAAAGCATTCCATCTGGCCCTTCCAATAACGGAAGTCATCTCCGTTGTAAAATGGAGGCCGGACGGTGCTAAAACCCTCAAGATGGGCCATTAGAACAAAAGACACAAGGAGACGAAGACGAAAAACCTAGCAACGACAAAAACACACAAGAAAGTACCAAGACTCGCGTCTTGGATTAGTAGTGCGGGAGAAAAATTAACAAAACGAAATAAATCTGAAATAAACAGAATTAAAAAGAAAAAGATCTGTAAAATGGCTAGATTGGTGGTTTCACCAAATCTTAGCAACCCCCGGCTCTGATACCAATTGTTGGATCGATTTGAAACGCTAGAGGGGGGGTGAATAGCGTTAAAACTTTCTTTTTTCGTTTGTTCGTTTAAAATCCGAGTAGATAATTAATTTGCAGTGGAAAAGATAAGCAATAAATAAAAGAGACAATTCTTTTTACTTGGTTCGTAGCCTTCGGCTACTACTCCAAGGCCCTAGTGGTCCTTGACCACGTACGGAGGGCAAAAGCACTAAAGAACTCCTCCTCGTTAGAGGTAGGAGTTGATCGATACAAATAAGAACAAAGCTTGAGGTAGAGGGACACTCCCCCTCTCCTCGTTACGATAAAAAGCTCCGAAAAATTAAAGTAATGAACTGAAGAAAAAGCTTAAACCGACGTTACAAAAAGAAAGCAATTAAGACCTAGACGTCGGAGGGGAAGCACTTCATTGTCGAAAAGTTGCAGCTTGGCGGAGGCTTTTTGGAAGCTTAGAATTGATGAAGAAACCCTAGGATTGGCCCTCCTTTTATAGCCTTTGAGCCCCTTTTCGAGAGGAACCCTAGCCAATCAAAATTGAGCACCAATCTCCTTGAAATGGGGTGATAAGCCTTGACTCCTCGAAGCTGATCATTGACCATCAGTCGACTGATGGCCATCATCACGATCGATGGCGACATCGATCGAATCTTCGACCTCAGCAATGCGATCGTTTGATGGCGATCAAGTCCTCCGTCGGGCAATGACCGATGCTAGCTGCAAGGCAAAGTTAGCTCAAAGAAAACATTATTTCGACGGCCTTCGACCGTCCGATCTCGACCTAGACCATCGATAGGATGTCTTTGGTCGGATCTACGCTTAAGACCATCCTCGTAAGGAGGATACAACCTCACTTACGCTCGCACACACGAGCTTACCTCGATACTTACCATGTCGCTTTTGCTTCCGGCCTTCCACTCGATTCCTTCGGCTCCCTCCGAAGTCACTCGAGTGTCGCCCGACCACCCGACTTCCTCCGGGTGTTGCTAGCCTTCAGCTCCAGCTTTAGCAATCTTCTGCACACTCGATTCAGCTCGTGAGATAATGACATGCGCTTAACTTTGTATCGTTTTCTATAATCAAAACTCAGGTTCGACTTAGGTGCCTTCTGCACCAACATAATCTTGTTTATTTTTATTAGTGTTCTTTTCTATTATGTCTATAATTGTTTTTCAATTATATGCATGTTGTATGTGGTTGTTTACTTTATGTATGTGACTAAATATACTTGGACCCCGAACATAAACACAAAAGCCGGCGATCTATACATCGTCTATTCTACGGCTATTCGTAGAATAGAGGTTGGTTGTTTGAACAACAAGTTTATTCAAGTGACTACTCTAATCGAATAGCACGACGATGAAACGGTTGCTTGGGTGATCCCTTTTGTCTAGGATTAAATTTTTTAATCCGGGGACATCGATGGGATCACCATGAACAAGCGACCGAGTTGAAGTGGGAAGCGAAGTTTCCTATCTTCAAGGTGGTATCAGAGCTTCCGTTCCGGGACAAAAACCTTCAAGTGGTATCAGAGCCACAATTTTTGATTTTGTGTGTTTAGGATTCGGTTACTTTTATGCACTTTTCATATATTATATGTGCCGGATAATAGTAAAATATGCGTAGGTTAACTCTTTGGTTGCAGGCATAGGATCCAACTATTATGGCCATATGTGTTGTGTATGTGATTGTATGTGTGTAATTGTATATTTTGTTGAATCCTCGGGGTTGATGAGGCTAGTATTTAATTTTTGTAAATTAGATACGACATTGTTTAGCCACTTTTTATTTTAGTTTACTTTCGATCTAGATTTCATGTACACTCCCTCGTGGAGTATAGGATCGATGGATGTAAATTAAAATATTTTTTCTCGGCTCGGATCTCCGGATGGCTTGTACATGGCGTAGGGAGGAGCAGACTAGATGGCGATATGATGGGAGACATATTGAAGACAAAAGCCATAATAGTTGGAAAATATTTATTTTTCATATTTATTGCTTATTGTTTGATATGCATGTCGTAGACTAGAAAATTCCTCAATTTCAAATTACTATGTGGGAGAGGGATATTTTTATAAATTCCCACGACCTCCATTACGATTTGACATGTGATGCGAACAAACTTGCGCGTCGGCTCTGAGTGCCTTCCTCCCCATTGGATGAGTTTGTTTGCGGATCACAAAGTCAAAAATGGTTATAGGAAATTATTAAGGAGCGTGTGTACTTCCCCATCGGAAGGCACATAACCCGAGATAATTACCTTGATACCGAGTAATGGTGAACACTTAGATACAAATATAAGTATCCTCCCCATCAGAGTCACTGCTTTTATTTGTAGGGCCAAAGAAGAACCAACTATTAATTTTACTTGTCAAAAAGTTAGGTTGACAAGATAGTAAAATTAATGGGTAAAACCTCCTCTTACAAATGTAGAATTCATATACGTCCATACTATCATGACATACGATATTCTCGGTGTTTTGAGGTGTTGGTTGATTTTAAAATTTTATTTTTTGAAATTTAATGTTTTGATCTATGTGATTCTTAGGTTTTCTTTTAAAATGAATTTCAGCCCACTTGTTGTGATACTAAAGGAAAATAAACTTACTGTACATAATTATGTTGATTGGAAAAAGGAATCTGGATATTGTCTTAACTGCTGACGAGTACAAGTATGTATTCTTCGAAGAGTGTCCTCCTAAGCCTGCGAATGAGCTAGAAGTCCTTGGAGCTGAGATCAATGGGGAAACCCAGGTCGATATCATTCTCTAGGTGACAGAAGGACTTGCTCAGGCTCAGGCCATGGTTACTCAAAAGGTTTCTACTTCTAAGCCGAAAGGTAAGAAGAAGAAGAAACAAGCTGGAGCATAGGTGATGGGAGGATCTCAGGGATGAGTGAAGAAGCCGAAAGGCAAGTGGTTCACTTGCAAGCAGGATAGACATTGGAAGAAGGACTGTCCCAATCCGAAGCGGAATAAAGGTATATACTTTGGTCTAGTCGTTGAAACATGGTTAGCGGTGTTATCTACCGACACCTGGTGTGTAGATACGGGAGCCACTGATCATGTCTACAATACTTTGCAGGGGTTCCAGGAAACCCGACGATTAGTTAAGGGAGAGATTACCATTTACTTGGGCAATGCCACGAAGGTGGCGGCTGTTGCAGTGAGAGATGTTTATTTATCTTTTGAGAAAAATAAAGTTTTGGTTCTTAAGAATTGCCTTTATGTACCTTTATTTAGAAAGAATTTAATTTTGGTTTCTAAATTTTTTATGGATGGATATTCTATTTCTTTTAATGATAGAGTTGTTATAAAAAGGAATAGGGACATTATCTGTTTGGGTGCATTGATAGGAAATTTATACACACTAGAACCAAAAGCTCCCACGATGCAAATAGAAGCTAATAACTCATCTTCTAATTCCAATAAGAGAAAAGAATCTTCGAAGATGAACCAAACATATCTTTGGCATCTTAGGCTTGGTCATATTAACCTAAGCAGAATTCAAAGGTTGATAGCTGGTGGACATCTGGGTTCATTAGTGGTGGAAGATTTCCCAACCTGCGAATCTTGCTTAGAGGGTAAAATGACCAAGAGGCCTTTTAAGGCCAAGGGATATAGAGCCAAAGATGTGTTAGAATTGGTTCATTCTGATTTGTGTGGTCCTATGTCTATCCAGGTTAGAGGTGGTTTTGAGTATTTCGTCTCTTTTATAGACGATTATTCGAGATATGGATACATTTACTTGATGCGCCACAAGTCTGAATGCTTTGACAAGTTCAAAGAATTCAAGGCTGATGTGGAGAAACGTCAAGGTAAAAGTATCAAGACACTATGATCTGATCATGGTGGTGAGTACCTCTTGGGAGAGTTTAGAAATTACTTATCAGAGGCTGGGATTCAATCCCAATTGTCTACACCTAGCACACCCTAGCAGAATGGTGTAGCTGAGCGAAGGAATAGGACTCTTATGGAGATGGTTAGATCGATGATGAGTTATTCTGAGTTGCCAGATTCATTCTGGGGATATGCTCTAGATACGGTGGTGTACATTCTGAACTTGGTTCCATCTAAATCAGTGCCTTCTACTCCGACAGAATTGTGGACCGGGCGAAAGCCTAGTCTAAGGCATATTCGGATTTGGGGGAGTCCAGCACATGTGCTGAAGGTAGATGCTGGTAATTTGGAACCTCGTACAGAAGTACGCATGTTCGTTGGCTATCCTAGGGGAATGAAAGGTGGTTTGTTTTATAGTCCTAGAGATCAGAGGGTGATCGTTAGCACAAATGCTAGATTTCTAGAGGAAGACTATGTGATGAACCACAAGCCCATGAGTAAGATTGTTCTGGAGGAATTAAAAGGGGAAGTCACTTCTTCAGTACCACCGGTACAAGAGGATATACCACAATTCATTGCACCGCATGTCACAGAGGATACACAGGTGATACCTCATTGTAGTGGGAGGGTTGTTAGATAGCCTGATAGATTCATGTTCTTGGGAGAATCTTCTGATTTGGTCCCTGGCGAACATGAACTTGATCCCTGGACATATGACGAGGCAATCCAAGATAAAGATGTAGTATCTTGGAAAAGTGCAATGAATGCTGAGATTGAATCTATGGATTCAAATCAAGTCTGGGAGCTAGTAGAACCACCCGATGGTGTAAAAACTATTGGATGCAAGTGGATCTACAAAAGAAAGAGAGGAATAGATGGGAAGGTTGAGACCTCCAAAGCGAGGCTTGTTGCGAAGGGGTATACTTAGAAAGAGGGTATCGATTATGAGGAGACCTTTTTGCCGGTAGCCATGCTTAAGTCTATCCGGATTCTTTTATGCATTGCAGCTCATATGGATTATGAGGTGTGGCAGATGGATGTCAAGACAACTTTCCTTAATGGAAGTCTTGAGGAAAACATCTATATGAAGCAACCAGAGGGATTCATTGCAAAGGGCAAAGAGCATCTTGTATGTAAGCTTAATCGGTCCATTTATGGATTGAACCAAGCTTCGAGGTCTTGGAACATCCACTTTGATGAGGTAATCCAGTCTTATGGATTTATTCAAAGTCCGGATGAGTCTTGTGTATACAAGAGATGTGACGGAAACGTAGTGGTATTTCTTGTACTATACGTAGATGACATTTTGTTAATTGGCAATAATGTCAAGGTGTTATTGGACGTAAGGGTATGGTTTTCCAAACAGTTTGATATGAAAGACTTGGGAGAAGTGGGACACATCCTTGGGATCAAGGTTATAAGGGATCACAGGAAAAGAATGTTGTGCTTATCTCAAGCTTCATACATAGACACCATTATGGATAGTTTTAGCATGCAGAACTCCAAGAAGGGTTTTCTACCTTTTAGGCATGGAGTTCCTTTATCTAAGGAGATGTGTCCTAGAACATCTGAGGAGATAGAGGAGATGAAGGCAGTTCCTTATGCTTCGGCAGTAGGAAGCCTCATGTATGCGATGCTATGTACGAGACCAGATATCTGCTTTGTCATGGGCATGGTCAGCAGATATCAGAGTAATCCAGGACAGGGACATTGGACTGCGGTAAAGCATATATTGAAGTACCTGAGAAGGACTAAGGATTATATGCTAGTTTACTAGGCAGACCAATTACTCCCTGTGGGTTACATAGATTCCGACTTCCAATCAGATAGGGATAACAGTAAGTCTACCTCAGGTTTTGTGTTTACTTTGGGAGGTGGAGCCATTGTATGGAGGAGTGTCAAGTAGAAATGCGCGGCGGACTCCACCATGGAAGCTGAGTATATGACAGCCTCTGAGGCGGCCAAAGAAGCTTTGTGGCTCAGGAACTTCTTAATGGACTTGGATGTGATTCCTGATTTGCCCAGAACTATCACAGTTTATTGTGATAATAGTGGTGCAGTATCAAACTCGAAGGAACCACAAGCCCATAAGGTAAGTAAACACATAGAGCGCAAGTACCACCTGATACAAGAAATCGTAAAGGAGGTAGAAGGTGTTGTCGCCTAGATTGCATCAGAGGATACCCTAGTAGATCCTTTCACTAAGGCCTTGTTAGTGAAAGCCCTAGAGCCAATCATGTGATGATTGTTGTATGGACTTTATTGTATCATATTCCTCTTTATAAAGGCATGGTTATTATATTTACTTGTATTGGTGCCAAATAACTAAATATAATAATGTCCTTGAGTAGTAGGTTCTTATCTATATCAATCGATTGGTTGAATCGATAATGAGATGATATAGAGAACACTACTCTTAATCATTCCTAGTCGAGTATTAACATTCAGGGACAATGTTAATGCGTAGAGACTAGCATGTAGGTCAACACGATGACTTGATCTCACAAGTCATGGATATGAGATATCAAGTTGACACATGGGTATGCATTGGAGAATGTATACTGAATGACCCACCATGAGAAAGTATCATGGATCGTTATATGAGTGTCATATACTTTCTCATGTGGCTATTAGTATGACTATTAGTCCTTAGACCTGAAGTCACCATGGTTCCCTACATAAGGAGTTACATACTTTGGCTTCGTCAAACGTCACCCGTAAATGGGTGGACTATAAAGGCGATTACTGGGTATGTAATAAATTATGCGGAGGGATGTGAGTGATGTAGATGGGATCTATCCCTCCTATATGACAGGTGTGACATCGATATTCTTGATAGAGTGAGACCATGAAGTGCATGGCCATGCCCAAATGAGTCAATATGAGATATTGAGCTCATTTGATTAGAGTGAGTCTACTTGGAGATCAAGATTTAGATTGTACCGAGGATGACACGGTCTATGTCTCGATTGGTTAATCTAGATGTCAAGGATAGAGGGACATTGTCACATATTGTGAGAGTCACAATTAGTAGTCACAAAGGTGATGTTGGAGCTCAACATTCCTGTAACTTGGGTAGCAATGATGTGTTGCTAGATACCGCTCATTGCTTATGTTCCTAAATCCGTTTAGGGACATTGCCAACGTTACAAGAACCTATAGGGTCACACACACAAGAGCAATTAGATGGAGATTAGGTTCATATGATGAACCATGAGTATTAGGTTCATGGGATGAACCAAACTGGATTAAGAGTAATCCAAATTAGACTAATTGAGTTAGACTCAAGTTGATTCAAGTGTTGAATGAGTCTAATTTAGATTTGATTCATCAAATCAATTTAAATTAATGAATAGAGGTTCATTAAATTAAATTGACTTGAGTCAAGTGGTTAGATTTGATCAACCATGGGAGATTAAAGGTCAAGTTTGACTTGACTTGAGAGGGAAGATGAAAGGTCAAGTTTGACTTGACCAAATGCCATGTCATGATGATGACTTGGCATGGTCGGCCAATGATGATGCTCCACATCATCATTAACTTGGTCAATTGGTGCCACATCATGAAGGAGACCAAGGGTCATGGGAGTTACATGCATGCATGTAACCCCCCTTCCATGAAGTGGCCGGCCACCATTCCATTAGTGAGGAATTCATTTTGGTGAGTTACTCATTCCATCATCTTCTTCCTTGGTGCTCTTCCTCTCAAGCTCTCCCTCTCCTTCCTAATCTTGCCGAACCATCCATAGAGTGCTAGCACACTCAAGGGTGTGTTTTCTCCACCTATTGCTTGTGTGGATACCAATAGAGGAGTGTGCACTTGACACTCTCAAGTTCCGGCAACCCTTTTGGACGAGCGGGATTTGCGAAGGGCGTCGCATCGAGGGTAATGATCTCACCTCTTAGATCTAAGGTAGATCTAGGGTTTTTAGTAAGCATATACATGTTTTATTTTAATATATCTTCGCACGGATCTGTGGCCGGGGATTCCGAGGTTTCCGCAACGCAAAAAGTGGTTTTTGCGGCTCGGAAAAACCCAACAGTAGTATCAGAGCCACGTGTGAAGCATGTATGTGTTTTGTTTTTGTAATTTTTGTATTAGATATAAAAATTACAGATTTATATGTTTCTGTAAATTTCCTAATTTTATAGAATTTTTGGGTATTTTTCTCAAAGAGTCGAAGCAACGAGTGTTGGGACACTTGTAGGCTTCAACCGTCGAGAAAAACTCTCCGAAACGGCGAGTTCTCGCTTTAGGTTTTTGGGACAGTGACTTAAGTCGCTGTAGGATCGCAGTAGGGACACTCACAAAGTTAATTTTGCGAGTATGGGTGCTGCCCCTATCCCCGAAAGGGGCTTTGTCCCGCGATCGCGCCCGGAAACCGCTTAGCGGGACCGTTACGGAGAGGTGACTCATTAATTTGAAAAAAAATAGGAAAAATTCTAGAAATTTTTGTAAAAATACATAATTTAGAATTATGTATAATTCTATGATTGTCATGGCCCAATGACCCCAATTTTATTGGATTATGTATGTTGTAATTCATAATACGGCCTGCGTGCCATTTTGTGGTTGTGCATGTTGTATAGTGTATGCGACCTGCGCGTCGTACCTCTTCTTTTGATATTCTAGTTGTAAATAGTTTTAGACTCGAATGTAACTCGAGTTTCATATTTGTAATGTACAAAATGGAGCGGTGGAAAGTCCACTCGAAGACGAGATTATGAGAAGGGTGACGATGACACATGGCGGTCAAAGGAAGCGCTTAGAGAAGACGCTAGCCTTAGGTTGACCGTCCGATCTTCTCATTGGCTTGAGAAGATCGTAGTAGGGCCATGACTATATCACATTTAATTATATATATATATATATATATATATTTAATTGATTTTGCTTGTATGTATGTGATGCATGCTAGTAGAATAATGCTTGTATGTATATGATGCATGCTAGGATAATTTTCTTGTATGTATATGATGCATGCTAGAATAATGAATGTATGTATGTGATGTATGCTAATATAGGATAATAAAGGCCTAAATGTGTATAAGATACACATTACGATTAGATTAGATCATAATCGAATCAACTCGAAAATGCCTACCGAGCCTTGATACCCATCACTACCTCGATCATTTGTTGTTGTTGAATCTGCCAAAGCAGAGCAACGCATATTATCTTGGTAGGGTGCGGAGGGACAATCTTGGTCCCGCCTATCACGCTTGGGTTAGAGTAAGCTCAATTAGATTGAGCAAAACTAGTTAAACTCAATTGGATCGAGTAGAACTATAGGCATATTCCAATCGTTGGAAAGATAGGTTAAGATCGCATTTACACTAAATCTTGGGCGATTTAGCCAAAGCTAACTCAAGGTCTTTTGTAAATGTGGGTCTTGATCCTATAAACAAGAGTTGCATAGAGATGTAATCGGTAATGTGTTACCCACCGATCATTACTAAGTCTTGGGCGATTTAGCCAAAGCTAACTCAAGGCTTAGTATGATGTGGATCTTGTCCCACAAGAATTATAGCTAGTTTGTATGAATCTAGTAATGTGGTTTGACCACATCAATAACTCGATTCTACAAAATTCCTATAATTTAGTGGGAGCATCATTTGATTAAAGGCCTAATTAAATGATAAAAGGAATATGATATTAATTCTCTGCGTTGTATGTTGTAGATAACTATGTCGACAAACACGAACACCCTCTCTCTGCGTTCTGTCCTTGAGAAGGACAAACTCAATGGAGCAAATTTCCTAGACTGGTACAGGAACCTGAGAATTGTTCTCACCCAAGAAAGGAAGTTGTACGTCCTGGAGTAGCCCATTCCGGAGGCACCTCCTGTCACTGCCTCGCGAGCTGACAAAGATGCTTACAAGAAGCATCAAGATGATGCATTAGATGTGTCATGTCTTATGCTCGCGACCATGAACTCTGAGCTTCAGAAGCAACATGAGTTCATGAATGCTTATGATATGGTTGGACATCTTCGTTAACTATATCAAGGACAAGCTAGGCATGAGAGATATGAAGTCTCTAAGGCATTATTTGGGTCCAAAATGCAAGAAGGGACTCCCGTAGGTACATATGTACTCAAGATGATTGGGTACGTAGAGAACCTACAAAGGCTGGGATTCCCACTTGGCCAAGAGCTGGCCACTGACCTGATCTTGCAGTCTTTGCCACAAGCCTTCAATCAATTTGTCATGAATTATAACATGAATGAAATTGATAAGCCATTGCCTGAAATGCTCACCATGTTGAGAACTGCTGAGCTTAACCTTAAGAAGGGAAAATCTGACACCATTTTGATGGTGCAGAAGAAGAAAGGAAAGGGCAAGCCTAAAGGTAAGGGAAAGTCCCAAGCCAAGGGCAAAGGCAAAGAACTTAAACCCAAAGGAGGGGTAGCCAAGGAAGGGGCTTGCTTCCACTGCAAGGAAGCTGGACACTGGAAGGTATACTGCAAAGCTTACCTGGAAGATCTTAAGAAGAAAAGAAGTGAGACTTCTACTTTAGGTATAAATGTTATAGAAGTCAATCTATCTATTTCTTCATCATGGGTATTAGATACTAGATGTGCATCTCACATTTGTACCAATGTGCATGCGCTGAGAAATAGCAGGGCATTGACAAAGGGCGAGGTGGACCTACGAGTAGGCAATGGAGCAAGGGTTGCTGCTGTTGCTGTAGGAACTTATGATCTATCTCTGCCCTCTGGGCTTGTATTAGAATTAGATGAATGTTGTTATGTGCCTGCCTTAACCAAGAACATCATTTCAGTTTCTTGTTTGGACAAGAAAGGATTTTCATTTATAATAAAGAACAAATGTTGTTCAGTTTATTTAAATGATATGTTCTATTGTAGTGCACCTCTAATGAACGGACTCTACTTTCTAGACTTAGAGAGCCCTATCTATAACATAAGTACCAAGAGGTTCAAGACAAATGAGTTGAACCAAACCTATCTCTGGCACTGTCGCTTAGGTCACATAAATGAGAGTCACTTATCTCAGGTCCATAAGGATGGGCTGATAGACTCATTTGATTTTGAATCATATGAGACATGAGAGTCTTGCCTTTTAGGCAAGATGACCAAGACTCCCTTTAGTGGACACAGCGAAAGAGCAACAGATTTGTTAGGACTTATACATAGTGATGTATGTGGTCCTTTCAATGTTGCTGCTAGAGGTGGTTACAGGTACTTCATTACATTTACTGATGACTTCAGTAGATATAGTTCGGTGTATCTCATGACACACAAATCAGAATCCTTTGAAAAGTTCAAAGAATTCAAGAAGGAAGTACAAAACCAGCTTGGCAAGAGTATTAAGATACTTCGATTAGATCGAGGTGGAGAATACCTTAGCCATGAGTTTCATGACTATCTAGCTGAGTGCGAGATTCTATCCCAACTCACTCCTCCTGGAACACCACAGTGGAATGGTGTATCCGAAAGGAGGAATCGTACCCTATTAGATATGGTACGATCTATGATGAGTCACACAGATCTTCCTATATCCTTTTGTGGATATGCTCTAGACACAGCAGCCTTTACCCTTAACCGTGTACCATCCAAGGCTGTAATAAAGACACCATATACGATATGGACAGGGAGAAATCCCATGATGTATTTCATGAGGATTTGGGGTTGTGAGGCTTACGTTCGACGTCAAGTCTCAGACAAACTGGGACCCAAATCCAATAGGTGCTATTTTGTTGGATATCCCAAGGATACAAAGGGATATTACTTCTACATTCCCAGTCAGCACAAAGTGTTTGTGGCAAAGACTGGGGTTTTTCTAGAAAGGGATTTTGTTTCTAGAAAAACTAGTGGGAGTACCTTCGATCTTGAAGAAATTCAAGATAAGGACCATAGCACTGAGGCCTTGATGGAGGCTGAACAGGAACCACAAAGTGTTGTGGGTGATGAGGTTATTGCACAAGGAGTTGTGGAACAACCACCTGTTCATGTAGACCTACCTCTTCGCAGATCTGATAGGGTACGTCGTCAGCCTGAGAGATACTCATTTCTCTTGTCTGACCATGATGACGTAATGCTCATTGAGAATGAGCCTACCTCTTATCAAGAAGCTGTGATGAGCCCAGATTATGAGAAATGGCTAGAGGCAATGAGATCCGAGATGGAATCCATGTACACCAACCAAGTATGGACTTTGGTTGATCCACCTGAAGGGGTCAAACCCATTGGGTGTAAGTGGGTCTTTAGGAGAAAGACTGACATGGATGGACTTACGGATACCTATAAGGGCCGATTGGTGGCTAAGGGTTTCAAGCAAATTCATGGTATTGACTATGATGAAACCTTTTCTCCAGTGGCGATGTTTAAGTCTATTCGGATCTTGCTTGCTATTGCAGCATACCACGATTATGAGATCTGGCAGATGGATGTCAAAACTGCGTTTCTGAATGGAAACTTACTCGAGGATGTGTACATGACACAACCTGAGGGTTTTGTAGATCCACAGCATACTGGGAAGGTATGCAAGCTGCAAAGGTCCATTTATGGGCTAAAGCAAGCTTCTCGGAGCTGGAATCTTTGATTCGATGATGCGATCAAACAGTTTGGTTTCATCAAGAATGAAGATGAACCCTGTGTCTACAAGAGGGTTAATGGGAACACAGTTGTCTTCCCTCGTATTGTATGTGGATGATATACTGCTCATTGGAAATGACATCCCTTCTCTACAGTCTGTGAAGACTTGGCTCGGGACGTGCTTCTCAATGAAGGACTTAGGTGAAGCAACCTGTATTCTAGGCATTAAGATCTATAGAGATAGATCTAAGAGATTGCTTAGCCTAAGTCAGAGTACATACATTGACACGGTATTATTACGGTTTGCCATGCAGAATTCCAAGAAGGGACTTCTGCCAATGTCACATGGTGTGAGTCTTTCGAAGACTCAAAGTCCCTTTTCTAGAGATGAGAGAGACCGCATGGATAAGATCCCTTACGCATCTGCTATAGGATCTATCATGTACGCCATGCTGTGTACTCGTCCTGATGTCTCGTATGCTTTGAGCATGACGAGTAGATACCAGTCAGATCTAGGTGAGCGTCACTGGATAGCAGTCAAGAATATTCTAAAGTACTTGAGAAGGACTAAAGAATATTTCTTGATATTTGGAGGCGATGAGGAGCTAGCTGTAAAGGGTTACAGTGATGCCAGCTTCCAAACTGACCAGGATGATTATAGATCGCAGTCAGGGTTCGTGTTTTGATTGAATGGTGGCGCTGTGAGATGGAAGAGTTTCAGGAAGGACACAGTTGCTGATTCTACAACAAGAGGCCGAGTATATCGTCGCTTCCATCTCATTCGAGAGATTATCGATAGAGGAGATGTAAAGATTTGCAGAGTACCCACAGAGGCTAACATCGCAGATCCCTTGACCAAGGCTTTGGCACAGAAAAATCATGATGGTCACACTAGGTCATTGGGTATTAGATACTACGGTGATTGACACTAGTGCTAGTGGGAGATTGTTAGTGAAAGCCCTAGAGCCAATCATGTGATGATTGTTGTATGGACTTTATTGTATCATATTCCTATTTATAAAGGCATGGTTATTATATTTACTTGTATTAGTGCCAAATAACTAAATATAATAATGTCCTTGAGTAGTAGGTTCTTATCTATATCAATCGATTGGTTGAATCGATAATGAGATGATATAGAGAACACTACTCTTAAATTAAATTAACTTGAGTTAAGTGGTTAGATTTGATCAACCATGGGAGATTAGAGGTCAAGTTTGACTTGACTTGAGAGGGAAGATGAAAGGTCAAGTTTGACTTGACCAAATGCCATGTCATGATGATGACTTGGCATGGCCGACCAATGATGATGCTCCACATCATCATTGACTTGGTCAATTAGTGCCACATCATGAAGGAGACCAAGGGTAATGGGAGTTACATGCATGCATGTAACCCCCCTTCCATGAAGTGGCCGGCCACCATTCCATTAGTGAGGAATTCATTTTGGTGAGTTACTCATTCCATCATCTTCTTCCTTGGTGCTCTTCCTCTCAAGCTCTCCCTCTCCTTCCTTATCTTGCCGAACCATCCATAGAGTGCTAGCACACTCAAGGGTGTGTTTTCTCCACCTATTTCTTGTGTGGATACCAATAGAGGAGTGTGCACTTGACACTCAAGTTCCGGCAACCCTTTTGGACGAGCGGGATTTGTGAAGGACGTCGCATCGAGGGTAATGATCTCACCTCTTAGATATAAGGTAGATCTAGGGTTTTTAGTAAGCACATACATGTTTTATTTTAATATATCTTCTCACGGATCCGTGGCCGGGGATTCCGAGGTTCCCACAACGCAAAAAATGGTTTTTGCGGCTCGGAAAAACCCAACATGCCTTTCTAGCGAGAGCTTTTAATAGGCATGTGGAGGGAATGGGAATCATATGTATGACAGTATGAAGACAACATAGTCTTTTAGTACAAGTGGGAGATTGTTGGGATGTATACTGAAAAGTCTATCTTTTGTATGAACATCTTTATTTTGAAATAAGAATCACATGATCATTGTTTGCATATTTATGGTTATGCATATTATCTAATACATTACATTGTAGATAACATGGTATGTGGTGTCATACGGGAGATCATGTTATCAGCTCCTTGTAAAGTATAAGTATAGGCTCACAACCAAGATGGCTTTGGACAAACTATTGGTATGGTTGTAGTGTGATTTGGTATTGGCTTGTCTTGACCATAGAATCACACTAGTACACTTTGTGTGTATTGAGCAGGACTGACTTAGAGGTGATTTGATTTATTGCTGACTACATAATCGAATCGGACCTCAGATATTATATTGTACATACTCTTAATCCCGATATAATAACGGGCACATATACTTAGTATTCATTTCTTTGATTTACCAATGGGCGAGATTTATAGATTAAATCAATAGGCCCGGTAAGTTGGGAAATGATATTATTTATATGGTGTGTCGTTGATTATAGGAGGAAACCGTGTCCTATATATTAGGATGATGATGTCCCCTTGAGGAGCTCATAAGGTTCATCATGTAAACCTTGCAGGTGGACTTGGTCCGGCATTATGAAAAGGTTGAGTGGTACTACTCATGGAGTTAGATGTTGATTAATTAATGGTTAATAAATTAATTAATCGATGGACATTCGAGATCTTAAACACGGGGAGAAAAATGTACAAATAATATATGGAGCCCATATTAACTTATGGGGGTTGGTGAGGTAGATCAATGATAATCCTTTAGTGGATTGGACTATCATTAATGGATCGGACTTTATGTGGGCTTGATCCATTGGGTGGACAAGATCCAACTCTTCCTCATGGTCCCTATTGTAGCCTATTAATACCTCATGAAGCCTAGATTCAATGGATGAAAACAAAACTCTAGATCCAACGGTAGAGATTAAATCTCTAGATCCGACGGTTGAGATTAAATCTCTAGATCCGATGGTTGAGATTAAATCCCTAGAACCAATGGTGGAGATTAAAACAAGGCTTATCCCTAACCCTATAAATAAGCCTTAAGGGGGTGGGCGGCAATATGATGGAAGGAGATTAGGGTTTGCTTCCCTTGGGAGGCTAGGAATCCTAGTTGGGTTAGGATTGAGTTGGGCGGCTAGGGTTTGGGAGGTGGTGTGGGCGGCAACAAGAGGAGAGGTTCTTTTCTTATTCTTCCTAAGGTGTTGCCAACACCTATCCTTCTTCCCTCTACTTTGGCCGGTGCTCAAACTATTCCTCTTCCCCTCTTCTTTGGCTGGCGACAACTAGGAGAGCTAAGATTAGGGTTTTGGGCGGCTATAAGGTGAAGGGTTGGTTTCCTTTCTCTTCTTCAAGGTTTGGCCAACGCCCATCACCCTCCTTGATTCTCCTTTGGCCGGTTCCTATACTCCAGATTCTCTTCCTTGGCTGGCGGCAACATCGAGTCTATTGACTTAGTGGCCGGTTCTAGATAGAAAGAAGAGTTTTGTTTTATGATCTTCCTTTATTCGGAGTGAACAAGGAAAGGAAGATTGGTGATCTAGGAGGCTTCGACTTTTGGAAGATCGTCACCCACACGACGTCCAAAAGGAGGAAGGACATACAATAGAAGATCAAGAGGTATAACAAGTGGTATAATCTTGTTTATTTTGATTAGTGTTCTTTTGTATTATGTCTATAATTGTTTTTCAATTATATGCATGTTGTATGTGGCTAAATATACTTGGACCCCGAACATAATCACAAAAGCCAACGATCCGTACATCGTCTATTCCGCGGCTATTTGTAGAATAGAGGTTGGTTGCTTGAACAACAAGTTTGTTCAAGTGACTACTCTAATCGAATAGCACGATGATGAAATGGTTGCTTGGGTGATCCCTTTTGTCTAGGATTAAATTTTTTAATCCGGGGACATCGATGGGATCGCCATGAACAAGCGACCGAGTTGAAGTGGGAAGCGAAGTTTCCTACCTTCAAGGTGGTATCAGAGCTTCGGTTCCGGGACAAAAACCTTCATACACAACAAACACCAAGCTATGAAATCAACCATGTCCTATATATTGTTCCATAGCCGAGAATGTTTCAAAACTCGCTATTTTCGGATACACTCCGAATAAATCACCCATCCCGAATGATGAGTCTCTTGAAGCAACTCTTCCTAAATCGAATGCAACTCTGAAACCCACAATCTTCCTCGAAAACGGAGAATTCTTTTCTCGCAAGAGAAATCAACCTACTGTCCAAAATCCAATCTGCTACACAGAACTGCAAGTGTTGATCACCAACTTGTGCCTCTTTAATCTTCTCCATGATGAGTAACTGTGCACTCCACAAAATCAGTATTCCTTGTTGCATCTACCTGCATTTCCAACAATTATGTTTCTGAGAATTTTTGAATCAACTCTGTAATAGCTACCTAGTAACTAACCAAAATTCCATGAGAATTCCTACTTCATGCATCTTTAGAATAAAGATGATAGCTGCTAAATCTACATCGTATACAAGATAACTTGTCTCATAGACCCTCAACCGCGGTAAAGATAAGATACCCCTCGATCCACTGCATCGAAAGCGCTCGAAATGATGCATCCGTGTAGAGCATAACTCTATATTTCCAATGGAAAACACAAAGACTGATATACATGTCAATCTTTGCTTAAACTCCTGGACACTCATTTCACACATTTCTAACTAGGTGAACTTTATTCCCTTTTTGGTCAGATGAGTCAGTGGAGTTGCAACACTAGAAACATCCTATTCAAATCTACAATGTCCTTTTCCATGTCAAACCACCAGTAGAAGCATCTTCTAAATATCAATACATTGGAGTACCACTCAGATGAATCGCAAATCTAGACCTATATGCTTTCCAGAGTAAGTCTTCTTTAATAGGGTACATCCCAGAAATACACAATATTTCCCGAAGATAATGTCTGTTGTTTTGAGTCTTCTCTGCTATCCAACAACTAGTAAATGCTTCAATCTTTTGAGAGTCGATCGAAATGTCTCTGCTCAATAATAAGTTTGAGAAATCCCACTGAGGAAATCAAAATACACCTTCACTAAACCTTACATAGAGCTTCTCTCATAAAATCTCCAATACCATGCGAAGATGATGTTCACATTCTTCCTCGGACCCTACACATATCAAAATATCATCTAAGAAGACGATAAAAAACTGATCCAATCACTCAAATAATACTCGATTCATCAAGTCCATGAACAATTGAAATATTAGTAAGTCCAAAAAAATATTACCAAGAGCTCATAAAGTCCATACCGAGTATAAAATCTCATCTTCTACACACCTGCATCCTTTTACTCTAAGCTGATGATATCCCAATCATAAACCAAACCCATAGTATACACAGGTGTCCTTTAGCTGATCTAAACAGATCATCTATCCACAACAAAGGATATTCATTCTCAACAACTACTGCATTTAGTCGTCGACAATCGATGCATAACCTCAGAAAATCCATCTTTCTTTTTAACAAAGAGTCCTGGATCTTCTCAAGGAGAAACACTGGAACAGATAAATCTTCCATCCAATACCTCCTACAATCGCATCTTACATTCTTCTAATTCCCATAGTGTCATCCGACATGGGGTCTTCGATACTGAAACTATTCCCGAAATTACTTCAATCACATACTCCACTTGCTTATGCAGTGGAAAGTCTGGAGCTCATTTGAAACTATATCCGAATACTCTCGAACTATACACACATCCGAGAGGCATGACATACTATCATTCTAAAATTTAGATATCCATAAGAATATGCCTACAGTAAGGGTATGTCTATCAAAGTCTAAAGGCATCCTTTGACTTCTTGATTGTTGGTTAACATCACATCTGATAGTAAAGATACCACCAACCTACAAAGTTGATGTATAGGAACTCTCCTAATCCCATCCAGAATCACTCTAAACTTAACGAATGTGAACTACTGAATCAATCGGTATATAAACTGAAATAATATTCTGAATGACCAATCCTTTGGCCCTCTACACCTCCTCTCGAGTAATGATGTAAACTCATCCAACTTTTGTTCTTGATGGTTGAGTTCCTATAGGTGCAAAAGACTATCATGGAGGAACTAAAATCCATAGCTGAAGTTGAGATGCAATCGAAATGGCTGTAATGGAGGCGGTAAACACTGTTATGCTGGAAAAGAGTACACCACTAACTGTAAAGTACTGAATAACTGCCAACATTGTGGCACACTCTAACTCTACAAATGGTATAGTTGCGCCTAGGGAGGTAACAGTTATTGTTGTCTGAACATTAGAGTCTTCTGAAACGTCTTCTACTGATGCTGCTGAGTAGATTGCTTTCCCTGGATGGAAGTGTCAAGGAACTCTAATTGTGCCTGAGGTGGTAGATCATTGCTGGTGTGATAATCTAATCTTCAGTGATGATATCTACTGTCGAGGTTGTGGATCGTCCTCCTGAAGGTAACATCAGTGGTCTCCAACTGAATCTTCAAAGTATACCCTCTCCTCATATGTATTGGTTGCTTATAGTAGAAGTAGATAGACTGATCCAACGGATAATCTGACTTTGTAAGTCTTCATGATCTACACTGCACACACATAATCCCATGGGTGTCATTCTTCTGATTTTGCTGATAAACATGAGAAGGTCCTGATGATTCATAGTCGATCTTCTATTGTCAGAAAGACTCTCCAATAGAAGCTCATGGCCCATGACTCCTATCTTGCTCCTTTTGTCCAACATTCGGAGGCTTCTGATTCCAATATTTGATTTGTAATGTCTGCTTATCGATCTCCAACTCTTAAAACACTTGCTATGAAATTTATAGTCTAAATAATTCATACAAATCATACACAAATCTACGTTTGCTCTGATACCAATGTAGGATTTACTGCATCTTATATGATTTGGATTAATTTAAAAATACTTTGTAAATACAATACTGAAAATATGGAACTTACAGTGATTCATCAGATTCTTCGTGCTTCTGAGGATGAACAATTTCAGGATGAGATCTCTTGAATTGCCAATGATGATCTGTTCCTCCGATCTATACTTGTTGTCTGAACTACGATCACAATTCGTAGAATCGAAAGATCTCTACTATTCCACAAACCAAGATCTGATTGCACCTTAGATGTTCTCCAACCTTGACACGAAGTCTCGGCAATCTCGCCAACGCTTCCGCAGTGCTTCTTTGATCTCTCCGATCACTCTTCTCTCCGACGGCTTGACAACCCTCTTGTCAATCCCTTACTCTCTCCGCACTCTTCCACATCTTGGACACACACCCTATTTATAGTGTGGTGGGCACAAGCACAAAAGTGTGCACGTTGCCAAGCAACGTGCACACGAACAACATGTGCCTACAAATTTGATTCCATTTATTTGTCAAATAACAACTTTGAGAGGGGATCCTGGATGTCTTATATCTATTCTTGCCATTTACATTTCCAAATTTGAAAATAAAATCAACTAAGAAGTAGAAAATGAAAACTTGAGTTAAGAAAATTCAGAAATGGAGAGGCCTGCTGTTTTTGATTTTTCTGGAACTGATATTGCTACACTTTTGACCAAAGAAAACCAGGAATGAGACCTCATTTGATACACTATTTAATTACAATGATTGTCATATTTGTCACAGTTGAATTCCAAGAAGATAAAAAACAGAAATGATGTAGAAGATGAGAAAGAAAATTCTGCATTGCAGTTTTCTGTTCAGTTTTGAAAAAAGCTTTATGCCATTAAATTGTTGGAAAAATGATTAAAGTGATTTTTGAATTTCTATTACAGGAAGTGTAATACATTTCCCAACCTCAGGATTGGAAGAAATATCAAAGGGAATGGCTGAAATTGAGTTTAGAAGACAAAGCCTGCAGTTAAATCTGTTTTCAGTCAATGGACCTGTTTGTGCCAACTTTACAACATCTTTTCTTATCCGAATCAAGCTGAATTCAATTATTTATCAATGTAATGCTAAATAAGATGTTATTCCAAGTTTAATACCGCAAGAATTGAGCCAAAATTGCTTTGAAATATCAAATCTTGAAACTCAACTCAGATTTTTCAGAAATCTGTCCAGTTTTGGGTTTAGGAATGTTTGGACTGATTTGAGCTTCAAAATCCATAAATTTCAGCAATTCAACTAGCATAAATTGAGAAGAACTTAAGATAGATTAATCCCTGAATTTTTGGGAAGAATTTCAGATTGTTTCATGGCATAAAATGAAGGAAAGGAAATGAAAAAACAGAATTCTGGAATTCTGAAATCAGAGTTTCAAGAGGTTGTTTGGTGTATCATAAATTCGATTTTGATTTCTAAATGATGTAAGGTGAATAATAACTCCAAGATACACCAGAAACAAAGGTTATCTACAGATAAAAAGAACAAAACAAAGTTTGGAAGAGGATGAAAAGTGAATTGGTTAAAAAGCTATAATTTAAGTTTCAAGTTGAGTTGTTTGTGCCAAATACTCCTTTACACCCATTTTAATCAGTGGAAAATTCAAGTTAAGCCTTGTTATATCAGTGGAAATAGTTGTTCTACCTTTCTCAAGTTTTCCATGATTTAAATGTTGGTGCAATCGGCCCAGGTCACGATTGACCGGACTCGAGTTTGACTCGAGTAGTATTTTGATGTTTGACATTGTTGTTTGACAATGTTTTGGGGATATTGTTGGTGCAATCGACCCAGATCGTGATTGACCAGACTCGAGTTTGACTCGAGGGGTATTTTGATGTTTGACAATGTTTGACCATTGTTTGACTATACGGTTGACATGGGGTTGACCATATGATGGAGAAGTCCAAGTCATGGATACTTGGCATGGAAAGTCCAAGCATGGGTCTTGGCAAGGGAAAGTCCAAGCTTGAGTCTTGGCATTTGGAAAGTCCAACATTGGGTTGGCATGGAAAGTCCAAGGGTGTAGTCTTGGCCACGTAAGTCCAAGGGTGTAGTCTTGGCGGTGAAAGTCCAAGTCATGGGTACTTGGCAATTGAGAAGTCCAAGGGAAATATTGGCGGCATAAAGTCCAAGGGTGAGTCTTGGTAGCATAAGTCCAATGGTTGGCGGCGTAAAGTCTAAGCGTGGTCTTAACAGCGTAAGTCCAATGTGCCTTGGCAGTGTAGACACCGTTAGCATGACAAAAGTCGATGGAAGCATTTGAAGGCTAGCATATGGATGAACAAGTCATGGATGACTTGGAGGGATCCGATATGCGTGAGGCTGATGGAGGTAGCTAAAAGGATTAGGTCTAGGATAAGGGTGGTCTAGCAAGTATGAGGGCATCATACTTGGTGTTAAACCTCATGGTTGAGGTTTGTTAGTCGACTGGGGTTATGGACCAGTCGACTTGTCAAGTGTTTTGACACTTGGCAGCCGAGTCGACACTCAGCAGTCGATTGGGATTATGACCAGTCGACTGCGGAAAAATGGCCTAGCATTCGACTGCCAGCATTGGGCAGTCAATTGATGGTATGAGCAGTCGACTTCCATGGATGACAGTCGATTGCTGGTTGAGTTTACGAGCACAAAACGCTCGGTAGCCGACTGGGCATTCGGCTAAGGCATTGGCAATCGACTGATGATGTTGGCAATCGACTGCCAACTGATCTGTTGGAGTTTTTCCAACGTGGATCAAGTTGTTGTCTCATAACGATACTGTTGGCAGTCGATTGGGGCCTTATGGCAGTCGACTGCCAGACACGAAATCAGCCTATTGAAGGTTAAAAGGAGTAGCTCGTGGGAGATTCGGCATTGGTTCTTTGGGAGATTTCTTGAGGCGATTTGAAGGCGAAATGCAAGTGCATTTCAGGGTCCTTCAAGCTCATTCAAGCAACCAACAAGCAAGCGCTCAAAACCCTAGTTTGTAAAGTGTTCTTTACATTTCACTTTGTATTTTCTTGTATTTGTTTTTTATTACTGTTGTAATTATTGTACGAGGTTTCTCCACCTCTGACGTGTTGTCGAGAAGGAGTATTTTATTGGTACAATCGACCCAGGTCATGATTGACCAGACTCGAGTTTGACCCGAGTAATGTTTTGATGTTTGACATGAAGGTTTGACATTGATGTTTAACATTGATGTCTGATAATATTTTGGGGAGATTGTTGGTGCAATCGACCCGAGTCATGATTGATCGGACTTGAGTTTGACTCGAGAGGGATTTTGATGGTTGACTGGAGTAGACCATGTCATGGAAAGTCCAAGTCTTGAGTACTTGGCATGTAAAGTCCAAGCATGGGTCTTGGCATGGAAAGTCCAACATGGGTTGGCAAGTAAAGTTCAAGGGTGTAGTCTTGGTCACGTAAGTCCAAGGGTGTAGTCTTGGCGGTGAAAGTCCAAGTCATGAGTACTTGGCATTTGGAAAGTCCAAGGGGTTTGATATTGGCGGTGTAAAGTCCAAGGGTGAAGTCTTGGCAGCATAAGTCCAATGGTTAGCGTCGTAAAGTCCAAGCGGAGTTTTGACAGTGTAAGTCCAATATGCCTTGGCGGTGTAGACACCGTTAGCATGACATAGCCGATGGAAGCACCTGAAAGCTAGCGTATGGATGGATGAGTCATGGATGACTTGGAGGGATCCGATAGGCGCGAGGCTGACGGAGGTGGCTAGAAGGCTTAGGTCTAGGCTACGGGTGGTCTAGCAAGTATGTGGGCACTATACTTGGGTTAAACCTCATGTTTGAGGTTAAAACCTCATGTTTGAGGTGTATTAGTCGACTGGTACCATGTGGTAGTCGACTGGTGTGAGTCAACTAGGGTTTGACTACGGGAAGTGTCCTAGCAATGACCGCCGAGGTGGGCAATGATTCTTGCAGGCAATGATCGATCAAGGTGATCACCGATCGATGGCCGGAATTTCGCGCAGAATGTTCTCCGCTTGAGTGATCCGCCCAACCACTCGATTGGTTGAGACATCACCAATCGATGGGATTGGTCATCGATCGATGGTGTATCCGCTGGATTTTTCCAAAGATGGATGTAGTCATTGTCTCACGACAATGATGGCATCGATCGACTAATGGTCCCGAGCAATCGATCGATAAAGGTTATAAAAATCCAAAAGTAGCTTAGAAGAGGGATTTTGGCAGTGATTTCTTGGACATTCTTGAGGCGATTTGCTGGTGCAAATCAGGGTCTTCAACCACGGTTCAAGCAATCAACAAGCAAGCTCTTTGTAAAGTTTTCTTTACTTGCATTTTAGTGTATTTTGCTTGTATTTCATTCTTATTGTTGTAAGAATTATTGTACGAGGTTTCTCCACCTCCGGATTGTTCTGAGAAGGAGTTATTCTTGATTAGTGGTGTGTGGTCACATCGCTAGAGCTCTTTGAGCTCAATCCGTGGAGTAGGAATCATTCGGTTCCGAACCACGTTATATTATTGTGTTTGCGTGATTGTATTTGTGTGATTGTTTTATTGTTATTATTCCGCTGCGTACTAACACGATTTGTAGATGCGATCGCGAATGCATTCCATCGACGCATTGAAACGCGTTATTCACCCCCCTCTAGTGGTCACCGAATCCTCAACAATGGTATTAGAGCCCGGGGCTCTTCTACGGACTAATCGCCGGGAGCAAAATCGCTAGAGGGAACAAGATGGAATTTGAAAGAAAATTAGGATGGGACATCCACACACCGCCACCATACGACCAAGAGGATTTTTCGTCATGGAGGGCAAGGATGGAGAACTTCTTGATGATGGACATAGAAGATTGGTTCATTATCATGGAAGGATTTGAACCTCCTAGAGATAAGAAGGGAAATATCTTGAAGTTGAAGAAGTAGACACAAGAGCAACGTCTCAAGTTCAAGACCGAAGTCAAGGTAACAAAGCTTTTAGAAGATTTGATACCTAAAGACATTTTGTGCAAGCTAGGGGATTACATGGATGCCAAGGAGCTATGGAGCAAGTTGGCAAGATTCCATGAGGAGTCTCACTCGGCACAAGAAGAAGAAAGCTCATCCTCACAAACAAGTGAGGATTCGGAAGTTGAAGAGAAGTTAACTTCCGGATCGGTGGAAGAGGAGGTGGAAGAGGTGGAAGAAGCCTCCACCTCTAGGATCGAGGGGGAGGAGATTAGGACATCCTCAATATCAGAGCAACAAGAAGAACCATCTACATCCGGTCGAGAGGAAGAGCAAGCTCAAGAGACCCTCACCACCACCCTAGGTGACTCAAACACTTCAATTTCAAATAAAATTCATATAATGTGTTTTGAGTGTAGGGAGTTTGGGCACTATAAGAGTAAGTGCCCAAAGAAGGTCAAGAAATTCCACCGGCACCTAAAAGTCAAGAAAAGTCAAAGGATATCGGTGTCCCCACCAAGAAGACCAAGGAGCTCGTAGTATGCTTCAAGTGTCATAAGAAGGGACACTATAGAAGTCAATGCCCTAGGAAGAAGGAAATCAAAGATAAGGAAGGAACATCACAAGTAGGGGGAGCCTCTATGGCAAACCCTAAGGTATATTTTAATGCACCTTCTAGTTCTAATTTAAATGTCAAAAAGCATGCTAGGAATAATTTTAACAATCTTGCTATTGTAAATGAAAAGCATGCTAGAAACAATAAATATTTTTGTCTAGGTGCTAAAAGTGTTAATTTTTCAAATAAGGAGAAATTTGGGACTAATGTCCCTAGAAAAATCTTACCTAGGGAATCTATTAGAAAAATTAAAGACCACCTAGGTTTTAACCCCAAATGGACTAGGCATATGCCTAGAAAGAACAATCCCCAAAGATTAAATCAAAATTCAAAAATTGGGCAATTAGAGTTGGAAAATCAAGCCTTGAGGTCAAGGCTTGAGAAACTTGAAAAGGCCCTTGCAAAAATGACAAATCAAATGCAAAGGTCAAACAATCAAACTCTAGGGTCTAGAAGTCAAAGTCAAAATCTAGGGCATAGGAGACAAGAGTCAACCAAGGGCAAGAAAGGTTTGGGTCACAAACCTAAGCCTAAGGTGACTTATCATAATGTTCCATTTGATTATGGAACTAAACCTAAGTCTAGGAAGACCAAGGTCAATAGGGAAGTCATCCCTAAGGTTGACCAAGGTAGGTTCTTAGTGGCCAAGGTTTCAAGGAAACCTAGGCAAGCCACTAAGAAGGTTACAAGGGGAGTTACCCCTAGAGCTAACCATGACAAAACCATAATGACCAAGACTAACAAGCCTAGAAGGGTCATTAGGAGGGTATCTAGGGAGGTTATCCCTATGGAATACCTAATTAACCCAAGGAGTTCCAATAGGTATTGGGTTCCTAGGAGCGTGATCGATTCATGCTAGATGGGTTTAGGTGTGTCAACCTTGATTGGAAGGGTAGCTAACCCAACCATAGCAAAGGTGGCACCTTAGGTCATTTTCAAAGTTATGGATACCTTGGAAATAGATTTGAATTTTAATCCTAAAGGATTTTAGAATGTGCTAATATATTTTTGGAATTATGAAAAATCATTCAATTTGGCACAATTTAGGTTTAGAGGTTGTAGTGTGCCATTTTGGGTTTTTGGCACACTTGGGAGATAAGAAACAATATGGAAAAATGAGATTAATTATAACAAATGACAACTAATATTAAAATTTAGGTATTATTATACCTATACATTTTATTTGCCATGTTTTGTTTTCCATATACCATGTCATGACATCATGTTTATTTTTATCATTTAATATGTCATGGTCATGTTTAGGATTAAGGTTAAATGTCATGTATGCTTAAGTTATATCATATGCCATGACATCATGATCATTGGCCATGCTTAGTTAATGTTATCATTTATGCCAAGATCATTCATGCATTTAATTTGATTAAAATTGAGTTAAGGATAATGGCATGACTTGAAGTCCCATTTATAAGGGAATCAAGTAGTGTTGCCTTAGAAAATGCATGAGGCCTTAGTTTAAGATAAACCAAAACCCACATCTCACATATAATTGACATGTATGTGTATTGATACACTCTAGATACATGTGATATGCTAGGATATGGGTTGAGTTCAAGGTGCATAGTTTTTGTATCTAGATGAACCAAAACTAATCTTATATTAGTTGTGGATCATTGGGAAAGTTTATGTTCAAGTCATGTACATTAAGCCCAAAGAATATGATCCAATATAAAGTTTTAAAACTATTTTAAAATCATTTTAGAAAACCTTGGTGAAGTCTTTTTTTTTATAGCAATCATCATTGATGAAGTTGATACAAAGCGAGCTAAAACATTGAAATTTTTTCTTTACTTTTGAACTTTGTGTCAATTTCAATATTTTATGGGTAAAATATTTTTCAAATATTTTTCACCCATTGTATTGGTCATAAGTATTATACGTATGAAGTTTCATGATTTTTTGAATTACATATAATTATTTATGAATTTTTGAAATTCGAGTATGATAATTGAAATTCGAAAATTTCAGTTGGGCAATCGACTGATGGCACGACAGTTGACTGATGCCTGATAAAGTCGACTGTCAGGCTAATTTTGGGAAAAACAAGGTTGTTTAGCCCGTTTTTAGCTACGGTAAAGTTTCCTAACCACTCCTAACCCAAGGATATGCTTTGGAAAACATTATAAAGGGTGAAAATCTATTGGATATGGACTAGGAGAGTTGTTAGGGTGATGTATCAAATTTAAGGGGTTGGAAAGTTCAATGTAGAACTTTGAACCTTATTTTTTATGGTTTAGAGTTCCTATTGGCTTAGGGACTTCCCAAGGACATTGTTGGTGCGATGGTCAAGGGGGAGCAAGCCTTTAGGGGGAGGTATCTATCATGGGAGATGGATGGTATTTTTCCTCATAAGAGGGAAATGGGAATTTTGAGATACCTAATTTGGAAATTGGGAGAGTTTGTAGGATTGCCTCTCTTGAGTGATATGAGACTTATCACTAGGAAGATTGTAGGCATCCTAGATATTTTTGGACCAAGGGAGAGATTGTAAGATCTCATTGGGACATGAGACATTGACCTTCTTGAAGAGAACCTTTTTTATGTTAGTCAAAAAGAGGGAGAATGTTTGGGAGAATTTATGGTATTACCAATTTGGGATAATTGATAAGAAGATTTTGTTGGTGCAGGGGCACCAGATGATCGAACCTGTGTTTTGATTATGACAAAAGACGCAAAGTTAAGATTACATCGTTATCTCACGAGCTTAATCGAGTATGCAGAAAAGTGCTAAAGTTGGAGCTGAAGGCTCGCGACACCCGGAGGAAGCTGTAATGGTCGGGCGACACTCGAGTGCCTTCGGAGGGAGCCAAAGGAATCGAGTGGAAGGTTGGAAGCAAGAGCTACAAAGTAAGTATCGAGGTAAGCTCGTATGTGTGAGCATAAGTGAGGTCGTATCCTCCTTATGGGGATTGTCTTAAGCGTAGATCCAACCAAAGACATCCCATGGATGGTTGATGTGTGTAAATCATGTTATGTTTTCACTACTCCATATACATGCATTTTATCTCATTTCATGTCTTAGGCATGTATTTTATCATGATTTAGTTAAGTTTAGCATATTTTGGACAAAGAGACTGCTTTTGGGTGTTTTTCGTGTTAACAGGGCAAAGAAGCAGGCGTATCAAAACAACACAGGTGTGTCATCAGTGACACGTCCGTGTCAGGGGTTCCAGCCTTCAACACGCCCCAGTTCAGCCTTCGACATGCCCCGTTCAAGCGCAACACGGTCGATGGAAATTGCACGACACGCCTGTGCCCTCATTTGGCATGGGCGTGTTGTCCTGATTTCAGATTTCCTTTTCTGCGAGCAACTCGACGAAGCCGCGATCTTCGTCTCAATTAAAGGAAAATCTTTTGCCTTAATTAAAGAGGAGGCTAAGGCTATAAAAGAGGAGATATTCTAACCCTAAGGGAGGGGGCGGAGGGTCAAAAAGGACGATAGAAGAAGGAAGGAGTCGACGACAGAGGAACACAGATAGCACTAAGTATCGTAATTTCTTTCTCTAGCAATTCTTGTTCGACCATGGAGTAGTGTCCTGTAATCTTAGGATGGGGGAGTAGCCCTTGACGATTTATGATGGATGATGTAATCTATACTACTTGAATTATTGTTTGTTTTGATCTGTTTTTGGATTCTTATTGACAAACCTAAGGAGCTAAGGGGAAGTACCTAACAGTGAACCCAAGTTCCCGAAACCCAGAACCAACTAGGGAAAAACTCCTGTCAAGTAGCGATAGTGTATCTATGAGGGCTTGCGGGGGGGGGGGGGGTCTCGTGACAGGTCCCCTTAGCTGATTATGGTCTCGTGTGCAAACCTATCGTGAAAAGGAAATTTAGACTCTAAAGGAACTCTTATGGACTTAATGGATCTATCAAATCCAGTTTTTACCAAGTAACGGAGGTAAGCCGAGGGCGGGGGGCGGGGGTCTCGTGACAGGTCCCCTTAGCTGATTATGATCCCCTACGCTCGAATACCGTGATAGGTAAATTGAGTTTGATAGGTACAGTTAGCGTAGACCTCGAAAGGGGTCGTTGATTTACCTTAGGATAGGTTCCATCAAAACAACTCTAATAGGGGTAGGAAAGAATTAAATCACCTTATAAATCGTCGACGTGGTGAAACCCATATCCTGAGATTCTCCTCAACTATTGACTTTTAGCTCGTTCTTCTCATTTGTTGTTCTTGACTGCTCAGTTTCTTTGCTTAATCTACAAATTGATTGACTAGATAACTCGGTATCATGATCATTCGGTAATTGTCCCAATCCCTGTGGAATCGATATTTTTATTACTTGACGACAACCGTGCACTTGCGGAATATAACACATCAAGTTTTTTGCGCCGTTTTCGGGGATTGGCACTCAATATTGAATTGAGCATGATTTAGTTAATCTAGATTTCTATTTTTGTTTCTATTCTTTGTGTCTATTCTGAACTCTTGTTTTGGGAGCCTCTCTTGTTGTTGCATGCACAGACTTAATAGAGAAATTCTCGATATTGATACTGAGATAGAGAGAACGTTCCTTGCTAGAAGACGATTTCTGACACGTCAGAAGACAATCGACCTCGGGCATGGTGACGAGCAGAATAAACCTTTAAGGGATTATGCAACACCTAGTACAAGGGGATTGAGATCGAGTATTAGAAGACCCCCTATTGAAGCGAACAATTTTAAATTGAAACCGGCTCTACTATCCATGGTCCAACAGCATCAATTCGGAGGAGCACCCACTAAAGATCCAAATCTGCACTTGGAAGTATTTTTGGAATTTTGCAAAACTTTAAAACTGAATGGAGCCTTAGCTGATGCTATTAGATTGTGCTTGTTTCCTTTCTCATTGCGGGACAAAGCTAGAGCTTGGCTACACTCTCTTGTAGCAGATTGCATAACTACCTGGGATCAGTTGGAGCAAAGATTTTTAGACAAGTATTTTCCACCCAACAAAATTGCAAGTCTTCATCATCAAATCACTAATTTTGCGCAAAAGGATGGAGAAACATTATTTAAAGCCTGAGACAGATTTAAGGGATTACTACAGCAATGCCCTCATCATGGGTTGGAGAAGTGGCTCATTGTTCATACTTTCTACAATGGAATCTCGTATGCTACTAAAGTTTCTCTTGATTCTGCTGCAGGAGGAGTTCTTATGAACAAAACGTTGGATGAAACATTTGAGATCATCGAGAATGTGACAATGAATTCTCACCAATGGGCTACAGAACGAGGATATCAAACTAAAATGCCAGGTAAGTTTGAGGTAAGTACCCTTGATCTACTCAGTGCAAAAGTCAATGCGTTAACTCAAAAGCTCGAACATTTTAATGTATCAGCTGTAAACTCATCTAATGTCACTTGCGAGATCTGTGGTGTAACAGGACATGTAGCGATGAATTGCCAAATCCTACACGCACCATCATCGGGAGCTGGGATTGAGCAAGTAGATGCGCTAAATAATTTTAATCAGAAGCCTAATGGTAGCAACCCTTGTTCGAACACGTACAATCCTGGTTGGAGGAATCATCCCAACTTCTCGTATAGAGCCAACCAAAATTCTTCTGGACAGAACAGTTTTGGAGCACCTTCGGGATTTTAGCCAGGACCCAAGTCGAGCTTAGAAAAGATGATGGAGAATTTTATTACCGAGACAATAAGCAATTGGGAGGCAAGGTTGATAATTTGACTAATCACACAAGAATGCTGGAAAATCAAATTTCCCAAATTGCCAGCTCAGCATCAAGGATGCCCAGCAGATTTCTTGGAAATTCAGAAGTAAACCCAGCTGAGCATTGTAATTCCATAAGTTTGAGAAGTGGAAGGATTTTAGAAGGAGACAAAGCTCAACAAGCGGCCCCTGTGATAAAGGACATGAGCGTGTCAGAGTTAGAAGAAGACAGCAGCATGCCTTGGTTGAATAGCAAAGGAAGCCGACAACACACCCTGACCCAGGGCGTGTTGTTCAACATGCCTGAGGAAGAGAATGCCCACAAGCGCGTGTCAGCCGACACACCCGTGTCGAGTCACTCCAGCAGCCAACACGACAAGCCTATGCCGTACGACACAGGCGTGTTGAACAAGGAACTAAGAACGTATAAGCCCCCTATCCCGTTCCCTCAGAGGCTGATTAAGGAAAAATTGGATGAACAATTTGGTAAGTTCCTTGAGGTAATTAGGAAGCTATATATCAATATACCTTTTATAAAAGCTCTTCAACAAATGCCTACATACTCCAAGTTCTTGAAGGATATCTTAACCAACAAAAGAAAAGTCGAGAAGCATGTAACAGTGGCTCTTACTGAGGAGTGCAGCGCTTTAATTAAGAACATGGTACCTCCCAAACTAAATGATCCAGGTATCTTTTCTATCCCTTGCATAATTAATGACTCAAATTTTGATAAGGCTTTTTGTGATTTGGGCGCTAGTGTCAATCTGATACCTCTTTCCGTATGCAAGAAATTGGATTTGGGAGAAATGAAACTAACTACTATGACCTTGCAGTTAGCTGATCGCTCCATTAGATATCCTTTGGGAATCTTAGAAGATGTACCAATGTAGGTGGGAAATTTTATTATTCCTGCCGATTTTGTAGTGCTTGACATGGATGAAGACCCATGCATTCCACTCATTTTGGGGAGACCTTTCTTGGCTACTGCAGGGACAATGATAGATGTCAAGAACCACAAACTCTCACTTGCATTTGGAAACGACAAAATTGAATTCGACCTTTCAAAAGCTGTTAAACAACCTTCTGTTTTTGATGTTTGTTGTAGGATTGACAATTTCCAGTCAATAGCACTAGAAGGGGATTTTGATAAGCTCGAAGGGGATTTTAAGGATAAAGAGCTGGAGATTTCCGACCCCAACCTAACACCACAGGTAAAACTTAAGCCTCTTCCATCAACACTCAGGTATGAATTTCTTGGCGAAAACTCTACTTATCCTGTGATCATTAATGCTAATCTGAGCAATGCAGAGACCGAAAAACTGATTGAGGTATTGAAAACACACAAGAACGTCATTGGATACAAGATTGATGACATTAGGAGAATTAGTCCATCGGTTTGCATGCACAAAATTCTACTAGAAGAAAATTTTAAAACCTCTATAAAGCATCAAAGAAGACTGAACCCAGCCATGAAAGAGATAGTTAAGAAAGAGGTCATGAAATTGCTAGATGTTGGAATTATCTACCCAATATCTGATAGCGAATGGGTAAGTCCTGTCCATGTTGTGCCAAAGAAAGGGGGGATAACGGTAATAAGGAATGCTACGAATGAGTTAATCCCCACGAGAGCGGTTACGGGATGGAGAATGTGTATTGATTATAGGAAATTGAATAAGGAAACTAGAAAGGACCACTTTCCCATCCCATTTATTGACCAAATGCTAGACCGGTTCGCAAAACACTCACATTTCTGTTACTTAGATGGATACTCCGGTTTCTATCAAATCCCTATTTATCCTAATGACCAAGAGAAAACAACTTTCACCTACCCATATGGTACTTTTGCTTTCAGGAGAATGTCTTTTGGACTATGCAATGCACCCGCCACTTTTCAGAGGTGTATGACTTCAATTTTTTCTGATATGATCGAGAATATAATGGAAGTATTCATGGATGATTTTTCTGTATATGGTGCAGATTTTGATATGTGTTTATCTAATTTGGTCAAGGTCTTGCAGAGATGCGAGAAAATGAATTTAATGCTTAATTGGGAGAAGTGCCACTTCATGGTGCGAGAAGGCATAGTACTTGGGCACCTAGTTTCACACCGTGGTATCGAGGTGGACATCGCTAAAACTGAAGTGATCAAGAAGTTGCCTCCTCCAACTGATGTCAAGGGAGTGCGTAGTTTCCTAGGACATGCAGGGTTCTACCGACGGTTCATCAAGGACTTCTCAAAAATTTCAAAGCCATTAACTAATTTGCTTGCTAAAGATGCTGTGTTTCACTTTGATAATCCTTGTCTTGATGCATTTTCTAGGTTAAAGGAAGCATTAACAACCGCCCCAATAATGCAACCTCCAGATTGGAGTCTCCCTTTTGAAATTATGTGTGATGCAAGTGATTTTACTATGGGCGCAGTGTTGGGACAAAGGAAGGATCGCAAGGTGTATGCAATCTACTATGCCAGTAAAACATTGGATGAAGCACAAATGAATTATGCTACCACAGAGAAGGAACTCTTGGCTACAGTATTTGCTTTCGACAAGTTTAGATCTTATATCATAGGGACCAAGGTGATAGTTTACACAGATCATGCAGCCATTAGATACTTGCTGAGTAAAAAGGAATCTAAGCCAAGACTTATCTGGTGGATACTTCTTCTACAAGAGTTTGATTTGGAAATCCGAGATAAGCAAGAAATGGAGAATGTAGTTGCAGACCATCTATCGAGGCTTCATCAAGAATCAAATGCGGGAAGAGCCGATGATCTTGCTATAAATGATTTCTTCCCGGATGAGCAGCTACTAGCGGTCAGGACAATCAAGGCTTCGTGGTATGCTGATTTTGCCAACTACCTAGCTTGCTTCTCACATGAGTTATCATCAGAGGAAGAAGTTTTTTTCGGATGTAAAGCATTATGTGTGGGACGAACCATTCCTGTTCAAGCAAGGGGCGGATGCTATATATCGAAGATGTATATCCGAAGAAGAGATTGAGGATATATTGTATCACCGCTATTCTTCAAAGATATAGGGGTCACGAGCATGCATAAGATCATGCAAAGGTTTTGCAAGTAGGATTTTATTGGCCTCTATTTTTAAAGACTCTGAATTATGTGACGACTTGTGACCACACAAAGGACCGAACGATTAAGGAGAGACATGAGATGCCTCAAAATTCGATATTGGAAGTCGAATTATTCGACGTCTGGGGAATTGACTATATGAGACACTTCCCTACTTCCTATAAAAATACCTATATACTGGTGGCAGTGGACTATGTGTCTAAATGGGTTGAGGCTCTACCATCCCCCTCTTGTGATGCAAAAACAGTCATTAAGCTCTTTAAGAGTATAATATTTCCAAGATTTGGAATACCGAGAGCAGTAATAAGTGATGGAGGCTCACACTTTATTGAAAGACAATTTGAAAGCCTTCTCAAGAGGTATGGAGTAACTCATAAACTAGCCTCACCATATCATCCACAAACGAGCGGGCAAGTAGAAGTTTCAAATAGGGAAATCAAGACTATCTTGGAGAAAACAGTATCAAGATCAAGGAAGGATTGGTCTTTAAGACTTGACGATGCTCTATGGGCCTATCGAACTGCTTACAAGACACCCATTGGAATGACTCTGTTTCGACTAGTTTATGGAAAACCATGTCATCTTCCAGTTGAAATAGAGCATAGGGCATATTGGGCAATTAAATGGATTAATTTTGACCTAAAGAAAGCCGGTGAATGTGTTATTTTCTGCAAGTGCACGGTTGTCGTCAAGTAATAAAAATATCGATCACACAGGGATTGGGACAATTACCGAATGATCATGATACCAAGTTATCTAGTCAATCAATTTGTGGATTAAGCAAAAAAACTGAGCAGTCAAGAACAACGAATGAGAAGAACGAGCTAAAAGTCAATAGTTGAGGAGAATCTCAGGATATGGGTAACGATCCTCCTCCAACCTCCTGCCATCCATATGGAATTATTTTTAGGGATGAGGTTATGAAGTCTAAATTCAGTAAGCTTGAAAAAAGGAAGTTAGTATCTACAAGAACTATAGACTTCTACACGTTGACCACCCTAGGGTTAAGAGTGTTGGTGGTTTTCTTCTTTGAACCTGCAAATAGTGCTATACCTTTCTCGGGTTCCGAGTTAGACTGTTCATGAAGTTCGAAATCAGAAAAAAGTTCATCTAATCTAAGTTTGGAGAGATCCTTGGAGACCTTGTAGGCATCGACCATGGATGCCCACAAGGTAGTCCTCGGAAAGGAGTTTAGGACATACCTTATAAGGTCGCGGTTTTCGACCTTTTGCCCGATTGCGTGTAGATTGTTGACGATGTCCTGGACGCGGGCGTGGAGTTGTGTCGCCGACTCGTGTTCCTGTATTTTTAGGTTATATAGTTTATTAAATAGAAGATCACGCATACATACCTTGGCTTCATCGGTCCCTTCGTGTAGCTCCACTAGTTTTGTCCAAAGGTCCTTTGCGCTTATGAAGGGGCCGATGCGATTTAGCTCTTCCTTGGATAATCTGCATTGAAGGATTTGAGTTGCCTTAGCGTCGGCTTCGACTTGTCGTTTTGTCGCAATGGTCCATTGGTCATAATCCAAGGATTCACCCACTTCGTTAGTCGGAAGTGTGAATCCCGTTTGGATTATGATCCACATCTCGATTTGGGTTTTGAGAAAGCATTCCATCCGACCCTTCCAATAACGGAAGTCATCTCCATTGTAAAACGGAGGTCGGACGGTGCTAAAACCCTCGAGATGGGCCATTAGAACAAAAGACACAAGGAAATGAAGACGAAAAACCTAGCAACGACAAAAACACACAAGAAAGTACCAAGAATCACGTCTTGGATTAGTAGTGCGGGAGAAAAATTAACAAAATGAAATAAATCTGAAATAAACAGAATTAAAAAGAAAAAAATCTGTAAAATGGCTATATTGGTGGTTTCACCAAATCTTAGCAACCCCCGGCTCTGATACCAATTGTTGGATCGATTTGAAACGCTAGAGGGGGGGGTGAATAGCGTTAAAACTTTCTTTTGTTCGTTCGTTTAAAAACCGAGTAGATAATTAATTTACAGCAGAAAATATAAGCAATAAAAAAGAGAAGACAAATATTTTACTTGGTTCGTAGCCTTCGGCTACTACTCCAAGGCCCTAGTGGTCCTTGACCACGCACGGAGGGCAAAACACTAAACGAACTCCTCCTCGTTGGAGGTAGGAGTTAATCGATACAAGAACAAAAACTTGAGGTAGAGGGACACTCCCCCTCTCCTCGTTACGATAGAAAAAAGAGCTTCGACAAATGTAAATGAACAACGAATCTAAAACTAAAACCGACGTACAAAAATAAAGGAAATGAAACCTAGACGTCGGAGAAGAAGCACTTCGTTGTCGGTAGCTTTGCGGAGGCTTTTGGAAGCTTAGAATTGATGATGAAACCCTAGGATTGGCCCTCCTTTTATAGCCTTTGAGCCCCTTTTCGAGAGGAACCCTAGCCAATCACAATTGAGCACCAATCTCCTTGAAATGGGGTGATAAGCCTTAACTCCTCGAAGCTGATCATTGACCATCAGTCGACTGATGGCCATCATCACCGACCGATGGCGATTAGTCGAGCGACCTCGAGCAAATCGACTGATTGACGGCAGTCGAGTCCTCCAAGCTGGCAGTCGACTGATGCTTGCTGCAAGTCAAAGTTAGCTCAAAGAAAACATTATTTCGATGGCCTTCGACCGTCCGATCTCGACCTAGACCATCGATGGGATGTCTTTGGTCGGATCTATGCTTAAGACCATCCCCGTAAGGAGGATACGACCTCACTTACGCTCGCACACACGAGCTTACCTCGATACTTACCATGTCACTTTTGCTTCCGGCCTTCCACTCGATTCTTTCGGCTCCCTCCGAAGTCACTCGAGTGTCGCCCGACCACCGCGGCTTCCTCCGGGTGTCGCTAGCCTTCAACTCTAGCTATAGCAATCTTCTGCACACTCGATTCAGCTCGTGAGATAACGACATGAGCTTAACTTTGTATCATTTGCTATAATCAAAACTCAGGTTCGACTTAGGTGCCTACTGTACTAACAAAGAGATGACATAACTTGGTTAACCAATAGGATAGGTTGGACCGAATTTATCACACATCATCATCTTACTTACCCTAGTATCACTCTTGAATTCCTTAGCTCCCTGTCCGCTGAAATACTGCAAGGAAAGGATTGTGAGGAAGGAAAAATCAAATTTAGATTAATGAACCATGAGTTTACCCTTTCTTTAAGTGATTTTAATATGATATTTGATTTTCCTTGTGGAGGGGAGAGCCAAATTCATAGACATTTTATTGATCACCAATTTTGGAGATTAATTTCTGATGACCCTCGCCCTTATGATGCATCTAGGTCTAAATCATTTAACATCCCTAATTCTACTTTTCGTTATCTCCTTAGGTTTATGGCTAATACAATCTCTGGAAGATATGATAGTGCAGGGGTGGCTAGGCAGAGTGAGTTACAATTTTTATGGGTCATGCTAAATGAAGTTAATATTGATTCTGGAGCCCATATGGTTAGACATTTAGTTAAGGTTAGTAATAGCCCATCTGGGGTCATAGTCATAGGTGGTATCGTCACTAGGATTGCTGTGGCATTAGGATGTGAATTGGATGACCTTGAATATTGTCATGCTAGCCCTAGATTGGATTTGGATGCTTGTATAAATATGAAGATGATTGAGGCATGTGACGAGGGATATCGTTTGGTGTTAAGAAATGGAATTAAAATCCCTCTTCCAAACCCTGAGCGGATTACTGTACGTAATTCATCCAATTGGCTTTTTAGAGATGTCTAGGGACCCTTTCCTATCCCCACTGCCCATGCTCCATCACCCTCTCCTAGGGAGCCATCTCACATAGCCCTTGAGCCATCACATTCGACTCCTGAACCCCCACGGTTTCCTACTGACAATGTTTCTGCAGGGTACTCTTCTTTTGACTTTTCAGGATTCCGATCATCATTCGAAGCTTTCAGGGTCGAGCATACCTCGCACATAGGTGTGTGGGATCGGTATGCCCAAGCTGCAGAGGAGCACCATCGTATGGTGACACAACATTTGGATAGGGCAGCTGATTTTTACAGGAGAGCTGATGAGTTTTTCACTGCTGAGTCCGCCCGGAGGGAAGATGATGATAGATTTCGATAGGAGTCCCGGGAGTTTTACCAGGAGCAGCGACGTAGGTGGGCAGAGGAGGATGCTAGTAGCGAAGACGATGACCATTGACCACCTTGAACTATTTTGTAAGTTTCGATGCACATCCTTTACTGCTTATGCTGTCTCTACTTAGATTTTTAGTTTGGTTAGTGCTATTTTGTTTGCATCTTTTCATATATCATAACATTGCATTTTTATATCATCTAGCGTAATACAACTGAAAATTGGTCGAATCATGATATTCCTTTTTGCCTATTTGATAAGAACCCTATTTCACTTCTAACACGGTCTATAGGTCTGAGGTATCCAAAAAAAAGATTTAAATCCCCCATATCAGACGAGTACTCGATTTTCCATTGGAGACTTGCCTGCGCAACTTGGTTACTGGAGAAATACTTTCACTAGAAGTATGAAAAAAAAACGAAAATTGGAATTGTTTTCAAGCACCCCTTTGAGACCAAGTAGTTACTGGGGAAACACCTAAAAAATGCCCCTTTGAGACTAACTAGTTACTGGGGAAATGCTCTCTATAAATTCCTTTCCTTCTTTCTTCTTAGAAAGTGCTCCTTTGAGACCTTTTGATGATAGGTAAGGATGATCCATGCATTAAGGCAGGTAAGTGCCTCTATGCCGGAAATAAGAATGCTCTACGATAGAAGGGATGTCAAATCCGGATTGGTGTCCAATGACTTTAGTCAACTTTTCACGTGCACTATATAGGGATCTTTCAAACTTGGCAACTAGGAATGATTTGAAAAGATTAAGATCAGATTGTAAACCTCTGGATGGTGTCTAGCATTCCCACAAATAAGTTGTCTTTTGAGTTTTCTTTGCTTGAGGACAAGCAAAAGTTTAGGACTAGGGGATTTTGATGTGTGTAAATCATGCTATGTTTTCACTACTCCATATACATGCATTTTATCTCATTTCATGTCTTAGGCATGTATTTTATAATTATTTAGTTAAGTTTAGCATATTTTGGACAAAGAGACTGCTTTTGGGTGTTTTTCGTGTTAACAAGACAAAGAAGCAGGCGTATCAAAACAACACAGGTGTGTCATCAGTGACACGTCCGTGTCAGGGTTTCCAGCCTTCAACATGCCCCAGTTCAGCCTTTGACATGCCCCGTTCAAGCGCAACACGGTCGATGGGAATTGCGCGACACGCCTGTGCCCTCATTTGGCATGGGTGTGTTGTCCTGATTTCAGATTTCCTTTTCTGCGAGCAACTCGACGAAGCCGCGATCTTCGTCTCAATTAAAGGAAAATCTTTTGCCTTAATTAAAGAGGAGGCCAAGGCTATAAAAGAGGAGATATTCTAACCCTAAGGGAGGGGGGCGGAGGGTCAAAAAGGACGACAAAAGAAGGAAGGAGTTGACGACAGAGGAACACAGATGGCACTAAGTATCGTAATTTCTTTCTCTAGCAATTCTTGTTCGACCATGGAGTAGTGTCCTGTAATCTTAGGATGGGGGAGTAGCCCTTGACGATTTATGATGGATGATGTAATCTATACTACTTAAATTATTGTTTGTTTTGATCTGTTTTTGGATTCTTATTGACAAACCTAAGGAGCTAAGGGGAAGTACCTAACAGTGAACCCAAGTTCCCGAAACCCAGAACCAACTAGGGATAAACTTCTGTCAAGTAGCGGTAGTGTATCTATGAGGGCTTGCGGGGGTCTCGTGACAGGTCCCCTTAGCTGATTATGGTCCCATGTGCAAACCTATCGTGAAAAGGAAATTTAGACTCTAAAGGAACTCTTATGGACTTAATGGATCTATCAAATCTAGTTTTTACCAAGTAACGGAGGTAAGACTAGGAAGGTTTGCGGGGGTCTCGTGACAGGTCCCCTTAGCTGATTATGATCCCCTACGCTCGAATACCGTGATAGGTAAATTGAGTTTGATAAGTACAATTAGCGTAGACCTCAAAAGGGGCCGTTGATTTACCTTAGGATAGGTTCCATCAAAACAACTCTAATAGGGGAAGGAAAGAATTAAATCACCTTATAAATCGTCGACGTGGTGAAACCCATATCCTGAGATTCTCCTTAACTATTGACTTTTAGCTCATTCTTCTCATTCATTGTTCTTGACTGCTCAGTTTCTTTGCTTAATCCACAAATTGATTGACTAGATAACTTGGTATAATGATCATTCGGTAATTGTCCCAATCCCTGTGGGATCGATATTTTTATTACTTGACGACAACCGTGCACTTGCAAAAAATAACACATCAATGGTCTAGGTCGAGATCGAATGAACGGCAGCCGTTGAAATAATATTTTTGTTAAGCTATCTTTTGATTTCAGCTAGCATCAGTCGACTGCCATCTTGGAGGACTCGACTGCCGTCCATCAGTTGACTGCTCATGGTTAGCACTCGACTGATGCTGCCATCAGTCGACTGATGGTCAAGGATCAACTTCGAGGAGTCAAGCCTTATCACCTCATTTCAAGGAGATTGGTGCTCAAATCTGATTGGTTAAATATCCTTTCGAGAAGGGACTCAAAGGCTATAAAAGGAGGGCCTCTCCTAGGGTTTTCTCATCAATTCTAAGTTCCCTAAAGCCTCCACAATGCTCCGACTCTCCGACAACGAAGTGCTACTATTCCGACGATCTAAGCTTGAGTTTTCATTTCTTATTCATCGGTATAAGTTTAATTTAGCTTGTCTCTTTCATATTATTGTCTCGGAGTTTTTTTTATCGTAACGAGGAGAGGGGGAGTGTCCCTCTACCTCAAACTTTTGTGGTTTTGTGTATTTGATTAACTCCTACCTTCAACAAGGAGGAGTTCGTTAGTGCTTTGCCCTCCGTGCGTGGTCAAGGGCCACTAGGGCCTTGGAGTAGTAGCCATCGGCTATGAACCAAGTAAAAACCCTCGTGTCTTTATTTTTATATTGTGTTTTTCCACTGCGTTTACTTGTATCTTAAAACAAATTCGAACAAAAAAGTTTCTATCGCTATTCACGCCCCTCTAGCGATCCGCTCGATCCAACAGATTTGAGTTAGTTTTCTAACTCAAAGGTATGTGGTTTTGTCAAACATCAAAAAGGGAGAGATTGTTGGTGCAATCAACCCAGGTCACGATTGATCGGACTCGAGTTTGACTCGAGCGATGTTTTGATGTTTGACATGAAGGTTTGACATTGATGTCTGATAATATTTTGAGGAGATTGTTGGTGCAATCACCAGGGTCATGATTGACCAGACTTGAGTTTGACTCGAGGGAGATTTTGATGGTTGACTGGAGTTGACCATGTCATGGAAAGTCAAAGTCTTGAGTACTGGACATGTAAAGTCCAAGCATAGGTCTTGGTATGGAAAGTCCAACATGGGTTGGCAAGTAAAGTCCAAGGGTGTAGTCTTCGCCACGTAAGTCCAAGGGTGTAGTCTTGGCAGTGAAAGTCCAAGTCATGAGTACTTGGCATTTGGAAAGTCCAAGGGGTTTGATATTGGCAGCGTAAAGTCCAAGGGTGAAGTCTTGGCAGCATAAGTCCAATGGTTGGCGGCGTAAAGTCCAAGCGGAGTCTTGACAGCGTAAGTCTAATGTGCCTTGGCGGTGTAGACACCGTTAGCATGACATAACCGACATGAGTACTTGACATGGAAAGTCCAAGTGGGACACTTGGCATTTGGGAAAGTCCAAGCATGGGTCTTGGCAAGGTAAAGTCCAAGTCATGGGTACTTGGCATGGAAAGTCCAAGTGGGACACTTGGTAATTTGGGAAAGTCCAAGTCTTGAGTACTTGGCACAAGGGAAGTCCAAGCATGGGTTTTGGCATGGAAAGTCCAACATGGGTTGGCAAGGGAAAGTTCAAGCATGGGTCTTGGCATGGAAAGTCCAACATGGGTTGGCAAGGGAAAGTCAAGCTTGAGTCTTGGCATTTGAGAAGTCCAAGGGGTTTGATATTGGCGGCGTAAAGTCCAAGGGTGGAGTCTTGGCAGCATAAGTCCAATGGTTGGCGGCGTAAAGTCCAAGCGGAGTCTTGGCGGCGTAAGTCCAATGTGCATTGGCGGTGTAGACACCGTTAGCATGACATAGCCGATGGAAGCACCTGAAGGCTAGCGCGATAGATGAACAAGTCATGGATGACTTGGAGGAATTCGAGAGGCATGAGACTGATGGAGGTGGCTAGAAGGCTTAGGTCTAGGCTAAGGGTGGTCTAACAAGTATGGGGACACCATACTTAGGTTAAAACCTCATCTTTGAGGCATGGCCGGGTTCGACCGCCACTTAGGGTGAAATTGCCTTGGCAATGATCGCTCATTAAAGTTGACTACCGGCGATCACTACCGCTGAGTTGTGAGCAGTGAGACGCTCCGTAGCTAATCGGGCTACGGCACTAGCAATGATCGCCAATGTTGGCAGCCGACTGCCAAGAGATCCGTTGGAACTTGTCCAATGTGGATCAACCCGTTATCTCACAGCTACAGTGTTGGCTGTCGACTAGTGACTTATAGTAGTCGACTGCCAGGCAGAAATCCAGCCAACGCAAAATATAAAGGCAGCTCGGATGGAGGGTTTTTGCAGCGATTTTCTTGGGCGAAATTGAAGGGGAAAGTTGGTCCTTTCCAGTCCTTCAAAGCTAGTTCAAGGCAATCAAAGATCAAGCAATCAAAAGCTCTTGTAAAGTGTTTTTCCTTTACTTGCATTTGTATTTCATTATCGCATTTGCTTGTATCTATTTGTTTATTGTTGTAAACAATTGTAAGAGGTTTCTCCACCTCGACCTGTGTCGAGAAGGAGTATTTGTGATTAGTGAGTGCGTGTGCATCACTAGAGCTCTTTAGAGCTCGATCCGTGGAGTAGGAACCGTTCGGTTCCGAACCACATTATATCTCGTGTTGTACTTTTATTCTTGTTGTATTTTCATTATTGTTTATTCCGCTGCGTACTAACAAGAATTGTAGCAAGCAAACGCGAACGAATTCCATCTACGTACGAGCACGCGCTATTCACCCCCCTCTAGCGGGCGCACAGGTCCTAACAGTGTATAGATGAACGAGTCATGGATGACTTGGAGGGATCCGATAGGCGTGAGGCTGACGGAGATGGCTAGAAGGCTTAGGTCTAGACTACGGGTGGTCTAACAAGTATGGGGGAACCATACTTGGGTTAAACCTCATGTTTGAGGTGTATTAGTCGACTGGTACTATGTGGCAGTCGACTGGTGTGAGTAAACTAGGGTTTGACTACCGGAAGTATCCTAGCAGTCGACTGCCAAGGTTTGGTCAATCGACTGCTGGCCTGAGCAGTCGACTGATCAAGGTGATCAGTCAACTGATGGCCAGAATTTCAGGCACAAAATGTTCTCCAGTAGAGTGATCAGCCCGATCACTCGACTGGTTGAGACATCAGTCGACTTATGGGTTTGGTCAGTCGACTGATGGTGTATCCGTTGGATTTTTCCAGTGTGGATGTAACCGTTGTCTCACTACAACAGTGGCATCAATCAACTGATGGTCCCGAGCAGTCAACTGATAGGTGAAAATCGAGCCCAATTGCAGGTTATAAAAGCATCTCGGAAGAGGGATTTTGGCAGCGATTTCTTGGACATTCTTGAGGTGAATTGTTGGTGCAAATCAGGGTCTTCAACCACAGTTCAAGCAATCAACAAGCAAGCTCTTTGTAAAGTTTTCTTTACTTGCATTTTAGTGTGTTTTGCTTGTATTTCATTCTTATTGTTGTAAGAATTATTGTACGAGGTTTCTCCACCTCCAAATTGTTCCGAGGAGTTATTCTTGATTAGTGGTGTGTGGTCGCATCGCTAGAGCTCTTTGAGCTCGATTCGTGGAGTAGAAACCATTCGGTTCCAAACCACGTTATATTATTGTGTTTGCGTGATTGTATTTGTGTGATTGTTTTATTGTTATTATTCTACTATGCACTAACAAGATTTGTAGATGCGATCGCGAACGAATTCCATTGACGCATTGAAACGCGCTATTCACCCCCCTCTAGCGGTCACCGAATCCTCAACATATTTGAGTAGTGGTGTGTGTTTGCATCGCTAGAGCTCTTTTGAGCTCAATCCGTGGAGTAGGAACCATAAGGTTCTGAACCACATTATATTTTGGTGTTGTGATTGTACTTGTGTGTTTAGTTTGTTTATTTCATTATTTTCGCTGTGTACTAATATTGTGTAGCAAGCACATGAACGAATTCCATAGAACCGAAGACAATGCTATTCACCCCCCTCTAACAGGTGCATAGGTCCTAACAATTGGTATCAGAGATTGGAGCTCTTCTACGGACTAACACCCGAGAGAAAAAGCACTAGAGGAGATGGAGCTCAATGAGATATTGGGTGACATCAACGTTCCGCCTTCCTTCGACTGCGAAGATTTCGCGTATTGGAAAGGTAGAATAATGCACTTTCTTATGTGCAATTTTGACAATTTGATTAGTGTCGTAGTAGGTTTCGACACTCCAAAGGATGAAGAAGGAAGAAAACTCAAGAAGAAGAATTGGAGCCAAGAACAACTCCGATACTTTAATATAAATAATAAGATAATGGGTATTTTGATTAATGAAATCCCTAATGATATTTTGATCAAGATAAGGGATTGTAAAGATGTCAAGGAGCTATGGAGCAAATTGGAGAAATATCATGAAGACCCATCATCGGCTCAATTAGAAAGAGAGCCCGAAGAAGAGGAAGAAAGCTCATCCTCACAAGAAAGTGAGGATTCGGAGGTCGAGGAGTGTTCGACATCCGAGGAGGAAGAAGAGGTGGATGAATTGGAGGTTGAAAGGCCATCAACGTCCAAGGAAGAGGTAGAATTGGAGGAGGCCTCCACCTCTAGGATTGAGGGGGAGGAGATGTTGGGTTTCCGGCACTGCGGCGAGTGTGTGTTCGAACATGTTTCGTAAACATGTGCAGAGCGGAAGAAATAAAAATAATAAATCTACATTTATTACAACACACACATCACACGCATGTATAGTACAACATGTGTAGATATAACCGTAAATTTAAATTTTGCAATAAAAGGAAATTTAACTACGTATACCTTTCGTATCACGTGTAGCGGGAACGACATCAACCGGAACGATCCTCGCTAGAATCGTCTCTATCTGTATCCACGCTGAGTATCTTCGGGATGACTTTGCTAAGTTACGAGCCTCGTCTTTGTACGAGTTACTAGCCTCGTGTTGAAAATGATGTGATCGAGAGAAGATCACTATCCGAATCCAAATTCGGATCCAAAGACGAGTCCTCAAAACTCGCTTCTCCGGAGAGGTATTCGTCAACCGTTTGACGAATCCTTCGTCCTCCACCTATGAGGATTACTGGAGATCGAATCCCCGGTAAGTAAGGCGCTGTCGGATCTCCAAACATCGTCCAAACGATGCTCCGACGAGAAGGAAACAAGCTGTTCAGAAAACTGGACAGCTTTGGTGGAGACCTTGCGCCGGCCAAATAAGGAAAGCGGCTTGCTCACCTTGTCGCCGGAGCCAAGGAGGATCACCGGAACTCTTCCGGAAGCAGCTCGACGCCGGCAATGCGGGAAGACGACAGCAGCTGGTGGCCGGTTGGAGAAGATGGGCGGCGGCCTAGGGTTGGCACCGACTCCTTCAATGAGGTGGGCGGCAACTCTAGGTTAGGGGCTTTTTGGATTAGGGCTTAACAAACCCTTAAGCCCTCTTTTATAGAGAACTAATTCTCTTAATGGTTATTGGATCATAACCATAAGGCCCGTTAACCCACTCCATTAATATAAGTTAAAATAAACCAAACCATGATGGTTTATTTTAAGTTAAAACGAACCGAACCAACTTTGGTTCATTCGTTTAAAATAAACCAAACCCTTTGGTTTATTCTCCTCCATTGGATTAGAACCAAACCATTTTGGTTCATCCATTATGTCTTCATAAGACACGGCCCATCCACGCTTCCATTGCCACTGAAATAATTTCATGCTCGCTTCTTGTTTGGTCCAACCAAACCTAGTTTCTCTCGGTCTGAGAATCTCATTCTGAAGCTCGTTTTAAATCCTTTGGATTACGCTCATTGTGCGTGTGACCAAATAGATTCTCGGTTTATGTTGGCCGTCTATAATTGACCATTAATTATAGAACGATCATGAGTGACACCTAGTAGTACATCATGATCCCCAATTAACCAAAAAGATCAACGGTTGATCCAGAACTATTTATGAAACCCTTCAGCAGCTCGAATGAATCGTGCCTCATTCCCTTCACTCATCTTATACTCACTTGGTTCAGGACATGGTCTATAGTGTCAGTCCCCACTAGACTTACTACGTCACACCTAGCCCAAGTATCATATCCTCATCCTACGGATTCTAGTTACTGCACATGTATCGAAGAGTACCTTACTCTAAACATGTAATACTTTGGCCAAAGACTTTAGTAACAATCCGACGAGAGGCCATGGGTATACATCTCCTAGCAAGGAGTGGTGAATCTTTTATAGGCTATTCAAACACCTTCGATCACTTCGACTTATACCCAATCATCCCGGGTCCACATCTCCTCAGAGATGCTTGCTTAAGATGTCAAAGCATAAGTCTTTATGATCAGGATGACTTGAATACCGCAAGTCAAAGGAACATCGCACTTAAGCCGCAGTAAGAACTTCATTGACATATCTATATATGTAGAGAACCATATGAAGTCTTATGGATGGTCACTCCAATGAACTAGTTACCATAACTAGCATCCACGATCAACTCCGGACATCACAATGTCTCCAGCCAGTGAGAATCGGCTGCTTGGATACACCAAGGAGTATGCCTCGTGCTAGTCTCGACAAAATTGATGGTGTCCAAATCCATCAATTCATCGACTAGGGATAATTCCGATACATCACAATTACACATGTAGAGATACTCACTAGTTGTGATCCAATCACAAATTCTCTCATGCTGTGAATCGTATCGCGGACATTCAGTAAATGAGTTTAAGATCCAATCAAATACATGAAAGCATGTATACTCAAATAGTGAATCTTCATTTATCATATAAATGGTTCAAACATAAGGCGATTGCCTTAGGATATTTCTCATATATTACCAACAGACTCTCACTTGGCCTAATGCCAATCGCTACGGTATCCAATACCATAAGCTCTAACATGACCCTCAAACTTACTTTGAGGTAATGCCTTAGTCAAAGGATCCGCTAAGTTCCTTTCAGTGGGGATTTTCTCGATTTGTATTTCCTTCCTACTAATGATCTCTCTGATCAGATGATAGCGGCGAAGCACATGTTTGGATCATTAATGAGACCACATCAAGTTCAAAGATGAACTTCTTGATCCAAACCGCTTCCTTTGCTGCTTCCAAAGTTGCAATGTATTCTGCCATAGTGGCAGAATCCGCTATAGTGCCAAGCTTGGAACCTTTCCAACTTATTGCGCCTCCATTCCAGGTGAATACATACCCAGACTGAGACATGGAATCATCCTTGTCTGTCTAGAGCTGGAATCCGTATACCTACGTATCACCATGTACCCTTCTCCATATATTAGGAACGTATCCTTAGTTCTTCTTAAGTACTTAAGGATCGTCTTAACAGTCACCCAATGATCCATTCCTGGATCAGACTGGTATCTGCTCGTGACACTCAGAGCATACGATACATCAGGCCTCATACATAACATGTCATACATGATAGATCCTATTACGGATGCATAGGGAATCTTACTCATGCAAATCCTCTCGTCTTCTGTGCGCGGACACATAGACTTCGAAAGGTGTATCCCATGCCTGATGGGTAGGAAGCCTTTCTTGGATTCCGACATGCTAAACCCCTTTAGCACTCGGTCTATATATGTAGACTGCGAAAAACCAAGCAACTGTTTCGATCTATCTCTATAGATCTTAATCTCGAGGATGTAGGTTGCTTCTCCCAGGTCTTTCATGGAGAATGTCTTGGATAACCAAACCTTAATCGATCAGAAGATCAAACATCATTTTCTATAAGTAATATGTCATCGACATACAATACTAGGAACATGACTGCACTCCCACTAACCTTCTTGTACACACAAGGTTCATCTGGATTTTGTGAGAAATCAAACTTTTTGATTGTCTCATCAAAACGGATATTCCAGCTCCTGGATGCTTGCTTCAATCCATATATGGACCGTCACAATTTGCATACCTTAGTTTTATCAACCGATGTGAAACCCTCAGGCTGTATCATATACACGTCCTCGAGCAGGTTTCCATTAAGGAAAGCTATTTTCACATCCATCTGCCATATCTCATAATCATAATGAGCCGCTATGGCCAGGAGCATCCGAATGAATTTAAGCATAGCTACAGGCGAATAGGTTTCGTCATAATCAACACCTTGCTTTTGACGATATCCTTTCGCCACCAATCTAGCCTTATAGGTAAACACATTACCATCCATGTCGGTTTTCTTCTTGAAAACTCACTTGCACCCTATAGGCTTTATGCCTTCAGGTGGGTCAACCAAGTTCCAAACTTGGTTTTCGTACATGGAATCCATTTCCGACTTCATGGCACCAAGCCACTTATCCCTTTCTGAACTTGTCAGAACTTCTTCATAACTGGTAGGCTCCTCATCATCAATGAGTAACACGTCGTTCGATTCACTTACGAGAAATCCATATCTCTCAGGAATATTGCGTGTTCTACCAGATCTACGAATATGTGGTGTTTCAATAGGTCCAGCCGATTGCTCATCACTATGAGTTGTCGGCTGTTGTGCTTCACCAGGTATCTCATCAATGTCTATTTGAGTCTCTCGAGCCTCCTCAAGCTCGACGACACTCCCACTATTTTCTTGCAAGAGAAACTCTTTCTCTAGAAACACAGTATGCCTTGAAACAAACACCTTTTGTTCCACAGGATGATAGAATTGGTAACCCCTTGTTTCCTTAGGGTATCCAATAAATAGACATTTATCATACTTAGCATCCAATTTGTCTGATACAGTCCGCTTCACATAAGCAGGACAACCCCATATCTTCAAGTAAGATACATGAGGTTTCTTACCATTCCATATCTCATATAGAGTAGTAGAGACTACCTTGGTTGGCATTCTGTTTAACAAGTAAACAGCTGTCTGAAGTGCATAGCCCCAAAAAGACTTGGGAAGATTTGCATGATTCATCATTGACCTAACCATGTCCAACAAGGTCTGGTTACGCCTCTCAGATACACCATTATGCTGTGGTGTATATGGCGGAGTCCATTGAGACAATATACCATTGTCTCTTAGATAATCAAGAAACTCTTGACTTAAATATTCACCACCTCGATCCGATCGAAGTATTTTAATACTCTTGTCATGTTGTTTCTCTACTTCATTTATGAATTCTTTGAACCTTTCAAAGGCTTCAGACTTGTGTTTCATCAAGAACACATACCCAAACCGTGTGTGATCATCGGTGAAGGTAATGAAGTAGCTATAGCCTCCTAAAGCTTGAGTTGACATAGGTCCACATACATCACTATGTATTAGGCCTAGCAACTCTCCCACTCGTTCACCTTTTCCTGTAAAAGGTAACTTAGTCATCTTGCCTTTTAAGCATGATTCACATGTATCGTATGAATCCAATTCAAATGATTCCAGAATTCCACATCGGTGTAATTCGGACATGCGTTTCTTGCTTACATGGCCAAGACGACAATGCCACATGTAGGAGTCTAATTGATTATCCTTTCGAGCATGCTTGTTGCTCACTTCGATATTGAAAATGTCACTGGATACGTCCAACGTATAAATGTCATTACTCAAAGTTCCAGTTCCATAAAGAACTCCATTCAAAGTTATGTAACAACAATTGTTACTAAAAGTCAAATGGTACCCATTTCTATTTAAACAAGAAATAGAAATGATGTTCTTTATCAACGAAAGAACATAAAAGCAATTGTCCAGTTCTAAGACAAGTCCTGTAGGGAGTTTCAACAAATACGTTTCGATGGCGAGTGCAGCAACCTTTGCTCCATTCCCAACACATAGATTTGACTCTCCCTTGATGAGTCTTCTTCTATTCCTTAGCCCATGTATGTCATTACATATATGTGAGCCACACCCAGTATCCAATACCCAAGTGTTTGAGGAAATAGAATGACAATCAATAACGAAGATATCTAAAGAAGATGGGGCATCCGATGCCTTATTCTTCTTCACGAACTCAAGATAAATCTTGCAATTTCTTCGCCAATGACCCTCCTTGCCATAATGATGGCAAGTGCCCTTTTGAGCTGGTTCTGCCTTTTTAGCCTTTTTCTTCTTCCCCTTCTGTTGTTCCTTTGACTCCCTCTTAGAACCTTTCTTCGAGGAATCAACTAACAACACCATCCCCTGCTCATGCTTCTCGTAAGGCTCCACCCAACATGTGAGGACTACGATGAACCTTCTTGCATCTCAGAGGTGAAGAGAGCTTGAGACTTCGAACCTTCAATCTCACTTGCTTATCAAACAACTCTTAAAGATGAAGGACTACGATATGAGCATCCATATGCTCATGCTGCTTCTATAGCTTGGGTTCCATCATGGCTAGCATGATGCGACTCATTTGTTCAGAATCACTCACATGTTTCTGATAGGCCAACAATTGGTCTAGAGTTGCATCGTCACTAGGATGGGCGGGAAGAGGCGCTTCGAGGACATTTGCAAGCTTTTCAACCTTGAGAAAAATTCTCAAGTTTCTAAGCCAGTCCAAGAAGTTCGGTCCAGTCAATTTATTCAAATCCAAAATGGAACACAAATTCAAAGACATCATGATCAATCTTAGAAATACAAAACGAGCATATATGAGAAAGATGATTTTAAAATGCATCATTATACATTCATAAATCCCATTCATTTTTCAAATTTCAAAAACCCCAAAATCACTTCGGGAGATCGTAGGTCTATCTCCGAATGGGCTGATATCCATCATAGATATGAACAACCTTGGAGAGAGTCCAATAAACCATTCATAACTACGATGGTAGGTATCAAATATACCGATTGCATATCACGTATATGCAACTATCACAATGTGCTATCAACTAATTGAATGTTCACACATACATCGGGTTGTTAACACATTAACAAGTATGCATCATATGCATAGCACCCAACTTCACCTCCCTTTACATCGACCTTGGAGAGAGTCCAACAAGCCGATGCTCTAGGTTAAAGCCAACCCATTAATCGAGAAATAGTTTTAATATGGTTAGAGTGCATTCAACCAATTAGCCCGGCTTGGAGAGAGTCCAACAACCAAAGCTAACGATTGACCTCTGACTCTTACCATATTAGTATTAAACTATTCCATGGTTTGAACATGTTCGGGTTCGAGCCGGGCTTGGAGAGAGTCCAACAACCCAAACAAGATACTAACTCGTTCTAACCATATTAATGGAAGGTGTAGGCTTTAATATTGAGTTAGGGTTTTTATGTCTCATCCTCTTTGCATGCAAATAACTATTATCTACATGACATGACATACATGACATACATCTACATGTCACGACACGCATGGCATAATGATATGCATCTAATGCAATTACATGGCATACAATTATGTCATGTACAATGTTTCCTTATATGTCATAACTATTTATGGAAATAAAATATGTTTAAGATTTGATTCTCCATATCAAATCATGATTAAATTAGGAAACAAATTTCCAAATCTAATCATATATTTTATTCGTGGAAATAGTTGATTAAGGAAAGTCAATTTAGGAAACCAATTTCCTAAATCATCAAAACTACTTATGGAAATAAAATATTTTAAGATTTGATTTCCCAAATCAAATCATGATTAAATTAGGAAACAAATTTCCAAATCTAATCAAATATTTTATTTATGGAAAATATCAATTTTCATAAATACTTCCAAATTTCCAAAAGTGGAAGATTTCCATAAATACTTCTAGACTTTCCAAAATTGAAAAATTTCCATAAATACTTCTAACTTTCCAAAAGTAGAAAATTTCCAGAAATATCATTATGACTATCGCAAAAAAATTTTACGATTATGTCGAAACACAACACAGGCTCTGATACCCTTTGTTGGGTTTTAGGCACATATGATATGTGTTGAACATGTTTCGTAAACATGTACTGGAAGAAATAAAATAATAAATCTACATTTATTACAACACACATCTGCGCATGCATAATACAACATGTGTAGACATAACCGTAAATTTAAATTTTGCAATAAAGGAAATTTAACTCGATACCTTTTGTATCACGTGTAGCGGAGCGACATCAACCGGAGCGATCTCGCTAGAATCGCTCTATCCGATCCACGCCGAGTATCTTCGGATGACTTCGCTAAGTCACGAGCCTCATGCGTGACGGATTACTAGCCTCGTGTTGAAGACGATGTGAACGAGAGAAGATCACGATCCAAATCCAAATTCGGATCCAAAGACGAGTCCTCAAAACTCGCTTCTCCGGAGAGGTATTCGTCAACCGTTTGACGAATCCTTCGTCCTCCACCTATGAGGATTACCGGAGATCGAATCCCCGGTAAGTAAGGCGCTGTCGGAGCTCCAAACGTCGTCCAAATGATGCTCCGACGAGAAGGAAACAAGCTGTCCAGAAAACTGGACAGCTTTGGTGGAGACCTTGCGCCGGCCAAATAAGGAAAGCGGCTTGCTCACCTTGTCGCCGGAGCCAAGGAGGATCACCGGAACTCTTCCGGCAGCAGCTCGACGCCGGCAATGGGAGAAGACGACAGCAGCTAGTTGCCGGTTGGAGAAGATGGGTGGCGGCCTAGGGTTAGCGCCGACTCCTTCAATGAGGTGGGCGGAAACTCTAGGTTAGGAGCTTTTTGGATTAGGGCTTAACAAACTCTTAAGCCCTCTTTTATAGAGAACTAATTCTCTTAATGGTTATTGGATCATAACCATAAGGCCCGTTAACCCACTCCATTAATATAAGTTAAAATAAACCAAACCATGATGGTTTATTTTAAGTTAAAACGAACCGAACCAACTTTGGTTCATTCGTTTAAAATAAACCAAACCCTTTGGTTTATTCTCCTCCATTGGATTAGAACCAAACCATTTTGGTTCATTCATTATGTCTTCATAAGACACGGCCCATCCACACTTCCATTGCGACTGAAACAATTTCATGCTCGCTTCTTGTTTGGTCCAACCAAACCTAGTTTCTCTCGGTCTGAGAATCCCATTCTCAAGCTCGTTTTAAATCCTTTGGATTACGCTCGTTGTGCGTGTGACCAAATAGATTCTCGGTTTATGTTGGTTGTCTATAATTAACCATTAATTATAGAACGATCATGAGTGGCACCTAGTAGTACATCATGATCCCCAATTAACCGAAAAGATCAATGGTTGATCCAGAACTATTTCTGAAACCCTTCAGCAGCTCGAATGAATCGTGCCCCATTTCCTTCATTCATCTTATACCCACTTGGTTCAGGACATGGTCTATAGTGTCAGTCCCCACTAGGCTGACTACGTCACACCTAGCCCAAGTATCATATCCTCGTCCTACGGATTCTAGTTACTGCACATGTATCCAAGAGTACCTTACTCTAAACATGTAATGCCTTGGCCAAAGACTTTAGTAACAATCCGATGAGAGGCCATGGGTATACATCTCCTTGCAAAGAGTGGTGAATTCTTTATAGGCTATTCAAACACCTTCAATCACTTCGACTTATACCCAATCATCCCGGGTCCACATCTCCTCAGAGATGCTTGCTTAAGATGTCAAAACATAAGTCTTTATGATCAAGATGACTTGAATACCGCAAGTCAAAGGAACATCACACTTAAGCCGTAGTAAGAACTTCATTGACATATCTATATATGCAGAGAACCATATGAAGTCTTACGGCTGGTCACTCCAATGAACTAGTTACCATAACTAGCATCCACGATCAACTTCGGACATCACAATGTCTCCATCCAGTGAGAATCGGCTGCTTGGATACACCAAGGAGTATGCCTCGTGCTAGTCTCGACAGAATTGATGGTGTCCAAATCCATCAATTCATCGACTAGGGATAATTCCGATACATCACAATTACACATGTAGAGATACTCACTAGTTGTGATCCAATCACAAATTCTCTCATGCTGTGAATCGTATCGCGGACATTTAGTAAATGAGTTTAAGATCCAATCAAATACATGAAAGCATGTATACTCAAATAGTGAATCTTCATTTATCATATAAATGGTTCAAACATAAGGCGATTGCCTTAGGACATTTCTCATATATTACTAATAGGAGAGACCATCCACTCTGGAGCATCAAGAAGAGGCTTCTACTTCCGGTCAAGAAGAAGAGCAAGCCCAAACTTCCACCATTGACCTAGGTAACTCAAACATTGTAGTTAAAATTAAAAATCATATAATATTCTTTGAGTGTAGAGAGCAAGGACACTATAAGAGTAAGTGTCCTAAACGGGTCAAGAAGATGACACAAGTCGTGCCAAAGACCAAGGAAATCGGTGCCCAAAGTCAAAGGAGCAAGGAGCATATCATTTGCTTTAAATGCCATTAAAAGGGGCACTATAGAAGTCAATGCCCTAGGAGAAAAGAAGGACCATCACATGTAGGGGGAGCTTCTAAAGTTAACCCTAAGGTATATTTCAATAATGTACCTTCAAATTCTTATGTTAAAAAGCATGCTTTTAATTCCCTTGCTATTGTTCATAAGGAGCATGCTAGAAACAATAAGTTATATTGTTTAGGGGCTAAACATGTCCATTTTAGGAATAAGGAGAAATTTGGGACTAATGTCCCTAAAATAATTTATTTTACCTAAGGAAAGTGTTAGGAAGGTAGAAAACCATCTAGGCTTTAACTCCAAGAATTCTAGACATATGCCTAGGAAAGGAAAAAATACTCAAATAAATAATGGGCCCACAAAATTTGAGCAACTAGAGTTGGAAAATCAAGTCTTGAGGTCAAGACTTGAGAAATTAGAGAAGACCCTTAGGAAAATGCAAAATCAAATGCAAGGGTCAAATAGTCAAAGCCTAGGGTCTAGGAGTCAAAGTCAAAGGCCTAAGAAACAAGTACCATCCAAGGGCAAGCTTAAGCCCAAAAAGACCTATCACAATGTTCCATTCGATTATGGAACTTAATCTAGGTCTAGGAAAACCAAGGTCAATAGGGAAGTCATCCCTAAAGTTGACCAAGGTAGGTGCTTAGTGGCTAAGGTTTCAAGGAAACCTAGGGAAGCCATTAAGAAGGTTACAAGAGGAGTCACCCCTAGAGTTAACCTAGGTAAGACCCAAATGACCAAGGCTTCTAAGCCTAGGAGGGTCATTAGGAGGGTATCTAGGGAAGTTATCCCTAAGGAATACTAGTAAACCTAAGGAGCTCAAATAGGTTTTGGGTTCCCAGAAGCGTGATCGATTCACGCTAAATGGGTTAGGGTGTGCCAACTTTAAATGGATGAGTAGTTAACCTAACCATGGTAAAAGTGGCACTTTAGGTCATTTCCAATGTTATGGGTATCTTGGAAATAAGTTTGATCATAATCCTAAAGGATTTTAGGATGTGCCAATATTATCTTGAAAATTATGAAAAATCAATCAAATTGGCACAAACTAGGTTTAGAGGTCATGGTGTGTCATTTTGGGTTTTTGGAACACTTTGAAGATAAGTGACATTATGGCAAAATGGATTTAATTCTAGAAATGACAATTTGGGCATAACACTTAGGTATTTAATACCTTAGTATTTTACAAATTGTCATGCTTTGTTTGCCTTGCCATGTCATGACATCATGTTTCTTTTAATCATATAAAATGTCATGATTATGCTTATGACCTTTTATGTCATGTATGCTTAGGTTATATCATATGTCATGACATCATGATCATTGCCCATGCTTATTTATGTCATCATTTTATGCCATGATCATTCATGCATTGAAAGTAATTAAAATTGATTTAAGGACTATGGTATGACTTGAAGTCCCAAGTATAAGGGAATCAAGTAGTGTTGCTTTAGAAAATGCATGAAACCCTAGTTTAGGATGAACAAAACTCACATCTCACATCACATTGACATGTGTATGTATTGATACACCCTAGACACATGTGAGATGCTAGAAAATGAGTTAAGTTCAAGGTGCATAGTTTTTACATCTAGATGAACTTAAACTCAACTTATACCATGGATGAATCATGAGGAAAGCTTGTGTACAAGTCATGTGCATTAAGCTCATAGACCATGGTTCAATATAAGATTTTAAAACTATTTTAAAATCATTTTGAAAAATCTTGGTGTAGTCTATCTTTTGATAGAAGTCACCATTGATGATGTTGATACAAAGTGAGCTCAAAACAATGAAGTTTTTCTTATTTTTGAACTTTGTATCAATCTCACTATTTTGTGGGTAAATTATTTTTCACATATTTTTCACCCATTGTATGTGTTATAAATACTATACATATGAAATTTCATGATTTTTTGAGTTATGTATAATTAATTATACTTTTCTAAAATTCGATTCTAAAACTGAAATTTTGCATTTGCAGATATCAGTCGACTGTTTCTTGATGGCAGTCGACTGATTACTGTCAGAGTCAACTACCAACACTGATTTCTAGTAAACAAGAATGTTTATCTCATGTTTCAGCTATGTTAGGCTACCCCAACTACTCCTAACCCTAGGATATGCTTTGAAAAGTATTAGAAAGGGTGAAAATCCATTGGATATGGATTAGGAGAGATGTTTGGTTGTTGTATCAATTTTAAAGTGTATAAAAGTTCAAGTTTGAACTTTTAACCTTAATTTTTATGGTTTAGTGTTCCTATAGGCTTAGGGACTCTTCAAGGATATTGTTGGTGCAATGGTCAAGGGGAAGCAAGACTTTAGGGGGAGGTATCCATCTTGGGATGATGGATGTGTTCTTACTCATGAGGGGGAGAATTGGGAATGTAAGATGCCCAATTTGAAAATTGGGAGAGTTTGTAGGATTGCTTCTCTTGAGTGATATGAGACTTATCACTAAGAAGAGTGAAGACATCCTAGGTGTTTTTGGACCTAGGGGGAGATTATAAGCTCTCATTGGGACATGAGACATTGACCTCCTTGGGGAGAACCTTTTTGATGTATGTCAAAAAGGGGGAGAAAGTGAAACTACTAATTTGGGATAATTGGTAAGGAGATTTGAGTTAGGTGGCCTAACTCAAAGGTGTTTGGTTTTTCTCAAACATCAAAAAGGAAAAGATTATTGGTGCAATCGGCCCAGGTCATGATTAACCGGACTCGAGTTTGACTCGAGTAGTGTTTTAATGTTTGACATTGATGTTTGATAATGTTTTGGGGAGATTGTTGGTGCAATTGACCCGGGTCATAATTGACCGGACTCGAGTTTGGCTCGAGGGGTATTTTGATGTTTGACGATGGTTTGACCATTGTTTGACTATATGGTTGACATGAGGTTGACCATATGATGGAGAAGTCCAAGTCATGGGTACTTGGCATGGAAAGTCCAAGCATGGGTCTTGGCAAGGGAAAGTCCAAGCTTGAGTCTTGGCATTTGGAAAGTCCAACATTGGGTTGGCATGGAAAGTCCAAGGGCGTAATCTTTGCCACGTAAGTCTAAGGGTGTAGTCTTGACGGTGAAAGTCCAAGTCATGGGTACTTGGCAATTGAGAAGTCCAAGGGGAATATTGGTGGCATAAAGTCCAAGGGTGGAGTCTTGGCAGCATAAGTCCAATGGTTGGCGGCGTAAAGTCCAAGCGTGGTCTTGGCAGCGTAAGTCCAATGTGTCTTTGCGGTGTAGACACCGTTAGCATGATAATAGCTGATTGAAGCACCTGAAGGCTAGCATATGAATGAATAAGTCATGGATGACTTGGAGGGATCCGATAGGTGTGAAGCTAATGGAGGTGGCTAAAAGGCTTAGGTATAGGCTAAGGGTGGTCTAGCAAGTATGAGGGCATTATACTTGATACTAAACCTCATGGTTGAGGTTTGTCAGTCGACTGGGGTTATGGAACAATCGACTGGTCAAATATTTTGACACTTGGCAGCTGAGTCGACACTCAGCAGCCGACTGGGATTATGACCAGTCGATTGCCGTGAGTCGACTAGGGTTTGACTGTGGCAAAATGGCCTGTGATCGACTACGGCATTAGGCGATGAAGCGATGGCATGGCGCGATCGGCTGCGATGGATGGCGATCATTCCGGTTGAGTTCTGAGCACAGAATGCTCGGTAGTCAAGGCGTCGGCTACTGGCGTTAGCGATTGTGATGATGTTGGCAGTCGACTGCCAACTGATCCATTGGAGTTTTTCCAGTGTGGATAAGCCGTTGTCTCACAACGATACTATTGGCAGTCGACTAAGGCATTATGGCAGTCGACTACTAGGCGCGAAATTAGCCCATAGTAGGTTAAAAGGAGCAGCTCGTGGGAGATTTTGGCATTGGTTCTTTGGGAGATTTCTTGAGGCGATTTGAAGGCGAAGTGCAGGTGCATTTCAGGATCCTTCAAGCTCATTTAAGCAATCAACAAGCAAGTGCTCAAAACCCTAGTTTGTAAAATGTTCTTTACATTTCACTTTGTATTTGTTTTGTATTACTATTGTAATCATTGTACGAGGTTTCTCGACCTCCGACGTGTTGTCGAGAAGGAGTATTTGAGTAGTGGTGTGTGTTTGCATCGCTATAGCTCATTTGAGCTCAATCCGTGGAGTAGGAACCATAAGGTTCTGAACTACGTTATATTTTGGTGTTGTGATTGTGCTTGTATGTTTAGTTTGTTTATTTCATTATTTCTACTGTGTACTAACATTGTGTAGCAAGCACACAAACAAATTCCATAGAATCGACGACAACACTATTCACCCACCCTCTAGCGGGCGCATAGTTCCTAACATTAAATAAGTGAAAAAAAATTGTTGTGAAGGTGATGGTTCAAGAAGGTATCAAAGTTGATTCATTGAACTTAACTATTTGATTTTTGCCATTTAGAACTATGGGTTGAAATTTATAGATTAACTACATCTAAGAATGAAGTAGAAATGACCACATGTTGAGCTAATTGAAAGGAATGGACAGGTTAAGAAAAAGTTAAAGTGGAAGGTCAAGAGAAGTTCCTTTTATTATGGACAAGTTGCATCTCTTGCTTTTCTTGAATGTATGGTTTATACGGGATGTGAAATGCTTATGGATAAAAGAAGATGAATTCAATTCAGACTTCAGAGAATTATTTGAATTAAATCAGTTATTAGACCTGAGGTATGATACATCGATCATTGAGTTAACTCATTAGGGTTATTCTTCCAATTCTCTTATTTTCTATTTGTTTTCTTTTCTCTTGCCACTTTGTTTGCTTCATTTCATCCCTTTTTTATTTTATTTGTATTCTTGATAAATCCTTTTGATTCATGATTGCTATGTATTTCAGTGGTGGAGAAGTAGAAAATAAGCAAGTTTATGGTAGTGAAGTGTTGTGAACTCCATTTGCATGTATGTTTTTGAGAGTGCAAGAGAGATATATATTTACCTTGTGAGGATTTCATGCTTAGTAAGTAGTTTGAAGTTACCATGCTTGATTGACTAGTGTAAGAATTGGATTCATGAATGCTTTGATCTTTGCAAAATTCGTTTTTCATAGTTTAGTACCAGGAATCTATTTGGAAGCGAATTTACTTTTCGTACTGCTGTTTTACTATATTTTACTATTTTCAAAGTACTACTAGCAATCTATTTGGATAGGAGAATTGGATTTTCTATCTTTTACTATTTTCAAAGTACTTCTAGGAATCTATTTGGAAGGTGATTTTACTTTTCGTAGTCTTATTTGTTTGCTCGGAACGTGCAAGAATAAGTGTGGGGGAATTTGATAGCTACCATTTTGTCATATTATTTTAGTCCTTAATTTCGATGTTTTTAATCTTCTCGAGTAATTATTTATAGTCCCCATGAGAGGACCAAGTGGTTTTCATAGATAGTAGAATTGTCCCAAGGAGTAAGGGTCAATCCTCGAGGGATGTAAAATTTTTCGGGGTGCCTACCCTCCCACCGTGCTAGTTCTTGGTTGGGTAAAAATGACCCTCGTGATTTACTTCCCTTCATCTAGCTATGAGATCAGCGATGAGTGGCGCCTGGGGTGAGCTAATCACCTTTGTCCCATCGAGTGATTATTTACGATTATTATCATGTTTTATAAGTTTAGATCTATTTTGGACTTTGTTATAATTTCTCCTAAATTTGTAGACTTATATGCAAATTTTACACTTTGTTTGTAGGAAATCAAGAATGAGTCATGACTAGACTCGAGTTGGATCAAATATGGCTTAATCTAAGATTATAAGAGGCATTTCAAGCTAGATTAATCTATACCTTTCATCAATATTTGAAGCTATTTAATCAAGGATCCAGATCTGCTCAATACTGGTCATTCAATGAGATCTAATTGATTCTGAGCCATCTATCTAGATTTGGAGAAATCCGACCCATACACTTAGATCTAGACATCTTAACCTTTCATCCAGATTAGTTTGATCTTGACCATCAATCAAGATCCACTCATTATAATTCAGAGCAAATTCAGTTGTTGGATCAGATCTCTGCTATAGTAACATGAGGTTACTGTTCATCTACGATTTTCTTCCTCTTAGGAGCATAGATCCGGAGCAGAGGATGCCGACCACCATTTATCGAGCTCCCATTCATCGGAATTAGGTTGCTAGAGAGGAAAGGAGATTCTCTCCTTCTCCTGTGAGCTATTCCCAATCATTCGAGCCACCATCATCTGACCACTGTTTCCTTCATGCAACCAACACAATTGTTAAACCAGAGTCACCATTGTTGATCCAGAGTTGCCACCGCCAGCCATCATCGGATCAATGTTGAACTTACATAATAAGCTAGGGGTTTCCCTACTCTTTCTAGAAGCTCGATTCTACTCTCCTATCGCTCAGTTCATCATCTAGATCGAAGCTCGACAGAATTTCTTATCGTCGATTGATCCCTGTTTCCCTCTATTCTCCTCTGATCACAGTCAAGCCAAGCTTAGGGATTCCCTAGCTTTATCCATGGAATTCTTTCCTAATTTAGTATTACTATTTTGTTAGAATTATAGTTGAATTTCCCTACTTCGTGAGTTGCTTTTAATCATGGCATGTTTCAGGTGATTTGATTACTGTTTCTATTCATTTATTTAAATGAATTCTTGATTTGCTTGATCAATCCATTAGAGTTAGATTGTTGTTGTTAATGTTTGTTTCTCCGATGTAGTTGTTCAGATTAGCTTGAATTCTTGATTCCGTGTTTTATGGATTGTTTGAATTTTTTACATACGCCATTTACATTTTAAGAGTTTAAGTTCTTGTTTCCAATTTTATTTCACAATTTAAAAACCCCCCAATTATAATTCAAAATACAAAAAAACTTAGTTGTTAATAAATTGATCCTAAGATTGTTATCCTACTGTTACATTCATTAGGAGACGATCCGAGTTACCCTATACTGCATTAGTTAGGGGGTTCGATAATTTGTTTGATACCGTAGCGCAACACAAAATGGTCTTTATCAAAATATATCTCAGGAATATGATGTATCCTACTAGATCTACCAAGAGGTGGTGTATTATTAGGTTCGGTCATTATTTCATCCCTATGAATAATTGGTTGTGTTAGGGCAATCAACCCATGATGTGGTTTTGATGTGTGTGGCAAAGGGTTTAAGTTAGGATTGTATTGGATTTGATGTGTGCATTGGAATCTTGCAGGACTTAGTAATCGCACATGGAGAATTGACAAGTTTCACCTCTCATGACTCGGTCCTTGAGTCGGTGAAAGATGCATTGCAGAAGCCGTGCGCTTGGTGCATCCGAGGGACCGCCGGATGAGGAGCATTGGAGTGAAGCTGGAGGAAGTAGACTTCAGGGTGAGATGTGAAGGATGGTGCTACGAAGCCATGCGTTTGGCCCATCCAAGGGACGTGGCTGGACGAAGACAACTTCGAAGGCGAGAGACTCCAAGGGAATGAGAGTGAGCGATTGTAACCCGGGACGGGGTAGATCGTAGGTGAAACTTGGCCATTTGGCTAAGTTTCGGATGGGATTTCTCGACATCAGTCGACTGCCATGACATGACAATCGACTGCTCCAAGTCGACTGTGACTCGACTGGTGTTCGAGTCAGGTTTGTGTCCTAGCAGTCGATTGCCAAGGGTTGGCAGTCGACTGCCGAAACCATCAGTCGACTGGTCGCAAGGGTTTTGGGCACAGAATGTTGATCAGTCAAGTGCTCGCTTTCGGCACTCGACTGTTAGCTCCGTCAGTCGACTGATGGGAGGATCAATCGACTGATGTGGGAGCCATTGGATGAAATCCAACGTGGAAGAAGCCGTTATTGGGCAACGACTGCGGGAACAGTCGACTGATCGGGGCATCAGTCGACTTCCAGGCACCCAAGGGGAAGAATGAGTTCTTCTCTATAAAATGGAGCCTTTGGACACTTGGGGAGCCTAATGCTTCTATTCTAAACTTCTCCCAAAGTGCCCAAACGAATTTCCTCCTCTTCCTTGTGCTTATATTCATCTTATTGTAAGAGGAGTGATTTTGTAAGAAAAGGTTACCTCCACCTAGCTTTGTGCAAAGGAGAGATTAGTGGAAGGTTTAAGGCGTGATTCACCTTGGACGAATCGAGTCATGGATTAGCGGCAAGGCCGTGAACCACGTTACATCACCGTGTTAGCATTGCTCTTTACTTTGTGTTGTTCTTAATTGTCTTAGCTTTATATTTCCGCTTGCGCTAATCATATTTGTAGACGAGCAATTAAGAGTGAATTCCACCGTACGAAGGAAGAGGGTTATTCACCCCCTCTAGCCGACCATCGACGTTCCAACAAGTGGTATCAGAGCCAAGTCGCTTGTTACCGGACTAACCGCCGCAACAAGAACAAAACAATGATGGCCGGCTCTAACATCCATCTGCCAAAGTTTGAAGGGAAATTCTGTTGGTTGAAGAAGAGAAAGGAGCTATTTTTCAAAACCGATTTCGAAATTATGCTAATAATGGAGAATAGTTTTGAGATACCTAGGGATGAGGAAGGGGAGCCTTTGGAAAAATCAAGATGGACAAAAAAACAAAGAGAGGAGTACTTGGCTAATTCGAAAGCCAAGCATCATCTATTCAACGTACTCCCTCAACAAGAAGTCAACCGAATAGGAGAATGTGCTAGTGCCAAAGAAATATGGGAGAAGCTAGTGGAGCTTCATGAAGGCACATCCGAGGCCAAGCTAGCAAGGAGAGATGTCCTTCGCTCCCAACTCAACAATATTAAACTTGATAAAGGGGAGAAGGTAACATCTCTACATTCTATATTTAAAGAAATTCTTAACGGTTTATCTAGTGTAGGGGAGAAGCTCTCCAATAGGGACATGATTATGAAGGCAATTGACGTCTTTCCCCGATCATCCAAGTGGAGTTCAATGGTGGACTCATTCTATATCTCAAAGAATCTAGAGGTGAGTACTCTAGATGAATTTTTCTCCACTATGGAGTTACATGAAACAAGGCTTGAAGGAATAAGTGAAGAACCAAGCATCAAGCCATCAAGGGGAGTGGCACTAATGGCCAACAAGGGGAAGAAAAAGGAGACTCCTTCCTCCTCTTTCAATGAAGACACCTCCTCCTCCTCCATGGATAGCACAGAAGAAGCATACATGGTAAGGAAGGTAAGACGTGCTTTAAAAAGTTTTAAATTTAACAAATCAAATGATAGGAGGAGAAGGCCGAGGCGAAAGATCATATGCTACAATTGCCAAAGAGAGGGGCATATAAAAGATGATTGTCCTCTTTTGAACAAGAGCAAAGAAGAGAGGAGGAAGAAAAAAGAAAAGAAGAAGGGGAGCAAGAAGAAGGAGGATGAAAAGAAAGCCAAGCATAAAGGGAAGGCAAAAGCACTCAAAGCAAGGACATGGGATGATCCTTCATCATCATCATCGGAGGAAAAAAATGCTTTTGTCTCAAATTTAGCTCTAATGGCAATAGAAGATGTGGACACCTCCTCCTCCGAGCAAGAAGAAAGAAGCACTAGTGAGGAGAGCTCTAGTGAAGGGGGAGCTTCATCCTCATCGTCATTGGAATCGGAGGAAGAAGACATGGAAACTATGGTAACAAATCTCCCTCCCAAGAAAATTATGTCAATGATTTCTAGCTTAACTAAGGAATTATTTAGGGCTAAAAAGGAAAACAAAAGCATGAAAAATGAAATTAAGGCCCTAGAAGAAAAGCTAGAAAAATCATGTTTAAATATTAATGATAATGCTTCTTCTAGTTTCAATGATGCATGCTCACATGATAATTACATGCATTTTAATGTTAGTGATGCACGTATGGAGGAAAATAGGGTTTTAAGGGAAAAGGTAGACCACCTAACTAAAACCCTAGAGAAATTCACTATTGGCTTCAACACATTGAACATGATCATAGGGAGCCAAAGGGCAAGCTTCAATAGGAAAGGCCTAGGTTACAAGGGGAAGAAAAATGAAAAGGCCTATCAAAGCCTAATTGCTAGCGGTCAAGCCAAAAATAAAACAATAGCTAAAAAATGGATTCCTAAAGAATATTTAGTGAACCCTATAGGAAAGAACTTGTATTGGGTTCCTAAATCCATCCTTAAGGGTTAGGAAAACCCTAGGATAGTCAACCATAAGGATTTTACTTATATCATATTGATTGGTTGACTTAGGATGGTGCGAGACTTAATTTTTGAAATAGTGTTGGGTGAGAATAATGCATAACCCATAAATTGAATGTTTGAATCATGATTAATGCTAAATTTTATAATTTATAATCATGATATGCAATGATTGATGATTTATGATCATGATTGATAATTCTTGATGCATGTTTATGATTGGGTTTTTAGGATGATACTTAACCATGGATAGAAATGCATGCAATTTTGGTTAAGTGCAAATACCTTTAGGAACATCTCACAACCCACTATAAGGCTAACTTTTATTGAAAACATAACATGAGTGAGATGATAGGATGATACAAATGGTCCACTAATGCTTATGGCATTTAGATGGGTCATTAAGTGTATCAATAGAGTAATAATAGACCAATCATGGAGAAAGCATATGTTTAATTAATAGGAATATTGCCCAAAGATCATGGTTGGATATTTCATATGTTTTCAAAACCATTCCTTACTTTAAAATCTGTGTTTTCATGTTTTGAAACAATCTAAAGCAAAACTAGGTGTTAAAATTGATACAAACTTGATTAAATACTAGTTGTTTTTGAAACTTTTGGATTTTTGGAAAATCATTGAAAATATAAGTAATTTTCAAGAAAACTCATTTTTCACTAATAAAGGATTTTAAAAGAAATGTATTTTCAAAATTTCACAATTTTTTGAATTTTTTTGAATTTCTGGTGCATTTCTGAATTTCTGTCCAAAAATCAGAAATTGCTGAAACTAGCGTGCCAGTCGACTGATGTCTGATTCAGTCAACTGGCGACACTGTTCATAGCCTGATTTTAGTGTTTTCAGGCTTTTTGATGGTTTTTCGACCCTTAGACTTTGATGCCTTGGATTATGACATTATGTTAATATTTTTGATGGTGTCAAAGGGGGAGAATTGATAGGTTTAAGTTAAGTTAATCATGCTAAAAAGGAAAATTTAGCATGTCTTAAGGGGGAGTTGCATGTTTAAGGGGGAGTTTTGATACTCATATTATTTACATGTTTTCTTGCCTTATGTTGTTATTGTTATCTCTTTACCTAACTTAAACGGATTGCCACACATCAAAAAAGGGGAGATTGTTAGGGCAATCAACCCAAGATGTGGTTTTGATGTGTGTGGCAAAGGGTTTAAGTTAGGATTGTATTGGATTTGATGTGTGCGTTGGAGTCTTGTAGGACTTAGTAATTCGCACATGGAGCATTGGCAAGTTTCACCTCTCATGACTCGGTCCTTGAGTCGGTGAAAGATGCATTGCGGAAGCCGTGCGCTTGGTGCATCCGAGGGACCGCCGGACGAGGAGCATTGGAGTGAAGCCGGAGGAAGTAGACTTCAGGGCAAGACGCGAAGGATGACACTGCGAAGCCGTGAGCTTGGCGCATCAAAGGGACGCGGCCGGACAAAGACAACTTCGAAGGCGAGGGACTCCAAGGGAATGAGAGTGAGCGATTGTAACCCAGGACGGGGTAGATCGTAGGTGAAACTTGGCCATTTGGCTAAGTGTCGGATGGTATTTCCCGACATCAGTCGACTGCCATGACATGGCGATGATCGAGTTGTGACTCGACCGGTGTTCGAGTCGGGTTTGTATCAAGCAATCGATCGCAACTTGGCGGTCATTATCGAACTCATCGATCGGCTCACCGATGGCATCGATCGATTAGTCAAGGGTTTTGGGCACAGAATGTTGATTAGTCGAGTGCTTGCTCCTAGCACTCGACTGTTATCTCCATTAGTCGACTGATGGGAGGATCAGTCGACTGATGTGGAGTCGTTGGATGAAATCCAACGTGAAAAAGCCGTTATGGGGCAACAACTACAGGAACAGTCGACTGATCGGGGCATCAGTCAACTTCCAGGCGCCTAACGGGAAGAATGAGTTCTTCTCTATAAAATGGGGCCTTTGGACACTTGGGGAGCCTAATGCTTCTATTCTAAACATCTCCCAAAGTGCCCAAACGAATTTCCTCCTCTTCCTTGTGCTTATATTCATCTTATTGTAAGAGGAGTGATTTTGTAAGAAAAGGTTACCTCCACCTAGCTTTGTGAAAAGGAGAGATTAGTGGAAGGTTTAAGGCGTGATTCACCTTGAACGAATCAGGTCATGGATTAGCGGCAAGGTCGTGAACCATGTTACATCACCGTGTTAGCATTGCTCTTTACTTTGTGTTGTTCTTAATTGTCTTAGCTTTATATTTCTGCTTGCGCTAATCATATTTGTAGACGAGCAATTAAGAGTGAATTCCACCATACGAAGGAAGAGGGCTATTCACCCCCCTCTAGCCGACCACCGACGTTCCAACTGGTTATAGTTCTTAATTAAGCATCTCTTGTGTGTCTATTAGAGTCACTTGAACTACACTTAGTTCAACCTCACTCCCACTGTTTTCTTGTAAGACTCTTTCTCTAAGAATACAACATACCTTGAAACAAATTCCTTCTGTTTCAAGAGATGATAGAAGTGGTAACCTCTTATTTCCCTAGGGTAACCAATAAATAGACACTTATCAGACTTAGCCTCCATCTTGTCTGATATTATCCTCTTTATATAAGAAGGATAATCTCATGTCTTCAAATAAGACAAATGAGATTTCTTACCATTCCATATTTCATATGAAGTAGTAGAGATTGTCTTAGTCAAGACTCTATTTAGCAAGTAAACAGTGGTCTTGAGTGTGTAATCCCAAAAGGACTTTGGTGGACTTGCAAGCTGCATCATTTACATAACCATGTCCAATAAGGTCCGGTCTCACCTTTTTGCCACACCATTATGCTATTGTGTGTAAGGTGGTGTCCTTTGGGACAATATACTATTGTCCTTGAGATAATCCTAAAACTCTTAGCTTAAGTATTCTCCACCTCGATCTGATCGAAGTAATTTGATACTTTTACCAAGTTGTTTCTCTACTTCATGTCTAAATTCTTTGAACTTTTTAAAGGCCTTAAACTTGTATCTCAATAAATACACATACTCAAATTGTGAGCAATCATCAATAAAGGTAATAAAGTAGCTATAACCTTCTCGTGCTTGAGTTCACATGGGTCCACATACATTGGTATGTATAAGGCCCAGAACATCAAGCTCTAACTCACCTTTTCCTTTAAAAGATAATTTAGTTATATTGCCTTATAAGCATGAGGCGCATGTATCAAATGAGTGTAATTCAAATGATTCCAAAATGGTAAACTCGTGCAATTTGGATATGTGTTTCTTACTTATATGGCTAAGGCGACAATACCACATATAGGAGGTTAGTTGATTATCTATTTTAGCATGTTTGCTATTTATTTTGATATTGAATATGTCGTTGGATATATCTAACACGTAGATCCCATTATTTAACATTCCAGTCTCATAGAGAATACCATTTAACATAATGTAACAACAATTGTTACTAAAAGTCAAATAAAAACCTTTTATATTTAAACTAGAAATAAAAATAATGCTCTTTATTAATGCAGGAACATAAAAATAATTATCCAATTGTAAAACTAATCTAGTAAGTAATTTCAGAAAATAAGTTCTTATTCCTATAACAATAACCCTTGCTACATTGTCAACCCTTAGATCTGCTCCTCCTTTAACTAGTCGTCTATTGTTCTTTAGCTTATGTATGCCATTATATATATATATGAGGCACACCCGGTATATAATACCCAAGTGCTTGAAGCAATAGTATAACATTCAATAACAAATATACCTAGAGTAGATTGGGTATCAGATGCCTTCTTCTCCTTCAAGGACTCAAAATAACACTTGCAATTTCTTTTTTAGTGTCCCATCTTTCCACAACGATGGCAAGGGCCCTTTGGAGTTGGTTCTTCCTACTTTGCCTTCTTCTTTCCTTAGTTGTAGTTTTTGGTTTCCTCTTAGAACTTTTCTTAGAAGAATCAACGAGCAACACAATCTTCTATTCTTTCTTAATACATAGCTCCACTGCTTTGAGCATGTTGATCAATTCAGGTATCATGTCCTCAATTTTGTTCATCTAATAGTTCATCATAAATTGTGAATAGCTATCTGTTAAATTATGCAAAAATAAGTCAATACTTAATTCATGGTCCATTATAAACCCAAATGTTCCCAATCATTCAATGTAGTTGTTCATCTTTAGTGCAAACTGCACGGCAGATGACCCATCTTGCATCTTTGAGTGAAGGAGGAGCTTTGAGACCTCAAACCATTCGAATCTCGCTTGCTTGTCAAATAGCTCATGAAGATGGAAGACCATGGTATAAGCATCCATATGCTCGTGTTGCTTTTGCAGCTCAGGAGACATCGAAGCTAGCATGATATATCCTGCTAGATCGGAGTTAGCCACATGCCTCTGGTAGATCAACTTTTGATCATTAGTAGCATTGTCAGTAGGTTGTTCAGAAAGAACATGATCATGGACATACACAATCTTTTCAACCTTGAGAATAATTCTCAGGTTTTGAAGTCAGTCCAAGAAGTTAGGCACAGTCAATTTGTTTGTTTCCAAAATTAATCGTAAGTTTATGGAGGTTGACATGTTGTTCTAACCAAATAACCTAGACATACCAAAGAGTGTATAAGAGAGATGAATTTATTTATAATGCAAACAACTTACATTAACAAGAAACTTCCACTATTTTATTCAAATTCAAATGCCCTTACTTTGAATTCGAGAGATGGTAGGTTATCTCTTAGTGAGTTAATATCCATTATAGATAAGAACAACCTTGGAGAGAGTCCAACAAGACATTCTTAGTTCTAACGGTAGGAATCAATAGTACCAATTATATATATTATATATATGACTATCACATTATGCTATCAACTAATTGAATCTTTGTATAAAACATTAGGTTGTTAACTCATTAACATATATACATCATATATATATCACCTAATTACACCTCTATCCACATTAACCTTGTAGAGAATCCAACAAATTAATTCTTCAAGTTAAGGCCGACACATTAATCATGAGATCAAATTTAATGTAACGCCCGTAAAAAGTCTCCAGCAATTTTACGAGAATTTTTGGCTTTACGATAATGGGCTTTATGTGGGATTTCCGAAAAATAAAAGGAAATAGCCAAAAAGAGATGCAAGACCTAGGAATTGAACCCCAAACCTCTAGAGATAGCCAAGCCCTATAGATGCACCCACTAACCATAAGCCCAATAGGATTATATCATTAAGAGAAGAGGGGAATTATAGATAAGGGTGATGAGGGTAAATGAAGGGGCATGGAAAAGAAAAAGAGGAACTTCTCTTCCTCCCTTTATAAAGAAGAGGGAAGCTCCCATTTGGCCACTTCCTCCTCTCCTCTTCATCCTCACCGAAACCACCTTGCTCCCCCTCTCCATTTGCACCTTTGGCCGAATTCCTCCAAGCAAGAAGAAGTCTAGGGTTGGCTTCCATTAGGTCATCTTCCAACTAAAAAGCAAAGCGAAGGAAGTAAGATTTCCTCACCTGCAGTATATTAGTTTTGTAGGATGAATTACATGAAAGAAATATGAGATTGGAGCTTCATATGTTTCGGCCAACTAAGTCTTGGGCTAGGATTCATGAAATATGCTATCAGGGAAACCTTTTATATGTTGTATGCTCCAAGTAGGGATCTTTAGGTAACAAAAGTCCAAGGGTTTTAACCCTACATGTTTCGGCCACCAAGGGTTTAGGGTTAGGGTTTCATGAAGAGCTCCCCCTTATGAAGTTAGGTTATGATATATGCCTACATGAATAGATTTAGGTGATAAAAAAATCCAAAGATCTTAACCCTACAAGTTTCGGCCAACCCATGAAATTAGGGTTAGGGTTGCATGAAAAATATTTCTAAGGATACTATGATAGGTTATAAGGCTTCATGAATGAATTTTAGGGGACAAACCCAAGCTTGAGCCCCTTACAAGTTTCGGCTAACCCATGAAATTAGGGTTAGGGTTGCATGAAAAATATTTCTAATGATACTATGATAGGTTATAAGGCTTCATGAATGAATTTTAGGGGACAAACCCAAGCTTGAGCCCCCCTACAAGTTTCGGCCAACCCATGAAACTAGGGTTAGGGTTGCAAGAAAAAGGCTTCTAAGGGAACTAGGGGATGTTGTAGGAGTATTAGGTGATGAACATGCTTTGTGATTAATATGCCATGAATATACCAAAGAAATAGGCTTCATGTTATGATGTAATGTGACATGAAATATGCTTAGGTGATGAACATGTTTTTACGATTTAATATGCCATGAATATGCTTAGGAAATATGCTTCATGTTTATGATGTAATGTGCCATGAAATATGCTTAGGTGATGAACATGCTTTGTGAGTTAATATGCAATGAATATGCCAAAGAAATAGGCTTCATGTTATGATGTAATGTTCCATGAAATATGCTTAGGTGATAAACATGTTTTTGTGATTTAATATGCCATGAATATGCCAAGGAAATATGCTTCATGTTTATGATGTAATGTGCCACGAACTATGCTTATGTGATGAACATGTCTATACTTTAGGACCCCTTTAGGGTACTCTTATGTTATGAATGCATGTGTCCTTATGATAAGATGGAGATGCTTCCCTTTCAAGTAGGGATCAAGAGCTCTCCTTATGATAAGATGGAGATGCTTCCTTTTCAAGTAGGGATCAAGAGCTCTCCTTAAGACAAGATAAAATGGAGATGCTTCCCTTTCAAGTAGGGATCAAGAGCTCTCCTTATGATAAGATAATATTAAGATGCTTCCCTTTTTATGTTGGGGATCAAGAGCATTCTTTATAATATGACAAGAAAAGAAAGGAATTAAGTATTTTACTTTGTAAGAGGTTAAGTACCCGACCCGTTAGGTGGTCGTTAATCAAATCCATAGGGACATAAGAAGACGTAAGAGGTCTTGCCCTAGTAAGATGTAAGAGGTCTTGCTCTGGTAGGTCTGGTGGCTCGCTATCCCAGCCTATTAGGGAACGCGCATTATGTGGTACTTAACCTGGGGCCCCCCAAACAAGTTATGATGACATTGAAGTACCTATATATATATATGTTTTGAAAAGAAAAGACTTTTATAAAATTGTGTATGCTTATGTTAAGGATTATGAATGCTTACGAACTCGTCCTTTATGCATTTTAGATGCTATGAAGTTATGATGCTTACCGTAGTTTAGGAATACTTGTGATTATGTGCCTTATGCATGTTTAGGATTTATGCCATTATAAATATTTATGCTCAAGTTAAAAATGCTTATGATTATGTCCTTTATGCATTTTAGATGCTATGAAGTTATGATGCTTACAGTAGTTTAAGAATACTTGTGATTATGTACCTTATGCATGTTTAGGATTTATGTCATTATAAATGTTTATGCTCAAGTTAAAAATGCTTATGATTATGTCCTTTATGCATTTTAGATGCTATGAAGTTATGATGCTTACAGTAGTTTAAGAATACTTGTGATTATATACCTTATGCATGTTTAGGATTTATGTCATTATAAATGTAAGTTAAAAATGCTTATGATTATGTCCTTTATGCATGTTAGACTCTATGAAGTTATGATGCTTACAGTAGTTTAATAATACTTGTGATTATGTACCTTATGCATGTTTAGGATTTATGTCATTACAAATGTTTATGCTCAAGTTAAAAATGCTTATGATTATGTCCTTTAAGCATGTTAGATTTTACTAAGTTATGATGCTTGTAGTAAGAACATTTGGGTTTATGTACTTCCTGCATGTCTAAGATTTATATCATGAATGCTTATGTTTAGATCATGCCCTGCTTGGTTTTAATTATGCTTAGCATGCTGATGTAAACTCTATGCCATGCTTAGGTTTCATTACGCGGTATGTTGTTGATTAGTGATACTATGGAATACTTAGGCCATTTATGCTGGTATGCTTATGTTTCTAATTGCTTGATGAAGTTCGTGGTTTTTGTGAGTAGGCAAGAATCTTACTAAGCTATATGCTTATAGTTTATGTTGTCCATATACTGCAGATCAAGGAAACCTGAACTAGAGGAAGTAGCAGGAAGGGCCCCGTGTGTGTGATAGTGGCATAGTGGAGAAAGACCCTATTACTATCTGCTTATATTTATATGCTCAATTAACAACTTAAGACATTACTTCCGCTTATAAGACTTGTGAATTATTAGTACCATGCTGGATGTTGCTTAGTTATGTTATTGTTCAATTACTTAAGAAAGTTGATATGATAGAACTCACGAATGGATCCTTATGATGGGCATGTTATGAAATGAGATAAGATATGGTAACATGCTAACTATGAATAAGATAGGTGATGCATGTAGAAAAGAAGGTTTATGCCATGATAACATGCTTAAGTAAATGGTGAAATGATCCATGTGTATTATGTTTTAAAAGAAAAAAAAAGAAAGGGGTCAAGTAGCGCCGCCCTGAGAGCAGATAAGGGCGGGCGTTACATTTAAATAGTTTGAACACATCCAATTTTCAAGCCAAGCTTGGAGAGAGTCCAACAACCCAAACTAAAAATTTGAACTCTAGTTCTTACCATTTAAATGGAAGATCAAATCTCAATGGCCTGAACATATCTAATGTCAAGTCAGGCTTGGAGAGAGTTCAACAACCCAAACATGAAATTAAACTCTAGTTCATACTATATTAATGGAAGGTGTTAGCCTTAATATTTGCACAAAGGATTTTAAGTATAAACTAGGTATCATCTATCAATTTTAAAATTAAAACTTAAAAGGTTAAAAATCAAGGTCTTATTAAGGAACAATTTCCAAATGCACGCGTGGGCCAAGCACTTGGGTCATATGCTGCCATTAGGAATTGGGCACGTGAAATGCGTAACCTATTCTAGTGCATGAAACATCTATGCTTCAACCTTCAATGATACGACCAGCACCATAGGTGCTTTTTGGCACATCCTTGGTCTTTTTCTCTCGGTAACATGCATATACTATCTAGTATATCTAATACAATACATATCATACATGCATTTAAAACTCCTAAACATATGACCTATGCTAGAAATAAGGTGGCTCTGATACCACCTGTTAGATAATCTAGGACATTCATAATGCTCTAGGATGCAAAAGCACAACAAAATAAAGATAAAAACAATTTTATTGCATCTTAGACATCTCTAAAGGGCAGGATCTCATGCTTTGACATAAGCAATATGAAACAGTTTTTCACAAAAACGGTAATAGTTTATACTTTTGAGATTCTTTTGAATCTGTAAAACCAAGAGCAAGACTAACGAGTCTTGCCTCTATTAGTATCCACACTAAGATCACTTTGAGATAACTCCACGAGCAGTAAGTCTTCATCTCTGGTTGGTCCTAGCGAATCTGTGGAGATGATGTCGAGAGAGGAAGAAGGTAGCTAGCCGTTAGAATCTATTCAATGACCATCAAGAGATTTATTTATAATTCTCTTGATTAGGGCATCATAGGAGCTTTAAATGGAACCAATATTACCTAAATTATCATATAATTATGGTAAGAAAAGTTAGCAAAAAACCTAACTCGAACTAACCAAAATCGGTGACACCGCGACACGCCCGTGTTTGGGAAAAATGACCTTTCCTTGGCATGGTCATTCTTGGAAACATGGTCCTACCATGTGTCCTTCTAGCACTGCTTCATGCTTGGTCGTGTTGGCCAGGCACGGTTATGCTGCCTTGGCAGGTTTAGGCATGATCGTGCCATGGTTCGACACGATCGTGTTAGGCTTTGTAAGGTCCGTTTTGATTTGTTTGAGTGTAACACGACCTTGCTAAGCCCCGGCACAACCATGGAAGATTCTGTAGTCCCCGTTTCAAACCCTTTTAGCTTGGTCCAACTAGGTATAATCTCTCTTTGAGAATCTCATTCTTAAACTTGCTTTACGTCTCTGGATCACCTGAATTGTGTATGACCCAATAGGTTTTCAGCTATGTTGGTGATTCATAATTAATCCATTAATTATGAACAGATCATGAGTGACATCTAGTAGTACATTAAGATCCCCAATTGATCAAAAAGTCTAAGTCGACTTTAGAATATTTGTGAACCCTTCAGTAGCTTCAGATATTTCTACTTTGTTCCTTTTCTCATCCTATAACCACTTGGTTCAAGACATGGTCTATGTGCTCGTCCCCACTAGGTTGATTACGTCACACCTAGTCCAAGTTTAGTCCTTGCCATATGGATTCAAGTTACTCCCTACACATGTCCAAGAAGACCTTCTTCTTGACATGTGTATTTTGGCCAAAGACTCCTGAGTAACAATCCCGATAAGAGTCCTTGAGTACACATCTCCTTTAGTAGGAGCGGTGAATCCTCTATGGGCTATTCAAACATTTCAATCACTTTGACTTATACCCAATCAACCTAGAATGACACCTTTTATAGAGATGGCTGCGAAGTTGTCATGACCAAGATGACTTGAATACCTCAAGTCTAGAGAAGCTTGAACTCGAGTTGCAATAAAACTTCATTGACGTATAGAACCATATGAAGTTTCATGGCAGGTCACTCCAATAAACTAGTTACCCTAACTAGTATCCATATGTTCACTCTCAACATCCCTATGTTTTCATTCAGTGAGTGTCGAATGCTTTGATATATCAAGGAGTATAACATGTGCTAGTCTCACAAAATTGATGATGTCCAATCTCATCAATTCATCACTAGGGATTGTTTCAATACTTACATAATTACACATGGTGAGATACTCACTAATTGTGATCCAATCACAATATCTCTCATAATATGCATCATATTGTGGACTTTAGTAAATGGATTTAAGATCAAATCACATACACAACAAATGCACATCCAAATAGTGAATTTATTAATAAAGTATCTAAGGTTATTATCTTAGGACATCTCTCAAATCTAACACGCTCCCACTTTGCCTATAACCAATCGCCTTGGTATCTAATACCATAGGCCACTATATGTCTCTCGAACCTTTCTTGGGGAAGAAACTTTGTCAAGGGATCTGCTAGATTCCTATTGGTGAGAATTCTCTCTATTTGTAAATCTCTTCTACCTATGTTCTCTCTGATCAAATGATAGCGACAAAGTACGTGCTTGGATGATTGATGAGACCAAGTTTAGTGATGAACTTCTTGATCCCAAACAATTTCAGAAGCTGCGATGTACTCTTCTCTATGGTAGAATCAACAATGGTGTCTTATTTTAAACTTTTCCAACTCACCGCACCTGCATTCAAGGTGAATATATATACAGGTTGGGATTTGGAGTCATCCCTTTCTATCTGAAAGGTGGCATCAGTTTACTCACATACAATGATGTGAGCAAAACATATAGGGTTTTAGGACTAGTTTTCGCTCACATCTCATTACATTTTATGTTTGTTTCATGCATATTTCACTTTGTTTTGCATGCATTTCATATTTTATGGTGCAAAGATCTACTTTTTATACTTTTGTGTGTAGGATAGCATTTCATGGGAAAACGGTGCATTTTTTATGCGCAATCGCGTGCATCAAGTTTTTGGTGCCGTTGTTGGAGACTGATCGATTCGATATCGAATCGAGAAGTGGATAATTGGATCGGACTTAGGATAGATTTTCTTTTCTTGTTTTATTTTATTTCAATTTTTTTTATTCAGTTGCTCTTTCCTTATTTATAATTTCCTGCATATAACGATGCATGCTTTTACTCATGATTATGGTCAATTGAATGTTGTAAGTTTTGGTAACATTTATTGTGAACATTGTGGTGAAACATGGCATACCATTAATGATTGTCCGGATATATTCGAACCTTCACAATTTGAACAAGAAGATGTCACCTACAATTACAACCAGTAGCCACAAGATGATTTTTGTTTGTGCAATCGGTCTAGGTCACGATTGACCGGACTCGAGAGATGTTTTGATGTTTGACATTTGACATTGATGTCTGATAATGTTTTGGGGAGATTATTGGTGCAATCGACACGGGTCATGATTGACCGGACTCGAGTTTGACTCGAGGGGAATTTTGATGGTTGACTAGGGTTGACCATGTCATGGAAAGTCTAAGTCTTGAGTACTTGGCATGTAAAGTCCAAGCATGGGTCTTGGCATGGAAAGTCGAACATGGGTTGGCAAGGGAAAGTCCAACCTTGATTCTTGGCATTTGAGAAGTCCAAGGGGTTGATATTGGCAGCGTAAAGTCTAAGCAGGAGTCTTGGCAGCATAAGTCCAATGGTTGGCGGCGTAAAGTCCAAGCGGAATCTTGGCAGCATAAGTCCAATGTGCCTTGGTGGTGTAGACACCGTTAGCATGACATAGCTGATGGAAGCACCTGAAGGCTAGCGTATGGATGAACAAGTCATGGATGACTTGGAGGGATCCGATAGGTGCGAGATTGACGGAAGTGGCTAGAAGGCTTAGGTCTAGGCTACAGGTGGTATAGCAAGTATGGGGGCACCATACTTGGGTTAAAACATCATGTTTGAGGTGTATTAGTCGACTAGTATCATGTGGCAGTCGACTGGTGTGAGTCAACTAGGGTTTGACTACGGAGCCTTGTGATGCCGCTGAGAGGTGGGCAATGATCGCGGATCGGATCGATCTTGTGATCAGTCGACTCATGCTCGATATTTTGGGCACAGAATGGAGTTGGACTCGACTTCTAGGGTTGGCAATCGAGTGAAGGCTCGATCAGTCGATTGACAGACATGATCAGTCAACTGATGTCCTATCCGTTGGATTTTTCCAACGTGGATTACACCGTTGTCTCACAGCAACAATGTCATCACGATCGATGGTCCCCGATCAATCGATAGGCAATTTCTAGCATTTCTAGCCCAAAAAGATCTTTAAACGGAGCTCGGAGGAGCGGATTGATTTCTTGAACGTTCTTGAGGCGATTTGCTGCTGCAAATCAGGGTCTTCAACCACGATTCAAGCAATCAACAAGCAAGCATTCAAAAGAGCATTTGTAAAGTTTTTCTTTGCATAGATTGTTGTATTCCTTTTGTATTTGATTGTTTTATCTTGTATTACTTAGTGTAATCTTTGTATGAGATTTCTTCACCTCCGACATGTTGTCAAGAAGGAGTTTATTGTTTAGTGGTGTTTGTGGCATCGCTAGAGCTCTTTAGAGCTCGATCCGTGGAGTAGGAACCGTTCGGTTCCGAACCACGTTATATCTTGTGGAGTGTTTGTGATTGTGTATTGTGTTATTGTTTTTTATTACTATTCCGTTACGCACTAACATGATTTGTAGACGCAATCGTGAATGAATTCCATCGAGCATCAAAAATGAGCTATTCACCCCCCTCTAGCGGTCACCGAATCCTCTACAGTTGGTATCAGAGCTAGGAGCTCTTCTACGGACTAACCGCCGGGAGCAAACCGCTAAAGGAAGAGGATGGAGATTGAAGAGACGTTGGGATGGGATATCAACACATCAGTCCCTTACGCACTATATGGATGAGAATGCCTTAATTCTTGGACGAGAAGAATTGAAGATTTCATCATGATGAGAGACTTTGAGGAATGGTCTATTTTGATGGAAGGATTTGAATATCCAAAAGGACCAAAGGGAGGATTCCTCAAGAAGAAGAGATGGACCGAAGAGCAAGTCCAATCCTTCGAGAAAAATGATAAGGTAATGTAATTTTTAATTGATTTAATACTTAACAATATCTTGTGTATGTTATGTAATTATATAGATGCCAAGGAGCTATGGATCCTGTTGGTGCAATCGACCCAGGTCATGATTGACTGGACTCGTGTTTGACTCGAGCGATGTTTTGATGTTTGACATGGAAGTTTGACATTGATGTTTGATATTGTTTTGGGGAGATTGTTGGCACAATCGACCCGGGTCATGATTGATCGGACTCGAGTTTGACTCAAGGGGATTTTGTTGGTTGACTGGAGTTGACCATGTCATGGAAAGTCCAAGTCTTGAGTACTTGGCATGGAAAGTCCAACATGGGTTGGCAAGGGAAAGTCCAAGCTTGAGTCTTGGAATTTGAGAAGTCCAAGGGGTTTGATATTGGTGGCATAAATTCCAAGCGGGAGTCTTGGCAGGATAAGTCCAATGGTTGGCGGCATAAAGTCCAAGCGGAGTCTTGGCAGCGTAAGTCCAATGTGCCTTGGCGGTGTAGACACCGTTAGCATGACATAGCCGATGGAAGCACCTGAAGGCTAGCGTATGGATGAATAAGTCATTGATGACTTGGAGGGATCCGATAGGCGCAAGGCTGACGGAGGTGGCTAGACGACTTTGGTCTAGGCTACGGGTGGTCTAGCAAGTATGGGGGCACCATACTTGGGTTAAACCTCATGTTTGAGGTTAAAACCTCATGTTTGAGGTGTTTTAGTTGACTGGCATGAGTCAACTAGGGTTTGACTGCGAGAACTAGCAGTTACGTATTACTTAACCTTTGGCGATCAGTGATTGAAGCGATCGGCGATGATGATCGGCCCGGTGCTCGGTATTCGAGCCTAATGAGTCGGACTCAAGCTGCTTTGGGGCTATAATCAGTGAAGGCTCGATCGGTCGGTGATGGACATGATCGTCGTGATATCCTATATTGGATTTTCGGCATGGATCACACCGTTGTCTCATAACCTTGATTTCATCGGTCATTGATGGTCGGCGATCGACTAATCGTGATTTCTAGCCCAGGCAGTAGCTTTAAATAGAGCTCGTGGAGGAGGAAATCACAAGCTTTTCTTGAGGTGTTTTGGGGCGATTTGCTGCTGCAAATCAGGGTCTCCAAGTGCAATTCAAGCAACCACAAAGCAAACAATCCAAGAGCAATTGTAAAGTGTGTATTACATTTGTATATTGCTTGTATTTATCTCTTACTATTGTAAGATCACTTGTACGAGGTTTCTCCGCCTCCGACTTGTGTCGAGGAGTGTTTATTAGTGGTGTGTGATTGACATCGCTAGAGCTCTTTAGAGCTCGATCCGTGGAGTAGGAACTGTTCGGTTCTGAACCACGTTATATGACCATGTAATTGTATGCTTGTATTGTTATTGCTTCATGTCCACTGCGCTAACGAAGATTTGTATACAAGCACGCAACGAATTCCATCGAGCATTGAATCGACACTATTCACCCCCCCTCTAGCGGTCACCGTATTTTCTACAATTGGTATCAGAGCTAGGAGCTCTTCTACGGACTAACCGCCGGGAGAAAATTGCTAGAGGAAGTAGATGGAAGTTGAAGAACAACTTGGATGGGACATCAACACTCCGGTCCCTTACGCATTATATGGACGAGAAGGCTTCAATTCTTGGAAGAGAAGAATTGAATATTTTATCATGATGAGAGACTTTGAGGAGTGGTCCATCTTAATGGAAGGATTTGAATATCCAAGAGTACCAAAAGGTGGCTTCCTCAAAAAGAAGAGATGGAGTGAGGAGCAACTCCAACAATTCGAGAAAAATAAGAAGGTAATCAAATTTATTTTTGATTTAATTCTAAATGACTTCTTGTGTAGCCTAGGTGATTGCATGGATGCCAAGGAGATTTGGAGGGAATTGGCCAAGCTCAATGAAAACCCATCACCGGCTCAAGAAGAGGAGGCCGAAGATGAATCCTCATCCTCACAAGCAAGTGAGGATTCGGAAGTTGATAGAGAGTCAACCTCCGAATCGGTGGAAGAAGAGGAAAAAGTGGAAGAAGCCTCCACTTTAAGGATTAAGGGGGAGGAGAGACCATTCACACTGGAACAACAAGAAGAAGCATCTACATCTGGTTGAGAGGAAGAGCAAGCTCAAGAGATTCTCACCACCACCCTAGGTAACTCAAATATATGTGTTAATAATAAAAAGCATATAATATGTTTTGAGTGTAGGGAATGTGGGCATTACAAGAGTAAGTGCCCAAAGAAGGTCAAGAAGCCTCCACCGGCACCAAAGGTCAAGGATGCCGGTGTCCCCACCAAGAAGAGAAAGGAGCTCATAGCATGCTTCAAGTGCCATAAGAAGGGGCACTATAGAAGTCAATGCCCTAGGAGAAAAGAAGGAGCATCACAAGTAGGGGAAGCTAAGGCAAACCCTAAGGTATATCTAAATAATGCTCTTTCTTTAAATTATAGGCCAAAGCATGCTAGGAATTTCAATTCTCTTGCAATTTATCATGACAAGCATGTTAGGAATAACAAATACTTTTATTTAGGAGCTAAAAATGTCCACATTTCAAATAAGGAGAAATTTGGGACTAATGTCCCTTGAAAGACCTTACCTAGGGAATCCATCAAGAAAATAGAAGACCACCTAGTTTTTAATCCCAAATGGACTAGGCATATGCCTAGGAAAAACAATGTCCAAGGAATAAATCAAAATTTAAAAATTGGGCAATTAGAATTGGAAAACCAAGCCTTGAGGTCAAGGCTTGAGAAACTTGAAAAGACCCGTGCAAAAATGACAAATCAAATGCAAAGGTCAAATGGTCAAACCATAGGATCTAGAAGTCAAAGTCAACCCCTAGGGCCTAAGAGACAAAAGTCAACCAAGGGCAAGAAAGGTTTGGGTCACAAACCTAAGCCTAAGGTGGCTTATTATAGTGTTCTATTTGATTATGGAACACAAACTAGGTCTAGAAAGACCAAGGTCAATAGGGAAATCATCCCTAAGGTTGACCAAGGAATGTGCCTAGTGGCTAGGGTTTCAAGGAAACCTAGAGAAACCACTAAGAAGGTTACAAGGGGAGTCACCCCTAGAGTTAACCATGACAAGACCCAAATGACCAAGGCTAACAAGCCTAGAAGGGTCATTAGGAAGGTATCTATGGAGGTTATCCCTAAGGAATACCTAATTAACCCTAGGAGCTCAAATAGGTTTTGGGTTACTAAGAGCGTGATTGATTCGCGCTAGTTGGGTTTAGGGTGTGCCAACTTTAAATGGAAGGGTAGCTAACCTAACCATGGTAAAGGTGACACTTTAGATAATTTTCAAGGTTATGGGTACCTTGAAAATAGATTTGATCTTATTATCCTAAAAGATTTTAGGATGTGCCAATACATTTTTGGGATTATAAAAAATCAATTAAATTGGTACAATTTAGGTTTAGAGGTTGTAGTGTGCCATTTGGCACACTTGGGAGATTAGTACGAATATGGCAAAATACACTTAATTATATCAAATGACAACAAATATTAAAATTTAGGTATTATTATACCTATACATTTTATGTGCCATGCTTGAATTGCCATATAACATGTCATGACATCATGTATATTTTTATCATTTATATGTCATGATTATGTGTAGGATTAAGGTTTAATGTCATGTGTTTTTATATTGTATCATATGCCATGACATCTTGATCATTGGTCATGCTTAATTATTCTATCATTTATGTCATGATCATTCATGCATTTAATTTGATTAAAATTGATTTAAGGATAATGACATGACTTGAAGTCCCATTTATAAGGGAATCAAGTGGTGTTGCCATAGAAAATGCATGAAACCCTAGATTAGGATGAACAAAACTCACATCTCATATCACATTGACTTGTGTGTGTTTTATACACCCTAGATATATGTGAGATGCTAGGATATGAGTCAAGTTCAAGGTGCATAGTTTTTGCATCTAGATGAACTAAAACTCATCTTATCATATTGGTGGATCATTGGGAAAGCTTGTGTACAAGTCATGTACATTGAGACTAAGGAACATGATCCAATATAGGTTTTCAAGATCATTTTAAAATCCTTTAAGAAAACCTTGGTGAAGTCTATCTTTTGATAGCAATCACCATTGATGAAGTTGATACAAAGTGAGCTAAAACTTTGAAGTTTTTCTTCACTTTTGAACTTTGTATCAATTTTGATATTTTGTGGGTAAAATATTTTTCTAACATTTTTCACCCATTGTATTGGTCATAAGTATAATACGTATGAAATTTCACGATTTTTAAAGTTACGTATAATTACTTATCAATTTTCAAAGTTCATATCTGATAACTGAAAAACTGAGTTTTCAATTATCAATCGACTGATGGGGCGTTTGCCTATAGCGCCTGCCGTGGAAACCGCCTAGTAGACAACAACGTAGACTTGTTCTCGAAGAACTACTCGCGAAACCGCCTTGGCGAGCTGTGTTACCGCGGCGTGTGTGTGTTCGATCACGTTTCGTAAACATGAACACAGCGGAAGCAATAAAAATAATAAATCTACATTTATTACAACACACACAACACACGCATGCATATTACAACAAGTGTAGACATAACCGTAAATTTAAATTTGCAATAAAAGGAAATTTATCTACGTTATACCTTTCGTATAACGTGTAGCGGGAACGACATCAACCGGAATGATCCTCGCTAGAATCGTCTCTATCCATATCCACGCCGAGTTCCTCGGGATGACTTCGCTAAGCCACGAGTTTCGTCCTCGTACGGGTTACTAGCCTCGTGTTAAAGACGACATGATTGAGAGATGATCACGATCCGAATCCAAATTCGGATCCTAATACGAGTCCTCAAAACTCGCTTCTCCGGAGAGGTATTCGTCAACCAATTGACGAATCCTTCGTCCTCCACCTCAGAGGATTACCGGAGATCGAATCCCCGGTAACTTAGCCACTGTCGGAGCTCTAACCATCGTCCAAACGACGCTCCGACGAGAGGAGAAGAAGCTGTCCAGAAAACTGGACAGCTTGGTGGAGGAGTAGGCGCCGGCCAAAACAAGGAAGCCAAGTGCTCACCTTTTCACCGAGGCCTAGGAAGATCACCGGAGGGTCGCCGGAGGGTTCACCGGGTGAATCTTGGACGCCGGCAAGGAGTTGGACGGCGGCACAAGGAGCTGGGCGGCAAGCTTAGGGTTGGCGCCGAAAAACTCCTTCAATGGGGTGGGCGGCAACTTTTGCTAGGGCTTGGATTAGGGATTAGGGCTTAATTATCCCTTAAGCCCTCTATTATAGAGAACTAATTCTCTTAATGGTTATTGGATCATAACCATTAGGCCCGTTAACCCGCTCCATTAAGATAAGTAAAAATAAACCAAACCATGATGGTTTATTTTAAGTTAAAACGAACCGAACCAACTTTTGGTTCATTCGTTTAAAATAAACCAAACCCTTTGGTTTATTCTCCTCCATTGGATTAGAACCAAACCATTTTGGTTCATCCATTATGTCTTCATAAGACACGGCCCATCCATGCTTCCATTGCGACTGAAACGATTTCATGCTCGCTTCATGTTTGGTCCAACCAAACCTTGTTTCTCTCGGTCTGAGAATCCCATTCTCAAGCTCGTTTTAAATCCTTTGGATTACACTCGTTGTGCGTGTGACCAAATAGGTTCTCGGTTTATTTTGGTCATCTATAATTAACCATTAATTATAGAACGATCATGAGTGGCACCTAGTAGTTCATCATGATCCCCAATTAATCGAAAAGATCAACGGTTGATCCAGAACTATTTCTGGAACCCTTCAGCAACTCGAATGAGTCGTGCCCCATTCCCTTCACTCATTTTATACCCACTTGGTTCAGGACATGGTCTATAGTGTCAGTCCCCACTAGGCTGACTACGTCACACCTAGCCCAAGCATCAATTCCTCGTCCTACGGATTCTAGTTACTCCACATGTATCGAAGAGTACCTTACTCTAAACATGTAATGTTTTGGCCAAAGACTTTAGTAACAATCCAACGAGAGGCCATGGGTATACATCTCCTCGCAAGGAGTGGTGAATCCTTTATAGGCTATTCAAACACCTTCGATCATTTCGACTTATACCCAATCATCCCGGGTCCACATCTCCTTAGAGATGTTTGCTTAAGATGTCAAAGCATAAGTCTCCATGATCAAGATGACTTGAATACCGCAAGTCAAAGGAACATCGCACTTAAGCCACAGTAAGAACTTCATTGACATATCTATATATGCAGAGAACCATATGAAGTCTTACGGCTGATCACTCCAATGAACTAGTTACCATTACTAGCATCCACGATTAACTCCGGACATCACAATGTCTTCAGCCAGTGAGAATCAGCTGCTTGGATACACCAAGGAGTATACCTCGTGCTAGTCTCGACAGAATTGATGGTGTCCAAATCCATCAATTCATCGACTAGGGATAATTCTGATACATCACAATTACACATGTAGAGATACTCACTAGTTGTGATCCAATCACAAATTCTCTCATGCTGTGAATCGTATCGTGGACTTTCAGTAAATGAGTTTAAGATCTAATCAAATACATAAAACATGTATACTCAAATAGTGAATCTTCATTTATCATATAAATGGTTCATACATAAGGCGATTGCCTTAGGACATCTCTCATATATTACTAACAGACTCCCACTTGGCCTAATGCCAATCGCTACGGTATCCAATACCATAAGCTCGAACATGACCCTCAAACTTATTTTGAGGTAATGCCTTAGTCAAGGAATCCGCTAAGTTCCTTTCAGTGGGAATTTTCTCGATTTGTATTTCGTTCCTACTGATGATCTCTCTGATAAGATGATAGCGGCGAAGTACATGTTTGGATCGTTGATGAGACCTTGGCTCTTTCGCCTGTGTAATTGCTCCATTGTTGTCGCAGTAGACTGGTATTGCTTCAACAATGGTCGGAATCACACCAAGTTCATGAACGAACTTCTTGATCCAAACCGCTTCCTTTGCTGCTTCCGAAGCTGCAATGTATTCTGCCTCAGTGATAGAATCCGCTACAGTCTCTTGTTTGGAACTTTTCCAACTTACTGCGCCCCCATTCAAGGTGAACACGTATCCAGACTGAGACCTGGAATCATCCTTGTCTGTCTGGAAGCTGGCATCCGTATACCCGCATATCACCATGTCCCCTTTCTCCATATATTAGGAACACATCCTTAGTTCTTCTTAAGTACTTAAGGATCGTCTTAACAGCCACCCAATGATCCATTCCTGGATCAGACTGGTATCTGCTCGTGACACTCAGAGCATACGATACATCGGGCCTCGTACATAACATAACATACATGATAGATCCTATTGCGGATGCATAGGGAATCTTACTCATGCAAATCCTCTCGTCTTCTGTGCGCGGACACATAGACTTCGAAAGGTGTACCCCATGCCTGATGGGTAGGAAACCTTTCTTGGATTCCGACATGCTAAACCTCTTTAGCACTCGGTCTATATATGTAGACTGCGAAAGACCAAGCAACCGTTTCGATCTATCTCTATAGATCTTAATCCCGAGGATGTAGGTTGCTTCTCCCAGGTCTTTCATGGAGAATGTCTTGGATAACCAAACCTTCACTGACTGTAAGATTGAAACATCGTTTCCTATAAGTAGTATGTCATCGACATACAATACTAGGAATACGACTGCACTCCCACTAACCTTCTTGTACACACAAGGTTCGTCTGGATTTTGTGAGAAATCAAACTTTTTGATTGTCTCATCAAAACTGATATTCCAGCTCCTGGATGCTTGCTTCAATCCATAAATGGACCGTCGCAATTTGCATACCTTGGTTTTATCAACCGATGTGAAACCCTCAGGCTGTATCATATACACGTCCTCGAGTAGGTTTCCATTAAGGAAAGCTGTTTTCACATTCATCTGCCATATCTCATAATCATAATGAGCCGCTATGGCCAGGAGCATCCGAATGGATTTAAGCATAGCTACAGGCGAATAGGTTTCGTCATAATCAACACCTTATTTTTGACGATATCCTTTCGCCACCAATCTAGCCTTATAGGTAATCACATTACCATCCATGTCGGTTTTCTTCTTGAAAACCCACTTGCACCCTATAGGCTTTATCCCTTCAGGTGGGTCAACCAAGTTCCAAACTTGGTTTTCATACATGGAATCTATTTCCGACTTCATGGCACCAAGCCACTTATCCCTTTCTGAACTTGTCAGCACTTCTTCATAACTGGTAGGCTCCTCATCATCAATGAGTAACACGTCGTTCGATTCACTTACGAGAAATCCATATCTCTCAGGAATATTGCGTGTTCTACCAGATCTACGAAGATGTGGTGTTACAATAGGTCCAGCCGATTGCTCATCACTATGAGTTATCGGCTGTTGTGCTTCACCAGGTATCTCGTCAATGTCTATTTGAGTCTCTCGAGCCTCCTTAAGCTCGACGACACTCCCACTATTTTCTTGCAAGAGAAACTCTTTCTCTAGAAACACAGCATGCCTTGAAACAAACACCTTTTTGTTCCACAGGATGATAGAATTGGTAACCCCTTGTTTCCTTAGGGTATCCAATAAATAGACATTTATCAGACTTAGCATCCAATTTGTCTGATACTGTCCACTTCACATAAGCAGGACAACCCCATATCTTCAAGTAAGATACATGAGGTTTCTTACCATTCCATATCTCATATGGAGTAGTTGAGACTACCTTGGTAGACATTCTGTTTAACAAGTAAACAACTGTCTGAAGTGCATAGCCCCAAAAGGACTTGGGAAGAGTCGCATGATTCATCATTGACCTGACCATGTCCAACAAAGTCCGGTTATGCCTCTCAGATACACCATTATGCTGTGGTGTATATGACAGAGTCCATTGAGACAATATACCATTGTCTCTTAGATAATCAAGAAACTCTTGACTTAAGTATTCACCACCTCGATCCGATCGAAGTATTTTAATACTCTTATCATGTTGTTTCTCTACTTCATTTCTGAATTCTTTGAACCTTTCAAAGGCTTCAGACTTGTGTTTCATCAAGAACACATACCCAAACCGTGAGTGATCATCGGTGAAGGTAATGAAGTAGCTATAGCCTCCTAAAGCTTGAGTTGACATAGGTCCACATACATCAGTATGTATTAGACCTAGTAACTCTCCCACTCATTCACCTTTTCCAGTAAAAGGTAACTTAGTCATCTTGCCTTTTAAGCATGATTCGCATGTATCGTATGAATCCAATTCAAACGATTCCAGAATTTCACATTTGTGTAATTCGGACATGCGTTTCTTGCTTACATGGCCAAGACGACAATGCCACATATAAGAGTCTATTTGATTATCCTTTTGAGCACGCGTGTTGCTCGCTTCGATATTGAAGATGTCACTAGATACGTCCAACGTATAAACACCATTGCTTAAAGTTCCAGTCCAATAAAGAACTCCATTCAAAATTATGCAACAACAATTGTTACTAAAAGTCAAATGGTACCCATTTCTATTTAAACAAGAAATAGAAATGATGTTCTTTATCAATGAAGGAATATAAAAGCAATTGTCCAGTTCTAAGACAAGTCCTGTAGGGAGTTTAAACAAATGCATTCCAATGGCGACTGCAGCAACCTTTGCTCCATTCCCAACACGCAAATTTGACTCTCCCTTGACGAGTCTTCTTCTATTCCTTAGCCCATGTATGTCATTACATATATGTGAGCCACACCCAATATCCAATACCCAAGTATTTGAGGAAATAGAATGACAATCAATAACGAAGATATCTGAAGAAGATGGGGCATCCGATGCCTTATTCTTCTTCACGGACTCAAGATAAATCTTGCACTTTCTTCGCAAATGGTTCTCCTTGCCATAATGATGGCAAGTTTCCTTTTGTGCTAGTTCTACCTTCTTAGCCTTTCTCTTCTTTCCCTTCTGATGTTCCTTTGACTTCCTCTTAGAACCTTTCTTCAAGGAATCAACTAATAGCACCATCCCCTGCTCATGCTTCTCAGAAGACTCCACAGTCTTCAGCATATTGAGAAGTACCACAGATGAACCTTCTAGCATCTCAGAGGTGAAGAGGAGCTTTGAGACTTCGAACCTTTTGAATCTCACTTGCTCATCAACCAACTCACAAAGATGAAGGACTACGATATGAGCATCCATATGCTCATGCTGCTTTCGTAGCTTGGGTTCCATCGCAGCTAGCATGATGCAACTTGTCAGTTCAGAATCAGTCACATGTTTTTGATAGACCAACAATTGGTCCGGAGTTGCATCGTCACTAGGATGGGCGGGAAGAGGCGCTTCGAGGACATACGCAAGCTTTTCACCTTGAGAACAATTCTCAGGTTTCTAAGCCAGTCCAGGAAGTTAGGCCCAGTCAGTTTGTTTGAATCCAAAATAGTGCGCAAATTCAAAGACATCATGATCAATCTTAGAAATACAAAACGATCATATGTGAGAAAGATGATTTTAAAATGCATCATTATACATTCATAAATCCCATTCATTTTTTGAATTTCAAAAACCCCAAAATTACTTCGGGAGATCGTAGGTCCATCTCTGAATGGGCTGATATCCATCATAGTTATGAACAACCTTGGAGAGAGTCCAACAAGCCATTCATAACTACGATGGTAGGTATCATCTATACCGATTGCATATCACGTATATGCAACTATCACAATGTGCTATCAAATAATTGAATGTTCACACATACGTTGGGTTGTTAACACATTAACAAGTATGCATCATATGCATAGCACCCAACTTCACCTCCCTTTACATCGACCTTGGAGAGAGTCCAACAAGCCGATGCTCCAGGTTAAAGCCAACCCATTAATCGAGAAATAGTTTTAATATGGTTAGAGCGCATTCAACCAATTAGCCCAGCTTGGAGAGAGTCCAACAACCAAAGCTAACGATTGACCTCTGACTCTTACCATATTAGTATTAAACTATTCCATGGTTTGAACATGTTCGGGTTCGAGCCGGGCTTGGAGAGAGTCCAACAACCCAAACAAGAAACGGAACTCTGGTTCTAACCATATTAATGGAAGGTGTAGGCTTTAATATTGTTTAAGGGTTTTATGTCTCATCCTCTTTGCATGCAAATAACTATTATCTACATGGCATGACATACATCTACATGTCACGACACGCATGGCATAATGTTATGCATCTAATGCAATTACATGACATACAATTATGTCATGTATATATTTCCTTATATGTCATAACTATTTATGGAAATAAAATATGTTTAAGATTTAATTCTCCAAATCAAATCATAATTAAATTACGAAACAAATTTCCAAATCTAATCACATATTTTATTTATTGAATTATTTGATTAAGGAAAATCTATTTAGGAAACCAATTTCCTAAATCATTAAAACTACTTATGGAAATAAAATATTTTAAGATTTGATTTCCCAAATCAAATCAAGATTAAATTAGGAAACAAATTTCCATAATCTAATCAAATATTTTATTTATGAAAAATATCAATTTCCATAAATACTTCCAACTTTCCAAAAGTGGAAGATTTCCATAAATACTTCTAGACTTTCCAAAATTGAAAAATTTCCATAAATACTTCTAAATTTCCAAAATTAGAAAATTTCCAGAAATACATTATGACTATCGCAAAACCATTTTTACGATTATGTCGAAACACAACCTGGGCTCTGATACCACTGTTGGGTTTCCGGCACCGCGGCGTGTGTGTTCGATCACGTTTCGTAAACATGAACACAGCGGAAGCAATAAAAATAATAAATCTACATTTATTACAACACACACAACACACGCATGCATATTACAACAAGTGTAGACATAACCGTAAATTTAAAGTTACAATAAAAGGAAATTTATCTACATTATACCTTTCGTATGACGTGTAGAGGGAACGACATCAACCGGAACGATCCTCGCTAGAATCGTCTCTATCCGTATCCACGCCGAGTTCCTCGGGATGACTTCGCTAAGCCACGAGCTTCGTCCTCGTACGGGTTCCTAGCCTCGTGTTGAAGACGACGTGATCGAGAGATGATCACGATCCGAATCCAAATTCGGATCCTAATACGAGTCCTCAAAACTCGCTTCTCCGGAGAGGTATTCGTCAACCAATTGACGAATCCTTCGTCCTCCACCTCAGAGGAGGATTAGGAGATTGAATCCAGTAAGTTAGCGCTCTCCCAGGCTCTAACCATCGTCCAAGCAGCTCATGAGAGGAAGAAGCTGTCAGAAAACTGGACAGCTTGGTGGAAAGTAAGCCCAGCCAAAACAAAACAAGTGCTCACCTTTTCACCCAGGCCTAGGAAGATCAGGAGGGTCGCGGAGGGTTCACATAGCTTGAAGCTTGCGTCGGCAAGGAGGCTGACAGCGACACAGAGTAGGCGGCAAGCTTAGGGTTAGGCGCGAAAACTCCTTCAATGGGGTGGGCGGCAACTTTTGCTAGGGCTTGGATTAGGGATTAGGGCTTAATTATCCCTTAAGCCCTCTTTTATAGAGAACTAATTCTCTTAATGGTTATTGGATCATAACCATTAGGCCCGTTAACCCGCTCCATTAAGATAAGTAAAAATAAACCAAACCATGATGGTTTATTTTAAGTTAAAACGAACCGAACCAACTTTTGGTTCATTCGTTTAAAATAAACCAAACCCTTTGGTTTATTCTCCTCCATTGGATTAGAACCAAACCATTTTGGTTCATCCATTATGTCTTCATAAGACACGGCCCATCCACGCTTCCATTGCGACTGAAACGATTTCATGCTCGCTTCATGTTTGGTCCAACCAAACCTTGTTTCTCTCGGTCTGAGAATCCCATTCTCAAGCTCGTTTTAAATCTTTTGGATTACGCTCGTTGTGCGTGTGACCAAATAGGTTCTCGGTTTATGTTGGTCATCTATAATTAACCATTAATTATAGAACGATCATGAGTGGCACCTAGTAGTACATCATGATCCCCAATTAATCGAAAAGATCAACGGTTGATCCAGAACTATTTCTGAAACCCTTCAGTAGCTCGAATGAGTCGTGCCCCATTCCCTTCACTCATCTTATACCCACTTGGTTCAGGACATGGTCTATAGTGTCAGTCCCCACTAGGCTGACTACGTCACACCTAGCCCAAGCATCAATTCCTCGTCCTACGGATTCTAGTTACTCTACATGTATCGAAGAGTCCCTTACTCTAAACATGTAATGCTTTGGCCAAAGACTTTAGTAACAATCCGACGAGAGGCCATGGGTATACATCTCCTCGCAAGGAGTGGTGAATCCTTTATAGGCTATTCAAACACCTTCGATCATTTAGACTTATACCCAATCATCCCGGGTCCACATCTCCTTAGAGATGTTTGCTTAAGATGTCAAAGCATAAGTCTCCATGATCAAGATGACTTGAATACCGCAAGTCAAAGGAACATCGCACTTAAGCCACAGTAAGAACTTCATTGACATATCTATATATGTAGAGAACCATATGAAGTCTTACGGCTGGTCACTCCAATGAACTAGTTACCATAACTAGCATCCACGATTAACTCCGGACATCACAATGTCTCCAGCCAGTGAGAATCAACTGCTTGGATACACCAAGGAGTATACCTCGTGCTAGTCTCGACAGAATTGATGGTGTCCAAATCCATCAATTCATCGACTAGGGATAATTCCGATACATCACAATTACACATGTAGAGATACTCACTAGTTGTGATCCAATCACAAATTCTCTCATGCTGTGAATCGTATCGTGGACATTCAGTAAATGAGTTTAAGATCTAATCAAATACATAAAGCATGTATACTCAAATAGTGAATCTTCATTTATCATATAAATGGTTCATACATAAGGCGATTGCCTTAGGACATCTCTCATATATTACAAATAGAAACTGCCCATGCAGAACTCCCCTGGCGCAGTTATCAGTCGATTGCTGCTTGGTGTCAGTCGACTGATGAGCACTTCAGTTGATTGATTTCTGAAGAACTCGACTGATTGGCTGATTTCGGAAAAAACAAGGTTGTTTAGCCCGCTTTCAGCTACGATAAAGTACCCTAACCAATCCTAACCCTAGGATATGCTTTGGGAAGCATTATAAAGGGTGAAAATCCATTGGATATGGATTAGGAGAGTTGTTTAGGGTTTGTGTCAAATTTAAGGATGGGAAAGTTCTATGTTGAATTTTGAACCTTATTTTTGATGGTTTAGAGTTCCTATTGGCTTAGGGACTTCCCAAGGACATTGTTGGTGCAATGGTCAAGGGGGAACAAGCCTTTAGAGAGAGGTATCCATCATGGGGTGATGGATGACATTTTTTCTCATGAGAGGGAAAAATGGAATTAGGAGACACCCAATTTGGAAATTGGGAGAGTGTATAGGATTGCCTATCTTGAGTGATATGGGACTTATCACTAGGAAGATGGTAGGCATCCTAGGTATTTTTGGACCAAGGAGGAGATTGTAAAATCTCATTGGGACATGAGACATTGACCTCCTTGGAGTGAAAACCTTTTTGATGTTAGTCAAAAAGGGGGAGAATATTTTGGGGGAGAATGTTATGGAGTGTGTTAACAATTATCAATTCGAAAATTGTCAATTCGGAGAATTGAGGAGAATGTTTGGGATTACCAATTTGGGATAATTGGTAAGAAGAATTGAGTTAGTGTTCTAACTCAAAGATATGTGTTTTTGTCAAACATCAAAAAGGGGGAGATTGTTGGTGCAATCGACCCAGGTCACGATTGACCGGACTCGAGTTTGACTCGAGCGATGTTTTGATGTTTGACATGGAAGTTTGACATTGATGTTTGACATTGATGTCTGATATTGTTTTGGGGAGATTGATGACACAATCGACCCGGGTTATGATTGACCGGACTCGAGTTTGACTCGAGGGGATTTTGATGGTTGACTAGAGTTGACCATGTCATGGAAAGTCCAAGTCTTGAGTACTTGGCATGGAAAGTCCAACATGGGTTGGCAAGGGAAAGTCCAAGCTTGAGTCTTGGCATTTGAGAAGTCCAAGGGGTTTGATATTGGCAGCGTAAAGTCCAAGCGGGAGTCTTGGCAGCATAAGTCCAATGGTTGGCGGTGTAAAGTCTAAGCGGAGTCTTGGCAGCGTAAGTCCAATGTGCCTTAGTGGTGTAGACACCGTTAGCATGACATAGCCGATGGAAGCACCTGAAGGCTAGCATATGGATGAACAAGTCATGGATGACTTGGAGGGATCCGATAGGCGCGAAGCTGACGGAGGTGGCTAGAAGGCTTAGGTCTAGGCTACGAGTGGTCTAGCAAGTATGGGGGCACTATACTTGGGTTAAACCTCATGTTTGAGGTTAAAACCTCATGTTTGAGGTGTATCAGTCGACTGGTGTGAGTCGACTAGGGTTTGACTACAAGAAGTAGCCCAGCAGTCGACTACCAGCCTTTGGTAGTCGATCGATTAACTGAGCAATGATCGATCGTATGATCACCGACCGGGTGCTCGATATTTCGCAGCGCGAATGAGTCGGACTCGACCGCCGGGCTAGCGATGAAGGACATGATTAGTCGACTGATGTCCTATCCGTTGGATTTTTCCAGCGTGGATCACACCATTGTCTCACAACAATAGTATCATTAGTTGACTGATGGTCCCGAGCAGTCGAATGATCAGCGATTTCTAGCCCAGGTAGCAGCTTTAAATGGAGCTCGTGGAGGAGGAAATAACAAGCATTTCTTGAGGTGTTTTGGGGCGATTTGCTGCTGCAAATCAAGGTCTCCAAGTGCAATTCAAGCAACCACAAAGCAAGCAATCCTAGAGCAATTGTAAAGTGTTGTTTTCTTTACTTGTTGTGTATTTCATTTGTATATTGCTTGTATTTATCTCTTACTGTTGTAAGATCACTTGTACGAGGTTTCTTCGCCTCCGACTTGTGTCGAGAAGGAGTGTTTTTTAGTGGTGTGTGATTGGCATCACTAGAGCTCTTTAGAGCTTGATCCGTGGAGTACGAACCGTTCGGTTCTGAACCACGTTATACGATTGTGTGCTTGTATTGTTATTGCTTTATATCCGCTGTGCTAACGAAGATTTGTAGACAAGCATGCAATGAATTCCATCGAGAATCGAATTGCTGCTATTCACCCTCCCTCTAGTGGTCACCGTATTTTCTACAGAGCCAAGTGGCAAAGCTCCATGAAGATTCATTACCGGTCAAAGAAGTGGAGTGTTCATCGGCTCAAGAAGAGGAAGAGGCCGATGAAGCGAGTTCATCATCCTCACAAGCAAGTGAGGATTCGGAAGTTGAGGAGGAGTCAACTTCCAGATCGGTGGGAGAGGAATTTGAAAAGGTGGAAGAAGCCTCCACCTCTAGGATTGAGGGGGAGGAGATTAGGGCATCCTCAATACCGGAACAACAAGAAGAAACATCTACATCTGGTCGAGAGGAAGAGCAAGCTCAAGAGACCCTCACCACCACCCTATGTGACTTAAACACTTCAACTTAAAAAAAAATTCATATAATGTGTTTTGAGTGTAGGGTGTTTGGGCATTACAAGAGCAAGTGCCCAAAGAAGGTCAAGAAAAGTCCACCGGTGCCTAAAAGTCAAGAAAAGTCAAAGGATGCCGGTGTCCCCACCAAGAAGACCAAGGAGCAAGTGATTTGCTTCAAATGCCTACTACCGGGTCATTATCGGAGTCAATGCCCAAAGAGAGAGAAAAAGGCTAAAAAGGGAGCATCACATGTAGGGGGAGCTAAGGCTAAACCTAAGGTACATTTTAGTAATGTTCCTTCTAATTTAAATGTCAAAGAGCATGCTAGGAATTTTAATTCTCTTGTAATTTATCATGAAAAGCATGCTAGGAATATCAAATACTTTTTTTTTGGAGCTAAAAATGTCCACATTTCAAATAAGGAGAAATTTGGGACTAATGTCCCTAGAAAGACTACCTAGGGCAAGCATTAAGAAAATTGAGGACCATTTAGGTTTTAACTCCAAGAATTCTAGACATATGCCTAGGAAAGGCAAAAATGATCATAGAAATAATAGACCCATAAAATTAGAGAAACTAGAATTAGAGAATCAAGCCTTGAGGCCAAGGCTTGAAAAACTTGAGAAGCCCTTAAGATTATGCAAAATCAAATAAAAGGGTCAAATGGTCAAAGTCAAGGGTCTAGGTCCAAGAGTGAAGGCCTAGGGCATAGGAGACAAGAGTCAACCAAGGGCAAGAAAGGTTTGGGTCACAAACCTAAGCCTAAGGTGACTTATCATAGTGTTCCATTTGATTATGGAACTAAACCTAGGTTAAGAAACACCAAGGTTACTAGGGAAGTCATCCCTAAGGGTAACCATGGAATGTGCCTAGTGGCTAGGGTTTCAAGGAAACTTAGGGAAGCCACTAAGAAGGTTACAAGGGGAGTCACCCCTAGAGTTAACCATGGCAAGACCCAAATGACCAAGGCTAAAAAGCCTAGAAGAGTCATTAGGAAGGTATCTAGGGAGGTTATCTCTAAGGAATACCTAATTAACCCTAGGAGCTCAAATAGGTTTTGGGTTCTTAAGAGCGTGATTGATTCATGCTAGATGGGTTTAGGGTGTGTCAACTTTAAATGGAAGGGTAGTTAACCTAACCATGGTAAAGGTGACACTTTAGGTAATTTTTAAAGTTATGGATACCTTGAAAATAGATTTGATATTATGATCCTAAAAGATTTTAGGATGTACCAATACATTTTTGGAATTATGAAAAATCAATTGGCACAATTTAGGATTAGAGGTCATAGTGTGTCATTTTGGGTTTTTGGCACACTTGAGAGAAAAGTGATAATATGGCAAAATATACTTAATTATATCAAATGACAATTAATACTAAGTTTTAGGTATTATTATACCTATACATTTTATGTGTCATGCTTTGTTTGTCATATAACATGTCATGACATCATGTTTATTTTTATCATTTATATGTCATGATTATGTGTAGGATTAAGGTTTAATGTCATGTGTTTTTAGATTGTATCATATGTCATGACATCATGATCATTAGCCATGCTTAATTTTGCTATCATTTATACCATGATCATTCATGCATTTAAATTTGATTAAAATTGATGTAAGGACTATGGCATGACTTGAAGTCCCATTTATAAAGGAATCAAGTAGGGTTGCCTTAGAAAAATGCATGAAACCCTAGATTAGGATGAAAAAAACCCACATCTCACATCTAAATTGACATGTATGTGTATTTATACACACTAGATACATGTGAGATGATAGGATATGAGTTAAGTTCAAGGTGCATAGTTTTTGCATCTAGATGAACCAAAACTTATTTTTTACTAAAGGTGGATCATTGGGAAAGCTTGTGTATAAGTCATGTACATTAAGCCCAAGAAATATGATCCAATATAGGTTTTCAAAATCATTTTAAAATACTTTTAGAAAACCTTGGTGAAGTCTATCTTTTGATAGCAATCACCATTGATGAGGTTGATACAAAGTGAGCTAAAACATTGAAGTTTTTCTTCACTTTTGAACTTTGTATCAATTTTGCAATTTTATGGGTAAAATATTTTTCTAACATTTTTCACCCATTGTATTTCTTATAAGTAATATACGTATGAATTTTCATGATTTTTTTATATACGTAGAATTACTTATGCTTTTTCGAATTTCGATTCTGATAATTGAAAATCATATTTTTCAGTTATCAGTCGACTGCCCTTGGTGGCAGTCGACTGATGGAGAGGGCAGTCGATTGATCTCTGATAGAGTCGACTGCCAAGCTGATTTCAGAAAAAAAACAAGGTCATTTAGTCCGTTTTCAGCTATGGTAAAGTTCCCTAAGCACTCCTAACCCTAGGATATGCTTTAGGAAGCATTATAAAGGGTGAAAATCCATTGGACATGGATTAGGAGAGGTGTTAGGGTAATGTATCAAATCTAAGGGGTTGGAAAGTTCAATATTGAACTTTGAACCTTATTTTTGATGGTTGAGAGTTTCTATTGGCTTAGAGACTTCCCAAGGACATTATTGGTGCATTGGTCAAGGGGGAGTAAGCCTTTAGGGGGAGGTATCCATCATGGGATGATGGATAGTATTTTTCCTCATGAGGGGGAAAATGGGAATTTTTGAGATACCCAATTTGGAAATTGGGAGAGTGAATAGGATTGCCTCTCTTGAGTGATATGAGACTTATCACTAGGAAGATTGTAGGCATCGTAGGTATTCTTAGACCAAGGGGGAGATTATAAGATCTCATTGGGACATGAGACATTGACCTCCTTGGAGAAGACCTTTATGATGTTAGTAAAAAAGGGGGAGAATGTTTGGGGGAGAATGTTTTGGGAAAATGCTTGGAATTATCAATTTGGAATAATTGGTAAGAAGATTTGAGTTAGTGTTCTAACTCAAAGGTATGTGGTTTTGTCAAACATCAAAAAGGGGGAGATTGTTGGTGCAATCGGCCCAGGTCACGATTGACCAGACTCGAGTTTGACTCGAGAGATGTTTTGATGTTTGACATTTGACATTGATGTTTGACATTGATGTCTGATAATGTTTTGGGGAGATTGTTGGTGCAATCGACCCGGGTCATGATTGATCGAACTCGAGTTTGACTCGAGGGGGATTTTGATGGTTGACTAGGGTTGACCATGTCATGGAAAGTCCAAATCTTGAGTACTTGGCATGTAAAGTTCAAGCATGGGTCTTAGCATGGAATGTCCAACATGAGTTGGCAAGGAAAAGTCCAACATGGGTTGGCAAGGGAAAGTCCAACCATGAGTCTTGACATTTGAGAAGTCCAAGGGGTTGATATTGGCGGCGTAAAGTCTAAGCAGGAGTCTTAGCAACATAAGTCCAATGGTTGGTGGCATAAAGTCCAAGCGGAGTCTTAGCTGTTGGTGCAATCGACCCAGGTCACGATTGACCAGACTCGAGTTTGACTAGAGCTATGTTTTGATGTTTGACATGGAGATTTGACATTGATGTCTGATAATGTTTTTGGGAGATTGTTTCTGCAATCGACCCGAGTCATGATTGATTGGACTCGATTTTGACTCGAGGGGGATTTTGATGGTTGACTAGGGTTGACCATGTCATGGAAAGTCTAAATCTTGAGTACTTGGCATGTAAAGTCCAAGCATGGGGCTTGGCATGGAATATCCAACATGGGTTGGCAAGGGAAAGTCCAAGCTTGAGTCTTGGCATTTGAGAAGTCCAAGGGGTTTGATATTGGCGGTGTAAAGTCCAAGTGGGAGTCTTGGCAGCATAAGTCTAGCCGTGTAAAGTCCAAGCAGGAGTCTTGACAGCATAAGTCCAATGTGCCTTGGTGATATAAACACCGTTAGAAGGACATAGCCGATGGAATCACCTGAAGGCTAGCATATGGATGAATAAGTCATGGATAACTTAGAGGGATCTGATAGGCGCGAGGCTGACGGAGGTGGTTAGAAGGCTTAGGTCTAGGCTACGGGTGGTCTAGCAAGTATGGGGGCACCATACTTGGGTTAAACCTCATGTTTGAGGTGTATCAATCGACTGTGACTTATAGACAGTCGACTAGTGTGAGTCAACTAGGGTTTGACTACGGGGAGTGCCCCAGCAGTCGACTGCCAGAGGTGGGCAGTCGACTGCTGGCTCGATCAGTCGATTGATCGCGTGATTAGTTGATTGATGCTCAATATTTTGGGCACAGAATGAAGTCTGACTCGACTGCTGGGGTTAGCAGTCGAGTGAATGCTCGATTAGTCAACTGATGGACATGATCAGTCGACTAATGTCCTATCCGTTGGATTTTTCCAACGTGGATCACACCGTTGTCTCACAGCAATAGTGTCATCAGTCGACTGATGGTCTCGAGCATTCGACTGATAGGCGATTTCCAGCCCAGGCAGCATCTTTAAATGGAGCTCGTGGAGGAGGAAATCACAACCAGTTCTTGAGCTACTTTGGGGCGATTTGTTGCTGCAAATCACGGTCTCCAAGGCTATTCTTCAAGCAACCAAAAGCAAGCAATCCAAAGGCAATTGTAAAGTTTTTTTCCTTTACTTGTAGTGTATTTCCTTATTGTAATTGCTTGTATTTATTTCTTACTGTTGTAAGATCATTTGTGCGAGGTTTCTCCACCTCCAACTTGTGTTGAGGAGTTATTGTGATTTGTAGTGCATGTTTGCATTGCTAGGGCTTTTAGAGCCCGATCCGTGGAGTAGGAACCATTCGGTTCCGAACCACATTATATTTCATGTTGTGAATTGTGTTTATCTTGTTTTGTTATTGCTATATATTCCATTGTGCTAACACGACTTGTTGAGACGTACACGAACGAATTCCATCGAGCATCGAACCGCTATTCACCCCCCTCTAGCGGTCAACGAATCCTCTACAATTAGTGTCAGAGCTAGTAGCTCTTCTACGGACTAACCGCCGGGAGCAAACCGCTAGAGGAAGAAGATGGAAGTTGAAGAACAACTTGTATGGGACATCAACATACTGGTCCCGTATGCATTATATGAACGAGAAGGCTTCAATTCTTGGAAGAGAAGAATTGAAGATTTTATCATGATGAGAGATTTTGAGGAATGGTTTATTTTGATGGAAGGATTTGAATATCCAAAAGGACCAAAGGGAGGATTCCTCAAGAAGAAGAGATGGACCGAAGAGCAAGTCCAAGCCTTCGAGAAAAATGATAAGGTAATAAAATTTTTGATTGACTTAATACCTAACAATATATTGTGTATGTTAGGTAATTATATAGATGCCAAGGAGCTATGAAGACAAGTGGCTAAGCTCCATGAAGACCCATCACCGACTCAAGAAGAGGAGGCCGAAGATGAATCCTCATCCTCACAAGCGAGTGAGGATTCAGAAGTTGATAGGGAGTCAACCTCCGAATCGGTGGAAGAAGAGGAAGAATTGGAGGAGACCTCCACCTCTAGGATTGAGGGGGAGGAGATTAGGGCATCCTTAACACCAGAACAACAAGAAGAAGCATCTATATCTAGTCTTGAGGAAGAGCAAGCTCAGGAGATCCTCACCACCACCCTAGGTAACTCAAACATACGTGTTAATAATAAAATGCATATAATATGTTTTGAGTGTAGGGAATGTGGGCATTACAAGAGTAAGTGCCCAAAGAAGGTCAAGAAGCCTCCACCGACACCAAAGATCAAGGATGCCGGTCTCCCAACAATCAAAAGCAAGGAGCAAGTGATTTGCTTCAAATGCCGACTACTGAGTCATTACCGGAGTCAATACCCAAGGGGGGGGGGGGAAAGGCTAAAAAGGGAGCATCACATATAGGGGGAGCTAAGGCAAACCCTAAGGTACATTTTAGTAATGCTCCTTCTAATTTAAATGTCAAAAAGCAAGCTAGGAATTTTAACTCTCTTGCAATTTATCATGACAAGCATGCTAGGAATAATTAATACTTTTGTTTAGGAGCTAAAAATGTACACATTTCAAATAAGGAGAAATTTGGGACTAATGTCCCTAGAAAGACCTTACCTAGGTAATCTATCAAGAAAATAGAGGACCAACTAGGTTTTAATCCCAAATGGACTAGGCATATGCCTAGGAAGAACAATGCCCAAAGTTTTAAATCAAAATTCAAAAATTGGGCAATTAGAGTTGGAAAATCAAACCTTGAGGTCAAGGCTTGAAAAATTAGAGAAGACCCTTAGGATTATGCAAAATCAAATAAAAGGGTCAAATGGTCAAAGTCAAGGGTCAAAGTCAATACCTAGGGCCTAAGAGACAAGAGTCAACCAAGGGCAAGAAAGGTTTGGGTCACAAACCTAAGCCTAAGGTGACTTATCATAGTGTTCCATTTGATTATGGAACACAAACTAGGTCTAGGAAGACAAAGGTTACTAGGGAAGTTATCCCTAAGGGTAACCAAGGAATGTGCCTAGTGGCTAGGGTTTCAAGGAAACCTCGGGAAGCCACTAAGAAGGTTACAAGGGGAGTCACCCCTAGAGTTAACCATGGCAAGACCCAAATGACCAAGGCTAACAAGCCTAGAAGGGTCATTAGGAAGTTATCTAGGAAGGTTATGCCTAAGGAATACCTAATTAACCCTAGGAACTCAAATAGGTTTTGGGTTCCTAAGAGCGTGATTGATTCACGTTAGATGGGTTTAGGGTGTGCCAACTTTAAATGGAAGGGTAGTTAACCTAACTATTGTAAACGTGGCACTTTAGGTAATTTTCAAGGTTATGGATACCTTTGAAATAGATTTAATATTATGATCCTAAAAGATTTTAGGATGTGCCAATATATTTTTGGAATTATGAAAAATTAATTAAATTGGCACAATTTAGGATTAGAGGTCATAGTGTGCCATTTTGGATTTTTGGCACACTTAGGAGAAAAATGATAATATGGCAAAATATACTTAATTATATCAAATGACAATTAATACTAAGTTTTAGGTATTATTATATCTATACATTTTATTCGCCATGCTTTGTTTGCCATATAACATGCCATGACATCATATTTATTTTTTAATTATTTAATATGTCATGATCATGTTTAGGATTAAGGTTTAATGTCATGTGTTTTTAGATTATATCATATGCCATGACATCATGATCATTGGCCATGCTTTATTATGTTATCATTTATGCCATGATCATTCATACATTTAATTTGATTAAAATTGATTTAAGGACAATGGCATGACTTGAAGTCCCATTTATAAGGGAATCAAGTAGGGTTGCCTTAGAAAAATACATGAACCCCTAGATTAGGATGAACAAAACCCACATCTCACATCATATTGACTTGTGTGTGTATTTATATACCCTAGATACATGTGAGATGATAGGATATGAGTCAAGTTCAAGGTGCATAGTTTTTGTATCTAAATGAACTAAACTCATCTTACCTTGATGGTGGATCATTTGGAAAGCTAGTGTACAAGTCATGTACATTAAGCCAAGGAATATGATCCAATATAGGTTTTCAAAATCATTTTAAAATCCTTTTAGAAATTCTTGGTGAAGTCTATCTTTTGATAGCAATCACCATTGATGAAGTTGATACAAAGTGAGCAAAAACATTGAAGTTTTTCTTCACTTTTGAACCTTGTATCAATTTCGATATTTTGTGGATAAAATATGTTTCTAACATTTTTCTCCCTTTGTTTTTGTCATAAGTATTATACGTATGAAGTTTCATGATTTTTCAAATTATCTATAATTATTTATAAATTTTTGAACTTCATTTCTGATAACTGAAATTTTGATATTTCAGTAATCAGTCGACTACCCTTGGTGGCAGTCGACTGATGGACACGGCAAAACAAGGTTGTTTAGCCCATTTTTAGCTTTGGTAAAGTTTCCTAACTACTTCTAACCCTAGGATATGCTTTGGGAAGCATTATAAAGGGTGAAAATCCATTGGATATGGATTAGGAGAGTTGTTAGGGTGATGTATCAAATTTAAGGATGGGAAAGTGTTGGGTTTCCGGCACCGCGGCGTGTGTGTGTTCGATCATGTTTCGTAAACATGAGCACAGCGGAAGCAATAAAAATAATAAATACTCCTATTTATTACAACACACACAACACACGCATGCTATTACAACAAGTGTAGACATAACCGTAAATTAAAATTGCAATAAAAGGAAATTAAACTACGTTATACCTTCCGTATGACGTGTAGCGGGAACGGCATCAACCGGAACGATCCTCGTAAGAATCGTCTCTATCCGTATCCACGCTGAGCTCCTCGGGATGACTTCGCCAAGCCACGAGCTTCGTCTTCGTACGGGTTACTAGCCTCGTGTTGAAGACGACGTGATCGAGAGATGATCACGGTCCGAATCCAAATTCGGACCTAAAAACAAGTCCTCAAGACTTGCTTCTCCGGAGAGGTATTCGTCAACCGATTGACGAATCCTTCGTCCTCCACCTCAGAGGATTACCGGAGATCAAATCCCCGGTATGTTAGCCGCTGTCGGAGCACTAACCGTCGTCCAAACGACGCTCCGACGAGAGGAGAAGAAGCTGTCCAGAAAACTGGACAGCTTGGTGGAGGAGATAGGCGCCGGCCAAAACAAGGAGACAAAAGCTCACCTTGATGCCGAACCTTTTAGGGGATCACCGGAGGGTCGCCGGAGGTTCACCGGCTGAAGCTTGGTCGCCGGCAACAAGTTGGAAGGCTGCACCAAGCTGGGCGGCAACAAGATGTTGGGCGGCCACAATGTGTTGGGCGGCAACTAGGTGTTGGGCGGCAACTAGATGATTAGGTTTAGGGTTAGGGTTTAATCCCTATTTTATAGAGAACTAATTCTCTTAATGGTTAATGGATCATATCCATAAAGCCCGTTAACCCGCTCCATTAAGATAAGTTAAAATAAACCAAACCATAATGATTTATTTTAAGTTAAAACGAACCGAACCAACTTTTGGTTCATTCGTTTAAAATAAACCAAACCCTTTGGTTTATTCTTATCCATTGGATTAGAACCAAACCATTTTGGTCCATCCATTACGTCTTCATAAGACGCAGCCCATCCACGCTTCCATTGCGATCAAACGTAAACGATTTCATGTTTCGCTTTATGTTTGGTCCAACCAAACATAGTTTCTCGGTCGAGAATCCCATTCTCAAGCTCGCTTTTAAATCCTTTGGATTACACTCGTTGTCGTGTGACCAAATAGGTTCTCGGTTTATGTTGGCCGCCTATAATTAACCATTAATTATAGACGATCATGAGTGGCACCTAGTAGTACATCATGATCCCCAATTAACCGAAAAGATCAACGGTTGATCCGAACTATTTCAAACCCTTGAGCTCGAATGAATCGTGCCCCATTCCCTTCACTCATCTTATACCCACTTGGTTCGGGACATGGTCTATTGTGTCATCCCACTAGGTGACTCACGCCACACCTAGCCCAAGTATCATTTCCTCGTCCCTACAGATTCTAGTTACTCCACATGTATCGAAGAGTACCTTACTCTAAACATGTAATGCTTTGGCCAAAGACTTTAGTAACAATCCGACGAGAGGCCATGGGTATACATCTCCTCGCAAGGAGTGGTGAATCCTTTATAGGCTATTCAAACACCTTCGATCACTTGACTTATACCCAATCATCCCGGGTCCACATCTCCTTAGAGATGTTTGCTTAAGATGTCAAAGCATAAGTCTCCATGATCAAGATGACTTGAATACCGCAAGTCAAAGGAACATCGCACTTAAGCCACAGTAAGAACTTCATTGACATATCTATATATGCAGAGAACCATATGAAGTCTTACGGCTGGTCACTCCAATGAACTAGTTACCATAACTAGCATCCACGATTAACTCCGGACATCACTATGTCTCCAGCCAGTGAGAATCAGCTGCTTGGATACACCAAGGAGTATACCTCATGCTAGTCTCAACAGAATTGATGGTGTCCAGATTCATCAATTCATCGACTAGGGATAATTCCGATACATCACAATTACACATGTAGAGATACTCACTAGTTGTGATCCAATCACAAATTCTCTCATGCTGTGAATCGTATCGTGGACATTCAGTAAATGAGTTTAAGATCCAATCAAATACATAAAACATGTATACTCAAATAGTGAATCTTCATTTATCATATAAATGGTTCATACATAAGGCGATTGCCTTAGGACATCTCTCATATATTACTAATAGACTCCCACTTGGCCTAATGCCAATCGCTACGGTATCCAATACCATAAGCACCAACATGACCCTCAAACTTACTTTGAGGTAATGCTTTAGTCAAAGGATCCGCTAAGTTCCTTTCAGTGGGAATTTTCTCGATTTGTATTTCGTTCCTACTTATGATCTCTCCGATAAGATGATAGCGGCTGAAGCACATGTTTGGATCGTTGATGAGACCTTGGCTCTTTCGCTCGCGTAATTGCTCCATTGTTGTCGCAGTAGACCGGTATTGCTTCAACAATGGCCGAAATCACACCAAGTTCATGAACGAACTTCTTGATCCAAACCGCTTCCTTCCGCTCGGCCGCAATATATTCTGCCTCGATGGTAGAATCCGCTCTGATCTCTTGTTTGGAACTTTTCCAACTCATCGCGCCCCATTCAAGGTGAACACGATCCGCATCGAGACCGAATCATCCTTTGTCCATCTCGAAGCCGCATCCGTGATACCCGCCGTATCACCATGTCCCCTTCTCCATATATTAGGAACACATCCTTAGTTCTTCTCAAGTACTTAAGGATCGCCTTAACACCCAATGATCCATTCCCGATCGATCGTATCTGCTCGTGACACTCAGAGCATATGATACATCGGGCCTCGTACATAACATAGCATACATGATAGATCCTATTGCGGATGCATAGGGAATCTTACTCATGCAAATCCTCTCGTCTTCTGTGCGCGGACACATAGACTTCGAAAGGTGTACCCCATGCCCGATGGGCGAGATAACCTTTCTTGGATTCCGACATGCTAAACCTCTTTGCTTTTCGGTCATATATGTAGCTACGAAAGACCAAAGCAAGATTTCGATCTATCTCTATAGATCTTAATCCCAAGGATGTAGGTTGCTTCTCCCAGGTCTTTCATGGAGAATGTCTTGGATAACCAAACCTTAACTGACTGTAAGATGGACACATCATTTCCTATAAGTAATATGTCATCGACATACAATACTAGGAATACGACTGCACTCCCACTAACCTTCTTGTACACACAAGGTTCGTCTGGATTTTGTGAGAAATCAAACCTTTTGATCGTCTCATCAAAACGGATATTCCAGCTCCTGGATGCTTGCTTCAATCCATAAATGGATCGTCGCAATTTGCATACCTTGGTTTTATCAACCGATGTGAAACCCTCAGGCTGTATCATATACACGTCCTCGAGCAGGTTTCCATTAAGGAAAGCTGTTTTCACATCCATCTGCCATATCTCATAATCATAATGAGCCGCTATGGCCAGGAGCATCCGAATGGATTTAAGCATAGCTACAGGCGAATAGGTTTCGTCACAATCAACACCTTGCTTTTGGCGATATCCTTTCGCCACTAATCTAGCCTTATAGGTAATCACATTACCATCCATGTCGGTTTTCTTCTTGAAAACCCACTTGCACCCTATAGGCTTTATGCCTTCAGGTGGGTCAACCAAGTTCCAAACTTGGTTTTCGTACATGGAATCCATTTCCGACTTCATGGCACCAAGCCACTCATCCCTTTCTGAACTTGTCAGCACTTCTTCATAACTGGTAGGCTCCTCATCATCAATGAGTAACACGTCGTTCGATTCACTTACGAGAAATCCATATCTCTCAGGAATATTGCGTGTTCTACCAGATCTACGAAGATGTGGTGTTACAATAGGTCCAAATATTGCTCATCACTATGAGTTGTCAATTTGTTGTGCTTCACCAGGTATCTCATCAATGTCTATTTGAGTCTCTCGAGCCTCCTCAAGCTCGACGACACTCCCACTGTTTTCTTGCAAGAGAAACTCTTTCTCTAGAAACACAGCATGCCGTGAAACAAACACCTTTTGTTCCACAGGATGATAGAATTGGTAACCCCTTGTTTCCTTAGGGTATCCAATAAATAGACATTTATCAGACTTAGCATCCAGCTTTATACGATCTGATCACTTCACATAAGGGACAACCCCATATCTTCAAGTAAGATACATGAGGTTTCTTACTAGCCCATATCTCATATGGAGTAGTAGAGACTACCTGTAGGCATTCTGCTTAACAAGTAAACAGTCAAGTGCATAACCCCAAAAGGACTTGGGAAGAGTCGCATGATTCATCATTGACCTGACCATGTCCAACAAGGTCCGGTTACGCCTCTCAGATACACCATTATGTTGTGGTGTATAGGGCGGAGTCCATTGAGACAATATGCCATTGTCTCTTAGATAATAAAGAAACTCTTGACTTAACTATTCACCACCTCGATCCGATCGAAGTATTTTAATACTTTTGTCATGTTGTTTCTCTACTTCATTTCTGAATTCTTTGAACCTTTCAAAGGCTTCAGACTTGTGTTTCATCAAGAACACATACCCAAACCGTGAGTGATCATCGGTGAAGGTAATGAAGTAGCTATAGCCTCCTAAAGCTTGAGTTGACATAGGTCCACATACATCAGTATGTACTAGACCTAGTAACTCTCCCACTCGTTCACCTTTTCCAGAAAGGTAACTTAGTCATCTTGCCTTTTAAGCATGATTCGCATGTATCGTATGAATCCAATTCAAACGATTCCAGAATTCCACATCGGTGTAATTCGGACATGCGTTTCTTGCTTATATGGCCAAGACGACAATGCCACATATAGGAGTCTATGTGATTATCTTTTCGAGCACGTGTGTTGCTCGCTTCGATATTGAAAATGTCACTGGATACGTCCAACGTATAAATGCCATTACTCAAAGTTCCAGTTCCATAAAGTACGCCATTCAAAGTTATATAACAACAATTGTTACTAAAGCGTTAAATGGAAACCATTTCTATTTAAGCAGAAATAGAAACAATGTTCTTTATTAGAGAAGGAACATAATAGCAATTGTCCTTCAAGACTAGTCCACTAGGAGCTTCAAAGAATAAGTTCCGATGGCGATCATAAAGAACCTTTGCTCCATTGCCAACTCGCAAATTTGACTCCCTCGACAAGTCTTCTTCTATTCCTTAGCCTGTATGTCATTACATATATGTGAGCTACACCCAGATCCAATACCCAAGTGTCTAAGGAAATAGAATGACAATCAATAACGAAGATACCGAAGAGGATGGGGCATCGGATGCCTTCTTCTTCTTCATGGACTCAAGATAAATCTTGCAGCTTTCTTCGCGTGGCCTTCCTTGCCACAAAGGATGGCAAGTGCCCTTTTTGGTTCCGCCTTCTTTGCCTTTTTCTTTCCTTTCTTCTTCTTTTGCCTTCCTCTTAGAACCTTTCTTTGAGGAATCAACTAATGAACCGCCTTCTCCTCATGCTTCACGTAGGCTCCACAGTCTTCGATATTGAGGAGCTGAATGGTGGATTCCAATTTGTTCATCCGATAGTTCATCACAAATTGCGAAACTCTTGGGCAAACAATGCAGAATTAAGTCAATACTTAACTCATGATCCATCACAAAACCGAGGGTAGCTAGCCGCTCGATGTACCCGTTCATCTTTAGCACAAACCCTTGCATCTTCGTGGTGAAGAGGAGCCTAGAGACCTCGAACCTTTGGATCTCGCTTGCTCATCGAACAACTCATGAAGATGGAAGACCATAGTGTTAGCATCCATATGCTCATGCCGCTTCGCAACTCGTGTACCATCGCCTAGCATGATGCAACTCGCCACTCGAACCGCCACATGCTTCGATAGACCAACATTTGGCGAGTTGCATCGCCCTTAGGACGATCGTGAAGAGGCTCTTCAAGGACATATGCTAGCTTTTCCGCCTTGAGAACAATTCTCGTGTTTCTAAGCACCCGTGAAGTTAGGCCCTACTTGTTCAATCCAAAATAGTGCGCAAATTCAAAGACGTCATGATCAATTTATTGACCTAGAAATACAAAACGAGCATATATGAGAAAATGATTTTAAAATACATCAATATACATTTATAAATCCCATTCATTTTTCGAATTTCAAAAACCCCAAAATCACTTCGGGAGATTGTAGGTCCATCTCCGAATGGGCTGATATCCATCATAGTTATGAACAACCTTGGAGAGAGTCCAACAAGCCATTCATAACTACGACGGTAGGTATCATCTATACCGATTGCATATCCCGTATATGCAACTATCACAATGTGCTATCAACTAATTGAATGTTCACACATACATCGGGTTGTTAACACATTAACAAGTATGCATCATATGCATAGCACCCAACTTCACCTCCCTTTACATCGACCTTGGAGAGAGTCCAACAAGCCGATGCTCCAGGTTCGAGCCTGGCTTGGAGAGAGTCCAACAACCCAAACAAGAAACAGAACTCTGGTTCTAACCATATTAATGGAAGGTGTAGGCTTTAATATTGAGTTAGGGTTTTATGTCTCATCCTCTTTGCATGCAAATAACTATTATCTACATGGCATGGCATACATGGCATACATCTACATGTCACGACACGCATGGCATAATGTTATGCATCTAATGCAATTACATGGCATACAATTATGTCATGTCTATATTTCCTTATATGTCATAACTATTTATGGAAATAAAATATGTTTAAGATTTGATTCTCCAAATCAAATCATAATTAAATTAGGAAACAAATTTCCAAATCTAATCACATATTTTATTCATGGAATTATTTGATTAAGGAAAATCTATTTAGGAAACCAATTTCCTAAATCATTAAAACTACTTATGGAAATAAAATATTTTAAGATTTGATTTTCCAAATCAAATCATGATTAAATTAGGAAACAAATTTCCAGAATCTAATCAAATATTTTATTTATGGAAAATATCAATTTCCATAAATACTTCCAACTTTCCAAAAGTGGAAGATTTCCATAAATACTTCTAGACTTTCCAAAATTGAAAAATTTCCATAAATACTTCTAAATTTCCAAAATTAGAAAATTTCCAGAAATACATTATGACTATCGCAAAACCATTTTACGATTATGTCGAAACACAACTGGGCTCGATACCCTTTATGGGTTTCGCAGGTGTGTCGATCATGTTTCGTAAACATGAGCACATAAAAATAATAAATACTCCTATTTATTACAACACACACAACACACGCATGCTATTACAACAAGTGTAGACATAACCGTAAATTAAAATTGCAATAAAGGAAATTAAACTACGTTATACCTTCCGTGACGTGTGAGCGGAACGGCATCAACCGGAACGATCCTCGTAAGAATCGTCTCTATCCGTATCCACGCCGAGCTCCTCGGGATGACTTCGCCAAGCCACGAGCTTCGTCTTCGTACGGGTTACTAGCCTCGTGTTGAAGACGACGTGATCGAGAGATGATCACGATCCGAATCCAAATTCGGATCCTAAAACGAGTTCTCAAAACTCGCTTCTCCGGAGAGGTATTCGTCAACCGTTTGACTAATCCTTCGTCCTCCACCTCAGAGGATTACCGGAGATCAAATCCCCGGTAAGTTAGCCGCTGTCGGAGCACTAACCGTCGTCCAAACGACGCTCCGACGAGGAGAAGAAGCTGTCCAGAAAACTGGACAGCTTGGTGGAGGAGATAGGCGCCGCCAAAACAAGGAGACAAAAGCTCACCTTGATGCCGAACCTTTAGGATCACGGAGGGTCGCCGGAGGTTCACCGGCTGAAGCTTGGTCGCCGGCAACAAGTTGGAAGGCTGCACCAACCTGGGCGGCAACAAGATGTTGGGCGGCCACAATGTGTTGGGCGGCAACTAGGTGTTGGGCGGCACCTAGATGATTAGGTTTAGGGTTAGGGTTTAATCCCTATTTTATAGAGAACTAATTCTCTTAATGGTTAATGGATCATATCCATAAAGCCCGTTAACCCGCTCCATTAAGATAAGTTAAAATAAACCAAACCATAATGGTTTATTTTAAGTTAAAACGAACCGAACCAACTTTTGGTTCATTCGTTTAAAATAAACCAAACCCTTTGGTTTATTCTTATCCATTGGATTAGAACCAAACCATTTTGGTCCATCCATTACGTCTTCATAAGACGCAGCCCAGCCACGCTTCCATTGCGACTGAAACAATTTCATGCTCGCTTTATGTTTGGTCCAACCAAACATAGTTTCTCTCGGTCTGAGAATCCCATTCTCAAGCTCGTTTTAAATCCTTTGGATTACACTCGTTGTGCGTGTGACCAAATAGGTTCTCGGTTTATGTTGGCCGTCTATAATTAACCATTAATTATAGAACGATCATGAGTGGCACCTAGTAGTACATCATGATCCGCAATTAACCGAAAAGATCAACGGTTGATCCAGAACTATTTCTGAAACCCTTCAGTAGCTCGAATGAATCGTGCCCCATTCCCTTCACTCATCTTATACCCACTTGGTTCGGGACATGGTCTATTGTGTCAGTCCCCACTAGGCTGACTACGTCACACCTAGCCCAAGTATCATTTCCTCATCCTACGGATTCTAGTTACTCCACATGTATCGAAGAGTACCTTACTCTAAACATGTAATGCTTTGGCCAAAGACTTTAGTAACAATCCGACGAGAGGCCATGGGTATACATCTCCTCGCAAGGAGTGGTGAATCCTTTATAGGCTATTCAAACACCTTGATCACTTCGACTTATACCCAATCATCCGGGTCCACATCTCCTTAGAGATGTTTGCTTAAGATGTCAAAGCATAAGTCTCCATGATCAAGATGACTTGAATACCAAGTCAAAGGAACATCGCACTTAAGCCACGAAGAACTTCATTGACATATCTATATATGCAGAGAACCATATGAAGTCTTACGGCTGGTCACTCCAATGAACTAGTTACCATAACTAGCATCCACGATTAACTCCGGACATCACTATGTCTCCAGCCAGTGAGGATCAGCTGCTTGGATACACCAAGGAGTATACCTCGTGCTAGTCTCAACAGAATTGATGGTGTCCAGATTCATCAATTCATCGACTAGGGATAATTCCGATACATCACAATTACACATGTAGAGATACTCACTAGTTGTGATCCAATCACAAATTCTCTCATGCTGTGAATCGTATCGTGGACATTCAGTAAATGAGTTTAAGATCCAATCAAATACATAAAACATGTATACTCAAATAGTGAATCTTCATTTATCATATAAATGGTTCATACATAAGGCGATTGCCTTAGGACATCTCTCATATATTACTAACAGAAAGTTCAAGGTTGAACTTTAGACCTTATTTTTTATGGTTTAGAGTTCCTATTGGCTTAGGGACTTTCCAAGGATATTGTTGATGCAATGGTCAAAGGGGAGCAAGCCTTTAGGGAGAGGTATCCATCATGGGATGATAGATGGTATTTTTTCCTCATGAAGGGAAAAATGGAATTTTGAGATACCCAATTTGGAAATTGGGAAAGTGTATAGGATTGCCTCTCTTGAGTGATATGAGACTTATCACTAGGAAGATTGTAGGCATCCTAGGTATTTTTGGACCAAGGGGGAGATTGTAAGATCTCATTGGGACATGAGATATTGACCTCCTTGGAGAAAACCTTTTTGATGTTAGTCAAAAAGGGGGAGAAATATTTGGGGGAGAATATTTTGGGAAAATTTATGGGATTATCAATTTGGGATAATTGGTAAGGAGATTTTAGTTAGTGTTCTAACTCAAAGATATGTGTTTTTGTCAAACATAAAAAAGGGAGAGATTGTTGGTGCAATCGGTCCAGGTCACGATTGATCAGACTCGAGTTTAACTCGAGGTATGTTTTGATGTTTGACATGGAGATTTGACATTGATGTTTGACATTGATGTTTGATAATGTTTTGGGGAGATTGTTGGTACAATCGACCCGGGTCATGATTGACCGGACTCGAGTTTGATTCGAGGGGGATTTTGATGGTTGACTAGGGTTAACCATGTCATGGAAAGTCCAAGTCTTGAGTACTTGGCATGTAAAGTCCAAGCATGGGGCTTGACATGGAAAGTCCAACATGGGTTGGCAAGGAAAAGTTCAAGCTTGAGTCTTGGCATTTGAGAAGTCCAAGGGGTTTGATATTGGCGGCGTAAAGTCTAAGTGGGAGCCTTGGCAGCATAAGTCCAATGGTTGGCGGCGTAAAGTCCAAGCGAGAGTCTTGGCAGTGTAAGTCCAATGTGCCTTGGCGGTGTAGACACCGTTAGCATGACATAGCCGATGGAAGAACCTGAAGTCTAGCGTATGGATGAACAAGTCATGGATGACTTGGAGGGATCCAATAGGCACGAGGCTGACGGAGGTGGCTAGAAGGCTTAGGTCTAGGCTACGAGTGGTCTAGCAAGTATGGGGGCACCATGTTTGGGTTAAACTTCATGTTTGAGGTTAAAACCTCATGTTTGAGGTTAAAACCTCATGTTTGAGGTGTATCAGTCGACTGGGACCTATAGGCAGTCGACTGGTGTGAGTCAACTAGGGTTTGACTCAGAGAGTCCCCCAGCAGTCGACTACTAGAGGTGGACAGTCGACTGCTGGTTCGATTAGTCGACTGATCGTGTGATCAGTCGATTGGTGCTCGGTATTTTGGATATAGAATAGAGTCTGACTCGACTGCTAGTGTTAGCAGTCGAGTGAAGGCTCGATCAGTCGACTAATGGACATGATCAGTCGAGTGATGTCCTATCCTTTGAATTTTTTCAGTGTGGATCACACCGTTGTCTCACAGCAATAGTGTCATCAGTCGACTGATGGTCCTGTGCAGTCGACTGATAGATGATTTTCAGCCCTGGCAGCAGCTTTAAATGAAACTCGTGGAGGAGTAAATCACAACCGATTCTTGATCTACTTTGGGGCGATTTGTTGCTGTAAATTAGGGCATCCAAGGCTATTCTTCAAGCAACCAAAAGCAAGCAATCCAAAGGCAATTGTAAAGTATTTTTCCTTTACTTGTAGTGTATTTCCTTATTGTAATTGCTTATATTTAATTCTTATTATTATAAGATCATTTGTACGAGGTTTCTCCACCTCCGACTTGTGTCGAGAAGGAGTTATTGTGATTAGTAGTGCGTGTTTGCATTGCTAGGGCTTTTAGAGCCCGATCCGTGGAGTATGAACCATTCGGTTCTGAACCATGTTATATTTTATGTTGTGAATTGTGTTTTTCTTGTTTTGTTATTGCTATATATTCCATTGTACTAACACGACTTGTAGAGACGAACACGAACAAATTCCATCGAGCATCGAACCGCTATTCAACCCCCCTCTAGCGGTCAACGAATCCTCTACATTGGCAGCGTAAGTCCAATGTGCCTTGGTGGTGTAGACACCGTTAGCATGACATAGCCGATGGAAGCACCTGAAGGCTAGCGTATGGATGAACAAGTCATGGATGACTTGGAGGGATCTGATAGGCACGAGGCTGACAGAGGTGTCTAGAAGGCTTAGGTCTAGGCTACGGGTGGTCTAGCAAGTATGGGGGCACCATACTTGGGTTAAAACCTCATGTTTGAGGTGTATCAGTTGATTGACATCATGTGACAGTCGACTGGTGTGAGTCAACTAGGGTTTGACTATGGGGAGTGCCCAGGATCGCCAGAGGTGGCGGTCATTCGGCCGATCGAGCAAGGCCGATCTTGTGATCGGACCGGTGCCTCGATATTCGGCACGCGAATGGAGTCGACTTCATTGTTGGGGTTAGCAGTCGAGTGAAGGTTCGATCAGTCGACTGATGGACATGATCAGTCGACTGATGTCCTATCCGTTAGATTTTTCCAGCGTGGATTGCACCGTTGTCTCACAGCAACAATGTCATCAGTCGACTGATGGTCCTGATCAGTCGACTGATAGGCAATTTCCAACCCAGGCAGCAACTTTAAATGAAGCTCATGGAGGAGGTTTGGAGCAGCGATTTCTTGGATGTTCTTGAGGTGATTTGCTGCTGCAAATCAGAGTCTTCAACCACGGTTCAAGCAATCAACAAGCAAGCATTCAAAAGAGCATTTGTAAAGTTTTTCTTTGCTTAGATTGTTGTATTCCTTTTGTATTTGCTTGTTTTACCTTGTATTACTTAGTGTAATCTTTGTACGAGATTTCTCCGCCTCCGACGTGTTGTCGAGAAGGAGTTTATTATTTAGTGGTGTTTGTGGCATCGCTAGAGCTCTTTAGAGCTCGATCCGTGGAGTAGGAACCGTTCGGTTCCAAGCCATGTTATTTCCTATGTAGTGTTTGTGATTGTGTATTGTGTTATTGTTTTTATTACTATTTCATTGCACACTAAGACGATTTGTAGACGCAATCGCGAACGAATTCCATCGAGCATCCAAAACGAGCTATTCACCCCCTCTAGCGGCCACCGAATCCTCTACAATTTCTATTCATATAGTTATGACCTTGGGTACTTAAACCCTCAATATTCTCCGCCTAATTCCCGACTTTGAGCAGATGATGGAAGATTTCATTCGAACAGAACAAGCGGCGAACGATGAATTTCGACGGTGACATTCATAGATAGAGACTCAATATCGTTTCCAAAATGAGAACGAGAGCTATGAGTCACCATGAAAATTTTATCCAGAACCAAGCCCCCACTTAGAAGCCCCGCTAGATAATTTTACTAGGGAATGCAAAGAGCATAGCCAACAATTTGGAGAGATAATGGAACAGGATCTAGCTAGAATAGAAACCAAACGACTAGAAGGTGGCTTTAATGACTGGATCACACCTAATAGGGTGGAGACTCACTTTGAGCGAATGAATGAGGAGGGCGTAGATAACATAGGAAGTGAAGAAGGACAATCAATTCAATCACCACTAGAAGAAGAACTTGAGGATTATATAATTGATACTTTAATCGAGGAGTGCATTGTTTCAATCAAAACACCTCCTAACCTCAAGGGTCCAGAAGAGCCTACCTTAACCCTCACCGAAACTTTAGCTACCAATAATGAAGCCCATTTAGTGATTTGTAATGATAAAATTTCATTTGACATAATAGAATTGGCTGATCAATCTTTTGGTGAGGATATTTGTGATGAGTTACATTATTCACAGCATATGGATGAAACAAAATATTATGATCAAACTCTTGATGATTTGTTGCTTGTTCAACCTCGAGCCAAGGAAAGCAGAGCCCAAGCATCTTGCCCCTCCACGAGCAAGATTTAAAAGATATAGTGATGGAGGACCAAAAGGCAGGAAGCAAAAGGTGAGAAAGTATTTAGCCCCTCCACGAGGAAGATTTAAGGGATATAGCGATGGGGGACAACAAGGAAAGAGGCATAAGGTGAGCAAATATCTTGTTCCCCCATGAGAAAGATTCAAACACATCGAATGAAACATAGGAATAAGGTTGAGCTAAAGGAACTTAATCAAAGCGCTTCTTGGGAGGCAACCCAAGTTTAGATTTTGTGTTTATTTCTTATTAGTTTGTTGCATTCGTTTGTTTTGAACTTTGATTTATATTCATTTAGCGTGTTGCATTTGAATTAGGACTAGAAAGAACTTGCTAGGTAAAAACAAAAGTCATTTTAAGTTTATGCGGTGAAGTGAGTGAGAGAAATCATACCATTGTGCACCACGAGAAAAGAAACAAATGACACATAGCTAGGTCGTGTGTTTTCACATGGTCGTGCCCTGACTTCCAGAGTCACACACGGTCAGGCAGTGTGTTTTCACAAGACCGTACCCTGACTTCTAGAGGTGCACACAGTCAGGCCATGTGATTTCACACGGCCATGTCGCGCCCCTCCACATGAAAAGCCTACACTTGCACCGTTTTCTTTTCCTACTTTTGAGCAGGATGCAGGTACTTCTGCCTACGATTTCTCAGAGTTCTGATCGCACCTCGATAACATATACGCCGAGTAGCAGACATAGGGAAAGAGATGGGATGATCATAGCTCCTATACACAGGCGGAGTTTACAGGCTTACGGGAGCACTTCTAGTGGGCCGAGGACTTCTACGACGAGGCCCGTATTTACTTTCAAGAGGAGGATGCCCGACGCCAAGAGAAGGCCACCTACCTCCAGGAGATGTGGCAGCATATGCGTGCCCAACAGGCATAGTGGGCCCGGGAGGAGGAGCATAGAGCAGTCACTGCATCCACCAGCTTTCAGATCGACCACATGTACATGTGGCATCAACGGCTTATCACCAGGTTTTCCCAGGAGTCTGACATGCTGAGACTACCAGACTTCCCGCCCCGACCATAATATTAGAGGTATTGTTTCATATAAGTCTGGGGGAGGGACCCCAAGTTCTGATTTATTTTGTTTCTAGAAGTAGTTTCTTTCATGATATTTGTATTTTAGTTAGCATTCATTTGTTCATGCATAGGTTGTTCAGTTTCTTTCAGCACTTGGTTTTTGCTATCTATAAGCTCCTCAGTAGTATTTTTAAAGTTACTTACATGAGTTGTTCCCATAGGTAGCTTAACTTCATTTATCTCATGGTATTTTATTTTATTTTCTTTAATGAATGTTCTAGACTTATACTGGTTAGCTTTTATTTTTACACCTACACATATTGAACATTCTGAAAGGGAGAATCTAGTACGTACCTAGTTATGATTCATCTTAGTAGTCTAGTACTTTGGAATCCATAGGTGACTCTGGGTTTAGCATTTTAGTTACTGGAGATGCTTGGATTGTGTAAGCCCTTTTGAAAAAATCAAAATCCCAGTGAGCAGAAAAATAAAAGAGAAACAAAAGAGAGAGAAAAAGAGAGAGAGAGAGAAATGAAAGAAAAGAAAAGAAATATATAAATATTATGAGGGATAAAAAAAAAGTTGTCGTGGATGGAAATGGTGAGGTGCCCCTTTGAGATCGAGTTAGGTTACTGGAGAAACGCCTACCAATTTCTCTCAATACTGAGTACACCTTTGAGACTTTGTGCTAGATCTAGGGAACAACCCTCGCTTTGGGCAGGTAAGTGCCTAAGAGTTGGAGACCTTAGGAAAGCTATAGGATGACGACTTAACTCACCATGGAACGAGTATCCCCTAAGAATGATTCGCTTAGCATACAACCACATCACCTTCTCCACATACCAAGAACAAATCCTTAGTTCTTTTCAACTACTTAAGGATTGCCTTGACGGTCATCCAATGATCCATACCAGAATTCGACTGATATCTACTTGTTCTACTAGTTGTTGGGGTGTGGGTTCTTTTATTTTAGTTATGGAATTATCTCGAACCTCTTCAAATTCTATCATCCTACATTTGTAGGATCGAAATACTCCGAGAGAGGGGGGGGGGTGAATCTCGGAGGTTATAAATATTCTTTAGAAATTAAAACTTATTTTGAAATCTTTAGAAATAAGAGCATGCAGCGGAATAAATAAAATAGTGAGACAAGCATTTTTACTTGGTTCACAACCCTAGCTGGATTGATACTCCAAGGCCCGTAGCTCTCCAAGAGCTACCTTGATGGGCAATGCACTATAAAGCCCTCCGACTCGAGAACTCTTGACTTTAGAAGGGTTCACTTTTTACAATGAATAAGAGATAGGTAACACTCTACCTTCTCTTTGAAATTAAGTACACACAAGCAAAATAAAGACAAGTAAATAAAACTAATGTATACCAACACTTTTTAGAGCTATCGAATTAGGCACGGAGTGTCGGAATTGTGTCTTTGTGAAGGGATGAAGCTTCTGCAGACAATGAACAATAGTAACAGCACATAGACATAGTAGATTGGATTATCTCGGAGCTGGTTGTGCATTTCTTTCATGAACCTTTTCCAGTCAACTGGAATGCCCTCCAGTCGACTCCATATCAGCTCGTCGATATGGTACTTCGACGTTTCTAATAGACTGGACCTGTCCCAGTCGACTCCAGCTCACCCGGCTCCGCATCAGGAAATTTGCCTTTCCAATCGACTAGACCTCCCCAGTCGATTGAAACTCTTTCCATCTGTGCTGCCAGATCTTTTATCGATCACCAACTAATCCTGCCAACTGTTTATCTAGTTGACTGGACATTAGTCGACTAGAATCTTTTCAGTCGACTGATATCTACAAAACGAGATTAGCAAAAGAAAACAATATAATATCCAATAGTTATATTATTACTACTCGATCTTGACTTCTAAGTCCCACGTGGATTATCCGTCAGATCGACACCTAGCTTTGTCCCCCTACAGAGGACTCGACCACAGGACTCGACCTCACCTCTCCACTTGAGGCATACCTATCGGCTGCCCTGTCGGACTTCCCATTTTTGATATCCAATCTGACCCACCAGGGCTTCCACTAGCTCTCCGGTCTACCTAACCCAGCTGGACTTTTTGTCGATTGTTTGGTCTCCTGACCCAACTGATCTTCATGCTAAATGTCTGATCCACTTGACCCATCTGGACCTCATGCCAGGTATCCGGTCCTCCTGGTCTGTCAAGACTTCTGCCTAGTATTCGGTCAACTCAACCTACTAGGACTTCCTATTAAGCCTGCACACTTAACACTCATATCAGAATACAAGTAAGTCCTAACTTTAACTTTGGTTCATACATCAAAACTAAAGAGTGGTGCTTTCTGCACCAACACTCTCCACTTTTTTGATGTATGACAACACATCAATTAAAGTTAGGAGAATCAATTTTGTAATATTCAAATTTTACATATATCATAAATGCATTGAGCTAGAATTGTATATGCATGAGATGCTCATATACATGAAAAACTTTCTTTACTTTAAATTATCTCTCTCCCCCTTTGGCATACATCAAAATTATTAAGCACCAAATGCCACAATTTAAAGATGAGGAATAAAGCTTTTCAAACATAATAACTAAAGATTATAAACTTGCTCGACAAGCTTCACCAAAAATGCTTAAGATTATTTAAAATAATTTATCAATGCTCCCCCTAAATCCATGCAATAAGGTTTTGTTTTAAAAATGGAATCTCCACCTTAATCTTTGGGTTTCAAAATTTTCAAAAGTATTTAACCTTTAAAAAAAGATTAAATTTCTAAAATTTTCAAAATTTGAACAAATTTATGAAAATATCCAAAAGTCAAAGTTTTTAAAACTCTTAATTTTTCAATTTTCAAAACTCCCCCTTAATATTTTTGAAATTTTCACACTATCATAATTTTTAAAACTTTTAAAACTCTCCCTTAATATTCTTGAATTTTCCCCAAATTCTTTAATTTTCAAAACCTTTGAAACTCCCCCTCAATAAAAATATATTTTTTAAATTGTTCAAAGTTCTAATTTTCAAAGCTTTACAAGACTCACCCTCAATAAAAATATTTTTAAAATTCTAAATTTTCAAAGCTTTACAAAACTCTCCCACAATAAAAATATTTTTAAAATTCTAAATTTTCAAAACTTTATAAAACTCCCCCTCAATAAAAATATTTTTAAAATTCTAAATTTTCAAAACTTTACAAACTTCCCCTCAATAAAAGCTAAAAACACTTTAAATGAAATTTAAAGTTTTCAAAATTTTCAACATTTGTTCTAAGATTAAGTTAAGATGATGCGAATGAGATAGAAAAATGTCCAAGCACGAATTCCTAAACATTATTTTTATACTTAAAAAAATACATCTAAAAATTATCCTTAAAGCAAATGTCCAATTCTTTACTAGCTCAAGTGATATAGACTAATCATCAAGCTTTGAATTAGAGTTAGTCACCGAAGTGATTGATTTACTTTTAAAACCCCTTGTTGGTTCATGTTGATGCACTGAATCTACATCTAAAACCTGAAGTGCAGTCCTAACATCTCACGCCCATCTTCGTGGCTCAATACACAAATAGGTAATCCTAGGTGTTTGTGAGATGCAAAGGCTTACCTAGGTCTATAAGATCATGAAATCTAAATTGACCTAGGCTAGATTGATTTTTAATTTTACTTTAACAAAATAAAATAATATTACTTAACAAAATAGATTTGAGTGATGAACATGAAAGCATCCTAGTCTACTAAGCATAATCCAAGTTGTCTTCTAAGCATACTAAATTTAAGCCCCTGGAAGTGGTTTAGTGAAGATGTTAGCAAGGTTAGATTTGGACTCAACATAGTTGAATTCAATACTTCCCTTTGCCACATGATCTCTTACAAAATTATGTTTAACATCAATGTGTTTAGTATGTGAGTGATGGATTGGATTTTTTAGTTAAGTTTATTGAACTTATGTTATCAACTAATGTTTTGAACTTTTGTAATCTAATTCAAAATATTTAAGTGTGTGCATCATCCATAATAGTTGTGCTACACATTCACCTAATGCTATGTATTCGGCTTCAGTTGTGGAAAGAGCAACACAATGTTGCTTCCTACTGAACCAACTTACTAAGCATGATTCTAAGAGTTGACACCCTGCACAAGTACTTTTTCTATCTTGTTTTCACCCCGCATAGTCTGAGTCAGAGTATCCTACTAACTCAAAGTTATTAGATCTCGGGTACCACATACCTACATTAATTGTTCCTTTAATGTATCTTAGGATTCTTTTGACATGTGATAAATGTGATTCCTTAGCACAAATTTGATATCTAGCACACATACTTACTGCAAATAGTATGTCGGGTCTACTTGCAGTTAAGTATAGTAAACTACCTATGGCACTTCTATAGTACTTTAGATCTACAGATTTACCTTCTTTGTCATCATTTAATATAACATTTGTTGTCATGGGTATTTTTATGTCTTTTGCATTTTCCATTCCAAATCTTTTAATCAACTCTCTTGTATATTTGTTTTGATATATATAGTTACCGTCTCTTGTTTGATTTATTTGTAAACCTAAGAAGAGGTTTAATTCACCTACTAGACTCATTTCAAATTCTTGTTCCATTAAGTTTCTAAATTCTTTCAAGAAATTTGAATTTGTTGATCCAAATACTATATCATCTACATATATTTGAGCAATAAAAATATCTTAGTTCAAAGTGTTTACGAAGAGAGTTGAGTCAATTTGACCTTGTCTAAAGCCTTTTGAGATTAAGTATGAAGATAGTCTCTCATACCAGGCTCTAGGAGCTTGTTTTAATCCATACAAGGCCTTTTTTAATTTATATACATGATTAGGGTATTCTAAGTTCTCAAAACCTGGGGGTTGACTTACGTATACTTCTTCTTTTATTACTCCGTTTAAAAAGGTGAATTTAACATCCATTTGGTATAGCTTGAATCCTTTGTGTGTCGTATAAGCTAGAAACATCCTAATTGACTCAAGTCTAGCTACTGGGGAATAAGTTTCATCATAGTCTAACCCTTCTACTTGACTAAACTCCGTAGCTACTAATCGAACTTTATTCCTTATGATTTCTCCTTGATCATTTAATTTATTTCTAAATCCCCATTTAGTGTCTATTATTGATTTATTTGATGGTGGAGGTACTAAGTCTCACACTTCATTTCTATCAAATTGCGCTAGTTCTTTTTGCATGGCTATTATCCAATCAGTATCCGATAAAGTCTCATCTATTGATTTTGATTCTATCATTGATATTAATGCGATTTGACTCAAGTTTTTTAAGGTTGTTCTAGTTTGAACTCCTAGACTTGGATTTCCTAATACTTGTTCAAGTTGATGGTTAGGATTAATTCTAGATGTCTTTAAGTTGCTTGATATTGGGTTTGTCCTTCTTCATCATTTATGTAGAGGAAATGTTGACCGCTAGAGGGGGGGGTGAATAGCGTCGTGCTAGTACGTGATGGAATTTGATTGCGTTTGTTTCTACAATCTTCGTTAGTGCATAGCGGAATAATAATAAATAGCAATAACGAAATACGACAAACACAATTCACAGCACAATTACACAAGTATTTAACGTGGTTCGGAACCGAACGGTTCCTACTCCACGGATCGAGCTCAACGAGCTCTAGCGATGCGACCACACACCACTAATCAAGAATAACTCCTTCTTGGAACAATCCGGAGGTAGAAAAACCTCATGCAATTTATACAATAGTAATACAAGCAAATACAATGGAATACAAGTAAAGAAAACTTTACAAAGAGCTTTGGATTGCTTGATCTTGGTTGCTTGAAAAATAGCCTTGGAGACCCTGATTTGCAGCAACAAATCGCTCCAAAGTAGCTCAAGAACCATGGTTGATTTCCTCCTCCACGAGCTCCATTTAAAGCTTCTGCCTGGGCTAGAAATTGCCGATCAGTCGACTGCTCGGGACCATCAGTCGATTGATGACACTATTGCTGTGAGACAACGGTGTAATCCATGCTAGAAAAATCCAACAGATAGGACATCAGTCGACTGATCATGTCCATAAGTCGACTGATCGAGCCTTCACTCGATTGCTAGCCCCATCAGTCAAGTGAGACTCCATTCTGTGCCCGAAAGACTGAGCACCAGTCGACTGATCACAAGATCAGTCGATTGCTCAGCCAATCAGTCGACTGCCCACCTCTGGCAATCGACTACTGGGACACTTCCCGCAGTCAAACCCTAGTTGACTCACACCAGTCGACTGGAACACCTCAAACATGAGGTTTTAACCCAAGTATGGTGCCCCCATACTTGCTAGACCACCCTTAGTCTAGACCTAAGCCTTCTAGCCACCTCCATCAGCCTCGCACCTCTTGGATCCCTCCAAGTCATCCATGACTTGTTCATCCATTGCACTAGCCTTCATGTGCTTCCATTGATTATGTCATACTAACGGTGTCTACACTGCCAAGGCGCATTGGACTTATGCTGCCAAGACTCCGCTTGGACTTTACGCCGCCAACCATTGGACTTATGTGTTGGTGCAATCGGTCCGGGTTGACTCGAATTTGACTCGAGCAGTATTTTGATGATAGACAAAACTTATGACATGGGATTGTCATAGGAAAGTCCAACATGGAGTTGGCATGGAAAATCCAAGCATGGGGCTTGGTGTGGGAAAGTCCAAAGCATTGCGAAGCCATGCACTTGGTGCTTGGTGAGAAATGCATTGCGAAGCTGTGCGCTTGGTGCATGTGGGAAGTCTTGAGGACTTGGCAAGTTCACTAGGCTCGGGGTCCTTGAGTCGGTGAAGGATGGCATTGTGAATCCGTGCGCTTGGTGCATCCAAGGGACCGCCGGACGGGGAACAAATGGAGTGAGGCCCAAGGGAATCATACTTCAAGGGAAAGAGACATGAAGGATGGCGTTGCGAAGTCGTGCGCTTGGCGCATCCGAGGGACATAGGCCGAGGGAAGAGAGCTTTGGTGGAGAACTCCATGAGGGATGAGGTGGACTTGGACAAGTGGCTAAGACTGAGTGTTGGATGCTTAAACAACTAGGTTTTTGAGGTTTTACCTGACATTAGTCTACTGACATAGGTGCCAGTCGACTGCTCCAAGTCAACTAGGGTTCGACTGGTGTTCGACTAACTAGGTTCTGGCTTATCAGTCGACTGCCGAGGGATGACAGTCGACTGATAACACCATCAGTCGACTGATGAGGGATATCAGTCGGCTGATCGGGGTGTTTTCAGTTATAGAATGGTTTCCAATCGAGTGCTCGCGTAACCACTCGACTGATGGGATAATCAGTCGACTGATGGGTATCATCAGTTGACTGATGATGGATCCATTGGAGTTTTGCCAACGTGGATCAAGTCATTGTGAGACAATGGCTATAGGACCAGTCGACTGATGCGAGCGAAATCAGCTTGATGCATGTTATAAATGGAGCTCAAGATGGAGGATTTCGCAAAGAATTTAAGGGTGACATTGGAGGGGAATTGCTGCTGCATTCCACACCTTCAAGAGCCATCTAAAGCAAGCATCAAGCAAAGGTTTCAAAGCAAGCATTGTAAAGTGTTCTTTACGTGTATTTTGTATTTGTCTTTGTATTGCTTGTATTTCATATTACTTAGTGTAATTGCTTGTGAGAGGTTTCTCCACCTCCGACGTGTTGTCGAGAAGGAGTGTTGTTAGTGTCGTGCGCATAACACAAGCTCGTTGAGCTCACCCCGTGGAGTATGAACCATTCGGTTCCGAACCACGTATATCTTGTGTATTGCGTGTGATTGTATTGTTGTTATTATTTCTATTGTTTCCGCTACGTATATTAACGACATTTGTAGACAAGCACACAAGAACGATCATATTCCACCATACGATGATTGAGGGCTATTCACCCCCCTCTAGCTGGCCACCTACATTCCAACAAGTGATATCAGAGCCAAGTCGCTTGTAAAGGACTAACCGCCGACACAAGCACTATAAGATGGCCGACTACAACATCCATCCACCGAAATTCGATGGAGACTTTTCTTGGTGGAAGAAAAGGATGGAGGTATATTTCGAAACCGATTTCGATATTATGCTTATTATAGAAAATGGTTTCGAATTTCCTAGGGATGAAAGCAATAGGCAAATTGGGAAGTCAAGGTGGACCCAAGACCAAATCAAGGACTTCAAGACAAATCTCAAGGTAATCGAATTACTTAGTGATTTGATTCCTAACAATATTTGGTCTAGGCTAGGTAATTTTAGGGATGCTAAGGACCTATGGGACAAGGTGATCAGATTTAATGAAGAGCCCACATTGGTCCATGAAGAGGAAGAATGCCCATCAACATCCGGATCTGAGGATGTTGAAGAATTGCCCACCACATTCGAAGATGTTGATGATTTGGTGGAGACCTCCACCTCTAGCATTGAGGGGGAGGAGAGGCCTTCTATCCCGGAACAAGTTCAAGAAGAAGCTTCAACATCCGGGAGAAGCGAAAATTCCCTAGGTAACTCAAGTGTTGTTATTTTAAATAAAAATCATATAACATGCTTTGAGTGTAGGGAACAAGGGCACTATAAAAGTAAGTGTCCTAAGAAGGTGAAGAAGGTTCAACCGGCACCAAAAGTCAATAATGCCGGAGTCCCCACAATTAGAAGCAAGGAGCACATTGTGTGCTTCAAATGCAACCAAAGGTGGCATTATAGAAGCCAATGCCCTAGGGGGAGGAAGAAAGGGCAAGAAGGTGTATTTCAAGTAGGGGGAGCTTCCAAAGCTAACCCTAAGGTAAATTTATTTAATGCACCTTCAATTCCTAAGGTTAACAAGCATGCTAGGAATAATTTTAGCTCTCTTGCAATTATTAATGAAAAGCATGCTAGTAAGAACAAATATGTTTGTTTAGGTGCCATGCATGTTAGTTTATCTAAGGACAAATCTAGACACCATAATTCTAGACCTATCTTGCCTAGAGAGTCTATAAGAAGAATAGAAGAAAACTTGTGCATTAACCCCAAGAAATCTAGGCACATGCCTAAGATGAAGAGGCCTTCCCAAAAACCTAATGATAAATCAAAATTGGGAAAATTAGAGTTAGAAAACCAAGTCTTGAGGTCAAGACTTGAGAGAATGGAAAAGACCCTTAAGATTATAGAAAATTCTATTCAAGGGTCAAATGCCCAAAAGTCAAGACCTAGGGTTCAAGAACAGTCTAAGGGCAAGGAAGGTTTGGGTCACAAACCTAAGCCCAAGAAGACTTATTATAATGTCCCATTTAATTATGGAACAATTTCTAGGTCTAGGAAAACCAAGGCTAATTGGGAAGTTATCCCTAAGACTAGCCATGGTGTGTGCTTAGTGGCTAAGGACTTAAGAAAAACCAAGAAAGCCACTAAGAAGGTCATTGGGGGAGTTACCTCTAGAGTTGACCTAAGAAAGACCCAAAAGACTATGACTTCAAAGCCTAACAGGGTCATTAGGAAGGTATCTAGGGAAGTTATCCCTAGTGAATACCTTGTTAACCCAAGGAGCTCCAATAGGTATTGGGTTCCTAGAAGCGTGATCGATTCACGCTAGATGGGTTAGGGTGTGTGATGTGTGTAAATCGTGCTACGTTTTCACTACTCCATATGCATGCATTTTATCTCATTTCATGTCCTAGGCATGTATTTTGTCATGATTCAGTTAAATTTAGCATATTTTGGACGAAGAGACTGCTTTTGAGTGTTTTTCGTGTTAACAGGGCGAAGAAGAAGGCGTATCAAAACAACACAGGCGTTTTATCAGTGACACATCCATGTCAGGAGTTCCAGCGCTCAACACGACAACCCGACACGCCCGTTCAGCAACACGGCCACGAGTGAAATGTGCGACACGCCTGTGCCCTCATTTGGCATGGGCGTGTTGGCCTGATTCCAGACTTCCTTTTCTGCGAGCAACTCGACGAAGCCGCGATCTTCGTCTCAATTAAAGGAAAATCTTTTGCCTTAATTGAAGAGGAGACCAAGGCTATAAAAGAGGAGATATTCTAACCCTAAAGGGGGCGGCGAGGGGGTAAAGAGGATGACACAAGAACGAGGAGAACGAAGGAGTCGACGATAGAGGAACACAGATGGCACTAAGTATTGTAATTTCTTTCTCTAGCAATTCTTGTTTGACTATGGAGTAGTGTCTTGTAATCTTAGGATGGGGGAGTAGCCCTTGATGATTTATGATGGATGATGTAATCTATACTACTCGAATTATTGTTTGTTTTGATCTGGTTTTTGGATTCTTATTGATAAACCAAAGGAGCTAAGGGGAAGTACCTAACAGTGAACCCAAGTTCCCGAAACCTAGAACCAACTAGGGATTAACTCCTGTCAAGTAGCGGTAGTGTATCTATGAGGGCTTGCGGGGGTCTCGTGACATGTCCCCTTAGCTGATTATAGTCCCGTGTGCAAACCTATCGTGAAAAGGAAATTTAGACTCTAAAGGAACTCTTATGGACTTAATGGATCTATCAAATCCAATTTTTACCAAGTAACGGTGGTAAGACTAGGGAGGTTTACGGGGGTCTCGTGACAGGTCCCCTTAGCTGATTATGATACCCTACGCTCGAATACCGTGATAGGTAAATTATGTTTGATAGGTACAGTTGGCGTAGACCTCGAAAGGGGTCGTTGATTTACGTTAGGATAGGTTCCATCAAAACAACTCTAACAGGGGTAGGAAAGAATTAAATCACCTTATAAATCGTCGACGTGGTGAAACCCATATCCTGAGATTCTTCTCAACTATTGACTTTTAGCTCGTTCTTCTCATTCGTTGTTCTTGATTGCTCAGTTTCTTTGCTTAATCCACAAATTGATTGACTAGATAACTTGGTATCACGATCATTCGGTAATTGTCCCAATCCCTGTGGGATCAATATTTTTATTACTTGACGACAACCGTGCACTTGCGGAAAATAACACATCAAGTTTTTGGCGCCGTTGCCGGGGATTGGCACTCAATATTGAATTGAGCGTGATTTAGTTAATCTAGATTTCTGTTTTTGTTCCTATTCTTTGTGTCTATTCTGAATTCTTGTTTTGGGAGCCTCTCTTGTTGTTGCATGCACAGATTTAATAGGGAAATTCTCGATATTGATCCTGAGATAGAGAGAACGTTCCTAGCTAGAAGACGATTTCAGCAACGTCAGGAAGAAAATATGACCTCCAACATGGATGATCAGAACGAGAATAAACCTTTAAGGGATTATGCAGCACCTAGTACAAGGGGATTGAGATCGAGTATTAGAAGACCCCCTATTGAAGTGAATAATTTTGAATTGAAACCGGCTCTACTATCCATGGTCCAATAGCATCAATTCGGAGGAGCACCCACTGAATATCCAAATCTCAACTTGGAAGTATTTTTGGAATTTTGCAAAACTTTAAAACTGAATGGAGCCTCAGCTGATGCTATTAGATTGCGCTTGTTTCCTTTCTCTTTGCGGGACAAAGCTAGTGCTTGGCTACACTCTCTTCCATCAGATTGCATAACTACCTGGGATCAGCTGGAGCAAAGATTTTTAGACAAGTATTTTCCACCCAGCAAAACTGCAAGTCTTCATCATCAAATCACTAATTTTGTGCAAAAGGATGGAGAAACATTATTTGAAGCTGGGACAGATTTAAGGGATTACTACAGCAATGCCCTCATCATGGGCTGGAGAAGTGGCTCATTGTTCATACTTTCTACAATGGAATCTCGTATGCTACTAAAGTTTCTCTTGATTCTGCTGCAGGAGGAGCTCTTATGAACAAAACATTGGATGAAGCATTTGAGATCATCGAGAATGTGGCAATGAATTCTCACCAATGGGCCACAGAACGAGGATATAAAATTAAAATGCCAGGTAAGTTTGAGGTAAGTACCCATGATCTACTCAATGCAAAAGTTGATGCGTTAACTCAAAAGCTCGAACATTTTAATGTATCAGCTGTAAACTCATCTAATGTCACTTGCGAGATTTGTGGTGTAACAGGACATGTAGCAATAAATTGCCAAATCCTACACACACCATCATCGGGAGCTGGGATTGAGCAAGTAGATGCGTTAAATAATTTTAATCAGAAGCCTAATGGTGGCAACCCTTATTCGAACACGTACAATCTCGGTTGAAGGAATCATCCCAACTTTTCGTATAGAGCCAACCAAAATTCTTCTGGACAGAACAGTTTTGGAGCACCTTTGGGATTTCAGCCAGGACCCAAGTCAAGCTTAGAAAAGATGATGGAGAATTTTATTACGTGCCAGGGGAAGATAAATGATGAATTTTGACAGCATATTGTAGAATCAAATCGGCAACATCAAAATAATACCGAGGCAACCAAGCAATTGGGAAGCAAGGTTGATAATTTGACTAATCACACAAGAATGCTGGAAAATCAAATTTCCCAAATTTCCATTTCCAAGATCAAGGACGCTTTGTGATTTCCGGAAATTCGTATAAACCTAGCTGAGCATTGTAATTCCATAAGTTTGAGAAGTGGAAGGATTTTAGAAAGAGACAGAGCTCAACAAGTGGCCCCTGTGCTAAAGGACACGAGCGTGTCAAAGTTGGAAGAAGACAGCAGAACGCCTGGGTTGAATAGCAAAGGAAGCCGACAACCCACCCTGACCCAGGGCATGTTGTTCAACACGCCTGAGGAAGAGAATGCCCACGAGCGCGTGTCAGCCGACACACCCGTGTCGGGTCACTCCAGCAGCTAACACGACCAGCCTATGCCGAACGACACAAGCATGTTGAACAAGGAACCAAGAACGTATATGCCCCCTATCCCGTTCCCTCAGAGGATGATTAAGGAAAAATTGGATGAACAATTTGGTAAGTTCCTTGAGGTAATTAGGAAGCTATATATCAATATACCTTTTACAGAAGCTCTTCAACAAATGCCTACATACTCCAAGTTCTTGAAGGATATCTTAACCAATAAAAGAAAAGTCGAGGAGCATGTAATAGTGGCTCTTACTGAGGAATACAGTGCTTTAATTAAGAACATGGTACCTCCCAAACTAAATGATCCAGGTAGCTTTTCTATCCCTTGCATAATTAATGACTCAAATTTTGATAAGGCTTTTTGCGATTTGGGCGCTAGTATCAATCTGATACCTCTTTCCATATGCAAGAAATTAGATTTGGGAGAAATGAAACTAACTACTATGGCCTTGCAGTTAGCCGATCACTCCATTAGATATCCTTTGGGAATCCTAGAAGATGTACCAAAGGCGGTGGGAAATTTTATTATTCCTCGATTTTGTAGTGCTTGACATGGATGAAGACCCATGCATTCCACTCATTTTAGGAGACCTTTCTTGGCTACTGCGAGGCAATGATAGACGCCAAGAACCACAAACTCTCACTTGCATTTGGAAATGACAAAATTGAATTCGACCTTTCAAAAGTGTTAAACAACCTTCTTTTTTATGTTTGTTGTAGGATTGAGTTTCAGTCATTAGCACTAGAAGGAGCACAAGAATAAACTCATCTTAATAAGCTCGGAGGATTTTGAGGATAAAGAGCGGAGATTTCGATTCCAACCTCACACCACGGTAGAACTTAAGCCTCTTCCATCCACACTTTCAGTGAATTCTTGGCGAAAACTCTACTTATCCTGTGATCATTAATGCTAATCTGAGCAATGCAGAGACCGAAAAACTGATTGAGGTATTGAAAACACACAATAACGTCATTGGATACAAGATTGATGACATTAGGGGAATTAGTCCATCGGTTTGTATGCACAGAATTCTACTAGAAGACAATTTTAAAACCTCTATAGAGCATCAAAGAAGGCTGAACCCAGCCATGAAAGAGATAGTCAAGAAAGAGGTCATGAAATTTCTAGATGCAGAAATTATCTATCCAATATCCGATAGCGAATGGGTAAGTCCTGTCCATGTTGTGCCAAAGAAAGGGGGGATAATGGTGATAAGGAATGCTACGAATGAGTTAATCCCCACGAGAAGCGTTGGGATGGAGAATGTGTATTGATTATAGGAAATTGAATAAGGAAACTAGAAAGGACCACTTTCCCATCCCATTTATTGACCAAATGCTAGACCGGTTGGCAAAACACTCGCATTTCTGTTACTTAGATGGATACTCCGGTTTCTATCAAATCCCTATTTATCCTAATGACCAAGAGAAAACAACTTTCACCTGCCCATATGGTACTTTTGCTTTCAGGAGAATGCCTTTTGGACTATGCAATGCACCCGCCACTTTTCAGAGATGTATGACTTCAATTTTTTCTGATATGATCGAGAATATAATGGAAGTATTCATTGATGATTTTTCTGTATATGGTGCATATTTTGATTTGTGTTTATTTAATTTGGTCAAGGTCTTGCAGAGATCTTGAGAAAATGAATTTAATGCTTAATTGGGAGAAGTGCCACTTCATGGTGCGAGAAGGCATAGTACTTGGGCACCTAGTTTCACACCGTGGTATCGAGGTGGACATTGCTAAAACTGAAGTGATCAAGAAGTTGCCTCCTCCAACTGATGTCAAGGGAGTGCATAGTTTCCTAGGACATGCAGGGTTCTACCGACGGTTCATCAAGGACTTCTCAAAAATTTCGAAGCCATTAACTAATTTGCTTGCTAAAGATGATGTGTTTCACTTTGATAATCCTTGTCTTGATGCATTTTCCAGGTTAAAGGAAGCATTAACAACCGCCCCAATAATGCAACCTCCATATTGGAGTCTCCCTTTTGAAATTATGTGTAATACAAGTGATTTTGCTGTGGGCGCAGTGTTGGGACAAAGGAAGGATCGCAAGGTGTATGCAATCTACTACGCCAGTAGAACATTGGATGAAGCACAAATGAATTATGCTACCACAGAGAAGGAACTCTTGGCTATAGTATTTGCTTTCGACAAGTTCAGATCTTATATCATAGGGACCAAGGTGATAGTTTACATAGATCATGCAGCCATAAGATACTTGCTGAGTAAAAAGGAATCTAAGCCAAGACTTATCCGGTGGATACTTCTTCTACAAGAGTTTGATTTGGAAATCCGAGACAAGCAAGGAATGGAGAACATAGTTGCAGACCATCTATCGAGGCTTCATCAAGATTTAAATGCGGGAAGTGCCGATGATCTTGCTATTAATGATTTCTTCCCAGATGAGCAACTACTAGCGGTCAGGACAATCAAGGCTCCGTGGTATGCTGATTTTGCCAACTACCTAGCTTGCGGGATAATACCTTCTCACATGAGTTATCATTAGAGGAAGAAGTTTCTTTCGGATGTAAAGCAATATGTGTGGGACGAACCATTCCTGTTCAAGCAAGGGGTGGATGCTATATATCGAAGATGTGTATCCGAAGAAGAGATTGAGGATATATTGTATCACTATTCATTCGATATGGAGGTCACACGAGCACAGATAAGATCAAGGCTGCAAAGGTTTTGCAAGCAGGATTTTATTGGCCTCATATTTTTAGAGACTCTCAGAATTATGTGACGAATTGTGACCGCTGTCAAAGGACCGGGAACGTATCAAGGAGACATGAGATGCCTCAAAATTCGATATTGGAAGTCGAATTGTTCAACGTTTGGGGGATTGACTATATGGGACCCTTCCCTACTTCCTATAAAAATACCTATATACTGGTGGTAGTGGACTATGTGTCTAAATGGGTTGAGGCTCTACCATCCCCCTCTTGTGATGCAAAAACAGTCATAAAGCTCTTTAAGAGTATAATATTTCCAAGATTTGGAATACCGAGAGCAGTAATAAGTGATGGAGGCTCACACTTTATCGAAAGACAATTTGAAAGCCTTCTCAAGAAGTATGGAGTAACCCATAAACTAGCCTCACCATATCATCCACAAACGAGCGGGCAAGTAGAAGTTTCAAATAGGGAAATCAAGACTATCTTAGAAAATATCAAGATCTCAAGATCAAGGAAGGATTGGTCTTTAAGACTTGACGATGCTTTATGGGCCTATCGAACGACTTACAAGACACCCATTGGAATGACTCCGTTTTGATTAGTTTATGGAAAACCATGTCATCTTCCAGTTGAAATAGAGCACAGGGCATATTGGGCAATTAAATGGCTTAATTTTGACCTAAAGAAAGCCGGAGAGAAAAGAAAATCTTGAAGAACTACGCCTTGATGCTTATGAACATACAAGGTCTTATAAGGAGAAAACGAAGAGGTGGCATGATAAGAATATCATGCGCAGAGAATTCCATCAAGGAGACTTGGTATTACTATTCAACTCAAGATTGAAACTCTTTCCTGGGAAGCTGAAATCCAGATGGTCGGGACCATATCAAGTTGAAAAGGTTTATCCTCATGGAGCTATTGATATATCCAGTGAGTCTACAGGAATTTTTAAAGTAAATGGTCAAAGACTTAAGAGATACTTCACAAACAATTCTACTGAGTTGATTGGGGAGGAAGACGGGCAGAGCACACTCCTCGAGCCATATCCCCAAAACTAGGGAGTAACTGAGGGGTCAAGCTAACGACCTTAAACAAGCGCTTCTTGGGAGGCAACCCAAGCTATTTTTTATTAGTCATTTTATTTTATTTTATTTTGAGTTTTACATTTTTTTTCAGGTTTACAGGACACGACATGTTAAACGTGCCACTGCGTGCCAAATTGACACGACCCGCCTATGCCGAACGACACAGGCGTGTTGAGGTTACCCGAAGACAACACAGGTAGAGCGTGCTGCCGAGCACGCCCGTGTCGCACTTTTCTCACCTGCGGCACGCCTGGGCCAGACGGAAGCACGCCTATGCCGCGCTTAAACGGGTCGGGTATTTGCGTAAGAGGATGCCCGACACGCCTATGTTGCGGCTAGCCCTCTAAAGCCGGCCCGAGCACGCCCTAATTTTCCACGCGCGTTACAAGCTTGAAGCAGCTGCCGCCGGTCTCTCTCGAGCAGCCGAGAAGCTAACCTGCTGTCTCTCCCTCCCCAACGCCATGAGTAAGCGAGTGAAGACTAAAGGAGGAGCTTCTTCCTCTTCGGCAAAGGACAAGGGAAAGAGAAAAGCTCAGGACTTGGGTAACGATCCTCCTCCGACCTCCTGCCATCCATATGGAATTGTTTTTAGGGATGAGGTTATGAAGTCTAAATTCAGTAAGCTTGAAAAAAGGAAGTTAGTATCTACAAGAACTATAGACTTCTACACGTTGACAACCCTAGGGTTAAGAGATGACATAACTTGGTTGACCAATAGGATAGGCTGGACCGAATTTATCACGCATCATCATCTTACTTACCCTAGTATCACTCTTGAATTCCTTAGCTCCCTGTCTGCTGAAATACTGCAAGGAAAGGATTGTGAGGAAGGAAAAATCAAATTTAGATTAATGAACCATGAGTTTACTCTTTCTTTAAGTGATTTTAATACAATATTTGATTTTCCTTGCGGAGGGGAGAGGCAAATTCATAGACTTTTTATTGATCATCAATTTTGGAGAATAATTTCTGATGACCCTCGCCCTTATGATGCATCTAGGTCTAAATCATTTAACATCCCTAATCCTACTTTTCGTTATCTCCTTAGGTTTATGGCTAATACAATCTTTGGAAGATATGATAGTGCAGGGGTGGCTAGGCAGAGTGAGTTCCAATTTTTATGGGCTATGCTAAATGAAGTTAATATTGATTATAGAGCCCATATGGTTAGACATTTAGTTAAGGTTAGTAATAGCCCATCTGGGGTCATAGTCATAGGTGGTATTATCACTAGGATTGCTGTGGCCTTAGGATGTGAATTGGATGACCTTGAATATTGTCCTGCTAGCCCTAGATTGGATTTGGATGCTTGTATAAATATGAAGATGATTGAGGCATGTGACGAGGGGTATCGTTTGGTGTTAAGAAATGGAATTAAAATCCCTCTTCCAAACCCTGAGCGGATGACTGTACGTAATTCATCCAATTGACTTTTTAGAGATGTTCAGGGACCCTTTCCTACCCCTACTGCCCATGCTCCATCACCCTCTCCTAGGGAGCCATCTCACATAGCCCCTGAGCCATCACATTCGACTCCTGAACCCCCATGGTTTCCTACTGACAAAGTTTTTGCAGGGTACTCTTCTTTTGATTTTTCAGGATTCCGATCATCATTCGAAGCTTTCAGGGTCGAGCATACCTCGCACATAGGTGTGTGGGATCGGTTTTCCCAAGCTACAGAAGAGCACCATCGTATGGTGACACAACATTTGGATAGGGCAGTTGATTTTTACAGGAGAGCTGATGAGTTTTTTCACTTCTTGAGTGCCGAGGAAGATGATGAAAGACTTCAGCAGAGTCCCGGAGTTTTACGGGAGCGACGTAGGTGGGCAGAGGAGGATGCTAGTAGCGAAGTCAATGACCATTGACCACCTTGAGCTATTTTGTGAGTTTCGATGCACATCCTTTACTGCTTATGCTGTCTCTACTTAGATTTTTAGTTTGGTTAGTGCTATTTTTGTTTGCATATTTTCATATATCATAACATTGCATTTTTATATCATCTAGGGTAATACAATTGAACATTGGTCGGATCATGATATTCCTTTTTGCCTATTTGATAAGAACCCTATTTCACTTCTAACACGGTCTATAGGTCTGAGGTATCCAAAAAGGATTTAAATCCCCCATATCGGACGAGTACTCGATTTTCCATTGAAGACTTTCCTGTGCAATTTGGTTACTGGAGAAACACTTTCCCTAGAAGTTTTGATTTGAAAAAAAAAACAAGAGACTGGAATTGTTTTCAAGCACCCCTTTGAGACCAAGTAGTTACTGGGGAAACACCTAAAAGGTGCCCCTTTGAGACTAACTAGTTACTGGGGAAATGCTCTCTATAAATTCCTTCCCTTCATTCTTCTTAGAAAGTGCTCCTTTGAGACCTTTTGTTGCTAGGTAAGGATGATCCATGCATTAAGGCAGGTAAGTGCCTCTATGCCGGAAATAAGAATGTTCTACGATAGAAGGGATGTCAAATCTGGATTGGTGTCCAATGACTTTAGTTCAACTTTTCACGTGCACTATATAGGGATCTTTCAAGCTTGGCAACTAGGAATGATTTGATAAGATTAAGATTAGATTGTATACCTCTGGATGGTGTCTAGCATTTCCACAATTAAGTTGTCTTTTGTGTTTTCTTTGCTTGAGGACAAGCAAAAGTTTAGGACTAGGGGATTTTGATGTGTGTAAATCGTGCTACATTTTCACTACTCCATATGCATGCATTTTATCTCATTTCATGTCCTAGGCATGTATTTTGTCATGATTCAGTTAAGTTTAGCATATTTTGGACGAAGAGACTGCTTTTGGGTGTTTTTCGTGTTAACAGGGTGAAGAAGCAGGTGTATCAAAACAACACAGGCGTGTTATCAGTGACACATCCGTGTCAGGAGTTCCAGCACTCAACACGCTCTGGTTCAGCAACCGACATGCCCCGTTCAAGCGCTGACACGGTCAGTGAGAAATGTGCGACACGCCTGTGCCCTCATTTGGCATGGGCGTGTTGGCCTGATTCCAGACTTCCTTTTCTGCGAGCAACTCGACGAAGCCGCAATCTTCGTCTCAATTAAAGGAAAATCTTTTTCTTTAATTGAAGAGGAGGCCAAGGCTATAAAAGAGGAGATATTCTAACCCTAAAGGGGGCAGCGGGGGGGGGGGGGGGGTAAAGAGGACGACACAAGAACGAAGAGAACGAAGGAGTCGACGACAGAGGAACACAGATGGCACTAAGTATTGTAATTTCTTTCTCTAGAAATTCTTGTTTGACTATGGAGTAGTGTCCTGTAATCTTAGGATGGGGGAGTAGCCCTTGACGATTTATGATGGATGATGTAATCTATACTACTTGAATTATTGTTTGTTTTGATCTGGTTTTTGGATTCTTATTGATAAACCTAAGGAGCTAAGGGGAAGTACCTAACAGTGAACCCAAGTTCCCAAAACCTAGAACCAACTAGGGATTAACTCCTGTCAAGTAGCGATAGTGTATCTATGAGGGCTTGCGGGGGTCTCGTGACAGGTCCCCTTAGCTGATTATGGTCCCGTGTGCAAACCTATCGTGAAAAGGAAATTTAGACTCTAAAGGAACTCTTATGGACTTAATGGATCTATCAAATCCAGTTTTTACCAAGTAACGGTGGTAAGACTAGGAAGGTTTGTGGGGGTCTCGTGACAGGTCCCCTTAGCTGATTATGATCTCCTACGCTCGAATACCATGACAGGTAAATTAAGTTTGATAGGTACAGTTGGCGTAGACCTCGAAAGGGGCCGTTGATTTACCTTAGGATAGGTTCCATTAAAACAACTCTAACAGGGGTAGGAAAGAATTAAATCACCTTATAAATCGTCGACATGGTGAAACCCATATCCTGGGATTCTTCTCAACTATTGACTTTTAGCTCGTTCTTCTCATTCGTTGTTCTTGACTGCTCAGTTTCTTTGCTTAATCCACAAATTGATTGACTAGATAACTTGGTATCACGATCATTCAGTAATTGTCCCAATCCCTATGAGATCGATATTTTTATTACTTGACGATAACCGTGCACTTGCAGAAAATAACACATCAGTGTGTCAACCCTAAGTGGATGGGTAGTTAACCTAGCCATGATGAGTTGACACATTAGGATGTGCCAATATGCTTTGAGAAGTTGAAAAATGATTAACAAATAGGTCTTAGAAGTAATGGTGTGCCATTTTGGGTTTATGGCACACTTGGGAGATAATTGTATTAAGGCAAAATGGAGTTAATTCCTAGAAATGACAATTTGAATTTAACACTTAGGTATCCCATACCTTAGCATCCTATAATTGTCATGCTTTGTTTGCCTTGCCATGTCATGACATCATTTTTATTTTTATCTCTAAAAATGTCATGATCATGTTTAGACTTATTTTTATATGTCATGTATGCTAAAATTTCATTCACATGCCATGACATCATGATTTTGGCACATGCTTAGTTATATCATATATATGCCATAATCATATCATGCATAAAATAAAATTGATTTAAGGACCATTGGCATGACTTGAAGTCCCATGCATAAGGGAATCAAGTATAGTTGCCTTAGAATATGCATGAGACCATTAAAGAACAAAAACCCACATCTCACTAGAATATTTGCCTTGAATGTGTTTTGCACATTTAGATACAAGTGAGATGTTTAGGAAAAAGGAATTAAAGGTTTCAAAAACATTTTGAAAAACCTTGGCGAAGTCTATCTTTTGATAGCTATCACCACATTCAAAATTTCAAGATTTTTCAACTTGTGTATATTTACTTATGAATTTCAGAAATTCATTTCTGAAAATAAGAAAACTACAAATGCAGTTATCAGTCGACTGACAGGGAGGCCAGTCGACTGATGTGGGAAGGAGTCGACTGATATCTGATTCAGTCGACTAATACTGTTGATTTCGAGTAAACCTTGGTTGTTAGGCCCATGTTCAACTATGTTTTGGTCCCCTAACCACTCCTAACCCTAGGACATGCTTGGGAGAGCATTAGAAAGGGTGGAAATCCATTGGATATGGATTAGGAGAAGTGTTTAGGGAGAGTATCAATTTTAAGGTGGATGAGAGTTCATTGTTGAACTTTGCCTTAATTTTGATTGTTTAATGTTCCTATTGGCTTAGGGACTCTCCAAGGACATTGTTGGTGTAATGGTCAAGGGGGAGCAAGCATCTAGAAGGAGGTATCCATCATGGAAAGATGGATGTGTATTTTTCCTCATGGGGGAAATTGGTTTGCCTCTCTTTAAGTGATATGGGACTTATCACTAGAAAGATTGTAGGAGTGTGTTCCTCCAAGGGAGAGATTGTAAGATCTCATTGGGATATGAGACATTCATACCCTTGGGGAGGACCTTTTTGATGTATGTCAAAAAGAGGGAGAAGTTACCAAGTTACCATTTGGGGTTGGAATTCTCATTGGGATGAGAGAATTGCCAATTAGGGATAATTGGTAGACTTGAGGGATAGTTTTGTCAATCATCAAAAAGGGGGAGATTGTTGGTGCAATCAGCCCAGGTTGACTCGATTTTGACTCGAGCAGTATTTTGATGATAGACAAAACTTATGACATGGGATTGTCATAGGAAAGTCCAACATGGAGTTGGCATGGAAAATCCAAGCATGGGGCTTGGTGTGGGAAAGTCCAAATCATTGCGAAGCCGTGCATTTGGTGCTTGGTGAGAAATGCATTGCGAAGCCATGCGCTTGGTGCATGTGGGAAGTCTTGTAGACTTGGCAAGTTCACTAGGCTCGAGGTCCTTGAGTCGGTGAAGGATGACATTGCGAAGCCGTGCGCTTGGTGCATCTGAGGGACCGCCGGACGGGGAGCGAATGGAGTGAAACCCAAGGGAAGCATACTTCGAGGGCAAGATACGTGAAGGATGGCATTGGAAAGTCGTGCGCTTGGCGCATCCGAGGGACGTAGGCCGAGGGAAGAGAGCTTCGGTGGGAAACTCCATGAGGGATGAGGTGGAGTTGGACAAGTGGCTAAGACTAAGTGTCGGATGCTCAAACAACTTGGTGTTTGAGGTTTTACCTGACATCAGTCGACTGCTCCAAGTCGCTAGGGTTCGACTGACCAGGTTCTGGCTTATTAGTCGACTGTCGAGGATGGCGGATCGAGCTAACACCGATCGATTGATGAGAGATATCGATCGGTGATCGAGTGTTTTGACCATAGAATGGTTTTGATCAGTGCTTGTCGACCACTCGGTGATGGGATAACACGATCGGTGATGGGTATCATCAGTCGACTGATGATGGATCCGTTGGAGTTTTGCCAACATGGATCAAGTCATTGTGAGACAATGGCTATAGGACCAGTCGACTGATGGTCACGATCAGTCGACTGATGGTCACGATCAGTCGACTGATGCGCGCGAAATCAGCTTGATGCAGGTTATAAATGGAGCTCAAGATGGAGGATTTCGCCAAGACTTTAAGGGTGACATCAAAGGGGAATTGCTGCTGCATTCCAAATCTTCAAGAGCCATCTAAAACAAGCAACAAGCAAAGGTTTCAAAGCAAGCATTGTAAAGTGTTCTTTACGTGTATTTTGTATTTGTCTTTGTATTGCTTGTATTTCATATTACTTAGTGTAATTGCTTGTGAGAGGTTTCTCCACCTCCGACGTGTTGTGAAGAAAGAGTGTTGTTAGTGTCGTGCACATAACACGAGCTCGTTGAGCTCACCCTGTGGAGTAGGAACCATTCGGTTCCGAACCATGTATATCTTGTGTATTGCGTGTGATTGTATTATTGTTATTATTTCTATTATTTCCGCTGCGTATATTAACGACAATTGTAGACAAGCACGCAAGAATCATCGTATTTCACCGTACGACGATTGAGGGCTATTCACCCCCCTCTAGCCAGCCACCTACATTCCAACAAACCATTAGACTTATGCTGCCACGACTCCCGCTTGGACTTTACGCCGCCAATATCAAACCCCTTGGACTTCTCAAATGACAAGATTCAAGCTTTGACTTTCCCTTGTCAACCCATGTTGGACTTTCTATGCCAAGACCCATGCTTGGACTTTTCCTTGCCAAGATCCATTCTTGGACTTTCCATGCCAAGTACTCAAGACTTGGACTTTCCATGACATGGTCAACTCTAGTCAACCATCAAAATCCTCCTTGAGTCAAACTCGAGTCCGGTCAATCATGACCCAGGTCGATTGCTCCAACAATCTCCCCAAAACATTATCAGACATCAATGTCAAACATCGATGTCAAATCTCTATGTCAAACATCAAAACATCGCTCGAGTCAAACTCGAGTCTGATCAATCGTGACCTGGGTCGATTGCACCAACAATCTCCCCCTTTTTGATATTTGACAAAAACACATACCTTTGAGTTAGAACACTAACTCAAATTCCCTTACCAATTATCCCAAATTGGTAATTTCACTTTCTCCCCAATTCTCCGAATTGACAATTGATAACATCAATTGATAACACTCTCCCTACCATTCTCCCCCAAAACATTTAGAGAAAGGTAAGATTACCAATTTCCATAGCATTCTCCCCTAAAACATTCTCCCCCTTTTTGACTAACATCAAAAAGGTTTTCTCTCTAAGGAGGTCAATGTCTCATGTTACAATGAGATCTTACAATCTCCCCCTTGGTCCAAAAATACCTAGGATGCCTACCATCTTCCTAGTGATAAGTCTCATATCACTCAAGAGAGGCAATCCTATACACTCTCCCAATTTCCAAATTGGATATCTCAAAATTCCATTTTCCTCCTCATGAGGAAAAATACCATCCATTATCCCATGATGGATACCTCCCCCTAAAGGCTTGCTTCCTCTTGACCATTGCACCAACAATGTCCTTGGGAAGTCCTTAAGCCAATAGGAACTCTAAACCATCAAAAATAAGATCTAAATTTCAACATTGAACTTTTCCTCACCTTAAAATTGATACAAACCCTAAACAGCTCTCCTAATCCATATCCAATATATTTTCACCCTTTCTAATACTTCTCAAAGCATATCCTAGGGTTAGGAGTGGTTAGGGAACCTTACCCTAGCTGAAACATGGGCTAAACATCCTTGATTACCCAAAATCAGCATTGTCAGTCGACTGTATCAGAAATCAATTGACTGCCACTCTCATCAGTCGACTGCCACCAAGAGCAGTCGATTGATAACTAAAATTTGCGAATTTCAGTTATTAGAAATTGATTTTGAAAATTTATAAAAAATTATATGTATATCGAAAAATCATGAAAATTCATAAGTATAATACTTATGACCAATACAATGGGTGAAAAATGATAGAAAAATATTTTACCTATAAAATATTGAAATTGATACAAAATTCACAAGTGAAGAAAAACTTCAATGTTTTAGCTCACTTTGTATCAACTTCATCAATGGTGATTTCTATCAAAAAATAGACTTCAACAAGGTTTTCTAATATGATTTTAAAATATTTTTGAAAACCTATATTGGATCATGTTCCTTGGGCTTAATGTACATGACTTGTACACAAGCTTTCCCAATGATCCATCCTTAAGATAAGATGAGTTTTAGTTCATCTAGATGAAAAAACTATGCACCTTGAACTTAACTCATATCCTAGCATCTCACATGTATCTACGGTGTATAAATACACATACATGTCAATGTGATGTGAGATGTGAGTTTTGTTCTCCTAATTTAGGGTTTCATGTATTTTTCTAAGGCAACCCTACTTGATTCCCTTATAAATGGGACTCCAAGTCATACCATTGTCCTTAAATCAATTTTAATTAAATGCATGAATGATCATGGCAGGATCGTACACCCGGTATGATGTCCAGATGGGTCAAGTGGACCGAATGTTGGTGCAATCGGCCCAGGTCACGATTGACCAGACTCGAGTTTGACTCGAGTGATGTTTTGATGTTTGACAAAGTGGTTTGACATAGTATGTTTGACATTGATGTTGGTTAATGTTTTGGGGAGATTGTTTATACAATCGACCCAGGTTATAATTGATCAGACTCGAGTTTGACTCGAGGGAGACTTTGACGGTTGACTAGGGTTGACCATTTGATCAAGGGAAGTCCAAGCATGGGTCTTGGCATGGAAAGTCCAAGCATCGGTCTTGGCATGGAAAGTCCAACATGGGTTGGCAAGGGAAAGTCCAAGCTTGAGTCTTGGCATTTGAGAAGTCCAAGGGGTTTGATATTGGAGGCATAAAGTCCAAGGATGGAGTCTTGGCAGCATAAGTCTAATGGTTGGCGACGTAAAGTCCAAGCGAAGTCTTGGCGGCGTAAGTCCAATGTGCCTTGGCAGTGTAGACACCGTTAGCATGACATAGCCGATGGAAGCATCTGAAGGCTAGCGCGATGGATGAACAAGTCATCGATGACTTGGAGGGATCCAAGAGGCGTAAGGCTGATGGAGGTGGCTAGAAGGCTTATGTCTAGGCTAAGGGTGGTATAGCAAGTATGGGGACACCATACTTGGGTTAAAACCTCATCTTTGAGGTTGGCTGATCGACATTATGGTGGTTCATTCGCCGTGAGTCGACGAGTTCATTGCCGGCAAATTTGAAAGTGTCGCAATGATCATTGCTCGTCGACAATGACGATCATTCGGTCGGTAATCAGTCGCATCTGAATCCAGCCTGATAGAAGATAAAAGCAGTTGTTCGTGGAAGGCTCAAAATAAGGTTTTTCTTGGGCGATTTGAAGGGGAATAGTTGGTTCTTTTCCAGTCCTTCAAGACTAGTTCAAGACAACCAAAAGCAAGAAAATCAAAAGCTCTTGTAAAGTAGTTTTCTTTACTTACATTGTATTTCTCTCTTGTATTTTGCTTGTATTCATTTCTTATTGTTGTAAGAACGTTTGTACGAGGTTTCTCCGCCTCCGACTTGTGTCGAGAAGGAGTATTTGTGATTAGTGATTGCATTGACATTGCTAGAGCTCTTTAGAGCTCGATCTGTGGAGTAAGAACCGTTCAGTTCCGAACCACGTTATATCCGTGTGTTCGTGTGCTTGTGTTTTCATTATTGCTTTATTATCTTTGTTTTCGCTGCGCTAACAAAAATTATAGACAAGCATGCGAACGATTTCCATCATCGGTACGAGCATGTGCTATTCACCCCCTTCTAGCGGGCGCACAGGTCCTAACAAGTGGTATTAGAGCGAGGCCGCTCTTCTAAGTTCAACAATAAAGGGATCACGCTAGAGGGTGAAGATGGAGTTTCAAGAAATACTAGGATGGGATATCAACACTCCGATCCCGTACACCTTCTATGGACAAGAAGGGTTTAGGCAATGGAGCGCACGGACCGAAGACTTCTTAATGATGAGGGACTTTGAAGAGTGGTTTGTTTTGATGGAAGGGTTCCATTTTCCAAGAGGGCCTAAAGGAGGGTTCCTCAAAATGAAGAAGTGGACCGAAGAACAACTCCGAGAATTCGAGAGGAGTAATAAGGTAATCAAATTTTTGAGTGATTTGATCCCTAATGATATCTTGTGTAGCCTAGGTGAATACAAGGATGCCAAGGAATTTTGGAATGAATTGGCAAAATATCATGAAAACCCTCAACCGGTCCAAGAAGAAGAAGAAGATGTAGAATGCTCATCGGTTCAATCAGAAGAGGCCGAAGAAGCAAGCTCTTCCTCACAAGCAAGTGAGGATTCAGAAGTTGAAGAAGAGTCAACATCCGGGTCAAGAGGAGAGTGTGAAGAATTGGAGGTTGAGAGGCCATCAACTTCCAAGGAGGAGGTAGAAGTGGAAGAAGCCTCCACCTCTAGGATTGAGGGGGAGGAGAGAGCATCCTCAACACTAGAGCAACAAGAAGAACCATCTACATCCGGTAGAGAGGAAGAGCAAGCTCAAGAGATACTCACCACCACCATTGACTTAGGTAACTCAAGCAATTCAATTTTAAATAAAAATCATATAATTTGCTTTGAGTGTAGGGAATCCGGACACTACAAGAGTAAGTGTCCGAAAAGAGTAAGAAAAACTCCTCCGGCACCAAGACTTCAAGAAAAATCAAAAGATGTCGGTATCCCCACTAAAAGAAGCAAAGAGTACATCATTTGCTTCAAGTGCCAACAACCAGGGTATTTTAAGAATCAATGCCCTAGGAGAGCAAGAGAGTAAAAAATGGAGCATCACAAGTAGGGGGAGCTTCTATAGCTAACCCTAAGGTATATTTAAACAATGCTTGTTCTTTATATTCTAGTCAAAAGTATGCTAGGAATAATTTTAATAGTCTTGCTATTTATCATAAAGAGCATGCTAGAAATAGAGAATATTGCTTAGGAGCTAAGAATGTCCACTTAGATAATAAGAAGAAATTTGGGACTAATGTCCCTAAAAACAATTTAACTAAGGACAAACCTAGGTCAAATAACTCAAGATCAATTTTACCTAGGGAGACAATTAGAAAGGTGCAAGAGCACCTAGGTCTTAATCCTAAATGGACTAGGAATATGCCTAGAAAGAACCATGCCCAAAGACCAAATCAAAATTCTAAAATTGGGCAATTAGAATTAGAGAACCAAGCCTTGAGGTCAAGGCTTGAGAAATTGGAAAAGACCCTAAATAAGATACAAAATCAATTTCAAGGGTCTAATGGTCAAAGTCAAGGGTCCAAATCTCAAAGTCAACACTTAGGACCTAAAAGACAAAAGTCAACCAAGGGCAAGCAAGGTTTGGGTCACAAACCTAAGCCTAAGGTGGCTTTTCGTAGTGTTCCATTTGATTATGGAACACAATCTAGGTCTAGGAAGACCAAGGTCAATAGGGAAGTCATCCCTAAGGTTGACCAAGGTAGATGCCTAGTGGCTAGGGTTTCGAAGAAACCTAGGGTAGCCACTAAGAAGGTTACTAGGGAGGCAATCCCTAAGGTTAACCATGGCAAGACCCAAATGACCAAGGCTAATAAGCCTAGAAGGGTCATTAGGAAGGTATCTAAGGAGGTTATCCCTAAGGAATACCTAATTAACCCTAGGAGCTCAAATAGGTTTTGGGTTCCTAAGAGCGTGATTGATTCACGCTAGATGGGTTTAGGGTGTGCCAACCTAGATTGGATGGGTAGTTAACTCAACCATGGCAAAGGTGGCACTTTAGGATTATTTTCAAGGTTATGGATGCCTTGGAAATAGATTTAGATTTTAATCCTAAAAGATTTTAGGATGTGCCAATATACCTTGAAGATTATGAAAAATCAATTGAATTGGCACAATTTAGGTTTAGAGGTCATAGTGTGCCATTTTGGGTTTTTGGCACACTTGAGAGATTAATAGGAATAATGGCAAAAATATACTTAATTATCTCAATTGGCAACTAATATTAAATTTTAGGTATTATTATACCTATATATTTTATATGTCATGCTTTGTTTGCCATATGCCATGTCATGACATCATGCTTATTGTTATCATTTATATGTCATGATTATGTTTTGGAATTAGGATTGAATGTCATGAGTTTAAGTTTTATATCATATGTCATGACATCATGATCATTGGCCATGTTTTTATTTTGCTATCATTATGCCATGATCATTTCATGCATTAACTTGATTGAAAATTGATTTAAGGACTATGACATGACTTGGAGTCCCATTCATAAGGGAATCAAGTAGGGTTGCCTTAGAAAATGCATGAAACCCTATATTAAATGAACCAAAACCCACATTTCACATCCAATTGACATGTATGTGTGTTTATACACCCTAGATGTTGGTGCAACAATGCCCCAAGCATTTATTTGTTTTGATGTTTGGATAATCATCTAAGTTAGGCAATGCTTTGTGATATAATTATGAATATGTTTGAGTGACAGGAAAATCCAAGTATGAAGACTTGGTAAAAGAAAAGTCCAGGTATGATCTTGGCAAGGGAAGTCCAAGGGATGGATTTGGCAGCGTAAGACCAAGCTTGTAGTCTTGGCAGCGTAAAGTCCAAATGAACCTTGGCAAAGGGAAGTCCAAGGGATGGACTTGGCAGCGTAAGACCAAGCTTATAGTCTTGGCAGCGTAAAGTCCAAGTGAACCTTGGCAAAGGAAGTCCAAAGTAAAGTCTTGGCAGCATAAGTCCAAGCTTGTAGTCTTGGCGGCGTAAAGTCCAAGCATTTGGCAACCCAAGACATGACGAGGCCGAAGGAAACTCTTGAAGGCAGGCGCAAGGCTGAAGGAAGAGTTAGAAGGTCAAGTCTAGGTCTAGGGGGTAAAATCAAGTATGAAATATTCATACTTGATGAGTATCAGTCGACTGATACGATGTATCAGTCGACTGGTCAGGCATTCGACTGAGTCAGGGTGAAACCCTGACTATCAGTCGACTATCTTGATCATGGCAGTCGACTGATGTTGCGATCGATCATCGCCAAAGGCGCAATGATCGATCAGTGGAAAAATTCTCCACGAATGCAGCCTCACTCATTCTGCATTGATCACTCGATCGATCACTCCATCACCGACCGTGATGGAGGGATCGGATCGATAGGCCTCCGTTGGAAATGGCGGTGCGAATCCTGCGGATCGGCTTTGTCGGAAGCCATTGGCCGATACGATCGGTGATGGTGATCATCGGTCCAATGGGAAAAACAACCCTTCTTCTATAAGAAGGGGCCTTGGGGAGCTTGGTGAAGCTAGTGTTCTTATTCCTAGCTACACCCTTGTGCTCACCAAGCCTTCTCCAAGTGTTTTTATGATTCTAAACCTCCTCTTCTCTAATCTTAATCTTCCATCATTGTAAAGAAGAGGAGTGCATTGTAAGACAAGGTTTCTCCACCTTGGTTCATACAACGGGGATTTTAGTGAAGATTGGCTAGGGCTAATCCACCTTACGGATTACCGTGGCGTAGGAGCGTCATCTCCGAACCACGTACATCGGGTGTTAGCATTGTTTTCTTGTTTCGTATTCTTATTTACATTTGTATTTGTATTGCTTCCGCTAACATATTTTGTAGAAACGAAGAAAGGCTAATCACCCCCTCTAGCCATTACAAATATCCTAACAAGTGGTATCAGAGCCTGGATAGCTTGGAAGATTTCACCATCAACCAAGGCATCAATGGCTCTTCAAGAGGGATATAGCACCGCCAAGCCACCGCTCTTCGATGGGAGTCACTTTGCATATTGGAAAGGTAGGATGAAATATTATCTAATGAGTAATATTGAAATTTGGCATAGCATTGTAGATGGCTTTGAGGAACCGGTGGATGAACATGGAAATCCTATTCCAAGCAAGGATTGGACAAGAGAAATGAATAGGAGGTTCGAATCAAATGCAAAGGCGGTACTCACCATCCAATGCGGCATTACAATGGAGCAACTCAATAAGGTGGGGCCTTTCGAATCCCCCAGGGAGTTATGGGAAAAGCTTATTGAGCTAAATGAAGGATCCAAGGAGTCAAAGAGGGTCAAGAAGGACTTGCTAATTGGACAACTTCAAGCCTTCCAAATGAAGATGCATGAAACTGTAAGCCAAATGCATGAAAGGTTCAAGGAGATTGTGAATGGACTCCACATCATAGGTGAGCGAGTTGACAACCGGGATTTGGTAAGGTACATACTTCAAGCATTTCCTAGAATTCTCTATGGACTTCTATAGTTGATGCTATTAAAGTAACTAGGGATCTTTCTCAAATTAAAATTGATGAATTATTTTGTGAGTTTGAATTGCATGAGAAAACTAACATGTCCTCTAAGGAAAAGGGTTTAGCTCTATTTGTTGAAAAGAAGGAAAAGAAGAAGAAAGAAAGGAAAGAAGTGTCATCATCATCCGAATCGGAGCATGACTCAAGTAGTGATGGAGACTCATCTAGCGAGATGGCCAACTTTGTCAAGAAACTCTATAGAAAATCAAAGGAGTTCAAGAATAGAGAAGCAAGGAAGGGGTCCCATTCTTCAAGAGGTAAAATTAGTGGTATTTCAAATTTTAACAATAATGTGATTTGCCATGCTTGCAATAAGAATGGGCACATAAAGCCGAATTGCCCGTAGCTAAAAAAGAAGGAAGAAAAAGAAAAGAAAAAGAAGGAAAAGAAGGAAAAGAAGGAGAAGAAGAAGAAGAAGGCCATGATGGCTCAAACCACATGGGACACACCAAGTGTTGAAGATTCCTCCTCCGATGATGAGCTTTTCCACATCACACACCATGTGACACTTATGGCCCAAGGAGACGACTCCGGTACATCAAGCCAAGAAAAAGACTCTTCAAGTGATGAATCGTCATCTAGTGATGATGAGGTAATGAACTCTCCTAAAGTTAAGCTTCTTTATAAATCAATTGCTTATCTTAAAGAGGCTTTAGATAAGTCTAAATCTAAGGTTAGAAGCATGAAGGTAGAACTAAAGGCCATTAGGAATGAAAAACCGTCACATGTTGATTCTTGCATACTTAAGGAAGAGAATGACAAACTTAAGGATGAGGTTAGTGAATTAAAGGCATGCTTAGAAAAATTTACAAATGGCTCAAAATATCTTGACATGATCCTTAACCGACAAAGATCCGTTTACAACAAGGCCGGTTTAGGATATAAGTCAAAAGAAAAAGAAGTTGCTTATATCTCATTGATTAATAGAAAAGCAACCATTAAGGGTAAGGTTAAGAAAGCATGGGTACCTAAGAAGTTCTTACTTAATGTTACCGGTCCAAATGTTTGGGTACCAAAAGATTGTGTTTTTCATGTGATTTAGGTAGGAGAGCAAGGTATGTGGATTGTGGATAGCGGTTGCTCAACACACATGACTGGGGATGTGAGCAAGTTCTCCACAATCAAGTATGTGAAGAAGGGAGCGGTGTCTTTTGGAAATAGTGGAAAACTCAAGATACTAGGTAGAGGTACAATTGAGGTATCTCCCAAAATTGTCATTCACAAAGTTTTACTAGTTGAAAATATGAAATTTAATTTATTAAGTGTTAGTCAACTTTGTGATGCAAGCTACCATGTTTCTTTTGAATCTTCTAAATGCATGATTAGACACAAGGAATTAAATGATTGTATGTTAGTTGGATATAGGAAATCAAATATTTATTATGTTGATCTTTCATATGCTTCTAACATTTCTACAAAGTGTCTTGTTGCAAAAGAAGAAGAAAGTTGGCTATGACATAGGAGATTGGGGCACATCAACATGAAAAACATAGCCAAGGTAGCCAAGTTGGAGTTGGTCAAAGGGCTACCAAAGATCAAGTATGTCAAGAACAAAATGTGTGATGCATGCCAAGAAGGAAAACAAACAAAGACATCACACAAAGGTAAAACCTTAACTAATACCTCTTTACCGTTAGAATTATTGCATCTTGACTTATTTGATTGCCATAGTACTCCTTCTTTAAATGGTAAGAAATATTGTTTAGTCATAGTAGATGATTTTTCTAGGTATACTTGGGTTTATTTTATGAAACATAAGGATGATACCTTAAAAATACTCATAGGATTTAGTAAAAGAGTTGAAAATGAAAATAGTCTCAAAATCAATCGGATCCGTAGTGATCATGGTGATGAATTTGAGAATTCTAAATTTTCATAATTTTGTTTAGAGCAAGGGTACAAGCATGAGTTCTCTTGTCCTAGAACACCCCAACAAAATGGGGTGGTGGAAAGGAGAAATCGTGCCCTACAAGAGGCGGCTAGGACTATGCTTAATGCATATTCTCTACCTAGCTACTTGTGGGCGGAAGCGGTTAATACCGCTTTCTATATCCAAAATAGGGTTCAAATCCATAGGTTTTTAGGAAAGACACCATTTGAATTATGGAATGGGACTATCCCCACAATTCATTATTTCAAAGTCTTTGGATGTAAGGTTTATATTTTAAACACCAAAGATAACTTAGAAAAATTTGAATCCAAAGCGGATGAGGGGATCCTAGTTGGATACTCATCTACGAGTAGAGGATATAGAGTCTACAATAAGAGAACTCAAGGGATTGAGGAGTCTTCTAATGTTCAATTTGATGAAACCACTAGTACCTACCCTAGAAAGTCCTCCATTGATAAGGATATTAATGACAATAATCAAGACATTACCCAAAAACTTCAAAATTTGACCATAAGGGGTAATGATCAAGGGGGAGGAAGAGGAGATTCCGATGATGAAAGGAGGGTAGAAGATAACAATGATCAATTTGAAACACCTTCCAGAACCCTAAGAATTCATCAAGATCATCCACTTGCCCAAGTAATAGGAGATCTATCTCAAGGAGTAAGAACTAGGTCATTTCATAGACCTCCTACTAGTCAAGTAGCTCTTATTTCACAAATCGAGCCCAAATCGATCAATGATGCGTTACATGATCCGGATTGGATTTTGGCAATGCAAGATGAATTGGCTCAATTTGAGAGGAGTCAAGTATGGGAGTTAGTACCTAGACCAAATGATAGCACCATAATTACTACAAGATGGGTCTTTAGGAATAAGCTAGATGACCAAGGAAATATCACTAGAAATAAGGCTAGGTTGGTTGCTAGGGGATTCAATCAAGTTGAGGGGTTTGACTATGATGAGACTTATGCCCCAGTTGCTAGGTTAGAATCTATTAGAATTCTCTTAGAATATGCTTCCTATATGGGATTTAAACTTTATCAAATGGATGTTAAATCGGCATTTCTAAATGGTTATATTAAGGAAGAAGTATATGTAGAACAACCACCCGGGTTTGAGAACATAGATTATCCAAACCACGTATATAAGCTTAGGAAAGCATTATATGGGTTAAAACAAGCTCCCCAGGCATGGTATGAAAGATTGTCATCCTTCTTAATCTCTAAGGATTTTAGAAGAGGCCAAGTAGATCAAACCTTGTCCATAAAGTCAACATTAAAGGATATCTTCATAGCCCAAGTATATGTTGATGACATTATTTTTGGGTCAACAAATGATGATCTTCTTCAAGACTTTATAAAAAACATGGAGAATGAATTTGAAATGAGTTTAGTTGGAGAGCTTAACTTTTTCCTAGGGTTACAAGTCAAGCAAACCAATGAAGGGATTCATATTTATCAAACCAAATATGCAAATGAAATGATCAAGAAATTTGGTTTGGAAAATGCCAAAATTGTAACCACTCCTATGGACACTAGCACTAGAATAGATAGTGATCATGATGGTAAATCAATTGATCTTAAACTTTATAGGAGTATGATTGGTAGCCTACTATACCTAACCGCTAGTAGACCCGATATCTTATTTGCGGTAGGTATGTGTGCAAGATACCAATCTTTTGCCAAAGAATCACATTTAGTAGCCGTTAAGAGAATTTTAAGATATGTTAAAGGCACCCTAAATGTAGGACTTTGGTATCCTAGGACTAGGTCTTTGAGTTTCTTGGCTATACTGATTCCGATTATTCCGGTTGCAAATTGGATAGGAAGAGTACTAGTGGTGGATGCCAATTTCTTGGGTCCTCCCGAATTAGTTGGAGTAGTAGGAAGCAATATTGTGTTGCTTTATCAACCACCGAAGCCGAATATGTGGCTATGGGTGGTTGTGTAGCTCAATTACTTTGGATGAGACATACTCTTGAGGACTATGAGCTACACTACTCTAACATTAAAGTTTATTGTGACATTGTGAGTACCATCAAGTTGACCAAAAATCCGGTACATCACTCTAGGACCAAGCACATTGAAGTGAAACATCACTTCATAAGAGATCATGTGGCAAGAGGCGACATTGAACTTAATTATGTAGAATCTAAGTCCAACCTTGCCGATATCTTCACCAAAGCTCTTCCCGAAACCGAATTTTCATCTTTAAGGAGAGAGCTTGGTATGTGCTTTGTAGAGTAAAATTCTAGGTTTGCATGATCCCATATTCATATGTTAGCTTTATACCTTGATGCATCTCACAAAAAGCCTTAAGAAACCTTGATTTTTGAATTGAGACACTTAGAAACATGTGAGATGATAGGGAAGGTGTACTTTGCTCATCATGCTTGTTATGATGCATTACTATGAGCCAATGACACACCTAGAGACATGAATACCTCATGGACCAATCATTGGGAAGGCTTGTATTCAAGTAATGAATACATAGCTCTAAGAACATGGTTGGAAATTCTAAATCATATATATTTTAAACTATGTTCATCATATTTTGAAAAACAGTTTTCAAGTGGAAGACAAAAGTGATACAAAGTTTACAAAAACATTAGAACTTTTGTTAGTTTCTAAGTTTGTATCAATCTCGAAATCTGAAAAACAATTATTTTTTAAACTATTTTTTCTTGATAAAGTATAATTTCAGAAATGTGTACGCAAAATTTCGTGATTTTTCGAAATTTTTGGAATTTCTAATGCATTTCTGAATTTGGGCTGAAAAGGCTGAAAATTTGAAATTGATTCGAACTTATCGATCATCGGTTCGAAACCAGTCATTTTGTGATATTTAGTGTATCCTTGATTCCCTAACACTCTAGCATGATAATATTGGGTATATTTACACTTGTGTAACTGTTTCATGCAATGTTCTAGGGGGAGTTTTCATAATGTATATCTTTTCATCCCCAAACTTACATTGTTGGTGCAAAGTTAGGACTTAACCTTCAAACTTTTGTTATGCTTTGCTTCAAATGTTCGTCGCACATCACATAGCATATCTTGGATTAAGGGGGATCTTAATTTCAGTCTTATACCTTAGTCCAAGATACAACAACCTTAATTCTTTCAAGAAATCTATGAATTCTTCTCTTTTCGATGTATGTCAAAGGGGGAGAAGGAATGGTTAAGTTAGAATTCATATTATGTGCATATTGAAAAGACCTAACTTATATGATTGCCAAACATCAAAAAGGGGGAGATTGTTGGTGCAACAATGCCCCAAGCATTTATATGTTTTGATGTTTGGATAATCATCTAAGTTAGGCAATGCTTTGTGATCTAATTATGAATATGTTTGAGTGACAGGGAAATCCAAGTATGAAGACTTAGTAAAATAAAAGTCCAGGTATGATCTTGGCAAGGGAAGTCCAAGGGATGGATTTGGTAGAGTAAGACCAAGCTTATAGTCTTGGCAGCGTAAAGTCCAAATGAACCTTGGCAAAGGGAAGTCCAAGGGATGGACTTGGCAGCGTAAGACCAAGCTTATAGTCTTGGCAGCATAAAGTCCAAGTGAACCTTGGCAAAGGAAGTCCAAAGTAAAGTCTTGGCAGCATAAGTCCAAGCTTGTAGTCTTGGCGGCGTAAAGTCCAAGCATTTGGCAACCCAAGACATGACGAGGCCGAAGGAAACTCTTGAAGGCAGGCGCAAGGATGAAGGAAGAGTTAGAAGGTCAAGTCTAGGTCTAGGGGGTAAAATCAAGTATGAAATATTCATACTTGATGAGTATCGATCGATGATGTATCACCGATCGGCTGCGGCGTTCGGTAGTCGGTGAAACCACGACTATCGATCGGTCTTGGTCATAGCGATCGGTGATGTTGTGATCGATCGGCCCGCCAAAGGCTGCAGTCGACTGATCAAGAAAAAATTCACCACAGAATGCAGTCTCACTCGACTGTTGCTTTGATCACTCGACTGATCACTCCATCAGTCGACTGATGAAGGGATCAGTCGATTGATAGGCCTCCCGTTGGAAATGGCGGTAGTGAATCCCCGCAGATTGGCTTTGTTAGAAGTCGTTAGCTTCGACGGCAGTCGACTGATGGTGATCATCAGTCGACTGATCAAAGCCCAACGGAAAAAACAACCCTTCTTCTATAAGAAGGGGCCTTGGGGAACCTGGTGAAGCTAGTGCTCTTATTCCTAGCTACACCCTTATCCTCACCAAGCCTTCTCCAAGTGTTTTTATGATTCTAAACCTCCTCTTCTCTAATCTTAATCTTCCATCATTGTAAAGAAGAGGAGTGCATTGTAAGACAAGATTTCTCCACCTTGGTTCATCCAAAGGAGGTTTTAGTGAAGATTGGCTAGGGCTAATCCACCTTACGGATTACCGTGGAGTAGGAGCGTCATCTCCGAACCACGTACATCGGGTGTTAGCATTGTTTTCTTGTTTCGTATTCTTATTTACATTTGTATTTGTATTGCTTCCGCTAACATATTTTGTAGAAACGAAGAAAGGCTAATCACCCCCCTCTAGCCATTACAAATATCCTAACACTAGACACATGTGAGATGCTAGGATATGAGTTAAGTTCAAGATGCATAGTTTTGCATCTAGATGAACCAAAACTCATCTTATATGATTGATGGATCATTGTAAAAGCTTGTGTACAAGTCATGTACATTGAGCCCAAGGAATATGATCCAAAATAAGGTTTTGAAATCATTTTAAAATCCATTTAGAAAACCTTGGTGAAGTTTGTTAGTAATATATGAGAGATGTCCTAAGGCAATCGCCTTATGTATGAACCATTTATATGATAAATGAAGATTCACTATTTGAGTATACATGTTTTATGTATTTGATTGGATCTTAAACTCATTTACTGAATGTCCACGATACGATTCACAGCATGAGAGAATTTGTGATTGGATTACAACTAGTGAGTATCTCTACATGTGTAATTGTGATGTATCGGAATTATCCCTAGTCGATGAATTGATGGATTTGGACATCATCAATTCTGTCAAGACTAGCACGAGGTATACTCCTTGGTGTATCCAAGCAGCTGATTCTCACTGGCTGGAGACATTGTGATGTCCGAAGTTAAACGTGGATGCTAGTTATGGTAACTAGTTCATTGGAGTGACCAGCCGTAAGACTTCATATGGTTCTCTGCATATATAGATATGTCAATGAAGTTCTTACTGTGGCTTAAGTGCGATGTTCCTTAGACTTGCGGTATTCAAGTCATCTTGATCATGTAGACTTATGCTTTGACATCTTAAGCAAACATCTCTAAGGAGATGTGGACCCGGGATGATTGGGTATAAGTCGAAGTGATCGAAGGTGTTTGAATAGCCTATAAAGGATTCACCACTCCTTGCGAGGAGATGTATACCCATGGCCTCTCGTCGGATTGTTACTAAAGTCTTTGGCCAAAGCATTACATGTTTAGAGTAAGGTACTCTTGATACATGTGGAGTAACTAGAATCAGTAGGACGAGGAAATGATACTTGGGCTAGGTGGCGTGAGTCGACCTAGTGAGGTGACACAATAGACCATGTCTGAACCAAGTGGGTATAAGATGAGTGAAGGAATGGGGCACGATTCATTCTCTTGAAGGGTTTTGAGAAATAGTTACGGATCAATAGTTGATCTTTTGGTTAATTGGGGATCATGATGTACTACTAGGTGCCACTCATGATCGTTCTATAATTAATGGTTAATTATAGGCGGCCAAGCATAAGCGAGAACCTATTTGGTCACACGCACAATGAGGCGTAATCCAAAGGATTTAAAGCGAGCTTGAGAATGGGATTCTCGACGAGAGAAACTAGGTTTGGTTGGACCAAACATAAGCGAGCATAAAATCGTTTGATCAAATGGGCGTGGATGGGCTGAGTCTTATGAAGGCGTAATGGATGAACCAAAATGGTTTGGTTCTAATCCAATGGATGAGAATAAACCAAAGGGTTTGGTTTATTTTAAACGAATGAACCAAAAGTTGGTTCGGTTCGTTTTAACTTAAAATAAACCATCATGGTTTGGTTTATTTTAACTTATCTTAATGGAGCGGGTTAACGGGCCTAATGGTTATGATCCAATAACTATTAAGAGAATTAGTTCTCTATAAATGAGGGCTTAATGGATAATTAAGCCCTAACCTAATCCAATCCAAAAACCCTAGCCTCAAGAGTTGCCGCCCACCCCTTGAAGGATTCAGCGCCAACCCTAGGTGCCTCTCCTCCTCAGGCGTCGAAGGAGCCTTCCTTCCCCCTCGGTGATCTTCCTTGGGTGTGGCGATAAGGTGAGCACTTGGCTTCCTTGTTTTGGCCGGCGTCTACTCCTCCACCAAGTTGTCCAGTTTTCTGGACAGCTTCTTCTCCTCTCGTCGGAGCGTCGTTTGGACGACGGTTAGAGCTCCGACAGCGGCTATTTTACCGCGGATTCGATCTCCGGTAATCCTCTGAGGTGGTGGACGAAGGATTCGTCAATTGGTTGACGAATACCTCTCCGGAGAAGCGAGTTTTGAGAACTCGTTTTTGATCCGAATTTGGATTCGGATCGTGATCATCTCTCGATCACGTCGTCTTCAACACGAGGCTAGTAACCCGTACGAAGACGAAGCTCGTGGATTAGCGAAGTCATCCCGAGGAACTCGGCGTGGATACGGATAGAGACGATTCTAGCGAGGATCGTTCCGGTTGATGTCGTTCCCGCTACACGTCATACGAAAGGTATAACGTAGATAAATTTCCTTTTATTGCAAATTTAAATTTACGGTTATGTCTACACTTGTTGTAATATGCATGTGTGTGTTGTAATAAATGTAGATTTATTATTTTTATTGCTTCCGCTGTATTCATGTTTACGAAACGTGATCGAACACACACACCTTGCAGGTGCGAAACCATGATGGTATCGAGCCCGGGTTGTGTTTGACATAATCGTAAAATGGTTTGCGATAGTCATAATGTATTTCTGGAAATTTTCTAATTTTGGAAATTTAGAAGTATTTATGGAAATTTTTCAATTTTGGAAAGTCTAGAAGTATTTATGGAAATCTTCCACTTTTGGAAAGTTGGAAGTATTTATGGAAATTGATATTTTCCATAAATAAAATATTTATTAGATTCTGGAAATTTGTTTCCTAATTTAATCATGATTTGATTTGGGAAATCAAATCTTAAAATATTTTATTTCCATAAGTAGTTTTAATGATTTAGGAAATTGGTTTTCTAAATAGATTTTCCTTAATCAAATAATTCCATGAATAAAATATGTGATTAGATTTGGAAATTTGTTTCCTAATTTAATTATGATTTGATTTGGAGAATCAAATCTTAAACATATTTTATTTCCATAAATAGTTATGACATATAAGGAAATATATACATGACATAATTGTATGTCATGTAATTACATTAGATGCATAACATTATGCCATGCGTGTCGTGACATGTAGATGTATGCCATGTATGTCATGCCATGTAGATAATAGTTATTTGCATGCAAAGAGGATGAGACATAAAAACCCTTAAACAATATTAAAGCCTACACCTTCCATTAATATGGTTAGAACCAGAGTTCCGTTTCTTGTTTGGGTTGTTGGACTCTCTCCAAGCAGCTCGAACCGAACATGTTCAAACCATGGAATAGTTTAATACTAATATGGTAAGAGTCGAGGTCAATCGTTAGCTTTGGTTGTTGGACTCTCTCCAAGCTGGGCTAATTGGTTGAATGCGCTCTAACCATATTAAAACTATTTCGATTAATGGGTTGGCTTTAACACGAGCATCGGCTTGTTGGACTCTCTCCAAGGTCGATGTAAAGGGAGGTGAAGTTGGGTGCTATGCATATGATGCATACTTGTTAATGTGTTAACAACCCGATGTATGTGTGAACATTCAATTAGTTGATAGCACATTGTGATAGTTGCATATACATGATATGCAATCGGTATAGTTGATACCTACCGTCGTAGTTATGAATGGCTTGTTGGACTCTCTCCAAGGTTGTTCATAACTATGATGGATATCATCCCATTCGGAGATGGACCTATGATCTCCCGAAGTGATTTTGGGGTTTTTGAAATTCGAAAAATGAATGGGATTTATAAATGTATATTGATGCATTTTAGAATCATTTTCTCATATATGCTCGTTTTGTATTTCTAGGTCAATAAATTGATCATGACGTCTTTGAATTTGCGCACTATTTTGGATTCGAACAAACTGACTGGGCCTAACTTCCTGGACTGGCTTAGAAACCTGAGAATTATTCTCAAGGTGGAAAAGCTTGCATATGTCCTTGAAGAGCCTCTTCCTGACCGTCCTAAGGACGATGCAACTCCAGACCAAATGTTGGTCTATCAGAAGCATGTGACAGATTCTGAGCTGGCGAGTTGCATCATGCTAGCGGCGATGGTACCTAAGCTGCAAAAGCAGCATGCGCATATGGATGCTAATACTATGGTCTTCCATCTTCATGAGTTGTTCGATGAGCAAGCGAGATCCGAAATGTTCGAGGTCTCTAGGCTCCTCTTCACCACGAAGATGCAAGAAGGTTCGTCTGTAGTGCAGTTTGTGCTAAAGATGAATGGGTACATCGAGCGGCTAGCTACTCTCGGTTTATTGATGGATCATGAGTTAAGTATTGACTTAATTCTGCATTGTTTGCCCAAGAGTTTCTCGCAATTTGTGATGAACTATCAGATGAACAAATTGGAATCCACCATTCCCGAGCTCCTCAATATGCTGAAGACTGTGGAGCCTTCTGTGAAGCATGAGGAGAATGCGGTTCTGTTAGTTGATTCCTCAAAGAAGGGTTCTAAGAGGAAGGCAAAAGAACAGAAGAAAGGAAAGAACAAAAAGGCAAAGAAGGTGGAACCAGCGTAAAAGGGCACTTGCCATCACTGTGGCAAGGAAGGCCACTGGCGAAGAAACTGCAAGATTTATCTTGAGTCCATGAAGAAGAAGAAGGCATCCGATGCCCCATCCTCTTCAGGTATCTTCGTTATTGATTGTCATTCTATTTCCTTGGACACTTGGGTATTGGATACTGGGTGTAGCTCACATATATGTAATGACATACAGGGGCTAAGGAATAGAAGAAGACTTGTCAGAGGGGAGTCAAATTTGCGAGTTGGCAATGGAGCAAAGGTTGCTGCGGTCGCCATCGGAACTTATTTGCTGAAGCTCCCTAGTGGACTAGTCTTAGAACTGGACAATTGGTATTATGTTCCTTCTCTAATAAAGAACATTGTTTCTATTTCCTGTTTAAATAGAAATGGTTTCCATTTGACGTTTAGTAACAATTGTTGTTATATAACTTTAAATGGCGTACTTTATGGAACTGGAACCTTGAGTAATGGCATTTATACGTTGGACGTATCCAGTGACATTTTCAATATCGAAGCGAGCAACACGCGTGCTCGAAGGGATAATCAAATAGACTCCTATATGTGGCATTGTCGTCTTGGCCATATAAGCAAGAAACGCATGTCCGAATTACACCGATGTGGAATTCTGGAATCGTTTGAATTGGATTCATACGATACATGCGAATCATGCTTAAAAGGCAAGATGACTAAGTTACCTTTACCGAAAAGGTGAGCAGTGGGAGAGTTACTAGGTCTAATACATACTGATGTATGTGGACCTATGTCAACTCAAGCATTAGGAGGCTATAGCTACTTCATTACCTTCACCGATGATCACTCACGGTTTGGGTATGTGTTCTTGATGAAACACAAGTCTGAAGCCTTTGAAAGGTTCAAAGAATTCAAAAATGAAGTAGAGAAACAACATGACAAGAGTATTAAAATACTTCGATCGGATCGAGGTGGTGAATACTTAAGTCAAGAGTTTCTTGATTATCTAAGAGACAATGGTATATTGTCTCAATGGACTCCGCCCTATACACCACAGCATAATGGTGTATCTGAGAGGCGTAACCGGACCTTGTTGGACATGGTCTGGTCAATGATGAATCATGCAACTCTTCCCAAGTCCTTTTGGGGCTATGCACTTCAGACAGCTGTTTACTTGTTAAACAGAATGCCTACCAAGGTAGTCTCAACTACTCCATATGAGATATGGAATAGTAAGAAACCTCATGTATCTTACTTGAAGATATGGGGTTGTCCTGCTTATGTGAAGCGGACAGTATCAGACAAATTGGATGCTAAGTCTGATAAATGTCTATTTATTGGATACCCTAAGGAAACAAGGGGTTACCAATTCTATCATCCTGTGGAACAAAAGGTATTTGTTTCAAGGCATGCTGTGTTTCTAGAGAAAGAGTTTCTCTTGCAAGAAAACAGTGAGAGTGTCATCGAGCTTGAGGAGGCTCGAGAGACTCAAATAGACATTGATGAGATACCTGGTGAAGCACTGATAGCCAAACTGACTCATAGTGATGAGCAATCGGCTGGACCTATTGTAACACCACATCTTCGTAGATCTGGTAGAACACGCAATATTCCTGAGAGATATGGATTTCTCGTAAGTGAATCGAATGACGTGTTATTCATTGATGATAAGGAGCCTACCAGTTATGAAGAAGTGCTGACAAGTTCAGAAAGGGATAAGTGGCTTGGTGCCATGAAGTCGGAAATGGATTCCATGTATGAAAACCAAGTTTGGAACTTGGTTGACCCACCTGAAGGGATAAAGCCTATAGAGTGCAAGTGGGTTTTCAAGAAGAAAACCGACATGGATGGTAATGTGATTACCTATAAGGCTAGATTGGTGGCGAAAGGATATCGTCAAAAACAAGGTGTTGATTATGACGAAACCTATTCGCCTGTAGCTATGCTTAAATCCATTCGGATGCTCCTGGCCATAGCGGCTCATTATGATTATGAGATATGGCAGATGGATGTGAAAACAGCTTTCCTTGATGGAAACCTGCTCGAGGACGTGTATATGATACAACCTGAGGGTTTCACATCGGTTGATAAAACCAAGGTATGCAAATTGCGACGGTCCATTTATGGATTGAAGCAAGCATCCAGGAGCTGAAATATCCGTTTTGATGAGACAATCAAAAAGTTTGATTTCTCACAAAATCCAGACGAACCTTGTGTGTACAAGAAGGTTAGTGGGAGTGCAGTCGTATTCCTAGTATTGTATGTCGATGACATACTACTTATAGGAAACGATGTTTCAATCTTAGAGTCAGTGAAGGTTTGGTTATCCAAGACATTCTCCATGAAAGACCTGGGAGAAGCAACCTACATCCTCGGGATTAAGATCTATAGAGATAGATCGAAACGGTTGCTTGGTCTTTCGCAGTCTACATATATAGACCGAGTGCTAAAGAGGTTTAGCATGTCGAAATCCAAGAAAGGTTTCCTACCCATCAGGCATGGGGTAAACCTTTCGAAGTCTATGTGTCCGCGCACAGAAGACGAGAGGATTTGCATGAGTAAGATTCCCTATGCATCCGCAATAGGATCTATCATGTATGCTATGTTATGTACGAGGCCCGATGTATCGTATGCTCACGAGTGTCACGGCGGATACGATCCGATCTAGGAATGGATCATTGGGCGGCTGTTAAGACGATCCTTAAGTACTTGAGAAGAACTAAGGATGTGTTCCTAATATATGGAGAAGGGGACATGGTGATACGCGGGTATACGGATGCCAGCTTCCAGACAGACAAGGATGATTCCAGGTCTTAGTTTGGATACGTGTTCACCTTGAATGGGGGCGCAGTGAGTTGGAAAAGTTCCAAACAAGAGGCATGGCGGATTCTACCAAGGCGAGAATACATTGCGGCCGGGCGACAAAGGAAGCGGTTTGGATCAAAAAGTTCGTTCATGAACTTGGTGTGATTCCGGCCTTTGTTGAAGCAATATCGGTCTACTGTGACAACAATGGAGCAATTGCACAGGCGAAAGAGCCAAGGTCTCATCAGCGATCCAAACATGTGCTTCGCCACTATCATCTTATCAGAGAGATCATCAGTAGGAACGAAATACAAATCGAGAAAATTCCCACTGAAAGGAACTTAGCGGATCCCTTGACTAAGGCATTACCTCAAAATAAGTTTGAGGGTCATGTTCGAGCTTATGGTATTGGATACCGTAGCGATTGGCATTAGGCCAAGTGGGAGTCTGTTAGTAATATATGAGAGATGTCCTAAGGCAATCGCCTTATGTATGAACCATTTATATGATAAATGAAGATTCACTATTTGAGTATACATGTTTTATGTATTTGATTGGATCTTAAACTCATTTACTGAATGTCCACGATACGATTCACGGCATGAGAGAATTTGTGATTGGATCACAACTAGTGAGTATCTCTACATGTGTAATTGTGATGTATCGGAATTATCCCTAGTCGATGAATTGATGGATTTGGACACCATCAATTCTGTCAAGACTAGCACGAGGTATACTCTTGGTGTATCCAAGCAGCTGATTCTCACTGGCTGGAGACATTGTGATGTCCGGAGTTAATCGTGGATGCTAGTTATGGTAACTAGTTCATTGGAGTGACCAGCCGTAAGACTTCATATGGTTCTCTGCATATATAGATATGTCAATGAAGTTCTTACTGTGGCTTAAGTGCGATGTTCCTTAGACTTGCGGTATTCAAGTCATCTTGATCATGGAGACTTATGCTTTGACATCTTAAGCAAACATCTCTAAGGAGATGTGGACCCGGGATGATTGGGTATAAGTCGAAGTGATCGAAGGTGTTTGAATAGCCTATAAAGGATTCACCACTCCTTGCGAGGAGATGTATACCCATGGCCTCTTGTCGGATTGTTACTAAAGTCTTTGGCCAAAGCATTACATGTTTAGAGTAAGGTACTCTTCGATACATGTGGAGTAACTAGAATCCGTAGGACGAGGAAATGATACTTGGGCTAGGTGTGACGTAGTCAGCCTAGTGGGGACTGACACAATAGACCATGTCCTGAACCAAGTGGGTATAAGATGAGTGAAGAGAATGGGGCACGAATCATTCGAGCTGCTGAAGGGTTTCAGAAATAGTTCTGGATCAACCGTTGATCTTTTCAGTTAATTGAGGATCATGATGTACTACTAGGTGCCACTCATGATCGTTCTATAATTAATGGTTAATTATAGACGGCCAACATAAACCGAGAACCTATTTGGTCACACGCACAACGAGCGTAATCCAAAGGATTTAAAACGAGCTTGAGAATGGGATTCTCAGACCGAGAGAAACTAGGTTTGGTTGGACCAAACATAAAGCGAGCATAAAATCGTTTCAGTCGCAATGGAAGCGTGGATGGGCTGAGTCTTATGAAGACGTAATGGATGAACCAAAATGGTTTGGTTCTAATCCAATGGAGGAGAATAAACCAAAGGGTTTGGTTTATTTTAAACGAATGAACCAAAAGTTGGTTCGGTTCGTTTTAACTTAAAATAAACCATCATGGTTTGGTTTATTTTAACTTATCTTAATGGAGCGGGTTAACGGGCCTAATGGTTATGATCCAATAACCATTAAGAGAATTAGTTCTCTATAAAAGAGGGCTTAATGGATAATTAAGCCCTAATCCAAAAACCCTAGCCTCAAGAGTTGCCGCCCACCCCTTGAAGGATTCGGCGCCAACCCTAGGCTGTCGCCCCTCTCCTCCTCCAACCGGCGTCCAGAAGGAGCCTTCCTTCCCCCTCGCGGTGCCGGTTGGTGCTCCGGTGATCTTCCTTGGGTGTGGCGATAAGGTGAGCACTTGGCTTCCTTGTTTTGGCCGGCGCCTACTCCTCCACCAAGCTGTCCAGTTTTTTGGACAGCTTCTTCTCCTCTCGTCGGAGCGTCGTTTGGACGGCGGTTAGAGCTCCGACAGCGGCTAACTTACCGGGGATTCGATCTCCGGTAATCCTCTGAGGTGGAGGACGAAGGATTTGTCAATTGGTTGACGAATACCTCTCCGGAGAAGCGAGTTTGGAGAACTCGTATTAGGATCCGAATTTGGATTCGGATCGTGATCATCTCTCGATCACGTCGTCTTCAACACGAGGCTAGTAAGCCGTACGAAGACGAAGCTCGTGGCTTAGCGAAGTCATCTCGAGGAACTCGGCGTGGATACGGATAGAGACGATTCTAGCGAGGATCGTTCTGGTTGATGCCGTTCCCGCTACACGTCATACGAAAGGTATAACGTAGATAAATTTCCTTTTATTGCAAATTTAAATTTACGGTTATGTCTACACTTGTTGTAATATGCATGCGTGTGTTGTGTGTGTTGTAATAAATATAGATTTATTATTTTTATTGCTTCCGCTGTGTTCATGTTTACGAAACGTGATCGAACACACACACACCGCGGTGCCAGAAACCAACAAAGTCTATCTTTTGATAGCAATCACCATTGATGAAATTGATACAAAGTGAGCTAAAATATTGAGTTTTTTTTCACTTTTGAATTTTGTATCAAATTCGATATTTTATGGGTAAAATATTTTTCAAATATTTTTCACCCATTGTATTGACTATAAGTAATATACGTATGAATTTTCATGAATTTTTAAAATATGTAGAATTACTTATGACTTTTTAAAACTCGATTCTGATAGCTGAAATTCGAGAATTTCAGTTATCAGTCGACTGATGAAGGGCAGTTCGACTGATTACTGATAGAAGTTGACTGCCAAGTCTGATTTCGGGTTAATAAGGTTTGTTTAGCCTGGTTTCAGCTATGGTAAGGTTTCCTAACCACTCCTAACCCTAGAATATGCTTTGGGAAGCATTATAAAAGGGTGAAAATCCATTGGATATGGATTTGGAGAGGTGTTAGGTCAAAGTATCAAATTTAAGGGTGGATGAGTTCATGTTTGAACTTAGAACCTTAATTTTGATGGTTTAGAGTTCCTATTGGCTTAGGGACTTCCCAAGGACATTGTTGGTGCAATGGTCAAGGGGGAGCAAGCCTTTACGGGGAGTTATCCATCTTGGGATGATGGATGTGTTTCTCTTCTTGAAGGGGGAGAGGTTATTGGGAGAGTATCATCAATTGGGAAAATTGATGGGATTTTGAGAGACCCAATTTGGAAATTAGGAGAGTGGATAGGATTGCCTCTCTTAGGTGATATGAGACTTATCACTAGGAAGATGGTAGGCATCCTAAGTATTTTTGGATCAAGGGGGAGATTGTAAGATCTCATTGGGACATTAGACATTTACCTCTTTGGAGAGATAACCTTTTTGATGTATGTCAAAAAGGGGGAGAAGGTTAAATTACCAATTTGGAAAATTGGTAAGGGAATTTGAGTTAGGGGCCTAACTCAAGTTTTGTTTTGTCAAACATCAAAAAGGGGGAGATTGTTGGTGCAATCGGCCCAGGTCACGATTGACCAGACTCGAGTTTGACTCGAGTGATGTTTTGATGTTTGACAAAGTGGTTTGACATAGTATGTTTGACATTGATGTCGGTTAATATTTTGGGGAGATTGTTTATACAATCAACCCAGGTTATAATTGACCAGACTCGAGTTTGACTCGAGGGAGACTTTGATGGTTGACTAGGGTTGACCATGTGATCAAGGGAAGTCCAAGCATGGGTCTTGGCATGGAAAGTCCAACATGGGTTGACAAGGTAAAGTCCAAGCATGGGTCTTGGCATGGAAAGTCCAACATGGGTTGGCAAGGGAAAGTCCAAGCTTGAGTCTTGGCATTTGAGAAGTCCAAGGGGTTTGATATTGGCAGCGTAAAGTCCAAGGGTCGAGTCTTGACAGCATAAGTCCAATGGTTGACGGCGTAAAGTCCAAGCAGAGTCTTGGCGGCATAAGTCCAATGTGCCTTGGTAGTGTAGACACCGTTAGCATGACATAGCCAATGGAAGCACCTGAAGGCTAGCGTGATGGATGAACAAGTCATGGATGACTTGGAGGGATCTGAGAGGCATAAGTCTGATGGAGGTGGCTAGAAGGCTTAGGTCTAGGCTAAGGGTGGTCTAGCAAGTATGGGGACATCATACTTGGGTTAAAACCTCAACTTTGAGGTTGGCAGTCGACTGACATTATGACGATTCATTGCGTGAGTCGACTTTCAGTTCGACCGCTGAAAGTGTCTTGTGATCATTGCTGAAACTGATCGGATCGTCATGGGACGACGATCGGCCGATGGATTCGCCACGAGCCGAACGCTCCGTAGGCGATCGGGTAGTCCTCTGGTACGATGACTGCCAATGTTGGCAGTTGATTGCCAAGAGATCCGTTGGAACTTGTCCAACGTGGATTGAGCCGTTGTCTCACAGCTACAGTGTTGGCAGTCGACTGAGGCCTTATGGTAGTCGACTGCCAGGTGGAAATCCAGCCCGATGGAGGATAAAAGCAACTGTTCGTCGAAGGCTCAAAACAAGGTTTTTCTTGGGCGATTTGAAGGGGAATAGTTGGTGCTTTTCCAGTCCTTCAAGGCTAGTTCAAGACAACCAAAAGCAAGCAAATCAAAAGCTCTTGTAAAGTAGTTTTCTTTACTTACATTGTATTTCTCTCTTGTATTTTTCTAGTATTCATTTCTTATTGTTGTAAGAATATTTGTACGAGGTTTCTCCGCCTCCGACTTGTGTCGAGAAGGAGTATTTGTGATTAGTGATTGCATTGGCATCGCTAGAGATCTTTAGAGCTCGATCCGTGGAGTAGGAACCATTCGGTTCCGAACCACGTTATATTCGTGTGTTCGTGTGCTTGTGTTTTCATTATTGCTTTATTATCTTTGTTTTCGCTACGCTAACAAAAATTGTAGACAAGCACGTGAATGATTTCCATCATCGGTACGAGCACGCGCTATTCACCCCCCTCTAGCGGGCACACAGGTCCTAACACCGGACATTTGGCATGAATACCGGTAAGGTTAGGAGACCAGACAATCGGCAAAAAGTCCAGCTGGGTCAGGAAGACCGGACAACTGGTGGAAGCCCTGGTGGGCTAGATCTGATGTCAAAAATGGTAAGTTCGACAGGGCAGCCGATAGGTAAGCCTCAAGTGGAGAGGTGAGGTCGAGTCCTCTATAGGGGGACAAAGCTAGGCATTGATCCGATGGATAGTCCACGTGGGACTTAAAAGTCGAGATCGAGCAGTATTACTACTACTATTGGATATGATATTGTTTGGTTTTACTAATCTCATTTTGCAGGTACCAGTCGATTGAAAGATTCCAGTCGACTGATATCCAATTGATTGAGAATGGTCCAGTCGACTGGATACACAGTTGGCAGGATTAGCTGGTGATCGATCAAAGATCTGGTAGCATAGATGGAAAGAGTTTCAATCGACTAGAAAGGCAAACTTCCCAATGCGGAGCCGGGTGAGCTGGAGTCGACTGGGACAGGTCCAGTCGACTGGAAACATCGAAGTACCATATCGACGGGCTGATATGGAGTCGACTGGAAAAGGTTTATAAAAGAAATGCACGACCAGCTCCAAGATAATCCAATCTACTACGTCTAAGTGCTGCTACTATTGTTCATCATCCGTAGAAGCTTCATCCTTTCACAAAGACGTAATTTCGACACTCCGTGCCTAATTCGATAACTCTAAAAAGTGTCGATATACGTTAGTTTTATTTACTTGTCTTTATTTCACTTTTGTGTACTTAATTTCAAAGAGAAGGTAGAGTGTTACCCATCTCTTATTCATTGTAAAAAGCTAACCCCTCCGAAGTCGAGAGTTCTCGAGTTGGAGGGCTTTATAGTGCATTGTCCAAGTTTGGTAGCTCTTGGAGAGCTACGGGCCTTGGAGTAGCAACCATCCTAGGGTTGTGAACCAAGTAAAAATGCTTGTCTCTCTATTTTATTTATTCCACTGCAAGATCTTGGTTCTAAATATTTCAAAATAAATTTTAATTTCTAAAGAAAATTTGCAACCTCCAAGATTCACCCCCCTCTCTCAGAGTATTTCGATCCTACAATTGGTATCAGAGCGGGGGTGTTCCGAATTTGGTGCAACCACCAATGAGAGCATTAGAATTTTCTTTAGTTTTAGCATTTTTGTCTTTTAATTATTTTTGCATCAATATTTATTTTTGCATTAGAATTAATTTTTAATATTTATCTTGCTTTAGTATAAATTTAATTTTTTGCACAATATTGTTTAATTTGAATAAATCTAGGAATAATTCTAAATATTAGTTAAAAATTAATTTAAATAAAAAATTAATAATCAAAATTTATTAGTAATGTCGCACTTAGAAGGGTATAGCACAGTTCGCCCTCCTCTCTTTAACGGAGAGGACTTTTCTTATAGGAAAAGGCGAATGAAGTGCTACTTGAAAACCGACATTGAGGTATGGTTTTCAATTAGAAACAATTTTGTCTCTTCGGTAGACGACTCGGGGAGAGTTGTTAGAATCAGAGAAATGGACCGTGGACGTTAGAAAACGAGCTCAAGTCAATTATAAAGCCCTTAACACCTTGCAATGTGGACTTACCAAATAAGAGCTCAATAGAGTTGGTCCATTCGAAAACTCTAAGGAATTATGGGAAAAGTTAATTGAATTACATGAAGGCACTAATGATACAAGAATAGCTAAACGGGACATGTTACTTAATAAACTTTTTAATTGTAAAATGAATAAAAATTAAAATGCTAGTCAACTCCACACGAGAATAAAAGATATATTAAATGGATTGCATTTAATAGGACATCAAATAGAAATTAGGGATGTAATTAGGTATACACTTAATGTTGGTGCAATCGGCCCAGGTCACGATTGACCAGGACTCGAGTTTGACTCGAGTGATGTTTTGATGTTCGACAAAAACATATGACAATGTAATTGTCATGGGAAAGTCCAAGTCTTGGGTACTTGGCATGGAAAGTCCAAGTGGGACACTTGGCACATGAAAAGTCCAAGCATGGGTCTTGGCAATGTAAAAGTTCAACATTGGCTCGCAAGGGAAAGTCCAAGCATGGTCTTGGCATTTGAGAAGTCCAACATGGGTTGGCAAGGGAAAGTCCAAGCTTGAGTCTTGGCTTGAGAAGTCCAAGGGGTTTGATATTGGCTGCGTAAAGTCCAACCGGGAGTCTTGGCAGCATAAGTTCAATGGTTGGCAGCGTAAAGTCCAAGCAGAGTCATGGCGGCATAAGTCCAATGTGCCTTGGCGGTGTAGACACCGTTAGCATGACATAGCCGATGGAAGCACCTGAAAGCTAGCACGATGGATGAACAAGTCATGGATGACTTGGAGGGATCCGAGAGGCGTGAGGTGGATGGAGGTGGCTAGAAGGCTTAGGTCTAGGCTAAGGGTGGTCTAGCAAGTATGGGGGCACCATACTTTGGCTAAAATCTCATATTTGAGGTGTGCCAGTAGACTAGTGCCATGTGACAGTCGACTGGACCGAGTCAACTAGGGTTTGACTGCGGGAAGTGGCCTAGCAGTCGACTGCCAAAGGATGGCAGTCGATTGATGGCTCGTCGCGATCGGCGATTGCATGATCGATCGTGGTGCTCGAGAAGTCGGCCCGCAGTGTAGTCTCACTCATTCGGGACCGATGGTCGAGTGAGGACACCATCAGTCGACTGATGGTAGATCCGTTGGACTTATCCAGCGTGGATCTAGCCGTTGTCTCACGACAATAGTGGCATCAGTCGACTGATGGTCCCGAGCAGTCGACTGATCGACTTTTTCTAGCACAAGTTGAAGCTTTATAAGGAGCTCATGATGGAGGAATTTGCAATCGGTTTTCTTGAGGGTTTTGGAGTGATTTGTTGTTGCAAATCAGGGTCTCCAAGGTGATTTCAAGCAACCAAGCAATCAAGCAATCCAAAGACAATCGTAAAGTAGTTTTCTTTACTTGCATTGTATTTCATTATTGTAATTTCTTGTATTTGTATCTTATTGTTGTAAGATTACTTGTAAGGGGTTTCTCCACCTCCGACTTGTGTAGAGAAGGAGTATTTGTGATTAGTGAGTGCGTGTGCATCACTAGAGCTCGTAGAGCTCGATCTGTGGAGTAGGAACCGTGCGGTTCCGAACCACGTTAAATATTTGTGTTTGTGTGTTGTATATTTTGTTATCATTATTTTCTTTCTATTTTCTCTGCGCTAACAAAATTGTAGAGAAACCGCGAACGAATTCCATCTACGAACGGTCAAACGCTATTCACCCCCCCTCTAGCGGCGTCAAATATCCTACAATTGGTATCAGAGCCAAGGGCTCTTCTACGGATTAACAACTCGGAGTCAAGACGCTAGAGGGAAAGATGGAAGTCCAAGAACAATTAGGATGGGACATCAACACACCGGTCCCTTATTCATTCTATGGACGAGAAGGCTTCAATTCTTGGAAGAAAAGGATTGAAGATTTTTTGATGATGAAAGATTTTGAGGGGTGGTCCCTATTAATGGAAGGATTTGAGTTTCCAAGAGGACCAAAAGGTGGATTCCTCAAAAGGAAGAGATGGAGTGAAGATCAAATTCAAGCCTTCGAGAAAAACGTAAAGGTAGTAAATTTTATTTTTGATTTGGTCCCTAATGATATTGTGTGTATGGTAGGGGATTTTATGGATGCTAAGGAGTTATGGAGCCAAGTGGCAAAGCTCCATGAAAACTCATCATCGGTCCAACAAGAAGAAGAAGAAGAGGTGGAAGAAGTATCCACTGTTGGAGATTTGACGGCGCTAGAGGGGGGTGAATAGCGTGTAACCGTACGTAGATGGAATTCTTTCGCGTTTGATCGTCTACAATCTTGTTAGCACAGCGGAATAGTAATAACAAATAAATATAACAAGACACACAATCACAACACGATCATATAACGTGGTTCGGAACCACACGGTTCCTACTCCACGGATTGAGCTCTAACGAGCTCTAGCGATGCCAATGCAATCACTAATCAATAAACTCCTTCTCGACAACAAGTCGGAGGTGGAGAAACCTCGTACACAAGATTACAACAATAATCTAAAGAAATACAAGCAAATACAAAGGAAATGTAAAGAACACTTTACAAAACTAGGGTTTGAGCGCTTTGCTTGTTGGTTGCTTGGATGAGGTTGAAGGGCCCTGAAATGCACCTGCAAATCGCCTTCAAATCGCCTCAAGAAAGCTCCCCAAGAACTGATACCGCAATCTCCACGAACAGCTTCCTTTTATCTCGCGTCGGGCTGGATTTCCACCTGGCAGTCGACTGCCATAAATCACCAGTCGACTGCCAACACTGTAGATGTGAGACAACGGCTCAATCCACGTTGGACAAGTTCCAACCGATTGATCGCTAACGCCGTAGTCGACGCCACCGGCTACGGAGCGCTTCGTGCTCGCAACTCGACGCCGAGATCGCTGTCGACACCGATCGCTCCCATGAGCGATCGCCAGAGCCCTTAAAGCTCTCAAACGGCAGTCGAACTCGAGTCGACTCCCGGCAGTCGAACCGGCCATAATGCCAGTCGACTGCCAACCTCAAGAATGAGGTTTTAACCCAAGTATGGTGCCCCCATACTTGCTAGACCACCCTTAGCCTAGACCTAAGCCTTCTAGCCACCTCCATCAGCCTCACGCCTCTCAGATCCCTCCAAGTCATCCATGACTTGTTCATCCATCGCGCTAGCTTCCAGGTGCTTCCATCGGCTATGTCATGCTAACGGTGTCTACACCGCCAAGGCACATTGGACTTATGCCGCCAAGACTCCGCTTGGACTTTACGCCGCCAATATCAATCCCCTTGGACTTCCCAAATGCCAAGACTCAAGCTTGGACTTTCCCTTGCCAACCCATGTTGGACTTTCCATGCCAAGACCCATGCTTGGACTTTCCATTTGCCAAGACCCATGCTTGGACTTCTCATTTGCCAAGACCCATGCTTGGACTTCTCATGCCAAGTGCTCAAGACTTGGACTTTCCCAATTGCCAAGTGTCCCACTTGGACTTTCCATGCCAAGTACCCATGACTTGGACTTTCCCTTAATCACATGGTCAACCCTAGTCAACCATCAAAGTCAATTATAACCTGGGTCGATTGTATAAACAATCTCCCCAACATATTAACCGACATCAATGTCCAACATCAATGTCAATCCTATGTCAAACATACTTTGTCAAACATACTTTGTCAAACATACTTTGTCAAACATATTTTGTCAAACATCAAAATATCACTCGAGTCAAACTCGAGTCCTGGTCAATCGTGACCTGGGCCAATTGCACCAACATCCACTTCTAGGATTGAGGAGGAAAGACCATCTACACCGGAGCAACCTCAAGAGGAGCCTTCAACATCCGGTCAAGATGAGGAAGCTCAAAATTCAACTCCGACACCTACCATCACCCTAGGTATCTCAAGCATATGTGTTAATAATAAAATGCATATAATATATTTTGAGTGTAGGGAAACTGGGCACTACAAGAGCAAGTGCCCAAAGAAGGTTAAGAAAGCTCCTCCGGCGCCCAAAAGTCAACAAAAGTCAAAGGATGCCGGTTCCCCAAGTCAAAAGAGCAAGGAGCACATCATATGCTTCAAGTGCAATTCAAAAGGACATTATAGGAATCAATGTCCTAGGGGGAGCAAAAAGACCAAAGAGGGAGCTACACATGTAGGGGGAGCATCCAAGGCAAACCCTAAGGTATATTTCAATAATGCACCTTCCTCAGTTAATAGGCAAAAGAATGCTAGAAGACTTAATTCTCTTGCTATTGTACATGAAAAGCATGCTAGAAGTAATAGACATATTTGTTTAGGTGCTAAAAAGGTCCACTTAGGAAATGAGGAGAAATTTGGGACTAATGTCCCTAGAAAAACCTTACCTAAGGAATCTATTAGGAAAATACAAGAACACTTAGGTTTTAACCCTAAATGGACTAGGCATATGCCTAGAAAGGACAATGCCCATGGTTTAAATCAAAACTCAAAAATTGGGCAATTAGAATTGGAGAACCAAGCCTTGAGGTCAAGGCTTGAGAAACTAGAAAAGACCCTTAGGAATATACAAACTCAATTTAAAGGGTCTAATGATCAAAAGTCTAAGTCTAGATCTCAAAGTCAACATCTAGGACCTCAAAGTCGAAAGTCAACCAAGGGCAAGCAAGGTTTGGGTCACAAACCTAAGCCTAAGGTGGCTTACCATAGTGTTCCATTTGATTATGGAACACAAACTATGTCCAAGAAGACCAAAGTTACTAGGGAAGCTATCCCTAAGAGTAACCATTGTTTGTGCCTAGTAGCTAAGGTTTCTAGGAAACCTAGGGTGGCCACTAAGAAGGTTGCAAGGGGAGTTACCCCTAGAGTCAACCTAGGAAAGACCAAAATGACCAAGGCTAATAAGCCTAGGAGGGTCATTAGGAAGGTATCTAGGGAGGTTATCCCTAAGGAATACCTAATTAATCCTAGGAGCTCAAATAGGTTTTGGGTTCCTAAGAGCGTGATTGATTCACGCTAGATGGGGTTAGGGTGTGCCAACCTTGATTGGATGGGTAGTTAACTCAACCATGATAAAGGTGGCACTTTAGGATATTTTCAAGGTTATGGTTACCTTGGAAATACATTTGAGTCTTAATCCTAAAAGTTTTAGGATGTGCCAATATTACTTGAGAAGTTTGATAAAATGATCAAAATTGTCACAATTTAGGTTTAGAGGTTAGTGTGCCATTTTGGGTTTTTGGCACACTAGGGAGATTAGTGATAATATGGCAAAATATATTTAATTATATCAAATGACAATTAATATTAAAATTTAGGTATACTTATACCTATACTTTTTACTTGCCATGATTTGCTTGTCATATGTCATGTCATGACATCATGTTTATTCTTAATCATTTTATATGTCATGATTATGCTTAGGGATTAAGGACTAATGTCATGTGTTTTTAGATTTTATCATATGCCATGACATCATGATCATTGGCCATGCTTAATTATTGCTATCTTTATGCCATGATCATTTCATGTATTTAATTGATTAAAATTGAACTAAGGACAATGGCATGACTTGGAGTCTCATTTATAAGGGAATCAAGTAGGGTTGCCTAGAAAAATGCATGAAACCCTAGTATTAGGAAGAACAAAACCCACATCTCACATCCAATTGACATGTATGTGTATTTATACACCTTAGATACATGTGAGATGCTAGGATATGAGTTAAGTTCAAGGTACATAGTTTTTGCATATAGATGAACTATAACTCATCTTATTTCAATGATGGATCATTGGGAAAGCTTGTGTACAAGTCATGTACATAGAGCCCAAGGAATATGATCCAAAATAAGGTTTTAAAAACATTTTAAAATCATTATAGAAAACCTTGGTGAAGCCTATCTTTTGATAGCAATCACCATTGATGGAGTTGATACAAGATAGGGCCAAAACATTGAAAATTTCAATGGTTTTGAGTTTTGTACCAAACTCACTATTTTATGGGTAAAATAATTTTCAAATATTTTTCACCCATTGCATTGACTATAAGTAATATACGTATCAAATTTCGTGATTTTTCAAAATACATAGAATTACTTATGATTTTCTAAAACTCATTTCTGATAAGTGAAAATCGGATTTTCCAGTTATCAGTCGACTGCCCTGGGTGGCAGTCGACTGATGAGCGTGTCAGTCGACTGATTTCTGAATCACTCGACTGATAGCCTGATTTCGGGGTAACAAAGGTTGTTTAACTCGATTTCAGCTGCGGTTAAGGTCCCTAACCACTCCTAACCCTAGGATATGCTTTGGGAAGCATGATGAAGGGTGAAAATCCATTGGATATGGATTAGGAGAGGTGTTTAGGGTTTGTATCAATTTTAAGGTGTTGGAAAGTTTAATGTTGAATTTCTAACCTTAATTTTGATGGCTTAGAGTTCCTATTGGCTTAGGGACTTGCCAAGGACATTATTGGTGCAATGGTCAAGGGGGAGCAAGCCTTTAGGGGGAGGTATCCATCTTGGGATGATGGATGTATTTTTTTCTCCTTGAAGAGGAGAAGTTATTGGGAGAGTATCATCAATTGGGAAAATTGATGGGTTTTTTATACCCAATTTGGAAATTGGGAGAGTGAATAGGATTGCCTCTCTTGAGTGATATGGAACTTATCACTAGGAAGATGGTAGGCATCCTAGGCCATCTAACTCAATGTTTTATTTGGTTTTTGTCAAACATCAAAAAGGGGGAGATTGTTGGTGCAATAGTCCCAGGTCACGATTGACCAGGACTCGAGTTTGACTCGAGTGATGTTTTGATGTTCGACAAAAACATATGACAATGTAATTGTCATGGGAAAGTCCAAGTCTTGGGTACTTGGCATGGAAAGTCCAAGTGGGACACTTGGCACATGAAAAGTCCAAGCATGGGTCTTGGCAATGTAAAAGTCCAACATTGGTTGGCAAGGGAAAGTCCAAGCATGGTCTTGGCATTTGAGAAGTCCAACATGGGTTGGCAAGGGAAAGTCCAAGCTTGAGTCTTGGCATGAGAAGTCCAAGGGGTTTGATATTGGCTGCGTAAAGTCCAAGCGGGAGTCTTGGCAGCATAAATCCAATGGTTGGCGGCGTAAAGTCCAAGCGGAGTCTTGGTGGCGTAAGTCCAATGTGCCTTGGCGGTGTAGACACCATTAGCATGACATAGCCGATGGAAGCACCTGAAGGCTAGCGCGATGGATGAACAAGTCATGGATGACTTGGAGGGATCCGAGAGGCGTGAGGCTGATGGAGGTGGCTAGAAGGCTTAGGTCTAGGCTAAGGGTGGTCTAGCAAGTATGGGGGCACCATACTTGGGCTAAAACCTCATATTTGGTGCCATGTGGCGATCAAGCGGATCGAGTCAACTAGGGTTTGATCTGCGGAAGTAGCCTAGCGATCATTGCGGAGGATGGCAATGATCGATGGCTCGAGATCTGATCGATTGCATGATCGACCGATCGATGCTCGAGAATTCAGCCCGAGTGTAGTCTCACTCGACCAAGAATGAGTAAGGACACCATCAGTCGACTGATGGTAGATCCGTTGGACTTATCCAGCGTGGATCTAGCCGTTGTCTCACGACAACAGTGGCATCAGTCGACTGATGGTCCCGAGCAGTCGACTGATCGACTTTTTCCAGCACAGGTTGAAGCTTTATAAGGAGCTCGTGATGGAGGAATTTGCAATCGGTTTTCTTGAGGGTTTTGGAGCGATTTGTTGTTGCAAATCAGGGTCTCCAAGGTGATTTCAAGCAACCAAGCAATCAAGCAATCCAAAGGCAATCGTAAAGTAGTTTTCTTTACTTGCATTGTATTTCATTATTGTAATTGCTTGTATTTGTATCTTATTGTTGTAAGATTACTTGTAAGGAGTTTCTCCACCTCCAACTTGTGTCGAGAAGGAGTATTTGTGATTAGTGAGTGCGTGTGCATCACTAGAGCTCGTAGAGCTCGATCCGTGGAGTAGGAACCGTGCGGTTCCGAACCACGTTAAATATTTGTGTTTGCATGTTGTATATTTTGAAATCATTATTATCTTTCTATTTCCACTGCACTAACAAAATTGTAGAGAAACCGCGAACGAATTCCTACACTTAAGGCATTCCCGAGGAACACTTTATGGACATCTATCGTTGATTCCTATAAGGTCTCCAGGGATCTTTCCTCAATTAGATTAGACAAATTATTTTGTGAACGGTCAAACCGAGAATGGTATTGCTTTAGTGGCAGTTCGACCAAAAAGGAAAGAAAAACAAAAAGTGAGTCCGAAGACGAGTCGGAGTCAGACCTAAACAGAGAAGAGGAAATCGTAAATATGGTTCGAAAAATGTTCAATAGGAGAAAGAAGTTTACAAAGAATGTAACATACCACAAATAAATTGTGGTGGAATAATACCTTTATTATTCCTTAATTAGGGAACTTGTTATTGGGATAATTAAATTAATGAGGGATAGTTAGGGATTAATTAAACCTAACCTAGGTTTAAGGCTTATTAAAAGTGGTATTCAAATTTTTTTTCTCTAAGCCGGTCTAAACTTCTTTTCCACTTCTTTATTTTCCTCTCTGCCACACCCGACCTTCTCATCGCGATCCTCACCTTCTACACCTCTGCTTCTCGCCGCGGTTCTTCCTCCCTTCTGCAAGCGGTGACGAGCAGATTACTCCCTTGACAGCTTCCATGAACGAGCCATAGTGGCGAGCATGCGTGTGGCTGGAAGTTTGGGTCGGTGACGTCTACATCTTTTTCTGATCGGGAGCTACGATCTCTGGCGGAGCAAGGTGAGGCATGGTTCTTCTTCCCCGATCTCAGATGAAATCCATCTCCGATCCAAATCCTTTCTCCCTTGTAGCTCATAAACCGGTGGTGCTAGGGAAATAGCAGGTTTTTGGCGAACGAAGCAATTTGGGAGGAGAGACATCGGTGTAGCCTCAAGTGCTGGTATAGCTCGATATATCTCTTCCTCTTGATCTGCTATTCGTTCAATTTTTTTTGATTATCGATGTGATCTGATCTGGTGTGTGAGTTCCTTCGATGGAGCAAGCCGGAAAATGATAGGTTTCAGATGTTGTGTGGCTGTGGTTGAGTGAAGAAAACTTGGGTGTGCTATGTGTTCATCCAGGGTCGGTCAGAATTCTATATCTTTGTGTGTGAATTGTTGGTGGCAAATTGAGTTGTATGATGCTCTGTTTGTGCTTGTGATGGAGCTGTGAATGATGAATCAAGTGGTTAAGTTGGCTATTTGGGTTTCGTTCTATTTTATGATGTGAATTTGGTGTATTGAATTGAATGGGTTGTGGAATTTCCAGAAGTCAGTTTATACATATGTAGGGTTGAGGTTAGATGAATGTAGTAGATTAGTATTTTTGCTAATTGGAATTGGTGGGCATACTCATGGTGTTAAAGGTGGGATTATGTGGGATATGTGATCGAGATTTTATCGAGTATTTGATTATTTGATTTGAATATGAAATCAGTTTAGGATTCAATTTGACAGTTGATCGTATCATAGAACTTAACAATAGTTTATGTTGAGTGTAGGATGTGGATACGAGGCAGGTCCGTGGGTGTGAGTATTATTGCATCGAGCTTCATATCAGGTGAGTAATATTTGTACCCCGGTCAGGTAGTTGATAATCTTAGTGCATGATATTTTATATTGATGCCTTCATTACTTTGACTCCACTCCTGTTATTCTATGCTTGATACTTAGTCTTTGCACTTTGAGATGCACTATTGTTGATGTTATATTTCATTCATCATTGTTATGAGTTACCGACGCTAGGGTATGCAGACCTATAGATGCTTAACTATATATACGTAGCTGAGTATGATTATAGACTTGACTTGTGTCGTCAGGATTAATCATTCAGGGGTGGGTGATGTCCTTAGTGTAGAGATTGATGGTTGTTTCATCTTTTTTTTTATGGCATATCCACTAGGGATCATGTATCTGTGTAGGGTTGTCGATAGTGTGTCGCTATGGACTGGAGGTCCTAGTATGGTCAAATGTCAGTTGTGTATGACTCTCTATGGGATAGAGGGTGTGTTGGGGATGTACGTATGTGTGGTTGTGCATTCATTCTATTTACATGTATACTGGCGACTTGGTCTTTCTTGTGGTTGAGAGGGTCATCACTCATCCTACCTCCACGGTTACTCGTGGTAAAAGTAGCTAGTGTGAGGGCAGATCATTTGTTGTGCCGCACTCGACCACTATTGATGGTGGTAGTTGGAGTTGCATGCATTTGTCCTGCATGTGTGACACTCGACTACTCATGGGTAGTGACAGTCGGAGTGGCCAGCAATAGGGACCTCCATTGTGTAGCTTATAGCTCTTTATTTTATTTCTACTTATTCATACTATCCCCTCGGTCACTAGAGAGTAGTGGTCATTTTTGAGTTGGGACAGTTGTCATGTCGTGCCACCTAGGCCACACTGGGGTCGTGGTAGCGAGTGGGGTGTGTAGGCATGACCATGCATCTGCATTTCCATGTGTGATGGCATATATATATATATATATATATATATATATATAGTGTATATAGATATAGTCTATATATGCTTGTTGTGTTGTTGCATTTGTTTGAGCTATGTTTGCTGCATTTGGTTATACATCATCTTGCATGTTATTTGCATGATCTATACTATTGTGTGTGGGATACCAAGGTACGAGTTGATTGGACGGTTGTATGCATCTGACCAGTATCATGATGTTGAGTAGGTTGGACCAGGTTCGTTGTTGTATATGTTATATAATGTTCATAAGGCGGTTGTTGATTACAGAGGTAGTATTGTTTTTCCATATTGTATATGTTATATTACGATGTATGTGTTCTGGTTGTATGAGTTGTAGCGTTGCAGATTTCCAGGTATGTCAGTACCTTGTGTTATTCAGTTGATCTTTTAGTATATGCATTGGTTATATTATACTGGTGGTTATTTGTTGTACCTTTAGACTGTATATTGTTGACTCTCATGTGATATATGATATGCATGCACTATTTTATCGCTGAGTTTTATACTCACCACCACAGACCCTGGGTTTTCTTGTCGTCCAAGTGGCAGGTAGAAGACTTCGTGACGGGCTTGGAGCATCGCAAGCTGATATTATCTCATCTCACTTCTGAGGGTCCTGACTTTGTTTATCGTATGTTCTTGTTATGAACTTGGATTCATATGGTTGTTTTGTATAGTTAGACATTTGTTGGTGTTCACACATACCTTTTCAGATTTGTTACGGTATTTTCTTTATTCTATGGTCAGTCATACCAGTATGCAGTCTTGTCAAGTTTATAACTCTTTTGTGATAGTTTTCCGCTGTTGGTTTTCCTCTATATATCATTCTTGATGTGATGGTTGTGACTAGATGGTTGTGTATCGATTGTATTCTAAATTGTCTTAAGGGAGGAGTTCCGTCCGTTGGCTGGATAGGGTACACCTCCGGGGCATGACAAAGAAGGATGCCAAAAAGGTCGTCGATAAGCTGAGACCCAGATCGAAAGTAACATGCTACGAGTGCAACGAAAAAGGACACTACAAGTCAGAATCTGCAAATCTAAAAAGGGAAGAAAAACCTAAAAAGGAAAAGAAGAAGAAAGCACTTAAGGCAACTTGGGACGAATCATCCTCGGAAGAGTCGGACGTAGAAGATGTTAGGGCAATCAACCCAAGTATGATATTGGTTTTGATGTGTGTATCAAAGAGTTTAAGTTAGGATGTGGATGTGTTTGATGTGTGTGTTCATGTTGTGCAGGACTTGGCGAATCACACATGAGTTGCTTGATGAAGCATTGACAAGTTCATCATCTCATGGCTAAGGTCTTTGAGTCGGTAAAGGATGGCACGGGGAGAAGCCGTGAGCTTGGTGCATCCGAGGGATCGTCGGACGAGGAGCATTGGAGTGAAGCCAAAGGAAGCAGACTTCAAGGCAAGACACGAAGGATGACACGGGAGAAGTCGTGAGCTTAGTGCATCCGAGGGACACAGGCCGAAGGAAGAGAGCTTCAATGGTGTACTCCATGGGGAGATGAGAGTTGAGCTAATACTTACACTCCTAATTATATTCTGAAAGCTCCCATGTTTCCTAAGTGTTTCTACTCCTTTCTTCTCTAGTTTTACTCTTATTATCTTGTGAGAAGAGGAGTGTGGTGTAAGAAGGTTTTCTCCACCTTGTTTGAGCTAAAGGATGTCAGGGCAATCTCTTGCCATGATAAGGTTTTGATGTGTGTGGCAAAGGGTTTAAGTTAGATTGTTATTATAATTTTATATGTGCGTTGGAGTCTTGCAGGGCTTAGTAATTCGCACATGGGGCCTTGGCGAGTTTCACCTCTCATGACTCGGTCCTTGAGTCGGTGAAGGATGGCTTTGAGGAAGCCATACGCTTGGAGCATCCAAGGGACCGTCGGACGAGGAGCTTGGAGTGAAGCCGGAGGAAGTAGACTTCAGGTCAAGACACAAAGGATGACGCTGCAGAGTCATGCACTTGGCGCATCCGAGGGACATGGCCGGACGAAGATAACTTCAAAGGCGAGGGACTCCGAGGGATGAGAGTGAGCGAATGTAACCCGGGAAAGGGGTAGCACTCTTAGGTGAAACTTGGCCATTTGGATAAGTGTCGGATGGGATTTCCCGACATCAGTTGACTATCATGTTATGGTAGTCGACTACTTTAAGTCGACGGTGACTCGACTAGTGTTCGAGTCCGGTTCAAGTGCCAACAGTCGACTGCCATGGATTGGCAGTCAACTGCGAGGCCACCAGTTGACTAGTCGCAAGTGTTTTGGGCACAGAATGGAGTCGAGCTCGCGGAGCACTCGATTGATCGAGCATCGATCGATGGCAATGGTATCGGTCGGGATGATCTGTGGATGGATGAAATCCAGCGTGGAAAGCCATTATTGGCAGCGACTACGGACGATCGACGGTGATAGGGACATCGATCATTTGCTCCTGTGTCTACGGGAAGAAACCCTCTTCCTCTATAAAGAGGAAGGGTGTGGGGCTTTAGGGGCCTAATGTTTATGCTCTAATCTTCTCCCAATGTGCCCTAAAGTATTCCCACTCTTCTTACTTGCTATTATTCCATTCTATTGTAAGAAGAGGGATTGTAAAGAGGTTACCTCCACCTAGCTTGGTGCAAAGGAAAGATCTAGTGGATTTTGCAAAGGAGTGATTTACCTTGGACGAATCGGGATCGAGGATTAATGGCGTAGCCGTGAACCACGTTACATTTCGGTGTTAGCATTGTTTGTATTCTTATTTCTATTTTGCTTGTCTTGTTTTGTTTTTCCGCTTGCGCTAATCTCTTTGTAGACGAGCAAAATCCACCACCAAATGATTGAGGGCTATTCACCCCCCTCTAGCCGCCCGATCGATCCCCTACAAGTGGTATCAGAGCCAAGGAAAGCTTGTCAATGACTAACCACCACAACAAGCACATTCAAGAATGGCCGGCTCAAACCTTCATCCACCAAAGTTTGAAGGAGAATTCTCTTGATGGAAAAAGAGAATGAAGGTATTTTTCGAAACCAACTTTGAAATTCTTTTAATTATGGAAAACAGTTTCGAATTGCCTAGGAATGAAGATGGGGAGCCATTGGAGAAATCAAGGTGGAGCAAGAGGCAAAGGGAAGAATACTTGGCAAATTCAAAGGCCAAGCACCACCTCTACAATGTACTCCCTCAACAATAAGTGAATAGGATAGAGGAATGCTCTAGTGCAAAGGAGATGTGGGAGAAGCTAGTAGAGCTTCATGAAGGTACCTCGGAGGCCAAACTTGCAAGAAGAGACCTCCTCCGCTCCCAACTATCAAACATCAAATTAGAAAAGGGAGAAAAGGTAACATCATTGCATTCTAGGTTTAAAGAAATTTTAATTGGACTAACAAGTGTAGGAGAAAGACTTTCGAACCGGGATATGGTCATGAAAGCAATCGATGCTTTTCCTCGGTCATCGAAATGGAGCTCGATGGTGGACTCCTTCTACATGTCCAAGAACCTAGAAGTGAGCACCTTGGAGGAGTTCTTTTCAACCATGGAGCACCACGAAACAAGGCTTGAAGGAATAGTTGAAAAGCCAAGATTTCAACCTTCAAGAGGAGTAGCACTTTTGGCCAACAAGGGGAAGAAGAAGATGGAGATCCCCTCCTCCTCCGATGAAGCATCTTCCTCCTCCTCCATGGATAGCACGGAAGAAGCCTATATGGTAAGGAGGGTAAGGCGTGCATTAAAAGGTTTTAAATTTAATAAATCTAATGATAGGAGTAGAAGACCAAGGGGGAAGATTATTTGCTACAATTGCCAAGGAGAGGGACACATAAGGGACAATTGTCCCCTCTTGAACAAAAGCAAGGAGGAAAAGAGAAAGAAGGAAGAAAAGAAGAAGAAGGGGAGCAAGAAGAAAAAGGAAGAAGAAAAGAAGGCCAAGGAAAAGGGGAAGGCAAAGGCATTAAAAGCAAGGACTTGGGATGATCCTTATTCCTCATCATCATCATCATCCAAGGAAGAAAATGCCTTTGTCACAAATTTAGCCCTAATGGCCTTTGACGACCTAGATTGCTCCTCCTCCGAAAATGAAGAAGTAAGCTCAAGTGAGGAGAGCTCGAGTGAATGGGGAGCTTCTTCACCATCCTCATCCGAAGAAGAAGAAGACATGGAAGCTATGGTAACAAATCTAACTCCCAAGAAAATAGTTTCCATGGTTTCTAGCTTAACTAGGGATTTATTTAGAGCAAAGAAGAAAAATAAGAGCATGATAGATCAAATTAAGGATTTAGAAAATAAGCTAGAAAAAGCATGCTTAAATGATAATGATAATATTTCTTCTAGTCATGATGATGAATGCTCACATGATCTTTATATGCCTTTCAATGTTAATGATGCATGCATAGATGAAAATAGGGCTTTAAGGGAAAAGGTAGATTATTTGACCAAAGCCCTAGAAAAATTTACAATTGGCTCAAATACATTGAACATGATCATAGGGAGCCAAAGGGCAAGCTTCAACAAGAAAGGCCTAGGTTATAAGGAAAATAAAAATGAAAAGGCTTATAAATGTCTAATTGCTAGGGGTCAAGACAAAAAGAAGGTAATAGCTAGAAAATGGATCCCTAAAGAATTTTTAGTGAACCCCATAGGCAAGAATTTATTTTGGGTTCCTAAATCCATCCTAAAGGGTTAGGAAAACCCTAGGATAGTCAACCATAAGGATTTCACCTATATCATATTTTTGGTTGACTTAGGATGGAGGGACAACATTTTTGAAATAGTGTTAGGTGATGATAATACACCTATAAGTAGATAAATCATGCTTTAGGTGATATTTGCCTTATTATCATGATGTAATACCTAATGCATGATCACAATTTGATGAATTCATTTGTTTCATCATCATAATGTGAAATTAATTCATATATGTCTTTATGATCATGTTGGACATTAGGATGATACTTAACCTTGATAGAATTGCATGAAAATTAATGGTTAAGTATATACAAATACCTTTAGGATGCATCTCACACTCACCATAGGCTACCTTGATTGAAAACTTAGCATGAGTGAGATGTTAGGATGATACAAATGTCCACTAGTGCCTATGGCAGTTAAATGGTCATTTAAGGTATCAAAATAGCAATAATAGACCAATCATGGAGAAGGCTTATGTTTAATTCATAGACATATTGCCCAAAGATCATGGTTGGATATTTCATATGTTTTCAAAACAATATCTTACTTTAAAATCTGTGTATTCATGTTTTGAAACAATCCAAAGCAAGACTAGGTGTTAAAATGGATACTAACTTAATCAAAAACCTAGTTGTTTTTAAAGCTTTTGGATTTTTGGAAAATACTTGAAAATATAGTGATTTTTCATGGACAACTATTTTTCATTGATAAATATACTCACAAGAAATATGTTCCCCAAATTTCATGATTTTTTGAATTTTATAGATTTTCTAATGCATTTCTGAAATACACCCTAAAAACCTGAAAACCCCGAAATGCATGTGCCAGTCGACTGGTAGTATGAACCAGTCGACTGGTAGCCTGATAACAAGCCCAGTAATTTCTTTTATCCAATTTTAAGGCATGTTTTGGTTTTTGTTTCTCTCTAGACTTGATGTCATGCTGTATAAACTTTGTTAATTATTTTTGATGGTGTCAAAGGGGGAGAAAATATATTTGTTTAAGGGGGAATATATTTAGGGGGAGTTTCATGTATTAAGGGGGAGAGTTGCTAATCATGTTATTTACATGCTTTCTTTCCTTAATAGTTTATCAAATGTTTTACCTAACTTAAACGGATTGCCACACATCAAAAAGGGGGAGATTGTTAGGGCAATCTCTTGCCATGATAAGGTTTTGATGTGTGTGGCAAAGGGTTTATGTTAGATTGTTATTATAATTTGATATGTCCGTTGGAGTCTTGCAGGGCTTAGTAATTCGCACATAGAGCCTTGGCGAGTTTCACCTCTCATGACTCGGTCCTTGAGTCGGTGAAGGATGGCTTTGCAGAAGCTGTGTGCTTGGAGCATCCGAGGGACCGCCGGACGAGGAGCTTGGAGTGAAGCCAGAGGAAGTAGACTTCAGGGCGAGACGCGAAGGATGGTGCTGCAGAGCCGTGCACTTGGTGCATCCGAGGGACGTGGTCGGACGAAGATAACTTCAAAGGCGAGGGACTCCGAGGGATGAGAGTGAGCGAATGTAACCCGGGAAAGGGGTAGTGCTCTTAGGTGAAACTTGGTCATTTGGCTAAGTGTCGGATAGGATTTCCTGACATCAGTTGACTACCATGTTATGGTAGTCGACTACTCTAAGTCGACGGTGACTCGACTAGTGTTCGAGTCTGATTCAAGTGCCAACAGTCGACTGCCATGGATTGGCAATCGACTGCGAGACCACCAGTTGACTGATGAAGGCATCAGTCGACTGGTCGCAAGTGTTTCGGGCACAGAATGGAGTCGAGCTCGTGAAGACTGATCGAGCATCAGTCGACTGATGGCAATATCAGTCGACTGATGCCGGTGTCATTGGATGAAATCCAACGTTGAAAGCAGCCGTTATTGGGCAACGACTACAGGACCAGTTGACTGATAGGGACATCAGTCGACTGCTCCTGTGTCAACGGGAAGAAATCCTCTTCCTCTATAAAGAGGAAGGGTGTAGGGCTTTGGGGGTCTAATGTTTATGCTATAATCTTCTCCCAAAGTGCCCTAAAGTATTCCCACTCTTATTACTTGCTATTATTCCATTCTATTGTAAGAAGAGGGATTGTAAAGAGGTTACCTCCACCTAGCTTGGTGCAAAGGAGAGATCTAGTAGATTTGGCAAAGGTGTGATTCACCTTGGATGAATCGGGATCGTGGATTAGCGGCGTAGCCGTGAACCACGTTACATTTCAGTGTTAGCATTGTTTGTATTCTTATTTCTATTTTGCTTGTCTTGTTTTGTTTTTCCGCTTGCGCTAATCTCTTTGTAGACGAGCAAAATCCACCACCAAACGAATGAGGGCTATTCACCCCCCTCTAGTCGGACGATCGATCCCCTACAAAGGAGAGGTTTAGTGGATTGGTTGAGGGAGTGATTCGCCTAATGAATTGTCGTGGATTAGCTACAAGAGTCGTGAACCACATTACATTGATTGTGTTCATGCATTGCTCTCTTTATTTTGTTTTAGCTTAATTGTCTTTATTATTATCATTCCGTTGCGCTAACAAGCATTGTAGGCGATTAAGCACAAGCGAGTTCCATCGACCATCGAAACGCTATTCAATCCCCCTTCTAGCCGGGCCATCGATCCCCAACAAGTGATATCAAAGCCAAGTTGCTTGTCAATGGACTCATTGCCGCAACAAGCACAACAACAATGGCCATCATGAACATCCACCCACCAAAGTTTAAAGGCGATTTCTCATGGTGGAAGAAGAGGATGGAGGTATTTTTGGAAAACGACTTCGATATAATGTTAATTATAGAAAGTGGGTTCCAGATACCTAGGGATGAAGAAGGGAGGCCAATCAAAAAATCAAGATGGACCAAGAAGCAAAAGGAGGAGCACTTAGCAAATTCGAAAGCCAAGCATCATCTCTTCAATGTGCTTCCTCAACAAGAGATTAATCGAATAGGAGAATGCTCGAGTGCCAAGGAGATGTGAGAGAAGCTAATTGAGTTTTATGAAGGCACATCCGAAGCAAAACTAGCAAGACGAGATCTTCTCCGATCTCAACTCAATAACATCAAACTAGACAAAGGAGAAAAGGTATTGTCTTTACATTCTAGATTTAAAGAAATTATTAATGGTTTGTCTAGTGTAGGAGAAAAGTTATCCAACCGGGACATGATAATGAAAGAAATTGATGCATTCCCCTGATCTTCAAAATGGAGCTCCATGGTGGATTCCTTTTACATCTCAAGGAATCTAGAGGTAAGTACTCTAGAAGAATTCTTTTCTACTATAGAACTTCACGAAACTCACCTTGAAGGAATAGTTGAAGAACCAAGCGCACACCTCCTTCATCGGATGACGATTCACAATCATCTATGGACACCGATGAAGAGGCCTACATGGTAAGAAGGGTAAGGTGTGCCTTAAAAGTTTTCAAATTTAACAAATCTAATGATAGGAGAAGGAGAAGGAAGATTATTTGCTATAATTTCCAAGGAGAAGGACACATGAGGGATGAGTGTCGTCTATTGAACAAGAGCAAGGAAGAAAAGAAGAAAAATGATAAGAAGAAAGAAGGCAAGAAAAAAGAAGAAATCATCCTCCCGGAATCTAAAAGCTACATGGGATGACTTGTCTTCATCAGAGGAAGAAATAGATGTTGTCTCCCATTTTGAACTAATGGGAGTAGATGACGTAGCCTCCACCTCATCCAAACAAGAAGAAGGAAGCTCAAGTGAGGAGGAGAGCTCAAGTGTAGGGGGAGCATCATCATCGGACTCGGAAGGAGATTGGGTAAGTGAGGTAAGAAATCTCCCTACTCAAGATATTGTCCATACAATTTCAAGTTTAACTAGGGATTTATTTAGGACCAAAAAGAAAAATAAATGCATGTAAAATAAAATTAAAAATCTAAAAGAAAAGATTGAAAATGCATGTTCACATGATAATATTGTTTCTTCTAGTACTAATGATGCATGCTTGGAAGAAAATAAAGTTTTAAGGGAAAAGGTAGAGTACCTTAGTAAAGCCCTTGAAAAATTCACTATAGGCTCAAATACCTTGAACATGATCATTGGGAGCCAAAGGGCAAGTTTTAACAAAAAGGGCTTAGGATATAAGGGATCAAAGAATGAAAAGGCATACCATTGTCTAATTGCTAGGGGGAATCAAAAACCACAATAGTAGCTAGGAAATGGATCCCTAAGGAATACTTGGTGAACCCTATTGGAAAGAACTTATATTGGGTACCCAAGTCAATCCTTAAAGGTTAAATAAAAAAATTTAGGATAGTCAACCATAAGTGATTTTATTTCATATCTTATTACATGGTTGACTTATAATCATGATGGGTGTTAATGGGATATACTTAACCTTGGATAGCATTGCATGAAATTTTTAGTTAAGTAGAATTACCTTAGTTACATCTCACAACCCACTATAAGGATAACTTGATTGAAAAACATAGCAATGGGTGAGATGTTAGGTTGATACAAATGATTCACTAATGCTTATGACATTTTGATGAGTCATTATATGTATTATTACATAGCAATCATAGACCAACTATGGGGAAAGCAAATGTTTAATTCATGGACATCTTGCCCAAAGATCATAGTTGGATATTTTTAATGAGTTAAAAACATTTCATGTTTTTGAAAACTGTGAGTTTATGATTTGAAACATTTTAAGGCAAAACTAGGTTTAAGAGTTGATACAAGGATTTTTAAAACTTTTGAGTTTTGCCTAATTTTCGAAAATTGAATGCATTTTCATGAAACATCATTTTTCCATGATAGAGGAACTCATAAGAAATGTGTTCCTCAAATTTTATAATTTTTTGAATTTTTATGAATTTTTAATGCATTTCTAAAGTTGGCTTCAGAAATCAGAATTTGGGACTATCAGACACCAGTCGACTAGTGACCTGTACACAAGCACAACTCAGTTTTGAGTGTTTTAAGCTTGTTTTTGGTATTTTTCTTCCCTTAGATATTGATACCACATTGTATGCTTTATGTATGATCTTTTTGATAGTGTCAAAGGGGGAGAGTGTTGAGGTTTAAGTTAATCATGCTAGGGCATGTGTTAAGGGAGAGTTTGCATGTGTTAAGGAGGAGTTTTGATATCCATGTTTGATTTACATGCTTACTTTCCTTAAGTATTTTTAAATATTTTACCTAACTTATGTAGGGGATCGATCGGTGTGTATTGGCCGGCTAGAGGGGGGTGAATAGCCCTCTTTCGTTGGATGGTGGAATTTGCTCGTCTACAAAATCATTAGCGCAAGCGGAATACTAATAAACAAGCAAAAAAAACAACAAATGCAAAGATAAACAATGCTAACACAATATGTAACGTGGCTCATGGCTACGCCGCTAATCCATGGTCCCCGATTCGTCCAAGGTGAATCACTCCTTTGCCAAATCCACTAGATCTCTCCTTTGCACAAAGCTAGGTGGAGGTAACCTCTTTTACACAAGGATCACTCTTCTACAATAGAATGAAGATTAGCAAAAGTAGAAGAGTGGAAAAACGTTTAGGGCACTTTGGGAGCTGTTAAGAGTTCAAGCATTAGCCTACCAAAGCCCAACACCCTCTCTTTTTATAGGGAGGGTTGATTTCTTCCCGTTGATCGCCACCAGTCGACTGCTGGCCTTGGCAGTCGACTACCGCCACTACAACGGCCTCCGAACATGTCAGATCCCGACCGTTGTAGTCCAACAGATCCCTTGGCAGTCGACTGATGTAACCATCAGTCGACTGCTGCCTCCGTAGTCAACTGCCCAGTCGGCTACGAGAGGTTCTGTGCTCGCGACTTCCTCTGGAAGTCGACTGCTGGCCAAAAACTCATCAATTGGATACCAGTCGAACCCAGTTCGACTCAGAGAAGTCGACTTCCATTTCATGGCAGTCGACTGTGTTAGGGCAATCTCTTGCCATGATAAGGTTTTGATGTGTGTGGCAAAGGGTTTAAGTTAGGTTGGTATTGATATTTGATATGTGCGTTGGAGTCTAGCAGGACTTAGTAATTCACACATGGAGCCTTGGCAGGTTCACCCTCACAACCTCGGTCCTTGAGTCGGTGAAGGATGACTTTGCGGAAGTCATGATCTTGGAGCATCCGAGGGACCGCCGGACGAGATGACTTGAAGTAAAGCCAAGGAAGCAGACTTCGGAGGCAAGAGACGCGAAGGAGCATTGCAGAGCCGTGCGCCTGATGCTGCCGAGGGATGTGGCCGCGAACGAAGAGAGCTTCAGCGAGGGACTTCGAGTGAGATGAGAGAATGAGTGAAATGTAAGTAGCTCATTAGGTGAACTTGGCCGAATGGCTGAGTGTCGGAGACTTGACCGCAAGGGTTAAGGTTTACCCGACCGCCGGAAGCTCAAACTTATGTTAAGTTTGAGTTTCACATACATCGATCGATCGCCATGTAATGGCAATGATCGATCCGAGTCGAGTAGGGTTCGGGTATGATCGATGGTTTATGCCCAGCAATGATCGCATGGAATGGCCAACGATCGCCAGAGGATGTCGCGGCAGTAGAACCGCTCATAGCCGATCGCGGCCGATTACTGATGGCGCAGTAGGCCGAACGGGTGAGGTCCATCACCGATCGCCAAGTGTTCCGCTGACTACAACTGGTCGGATCCGACGGTTCGAGGTCGCCAGTGGACGGCGTCGAATGCGGGGCAAGAATGACCGGGTGGCGCTAACGGAAGAAATCAGCCCTCTCTATAAAAAGAGAGGGTGTGAGCCTTTGAGAGGCTAATGCTCATGCTCTAAGTGATCTTCCTAGTGCCCCACAAGCTTTAAACTCTTCTTACCTGTCTTTACTTCAATCTTATTGTAAGAAGAGTGATCTTGGTTGTAAAGGTTACCTCCACCTAGCTTGGTGCAAAGGAGAGACCATTAGTGGATTGGTTTTGGCGGAGTGATTCACCGAGGACTAATCGGGGATCGTGGATTAGCGGCGTAGCCATGAACCACGTTACACCATCTTGTTAGCGTTTGATTTCTTGTATTTCTATTTGCTTGTATTGCTTTATTGTTTCCGTTGCGCTAATCTCTTTGTAGACGAGCAAATACCGACATCCAACGTTCGAGGGCTATTCACCCCCCTCTAGCCGGCTGTATCGATCCCCAACAAGTGGTATCAGAGCCAAGGAAAGCTTGTCGAGGACTAACCGCCACAACAAGCAACATTCAAAATGGCCGGTTCCAACATCCACCCACTGAAGTTCGACGGCGAATTCTCTTGGTGGAAAAAGAGAATGGAGGTATTTTTCGAAACGGATTTTGATATTATGATTACAATGGAATCCGGTTTCATTTTGCCTAGGGATGAAGAAGGAAAGCCAATAGAGAAATCTAGGTGGACTAAAAAGCAAAGGGAAGAGCACCTTGCAAATTCAAAGGCCAAGCACCACCTATACAATGTGCTTCCCCAACAAGAGATCAATCGAATTGGAGAATGCCTAAGTGCCAAGGAGATGTGGGAGAAGCTAATTGAGCTTCATGAAGGCACATCTGAGGCGAAGCTAGCAAGGAGAGACCTCCTCCGCTCCCAACTCAACAACATTAAACTAGAAAAGGGAGAAAAGGTAATTTCCTTACATTCTCGTTTCAAGGAAATTATAACCGGTTTGTCAAGTGTAGGTGAGAAGCTATCAAACCGAGATATGGTTATGAAGGCTATAGATGCCTTTCCGCGATCCTCAAAGTAGAGCTCCATGGTGGACTCCTTCTATATCTCGAAGAATTTAGAAGTGAGCACCTTGGAGGAGTTCTTCTCAACCATGGAGCTTCATGAAACAAGACTTGAAGGAATACAAGAAGAGACAAGACCTCAACCTTCAAGAGGAGTAGCTTTGATGGCAAACAAGGGGAAGAAGAAGATGGAGATCCCCTCCTCCTCCGATGATGAAGCATCCTCCTCCTCCTCCATGGATAGCACGGAAGAAGCATATATGGTAAGGAGGGTAAGGCGTGCTTTAAAGGGTTTTCGCTTTAATAAATCTAATGATAGGAATAGAAGACCAAGGGGGAAAATCATTTGCTACAATTACCAAGGAGAGGGACACATAAGGGATAATTGTCCCCTCCTAAACAAGAGCAAGGAAAAGAAGAAAAAGAAAGAAGAAAAGAGGAAAAAGAAGGGGAACAAGAAAAAGGAAGAAGAAAAGAAGGCAAAGGAAAAGGGGAAGGCCAAAGCATTCAAGGCCAAGACATGGGATGACCCCTCTTCCTCTTCCTCATCCGAGGAAGAAAATACATTTGTCACCAACCTAGCATTGATGGCATTTGACGACTTGGATTGCTCCTCCACCGAAAATGAAGAATCAAGCACAAGTGGAGAGAGCTCAAGTGAAGGGGGAGCCTCCTCATCCTCCTCATCCGAAGAAGAAGAGGACATGGAAACTATGGTAACCAATATTTCACCTAGTAAAATAGTTTCTATGATTTCTAGCTTAACTAAGGATCTATTTAGAGCAAAGAAGAAAAATAAGAGCATGTTAGATCAAATTAAGGACTTAGAAAATAAGTTAGAAAAAGCATGCTTAAATGAAAATGAAAATATCTCTTCTTGCCATGATAATGATGCATGCTCACATGAATATATGCCATTTAATGTTAGTGATGCATGCATGGATGAAAATAGGGCTTTAAGAGAGAAAATAGATTATTTAACAAGAGCCCTAGAGAAATTCACAATTGGCTCAAACACCTTGAACATGATCATAGGGAGCCAAAGAGCTAGTTTCAATAAGAAGGGCCTAGGATATAAAGAAAAGAAAAATGAAAAGGCCTACAAATGCCTAATTGCTAGGGGACAAGATAAAAAGAAAGTAATAGCTAGGAAATGGATCCCCAAGGAGTATCTTGTGAACCCCATAGGAAAGAATTTGTATTGGGTTCCAAAATCCATCCTTAAGGGTTAGAAAACCCCTAGGGTAGTCAACCATATGCAATTGACCTATATCATATTTTGGTTGACTTAGGATGGCGGGATAACATTTTTAAATAGTGTTAGGTGATGATAATGTGCCTATAAATAGTTAATAATGCTTCAATCATGATGATTAATGTAATTGCTATGTATGTTTACAATCATGATTTATGATTTTAAAATTTGGCACGTCATCATGAGAAATAGGGTTAAATCATGCTTTAGGTGATAATTTGTTTATTATCATGACATAATACCTAATTCATGATAACAATTCAATGAATACATGTGTTTCATGATCATAATGTAGAATTAATTGATATATGCCTTTATGATCATGAGGATTGTTAGGTTGATACTTAACCTTGATAGAATTGTATGAATATAATGGTTAAGTATATACAAATACCCCCTAGGATGCATCTCACACTCACCATAGGCTACTTTGATTGAAAACGTAGCATGGGTGAGATGTTAGGATGATACAAATGTCCACTAATGCCTATGACATTTAGATAGTCATTTAAAGTATCAAAATAGCAATAATAGACCAATCAAGGGGAAGGCTTATGTTTAATTCATAGACATATTGCCCAAAGATCATGGTTGGATATTTCATATGTTTTCAAAACAATTTCTTACTTTAAAATCTATGTATTCATGTTTTGAAACAATTGAATGCAAAACTAGGTGTTAAACTTGATACTAGAATGATCAACAACCTAGTGGTTTTTAAAACTTTTGGATTTTTGTCAAATCTCTGGAAATATAATGCCTTTTCATGAAAATCTAATTTTCACTGATAAAGAATCTTACAAGAAATATGTTCCCCAAATTTCATGATTTTTTGAATTTTCTAGAATTTTTAATGCATTTCTGAATTTCGCCCAGAAAATCAGAATTTCAGAAACCATTGTGCCAGTCGACTGCCATACTGATATCAGTCGACTGCTCACCTAAAAAACAGTCTAATATTTTCTGATTTCAGAATTTAAACATATTTTTGGTATTTTCCTTCTATTAGACTTGATGCCATGGGTTTATAACTTAGTATTAATTTTTTTGATGGTGTCAAAGGGGGAGAAATAATTGTGTTTAAGTAAATTATGATAGGGGGAGAATTTGTAGAGAGAGTTTCATGGATTAAGGGGGAGTTGCATGTTGTTATATCATGTTTATGTTTACATGCTTTCTTACCTTAGAAATTTATATCAAATGTTTTTACCTAACTTAAACGGATTGTCACACATCAAAAAGGGGCAGATTGTTAGGGCAATCTCTTGCCACGATAAGGTTTTGATGTGTGTGGCAAAGGGTTTAAGTTAGGTTGGTATTGTTATTTGATATGTGCGTTGGAGTCTTGCAGGACTTAGTAATTCGCACATTGAGCCTTGGCGGGTTCACCCTCACAACCTTGGTCCTTGAATCGGTGAAGGATGACTTTGCGTAAGCCGTGCGCTTGGAGCATCCGAGGGACCGCCGGACGAGATGACTTGAAGTAATGCCAAGGAAGCAGACTTCGGAGGCAAGAGACGCGAAGGAGCATTGCAGAGCCGTGCGCCTGATGCTGCCGAGGGATGTGGCCGCGAACGAAGAGAGCTTCAGCGAGGGACTTCAAGTGAGATGAGAGAATGAGTGAAATGTAAGTAGCTCATTAGGTGAACTTGGCCGAATGGCTGAGTGTCGGAGACTTGACCGCAAGGGTTAAGGTTTACCCGACCGCCGGAAGCTCAAACTTATGTTAAGTTTGAGTCACCGGCCGATCGCCATGTAATGGCTGATCGATCCGAGTCCGAGTAGGGTTCGACCGGTATCCGATCGATGGGTTTATGCCCAGCCGATCGCTATGGAATGGCAATGATCGCCAGAGGATGTCACGCACATAATCGCTTGTAGCCGATCAATCGACGAGGCAAGATGATCGGGTGAGGTCCATCACCGACCGCCAAGTGTTCCGCTGACTACAACGGGTCGGGATCCGACGTGTTCGGAGGGCGCCAGTGGACGGCAATGATCGCCAAGGGCGCAAGAATCGGGTGGCGGCCAATGGGAAGAAATCAGCCCTCTCTATAAAAAGAGAGGGTGTGAGCCTTTGAGAGGCTAATTCTCATCCTCTAAGTGATCTTCCTAGTGCCCCACAAGCTTTAAACTCTTCTTACCTGTCTTTACTTCAATCTTATTGTAAGAAGAGTGATCTTGGTTGTAAAGGTTACCTCCACCTAGCTTGGTGCAAAGGAGAGACTATTAGTGGATTGGTTTTGGCGGAGTGATTCACCGAGGATGAATTGGGGACCGTGGATTAGCGGCGTAGCCGTGAACCACGTTACACCATCTTGTTAGCGTTTGATTTCTTGTATTTCTATTTGCTTGTATTGCTTTATTATTTCCGTTGCGCTAATCTCTTTGTAGACGAGCAAATATCGACATCCAACGTTCGAGGGCTATTCACCCCCCTCTAGTCGGCCGTATCGATCCCCAATAGACTGGTGCCGTGTGAAACTCAAACTTAACATTTGTTTGAGCTTCCGGCGGTCGGGTAAACCTCAACCCTTGTGGTCGAGCCTCCGACACTTAGCCATTCGACCAAGTTCACCTAATGAGCTACTTACAATTCACTCATTCTCTCATCTCACTCGAAGTCCCTCGCCGAAGCTCTCTTCGTTCGTAGCCACGTCCCTCGGCATCATCAGGCGCACGACTCTGCAATGCTCCTTCGCGTCTCTTTCCTCCGAAGTCTGCTTCCTTGGCTTCGCTTCAAGTCATCTCGTTCGGCGGTCCCACGACAACATCAAGCGCACAACTCTGCAATGCTCCTTCTCCGACTCAAGCATGAGGTTATGAGTGGTGAACCCGCCAAAGCTCCATGTGCGAATTACTAAGTCCTGCACGACTTCAACACACATATCAAATCACAATAACAAACTAACTTAAACCCTTTGCCACACACATCAAAACCATATCATGGGTTGATTGCCCTAACAATCTCCCCCTTTTTGATGTGTGGCAATCCGTTTAAGTTAGGTAAAAACATTTGATAGAATATTAAGGAAAGAAAGCATGTGAATAACATGATTAGCAACTCTCCCCCTTAATACATGAAACTCCCCCTAAATGCATTCCCCCTTTACTTAAACATATATCTTTCTCCCCCTTTGACACCATCAAAAAGATTAAACAGAGTTTATATGACATGACATCAAGTCTAGAGAGAAGCAAAGATAAAAAACACTTAAAATCCTGATTCTATCATCAGTATAGCGATCGGTAGCACAAATAATCTGAATTTCTGATTTTCTAGACGAATTTCAGAAATGCACTATAAATTCTAGAAAATTCAAAAAATAGTGAAATTTAGGGAACACATTTATTTTAGGGTTCTTTATCAATGAAAAATAGTTTTCCATGAAAAAATATTATATTTTCAAATATTTGCCAAAAATACAAAAGCTTCAAAAATAACTAGTGTTTTGATCAAGTTTGTATCCATTTTAACACCTAGTTTTGCTTTGGATTGTTTCAAAACATGAACACACAGATTTTAAAGTAAGAAATTGTTTTGAAAACATGTGAAATATCCAACCATGATCTTTGGGCAATATGTCTATGAATTAAACATTAAGTCTTCCCCATGATTGGTCTATTATTGCTATTTTGATACCTTAAATGACCATCTAAATGTTATAGGCATTAGTGGATATTTGTATCATCCTAACATCTCACTCATGCTAAGTTTTCAATCAAGGTAGCCTATGGTGAGTGTGAGATATATCCTAAAGGTATTTGTATATACTTAACAATTAATTTCATGCAATTCTATACAAGGTTAAGTATCATTCTAATATCCCACATGATCATAAAAACATATATGTATGAATTTCATATTATGATCATGAAACAAATGTATTCATCAAATTGTGATCATGCATTAGGTATTACATCATGATAATAAGGCAAATATCACCTAAAGCATGATTTATCTATTTATAGGTGCATTATCATCACCTAACACTATTTCAAAAAATATTGTCCCACCATCCTAAGTCAACCAAAATATGATATAGATAAATTCCATATGGTTGACTACCCTAGGGTTTTCCTAACCCTTTAGGATGGATTTAGAAACCCAATATAAATTCTTGCCTATAGGGTTCACTAAAAATTCCTTAGGGATCCATTTTCTAGCTATTACCTTCTTTTTGTCTTGACCCCTATCAATTAAGCATTTATAGGCCTTTTCATTTTTATTTTCTTTATATCCTAGGCCTTTCTTGTTGAAACTAGCTCTTTGGCTCCCAATTATCATGTTAAGAGTGTTGGAGCCTATGGTGAATTTTTCTAGGGCTTTGGTCAAGTGATCTACCTTTTCCCTTAAAGCCCTATTTTCATCCATACATCCATTACTAACATTAAATGGCATATATTCATGTGAGCATGCATCATTTAAGCTAGAAGAAATATTATCATTTACATTTAAGCATGCTTTTTCTAATTTTTCTTCTAAGTCCTTAATTTGATCTAGCATGCTCTTATTTTTCTTTTTGGGCCTAAATAGATCCTTAGTAATACTAGAAATCATGGAAACTATTTTACTTGGTGAAAGGTTCGTTACCATAGTTTTCATGTCCTCTTCTTCAGATGAGGAGGATGATGAAGCTCCCCCTTCACTAGAGCTCTCCTCACTTGTGCTTGATCTTTCTTCTTGCTCGGAGGAGGAAGTGGGGTCTAGGGCGTCAAATGCCATCAAGGCTAGATTGGAGTAGACATGTTCTTCTTCTCCTTCAGATAAGGATGATGAAGAGGAAGGATCATCCCATGTCCTTGCCTTGAGTGCTTTGGCCTTCCCTTTTTCTTTGGCCTTCTTCTCTTCTTCTTTCTTCTTGCTCCCCTTCTTCTCCTTCTTTTCTTCTTTATTTCTCTTCTCCTCTTTGCTCTTGTTCAAGAGGGGACAATTATCCCTTATATGTCCCTCTCCTTGGCAATTATAGCAAATCACCTTCCCCCTTGGTCTTCTTCTCCTATCACTAGATTTATTAAATTTAAAACTTTTTAATGCACGCCTTACCCTCCTTACCATATAAGTTTCTTCCGTCCTATCCATGAAGGAGGAGGAGGAAGCTTCGTCGGAGGAGGAGGGAGTCTCCATCTTCTTCTTCCCTTTGTTGGCTAATAATGTCACTCCCCTTGATGGTTGAATTCTAGGCTCTTCTATTATTCCTTCAAGCCTTGTTTCGTGGAGCTCCATGGTTGAGAAGAACTCCTCCAAGGTGCTCACTTCTAGGTTCTTTGACTTGTAGAAGGAGTCCACCATTGAACTCCATTTCGATGACCGGGGAAAAGCATCGATTGCTTTCATGAGCATATCCCGATTCGAAAGTCTTTCTCCTACACTTGTTAGTCCAATCAAAATTTCTTTGAACCTAGAATGCAATGATGTTACCTTTTCTCCCTTTTCTAATTTTATGTTTGATAGTTGGGAGCGGAGGAGGTCTCTTCTTGCAAGCTTAGCCTCTGAAGTGCCTTCATGAAGCTCTACTAGCTTCTCCCACATCTCCTTGGCACTAGAGCACTCTCCAATCCGATTGATCTCTTGTTGGGGGAGCACATTGAAGAGGTGGTGCTTGGCCTTTGAATTTGCAAGGTGCTCCTCCCTTTGCTTTTTAGTCCACCTTGACTTCTCTATTGGTTCACCCTCTTCGTCCCTAGGTATCTCAAAATCGTTTTCCATTATAAGCATAATATCAAAATCAATTTCAAAGAATACCTCCATTCTCTTCTTCCACCAAGAGAATTCTCCTTCAAATTTTGGTGGGTGAATGTTGGAGCTGGCCATCATTTGATGAAGTGCTTGTTGCGACGGTTAGTCCTCGACAAGTGCCTTGGCTCTGATACCACTTATAGGGGATCGATCGATGTGTATTGGCCGGCTAGAGGGGGGTGAATAGCCCTCTTTCGTTGGATGGTGGAATTTGCTCGTCTACAAAATCGTTAGCGCAAGCGGAATACTAATAAACAAGCAAACAAAACAACAAATGCAAAGATAAACAATGCTAACACAATATGTAACGTGGTTCATGGCTACGCCGCTAATCCACGGTCCCCGATTCATCCAAGGTGAATCACTCCTTTGCCAAATCCACTAGATCTCTCCTTTGCACAAAGCTAGGTGGAGGTAACCTCTTTTACACAAGGATCACTCTTCTACAATAGAATGAAGATTAGCACAAGTAGAAGAGTGGAAAAACGTTTACGGCACTTTGGGAGCTGTTAGGAGTTCAAGCATTAGCCTCCCAAAGCCCAACACCCTCTCTTTTTTATAGGGAGGGCTGATTTCTTCCCGTTGGCCGCCACCAGTCGACTGCTGCCCTTGGCAGTCGACTGCTGCCACTACAATGGTCTTCGAACACGTCGGATCGTGACCGTTGTAGTCCAACGAATCTCTTGATAGTCGACTGATGTAACCATCAGTCGACTGCTGCCTCCGTAGTCGACTGCCCAGTCGGCTACGAGAGGTTCTGTGCCCGCGACTTCCTCTGGTAGTCAACTGTCATTCCATGGCAGCCGACTGCTGGGCATAAACTCATCAATCGGATACCAATCGAACCCAGTTCGACTCAGAGCAGTCGGCTTCCATTTCATGGCAGTCGACTGGTGCCATGTGAAACTCAAACTTAACATTTGATTGAGCTTCCGGCGGTCGGGTAAACCTTAACCCTTGCGGTCGAGCCTCCGACACTCAGCCATTCGGCCAAGTTCACCTAATGAGCTACTTACAATTCACTCATTCTCTCATCTCACTCGAAGTCCCTCGCCGAAGCTCTCTTCATTCGCGGCCACGTCCCTCGGCAGCATTAGGTGCACGACTCTGCAATGCTCCTTCGCGTCTCTTGCCTCCGAAGTCTGCTTCCTTGGCTTCACTTCAAGTCATCTCATCCGGTGGTCCCTCGGCAGCATCAAGCACACGGCTCTGCAATGCTCCTTCTCCAACTCAAGCACGAGGTTGTGAGTGGTGAACCCGCCAATGCTCCATGTGTGAATTACTAAGTCCTTCACGACTTCAACGCACATATCAAATCACAATACCAAACTAACTTAAACCCTTTGCCGCACACATCAAAACCATATCACGGGTTGATTGCCCTAACAACTTAAACATATTGCCACACATCAAAAAGGAGGAGATTGTTAGGGCAATCAACCCAAGTATGATCTTGGTTTTGATTTGTGTGTCAAAGAGTTTAAGTTAGGATGTGGATGTGTTTGATGTGTGTGTTCAAGTTGTGTAGGACTTGGTGAATCACACATGAGTTGCTTGATGAAGCATTGGCAAGTTCATCATCTCATGGCTCGGGTCTTTGAGTCGGTGAAGGATGGCACAGGGAGAAGCCGTGAGTTTGGTGCATCCGAGGGACCGCCAAATGAGGAGCATTGGAGTGAAGCCAAAGGAAGAAGACTTCAGGGCAAGAAGTGAAGGATGGCACAAGAGAAGCCATGAGCTTAGTGCATCCGAGGGACACAGGCCAAAGGAAGAGAGCTTCAATGGTGTACTCCGTGGGGTGATGAGAGTTGAGCGAATGCTTACACTCCTAATTATATTCTGAAGGCTCCCACGTTTCCTAAGTGTTTCTACTCCTTTCTTATCTAGTTTTACTCTTATTATCTTGTGAGAAGAGGAATGTGGTGTAAGAAGGTTTTCTCCACCTTTTTTGAGCTAAAGGAGAAGTTTAGTGGATTGGTTGAGGGAGTGATCTGCCTAACGGATTGTCGTGGATTAGCGGTAAGGGTCGTGAACCGCATTACATTGATTTTGTTCATGCATTGCTTTCTTTATTTTGTTTTAGCTTAATTGTCTTTATTATTATCATTTTGCTGCACTAACAAGAATTGTAGATGAATAAGCACGAGCGAGTTCCATCGACCATCGAAAGGCTATTCAAACCCCTTCTAGTCAGGCCATCGATCCCCAACAGAAGAGACAAAGAGAATCTTCATGGAGTTCATGGTCGAATCAAGCTCTGGAGTCGAATCATGTTTCGAGTCCGAAAGAAGCCACGGATCCACATCCGTTTATGAAGGACAAGATGAGGTAACTTCCCCTCTAGAAGATAGACTTTACAATATAATTGCATGCATGGGAAGGAAATTAGCTAAATCCGAGAACCAAGTAGACTCGCTTCTTAAGGAAGTCCAAATACTTAAGGAGCAAGTCAACTCGAACACTTCGATTTGCCAAATTAAGGATAAAGACTCAACTCAAGTTGTAAAGCTTGAGGAAGAGAACTCGGTTTTAAAAAGGCAAGTAGAAGATCTCACCGGATCATTGGAAAAGTTCACTTCGGGTTCCAAGTATCTTAACATGATGCTTGGATCTCAGCAAGCCGTGTACAACAAGTCCAGACTCGGACACAAAGCTAAATCCTCATACAAATCATACATGCCACTACTTAGCCGAAACGCTAAGAAACGAGTCCAAGCATTGTTCCTAAGTCTAGCTTAGTCAACCAAGTTGGACCAAACCAATTTTGGGTTCCCAAGAGTCAAGTTCACTTAGTGAACAAAACTCAATCAAGTTATCACTTAGGGGGAGCTAACACTTTGCTTGTTTCCTTGTTTAGTTAAATTCTTGCATGTCTTAGTTTACTTTACTTGCTTAATTTAGAACGGACTAGATAGGAAACAAAGTAGTTTAAACTTGAACAACCTAGTACTAAGATGAAGTGAATTGATAGTAAGTTGGGGAAGCTCTTCGATGTGCATGTCTATGAAGTGGTTCATCCGATATCTAAGAAGGACATATGCCTCGCCATGACCTGGTGCACTAAGTCGAGTGGAATTGACCGAAGCTAACTCACTAAGTCTTTATCTAGTTAGACCAAGGCTTGGTACAAAGTGAGTCAAGTATTTGATTCCTTCATTAACTTTGTCTAGGAGGTGGTCCATCTGATATCCAAGAAGGTCATATGCCTCGTCACGACCTGGAAGACAATGCTGGAAAAACCTACTTGATTAGCTCAAGCTAAGCTTGAATCTAACACAAGTTTAAAAACTTTGAAATTGTTCATTAAAATTAATTAAGATAAAAAGAATTAACATGTATTGTTCATTAAAATTGTTCATTGAAATTGTTCATTAAAATTGTTCACATAATTGAAATTGTTCACAAAACCCCTAGGATTAAAATGTATTGAAAACTTAGCTCGGGTGAGATGAATTAGAACTTAATCAAGCTTAAATAGTTTAATTAACTAAACTTAACAACTTAACTAAACTTAACAACTTAACAACTTAACTACTTAACTAAACTTAACAACTTAACTTAGCAACTTAACTAAACTTAACTACTTAACTACTTAACTAAACTTAACAACTTATCTAAACTTAACTACTTAACTAAACTTAATAACTTAACTAAACTTAACAACTTAACTAAATTTAACAAATTTAAACAACTTAACCATCCTATCAACTTAACCATCTAATCAATTCAACTTAACCATTTCAACCTAATCAAATTGACTTAATTAACTCAAATCAATTCAAGATGATTCATCTTATTCAAGGTGTGAATAATTTTAAGAATTTTTAATTCATGTAGGACTCCAGAATGGACAAATGGATTCTGGATAGTGGCTGCTCCATACACATGACTGGAGATAGTAAAAAATTCTCACAATTAAGCTTCAAGAATCTAGATTCAATCGCCTTTGAAAACAATGGCAAACTTAAGGAAATTGGATCAGGTAACATTGAATTAGAGTCAAATTTTATTATACAGAAAGTTTTGCTTGTAGAGAATTTCAAATTTAATTTTCTTAGTATAAGTCAATTATGTGATGTTGGTTATGAAGTAAAGTTTTTATCAAATGAATGTTTGATTAACAATATTGAAAACTCAAAAAAATCACTTAAATGAGTTAGGAATAAAAATATATATTCAATAAATTTAGAAAGATTTTCAATCAAGTGTCATTTGACACAGCAAGAGGAAAGTTGGTTGTGGCATAGACGACTTGCTCACATCAACTTTAGGAATGTAACGAAGTTAAGTGAAACTAACTTAGTTAGAGGTTTGCCTAAACTTAAAAATATTGAAAACAAAGTTTGTAATGCTTACCAACAAGGAAAACAAACCAAGTCCCAACATAAATTAACTAATCAAGGTCGAACAAGTTCAATACTTGAGCTAATTCACTTAGACTTGTTCAATTCACATGGGGTAAAATCACTAAGTGGAAATTTATATTGTTTAGTGATAATAGATGATTACTCTAGGCTTACATGAGTAAAATTCTTAAAACAAAAAGATGAAACATTTGAAGTATTTAAAAACTTTAGTAAACAAATAGAAAATGAAAAAGATCTTAAGATAAAAAGAATACGAAGTGATAATGGAGATGAGTTTAAAAATCAAAATTTTACAACAATGTGTCTAGAAAATGGATATCATCATGAATATTCATGCCCTAGAATACCCCAACAAAATAGAATAGTAGAAAGAAAAAATAGAACTCTACAATAAGCTGTTAGGTCAATGTTAAATGAATATAACTTACCTAGTTACTTTTGGGTCGAAGCTATAAACATTGTATGTTGTGTGCAAAATAGAGTAATAATTAATAAATTACATAATAAAATATCTTATGAAATTTTTAATAATAAAATACCTTAAATAAAATATCTAAAAGTATTTGGATGCAAAGTATTTATTTTAAATACAAAAGACCATCTTGGAAAATTCTCTTAAAAACCCGATGAAGGAATATTTTTTGGATATTCGACCACTAGTAGGGCCTATAGGATTTATAATAAGAAAACTCTAAAAATTAAAGAAAAACCTAATGTAAAGTTTGATGAAGAAGAAATTACAAATGATCAAATAAAAACATTAAAAGATAATCAAGATGGGGTATATGAAAATATAAATTGTTGGTGCAATCAGCCCAGGTCACGATTGACCGGACTCGAGTTTGACTCGAGCGATATTTTGATGTTTGACATAAATGTTTGACATTGATGTCTGATAATATTTTGGAGAGATTGTTGGAGCAATCGACCTGGGTCATGATTGACCGAACTCGAGTTTGACTCGAGGGGGATTTTGATGGTTGATTGGAGTTGACCATGTCATGGAAAGTCCAAGTCTTGAGTACTTGGCATGGAAAGTCCAAGCATGGGTCTTGGCAAGGAAAAGTCCAAGCATGGGTCTTGGCATATAAATTCGAACATGGATTGGCAAGGGAAAGTCCAAGCTTGAGTCTTGGCATTTGAGAAGTCCAAGGGGTTTGATATTGTATGCTTCGTTCCAGTTGCATGCGCTATGCCTCAGCGGCGTAAAGTCCAAAGCGAGTCTTGGCGTAAGTCAATGGTTGTGGCGTAAAGTCAAGAGTCTTGGCGGCAATTCAATGTGCCTTGGCGGTGTAACAGATTAGCGTGATAACCTATGGAAGCACACAGAAGGCTAGCGCAATGGATGAACAAGTCATGGATGATGTCTGTAGCAAGTATGGGGGCACCTTACTTGGGTTAAAACCTCATGTTTGAGGTGTGCCAGTCGACTGGTGTCATATGGCAGTCGACTGGTGTAAGTCAACTAGGGTTTAACTGCGGGAAGTGTCGGCCGATCGACTTCGGTGGCAATCGGTGATTGGCGCGATCAGCGATCTTGTGATCGATCGGTTCGATATTCGGCGCAGAATGGAGTCTCACTTTCATTGCTGGGCTAGCGATCAGTGAAGGCTCGATCGTGATGGACACGATCGGCGATGTCCTATCCATTGGATTTTTCCAGCGTGGATTACACCGTTGTCTCACAGCAACAGTGTCATCAGTTGATTGATGGTCCCGAGCAGTTGACTGATCAGCAATTTCCAGCCCAAGCAAAGCTTTAAATAGAGCTCGTGGAGGAAGAAATCAACCATGGTTCTTAAGCTACTTTGGGGCAATTTGTTGCTGCAAATTAGGGTCTCCAAGGCTATTCTTCAAGCAACCAAGATCAAGAAATCCAAAGCTCTTTTTAAAGTTTTCTTTACTTGCATTCCATTGTATTTGCTTGTATTTCTATTGTATTACTATTGTATACATTGTACGAGGTTTCTCCACCTCCGGATTGTTCCGAGAAGGAGTTATTCTTGATTAGTGGTGTGTGGTCGCATTGCTAGAGCTCGTTGAGCTCGATCCGTGGAGTAGGAACCGTTTAGTTCTGAACCACGTTAAATACTTGTGTAATTGTGTTGTGAATTGTGTTTGTCGTATTTCATTATTGCTATTTATTATTATTCCGCTGCGCGCTAACGATGATTGTAGAGACAAACGCAATCGAATTCCATCATGTACTAGCACGACGCTATTCACCCCCTCTAGCGGTCAACATTTCCTCTACAATTGGTATCAGAGCCTGGGGCACTTCTACGGACTAACCGCTGGGAGCAAGGATGCTAGAGGGTGAAGATGGAGTTGGAAGAACAACTAGGTTGGGACATCAACACACCGGTGCCCTACACCCTATATGGATGAGAAGGCTTCAATTCTTGGAAGAGAAGAATTGAAGATTTTTTGATGATGAGGGATTTAGAGGAGTGGTCCATCCTAATATAAGGATTCCAATACCCAAGTGGACCAAAGGGAGGCTTCCTCAAAAAGAATAGATGGAGTGAGGAGCAACTCCAACAATTCAAGAAAAACAAGAAGGTGATCAAATTTATTTTTGATTTAATTCCTAATGACTTCTTGTGTAGCCTAGGTGATTGCATGGATACCAAGGAGATTTGGAGGGAATTGGCCAAGCTCCATGAAGACCCATCACCGGCTCAAGAAGAGGAGGCCGAAGATGAATCCTCATCCTCACAAACGAGTGAGGATTCGAAAGTTGATAGGGAGTCAACCTCCGAATCAGTGGAAGAAGAGGAAAAAGTGGAAGAAGCCTCCACTTCAAGGATTGAGGGGGAGAAGAGACTATGCACACCGGAGCAACCTCAAGAGGAGCCATCCACCTCCGGGAGAGATGAAGAATCCACTCCAACCACCACAAACACCATAGGTAACTCAAGCAAATTGGTTTTAAACAAAAATCATATAATTTTCTTTGAGTGTAGGAAATCCGGGCACTATAAGAGTAAGTGCCCAAAATGAGTCAAGAAGGCTCCACCCGTGCCAAAGGTCAAGGAGATCAGTGCCTCAACACAAAAGAGCAAGGAGCAAGTGATTTGCTTCAAATGCCAACTATCTGGGCATTATAGGAGTCAATGCCCTAGGGGGAGCAAAAGGACCCAAAATGGAGCATCACATGTAGGGGGAGCTAAGGCTAACCCTAAGGTATATTTTAGTAATGCTCCTTCTAATTTAAATGTCATAAAGCATGCTAGGACTTTTAATTCTCTTGCAATTTATCATGAAAAGCATGCTAGGAACAATAAATATTATTTTCCTAGGAGCTAAGAAAATTCATTTTAATAATAAGGAGAAATTTGGGACTAATGTCCCTAAAATAAATTTATCTAAAGACAAATCTAGGTCAAATAATTCTAGACCAATTCTACCTAGGGAGACAATTAGAGAGGTACAAGAACACCTAGGTTTTAACCCCAAATGGACTAGGCATATGCCTAGGAAGAACCATGCCCAAGGATTAAATCAAAATTCTAAAATTGGGCAATTAGAGTTTGAAAATCAAGCCTTGAGGTCAAGGCTTGAAAAACTTAAAAAAACCCTTAAGATTATGCAAAACCAAATAAAAGAGTTAAATGATCAAAGTCAAGGGTCTAGATCTCAAAGTCAACACCTAGGGCCTAAGAGACAAAAGTAAACTAAGGGCAAGAAAGGTTTGGGTCACAAACCTAAGCCTAAGGTTACTTATCATAGTGTTCCATTCGATTATGGAATACAAACTAGGTCTAGGAAGACCAAGGTCAATAGGGAAGTCATCCCTAGAGTTGACCAAGGTATGTTCCTAGTGGCTAGGGTTTCAATGAAACCTAGGGAAGCCACTAAGAAGGTTGCAAGAGGAGTTACCCCTAGAGTCAACCTAGGTAAGACCACAATGACCAAGGCTAAAAAGCCTAGAAGGGTCATTAGGAGGGTATCTAGGGAGGTTATCCCTAAGGAATACCTAATTAACCCTAGGAGCTCAAATAGGTTTTGGGTTCCTAAGAGCGTGATTGATTCACGCTAGATGGGTTTAGGTGTGCCAACTTTAAATGGATGGGTAGTTAACCTAACCATGGTAAGGGTGGCACCTTAGGTGATTTTCAAGGTTATGTGATACCTTGGAAATAAGTTTGAATTTTAATCTTAAAGGATTTTAGGATGTGCCAATAAGCCTTGAGAATTGTGAAAAATTGATTAAGCTTGGCACATGTAAAATTAGAGGTATTGGTGTGCCATTTTGGGTTTTTGGCACACTTGGGAGATTAGTGACAATATGGCAAAATATACTTAATTATATCAAATGACAATTAACATTAAAATTTAGGTATTATTATACCTATACATTTTATGTGCCATGCTTGATTTGTCATATAACATGTCATGACATCATGTTTATTTTTAATGATTTAATATGTTAACAGGGGTCCTTATGCTAAAGAAGGTGCTAGCACTGGTTCAAAATTGAGGATGAGTTCTTTTCAACCCCGAGCGTCTAATGTAGGCACATTTAGCAACTTGATCAACTCTCTTTGTATGACGCGATTCTACATTCTTTTGAATCGTGTTGAATAGTAATTGAGGCTCCAAACAAGAATTTCAACATCTCCATAGCCCTGACATACATATTCTTCATTTTGGACTGAAACAAGGCATAATAGGGCTCACTGAGGCTACCAGGGCTTACTCATGGTCTCTACCATGGATGTGTTCTATTCTACAGCTTGAAGGAGGCCTCTAGAGGGGAACATGGGTTGCCCATTTTCCATTCCACGGTCGTGGTCCATACCACGACCAGGCCATGGGCAATTCCATGGTTGTGGTCCAGATCATGGTCGGTCCATGGAGCACCGTCGCCGCTGCCGTCGCATATATAGTAATTAGGGTTTTGATTAATTCTTATTTGTTTTTTAATCTTTCTTATTTGTTTCAAACTTTTCTCCTTTCCTAGTCTATTTAAATATTGGCTAAGGCTCGTGTAAGTATTGATTAGTTTTGGATTAATAATATTTCATTTGTTTCATTTAAAATTAGACACGGATCCTCTTCATTTGCAAAGTTTCTCCTCCTTTGATTCCTCTACTCTCCTCTATTCTAACATGTGTGGAAAGGATCACCCATTTCGCTACCCACCTGCATCACTTATTATTATTCTTTATCCTCGTACTTTCGATTTTATGATCGTTATCTCCTACCTCCAACGAGGAGGAGATCTTATAGTGATTTTCCCTCCGTACGCGGTCTAGGACCGTTAGGGCCTTGGAGTAGCAATCGCTAGGTTATGAACCAAGTAAAAAATAAACTTGTCTCTTTATTTTTCCGTTGTGCTTGCTCGTATATCGAACGAACGAAACAAAAAATTTTTACGCTCGCTATTCACCCCCCCCCTCTAGCGACGCTTCTCGATCCAACACCTTAAACTCAATACTTAAGTATTCTCCACCTCGATCGGATCGAAGTTTCTTAATTCTTTTTCCTAGTTGATTTTTTACTTCATGTTTGAATTCTTTGAACTTTTCAAAAGATTCAAACTTATATGTCATCAAATATATGTATCCAAACCGTGAATAAACATTGGTAAAAGTAATGAAGTAGAGATGGCCATATTTGGTGCTAACACTAAGCGGGTCACACACATCAGTATGAATCAAATCCAACATATCATGTGCATGTTCCACTTGAATTCTAAAAGGGGTCTAAGTCATTTTTCCTTTCACAAAGGATTCGTAGGTTGGTAGAGAATTTATGTCCGATGAATCAAATGATCCTTCACCTACTAACTTGGTCTTCCTTGGAAATATAACCTAGTCTAGCGTGATATATGTGTGCTTGATTTGAACTATCTTCTTTTCTTTTCTTTTTTGCTAATTCCACTTGGACATTATTTAATGGAATATCTTTTAATTTTAAGTTATAGAGATCATTTTCTAAATTATCAGTCCCAATCAAACATTCATCCTTGTAAATTTTGCAAACTCCTTTTGAAAATAAATAAGAATATCCACTTCTATCAAGCATAGAAATAGAAACAATGTTAACTAAGTCTGGAAGGAATAAAGTAGCTCTCAAATATAAGTTAAAATTATTGCTCAAAATCAAAGTAACATCTTCAATTGCTTTCGCAACAACTCTTGCTCTATTTCCAAGCCTCAAGAAGGTCTCACCCTCTCAAAGTCTCTTACTTCTTGTCATCATCTGCAAGTCATTGCAAAGATGAGACCCACAGTCGGTATCCAATACCTAAGAAGTAAAGTTAATGGAGACATTAACTTCGATATAGAACATATCCATGCCAGAACACTTCTGGGCAAGATACTCCTTGTAATTAGGCCTCCAATGTCCAGGCTTGTTGCAATGGAAACAAACCTATTCTGACTGATCAGGCTTCACCATCTCCTCAAACTACCTTTGTAATTCATTCGACATTGAAGCCAACATATTGTTGGTGCAATCGGCCTCAGGTCAATGTTGACAAAGCTCGAGTGGTGCTTTGATATTTTACAATATGCTTGACAATATGAATGATCATATGACTAATGGATGGTTTGGGATATCCAAGGTCATATGAAGGAAATTGTTAGGAGGAGATTGTTGGAGCAATTTGTTAGAGAAAGCCCTAGAGCCAATCATGTGATGATTGTTGTATGGACTTTATGTATGATATTCCTATTAATAAAGGCATGGTTATTATATTTACTTGTATTGGTGCCAAATAACTAAATATAATAACGTCCTTGAGTAGTAGGTTCTTATCTATATCAATCGATTGGTTGAATCGATAATGAGATGATATAGAGAATACTACTCTTAATCATTCCTAGTCAAGTATTAACATTCAGGGACAATGTTAATGCATAGAGACTAGCATGTAGGTCAACACGATGACTTGATCTCACAAGTCATGGATATGAGATATCAAGTTGACACATAGGTATATATTGGAGAATGTATACTGAATGACCCACCATGAGAAAGTATCATGGATCGTTATATGAGTGTCATATACTTTCTCATGTGGCTATTAGTATGACTATTAGTGCTTAGACCTGAAGTCACCATGGTTCCCTACATAAGGAGTTGCATAATTTGGCTTCGTCAAACGTCACCCGTAAATGGGTGGACTATAAAGGCGATTACTAGGTATGTAACAAATTATGCGGAGGGATGTGAGTGATGTAGATGGGATCTATCTCTCCTATATAACGGGAGTGACATCGTTATTCTTGATAGAGTGAGACCACGAAGTGCATGGCCATGCCCAAATGAGTTAATATGAGATATTGAGCTCATTTGATTAGAGTGAGTCTACTTGGAGTTCAAGATATAGATTGTACTGAGGATGACATGGTCTATGCCTCAATTGATCAATCTAGATGTCATGCATAGAGGGACATTGTCACATATTGTGAGAGTCACAATTAGTAGTCACAAAAGTGATGTTGGAGCTCAACATTCTTGTAACTTGGGTAGCAATGATGTGTTGCAAGATACCGCTCATTGCTTATGTTCCTAAATCGGTTTAGGAACATTGCCAACATTACAAGAACCTATAGGGTCACACACAAAGAGCAATTAGATGGAGATTAGGTTCATATGATGAACCATGAGGATTAGGTTCATGGGATGAACCAAATTGGATTAAGAGTAATCCAAATTAGACTAATTGAGTTAGACTCAAGTTTATTCAAGTGTAGAATGAGTCTAATTTAGATTTGATTGATTTAGCCAATCTAAATTAATGAACAGAGATTCATTAAATCAAATTGACTTGAATCAAGTGGTTAGATTTGATCAACCATGGGAGATATGGTCAAGTTTGACTTGACTTGAGAGGAAAGATGAATGATCAATTTTGACTTGACAATTGCCATGTCATGGTGACATGGCATGGGGGGGCCGACCAATGATGATGTTCCACATCATCATCGACTTATCATGTGGTGCCACCTCATGAGGGAGACCAAGAGCCATTGGCTCTTGGAGTTACATGCATGCATGTAACCCCCCAAGACTTGAAGTGGCCGACCACTATTCTCATTAGATGAGAATTGATTTTGGTGAGTTACTCAAACTTCATCTTCTTCCTTGGATCATCTTCCTCTCAAGCAATCTCTCCCATCCCTCACCTTGGCCAAAACATCCAAGGGGTGCTAGCACACTCAAGGTTGTGTTTTCTCCACCATTTGTCCGTGTGGATACCAATAGAGGAGTGTGCACTTGACACTCTCGAGTTCCGACGAAGCTTTTGGACGAGCGGGATAAGCGAAGGGCATCGCTTGAAGGGTAATGCTCTCACCTTCTAGATCTAAGGTAGATCTAGGTTTACTTAAGCACATACATGTTTTATTTTAATATATCTTTGCACGGATCCGTGGCCGGACTTCCGGGGTTTTCGCAACGCAAAAAGCGGTTTTTGCGGCTCGAAAAATCCAACAGTGGTATCAGAGCCACGTGCGAAGCATGTATGTGATTTATTTTTGTAGTTTTTGTATTAGATATAAAAATTATAGATTTTTATGTTTCTTTAAATTTCCTATTTTTATTCAATTTTTGGGTATTTTTCTCGAAGAGTCGAAGCAACGAGTGTTGGGACACTTGTAGGCTTCAACCATCGAGAAAAACTCTCCGAAACGACGAGTTCTCGCTTTAGGTTTTTGGCACATCGACTTAAGTCGCTGTAAGATTGTAGTAGGGACACTCGCAAAGTTTTTTTTGCGAGTAGGGGCGCTGCCCCTATCCCCGAAAGGGGCCTTGTCCCGCGATCGCGCCCGGAAACCGCTTAGCGGGACCGTTACGGAGAGGTGACTCATAAAATTGAAAAAAAAAGGAAAAATTATAGAAATTTGATGTAAAAATACATAATTTAGAATTATGTATAATTCTGTGATTGTCATGGCCCAAGAACCCCAATATGATGGGATGATGATGTGTTGTAATTCATAATACAGCCTGCGTGATGTTTTTGTGGTTGTGCGTGTTGTATAGTGTGTGCGACCTGCGCGTCGTGCCTCTTCTTTTGAAATTCTAGTTGTAAATAGTTTTAGACTCGAATGTAACTCGAGTTTCATATTTTTAATGTAAAAAATGGAGCGTTGGAAAGTCCACTTGTAGAAGAAGTTACGAGAAGTGTGTCGACGACACATGACTGTCAAAGGAAGCGCTTAGAGAAGCCGCTAGCCCTAGGTTGACCGTCCGATATTCTCATTGCTTGAGAAGATCATTGTAGGGCCATGACCACATCACAGTTAATTATATATATATGTTGATATATATATATATATATATATATATATATATATATATATATATATATATATATATATATATATATATATATAATATATATATATATATTTATATATATATATATATATATATATATATATATATATATATATATATATATATATATATATATATATATATATATATATATGTTATGCTTGTATGTATGTGATGCATGCTAGTAGAATAATGCTTGTATGTATATGATGCATGCTAGAATAATGCTTGTATGTATGTGATGCATGCTAATATAGGATAATAAATGCCTTAATGCGTATATGATATACATTACGATTAGATTAGATCTTAATCGAATCAACTCATAAATGCCTACCAAGTCCTTGATACCCATCACTACCTTGATCATTTGTAGTTGTTGAATCTGCCAAAGCAGAGCAACGCATATTATCTTGGTAGGGTGCGGAGGGACAATCTTGGTCCCGCCTATCATGGCTTGGGTTAGAGTAAACTCAATTAGATTGAGTAAAACTAGTTAACTCAATTGGATCGAGTAGAACTATAGGCATATTCTAACCGTTGGAAAGATAGGATAAGATCACATTTACACTAAATCTTGGGCGATTTAGCCAAAGCTAACTCAAGGTATTTTGTAAATGTGGGTCTTGATCCTATAAACAAGAGTTGCATAGAGATGTAATCGGTAATGTGTTACCCACCGATTGTACTAAGTCTTGGGCGATTTAGCCAAAGCTAACTCAAGGCTTAGTATGATGTGGATCTTGTCCCGCAAGAATTATAGCTAGTTTGTATGAACCTAGTAATGTGGTTTGACCACATCCATAACTCGATTCTACAAAATTCCTATAATTCAGTGGGAGCATCATTTGATTAAAGGCCTAATTAAATGATAAAAGGAATATGATATTAATTCTCTGCATTGTATGTTGTAGATTACTATGTTGACAAACACGAACACTCTCTCTCTGTGCTCTGTCCTTGAGAAGGACAAGCTCAATGGAGCAAATTTCCTGGACTGGTACAGGAACCTGAGAATTGTTCTCACCCAAGAAAGGAAACTGTACGTCGTAGAGCAGCCCATTCTAGAGGCACCTCCTGCCACTGCCTCGTGAGCTGACAAAGATGCTTACAAGAAGCATCAAGATGATGCATTAGATGTGTCATGTCTAATGCTCGCGACCATGAACTCTGAGCTTCAGAAGCAACACGAGTTCATGAATACTTATGATATGGTTGAACATCTTCGTCAACTATATCAAGGACAAGCAAGGCACGAGAGATATGAAGTCTCTAAGGCATTGTTTGGGTCCAAAATGCAAGATGGGACTCCTATAGGTCTATATGTACTCAAGATGATTGGGTACGCAGAAAACCTATAGAGATTGGGATTCCCCCTTGGCCAAGAGCTGGCCACTGATTTGATCTTGCAGTCTTTGCCACATAGCTACAATCAATTTGTCATGAATTACAACATGAATGAAATTGATAAGCCACTGCCTGAGATGCTCAGTATGTTGAGAACTGCTAAGCTCAACCTTAAGAAGGGAAAATCTAACTCCATTTTGATGGTGCAAAAGAAGAAAGGCAAGGGCAAGCCTAAAGGTAAGGGAAAGTCCCAAGCCAAAGGCAAAGGCAAAGAACTTAAACCGAAAGGAGGGGTGGCCAAGGAAGGGGCTTGCTTCCACTACAAGGAAGTTGGACACTGGAAGCGTAACTGCAAAGCTTACCTGGAAGGTCTTAAAAAGAAGAGAAGTGAGACTTCTACTTCAGGTATAAATGTTATAGAAGTTAATCTATCTATTTCTTCATCATGGCCATTAGATACTGGATGTGCATCTCACATTTATACTAATGTGTAGGCGTTGAGAAATAGCAGGGCATTGACAAAGGGCGAGATGGACCTAGGAGTAGGCAATGGAGCAAGAGTTGCTGCTATTGCTGTAGGAACTTATTGTTGGGAGTATGGGGAATACAATCAAAGTCCCACATTGGTAAGACATGGAAAAGATCATGTGCTTATAAGAAAAAAGATATCTCCATTGGTATGAGGCCTTTTGGGTAAAGCCCAAAAATAAAACCATGAGGGTCTAGGCCCAAAGTGGACAATATCATGTCATTGTGGAGATATGTGGATCTTATATGCACTAACAATTGGTATCAGAGCCATGGTCCATGTCAAGCCATGAACCTCGAACGAAGGAAGTTGAGCTCCCACGTCCGGATCAAGAGAACCAGACATCAGGAAGGAAGTCTAGTTGGGTCGGGGGGACCGAACAACTGGCAGGAAGTCCTGGTGGGTTGAAGATCGGACATCAAGCAGAGAAAATCCTTCGAGGAGGGATAGGCTTGAGGGGGGGTCCAATGTGGTCCTTCGTTTGAGGGGGGGATTGTTGGGAGTATGGGGAATACAATCAAAGTCCCACATTGGTAAGACATGGAAAAGATCATGTGCTTATAAGAAAAAAGATATCTCCATTGGTATGAGGCCTTTTGGGTAAAGCCCAAAAATAAAACCATGAGGGTCTAGGCCCAAAGTGGACAATATCATGTCATTGTGGAGATATGTGGATCTTATATGCACTAACACTTATGATCTATCTCTGCCCTCTCGGCTTGTACTAGAATTAGATGAATGTTGTTATGTGCCTGCTTTAACTACGAACATAATTTCGGGTTCTTGTTTGGACAAGAAAGGATTTACATTTATAATAAAGAACAAATGTTGTTCAGTTTATTTAAATGATATGTTCTATTATAGTGCACCTCTAATGAACGAACTCTACTTTCTAGACTTAGAGAGCCCTATCTATAACATAAGTAACAAAAGGTTCAAGTCAAATGAGTTGAACCAAACCTATCTCTGGCATTGTCGCTTAGGTCACATAAAAGAGAGTCGCTTATCTCAGCTCCATAAGGATGGACTGCTAGACTCATTTGATTTTGAATCATATGAGACATGCGAGTCTTACCTTTTAGGCAAGATGACCAAGACTCCCTTTAGTGGACACAGCGAAAGAGCAACAGACTTGTTAGGACTTATACATAGTGATGTATGTGGCCCTTTCAATGTTGCTTCTAGAGGCGGTTACAGGTACTTCATTACATTTACTGATGACTTTAGTAGATATGGTTATGTGTATCTCATGACACATAAATCATAATCCTTTGAAAAGTTCAAAGAATTCAAGAATGAAGTACAAAACTAGCTTGGCAAGAGTATTAAGATACTTCGATCAGATCGAGGTGATGAATACCTTAGCCATGAGTTTCGTGACTATCTAGCTGAGTATGGAATTCTATCCCAACTCACTCCTCTTGGAACATCATAGTGGAATGGTGTATCCGAAAGGAAGAATCGTACCCTATTAGATATGGTACGATCTATGATGAGTCACACAGATCTTCCTATATCCTTTTGGAGATATGCTCTAGACACAGCAGCCTTTACCCTTAACCGTGTACCATCCAAGGTTGTGATAAAGATACCATATACGATATGGACAGGGAGAAATCCCAAGATGTCTTTCATGAGGATTTGGGGTTGTGAGGCTTACATTCGACGTCAAGTCTCAGACAAACTGGGACCCAAATCCGATAGGTGCTATTTTGTTGGATATCCCAAGGACACAAAGGGATATTACTTCTACATTCCCAGTCAACACAAAGTGTTTGTGGCAAAGACTAGGGTTTTTCTAGAAAGGGATTTTGTTTCTAGAAAAACTAGTGGGAGTACGTTCGATCTTGAAGAAATTCAAGATAAGGACCATAGCACTGAGGCCTTGATGGAGGTTGAATAGGAACCACAAAGTGTTGTGGGTGATGAGATTGTTGCACAAAGAGTTGTGGAACAACCACCTGTTCAGGTAGACCTACCTCTTCGCAGGTCTGATAGGGTACGTCGTCAGCCTGAGAGATACTCATTTCTCTTATCTGACCATGATGACATTATGCTCATTGAGAATGAGCCTACCTCCTATCAGGAAGCTGTGATGAGCCCAGATTCTGAGAAATTGCTAGAGGCTATGAGATCCGAGATGGAATCCATGTACACCAACCAAGTATGGACTTTGGTTGATCCACCTGAAGGGGTCAAATCCATTGGGTGTAAGTGGGTCTTTAGGAAAAAGACTGACATGGATGGACTTACGCATACCTATAAGGGTCGATTGGTGGCTAAAGGTTTCAAGCAAATTCATGGTATTGACTATGATGAAACCTTTTCTCCAGTGGAGATGTTTAAGTCCATTCGGATCTTGCTTGCTATTGCAGCATACCACGATTATGAGATCTGGCAGATGGATGTCAAAACTGCGTTTCTGAATGGAAACTTACTTGAGGATGTGTACATGATACAACCTAAGGGTTTTGAAGATCCACAGCATACTGGAAAAGTATGCAAGCTACAAAGGTTCATTTATGGGCTAAAGCAAGCCTCTCGGAGCTGGAATCTTCGATTCGATGATGCGATCAAATAGTTTGGTTTCATCAAGAATGAAGATGAACCCTATATCTACAAGAGGGTTAATGAGAACACAATTGTCTTCCTCGTATTGTATGTGGATGACATACTACTCATTGGGAATGACATCCCTTCTCTACAGTCTGTGAAGACTTGGCTGGAGATGTGCTTCTCAATGAAGGACTTAGGTGAAGTAGCCTGTATTCTAGGCATCAAGATCTATAGAGATAGATCTAAGAGATTGCTTGGCCTAAGTTAGAGTACATACATTGACACGGTATTACTACGGTTTGCCATGCAGAATTCCAAGAAGGGACTTCTACCGATGTCACATGGTGTGAGTCTTTCAAAGACTCAAAGTCCCTCTTCTAGAGAGGAGAGAGACCGCATGGATGAGATCCCTTATGCATCTGTTATAGGATCTATCATGTACTCCATGTTATGTACTCGTCCTGATGTCTCGTATGCTTTGAGCATGACGAGTAGATACCAGTCAGATCTAGGTGAGCGTCACTGGATAGCAGTCAAGTGTAACGCCCATAAAATTTTAAGCTATTCAAAGTAATTATATAATTTTAAACTCCCATAAAAGGTTTAAAATAAAATAAAATAAAAATAAAATATGGTTTGCTATAGGTAGGATTTGAACCATGAACCTCCTAATTGTGAGATAGCCTTGATACCACTAGACCATAGGATAATTCTTGGCTAAAATAGATAAGGAATATACAAAGACGGTAAATGAGAAGATGAGAGGGTGAATAATTGTTTCATCTCCCCATGAGAAGATGGAGAGTCTTTTTTTCTTTTCTTTTCACCTTCCTAGCCATTCACGTTGAGATTAAAGGGAGTTTAAAGAGAGAAGGAAAGCAAAAACCACTTCACATTCCTTCTTCTCCCTTCTTCCTCATCCTTGCCGAAATTCATCATTCTTCTTCCTCCCTTTTTCCATCCCAAGCTATAGGGATCCTTGTGTGGGGATTCTCAAGAGGGGTTTTTAAGGAGAGTTTCTCACAAGGCTTGGTGTTTGCTAGAGGATCAAACTCCACCTCCTTCCTCCCTCCCCATCCGAAACCCTAAGGTCCTTGTTTTGGTGTTCTTGAGAGGGATTCAAGGGAATCTTCTCACAAGCTTAGTATATGCTAGAGGATCACTCCTAAGGCTAAAGAACAAGGCAAGGTCTTCATCTCACCAAAAACCCTAGCGGTATACTAGTACGATAGCGTGAGGATGTAAGTATCTCTCACCTGCAGTATAAGTAGTTCTTCGATTGTTTTATTTGACTTCTTTTCATATGTTTTGAATATTATATGTTTGGATCAGATGGTATATGTGTGTGATCAGATTTATAGTTGAGGTATAGGTCTTTTTAAGAAAGATCTAAGATCACCAAGATGTTATTTCTCACCTAGAGTATAAGTAACTCTTTGATTTGCCCATCTAGGTTCTATTATCATGTTTTATTTGGATTTATATGTTCTGTCCAGATTAAGTTTGTTTGGACTTTTAGGTATTTTAAGTATATTTCATTGGAAGCAAGATGTAAAGATCGCGAAGATGCTTCCCTTACGAGTTTTGGGGAGCATGATCGAATGTCTTGAAAGGCTTCTTATATGGGGTTTTGAGTATGATCATGTAAAATACTTGTTAAATGACAAAAATATGTTTTTATCAGATTATATGGGTGTGTTTAGACTTATAGGTAAGGTATATTTTGTTTTAAGAAAGACATAAGATCACTAGGATGCTATCTCTCACCTATAGCATAAGTAACTCTTTGATTTGCACATCTAGCTTCTAGTATCATGTTTTATTCAGATTTTTAGGTTCTGTCCAGATTATCCTTGGTTGGAGTTTTAGGTATTTTAGGTATATTTCTCGTGGGGCAAGATGTAGAGATTTCAAAGAGGCTTCCCCTACGAGTTTTGGGGACAAAGAACATGATTAAATGTCTTGAAAGGCTCCCTATATGAGTTTTGGGAGTATGAGCATGTTACATGTTGGTTAAATGACAAAATCAGTAGGTCATATATATTTATAGGTATATTTCATGTTGAAGCAAGACATAAGATCGCAAAGATGCTTCCCCTATAAGTTTTGGGGACAAAGAGCATGATCGCAGGTCTTGAAAGGCTTCCTATATGAGTTTTGGGAGTATGAACATGTTAAATGTTTGATAAATGACAAAGATCAGTAAGTCATATATAAAGGAAGTATTTTTACTTTGAATATGTCATTGGAAGCAAGACGTAAAGATCACAAGATGCTTCCCCTACGAGTTTTGGGGACAAAGAGCATGATCAAATGTCTTGAAAGGCTTCCTATATGGGTTCTGGCTATGATCATGTAAAATACTCATTAAATGAAAAAGAATAAGTAAGTCATATATAAAGGAAGTATTTTACTTTGAAGTGGCATGTACCGGGCTCTTAGATCGCCCACGGGCCCTAGACCACCCTTGAAAGTTAAGTTGCCCTAATAAGTTCGGTGGCTAGCTACCCCAAATTCTATTAGGGTTGCGCGCAAAGTTGGTACAATTCCTGGCTTCCCAAACAAGGATGATTAGTATTTTAAAGTATATATGTATATATGGTTTCGAAAGTTAACCAAAGCACAATGTTTACAAGTTTAAGTATAGTATGTCTCATGTATATGTTCCTACAAGTGAAGCATATTTCAAGCATATATATTGCAAGTTGCATATGTTAAGTTCATGCATGTCAAGTTGAATCATTGTATCATGTGCAAGTAATTCCAAATGTTAAATGAAGAATTTTCTTAAATGCAAGTATGAGCATGTGTTGCATGCAAGTATTCTAATAGCATGTTTTCCTAATGCGAAGTATTGTGAGAATAGGAAGTACTTACTAAGCTCCATTGCTTATAGTTTGCATTCCTTATACTGCAGATAAGGGTAAAGAAAGATGGGAGTAAGAGGGGGGCAGCGGATGAAGTGCTTGGTGTGTGTGGCGGCGGAACAGTGGATTATGATCCTGAACTTGCTAGTATTTTGTTATGTGTTAAGACCTTCAAACTTATTCGTGTGGTAGTGTTCATGTTATATGTTTGATCATGTTGTGTCTAAGAATGTTGAACTTGCTAGTATTATATTATGCTAAGAACTTGAACTATGTGCTAGTCTTCATGTTAGGTGTTAGGGTTGATGTTATGTGTCGTTGATTACGTTGATGTTCATGTCAAGGATGCACCTATCACTATAGCCATGCATGAGGTTGAGTTACTTAAGAATGTTCTATATTAGAACTCTAGTGAATGTGCATGCTTAGATAGGTTAAGAACTTGTGAAATAGCCTAGTGTCAACATGTGAATGTAGTTGGTTTGTTTCTTTAGCTTCCGCTGTTAAAAGTTAAGAGTTTGAATTATGATACTCGCTTAGAAACCAAGTTTAGATCTTAGTACGAGTTGTTGATACTCTTCGGTTTAAATCAGGTATTTGTCGACTCTCAAATAGTGTATGTGAGTTTATGAAATGATTGAGTCATGTTTTACCTGATTATGCCAAGAGTAAGATAAAGTAGGGTAAAGTAACACCTCCTTTACTAGTGTAAGTAGAAGGGGGGGGGGGTGTTACACTAAGTACCTATGAAAAAAAAAAATGATGCATGCTCTATGCTAAGAAGAAGTATCTATATATGTCAATGCATGTTTATGTTTAAAAAAAAATGTGTCTAAAGTCTTCCGCTGTAAGTAGTAAGAAGTGTATGTATGTACGGTCGCGTCACGCGCCGCCCCTCCGGACCCTTGGAAAATGGACGGGCGTGACATCAAGAATATTCTTAAGTACTTGAGAAGGACTAAAGAATATTTCTTGATATTTAGAGGCGATGAGGAGCTAGCTGTAAAGGGTTACAGCGATGCTGGCATCCAAACTGACCAGGATGATTATAGATCATAGTCAGGGTTTGTGTTTTGTTTGAATGGTAGATTTGCAGAGTACCCACATAGGCTAACATTGCAGATCCCTTGACCAAGGCTTTGGCACAGAAAAAGCATGATGGTCACACTAGGTCATTGGGTATTAGATACTACGGTGATTAACATTAGTGCTAGTGGGAGATTGTTAGTGAAAGCCCTAGAGCCAATCATGTGATGATTGTTGTATGGACTTTATGTATCATATTACTATTAATAAAGGTATGGTTATTATATTTACTTGTATTGGTGCCAAATAACTAAATATAATAACATCCTTGAGTAGTAGGTTCTTATCTATATCAATCGATTGGTTGAATCGATAATGAGATTATATAGAGAACACTACTCTTAATCATTCCTAGTCAAGTATTATCATTCAGGAACAATGTTAATGCGTAGAGACTAACATGTAGGTCAACACGATGACTTGATCTCACAAGTCATGGATATGAGATATCAAGTTGACACATGGGTATGTATTGGAGAATGTATACTGAATGACCCGCCATGAGAAAGTAACATGGATCGTTATATGAGTGTCATATACTTTCTCATGTGGCTATTAGTATGACTATTAGTCCTTAGACCTGAAGTCACCATGGTTCTCTACATAAGGAGTTGCATACTTTGGCTTCGTCAAACGTCACCCGTAAATGGATGGAATATAAAGGCGATTACTGGGTATGTAATAAATTATGCGGAGGGATGTGAGTGATGTAGATGGGATCTATCCCTCCTATATGACGGGAGTGACATCGTTATTCTTGATAGAGTGAGACCACGAAGTGCATGGCCATGCCCAAATGAGTTAATATGAGATATTGATCTCATTTGATTAGAGTGAGTCTACTTGGAGTTCAAGATATATATTGTACCGAAGATGACACGGTCTATGCCTCAATTGGTCTATCTAGATGTCAAGGATAGAGGGACATTGTCACATATTGTGAGAGTCACAATTAGTAGTCACAAAGGTGATGTTGGAGCTCAACATTCTTGTAACTTGGGTAGCAATGATGTGTTGCTAGATACCGCTCATTGCTTATGTTCCTAAATCGGTTTAGGAACATTGCCAACATTACAAGAACCTATAGGGTCACACACAAAGGGCAATTAGATGGAGATTAGGTTCATATGATGAACCATGAGGATTAGGTTCATGGGATGAACCAAATTAGATTAAGAGTAATCCAAATTAGACTAATTGAGTTAGACTCAAGTCGATTCAAGTGTTGAATGAGTCTAATTTAGATTTGATTCATTTAGTCAATTTAAATTAATGAATAGAGATTCATTAAATCAAATTAACTTGAATCAAGTGGTTAGATTTGATCAACCATGGGAGATAAGAGATCAAGTTTGACTTGACTTGAGAGGAAAGATGAATGGTCAATTTTGACTTGACCAATTGCCATGTCATGGTGACATGACATGGGGGGGGGGCGGCCAATTATGATGTTCCACATCATCATTGACTTATCATGTGGTGCCACCTCATGAGGGAGACCAAGAGCCATTGGCTCTTGGAGTTACATGAATGCATGTACCCCCCAAGACTTGAAGTGGTCGGCCACTATTCTCATTAGATGAGAATTGATTTTGGTGAGTTACTCAAACTTCTTCTTCTTCCTTGGATCATCTTCCTCTCAAGCAAGCTCTCCCATCCCTCACCTTGGCCGAACCATCCAAGGGGTGCTAGCACACTCAAGGTTGTGTTTTCTCCATCATTTGTCCGTGTGGATACCAATAGAGGAGTGTGCACTTGACACTCTCGAGTTCCGGCGAAGCTTTTGGACGAGCGGGATAAGCGAAGGGCATCGCTTTAAGGGTAATGCTCTCACCTTCTAGAACTAAGGTAGATCTAAGTTTACTTAAGCACATACATGTTTTATTTTAATATATCTTCGCACGAATCCTTGGCTGGACTTCCGGGGTTTCCGCAATGCAAAAAGTGGTTTTTGCGGCTCCGAAAGTCCAACACAATTAACCTCGGGTCAAGGTTGACCAAACTCGAGTAAGACTCGAGTGAAAGTCTAAGTTTGGAGACTTGGCAAGGGAAGTCAAGTATGGATACATGACAATGGAGAAGTCCAAGAATGGATTCTTATCAAGGGAAAAGTCTAAGTGTGTAGTCTTGATCGTGTAAGTCCAAGTATGTAGTCTTGGCAGCGAAAGTCCAAGTATAGATACTTGGCAAAGGGAAAGTCCAAGGGTGTAGTCTTAGCAACAAAAGCCCAAGTATGGAGACTTGGCAATGTAAGTCCCAGAGATGCAGCCTCTTGGCAAAGATAGACACGATAGCATGACAAATTCGATAGAAGCATTTTAAGGCTAATACGAATGGTGAAGGACTTGTGGATGACTCGGATGACCCTAAGGGTGTGAACCTGATGGAAGTGGTTTGAAGGCTTAGGTCTATGCTAAGGGTGAGTGTCAAGTATGAGGGGATCATACTTGGTGTTAAACCTTAGTTTTAAAGTTTACCAGTCAATTAGGACTTGGTCCAGTCGACTGGTGAGCTAAAACAATCAGATAGATTTTTTGGTAGTCGATAGGTGCTTTGGACTTGTCGACTGGTCGAGTGTTCGACACTCAAAGGGCTCAAAAGACTTGAGCAGTCGACTGGGGTTATGACTCAGTCGACTGGCCGAGTAGTCGACTACGACTCAACTACTGACTTGTGCTCTAGCAGTCGACTCGTAGCTTGCACCACTGGAAGTCAACTGCTAGGGTTGAACAGTTCACTAGCCTTAAGTGGATAGGACACAGAATGTTTCTGAGTCGACTACTGGCTTATGACAATTGAATGATGGTTATGGCAGTCGACTGCTGGTTCAAAATAGTCGACTGATCGGGCAATTTTTGATGTGGATTATGAAGGTCGAAGCTTTGCTTCCCACATCAACTTGGTCGCTTGTGCATGGAGATCCTATCTACATTCTCGGATTAAAAAAAATTAATCCTTGACGAAGATGGATTACCCAAGCAACCGATCCATCATCGTGCTATTCGATTAGAGCGGTCGCTTGAACAAACTTGTTGTTCAAGCAACCTGACTCTTTTCCTTGATTAGCCGTGGAATAGATGATGTACGGATCGCCGGTTTTTGTGTTTATCTTCGGGGTCCATGATCAAAAAATTGTAAACAATCACATACATAATACAAAAGAACAAAAGGAAACCAAAACAAGAATTATACCTGTTGTTTATCTCTTTTTCTTCTACTATATGACCAATCCTCTTCTTGGACGTCATGTGGGCAACGATCCTCCAAGAATTGAACCACCTAGATCTCGTTCTTCCCTACCATGCTAGCTCCGAACAAAGGGAAGATGACTGAACCCTTCTTCTCCTATCTAGTGCCGATCACCAAGCTCCTAGCTTGGTTGTTGCCACCGGCCAAGGAGAGGAAGAAGGAAGAGTGGGCGCCGACCAAGAGAGGTCTCTTGTTGTTGTCGGCCAAAGGAGAGAAAGAGAGGGAGGAGCCGCTGGCCAAGCTAGAGAGAGAGAGGGAGGCGCCGGCCAAAACAAGGGCCAAACCCTAGGTTGTGTTGCCGCCGCCCACAAGGAGAAGGCAAAACCTAAGTTGCCGCCCAAGCCTCCAAAGCCAACTCCAAAACCCTAAACCACAACTCTCTTCTATTTCCGCCCAAGCCTCCTTTTAATCATGTTCGTTGGATCTAGGCTTCTTGAGGGTTTTAATAGGATACAATAAGGACCATGAGGAGGAGTTGGTTCTTGGCCACCCAATGGATCCGACACACATAAAATCTGATCCATTAATGATAATTCATTCCACTAGAGGATTATCATTGATCAACCTCACCAACCCCCATAATTAAATATGGGCTCCATATATTGTACAAATGTCTCCCCGTGTTTAAGATATCGAATGTTCATTAATTAATTAATTTATTGACAATTAATTAATCAACATCTAACTCCATGAGTAGTACAACTCAACCTCATCATCATGCAGGACCAAGTTCACCTGCAGGATTTACATGATGATCCTTATAAGCTCCTCAAGGGGACATCATCATCCTAATATATAGGACACGGTTTCCTCCTATAATCAATGACACACCATGTAAATAATATTATTTCCCAAGTTACCGAGTGTAACGCTCGTAAAATTTCTAGCCATTTTACGAGAATTTTTGGCTTTACGATAATGGGCTTTATGTGGGTTTTTTTTTCGAAAATAAAAGAAAATAGCCAAAAGAGATGCAAGGCCTAGGAATTGAACCCCAAACCTCTAGAGATAGCCAAGCCCTATAGATGCACCCACTAACCAGAAGCCCAATAGGATTATATCATTAGAGGAAGAGGGGAAATTGTAGATAAGTGTGATGAGGGTAAATGAAGAGGCATGGAAAGAGAAGAGAAACTTCTCTTCCTCCCTTTATAAAGAAGAGTGAAAGTCCCATTTGGCCACTTCTTCTTCTTCCCTCTTCTCTTCTTCTTCCTCACCGAGCTCCCTCTTCATCCTTTGGCCGAAACCCGCATTCAAGCAAGGAGAAGGCTAGGTGGCTTCCATTAGGTCATCTCCCAAGCAAAGCGAAGGATGTAAGATTCCCTCACCTCCAGTGTATTCGTTCTTGTAGATGCATGAAAGAATAAGAAGTTTTAAGCCCTTACAAGTTTCGGCCAACCAAAGTATTTAGGGCTAGGGTTGCATGAACATGCTTCTAATGATACTATGATAAGTTATAAGCATCATGAAGGAATTTTAGGTAACAAAAACCCAAGCTTGATCCCTTACATGTTTCGGCCAACCAAGGTATTTAGGGCTAGGGTTGCATGAAAATGCTTCTAATGATACTATGATAAGTTATAAGCTTCATGAAGGAATTTTAGGTAACAAAAACCCAAGCTTGAGCCCTTACATGTTTTGGCCAACCAAGGTATTTAGGGCTAGGGTTGCATGAAAATGCTTCTAATGATACTATGATAAGTTATAAGCTTCATGAAGGAATTTTAGGTAACAAAAACCCAAGCTTGAGCCCTTACATGTTTCGGCCAACCAAGGTATTTAGGGCTAGGGTTGCATGAACATGCTTCTACTGATACTATGATAAGTTATAAGCTTCATGAAGGAATTTTAGGTAACAAAAACCCAAGCTTGAGCCCTTACATGTTTCGGCCAACGAAGGTATTTAGGGCTAGGGTTGCATGAAAATGCTTCTAATGATACCATGATAAGTTATAAGCTTCATGAAGGAATTTTAGGTAACAAAAATCCAAGCTTGAGCCCTTACATGTTTCGGCCAACCAAGGTATTTAGGGCTAGGGTTGCATGAAAAGGTGTAGAAATTTTAGGTGACAAAAAAAAAATACAATGTTTGATACCTTACATGTTTCGGCCAACATTGGTTGTAGGGTTAGGGTTTCATGAAAACACCCCCCTTATGTAGTTATGCTATGTGTATGATTTTAATATGTCATGAATTATGCCTATGTGATGAATATGTTCATGATTCAATATGCTATGAAATATGCTTATGTGATGAACATGTTTATGATGTAGTATGCCATGAAATTATGCTTATGTGATGAATATGTTTATGAGGTAATATGCCATGAAATATGCCTATGTGATGAACATGTTTTATGATTTAATATACCATGAATATGCCTATGAAATATGCTTATGCGATGAACATGTTTATGCTTTAGGACCCCTTTAGGGCACTCTTATGTTATGAATGCATGTATGCTATGAAATGTCTGAGATGGAGATGCTTCCCTTTCAAGTAGGGATTAAGAGCTCTCCTTATGATAAGATAAGATGGAGATGCTTCCCTTTCAAGTAGGGATTAAGAGCTCTCCTTATGATCAGATAAGATGGAGATGCTTCCCTTTCAAGTAGGGATTAAGAGCTCTCCTTATGATGAGATAAGATGGAGATGCTTCCCTTTCAAGTAGGGATTAAGAGCTCTCCTTATGATAAGATAAGATGGAGATGCTTCCCTTTCAAGTAGGGATTAAGAGCTCTCCTTATGATAAGATAAGATGGAGATGCTTCCCTTTCAAGTAGGGATTAAGAGCTCTCCTTATGATAAGATAAGATGGAGATGCTTTCCTTTCAAGTAGGGATTAAGAGCTCTCCTTATGATAAGATAAGATTGAGATGCTTCCCTTTTTATGTTGGGGATTAAGAGCATTCTTTATGATATGACAAGAAAGAAAGGAATTAAGTATTTTACTTTGTAAGAGGATTAAGTACCCGACCCGTCAGGTGGTCGTTAAATAAATCCAAAGAGACATAAGAAGACGTAAGAGGTCTTGCCCTGGTAAGACGTAAGAGGTCTTGCTCTAGTAGGTCTGGTGGCTCGCTACCCCAGCCTATTAGGGAACGCGCATTATGTGGTACTTAACCTGGGCCCCCCCATGCAAGTTATGATTATGTTAAAGTATCTATATATATATGTTTTGAAAAGAAAGGACTTTTATGAAATTGTGTATGCTTATGTTAAAGTTTATGAATGCTTATGAACTTGTCCTTTATCCATGTTTAGATTTCATGATGCTATGAATGCTTATAGTTAAGTTTAAGAATAATTGTGACTATGTACTTTATGCATGTTTAAGATTTATGATGTTACGAATACTTATGTTATGAATGCTTATGGTTAAGTTTAAAAATGCTTATGATTATGTCCTTTATGCATGTTAGATTTTATGAAGTTATGATGCTTATAGTTAAGTTAAGAATATTTGTGATTATGTACTTTATGCATGTCTAAGATTTATAATGTTATGGATTGCTTATGTCATGAATGCTTATGTTTAAATTATGCCCTGCTTAGATTTAATTATGCTTAGCATGCTGATGTAAACTCTATGCCATGCTTAGGTTTTATTACGTGGGTATGTTGTTGATTAGTGTTGCTATGAAATACTTAGGCTATTTATGCTAGTATGCTCATGTGTCTAATTGCTTGATGAAGTTTGTGGCTTTTGTGAGTAGGCAAGAATATTACTAAGCTATATGCTTATAGTTTATGTTGTCCATATACTGCAGATAAAGGAAACCGAAACTAGAGGAAGTAGCAGGAAGGGCCAAGTGTGTGTGATAGTGGCATGGTGGAGAAAGACCCTGTTACTATCTGCTTATATTACATGCTCAATGAACCACTTAAGACTTTGCTTCCGCTTATAAGACTTATGAATCATTAGTATCATGTTGGATGATGCTTATTTATGTTACTGTTCAATTACTTAAGAACTCATGAATGACTCTTTATGTTATGCATGCTATAAATGAGACAAGATAGGTTAACATGCTAATTATGAATATGATATGTGATGCATGTGCAAAAGAAGGTTTAAGTTATGATAACATGTTAAAGTATGTGGATTGTGAAATGATCCATATATGTTATGTAAAACAAAAAAAAAAGAGTAAAGTAGTGCATACGAGAGAGCGATAAGGCGGGCGTAAGTAAAGTTGGTATCAGAGCGGGTTCACCTTTCCACTATCACACATCAAGCCTCCATCCTGCTATTTTTCCAAGTAAGTAACTTTATGCATACCTAAATTTCTTTTATAATGAAGAATGTCTTCTATCTAGATAGAAATAATACCTCCTCATGTTTTAGTAGAATGGAACCATACTTGTGACTTAGATAGAAATAATACCTCATCGTGTTTTAGTAGAATGGAACCATACTTGTGACTTAGATAGAAATAATACCTCATCGTGTTTTAGTAGAATGGAACCATACTCTTGACTTAGATAGTAATGATACCTTACCATGCTTTATATGATGGAAGCATGTTTCTAACCTAGAAATACAACTAGGAAGGATACCTTACCTTGTTTATGATAAGAAATGTCTCTAGCCTAGCCTTTAGTTTAAGTAATGCATGAATATACAAATGATAGCTTTATGCTAGCCTTAGTTTAATTACGCGTAGATGAACGAACGAAAAAAAAAACTCCTAAAATTACGAAGATTTGATTTTCATAATTATGGTGTAAGGTCTACGCTTATAGAAATTGAATTAAGCCGGTTTCGTACGGGTTAGTCGGTTTTGTACTGACTTCATTATTTCAATTTCAGATGGCACGGACGATGACTACAATGACCCGTCATGATGTGTTACGAAATCAATTAAGGGAAGCTATTGAAGAGATAGTTTATAAACCTGATGGTGGGGTCATCGGACACATGAGAAGGCTCGATAGTCTTTTTAGGAGACTCGAGCAGCAGGAGTTTCCGTTACTGGACAACTATCGGATATGGGCCTTGGTACGCTCTCTGCCAAATGATTTCATGGTGGTTGCACATCAAGTATGGGGCCGCTATGAAGGGCGGATAACATATGCTGAGTTGTGCTGGGAGCTACTAGAGCACAAGGTTCAAGAGAATCCTGTGGTAGAGAATCCGGTGGTAGCTGGCCTCGAGAAGAATAAAGAGAGTTCGATAAACAGTCAACTTATTGGCCAGCCTGAGACTACCCTAGTGAGGCCAAGGAAGATAGGGCTAAAAATAATTACAACTGCCCTAGGGTTTGTCCTAGGGGGAGTCGTAATGAACTATCTTCTCAAGTAGTTTTTTTTTTGTTTAGATTAGAAATAAGGAATGTTATATGTTAACATTTTTTCCTTCTTGTCTGAAAATATGAATAAGAAATGATAAGTTCATTTCTTTGAAATTAATGATGAGTTCATTGCATGGGACTTGTATGGTATAGTTGATCAATGTCGGTTAGATTGGAACATACGAATGATGAGTGGAAACGAAGTTGCCGCTTGATTTTGTACACCAATTCAATTTACATTGAGTCAATCAGAGACTACATGTGACCCATCAGTCGGCAAAGCCATGAAGAGATTCAACCGACTCGCATGCCTATACTAGAGTTGGTCAGCACGCAAAGAGAAAGGGTCAGACTTATGCTGAAGATGCTCCGACCGAAAATAGCTCTTAATGTGGCCAGTGGAGCTCATAAACCGCAGACCACAGAGGAGCTGTTCAGTAGTGCCCTGATTTTTGAGCAATACCTGAACATGAGACAACGCCGATGCCTCGAGCTAGTCAAGGATTAGGATTGTGAGATATTCTATCATCCCGGAAAGGCCAACAAAGTGGCAGATGCACTTAGCAGAAAGTCCTGTGCCGCTTTGATGACCTTATCAATGCTATCTCAGCCCCTGAAAAGGGAAATAATGAATTACGGAATAGAGATTATTTCTGGACAACTTTCCACCACGACGATAGCGTCGACATTGTTCGACGATATATTGGGAAAGCAAGATGGTGATTCAGACATCCAGAAGATCAAACAGGAAGTCCTGGAAGGAAGGGATAATGGATTCCGCATTTCCGACAGCGGACTATTATACCTCCGGGACCGGCTATGTATTCCGGATGATCCAGAATTACGGAAGAAGATACTCGAGGAATCCCATGGAACACCTTATACCATGCATCCTGGATCTACAAAAATGTATCAGGACTTAAGAGATAAATTTTGGTGGTCCGGCATGAAAAGGGATCGTCGACACCTGTCTGACCTGCCAGAGGGTTAAGGCAGAACACCAGAAACCTGGGGGATTACTGCAGCTGATACATATTCCAGAGTGGAAATGGGAAGAAATTTCTATGGATTTCATCTCGGGATTTCCCAGAACAACAAATGGTTATGATGTTATATGACAACAAAGTCCGCCATTTCGGCAATTAAGATGACCTATTCTTGAGCAGCTAGCTCGATTATATGTCAAGGAAATTATCAGATTACATGGAGTGCCTAAGGCTATCATTTCTGATCGTGATGGCCATTTTACCTCCCATTTCTGGGAATGTGTTCAGAAGGCTCTTGGCACTAAGTTGAGATTCAGCACTGCGTTTCATCCTCAGACCGACGGTCAGACAGAAAGAGTGAACCAGGTGCTGGAAGATATGTTGCGGGCTTGTGCTCTAGACTTTAAGGGGAGTTGGTGTCGATATTTGTTCTTGGCAGAATTTGCTTACAACATGATTACTGTGCTACTATTGGAATGGCACCATATGAAGCTCTATACGGGAGAAGATGCAGGTCTCCTATCTGCTGGTACGAGGGTGGTGAAAGGAGGGAAATGGGTCTTCAGGCCGATATTATTGACGATACCACCCGAGCTATACAGAATATCCGTCGGAGAATCGAAACTGCTCAGAGCCGACAAAAGAGCTATGCGGATATGCGGCGTAGACCGTTAGAATTCGAAGTCGGGGACCTGGTATTTCTCAAAGTGACCCCTATGAAGGGAGTGATGAGATTCGGAAGGAAGGGTAAACTGAGTCCACGCTACGTGGGACCGTATACGATATTGCAGAAGGTTGGCAAGGTAGCTTACAAGATGGAGCTTCCTCAAGAGATGTCGGCTATACACAACGTGTTCCATGTCTCTGTGATCAAGAAATGCTTGTCCAGTGCGGACCAAGTGATCGAGCCACAAACTGTACAAGTTCAAGAGGACCTGAGTATGGAAAGTCGGCCTATCCAGATACTAGACCGAGAAGTCAAGAGGCTAAGGAACAAAGAGGTGCCCTTAGTAAAGGTCCTGTGGCAGAATCAACGATACGAGGAAGCTACCTGGGAACGCGAGGAGGACATAAAGCAGAAGTACCCAGAATTGTTTTAAGTTTCGAGGATGAAACTTTTACAAGGTATGAGGGATTGTAACGCCCGTAAAATTTCTAGCCATTTTACGAGAATTTTTGGCTTTACGATAATGGGCTTTATGTGGGTTTTTTTTCGAAAATAAAAGAAAATAGCCAAAAGAGATGCAAGGCCTAGGAATTGAACCCCAAATCTCTAGAGATAGCCAAGCCCTATAGATGCACCCACTAACCAGAAGCCCAATAGGATTATATCATTAGAGGAAGAGGGGAAATTGTAGATAAGTGTGATGAGGGTAAATGAAGAGGCATGGAAAGAGAAGAGAAACTTCTCTTCCTCCCTTTATAAAGAAGAGTGAAAGTCCCATTTGGCAACTTCTTCTTCTTCCCACTTCTCTTCTTCTTCCTCACCGAGCTCCCTCTTCATCCTTTGGCCGAAACCCCCATTCAAGCAAGGAGAAGGCTAGGTGGCCTCCATTAGGTCATCTCCCAAGCAAAGCGAAGGATGTAAGATTCCCTCACCTGCAGTGTATTCGTTCTTGTAGATGCATGAAAGAATAAGAAGTTTTAAGCCCTTACAAGTTTCGGCCAACCAAAGTATTTAGGGCTAGGGTTGCATGAACATGCTTCTAATGATACTATGATAAGTTATAAGCTTCATGAAGGAATTTTAGGTAACAAAAACCCAAGCTTGAGCCCTTACATGTTTCGGCCAACCAAGGTATTTAGGGCTAGGGTTGCATGAAAATGCTTCTAATGATACTATGATAAGTTATAAGCTTCATGAAGGAATTTTAGGTAACAAAAACCCAAGCTTGATCCCTTACATGTTTCGGCCAACCAAGGTATTTAGGGCTAGGGTTGCATGAAAATGCTTCTAATGATACTATGATAAGTTATAAGCTTCATGAAGGAATTTTAGGTAACAAAAACCCAAGCTTGAGCCCTTACATGTTTCGGCCAACCAAGGTATTTAGGGCTAGGGTTGCATGAACATGCTTCTACTGATACTATGATAAGTTATAAGCTTCATGAAGGAATTTTAGGTAACAAAAACCCAAGCTTGAGCCCTTACATGTTTCGGCCAACCAAGGTATTTAGGGCTAGGGTTGCATGAAAATGCTTCTAATGATACCATGATAAGTTATAAGCTTCATGAAGGAATTTTAGGTAACAAAAATCCAAGCTTGAGCCCTTACATGTTTCGGCCAACCAAGGTATTTAGGGCTAGGGTTGCATGAAAAGGTGTAGAAATTTTAGGTGACAAAAAAAAAATACAATGTTTGATACCTTACATGTTTCGGCCAACATTGGTTTTAGGGTTAGGGTTTCATGAAAACACACCCCTTATGTAGTTATGCTATGTGTATGATTTTAATATGTCATGAATTATGCCTATGTGATGAATATGTTCATGATTCATTATGCTATGAAATATGCTTATGTGATGAACATGTTTATGATGTAGTATGCCATGAAATTATGCCTATGTGATGAATATGTTTATGAGGTAATATGCCATGAAATATGCCTATGTGATGAACATGTTTTATGATTTAATATGCCATGAATATGCCTATGAAATATGCTTATGCGATGAACATGTTTATGCTTTAGGACCCCTTTAGGGCACTCTTATGTTATGAATGCATGTATGCTATGAAATGTCTGAGATGGAGATGCTTCCCTTTCAAGTAGGGATTAAGAGCTCTCCTTATGATAAGATAAGATGGAGATGCTTCCCTTTCAAGTAGGGATTAAGAGCTCTCCTTATGATAAGATAAGATGGAGATGCTTCCCTTTCAAGTAGGGATTAAGAGCTCTCCTTATGATAAGATAAGATGGAGATGCTTCCCTTTCAAGTAGGGATTAAGAGCTCTCCTTATGATAAGATAAGATTGAGATGCTTCCCTTTTTATGTTGGGGATTAAGAGCATTCTTTATGATATGACAAGAAAGAAAGGAATTAAGTATTTTACTTTGTAAGAGGTTAAGTACCCGACCCGTCAGGTGGTCGTTAATTAATCCAAAGGGACATAAGAAGACGTAAGAGGTCTTGCCCTGGTAAGACGTAAGAGGTCTTGCTCTAGTAGGTCTGGTGGCTCGCTACCCCAGCCTATTAGGGAACGCGCATTATGTGGTACTTAACCTGGGGCCCCCCATGCAAGTTATGATTATGTTGAAGTATCTATATGTATATGTTTTGAAAAGAAAGGACTTTTATGAAATTGTGGATGCTTATGTTAAAGTTTATGAATGCTTATGAACGTGTCCTTTATGCATGTTTAGATTTCATGATGCTATGAATGCTTATAGTTAAGTTTAAGAATAATTGTGACTATGTACTTTATGCATGTTTAAGATTTATGATGTTACGGATACTTATGTTATGAATGCTTATGGTTAAGTTTAAAAATGCTTATGATTATGTCCTTTATGCATGTTAGATTTTATGAAGTTATGATGCTTATAGTTAAGTTAAGAATATTTGTGATTATGTACTTTATGCATGTCTAAGATTTATAATGTTATGGATTGCTTATGTCATGAATGCTTATGTTTAAATTATGCCCTGCTTAGATTTAATTATGCTTAGCATGTTGATGTAAACTCTATGCCATGCTTAGGTTTTATTACGTGGGTATGTTGTTGATTAGTGTTGCTATGAAATACTTAGGCTATTTATGCTAGTATGCTCATGTTTCTAATTGCTTGATGAAGTTTGTGGCTTTTGTGAGTAGGCAAGAATATTACTAAGCTATATGCTTATAGTTTATGTTGTCCATATACTGCAGATAAAGGAAACCTGAACTAGAGTAAGTAGCAGGAAGGGCCAAGTGTGTGTGATAGTGGCATGGTGGAGAAAGACCCTGTTACTATCTGCTTATATTACATGCTCAATGAACCACTTAAGACTTTGCTTCCACTTATAAGACTTATGAATCATTAGTATCATGTTGGATGATGCTTATTTATGTTACTGTTCAATTACTTAAGAACTCATGAATGACTCTTTATGTTATGCATGTTATAAATGAGACAAGATAGGTTAACATGCTAATTATGAATATGATATGTGATGCATGTGCAAAAGAAGGTTTAAGTTATGATAACATGTTAAAGTATGTGGATTGTGAAATGATCCATATATGTTATGTAAAACAAAAAAAAAAAGAGTAAAGTAGCGCCACCCTGAGAGCAGATAAGGGCGGGCGTTACACCGAGCCTATCGATTTAATCCATAAATCTCGCCCATTGGTAAATCAAAGAAATAAATATTAAGTACATGTTTCCGTTATTATATCGGGATTAAGAGCATGTAAACCATAATATCTGAGGTCTGATTCAATTATGTAGTCAATAATAAATTGAATCACCTCTAAGTCGGTCTTGCTCAATACACACAAAGTGTATAGTGAAATTCTATGGTCAAGATAAACCAATACCAAATTACACTACAACCATGCCAATGGTTTGTCTAAAACCATCTTGGTTGTGAGCCTCTACTTATACTCTACAAGGAACTGATAACATGACCTTCTGTGTGACACCACACACCATGTTATCTACAATGTAAAGTATTAGATAATATGCATAACTATAAATATGCAAACAATGATCATGTGATTCTTATTTCAAAAATAAAGATGTTCATACAAAGGCTAGGCTTTCAGTATACATCCCAATAAATTAGTCTGTTGTGAGACAACAGTCAAGTGGACAGTCGACTGGTGGGTAAGGCCAGTCGACTGGTCGGCAGAAATCAGTCCAAGCTACATCTTTAAAAAGAGATTTCGATGGGGGAAATCAGAGTTGGTTCTTGATTATCTTGAAGGGCATAAGTTGATGCTTTCTATACCTTCCTAGTCATCCAAAGAAACCAAAAGAGCATTAAAGCAAAGATTTGTTATGTAAAGTGTTTCTATACTTATATTTGCTTACTAAATTGTATACTTGTTGTTTTTTATTGTAAAGCTCAGGTTATAAAGAAGTTTACTCCACCTTGGTGCTTACCTAAAGGAGGAAGCTAGTGGAACCATTGAAGAGGAGTGATCTGCCTTAAGGATCGTCATGGAGTAGGCACTTTATCTTTGAACCACGTTAAACAACGGTGTTGTATGCTTGTGTTATTTTTTCTTTTGATTATTTTTATTTCCGCTACACACTAACAACTCATAGGCAAGCACAAAATAATCATCAAAAGAATCTAAGAACACTATTCACCCTCCCTCGAGCTGTTAGGTCAATCAACCCAAGTATGACCATGGTTTTGATGTGTGTGTCAAAGAGTTTAAGTTAGGATGTCTATGCTTTTGATGTGTGTGTTTGAGTTATGCAGAACTTGGTGAATCACACATAAGTAGTTTGATATGGTCAAGCATTGGCAAGTTCACTCATCTCATGGCTCCGGTTCTTGAGTCGGTGAAGGAGGGCGTGGAACGCATCCGAGCGACCGCCGGACAAGGAGCAATGGAGTTAAGCCAAAAGAAGCAGACTTCATGAAAAGACGCGAAGGATGGCATGAGAAGAAGTCGTGAGCTCAGTGCATCCGAGGGGCACAGGCCAAAGGAAGAGAGTTTTGATGGAATACTCCATGGGAAAATGAGAGTTGAGCCATTCTAACCCGGGTAGGGTAGTTCAACTTAGGTGAACTTGACCAAATGGCTTAGATCAAGTGTCGGATGCTCAAACACCTTTGTTTGAAGTTTTACTCGATGTCAATCAACTGATACGGTTATCAGGCGACTGGTCAAGCATTTGACTGAAGTCGACTGAAGTTTTATGGCCCATCAGTCGACTGCTAGGGTTTAGCAGTAGATTAGTCCACCATCAATCGACTGCCATACCCTGGCAGTCGACTGTTATAAGTGGACACGAGCATATAAACTCTCATAGTCGATTGATTACATAGAGCAATTGACTGGTGACTTGATTAGTCGACTGATGGTGTGATCAGTCGACTGATCAGAGTTCTGTTGGGCTGTGATGACCTCAAATCAGGAGAATCAAAAGCCGTTGGATTCGGTCAATGATGTGTTATTTTCCGCAAGTGCACGGTTGTCGTCAAGTAATAAAAATATCGATCCCACAGGGATTGGAACAATTACCGAATGATCGTGATACCAAGTTATCTAGTAAATCAATGTATGGTTTAAGCTAAGAAACTGAGCAGTCAATAACAACGAATGAGAAGAACGAGCTAAAAGTCGATAGTTGAGGAGAATCTCAGGATATGGGTTTCACCACGTCGATGATTTATAAGGTGATTTGATTCTTTCCTACCCCTATTAGAGTTTGTTTTGATGGAACCTATCCTAAGGTAAATCAACGGCCCCTTTCGAGGTTCACGACCGTACCTATCAAATTCAATTTACATCACGGTGTTCGAGCATAGGATCATAATCACTAAGGGGACCATCACGAGACCCCGCAAACATCCCTATTCTTACCTCAGTCACTAGGTAGAAAATGGATTTGATAGATCAATTAAGTCCATAAGAGTTCCTCTAGAGTAAAATTTCCTTTTTTCACGGAAGGTTTGCACACGGACCATAATCGACTAAGGGGACTGTCACGAGACCCCATGCAAGCCCTCGAGATACGCTACCGCTACTTGACAGGAGTTTATCCCTAGTTGGTTCGGGGTTTGGGAACTTGGGTTCACTGTTAGGTACTTCCCTTAGCTCCTTAGGTTTGTCAATAAGAATCCAACGAAAACCAAATCAACACAAACAATAATTTAAGTAGTATAGATTATATCATCATCGAAATCGTCAAAGGGCTACTCCCCATCCTAAGATTACAGGACACTACTCCATAGTCCGACAAGAGTTGCTAGAGAAAGAAAATACAATCTGGATGCCATCTGCGTTCCTCTGTGACTCCTTCTCTTTTGCTTCCTCTCATTGTCGATCCCTTTGCCCTCTTCTCTCCTCCTTTTTGACCATCCGCCGTCCTCCTTTAGGGTTAGAATATCTTCTCTTTTATAGCCTTGCCTCCTCTTCAATTTAAGGCAATAGATTCCCACGAAGATCCTGATTGCTCGCAGAAAGGAAGGTGAAATCGAGCCAACACGCCCATGCCACATGAGGCACGGCGTGTCGCGGAGTTTCCACAAGGCGTGTTACGGTTTGAATCAGGCGTGTCGCGGTGCATAGGCGTGTTGGTGCTGGAATCACCGCTGCAGGCGTGTTGTGGCTGCATAGGCGTGTTAGTCTTGGTGAATCAGCACGGCGTGTTGCTCTTTGAACTCAGCGTGTTGTCCGGCTCTCATGACACAGCGTGTCGATTCCGAGCACGCTGTGTTGTTTTAATCGCCCTTCTTCTTCGCCTGTTAACACAAAAACACCACAGCAGCGATCTCTTACTCCAAAATATGCTAATCATGATAAAATACATGTCTAGGATATGAAATGAGATAAAATGCACATATATAAAGTAGTGAAAACATAGCATGATTCACCCACATCAAAATCCCCTAGTCTTAAACTTTTGCTTGTCCTCAAGCAAAGACAACTCGAAAGACAACTTATTTGTGGAAATACTAAGCATCATCTAGGGTATACAAATCGATCTTAATCTTTTCAAATCATTCCTAGTTGCCAAGTTCGAAAGATCCTATATAGTGCACGTGAAATGGTGGACTAAAGTCATTGGACACCAATCTGGACTTGACATCCCTTCTATCGTAGAATATTCTTATTTCCTGATAGAGGCACTTACGCCTTTAATGCATGGATCATTCTTACCTATCATCAAAAGGTCTCAAAGGAGCACTTTCCAAGAAGAGAGAAGGTAAGGAATTATAGAGAGCATTTCCCCAGTAACTAGTTAGTCTCAAAGGGGCACCTTTTAGGTGTTTCCCCAGTAACTACTTGGTCTCAAAGGGGTGCTTGAAAACAATTCCCATACGCCCTTTTTTTTTTTTGTTTTAATTTCTAGTGAAAGTGTTTCTCCAGTAACCAAGTTGCGCAAGTAAGTCTCCAATGGAAAATCGAGTACTCGTCTGATATGGGGGATTTAAATCTTTTCATTGGATACCTCAGACCTATAGACCGTGTTCGAAGTGAAATAGGGTTCTTATCAAATAGGCAAAAAGGAATTTCATGATCCGACCAATATTCAGTTGTATTACGCTGGATGATATATAAAAAATTGCACTGTTATGAGATATGAAAAGATGCAAATAAAATAAAATAGCACAAACCAAAAAAAATCTAAGTAGAAATGGCATAAGCAGTAAAGGATGTGCATCAAAACTCACAAAATAGTTGAAGGTGGTCAATGGTCATCGTCTTCGCTACTAGCATCCTCCTCTGCCCACCTACGTCGCTGCTCCTGGTAAAACTCCCGGGACTCTTATCGAAATCTATCATTATCTTCCCTCCGGGCGGACTCAGCAGTGAAAAATTCATCAGCTCTCCTGTAAAAATCAGCTGCCCTATCCAAATGCTGTGTCACCATGCGATGGTGCTCCTCTGTAGCTTGGGCATACCGATCCCACACACCAATGTGCGAGGTATGCTCGACCCTAAATGCTTCGAATGATGATCGGAATCCTGAAAAATCAAAAGAAGAGTACCCTGCAGAAACATTGTCAGTAGGAAACCGTGGGGGTTCAGGAGTCGAATGTGATGGCTCGGGGGCTATGTGAGATGGCTCCCTAGCAGGGGGTGATGGAGCATGGGCAGTGGGGGTAGGAAAGGGTTCCTGAACATCTCTAAAAAGCCAATTGGATGAATTACGTACAGTCATCCGCTCAGGGTTCGGAAGAGGGATTTTAATTCCATTTCTTAACACCAAACGATATCCCTCGTCACATGCCTCAATCATCTTCATATTTATACAAGCATCCAAATCCAATCTAGGGCTAGCAGGACAATATTCACGGTCATCCAAATCACATCCTAAGGCTACAGCAATCCTAGTGATAATACCCCCTATGACTATGACTCCGGATGGGCTATTACTAACCTTAACTAAATGCCTAACCATATGGGCTCCTGAATCAATCTTAACTTCATTTAGCATGGCCCATAGAAATTGTAACTCACTCTGCCTAGCCACCCCTGCACTATCATATCTCCCTGAGATTGTATTAGCCATGAATCTAAGGAGATAACGGAAAGTAGGATTAGGGATGTTAAATGATTTAGATCTAGATGCATCGTAAGGGCGAGGGTCATCAGAAATTAATCTCCAAAATTGATGATCAATAAAATGTCTATGAATTTTCCTCCGCTAGGAAAATCAAATATCATATTAAAATCACTCAGAGAAAGGGTAAATTCATGGTTCATTAATCTAAATTTTATTTTTCCTTCCTCACAATCTTTTCCTTGCAAAGATTTCAAATGGACGGAGCTAAGGAATTCAAGAGTGATACTAGGGTAAGTAAGGTGATGGTGTGTGATAAACTCGGCCTACCCTATCCTATTTGTTAACCAAGTTATGTCATCTCTTAACCCTAAGGTGGTCAACGTGTAGAAGTCTATAGTTCTCGTAGATACTAACTTCCTCTTTTCAAGCTTACTGAATTTAGTCTTCATAATATCATCCCTAAAAACAATTCCATAAGGATGGCTAGAGGTCGGAGGAGGTTCGTTACCCAAATCCTGAGCTTTTCTTTTCCCCTTGTCCTTTGCCGTAGAGGAAGAAGCTCCTCCTCTTGTCTTCACTCGCTTGCTCATGGCGTTGGAATTGGAGAGACAGCAGGTTTGCTCCTCGCCTGCTTGAGAGGGAGACCGGCGGCGGCTGCTTCAACGCAAATACCCGACCCGTTTAGGTGCGACATGGGCGTGTTCCGTCCCTCCGTAGGCGTGTCGCAGTCCGGCCCAGGCGTGCCTAGTGTTGAGAAGTGTGCGACACGGGCGTGCTAGTCAGCACGCCCTGCCTATGTTGTCTTCGGGTACCAACAACACGCCTGTGTCGTTCGGCATAGGAGGGTCGTGTCAATTTGGCACGCAGCGGCACGTTTATCATGTCGTGTCCTGTAAACCTGAAAAAAAATGTAAAACTCAAAATCAAATAAAATAAAATAAAATTACTAAAAAATGAAAATAGCTTGGGTTGCCTCCCAAGAAGCGCTTGTTTAAGGTCGTTAGCTTGACCCCTCAGTTATCCCCTAGTTTTGGGGATATGGCTCGAGGAGTGTGCTCTGCCCCTCTTCCTCCTCAACCAGCTCTGTGGTGTTAGGTTGTGGTCGGAAATCTCCAGCTCTTTATCCTCAAAATCCCCTTCGAGCTTATTAAGATAAGTTTGTTCTGATGCTCCTTCTAGTGCTATTGACTGGAAACTATCAATCCTACAACAAACATCAAAAATAGAAGGCTGTTTAACAGCTTTTGAAAGGTCGAATTCAATTTTGTCGTTTCCAAATGCAAGTGAGAGTTTGTGGTTCTTGACATCTATCATTGCCCCTGCAGTAGCCAAGAAAGGTCTCCCCAAAATGAGTGGAATGCATGGGTCTTCATCCATGTCAAGCACTACAAAATCGGCAGAATAATAAAATTTCCCACCTCGTACATCTTCTAAGATTCCCAAAGGATATCTAATTGAGCGATCGGCTAACTGCAAGGCCATAGTAGTTAGTTTCATTTCTCCCAAATCCAATTTCTTGCATATGGAAAGAGGTATCAGATTGACACTGGCACCCAAATCGCAAAAAGCCTTATCAAAATTTGAGTCATTAATTATGCAAGGTATAGAAAAGCTACCTGGATCATTTAGTTTGGGAGGTACCATGTTCTTAATTAAGGCACTGCACTCCTCAGTAAGAGCCACTGTTACATGCTCCTCGACTTTTCTTTTATTGGTTAAGATGTCCTTCAAGAACTTAGAGTATGTAGGCATTTGTTGAAGAGCTTCTATAAAAGGTATATTGATATATAGCTTCCTAATTACCTCAAGGAACTTACCAAATTGTTCATCCAATTTTTCCTTAATCAGTCTTTGAGGGAACGGGATAGGGGGCTTATATGCTCTTGGTTCCCTATTCGACATGCCTGTGTTGTTTGGCACACCCGGCGTGTTTGGCTGGAATGACCTGACACGGGTGTGTCAGCTGACACGCGCTCGTGGGCCTCAGGCGTGTTGCTCAACACGCCCTGGGTCAGGGTGTGTCGGTTCAACCCAGGCGTGCTGCTGTCATCTTCCAACTCCGACACGCTCGTGTCAGAGGCTGCTTGTTTAGCTCTGTCTCCTTCTAAAATCCTTCCACTTCTCAAACTTATAGAATTACAATGCTCTGGGTTTATCAATTTCCAGAAATCACGGGCGTCCTTGATTGCCGAAATGGCAATTTGGGAAATTTGATTTTCCAAAGATTCTTGTGTGATTAGTCAAATTATCAACCTTGCTTCCCAATTGCTTGATTGCCTCGGTATTATTTTGATGTTGCCTATTTGATTCTACAATATGCTGCCGAAATTCATCATTTATCTTCCCCTAACACGTGATAAAATTTTCCATCATCTTTTCTAAGCTCGACTTGGGTCTGGTCAAGAAATCCAGAAGGTGCTCCAAAGTTATTACATCGGAAGAATTTTGATGGGCTCTATCTGAAAAGTTGGGATGATTTCTCCAACCGGATTATGCGTGTTTGAGTAAGGGTTGCCACCATTAGGCTTCGATTAAAATTATTCAACGCATCAACTTGCTCGAATCCCGGCTTAGATGATGGTGCGTGTAGGATTTGTGATTCATCGCCACGTGTCTGTTACACCGCAGATCTCGCAAGTGACATTAGATGAGTTTACTGATACATTAAAATGTTCGAGCTTTTGAGTTAATGCATCGACTTTTGCCGAGTAGATCAATGGTACTTACCTCAAACTTACGCATTTTAGTTTGATATCCTCGCTCAGAGCCCATTGGTGAGAATTCATTGCCACATTCTCGATGATCTCAAAAGCTTCATCCAATGTTTTGTTCATAAGAGCTCCTCCTGCAGCAGAATCAAGAGAAACCTTAGTAGCATACGAGATTCCATTGTAGAAAGTATGCACAATGAGCCACTTCTCCAGCCCATGATGAGGGCATTGTTGTAGTAATCCCTTAAATCATCCCTGAGCTTCAAATAATGTTTCTCCATCCTTTTGCAAAATTAGTGATTTGATGGCAAGACTTGCAGCTTTCTTTGGGTGGAAAATACTTGTCTAAAAATCTTTGCTCCAGTTGATCCCAGGTAGTTATACAATCTGCTGGAAGAGAGTGTAGCCAAGCTCTGGCTTTGTCCCGCAATGAGAAAGGAAACAAGTGCAATCTAATAGCATCTGCTGAGGCTCCATTCAGTTTCAAAGTCTCGCAAAATTCCAAAAATACTTCCAAGTGCAGATTTGGATCTTCAGTAGGTGCTCCTCCGAATTGATCTTTGTTGGACCATAGATAGTAGCGCGGTTTTAATTAAATTGTTTGCTTCAATAGGGGTCTTCTAATACTCGATCTCAATCCTTGTACTAGGTGCTGCATAATCCCTTAAAGGTTTATTTTCGTTCTGGTCAGCCATGTCAGAGGTCAGATTGTTTTCCTGAGGTTGCTGAAATCGTCTTCTAGCAAGGAAAGTTTTCTCTATCTCAGGATCAATATCGAGAATTTCCCTATTAAGTCTGTGCATGCAACAACAAGAGAGGCTCCCAAAACAAGAATTCAGAATAGATACAAAGAAAAATAGGAACAATCAATATTGAACAAGAATTGTAATGTAAATCTAGATTAACTAAATCACGCTCAATTCAATATTGAGTGTCAATCCCCGGCAACGGCGCCAAAAACTTGATGTGTTATTTTCCGCAAGTGCACGGTTGTCGTCAAGTAATAAAAATATCGATCCCACAGGGATTGGAACAATTACCGAATGATCGTGATACCAAGTTATCTAGTAAATCAATGTATGGTTTAAGCTAAGAAACTGAGCAGTCAATAACAACGAATGAGAAGAACGAGCTAAAAGTCGATAGTTGAGGAGAATCTCGGATATGGGTTTCACCACGCGATGATTTATAAGGTGATTTGATTCTTTCCTACCCCTATTAGAGTTTGTTTTGATGGAACCTATCCTAAGGTAAATCAACGGCCCTTTCGAGGTCTACTGACCGTAATCCTATCAAATTCAATTTACTCACGGTGTTCGAGCATAGGGGATCATAATCAGCTAAGGGGACCTGTCACGAGACCCCCGCAAACCTCCCTATTCTTACCTCTGTCACTAGGTAGAAACTGGATTTGATAGATCCATTAAGTCCATAAGAGTTCCTCTAGAGTCAAATTTCCTTTTTTCACGGTAGGTTTGCACACGGGACCATAATCAGCTAAGGGGACCTGTCACGAGACCCCCGCAAGCCCTCGTAGATACGCTACCGCTACTTGACAGGAGTTTATCCCTAGTTGGTTCGGGGTTTCGGGAACTTGGGTTCACTGTTAGGTACTTCCCCTTAGCTCCTTAGGTTTGTCAATAAGAATCCAACGAAAACCAAATCAACACAAACAATAATTTAAGTAGTATAGATTATATCATCATCGTAAATCGTCAAAAGGGCTACTCCCCCATCCTAAGATTACAGGACACTACTCCATAGTCTGACAAGAGTTGCTAGAGAAAGAAAATACAATACTGGATGCCATCTGCGTTCCTCTGCCGACTCCTTCTCTTTTGCTTCCTCTGTTGTCGATCCCTTTGCCGTCTTCTCTCCTCCTTTTTGACCATCCGCCGTCCTCCTTTAGGGTTAGAATATCTTCTCTTTTATAGCCTTGCCTCCTCTTCAATTTAAGGCAATAGATTCCCACGAAGATCCTGATTGCTCGCAGAAAAGGAAGGCTGAAATCAGGCCAACACGCCCATGCCACATGAGGGCACCGGCGTGTCGCGGGTTTCCCACAAGGCGTGTTACGGTTTGAACTGGGGCGTGTCGCGGCTGCATAGGGCGTGTTGGCTGCTGGAATCACCGGCACGGGCGTGTTGTGGCTGCATAGGGCGTGTTGGCTGCTGGAATCACCGGCACGGGCGTGTTGCTCTTTGAACTCAGGCGTGTTGTCCGCTGGCTCTCATGACACAGGCGTGTCGATTCCGAGCACGCCTGTGTTGTTTTGATACGCCCTTCTTCTTCGCCCTGTTAACACAAAAACACCCTGACAGCAGTCTCTTCCTCCAAAATATGCTAATCATGATAAAATACATGTCTAGGATATGAAATGAGATAAAATGCACATATATAAAGTAGTGAAAACATAGCATGATTCACCCACATCAGTCAACTACATCAGCAGTCGACTAATGGTATGCAGCAGTCGACTACTGCAGGCTCAATGGGAAAATCAACTTCCTATCTATAAAAGGAGGCCTTGGGAAGCTTGAGAAGGCTAGTGCTTTCATTCCAAATCATGTTCTCAAGCTTCCCAAGTTTTCTAAGTGTTTTTACTCCATTCTTCTCTAATTCTACTTCTATCATCTTGTGAGAAGAGGACTTTATTGTAAGAAGGTTCTTCTACACCTTGCGTTCATCTAAAGGAGAAAATAGTGGAAGGATGAAAGAGTGATTCATCTAAAGGATTGTCGTGGACTAGCGACAAGAGGTCGTGAACCACTTTAAAGGCTTGTGTTAGCATTGTCTTTCTTAATTTTGTTTTAGTCTTCATTTTATTTGTGCTTCCACTAACAAATCTTGTAGTTAATCAAGAAATTATATTCATCCCCCCTTCCAGCCGGAGCATCGGTCCTAACAAGTGGTATTAGAATAAGGTCCTTATCATCGGACTCATCGCCGCGATAAGCACATCAAATGGCCGACATGAACATTCACCCACCAAAGTTCGAAGGAGAATTTTCTAGGTGAAAGAAAAGAATGGAGGTATTCTTTGAAACCGACTTTGATATTATGCTAATAATGGAAAGTGGTTTCAAGGTACCTAAGGATGAAGACAACGAGCCGATAGAAAAATCAAGATGGACAAAGAAGCAAAGGGAGGAACATCTAGCAAATTCAAAGGCCAAGCATTACCTTTTAAATGTGTTAGGGCAATCAACCCAAGTATGTGTTTGGTTTTGATGTATGTGGCAAAGGGTTTAAGTTAGGTTTATTATGTGATTTGATAAGTGTGTTTAAGTTGTGCAGGACTTAGTAAATCACACATGGTTTACTTGATGAAGCATTGGCGAGTTCATCATCTCATGACTCGGGTCATTGAGTTGGTGAAGGATGGCATGGGGAGAAGTCGTGAGCTTGGTGCATTTGAGGGACCGCCGGATGAGGAGCATATGGAGTGAAGCCAAAGGAAGCAAACTTCAGGCAAAGATGCGAAGGATGGCACAGGAGAAGCCACGGGCTAAGTGTGTTAGTTATAGCCCTAGAACCAATCATGTGATGGTTGAATAGGGAACATTTTGTATCATATTCTATAAAGGCAAAGGATTGGTTATTATATTTACGTCTTGCTTGTGCCAGCTAAATTAAATATAATAATGCCCTAGAAAAGTAGGTTCTTATCTATAGCACATCAATTGGCAGAATTGATTATGAGAGGCTGTAGAGAACACTTTCCTAAATGTTCCTAGTCAAGTATTAATATGCAAGGGCAATATTAATACATAAAGACTAGCATTTAGGTCAATTGATGACTTGATCTCACAAGTCATGGATATATGATATCAAGTTGACACATGGGTATATATTAGAGAATATATACTGAACTGACCCGCCATGAGAAAGTTTCATGGATCATCATATGAGTGTCATAAACTTTCTCATGTGACTATTGGTATGAATAGTCCTCAAACCTGAAGTCACTATGGTTCCCTACATAAGGAGTTATGTACTTTGGTATCACAAACGCCACCCGAATGAGGTGGACCATAAAGGCGACATCGGGTATATAACAAATTGTGCGGAGGGATGTGAGTGATGTAGATGGGATCTATCCCTCCCATATGACGGGAGTGATATCTGTGGGCCCCTTGATTGAGTAGAACTACTAAAACGCATGGCCATGCTCGAATGAGTCAATATGAGATATTGAGCTCATTTGTTTGAGTTTGTTTACTCAGGGATCAAGAAACACATAGATTGATCGAGGATGACACGGTCTATGCCTCATTGGTCAATCTGATATCAAGGATAGAAGGGCACGGTCATACATTATAGTAGTCACGGAAAGGTTAGTCGGATCTTGACTTATTTCGTAACTTGGGTAGCAATGATGTATTGCTAGATGCCGCTCATTGCTAGTGTATCTAAAAGAGTTTAGATCCATTGCCAACGTTATGAGAGTCTATAGGGTCACACACAAAGAGCATGATGATTAGAAGAATTAGTGCATTCTAGTTTGACTAGAATAATTAGGGAATGAGCTTAAGTACAAAATGGTTTTTGGACTTTAAGCTTAATGAGAATTTTAGCTTATTGATTTAATGAGATAATTCAATATGCTAAGCTTATTAATTTAATAAGATTAAATAAATATGTTATCATGATAGCCTAAGCTTAATTGATTTAATAAGATTAATTCAATAGGTTACCTTATTGATTTAATGAGATTAATTCAATATGATAACATAAGCTTATTGAATTAATAAGATTAATTCAACATGCATGAATGCCACCTAAGCATGCCACATAAGCATGCCACCTAAGCTTGATGAGGTGGAAGGAAACAAAGGATTTTGACCTTTGGAATTTCTCCACATGTGGCGGCCAAACAAGGAGTTATTTTTCAATGCAATTGATTGCATTGAATGTGATAGGAGGTGAAAGGTTTTTTCAATCCTATAAAACACTCCATGGGGTGGCCGGCCAAGGTTTGTGAAGCTTGAGGCTTGGAGAGAGCTTGGTGGTGAGAGGCTTTGGTTTTGTGGCTTTTGTGAGTGTAGGCTAGCAAGAAGAGTGGTCTTCTTCTTCCTTTCTCTTTTTCCCTACCTTCCTCTCCTTTAGGGACTTCTCTAGCAAGAAGTAAAGGAGAGCTCTTCTAGTTTCTTTTGTGAGACAAGAGCTTGCTCGTGTGGATACATATAGAGGCACGGACATTTGAACGTGCTAAAAGATCCAACAAACCCAAGGAGAAGCGGGATTAAAAAGGGCACGCAACAAAGGTAATATTCTCCTATAAGATAGGTTTTGAGAAATTTATTTTTTGTACGAGGTTTTCATTCGCAAGGATCACTTGGAATGGATCCTATTTTTCCGTTGCGCATATGCTATTTTGCATAATAAATCCCTACAGTGGTATCAGAGCCACTTGCGAAAGATCGTATAAAAAATAGGTTTTCTCTATTTTATATATGATATAGAAGTAGGATAAATTTTATTATGAGTTGATAATTGCATTAGCAATTTTTCAAACATAATAAAATATCCGATGTCTTTTAAAAGTTAAAATTGACATGGTGCATGGTTATGGCCTAGTCCCAAAAAGTTTGTGAATGTGTGTGTTGTAATTCTTAATACGGCCTGTGTGTCGTGTCTTTCTCCTAAAATTCTTGTTGTAAAATTAGGTTTAGACTCGAATGTAACTCGAGTATTTCTCCTTTTGTAATATACAAAATAAAGATGGAGGGTCCATTGGAAGATAACGTTACAAGGAGGAAGTCAACAACACAAGACAACCAAAAGGAAGCACTTGGGAGAAGATGTTATCCCTAGGTTGACCAATCAATCTTTTCATTGGCTTGAGAAGATTGTAGAATAAGGGCCATAACCATGACACGCTTAGTTTAATATGTATGTGATGCATGTTAATTTCTTAATAAGTCAAAAACAATATGCCTACCAAAGTTTGGTACTCACTACTTCCTCGATCATTTGTTGTTGGGTTTGCCAAAGCAAAGCAATGCATTTTATCTTGGAAGAGTGCGAGTGGACAATCGTGATGTCCCGCTATCAAACTTGGTTAAGACTTAATTAAGTTTTTCTTATTTAATTAAGAAAGTAGAGGCATATATTAGCATTTAACATAAGTTTTAAAAATTAGTTTTGTGTGATTTCCGAACATCAGCTTTGTCTTAGAAAGTGGTCGTTGCTCCGATATCAAAGAAGGCCTCTGTGCCTCGCCACGACCTGGAAGATGGTTTAGGAATAAGCACTAAACTAATCTAAACTTAACCAAAGCTATTAAAGAGTTACATCAGATGTAATTGGAAAAAGATTGCCTACCTAATCATACTACGTCTTGGGCGATTAGCCAAAGCTAACTCAAGACGAAGTATGATGTGGATCTTTGTCCCATATAAATTTATAGCTAAATAGAAGCTAATGATGTAAGCAAAATGTGTTTGCCTACATCAATGATTAGCTCATATCAAAGCTATGAGAATTTAGTGGGAGCCTCATTTAATTAAAGGCCTAATTAAATGACTTATGTATGATACTTAATTTTGCATTTTAATGTTGTAGATCACCATGTCATCTAACACGACACACCCCCTCAACTTGCGATCTGTCCTTGAGAAAGACAAGCTCAATGGAGCTAACTTTCTAGACTGGTATAGGAACTTGAGGATTATCCTCAAGCAAGAATGTAAACTGTATGTCCTAGAGCAGTCTATCCCTAAAACACCCGCCCCTGCGGCCACTCGTGCTGAAAAGGATGCTTATAAAAAGCATCAATATGACGCATTAGATGTGTCATGTCTTATGCTTGCCACCATGAACTCTGAGCTTCAGAAGCAACATGAGAACATGGATGCCTATGATATGGTTGAGCATTTGAAACAACTATATCAAGGACAAGCTAGGCACGAGCGTTTTGAAGTATCTAAGGCTCTTTTTGCATGCAAGATGCAAGAAGGAACACCTGTAGGAACTCACATACTTAAAATAATAGGGTACGTTGAGAACCTTGAAAGACTAGGTTTTCCACTGAGCCAAGAATTGGCAATCGATGTTATCCTGCAATCATTGCCGGAAGCATATAATCAATTCGTCAGGAATTATAATATGAATGAAATTGATAAACCTTTGCCTGAGATTCTCAGCATGTTGAGAACTGCTGAACCGAATCTCAAGAAGAAAGTTAGTAACGTACTAATGGTCAAGAAGGGCAAAGGTAAGCGCAAAGGCAAGGGTAAGACCCAAGCCAAAGGCAAGGCCAATTCATCCACTTCAAAGGGTAAAGGTAAAGTACCTAAGGAAGGGGATTGTTTCCATTGCGGTGAGACTGGACACTGGAAGTGGAACTGCAAAGTCTTCCTTGAGGAAGTAAAGAAGAAAAGAAGTGGGACTTCTGCCTCAGGTATACACGTTATAGATGTAGGGATTTCTTATGCAAAATAGCATATGCGCAACGGAAAAATAGGATCCCTTCCAAGTGATCCTTGCGAAAGAAAACCTTGTACAAAAATAAATTTCTCAAAACCTATCTTTATAGGATAATATTACCTTTGTTGTGTGCCCTTTTTAATCCCGCTTCTCCTTGGGTTTGTTGGATCTTTTAGCACGTTCAAATATCCGTGCCTCTATATGTATCCACACGAGCAAGCTCTTGTCTCACAAAAGAAGCTAGAAGAGCTCTCCTTTACTTCTTGCTAGAGAAGTCCCTAAAGGAGAGGAAGGTAGGGAAAAAGAGAAAGGAAGAAGAAGACCACTCTTCTTGCTAGCCTACACTCACAAAAGCCACACAACCAAAGCCTCTCACCACCAAGCTCTCTCCAAGCCTCAAGCTTCACCAACCTTGGCCGGCCACCCCATGGAGTGTTTTATAGGATTGAAAAAACCTTTCACCTCCTATCACATTCAATGCAATCAATTGCATTGAAAGATAATCCACATGTGGAGAAATTCCAAAGGTCAAAACCCTTTGTCTCCTTCCACCTCATCAAGCTTAGGTGGCATGCTTAGGTGGCATGCTTATGTGGCATTCATGCATGTTGAATTAATCTTATTAATTCAATAAGCTTATGTTATCATATTGAATTAATCTCATTAAATCAATAAGGTAACATATTGAATTAATCTTATTAAATCAATTAAGCTTAGGCTATCATGATAACATATTTATTTAATCTTATTAAATTAATAAGCTTAGCATATTAAATTAATCTCATTAAATCAATAAGCTAAAATTCTCATTAAGCTTAAAGTCCAAAAACCATTTTGTACTTAAGATCATTCCCAAATTATTCTAGTCAAACTAGAATGCACTAATTCTTCTAATCATCATGCTCTTTGTGTGTGACCCTATAGGCTCTCTTAACGTTGGCAGTGGATCTAAACTCTTTTAGATACACAAGCAATGAGCGGCATCTAGCAATACATCATTGCTACCCAAGTTACGAAATAAGTCAAGATCCGACTAACCTTTCCGTGACTACTATAATGTATGACCGTGTCCTTCTATCCTTGATATCAGATTGACCAATGAGGCATAGACCGTGTCATCCTCAATCAATCTATGTGTTTCTTGATCCCTGAGTAAACTAACTCAAACAAATGATCTCAATATCTCATATTGACTCATTCGAGCATGGCCATGCATTTTAGTAGTTCTACTCAATCAAGGGGCCCACAGATATCACTCCCGTCATATGGGAGGGATAGATCCCATCTACATCACTCACATCCCTCTGCATAATTTATTATATATCCAGTAATCGCCTTTATGGTCCACCCTGTTACGGGTGACGTTTGACGATACCAAAGTACATAACTCCTTATGTAGGGAACCATAGTGACTTCAGGTTTGAGGACTATTCATACCAATAGTCACATGAGAAAGTTTATGACACTCATATGATGATCCATGAAACTTTCTCATGGCGGGTCAGTTCAGTATATATTCTCTAATATATACCCATGTGTCAACTTGATATCATATATCCATGACTTGTGAGATCAAGTCATCAATTGACCTACATGCTAGTCTTTATGTATTAATATTGCCCTTGCATATTAATACTTGACTAGGAACATTTAGGAAAGTGTTCTCTACAACCTCTCATAATCAATTCTGTCAATTGATGTGCTGTAGATAAGAACTTACTTTTCTAGGGCATTATTATATTTAATTTAGCTGGCACAAGCAAGACGTAAATATAATAACCAATCCTTTGCCTTTATAGAATATGATACAAAATGTTCCCTATTCAACCATCACATGATTGGTTCTAGGGCTATAACTAACAATCTCCCACTATCACTAGTACCAATCACTATAATATCTGATACCTAGTGACCTAGTGTGACCATCATACTTCCTCTGTGCCAAAGCCTTGGTCAATGGATCTGCGATGTTAGCTTCTGTCGGTACTCTCCATATCCTCACATCTCCTCTATCGATGATCTCTCGAATGAGATGGAAGTGCCGCAGTATGTGTTTGGTCTGCTGATGTGATCGAGGTTCCTTAGCCTGTGCAATAGCCCCATTGTTGTCACAATAGAGGTCTATTGGATCTGCAATGCTAGGAACTACCCCAAGTTCACTGATGAACTTGCAGAGCCAAACATCCTCCTTTCGCATCGACGCAAAGAATATACTCGGCTTCATTGTAGAATCAAAGAATCGTGTCCGCTCGAACTCTTCCAGCTCACAACTCCACCATTCAGGCAAAACACGTACCCCGATTGCGATCTATAGTCATCCTTATCTGTTTGGAAGCTTGCATCACTGTAACCCTTTACAGTTAGCTCCTCATTGCCTCCATATATCAGGAAATATTCTTTCGTTCTTCGTAAGTATTTAAGAATATTTTTGACTGCTATCCAGTGACTTTCACCTGGATCCGAATGGTATCTACTCGTCATGCTCAAAGCATACGAGACGTCAGGACGAGTACAAAGCATGGCATACATGATAGACCCTATAGCAGATGCATAAGGGATCTTATTCATGCGATCTCTCTCCTCCTTAGAAGAGGGACATTGAGTCTTCGAAAGACTCACACCATGTGATAAAGGCAGAAATCCTTTCTTGGAATTTTGCATAGCAAAATGATCTAGCACTTTATCAATGTATGTACTCTGACTTAGGCCAAGTAATCTTTTAGATCTATCTCTATAGATCTTGATGCCTAGAATATAGGCAGCTTCACCTAAGTCTTTCATCGAGAAACAATTCCCTAACCACATCTTCACAGACTGGAGTGAGGGAATATCATTTCCGATGAGAAGTATGTCATCTACATACAAGATAAGAAATACAACTGTGCTCCCACTATTTCTCTTGTAGACACAAGGTTCGTCTTCATTCTTGATGAAACCAAACTCCTTGATTGCATCATCGAATCGAAGATTCCAGCTTCGAGAGGCTTGCTTTAGTCCATAAATGGACCTTTACAGTTTGCATACCTTTCCAGGATGCTTTGGATCTTCAAAACCCTCAGGCTGTGTCATGTACATATCCTCGAGTAGCTTTCCATTCAGAAAAGCGGTTTTGACATCCATCTGCCAGATCTCATAATCGTGGTAGGCTGCAATAGCAAGTATGATCCGAATGGATTTAAGCATCGCAATTGGTGAAAAGGTTTCATCATAGTCAATACCATGAATTTGTTTGAATCCTTTAGCCACCAATCTACCTTTATAGGTATGCTTATTACCATCCATGTCAGTCTTTACTTTAAAGACCCACTTACACCCAATGGGTTTTACCCCTTCAGGTGGATCAACCAAAGTCCATACTTGGTTAGTGTACATGGATTCCATTTCGGATCTCATGGCCTCTAGCCATTTCTCAAAATCTGGGCTCATCATAGCTTCTTGATAGGATGTAGGCTCGTCAAGATCGACAAGCAATACATCACCGTTGTCAGTCAAGAGAAAAGAATATCTCTCGGGTTGACGACGGATCCTATCAGATCTACGAAGAGGTTGGTCTACTTGAATAGGTGTTTATGTCACGCCCACCCTTTTTCTGAGAAGAAGTCCGGAATCCGGAGGGGCGGCGCGTGACGCGACCGTACATACATACATTACTCACAGTGGAAGACTTTATAAATATTTTGTACTTCTTACAGCGGAAGACTTTAGACTTATTTTTTTTTCTTTTAAAACATAAACATGCATTGACATATATAGATACTTCTTCTTCTTAACATAGAGCATACATCATAACATATATAGATACTTCTTCTTACTTCTTCCTTACTTCTTCATATTAACATAGAGCATGCATCATAACATATATAGATACTTAGTACTTAGTTCGAGTTCATAAACATCATCATCATAGGGAGACATAAATAAGGACATAACGGATCTTCTCCACCATGCCACTACCACACACATTTGGCCCCTCCTGCTGCTCCTTTTTAGTTTATCCATCCCTTACCCTTATCTGCAGTACGAGGGAAAGATAAACTATAAGCACATAGGCTTAGTAAGATCCTGTCCTACTCACAAAAACCATACATCGACATTATTCATGGCATGTAATATTCATAACATATAAGCAACATAACATATAACATACATGGCGTAAGCAACTTAACATGTAGCATAAGTACATAAGTAAACATAACATGTATCATCTATGACATAGCAGCATAACATGTATATATATATGACTTAATCAAACATAACATGAATCATATGTAACATAACAACATGTACATGACATATCAAACATAACATATATCATAGGTAACATGGCAGCAATAACATGACATATCAAACATAACATATATCATAGATAACATGGCAGCAATAACATGACATATCAAACATAACATATATCATAGGTAACATGGCAGCAATAACATGATATATCAAACATAACATATATCATAGGTAACATGGCAGCAATAACATGACATATCAAACATAACATGCAACATATATATATCATAGCAGCATATGATATAACTACATATCAAACATAACATACATCATATGTAACATAGCAGCATAAACATGACATATCAAACATAACATACATCATATGTAACATAGAAGCATAAACATGACATATCAAACATAACATACATCATATGTAACATAGCAGCATAAACATGACATATCAAACATAACATACGTCATATGTAACATAGCAGCATAAACATGACATATCAAACATAACATACGTCATATGTAACATAGCAGCATAAACATGACATATCAAACATAACATACATCATATGTAACATAGCAATATAAACATGACATATCAAACATAGCATGTGAACATGACCACCAATCATAAAAACATATGCAGGATGCTTTTTGAAAACATATATTATAGGTACGTAACATAATCTCAACATATTTGGGCCAGGCATTGTACCACTTCTTCATTATCATAGCGCGCATCCCTAATTACACCCGAGGTAGCAAGTCTCGAACCTACTAGGTTACTAGGCCCGATCTTAGTCCGTCGACCTAAGGCAATTGTCATAGCGTAGAAGCCCATCCTATGCCCGAGTCTTACTCCATCGACCTAGGGCATCTTGGAGCCCATCCTGTACTAGGCCCGATCTTAGTCCGTCGACCTAGGGATAATCATACATAGAGGCCCATCCTAGGCCCGAGTCTTACTCCATCGACCTAGGGCATCTTAGGAGACCATCCCTTTGGACCTTGTTAAGGTCTTGGTACAAGACATGCAGAAGGTAAAATACTTATATGCTTTTATTATAACATAGCTTATCTCATTTTACAAACATAGCATACTTCATTTCATAACATATCATATTTCACTTCATGAACATATCATCTTTCATTTCATAAACACATCATACTTCATTTCATAACATGTCATATTTCACTTCATGAACATATCATATTTCATTTCATAAACACATCATACTTCATTTCATAATCATATCATATTCATTTCATGAACATATCGTTTTTCATTTCATAATCATATCGTATTTCATTTCATAACATATCTTAAATATCACATACACATAGGGCATGACATAAGGCATAAACATCAAGAGTAAGTAAACACCAACCTAAAGCATGTTATCTTCATCTAGCATCATTTAATATCACAAGTCAACATGAATTCACCCAAACATAAAACACATGTTAACCTAACCTAGAGCATGTTAAAGGACAATGGTTGGCCGAATGGTCCATGTAGGTTTTTAGGGCTAGTCTTTTAACCTAATTCAATTAACATACTAACAACATCATATGCATATAAACATGGAATAAAACTTCATTGGAGCATCCATACAAGAGGGGTGGACGAATGGTCCTTGTAGGTTTTTTTTTAGGGCTAGTCTTTTAACCTAATCCAATTAACATACTATCAACTTCATATGCATATAAAACATGGATTAAATCTTCATGGAGTCATCAAAATAGAGAGGTGGCCGAATGGTTCAAGGGGTTCTTAGGGTTAGTCTTTTAATCCTAGTCCAATTAACATACTAACAACTTCATATGCATATAAAACATTGTATAAAACTTCATTGAAACATAAAAACCAAGGGTGGCCGAATGGTTCAAGGGGTTCTTAGGGTTAGTCTTTTAATCCTAGTCCAATTAACATACTAACAACTTCATATGCATATAAAACATTGTATAAAACTTCATTGAAACATAAAAACCAAGGGTGGCCGAATGGTTCAACGGGTTCTTAGGGTTAGTCTTTTAATCCTAGTCCAATTAACATACTAACAACTTCATATGCATATAAAACATTGTATAAAACTTCATTGAAACATAAAAACCAAGGGTGGCCGAATGGTTCAAGGGGTTCTTAGGGTTAGTCTTTTAAATTAATCCCTCTAACATACTAACATCACCATATGCATATCATACATAGTATAGAACTTCAATTAATCACCAAAAATACATGATGGCCGAATGGTTCATAGAGGTGTTTAGGGTTAACTTTTTAACCTAATTCATTCTATATCCTAACATCATCATTCACATGTAAAACAAGATATAGAACTCCAATAAAATACCAAAAATCCAAGTTGGCCGAATATATCATATGGGTTTCTTGTACAAAACATCAATCGAAGCTACTCGTCTGCAGGTGAGGGATACTTACATCCTTCGCTTTGCTTGTAGTGGGAAGATGACCTAAGGAACCAAAACCTAGCCTTCTCCTTGCTTGGATGGGGTTCGGCCAAGGGATGAAGAGGGGAGCTCTAGAATTCGGTGAGGAAGAAGAAGAGGAGGAGAAATGAAGTTTGGATAACTCATGCCCCCTCATTTCCCCTATTTATTCACTTTAAGAGTCCCTTGATCTCCCTTACACTTAACCATAATTTCCCCTATACCTCTAATGATATAATCCTATTGGGCTTCTGGTTAGTGGGTGCATCTATAGGGCTTGGCTTTCTCTAGAGGTTTGAGGTTCAATTCCTAGGCCTTGCATCCATTTTTGGCTCCTTTTCTTTTATTTTTGAAAGAGCCCACATAAAGTCCCTATAATCATACAAAATTTCTTATAAAATTTCTAGAGCTTGGGATGAAAAGGAAGGAAGGGAAATGGGGAATTCGGCCAAGGATGAGGAAGAAGGAGAATGAAGAAGGAAAGTGGGGTTTTACTTCCTCTCTTCTCTTAATTCTCCTCTTTAATACCTAGGGAATGAACACTCTTCATCCTTCCCATCTATATTCTTTGTATATTCTTTATATATCTTATCCATGAATCATCCTATGGTCTTGTACATTCTTTATATATCTTATCCATAAATTATCCTAGGGTCTAGTGGTGTCAAGGCTACCTCCCTATTAGTAGGTTCAGGGTTCAAATCCTACCTATAACCATTTTTTATTTTATTTTATTTTAAACCTTTTATGGCCTTAAAACCTATATAATTACTTTGCATAGTTTAAAATTTTGCGGGCGTTACAATCCTTCATACCTATAAAAGTTTCATCCTCGAAAATTAGAACAAATCCGGATATTTTTATTTCATGTCATCCTCACGTTCCTAAGTGGCTTCTTCAAAATTTTGGTTTACAAAATCAAGTGGCAACTTTGTTTCCACTCATCATTCGTACATTCCAATCTAATCGACATTGATCAACTATACCATATACACCCCATGCAATGAACTAAACACTAATTTCAAAGGAAACGAACTTATCATTTCTTATTCATACTTTCAGAAAAGAAAAGAAAATGTTAACATATAACATTCCTTATTTCTAATCTAAACAAAACTACTTGAGAAGATAGTTCATTACGACTCCCACTAGGACAAACCCTAGTGCAGTTGTAATTATTTTTAGTCCTATCTTCCTTGGCCTCACTAGGATAGTCTCAGGCTGGCCAATAAGTTGATTGTTTGTAGAACTCTCTTCATTCTTTTCGAGGCCAGCTACCACAGGATTCTCTTGAACCTTGTGCTCCAGTAGTTCCCAGCACAACTCAGCGTATGTTATCCGCCCTTCATAGCGGCCCCATACGTGATGTGCAACTACCATGAAATCATTTGGCAGAGAGCGTACCAAGGCCCATATCCGATAATTGTCCAGTAACGGAAACTCCTGCTGCTCGAGTCTCCTAAAAAGACCATCGAGCCTTCTCATGTGTCCGATGACCCCACCATCAGGTTTATAAACTATTTCTTCAATAGCTTCCCTCAATTGGTTTCGTAACACATCACGACGGGTCATCGTAGTGATTGTCCGTGCCATCTGAAATTGAAATAAATTAAGTCAGTACAAAACCGACTAACCAGTACGAAACCGGCTTAATTCAATTTATATGAGCATAGACCTTACACAATTAATTACGAAAATCAATTCTTCGTAATTTTAGGAGTTTTTGGTTGATGAGTTCAACTGAACAATCGACTCCCCTAGTTTTTATTCCGAATTCAAGTTGTACTAACAACTATTCGACACTTGGGTTATTATTTAAATTGACCATCGTCAAATTTCTTCGCTGATCAATTTTGATTTACCTAATTTGTCTACCTTTGACCAAATCAGTAGTATTTCTTGTGAAGCTAGTATAAGTTTTTTTTTTCGTTCGTTTCTCTACGCGTAATTAAACTAAAGCTAGCATAAAGCTATCATTTGTATATTCATGCATTACTTAAACTAAAGGCTAGGCTAGCATAAGATTATCCTACATGAATTCATGCATATTTAAGCTAAAAAAAAACATTTCTTATCATTCATGAACAAAATAAGCTAAAGGCATTTCATAAACAAAATAAGCTAAAGGCATTTCATATCATACATGAACAAAATAAACTAAAGGCATTTCATATCATACATGAACAAAATAAGCCATAGGCATTTTATATCATACATGAACATAATAAGCTAAAGGCATTTTATATCATACATGAACAAAATAAGCTAAAGGCATTTCATATTATACATGAACAAAATAAACTAAAGGCATTTCATATCATACATGAACAAAATAAGCCATAGGCATTTTATATCATACATGAACATAATTAACAAAATTAGAGTAGACAGAATTCTTACTTGGAGCGGCAGGATTTGGAGCTTGATGTGTGTGTAGTGGAAAGGCAGATCAGCTCTGATACCAACCTGTCACGCTCGCCCTTTTTCCGACCAGAAGTCCGGAATCCGGAGGGGCGGCGCGTGATGCGACCGTACATACATACATTACTTACAGCGGAAGACTTTATACATATTTCGTACTTCTTACAGCGGAAGACTTTAGACTTATTTTTTTTTCTTTTAAAACATAAACATGCATTGACATATATAGATACTTCTTCTTCTTAACATAGAGCATGCATCATAACATATATAGATACTTCTTCTTACTTCTTCCTTACTTCTTCGTATTAACATAGAGCATGCATCATAACATATATAGATACTTAGTACTTAGTTCGAGTTCATAAACATCATCATCATAGGGAGACATAAATAAGGACATAACGGATCTTCTCCACCATGCCACTACCACACACATTTGGCCCCTCCTGCTGCTCCTTTTTAGTTTATCCATCCCTTACCCTTATCTGCAGTACGAGGGAAAGATAAACTATAAGCACATAGGCTTAGTAAGATCCTGTCCTACTCACAAAAACCATACATCGACATTATTCATGACATGTAACATTCATAACATATAAGCAACATAACATATAACATACATGGCGTAAGCAACTTAACATGTAGCATAAGTACATAAGTAAACATAACATGTATCATCTATGACATAGCAGCATAACATGTATATATATATGACTTAATCAAACATAACATGCATCATATGTAACATAGCAACATGTACATGACATATCAAACATAACATATATCATAGGTAACATGGCAGCAATAACATGACATATCAAACATAAAATATATCATAGGTAACATGGCAGCAATAACATGACATATCAAACATAACATATATCATAGGTAACATGGCAGCAATAACATGACATATCAAACATAACATGCAAAATATATATATCATAGAAGCATATCATATAACTACATATCAAACATAACATACATCATATGTAACATAGCAGCATAAACATGACATATCAAACATAACATACATCATATGTAACATAGCAGCATAAACATGACATATCAAACATAACATACGTCATATGTAACATAGCAGCATAAACATGACATATCTGACATAACATACATCATATGTAACATAGCAGCATAAACATGACATATCAAACATAACATACTTCATATGTAACATAGCAGCATAAACATGACATATCAAACACAGCATGTGAACATGACCACCAATCATATAAACATATGCAGGATGCTTTTTGAAAACATATATTATAGGTACGTAACATAATCTCAACATATTTGGGCCAGGCATTGTACCACTTCTTCATTATCATAGCGCGCATCCCTAATTAGACCCGAGGTAGCAAGTCTTGAACCTACTAGGTTACTAGGCCCGATATTAGTCCGTCGACCTAGGGCAATCGTCATAGCGTAGAAGCCCATCCTAGGCCCGAGTCTTACTCCATCGACCTAGGGCATCATGGAGCCCATCCCGTACTAGGCCCAATCTTAGTCAGTCGACCTAGGGGCAATCATACATAGAGGCCCATCCTAGGCCCGAGTCTTACTCCATCAACCTAGGGCATCTTAGGAGCCCATCCCTTTGGACCTTGTTAAGGTCTTGGTACAAGCCATGCAGAAGGTAAAATATTTATATGCTTTTATTATAACATAGCTTATCTCATTTTACAAACATAGCATACTTCATTTCATAACATATCATATTTCACTTCATGAACATATCATCTTTCATTTCATAAACACATCATACTTCATTTCATAACATGTCATATTTCACTTCATGAACATATCATATTTCATTTCATAAACACATCATACTTCATTTCATAATCATATCATATTCATTTCATGAACATATCGTTTTTCATTTCATAATCATATCGTATTTCATTTCATAACATATCTTAAATATCACATACACATAGGGCATGGCATAAGGCATAAACATCAAGAGTAAGTAAACACTAACCTAAAGCATGTTATCTTCATCAAGCATCATTTAATATCACAAGTCAACATGAATTCACCCAAACATAAAACACATGTTAACCTAACCTAGAGCATGTTAAAGGAAAATGGTTGGCCGAATGGTCCATGTAGGTTTTTAGGGCTAGTCTTTTAACCTAATTCAATTAACATACTAACAACATCATATGCATATAAACATGGAATAAAACTTCATTGGAGCATCCATACAAGAGGGGTGGCCGAATTGTCCTTGTAGGTTTTTTTTTAGGGCTAGTCTTTTAACCTAATCCAATTAACATACTATCAACTTTATATGCATATAAAACATGGATTAAATCTTAATGGAGTCATCAAAATAGAGAGGTGGCCGAATGGTTCAAGGGGTTCTTAGGGTTAGTCTTTTAATCCTAGTCCAATTAACATACTAACAACTTCATATGCATATAAAACATTGTATAAAACTTCATTGAAACATAAAAACCAAGGGTGGCCGAATGGTTCAAGGGGTTCTTAGGGTTAGTCTTTTAATCCTAGTCCAATTAACATACTAACAACTTCATATGCATATAAAACATTGTATAAAACTTCATTGAAACATAAAAACCAAGGGTGGCCAAATGGTTCAAGGGGTTCTTAGGGTTAGTCTTTTAATCCTAGTCCAATTAACATACTAACAACTTCATATGCATATAAAACATTGTATAAAACTTCATTGAAACATAAAAACCAAGGGTGGCCGAATGGTTCAAGGGGTTCTTAGGGTTAGTCTTTTAAACTAATCCCTCTAACATACTAACATCACCATATGCATATCATACATAGTATAGAACTTCAATTAATCACCAAAAATACATGATGGCCGAATGGTTCATAGAGGTGTTTAGGGTTAACTTTTTAACCTAATTCATTTTATATCCTAACATCATCATTCACATGTAAAACAAGATATAGAACTCCAATAAAATACCAAAAATCCAAGTTGGCCGAATATATCATATGGGTTTCTTGTACAAAACATCAATCGAAGCTACTCGTATGCAGGTGAGGGATACTTACATCCTTCGCTTTGCTTGTAGTGGGAAGATGACCTATGGAACCAAAACCTAGCCTTCTCCTTGCTTGGATGGGGTTCGGCCAAGGGATGAAGAGGGGAGCTCTAGAATTCGGTGAGGAAGAAGAAGAGGAGGAGAAATGAAGTTTGGATAACTCATGCCCCCTCATTTCCCCTATTTATTCACTTTAAGAGTCCCTTGATCTCCCTTACACTTAACCATAATTTCCCCTATACCTCTAATGATATAATTCTATTGGGCTTCTGGTTAGTGGGTGCATCTATAGGGCTTGGCTATCTCTAGAGGTTTGGGGTTCAATTCCTAGGCCTTGCATCCATTTTTGGCTCCTTTTCTTTTATTTTTGAAAGAGCCCACATAAAGTCCCTATAATCATTCAAAATTTCTTATAAAATTTCTAGAGCTTGGGATGAAAAAGGAAGGAAGGGAAATGGGGAATTCGGCCAAGGATGAGGAAGAAGGAGAATGAAGAAGGAAAGTGGGGTTTTACTTCCTCTCTTCTCTTAATTCTCCTCTTTAATACCTAGGGAATGAACACTCTTCATCCTTCCCATCTATATTCTTTGTATATTCTTTATATATCTTATCGATGAATCATCCTATGGTCTTGTACATTCTTTATATATCTTATCCATAAATTATCCTAGGCTCTAGTGGTGTCAAGGCTACCTCCCTATTAGGAGGTTCAGGGTTCAAATCCTACCTATAACCATTTTTTATTTTATTTTATTTTAAACCTTTTATGGCCTTAAAACCTATATAATTACTTTGCATAGTTTAGAATTTTGTGGGCATTACAGTTTGCTCCACAACTTTTTGGACAACATTTTCCTCATCCACAACACTTTGTGGTGCCTGTTCATTTTCCATCGAAGCCTTAGTGTTATCTTCATCTTGAATTTCTTCAAGATGAATTTTACTCCACTAGTTTTTCTAGAAATAAATTCTCTTTCTAGAAAGACAACATTTCTGGCAACAAACACCTTGCCAAGTGTGGGATTGTAAAAGTAATATCCCTTAGTTTCCTTGGGATATCCTACAAAATAACACTTATCTGATTTGAGTCCTAGTTTATCTGAGACTTGATGTCTAACATAAGCTTCACAACCACAAATCTTTATAAAGGACATTTTGGGACTCTTCCCAGTCCATAACATATATGGTGTCATTTCTACGACTTTTGATGGGACGCGATTAAGTGTGAAAGCGGCTGTCTCTAGAGCTAAACCCCAAAAGAAAGTAGGTAGATCAGTCTGGCTCATCATTGATCGTACCATATCTAATAGAGTACGATTTCTCCTCTCAAATACACCATTCCATTGTGGTGTTCCAGGTGGAGTGAGTTGGGATATTATCCCACACTCAGCCAGGTGATCACGAAACTCTTGACTAAGGTATTCACCACCTCGATATGATCGAAGTAGCTTTATACACTTACCAAGTTGGTTTTGTACTTCTTTCTTGAATTCTTTGAACTTTTCAAAGGATTCTGACTTATGTCTCATCAAATATAAGTAGTCAAATCTACTCATATCATCAGTGAAAGTAATAAAGTACTTATAGCCTCCTCTGGCTTCGACATTGAAAGGGCCACATACATCAGTATGTATGAGTCCTAACAAGTCCATCGTTCTCTCGCCATGTCCACTAAATGGAGTTTTAGTCATCTTTCCTAAAAGACAAGATTCACATACCTCATATGATTCAAAATCAAATGAGTCCAATAATCCATCTTTATGGAGTTGGGATATGCGTTTTTCATTTATGTGACCTAGGCGACAGTGCCAGAGATATGTTTGGTTCAAATTATTCGATTTGAACCATTTGGTATTTACGTTATAAATTGGGTTTTCTAAATCTAGAACATAGAGACCATTCATAAGTGGTGCATTACAATAGAACATTTCATTCAAATAAATGGAACAACATTTGTCCTTTATTATAAAAGAAAAGTTTTTCTTGTCTAAACAAGATACAGAAATTATGTTCTTCGTTAATGCAGGTACATAAAAGCACTCCTCTAGTTCTAAGATAAGCCCAGTGGGCAAAGACAAAGAATATGTTCCTACAGCTACAGCAGCAACTTTTGCGCCATTGCCTACTCGTAGGTCCACTTCGCCCTTTGCCATTAGTCTACTATTTCTCAGTCCCTGCACATTAGTACAAATGTGAGATGCACATCCGGTATCTAATACCCATGTAGAAGAAATAGATAGATTAACTTCTATAACGTGTATACCTGAGGCAGAAGTCCCACTTCTTTTCTTCTTTACTTCTTCAAGGTAGACTTTGCAGTTCCGCTTCCAGTGTCCAGTCTCACCGCAATGGAAACAGTCCCCTTCCTTAGGTACTTTACCTTTATCCTTTGAAGTGGATGAATTGGCCTTGCCTTTGGCTTGGGTCTTACCCTTGCCTTTGTGCTTACCTTTGCCCTTCTTGACCATTAGTACGTTACTAACTTTCTTCTGAAGATTCGGTTCAGCAGTTCTCAATATGCTGAGAATCTCAGGCAAAGGCTTATCAATTTCATTCATGTTATAATTCATGACGAATTGATTATATGCTTCCGGCAATGATTGCAGGATAACATCGGTTGCCAATTCTTGGCTCAGTGGAAAACCTAGTCTTTCAAGGTTCTCAACATACCCTATCATTTTAAGTATGTGAGTTCCTACAGGTGTTCCTTCTTGCATCTTGCATGCAAAAAGAGCCTTAGACACTTCAAAACGCTCGTGCCTAGCTTGTCCTTGATATAGTTGTTTCAAATGCTCAACCATATCATAGGCATCCATATTCTCATGTTGCTTCTGAAGCTCAGAGTTCATGGTGGCAAGCATAAGACATGACACATCTAATGCGTCATCTTGATGCTTCTTATAAGCATCCTTTTTAGCACGAGTGGCCGCAGGGGCGGGTGTTTCAGGGGTAGACTCCTCTAGGACATACAGTTTACGTTCTTGCTTGAGGATAATCCTCAAGTTCCTATACCAGTCTATAAAGTTAGCTCCATTGAGCTTGCCTTTCTCAAGGACAAATCGCAAGTTGAGGGGGTGTGTCGTGTTAGATGACATGGTGATCTACAACATTAAAATGCAAAATTAAGTATCATACCTAAGTCATTTAATTAGGCCTTTAATTAAATGAGGCTCCCACTAAATTCTCATAGCTTTGATATGAGCTAATAATTGATGTAGGTAAACACATTTTGCTTACATCATTAGCTTCTATTTAGCTATAAATTTATATGGGACAAAGATCCACATCATACTTCGTCTTGAGTTAGCTTTGGCTAATCGCCCAAGACGTAGTATGATTAGGTAGGCAATCTTTTGCCAATTACATCTGATGTAACTCTTTAATAGCTTTGGTTAAGTTTAGATTAGTTTAGTGCTTATTCCTAAACTAGCTTCTAGGCCGTGGCGAGGCACAGAGGCCTTCTTTGATATCAGAGCAACGACCACTTTCTAAGACAAAGCTGATGTTCGGAAATCACACAAAACTAATTTTTAAAACTTATGTTCAAAGCTAATATATGCCTCTACTTTCTTAATTAAATAAGAAAAACTTAATTAAGTCTTAACAAAGTTTGATAGCGGGACATTACGATTCTCCACTCGCACTCTTCCAAGATAAAATGCATTGCTTTGCTTTGGCAAACCCAACAACAAATGATCGAGGAAGTAGTGAGTACCAAACTTTGGTAGGCATATCGTTTTTGACTTATTAAGAAATAAACATGCATCACATACATATTAGCATACATCACATATAAGCTAAATTAACATGCATCACATACATATTAAACTAAGCGTGTCATGGTTATGTTATCACATGGTGTGAGTCTTTCGAAGACTCAATGTCCCTCTTCTAAGGAGGAGAGAGATCACATGGATAAGATCCCTTATGCATCTTCTATAGGATCTATCATGTACGCCATGCTTTGTACTCTTCCTGACATCTCGTATGCTTTGAGCATGACGAGTAGATACCAGTCGGATCGAGGTGAAAGTCATTGGATAGCAGTCAAAAATATTCTTAAATACTTACGAAAAATGAAAGAATATTTCCTGATATTTGAAGGCAATGAGGAGCTAACTATAAAGGGTTATAGTGATGCAAGCTTCCAAACAGACAAGGATGACTATAGATCGCATTAGGGGTATGTGTTTTGCCTGAATGGTGGAGTTGTGAGATGGAAGAGTTCGAAGCAGGACACAGTTGCTGATTCTACAACAGAAGCCGAGTATATTGCTGCGTCTGATGCAGCAAAGGAGGTTGTTTGGCTCCGCAAGTTTATTAGTGAACTTGGGGTAGTTCCTAGCATTGCAGATCCAATAGACCTCTATTGTGACAATAATGGGGCTATTGCACAGGCTAAGGAACCTCGATCACATCAACGGACCAAACACATACTGCGGCGCTTCCATCTCATTCGAGGGATCATCGATAGAGGAGATGTGAGGATATGTAGAGTACTGACAGAAGCTAACATCGCAGATCCATTGACCAAGGTTTTGGCACAGAGGAAGCATGATGGTCACACTAGGTCACTAGGTATCAGATATTATAGTGATTGGTACTAGTGCTAGTGGGAGATTGTTAGTTATAGCCCTAGAACCAATCATGTGATGGTTGAATAGGGAACATTTTGTATCATATTCTATAAAGGCAAAGGATTGGTTATTATATTTACGTCTTGCTTGTGCCAGCTAAATTAAATATAATAATGCCCTAGAAAAGTAGGTTCTTATCTACAACACATCAATTGGCAGAATTGATTATGAGAGGCTGTAGAGAACACTTTCCTAAATGTTCCTAGTCAAGTATTAATATGCAAGGGCAATATTAATACATAAAGACTAGCATGTAGGTCAATTGATGACTTGATCTCACAAGTCATGGATATATGATATCAAGTTAACACATGGGTATATATTAGAGAATATATACTGAACTGACCTGCCATGAGAAAGTTTCATGGATCGTCATATGAGTGTCATAAACTTTCTCATGTGACTATTGGTATGAATAGTTCTCAAACCTGAAGTCACTACGGTTCCCTACATAAGGAATTATGTACTTTGGTATCGTCAAATGTCACCCGTAACAGGGTGGACCATAAAGGCAATTACTGGGTATATAACAAATTGTGCGGAGGGATGTGAGTGATGTAGATGGGATCTATCCCTCCCATATGACGGGAGTGATATCTGTGGGCCTCTTGATTGAGTAGAACTACTAAAACGCATGGCCATGCTCGAATGAGTCAATATGAGATATTGAGTTCATTTGTTTGAGTTAGTTTACTTAGGGATCAAGAAACACATAGATTGATCGAGGATGACATGGTCTATGTCTCATTGGTCAATCTGATATCAAGGATAGAAGGACACGGTCATACATTATAGTAGTCACGGAAAGGTTAGTCGGATCTTGACTTATTTCGTAACTTGGGTAGCAATGATGTATTGCTAGATGGCGCTCATTGCTTGTGTATCTAAAAGAGTTTAGATCCATTGCCAACGTTATGAGAGCCTATAGGGTCACACACAAAGAGCATGATGATTAGAAGAATTAGTGCATTCTAGTTTGACTAGAATAATTAGGGAATGAGCTTAAGTACAAAATGGTTTTTGGACTTTAAGCTTAATGAGAATTTTAGCTTATTGATTTAATGAGATTAATTCAATATGCTAAGCTTATTAATTTAATAAGATTAAATAAATATGTTATCATGATAGCTTAAGCTTAATTGATTTAATAAGATTAATTCAATATGTTACCTTATTGATTTAATGAGATTAATTCAATATGATAACATAAGCTTATTGAATTAATAAGATTAATTCAACATGCATGAATGCCACATAAGAATTGCACCTAAGCATGCCACATAAGCATGCAACATAAGCATGCCACCTAAGCTTGATGAGGTGGAAGGAGACAAAGGGTTTTGACCTTTGGAATTTCTCCACATGTGGTCGGCCAAACAAGGAGTGTAACTCCTTGTTTGATTATCTTTCAATGCAATTGATTGCATTGAATGTGATAGGAGGTGAAAGGTTTTTTCAATCCTATAAAACACTCCATGGGGTGGCCGACCAAGGTTGGTGAAGCTTGAGGCTTGGAGAGAGCTTGGTGGTGAGAGGCTTTGGTTGTGTGGCTTTTGTGAGTGTAGGCTAGCAAGAAGAGTGGTCTTCTTCTTCCTTTCTCTTTTTCCCTACCTTCCTCTCCTTTAGGGACTTCTCTAGCAAGAAGTAAAGGAGAGCTCTTCTAGCTTCTTTTGTGAGACAAGAGCTTGCTCGTGTGGATACATATAGAGGCACGGACATTTGAACGTGCTAAAAGATCCAACAAACCCAAGGAGAAGCGGGATTAAAAAGGGCACGCAACAAAGGTAATATTCTCCTAAAAAGATAGGTTTTGAGAAATTTATTTTTGTACGAGATTTTCTTTCGCAAGGATCACTTGGAAGGGATCCTATTTTTCCGTTGCACATATGCTATTTTGCATAATAAATCCCTACAAAGTGTATCCGAGGGACGTAGCCGGACAAAGAGAGCTTCAGTGAGGGACTCCATGGGAGATGAGAGATTGAGCGATTGTAACCTGGGTCGGGGTAGCTCAAGCTAGGTGAACTCGGACAAATGGCTAAGTCAAGTGTCGAGCGCTCAAACATGTGTTTGAGGTTTACTCTACATTGGATGTGTCGGATGCTCAAACATGTGTTTGAGGTTTTACCTGACGATTGGAAGTGTCAGATGCTCAAACATGTTGTTTGAGGTTTACCCGATGGTCGGATACTCAGACACTTTGTTGTTTGAGGTTTTAGTCGACATCAGTCAACTGATATAGTTATCAGTCCACTGCTCTGAGTCGACTGGTGTCCGACTAGGTTTTGAGGCCCAACAGTCGATTGCTAGGGTTTGGTAGTCAACTGATCCACCATCAGTTGACTATCGTGAAGGGAAATCGACTACTATAAGTAGAAAATGGGCACCGAAACGATTTGATTCGACTGATTACCATGATCAGTCGACTGATGGCTTGATCATGTTGACTGATGGCATGATTAGTCAACTATCCAGTGTGTCGTTGGACTGTAATGGTCGTAGTTCAGGCTTGGTCAAAAGTCATTGGAACTGCAGCAGTTGACTGATGGCATGCAGCAGTCGACTGCTGCATGCCCAACGGAAAGAAACCCCTCTTCTCTATAAAAAAGACGGGTTGGGGGCCTTGGGGCAGCTAATTCTTCGACTCCTAAGTGCTCTCCAAGTGCCCTAAATGTTTCCACTCTCCTCTTTCTTATTTCTAACTCTATTTCATTGTAAGAGGGAGAGCTTTTGTAAAGGGGTTACCTCCACCTTGTCTTGAGCTAAAGGAGAGATTAGTGGATTGGATTGAGGGAGTGATTCGCCGAACGAATCGTCCGTGGACTAGCGGCAAGGGTCGTGAACTATGTTACATCTTTTGTGTTAGCGTTTATTTTCTCTTTATCTTTGTTTAGTTTAATTGTCTTTTGTTTTAGTATTTCCGCTGCGCTAACCTTGATTGTAGACGATTAAGACGAACAATTTTCATCGAGCACATATTTGGCTATTCAACCCCCCTTCTAGTCGGGCCACGATCCTCCATCAAGTGGTATCAGAGCGAGGAGGTTGTCATCAGACTCACTGCCGTGACAACAATGAAATGGCCGACATGAACATCCATCCACCCAAATTTGAAGGAGACTTCTCTTGGTGGAAGAAGAGAATGGAGGTATTCTTCGAAACTGATTTTGAAATTATGTTGATTATAGAAAACGGTTTCGAAATGCCTAGAGATGAAGAAGGGAAGCCATTAGAGAAATTAAGATGGACCAAGAAGCAAAAAGAGGAACACCTAGCAAATTAGAAAGCCAAGCATCATCTTTTCAATGTGCTACCTTAACAAGAGATCAACCGGATTGGTGAATGTTCGAGTGCCAAAGAGATGTGGGAGAAGCTAGTGGAGCTTCATGAAGGCACCTCTGAAGCAAAACTCGCAAGAAAGGACCTTCTCCGATCACAACTTAATAATATCAAGCTAGATAAAGGGGAAAAAGTATTATCTCTACACTCTAGATTTAAGAAGATTATTAATGGTTTATCTAGTGTAGGGGAGAAGCTCTCCAATAGGGATATGATCATGAAAACAATTGATGTATTCCCCCGATCATCGAAATGGAGCTTTATGGTGGACTCATTCTACATCTCAAGGAATCTAGAGGTTAGTACTCTAGAAGAATTTTTCTCTACCATGGAACTTCACAAAACCCATCTTGAAGGAGTAATAGAAGAACCAAGCATAAAATCAAGGGGGGTAGCACTTATAGCAAACAAGGGGAAGAAGAAGGAGACTACACCACCTTCATCGGATGATGAATCCTCTTCCTCCATGAACACCGATGAGGAGGCCTACATGGTAAGAAAGGTAAGGTGTGGCTTAAAATTTTTTAAATTTAATAAGTCTCATGATAGGAGAAGGAGAAGGAAGGTTATATGCTACAATTGCTAAGGAGAGGGACACATGAGGGATGAGTGTCCCTTATTAAACAAGAGAAAAGAAGAAGAGTGACAAGAAGAAAGAAAGCAAGAATAAGGAAGAGAAGAAGTCAAAGGAAAAGGAAAAGAAGTCAAAGACCCACAATTTGAAGGTCACATGGGACGATCCATCTTCATCGGAGGAAGAAGAAATTATCTCCCATTTTGCACTAATGGAAATAGATGGCATTGCCTCCACCTCATCTGAACAAGAAGAAGGAACAAGTGAGGAGGAGAGTCAAGTGTAGGGGGAGCATCATCATCATCGGAATCGAAAGGAGATTGGGTAAGTTGTTGGGAGATCGGTTGGCCAGCTAGAGGGGGGTGAATAGCCCTCGTTCGTTGGATGCCGGACTTTGCTCGTTTTCGTTGCGTTGCTTGTCTACGATTGTTGTTAGCGCAGCGGAAATAATAGAAACAATAATAATACTAACAACAACACAAGCACATGCAATACACACGATATACGTGGTTCGGAACCGAATGGTTCCTACTCCACGGGCGAGCTCCTCGAGCTCTAGTTATGCTCACGGCACTAACTCAAACTCCTTCTCGACAACACGTCGGAGGTGGAGAAACCTCTCACAAGCAATTACAAAGTAATATAGAAATACAAACAAGAATACAAATACAATACAAAAGAAACTCTTTTCACCGATTGCTTTTGATCACTTGTTTGTTGCTTGCTTTGGTTGGCTCTTGAAGGACTGGAATGCAGCAGCAATTCCCCTCCAATAGCTCCCTTAAAGTCTTGGGCGAAATCCTCCTCTTGAGCTCCTTTTATAACCTCGTGATCAAGCCGATTCATCATCGACCGATCGATCGTGACCATCAGTCGACTGATATCGTTGCCGTTGTCTCACAACGGCCGGATCCACGTCGGACAAGTTCCAACGGATCACACATCAGTCGACTGATGGCACCCATCAGTCGACTGATCATCCATCAGTCGAGTGCTGGCGAGCTCGACTCCATTCTGTGTCTGCGGTTGTCATCACCGATCGCCGTCCCTTGGCGATCGTCATCCCATCACCGACCGCCCTCCCTCGGCGATCGATCGATCACCGTTCTGGAACACCGGTCGAACCTATTCGACGAGAGCGATCGGCACCTATGCTACCGACCGATGTCGGGCTAAAACCTCAAACATTACCATGTTTGAGCCTCCGACATTCAGTATTAGCCACTTGGCCAAGTCCACACGGAGTTCCCCACCGAAGCTATCTTCCCTCGGCCTACGCCCCGGATGCGCGCCGCGGCCGCAACGCCATCCTTCGCGTCTCATGCCCTAGAAGTATGCTTCCTTTGGGCTCACTCCCTTCGCTCCCCGTCCGGCGGTCCCTCGGATGCACCAAGCGCACGGCTTCGCAATGCCATTCTTCACCGACTCAAGGACCCCGAGCCTAGTGAACTTACCAAGTCCTCAAGACTTCCCAAATGCACCAAGCGCACGGCTTCGCAATGCATTTCTCACCAAGCACCGAGCGCACGGCTCCGCAATGCTTTGGATTTCCCATGCCAAGCACCGAGCGCACGGCTCCGCAATGCTTTGGACTTTCCCATGATAATCCCATGTCATGAGTTTTGTCTATCATCAAAATACCATCGGGAGTCTACCTGGGACGATTGCACCAACAATCTTCCAACAATCTCCCCCTTTTTGATGATTGACAAAACTACCATCTCAAGTCTACCAATTCTCCCATATTGGCAATTCTCATATCCCAATGAGAATTCCAACGAACCCTAATTGGTAACTTGGTAACTTCTCCCCCTTTTTGACATTACATCAAAAAGGTCCTTCCCAAGGGTATGAATGTCTCATATCCCAATGAGATCTTACAATCTCTCCCTTGGAGGAACACATGCCTACAATCTTCCAAGTGATCCCATATCACTTAAAGAGAGGCACCCCAATTCCCTCCCATGAGGAAATACAAATCCATCCTCCCATGATGGATTCCTCCCCCTAGAGGCTTGCTCCCCCTTGACCATTGCACCAACAATGTCCTTGGAGAGTCCCTAAGCCAATAGGAACATTTACCAATCAAAATTAAGGCAAAGTTCAACAATGAACTTTCTTCCACCTTAAAATTGATACTCACCCTCAACCCAACTCCTAATCCATATCCAATGGATTTCCACCCTCTCTAATGCTATCCCAAGCATATCCTAGGGTTAGGAGTGGTTAGGGGACCTTAACCTAGCTGAACATGGGCCTAATTATCAAGATTTACCCGAAATCAGCGATCGACTCTGTCGGATAACAATGATCGGGCTTACTATCACCGATCGTCCGCCTGGCAATGATCGATAATCAATTTTCAGTTTTTCAGATTTCAAAAATGAATTTCCGAAATCCATAAGTAAATATACATACATAGATAAATCTTGAAATTTGGTATGCATAATACTTATTACAATCATTATGGGTGAAAATTATTGGAAAATTATTTTACCCATTAAATTAGGAGATTGATACAAAGTTCAAAAGTTTAGAAAAGCTTCAATAAAGAGCCCTCTTTGTATCATCCCATTCAATGGTGATAGCTATCACAAGATAGTCTTCACCAAGGTTTTGCAAAATGTTTTCAAAATGTTTTCAAAACCTTTAATTTCATTTTCCTAAACATCTCACTAATATCTATATTTGTAAAACACATTCAAGGCAATTAACATAGTGAGATGTGGGTTTTTGTTCTTTTCTTGGTCTCATGCATATATCTAGGCAATATTTATTTGATTCCCATCAAATTGTGCCATAGTCCTTGAAATCATTTTATTATGCATGATGATTATGGCATAGATATGATTTAGATAAAAACATATGCCAATATCATGATGTCATGGCATGTAAATGAAACTTAAGCATACATGACATCTAAAAATAACATTAAACATGATCATGACATTTTTATAAATAAAAATGAGAATGATGTCAAGACATGGCAAGGCAAATAAAGCATGGCAAGAAAAATATACTAAGGTCTAGAATACCTAAGTGTTAAAATCAATTTGCCATTTCTAGGGATTAAATCAATTTGCCTTAAAGCCATTCATCTCCCTAGTGTGCCAAAAACCCAAAATGGCACACCAATACCTCTAAGACCTAATTGTGCCAATTTAAATCATTTTAAACTTCTCAACCATATTGGCACACCCTAATGTGTCAACTCTACTATGGTTAGGTTAACTACCCATCCACCTAGGGTTGACATACACTAACCCATTTAGCGTGAATCGATCACGCTTTTAGGAACCCAATACCTATTGGAGCTCCTTGGGTTAACAAGGTATTCCCTAGGGATAACTTCCCTAGATACCTTCCTAATGACCCTTTTAGGCTTTGAAGCCTTAGTCAAATGGGTCTTACTTGGGTCAACTCTAGAGGTGACTCCTCCATTGACCTTCTTAGTGGCCTTCTTGGTTTTTCTTAAGTCCTTGGCCACTAAACACACACCATGGCTAGACTTAGGGATGGCTTCCCCATTAGCCTTGGTTTTTCTAGACCTAGATGTTGTCCCATAATTAAATGGAACATTATGGTAAGACATAGGTTTGTGACCCAAACCCTTCTTGCCCTTAGATAATTCTTGTTTTCTAGGCCTTGATTTTTGTGCATTAGACCCCTTAACCGAGTTTGATATTATTGCTAGGGTCTTCTCCAATTTTTCTAGCCTTGACCTCAAGGCTTGGTTCTCCACCTCTAATTTCCTCAATTTTGAATTTTCATTAGGTTTAGGGGAAATGTTTTTCTTTTTAGGCATATGCCTAGATTTCTTGGGATTAACACCCAAGTTTTCTTCAATTCTCCTAATTGACTCCCTAGGTAAAATAGATCTAGTGTTTTGAGTCCTAGGTTTGTCCTTAGAGAAACTAACATGCTTGGCACCTAAGCAATAAACCTTATTATTTCTCTTAGCATGCTTTTCATTGATAATAGCAAGAGAGCTAAAATAATTTTTGGCATGCTTTTTGACTCTAGGAATTAAAGGTGCATTAACTAAATGTACCTTAGGGTTAGCTTTAGAAGCTCCCCCTACATGAGTTGCACCTTCTTGCCCTTTCTTCCTCCCCCTAGGGCATTGGCTTCGGTAGTGTCCCTTTTGATTGCATTTGAAGCACACAATGTGCTCTTTGCTCTTCATTTTGGGAACACCGGCATCCTTTGACTTTGGGTTGACTTTCGGTCTTGATGCCTTTTCCTTAGCCAATTTAGGGCATTTGCTCTTGTAATGCCCTTTCTGTTGGGCTTTTCCGGGCCGTAAAAACCGCTTTTTGCGTTGCGGAAATCCCGGAAGTCCCGGCCACGGATCCGTGCGAAGAAGTATTAAAACTAATTACATGTATGTGCTTACAAAATCCTCTAGATCTACCTTAGAACTAAGAGATAAGGATGTTACCCTTGATGCGATGCCCTTCGCAAATCCCGCTCGTCCAAAGTCCGCCGGAACTCGAGAGTGTCAAGTGCACACTCCTCTATGGTATCCACACAAGCAATAGGTGGAAGAAAACTCAACCTTGAGTGTGCTAGCACTCCTTGGTTGGTTCGGCCAAAGAGAGGAAGGAGAGGGAGAGCTTGAGAGGAAAATTCCCAAGGAAGAAGATGAAGTAATGAGTGATTACTCACACAAATGAATTTTCACTCACATAACCCCCAAATGGTGGCCGGCCCACTGATGGGAGGGGGAGTTACATGCATGCATAACTCCTGACCCTTGGTCTCCTCATGATGTGGCACTAATTGACTAAGTCAATGATGATGTGGAGCATCATCATTGGCCGCCATGCCTAGTCATCATCATGACATGGCATTTGGTCAAGCCAAACTTGACCTTTCAACTTCCCTCTCAAGTCAAGTCAAACTTGACCTCTAATCTCCCATGGTTGATCAAATCTAACCACTTGACTCAAGTCAATTTAATATAATGAATCTCTATTCATTAATTTAAATTGATTTGATGAATCAAATCTCAATTAGACTCATTCAACACTTGAATCAACTTGAGTCTAACTCAATTAGTCTAATTTGGATTACTCTTAATCCAATTTGGTTCATCCCATGAACCTAATCCTCATGGTTCATCATATGAACCTAATCTCCATCTAATTGCTCTCATGTGTGTGACCCTATAGGTTCTTGTAACGTTGGCAATGTCCCTAAACCGATTTAGGAACATAAGCAATGAGCGGTATCTAGCAACACATCATTGCTACCCAAGTTACAAGAATGTTGAGCTCCAACATCACCTTTGTGACTACTAATTGTGACTCTCACAATATATGACAATGTCCCTCTATCCTTGACATCTAGATTGACCAATCGAGGCATAGACCGTGTCATCCTCGGTACAATCTAAATCTTGAACTCCAAGTAGACACACTCTAATCAAATGAGCTCAATATCTCATATTGACTCATTTGGGCATGGCCATGCACTTCGTGGTCTCACTCTATCAAGAATATCGATGTCACCCCTGTCATATAGGAGGGATAGATCCCATCTACATCACTCACATCCCTCCGCATAATTGATTACATACCCAAGAATCGCTTTATAGTCCACCCATTTACGGGTGACGTTTGACGGGCCAAAGTATGCAACTCCTTATGTAGGGAACCATGGTGACTTCAGGTCTAAGGACTAATAGTCATACTAATAGCCACATGAGAAAGTATATGACACTCATATAACGATCCATGATACTTTCTCATGGGTCATTCAAGATACATTCTCCAATGCATACCCATGTGTCAACTTGATATCTCATATCCATGACTTGTGAGATCAAGTCATCTTGTTGACCTACATGCTAGTCTCTACGCATTAACATTGTCCCTGAATGTTAATACTCGACTAGGAATGATTAAGAGTAGTGTTCTCTATATCATCTCATTATCGATTCAACCAATCGATTTATATAGATAAGAACCTACTACTCAAGGACATTATTATATTTAGTTATTTGGCACCAATACAAGTAAATATAATAACCATGCCTTTATAAATAGGAATATGATACAATAAAGTCCATACAACAATCATCACATGATTGGCTCTAGGGCTTTCACTAACACTTTCTCCCTACACTCAAAGCATATTATGTGATTTTTATTTAAAATGATAACGCTTGAGTTACCTAGGGAGGTGGTGGAGGCCTCTTCACTTCTTCCGGAGGTAGAAGCTTCATCTTGATCTTTCTCCGGAGTGGGAATCCTTTTCTCCCCCTCAATGCTAGAGGTGGAGGTCTCCACCAAATCATCAACCTCTTCAAATGTGGGTGCTTCTTCCTCGGCATTCTCCTCTAATTGTGCTGGTTGGGGATTCTTGTGGAATTCAACCACCTTATTCCACAAATCTTTTGCATCCCTAAAATTTCCTATCCTAGACCAAATATGGTTAGGAATCAAATCACAAAGTAATTTAGTTACCTCGAGATTTGTCTTGAAATCCTTCATTTGGTCTTGGGTCCACCTTGATTTTTCTAGTGGCTTATTTTCCTTGTCCCTAGGAACTTCAAAACCATTTTCAATGATTAACATGAAATCGAAATCGGTTTCGAAATATACCTCCATCCGTTTCTTCCACCAATCAAAACCATTTTGTTGGAAGATTGTTGGTGCAATCGTCCCAGGTAGACTCCCGATGGTATTTTGATGATAGACAAAACTCATGACATGGGATTATCATGGGAAAGTCCAAAGCATTGCGGAGCCATGCGCTCGGTGCTTGGCATGGGAAATCCAAAGCATTGCGGAGCCGTGCGCTCGGTGCTTGGTGAGAAATGCATTGCGAAGCCATGCGCTTGGTGCATTTGGGAAGTCTTGAGGACTTGGTAAGTTCACTAGGCTCGGGGTCCTTGAGTCGGTGAAGAATGGCATTGCGAAGCCGTGCGCTTGGTGCATCCGAGGGACCGCCGGACGGGGAGCGAAGGGAGTGAGCCCAAAGGAAGCATACTTCTAGGGCATGAGACACGAAGGATGGCGTTGCGAAGCCGTGCGCTTGGCGCATCCGAGGGACGTAGGCCGAGGGAAGAGAGCTTCGGTGGGGAACTCCGTGTGGACTTGGCCAAGTGGCTAAGACTGAATGTCGGAGGCTCAAACATGGTAATGTTTGAGGTTTTAGCCGACATCAATAGGTTCGACCGTGTTCGATCGACCGGTGATCGGGTTCGATCAACCGAGGAGGGCGATCGTGATGGGATGACCAGTCGACTGCCAAGGGACGGCAGTCGACTGATGACACTGTGCACGGGCACAGAATGGAGTCGAGCTCGCCAGCACTCGACTGATGGATGATCAGTCGACTGATGGGTGCCATCAGTCGACTGATGTGTGATCCGTTGGAACTTGTCCGACGTGGATCCGGCCGTTGTGAGACAACGGCAACGATATCAGTCGACTGATGGTCACGATCAGTCGACTGATGGGCGCGAGATCAGCTTGATGCAGGTTATAAAAGGAGCTCAAGAGGAGGATTTCGCCCAAGACTTTAAGGGAGCTATTGGAGGGGAATTGCTGCTGCATTCCAGTCCTTCAAGAGCCAACCAAAGCAAGCAACAAACAAGTGATCAAAAGCAATCGGTGAAAAGAGTTTCTTTTGTATTGTATTTGTATTCTTGTTTGTATTTCTATATTACTTTGTAATTGCTTGTGAGAGGTTTCTCCACCTCCGACGTGTTGTCGAGAAGGAGTTTGAGTTAGTGCCGTGAGCATAACTAGAGCTCGAGGAGCTCGCCCGTGGAGTAGGAACCATTCGGTTCCGAACCACGTATATCGTGTGTATTGCATGTGCTTGTGTTGTTGTTAGTATTATTATTGTTTCTATTATTTCCGCTGCGCTAACAACAATCGTAGACAAGCAATGCAACGAAAACGAGCAAAGTCCGGCATCCAACGAACGAGGGCTATTCACCCCCCTCTAGCCGGCCAACCGATCTCCCAACAAGTGGTATCAGAGCCAAGTCGTTTGTCAAGGACTAACCGCCACGACAAACACTTCATTAAAAGATGGCCGGCTCCAACATCTACCCGCCGAAGTTCGACGGCGAATTCGCTTGGTGGAAGAAGCGAATTGAGGTATTCTTCGAGACCGATTTTGATGTTATGCTTATAATGGAAAATGGTTTCGAGTTGCCTAGGGATGAAAGGGGTGAACCAATAGAGAAGACAAGGTGGACTAAGAAGCAAAGAGAGGAACACATTGCAAATTCAAGGGCTAAGCATCATCTCCTCAACGTACTTCCCCAACAAGAGATAAACCGAATTGGGGAGTGCTCTAGTGCCAAGGAGATGTGGGAGAAGCTAGTAGAGCTTCATGAAGGTACCTCGGAGGCAAAGCTAGCAAGAAGAGACCTCCTCCGCTCCCAACTATCAAACATCAAATTAGAAAAGGGAGAAAAGGTAACTTCATTGCATTCTAGGTTTAAAGAGATTTTGCTTGGACTAACAAGTGTAGGAGAGAAGTTATCCAACCGGGATATGGTAATGAAGGCCATAGACGCCTTTCCCCGGTCCTCAAGATGGAGCTCCATGGTGGATTCATTCTACATCTCCAAGAACTTGGAAGTAAGTACCTTGGAGGAGTTCTTCTCAACAATGGAGCTCCATGAAACAAGAATTGAAGGAATACAAGAAGAACCAAGAATTCAACCTTCAAGAGGAGTGGCCTTGATAGCAAATAAGGGAAAGAAGAAGATGGAAATTCCTCCTCCTCCGATGAGCCTCATCCTCCTCCATGGATAGCACCAAGAGGCCTATATGGTAAGGAGGGTAAGGCGTGCATTTAAGAATTTTAGATTTCATAAATCTAATGATAGGGGAAGGAGACCAAGGGGGAAGGTCATATGCTACAATTGCCAAGGAGAGGGGCACATAAGGGACAATTGTCCCCTCCTAAACAAGAGCAAGGAAGAGAAGAAAAAGAAGGAAGAAAAGAAGAAGAAGAAGGGGAGCAAGAAGAAAGAGGAGAAGAAGGCCAAGGAAAAAGGAAAGTCCATGGCTCTCAAAGCCAAGACATGGGATGACCTTGCCTCCTCCTCCTCATCCGATGAAGAAGAGCATGTTTACTCCAACCTAGCACTAATGGCTCTTCATGACTCGGATAGCTCCTCCTCCTCCTCAAATGAAGAATCAAGCACAAGCGAGGAGAGCTCAAATGAAGGGGGAGCTTCATCTACCTCCCCATCCGAAGAAGAAGAAGAGGATATGGAAACTATGGTAACGAAAGCCTCTCCTAAGAAAATAGTTTCCATAATTTCTAGTTTAACTAAGGACTTATTTGGCATGAAAAAGAAAAATAAAAGCATGCTTAATCAAATTAAGGAATTAGAGCAAAAATTAGAAAAAGCATGCTTAAGTGAAAATATTTCTTCTTGCCATGATGATGCATGCTCACATGATGAATATATGCCATTAGATGTTAGTGATGCATGTATAAATGAAAATAGGGCTTTAAGGGAAAAGGTAGATTATTTAACCAAAGCCCTAGAAAAATTCACAATAGGCTCCAATACCCTTAACATGATAATTGGGAGCCAAAGGGCAAGTTTTAACAAGAAGGGCCTAGGATATAAAGAGAAGAAAAATGAGAAGGCCTATAAATGCCTAATTGCTAGGGGACAAGACAAAAACAAAGTAATAGCTAAGAAATGGATCCCCAAGGAATTTCTAGTGAATCCCATAGGCAAAAATCTATTTTGGGTTCCAAAATCCATCCTTAAGGGTTAGAAAACCCCTAGGGTAGTCAACCATATGAACTTGACCTATATCATATTTTGGTTGACCTAGGATGACGGGACAACATTTTTAGATAGTGTTGGGTGATGATAACGTACCCATAAATAGGTAATAATGCTTAAATCATGATGATTGATGTAATTCCTATGTATGTTTTAAATCATGATTTATAATTTTGAAATTTGGCACGTTATCACTAGAAATAGGTTTAAATCATGCTTTAGGTGATAATTTGCTTTTTATCATCATATAATACCTAATGCATGACTATCATTTGATGGATACATGAGTTTCATGATCATAATGTAGAATTCATTCATATATGTCATTATGATCATGTAGGATGTTAGGTTGATACTTAACCATGATAGAATTGCATGAATATATGTTGGTTAAGTATATACAAATACCCCCTAGGATGCATCTCACACTCACTATAGGCTAACTTGATTGCAAACTTAGCATGGGTGAGATGTTAGGATGATACAAATGTCCACTAATGCTTATGGCATTTAGATGGCCATTTAAAGTATCAAAATAGCAATAATAGACCAATCATGGGGAAGGCTTATGTTTAATTCATAGACATATTGCCCAAAGATCATGGTTGGATATTTCATATGTTTTCAAAACAATTTCTCACTTTAAAATACATGTATTCATGTTTTGAAACAATTGGATGCAAAACTAGGTAGCTAACTTGATACTAGAATGATCAAAAACCTAGTAGTTTTTAGAACTTTTGGATTTTTGGCAAAAACAAGAAAATATGATGAGTTTTCATGAAAAACTATTTTTCCTTGATAGATATACTTAATAGAAATATGTTCCCCAAATTTCATGATTTTTCAAATTTTCTGAATTTTCTTAGTATACTGAACGATCGATGGCCTACATTCGGACGACGCAAGAACTGAATTCCAAGTTTTTATCAACTTGTGGTATTTTCTTTCTATTAGACTTGATGTCATATGTTTATAACTTAGTATTCATATTTTTGATGGTGTCAAAGGGGGAGAAATGAATATGTTTAAGTTATTTATGATAGGGGGAGAGATTAAGGGGGAGTTGCATGTTGCTATCAAATGTTTATGTTTACATGCTTTCTTTCCTTAAAAATTTATATCAAATATTTTTACCTAACTTAAACGGATTGCCACACATCAAAAAGGGGGAGATTGTTAGGGCAATCTCTTGCCATGATAAGGTTTTGATGTGTGTGGCAAAGGGTTTAAGTTAGTTGGTTATGTTGATTTGATATGTGCGTTGAAGTCATGCAGGGCTTAGTAATTCGCACATGGAGCCGTGGCGAGTTTCACATCTCATGACTCGTGCCTTGAGTCGGTGAAGGATAGCTTTGCGGAAGCCGTGCGCTTGGAGCATCCGAGGGACCGTCGGACGAGAAGCTTGGAGTGAAGCCGGAGGAAGTAGACTTCGAGGCAAGAGACGCAAAGGAGCATTGCAGAGCCGTGCGCCTGATGCTGCCGAGGGACGTGGCCGAGAACGAAGAGAACTTCAAAGGCGAAGGACTCCGAGAAATGAGAGTGAGCGATTGTAACCCAGGGAAGGGTAGCTCTTAGGTGAAACTTGGCCTTTTGGCCAAGTGTCGGATGGGTTTTCGACACGATCATGCCATGTCATAGCGATCGGCCGCTCAATCGATGGTTGATCGTGGTGTAAAACCAGATGATCGATAAATGTGATGCAATGACCGCTGGCGGGGCCGATCTGCAGGACATGCCAAGACCGGCACGTAATGGAGTCGACTCGATCGAGCACTCGATCGATCGAGCATCACGACCGATGGTCCCATCACCGATCGATACTAACATCGTGGATGGAATCTAACGGGAAAGCACCGTATTGGGCAACGATCGCTGGTGCAATCGCCCAGTCACGATTGACCGTAACTCGAGCTCGACTCGAGTGATGTTTTGCTGTTTGCCAAAGTATGTTTGACACAGTATGTTAGCCATAGGGTGGACATTGATGGTTCACATTACTGTCGGTTAAGATGTTGGGGAGATTGTTTATACAATCGACCTTCAGTTATAATTGACTTGATGGTTGACTGTGGCTGACCATGTGATCATGGGAAAGTCCAAGCATGGGTCTTGCAAGGTAAAGTCCAAGTCATGGGTACTTGGCACGTAAAGTCCAAGTGGGACACTTGGCAAATTGGAAAGTCCAAGTCTTGAGCACTTGATATGAGAAGTCCAAGCATGGGTCTTGGCAAATGGAAAGTCCAACATGGGTTGGCAAGGGAAAGTCCAAGCTTGAGTCTTGGCATTTGGGAAGTCCAAGGGGATTGATATTGGCAGCGTAAAGTCCAAGCGGAGTCTTGGCGGCGTAAGCCCAATGTGCCTTGGCGGTGTAGACACCGTTAGCATGACATAGCCGATGGAAGCACCTGAAGGCTAGCGCGATGGATGAACAAGTCATGGATGACTTGGAGGGATCCGAGAGGCGTGAGGTGATGGAGGTGGCTAGAAGGCTTAGGTCTAGGCTAAGGGTGGTCCAGCAAGTATGGGGCACTATACTTGGGTTAAAACCTCATTCTGAGGTTGGCAATGACCGGGCATTATGGCCCGACCGCCGTGAGTCGACTTGAGTTCGACCGCTCGCAATGATCGCTTCATTGGCGAATGATCGGGTGGCTCGCAATGATCGCTAAGGGATGGCAATGACCGCTACCGAGTGTCGAGCATGTAACGCCCAGAGCCGATCGGGCGGGCCGACACGCGCGCTGGCCGATCGCTAATGTTGGCAATGACCGCCAAGAGATCCGCTGGAGTTTTTCCGTGGATCGAGCCGTTGTCTCACGACAACAGCGGCATCACCGACCGGGTGACTTATGGCAATGATCGATCGATAGGCGGAAATCCGTGTCGCGCGCAAGGATAAAAGGAGCTCGACGGGAAGGATTTTGCATCGGCTTGAGGCTTTTGGGGCGATTTGTCACGCAAATCAGGGTCTCAAGTTGACATCAAGCAACCAAGATCAAGCATCCAAGAGCATTTGTAAAGTGTTTTCTTTACTTGTATTGCTTTGTATTTCATTGTCTTAGCTTGTAGCTTTTGATTATTGTTGTAATCACTATTGTACGAGGTTTCTCCACCTCCGGATTGTTCCGAGAAGGAGTTATTTGATAGTGGTGTGTGATTGGCATCGCTAGGGCTCATTTGAGCCCGATCCGTGGGAGTAGGAACCGGTTCGTTCCAACCACGCTATATCGTATCGTGCGTGTTGTGATTATATCTTGTTATATTTATTTGTTATTACTATTCACTGTGCTAACAAGATTGTAGACGATCAAACGCGAAAGAATTCCATCATCGTGACGTCATCTACGCTTATTCACCCTCTAGCTAGCGCCAAATTTCCAACAAGTGGTATCGAGCCGTGGGCTCTTCTACTGAGACTAACACGGAGCTAAAAGGCTAGAGGGAAGATGGAATTCCAAGACAAGCTTGGATGGGACATTAACACACCGGTGCCCTACACCCTATACGGACGAGAAGGATTCAATTCTTGGAAGGGAAGAATTGAGGATTTTATTATGATGAGAGATTTTGAGGAATGGTCCATTTTGATGGATGGATTTGAATATCCAAGAGGACCAAGAGGTGGATTCCTAAAAAAGAAGAGGTGGACCGAAGAGCAAATTCAAGCATCCGAGAAAAATGATAAGGTGATAAAATTTTTAATTGATTTAATACCTAACAATATCTTGTGTATGTTAGGTAATTATGTAGATGCTAAAGAGTTATGGAGCCAAGTGGCAAAGCTCCATGAAAATTCATCATCGGTTCAAGAAGAAGAAGAAGAGGAGTTTTCACCATCAATTCAAGAAGATAAGGAGGGTGAAGAAGAGAGATCATCCTCACAAGGAAGTGAGGATTGGAGGTTGATAGGGAATCAACATCCGGATCGGAAGATGTGGAGGAAGTGGAAGAAGCATCCACCTCAAGGATTGAGGGGAGGAGAGAACTTCCATACCGAGCAACAAGAAGAAGCTTCAACATCCAATCAAGATGAGGAAGCTCAAAATACAACTCCGCACCTACCACCGAACTAGGTAACTCAAACACATCAAACTCAAATAAAAATAATATTATGTGTTTTGAGTGTAGGGAATTTGGACATTACAAGAGCAAATGCCTAAAGAAGATTAGGAAAGCTCCACCGCTCCAAAAGTTAAGGATGCCGGTTCCCAAATATCAAGAGCAAGGAGCATATCATATGCTTCAAGTGCCGACAACCGACACTACCGAGTCAATGCAAGAAAGGGGAGAAAAAGGCCCAAAATGGAGCATCACATGTAGGGGAGCTAAGGCAAACCCTAGGTAACTTCTAATTTTGCTCCTTCTTCAATTTATAAGCAAAAGCATGCTAGGGATTTCAATTCACTTGCAATTTATGAAAAGCATGCTAATAGGAACAAGTATTTTTGCTTAGGAGCTTAGAATGTCTACTTAGATAATAGGGAGAAATTTTTGGACTAATGTCCTAAAAACAATTTATCTAAGGATAAACCTAGGTCAAATAACACTAGACCAATGTTACCTAGGAGACCATTAGAAAGGTGCAAGAGCACCTAGGGTTCAATCCTAAGTGGACTAGGCATATGCCTAGAAAGTCCCATGCCCATGATTTAAATCAAAATTCTAAAATTGGGCAATTAGAATTAGAAAACCAAGCCTTGAGGTCAAGGCTCGAGAAATTGGAAAAGACCCTCAAAATTATGCAAAATCAAATGCAAGGGTCTATTGGTCAAACTCCTAGGTCAAAATCTCAAAGTCAGCATTTAGGACCTAAGAGTCAAAAGTCAACCAAAGGCAAACAGGGTTTGGGTCACAAACCTAAGCCTGAGGTGGCTTACCATAGTGTTCCATTTGACTATGGAACACAAACTAGGTCTAGGAAGACCAAGGTCAATAGGGAAGTCATCCCTAGAGTTGACCAAAGGGTGTGCCTAGTGGCTAGGGTTTCTAGGAAACCTAAGGTGGCCACTAAGAAGGTTGTTAGGGAGGCAATCCCTAAGGTTAACCTAGGCAAGACCCAAATGACCAAGGCTAATAAGCCTAGGAAGGTCATTAGGAAGGTATCTAGGGAAGTTATCCCTAAGGAATACCTAAGTAACCCTAGGAGTTCAAATCGTTTTTGGGTTCCTAAGAGCGTGATTGATTCACGCTAAGATGGGTTTAGGGTGTGCCAACCTTGATTGGATGGGTAGTTAACTCAACCATGGCAAAGGTGGCATTTTGGGTCATTTTCAAGGTTATAGTTACCTTGGGAATGTGGTTTGATTTTAATCCTAAAAGATTTTAGGATGTGCCAATATTAGTTATGAAGTTTGATAAAATGATCATTTTGGCACAATTTAGGTTTAGAGGTTGGTGTGCCATTTTGGGTTTTTGGCACACTAGGAAGATTAGGTTAATATGACAAAATATGTTTAATCCCAACAAATGGCAATTAATATTAAAATTTAGGTGTTATTATACCTATATATTTTATATGCCATGATTTGTTTGCCATATGCCATGACATGACATCATGTTTACTTTTATCATCTAAATGTCATGATCATGCTTAGGATTAAGGTATTAAATGTCATGTGTTTTTAGATTTCATCATATGCCATGACAACATGATCATTGGCCATGATTTATTTTTCTATCATTATGCCATGATCATTTTCATGCATCTAAATTGATTAAAATTGATTTAAGGACTATGGCATGACTTGGAGTCCCATTTATAAGGGAATCAAGTAGAGTTGCCTTAGAAAAATGCATGAAACCCTAGTTTAGGGAGAACAAAACCCACATCTCACATCCAATTGACATGTATGTGTTTTTATACACCCTAGATACATGTGAGATGCTAGGATATGAGTTGAGTTCAAGGTGCATAGTTTTTGCATCTAGATGAACTAAAACTCATCTAATTTTATTGGTGGATCATTGGGAAAGCTTGTGTACAAGTCATGTACATAGAGCCCAAGGAATGTGATCCAAAATAGGTTTTCAAAAACATTTTAAATTCATTTTGAAAAACCTTGGTGAAGTCTATCTTTTGATAGCAATCACTATTGATGAAGTTGATACAAAATAGGGCCAAAACATTGAAAATTTCAATGGTTTTGAGTTTTGTATCAAACTCACTATTTTATGGGTAAAATAATTTTAAAATATTTTTCACCTATTGTATTTCTTATAAGTAATGTACGTATTAAGTTTCATGAATTTTCAAAATACGTAGAATTACTTATGCATTACAATGATCGCCACTTGGTGGCAATGATCGATGAGAGTGGCAATCGATCGACATCGTCAGGAGTCGACTGCCATGTCTGATTTCGGGTTAACAAGGTTTGTTTAGCCCGTGTTCAGCTATGACAAAGGTTCCTAACCACTCCTAACCCTAGGATATGCTTTGGGAAGCATTATGAAGGGTGAAAATCCATTGGATATGGATTAGGAGTTGTGTTAGGTCAAAGTATCAAATTTAGGGTGAGTAAAAGTTCTATGTTGAACTTAGAACCTTAATTTTGATGGTTTAGAGTTCCTATTGGCTTAGGGGCTTTCCAAGGACATTGTTGGTGCAATGGTCAAGGGGGAGCAAGCCTTTAGGGGGAGGTATCCATCGTGGGATGATGGATGTTTTTTTTATGGGGAGAATGTTATCAATTGAAAATTGATGGGTGTTTGATACCCAATTTGGAAATTGGGAGAGTGAGAGTGCCTCTCTTGAGTGATATGAGACTTATCACTAGGAAGATGGTAGGCATCCTAGGTATTTTTGATCAAGGGGAGATTGTAAGATCTCATTGGGACATGAGACATTGACCTCCTTGAGAGAAAACCTTTGATGTTAGTCAAAAAGGGGGAGAATGTTTGGGGGAGAACATTTGATTTATTTTTTCACTTAAATGTTTGGGGGAGAACATTTGGTGAGTGTTTACCAATTTGGGATAATTGGTAAGGGATTTGAGTTAGTGTTCTAACTCATGGTTTTATTTGGTTTTTGTCAAACATCAAAAAGGGGGAGATTGTTGGTGCAATCGGCCCAGGTCACGATTGACCAGGACTCGAGTTTGACTCGAGTGATGTTTTGATGTTTGACAAAGTATGTTTGACAAAGTATGTTAGACATAGGTTTGACATTGATGTTTGACATTAATGTCGGTTAATATGTTGGGGAGATTGTTTATACAATCGACCCAGGTTATAATTGACTTGATGGTTGACCAGGGTTGACCATGTGATCATGGAAAGTCCAAGCATGGGTCTTGGCAAGGTAAAGTCCAAGTCATGGGTACTTGGCAATGTAAAGTCCAAGTGGGACACTTGGCAAATTGGAAAGTCCAAGTCTTGAGCACTTGGCATGAGAAGTCCAAGCATGGGTCTTGGCAAATGGAAAGTCCAACATGGGTTGGCAAGGAAAAGTCCAAGCTTGAGTCTTGGCATTTGGGAAGTCCAAGGGGTTTGATATTGGCGGCGTAAAGTCCAAGCGGAGTCTTGGCGTAAGCTAATGTGCCTCAAGCGGTGTAGACACCGTTAGCATGACATAGCCGATGGAAGCACCTGGAAGCTAGCGCGATGGATGAACAAGTCATGGATGACTTGGAGGGATCTGAGAGGCGTGAGGCTGATGGAGGTGGCTAGAAGGCTTAGGTCTAGGCTAAGGGTGGTCTAGCAAGTATGGGGCACCATACTTGGGTTGAAACCTCATTTTTGAGGTTGGCAGTCGACTGGCATTATGGCCGGTTCGACTGCCGTGAGTCGACTTGAGTTCGACCGCGATTGGGAAATGCCCCGCAATGATCGCCATCGCAAGCCGATCGAGGCTCGCAATGACCGCTAAGGATGGCAATGACCGCCAATGAGTGTCGAGCGTAACGCCCCGTGAGCCGATCAAGGCCGATTACGGCGCATTGCGCGATCGCCAATGTTGGCAATGATCGCCAAGAGATCCGCTGGAGTTTTTCCAACATGGATCGAGCCGTTGTCTCACGACAACGGGCATCACCGACCGTGACTTATGGCGGTCGACGATAGGCGGAAATCCGTGTCGCGCGCAAGGATAAAAGGAGCTCGACGGGAAGGATTTTGCATCGGTTTCTTGAGGTTGGGGCGATTTCGCCGCAAATCAGGGTCTCCAAGTTGACATCAAGCAACCAAGCGATCAAGCATCCAAGAGCATTTGTAAAGTGTTTTCTTTACTTGTATTGCTTTGTATTTCATTGTCTTAGCTTGTAGCTTTTGATTATTGTTGTAATCACTATTGTACGAGGTTTCTCCACCTCCGGATTGTTCCGAGAAGGAGTTATTTGATAGTGGTGTGTGATTGGCATCGCTAGGGCTCATTTGAGCCCGATCCGTGGAGTAGGAACCGGTTCGGTTCCGAACCACGTTATATCGTGCGTGTTGTGATTATATCTTGTTATATTTATTTGTTATTACTATTCCGCTGTGCTAACAAGATTGTAGACGATCAAACGCGAAAGAATTCCATCATCGTACGTCATCTACGCTATTCACCCCCCCTCTAGCGGGCGTCAAATTTCCAACAACGGCTACGAGATCAGTCGACTGATCGAGGGCATCAGTCGACTGATCCTGTGTCAACGGGAAGAAACCCTCTTCCTCTATAAAAAGGAAGGGGGTAAGGGTTTGGGAGCTAATGCTTATGCTCTAATACTCTCCCAAAGATCCCTAAAGCTTTCCATCCTCTTACTCAAGCTTATTTCCATTCTATTTGTAAGAGGAGTGTTTGTAAAGGTTACCTCCACCTAGCTTGGTGCAAAGGAGAGACCAATAGTGATTGGGTTTCGGAGTGATTCACCGTGGACGAATCGGACCGTGGATTAGCGGCATAGCCGTGAACCACGTTACATCTCGGTGTTTGTCTTGCTTGCTTATATTTTGCTTGTATTTATTTACATTTGTATATTCCGCTTGCGCTAACGTTTTTGTAGACAAGCAAAATACGACGTCCGACGAATTAGGGCTATTCACCCCCCTCTAGCCGGCCAACCGATCTCCCAACATAAGTGAGGTAAGAAATCTCCCTACCCAAGATATTGTTTCTATGATTTCAGTTTAACTAAGGATTTATTTAGAACCAAAAAGAAAAATAAATGCATGCAAAATGAAATTAAAAATCTAGAAGAAATGATAAAAAATGCATGTTCACATGATAATGCTTCTTCTTCTAGTTTAAATGATGCATGCTTAGAAGAGAATAAGGTTTTAAGGGAAAAGGTAGACTATCTCACTAAGGCCCTTAAAAAATTCACTATTGGCTCAAATACCTTGAATATGATTATTGGGAGCCAAAGGGCAAGCTTTAACAAGAAGGGCTTAAGATACAAGGGATCTAAAAATGAAAAGTCTTACCATTGTTTAATTGCTAGGGGGCAATCAAAAACCACAATGGTATCTAGGAAATGAATCCCTAAGGAGTACTTGGTGAACCCTATTGGAAAGAACTTGTATTGGGTTACCAAGTCAATCCTTAAAGGTTAGAAAAATCTAGGATAGTCAACCATAAGTGGACTTATTTCATATCATGTTATTTGGTTGACTTATGAGTATGTTGGGTGATAATATTTGAATTGTGATCATAATGGATGATACTTAACCTTGGTAGCATTGCATGAAATTTATGGTTAAGTATAAAATACCTTAGTCACATCTCACATTCACCATAAGGAGAACTTGATTGAAAACATAGCAATGGGTGAGATGTTAGGTTGATACAAATGATTCACTAATGCTTATGGCATTTAGATGAGTCATTAAGTGTATCATGATATAGTAATCATAGACCAACAATGGGGAAAGCATATGTTTAATTCATGGACATATTGCCTAAAGATCATAGTTGGATATTTTTAATGATTTAAAAACATTTTATGTTTTGAAAACTGAGGGTTTATATTTTGAAATGTTTAAGGCAAAAACAAGCTTTCAAAGTTGATACATATTTGAGAACTTTTCAAACGTTTGAATTTTTACCTAATTTTCGAAAATTGGATGAATTTTCATGAAAATTTATTTTTCCTTGATAGAGGAACTCATTAGAAATGTGTTCCCCAAATTTCATTATTTTTCAATTTTTCATGAATTTTTAATTTCATTTCTGAAGTTGGCTTTAGAAATCAGAAATCGGAGCTATCAGGTGTCAGTCGACTGGTGCTCTGAACCAGTCGACTGATGGAACTGTGCACGAGCACAACAACTCATTTTTTGGCATTTTCAATCTGATTTTGATTGTTTTATTCCCTTAGATATTGATGTCATGCTGTATAACATATGTACGATATTTTTGATGGTGTCAAAGGGGGAGAAGTGTTAGAGTTTAAGTTAATCAAGCTAGGGAGAATTAGCATGTGTTAAGGGGGAGTTTTGATACTCATGTTATGATTTACATGCTTACTTTACTTATGTATTTTGTTAATGTTCTACCTAACTTAAACATGTTTCCACACATCAAAAAGGGAGAGATTGTTAAGGCAATCAACCCAAGTATGTATTTGGTTTTGATGTGGGTGGCAAAGGGTTTAAGTTAGGTTGATTATGTGATTTGATATGTGTGTTTAAGTTGTGCAGGACTTAGTAAATAACACATGGTTTACTTGATGAAGCATTGGCGAGTTCATCATCTCATGGCTCGAGTCCTTGAGTCGGTGAAGGATGGCATTGGGAGAAGTCGTGAGCTTGGTGCATCCGAGTGAACGTCGGACGAGGAGCATATGGAGTGAAGCCAAAGGAAGCAGACTTTAGGGAAAGAAGCGAAGGATGGCATGGGAGAAATCGTGGGCTTAGTGCATCCGAGGGACATAGCCAGATGAAGAGAGCTTCAGTGAGGGACTCCATGGGAGATGAGAGATTGAGCGATTGTAACGCGGGTCAGTGTAGCTCAAGCTAGGTGAACTTGGCCGAATGGCTAAGTCAAGTGTCGGATGCTCAAACATGTGTTTGAGGTTTACCCGACGATTGGAAGAGTCGGATGCTCAAACATGTGTTTGAGGTTTTACTCAATGATTGGAAGTGTCGAATGCTCAAGCATGTGGTTTAAGGTTTACTCGACGGTCGGATGCTCAAACACTTTGTTATTTTAGATTTACTCGACATCAGTCAACTGATATAGTTATCAGTCGACTGCAAGTCGACTAATGTTCGACTAGGTTTTGTGGCCCAATAGTCGACTTCTAGGGTTCGGTAGTTGACTGGTCCACTATCAGTCGACTGTCGTGAAGGGCAATCGACTGTTATAAGTGGACATGGGCACATAAATGATTTGAGTCGACTGATGGCTTGATCAGTCGACTGATGACATGATCAGTCGACTGGCCAATGTGTCATTGGACTGCAACAGTAACAGTTCAGGCTTGGTTAGAAGCCATTGGAACCACAACAGTCGACTGATGGCATGCAGCAGTTGACTGCTGCATGCCCAACCGGAAGAAACCCCTCTTCTCTATAAAAAGAGGGGTTGGGTGCCTTGGGGCAGCTAATGCTTCCACTCCTAAGTGCTCTCCAAGTGCCCTAAACGTTTCCACTCTCCTCTTCCTTATTTCTAACTCTGTTTCATTGTAAGAGGGAGAGTTTTTGTAAAGATGTTACCTCCACCTTGTCTTGAGCTAAAGGAGAGATTTATGGATTGGATTCAGGGAGTGATTCGCTGAACAAATCGTCCGTTGACTAGCTGCAAGGGCCATGAATCACGTTACATCTTTTGTGTTAGCATTTGTTTTCTCTTTATCTTTGTTTAGTTTAATTGTCTTTGGTTTTAGTATTTCCGCTGTGCTAACCTCGATTGTAGATGATTAAGACGAGCAATTTTCATCGAGCATGTATTTGGCTATTCAACCCACCTTCTATTCGGGACATGATCCTCCAACAAAATGTGCTTCCTCAACAAGAAATAAATTGGATTGGAGAGTGCTCAAGTGCAAAGGAGATGTGGGAGAAGTTAATTGAGCTTCATGAGGGTACATTCGAAGCCAAATTAGTAAGATGAGATCTTCTCCGATCATAACTCAACAATATCAAATTGGATAAAGGGGAAAAGGTATTATCATTACATTCTAGATTTAAAGAAATAATCAATGGCTTGTCAAGTGTAGGGGAAAAGCTATCAAATCGGGACATGATTATGAAAGAAATTGACGCATTTCCTCGATCCTCAAAATGACGCTCCATGGTTGATTCCTTCTATATCTCGAGGAATCTAGAGGTTAGTACTTTAGAAGAATTTTTCTCTACTATGGAACTTCACGAAACTCGCCTTGAAGGAATAGTTGAAGAACCAATCAATCAATCAAGGGGAGTAGCACTTGTTGTAAGCAAAGAAAAGAAGAAGAAGACCTCACCCTTCTCATCTGATGATGTTTCACACTCTTCAATGGATAGCAATGAAGAGGCATATATGGTAAGGAGGGTAAGACGTGCATTAAAATGTTTTAAATTTAACAAATCCAATGATAGGAGAAGGACAAGGAAGATTATATGTTATAATTGCCAAGGTGAAGGACACATGAGGGATGATTGTCCTCTATTGAACAAGAAGAAGGAAGAAAAGAAGAAGGATGACAAGAAGAAAGAAGGCAAGAAGAAAGAGGAGAAGAAGTCAAAGGAAAAGGAGAAGAAGTCAAAATCCTAAAACATAAAAGCTACATGGGACTCATCCTCATCGGAGGAAGAGGAGGCCATCTCACATTTTGCACTCATGGGAGTAGATGATGTAGCCCCCACCTCATCTGAACAAGAAGAAGGAAGTACAAGTGAGGAGGAGAGCTCAAATGTAGAGGGAGCAGAACCTTCGAAATCGAAAGAAGATTGGGTAAGTGAGGTAAAGAATCTCCCTACTCAAGATGTCATTTATATGATTTCAAATTTAACTAGAGATTTATTTAGAACAAAGAAGAAAATTAAATATTTGCAAAATGAGATTAGAACTCTAGAAGAAAAGCTAAACAATGCATGTTCACATAATAATGTTGTTTCTTCTAATACAAATAATGCATGTTTAGAAGAAAATAAGATTTTAAGGGAAAAGGTAGAATATCTTAGTAAAGCTCTTGAAAAGTTTACCATAGGCTCTAATACCTTGAAAATGATCATAGGAAGCTAAAGGGCAAGTTTCAATAAGAAGGGCTTAGGATATAAGGAATCAAGAAATGAAAAGTCATACCATTGCCTAATTGCAAGGGGGCAATCAAAAACAACAATGGTAGCTAGAAAATGGATCCCCAAGGAATACTTGGTAAACCCTATTGAAAAGAATCTATATTGGGTACCCAAGTCAATTCTTAAAGGATAGAAAAACCTAGGATAGTCAACCATAATTGAATTTATATCATACTTTGTTAAATGGTTGACTTATGATCATGATGGGTGATATTGGATAATGCTTATTTTTTGGTTAAGTAGAATTACCTTAGTTACATCTCACAACACTCTATAAGGATAACTTGATTGATAAACATAGCAATGGGTGAGATGTTAAGTTGATACAAATGATTCACTAATGCTTATGACATTTTGATGAGTCATTAGATGTATCATGATATAGCAATCTTTGACCAACTATGGGGAAAGAAAATATTTAATTCATGAACATCTTGCCTAAAGATCATAGTTGGATATTCTTGATAATTTGAAAACAATTTCATGTTTTGAAAACCTTGAGTTAATGCTATGAAACATTTAAAAACAAAACTAGATTTTCCAAGTTGATACAACATTTGAAAATTTTTGAATTTTAGCCTAACTTTTGAGAATTTTATGCATTTTCATGAAAACCTATTTTTCCCTGATAGATGAACTTATAATAAATGTGTTTCCAAAATTTCATGATTTTTCAAATTTTTCTGAATTTTTCGTGCATTTCTAAAATTGGCTTCAGAAATCAAGGTTTCTGCACTATCAGAAACCAATTAATTGGTGCATATACCAGTCGACTGGTATCTATAAAACCTGAATTTTAAGTTTTTCAAATCTATTTTTTGTGTTTCATACTCCCTTAAATCTTGATATCATCTTGTATAAGATATGTATGATCTTTTTGCTGATGTCAAAGGGGGAGAAAGTTAGGTTTGAGTTAAGGATGGCATGAAGAGAAGTCGTGAGCTTAGTGCATTTGAGGGACATAGGCCAAAGGAAGAGAGCTTCGATAGAATACTCCATGGGAAGATGAGAGTTGAGCGATTGTAACCCAAGTAGGGTAGTTCAACTTAGGTGAACTTGGCCGAATGGCTAAGATCAAGTGTTGAATGCTCAAACACTTTTGTTTGAGGATTTACCTGATGCCAGTCGACTGATACGGTTATCAGTCGACTGGTCAAGTAGTTGATTGAAGTCGGATGAAGTTTTGTGGCCCATCAGTCGACTGCTAGGGTTTGGCAGTTGACTGGTCCACCATCAGTCGACTATTAAAAGTGGACACGGGCACAGAAACTCTCATAGTCAACTGATTGCACAGAGCAATCGACTGGTGACTTGATCATTCGAATGATCAGAGTTTCATTGGGTTGTGATGACCACATATCAGGCAAATCAGAAGCCGTTGGATTCGGTCAGCTACAACAGTAGTCGACTGATGGTATACAACAGTCGATTGTTGCAGGATCAATAGGAAAATCAGCCTCCTCTCTATAAAAGGAGGCCTTGGGAAGCTTGAGAAGGCTAGTGCTTATTGGTGCAATTGGCCTAGGTCACGATTGACCAGACTCGAGTTTGACTCGAGCGGTATTTTGTCATGGAAATATGACAATGTGATTGTCATAGGAAAGTCCAAGTCTTGAGTACTTGGCATGGAAAGTCCAATTGGGACACTTGGCAATGGGAAAGTCCAAGTCATGGTACTTGGCATGGAAAGTCCAAGCATGGGTCTTGGCAAGGGAAAGTTTAAGCTTGAGTCTTGGCAATTGGAAAGTCCAACATGGGTTGGTATGAAAAGTCCAAGCATCGGTCTTGGCAAGAGAAGTCCAAGCTTGAGTCTTGGCAAATGGAAAGTCCAACATAGGTTGGCAAGGGAAGTCCAAGAGTTGATATTGGCGGCGTAAAGTCCAAGGCTTGAGTCTTGGCAGCATAAGTCCAATGGTTGGCGGCGTAAAGTCCAAGCGGTAGTCTTGGCAGCGTAAGCCCAATGTGCTTTGGCGGTATAGACTAGTTTAGCACGACAATAGCTGATGGAAGAACCAGAAGGCTAGCATATGGATGAACAAGTCATGGATGACTTGAAGGGATCCGATAGGCATGAGGCTGACGGAGGTGGCTAGAAGGCTTAGGTCTAGGCTAAGGGTGGTCTAGCAAGTATGAGGACATCACACTTGGGGTTAAACCTCATGTTTGAGGTTATCAGTCGACTGGGGTTTTGGACCAGTCGATTGGTCAAGTGTTTTGACACTTGGCAGCTGAGTTGACTCTTGACAGTCGACAGGGATAATGGCCAATCGAACTACTCAGAGTCGATTGGTGTTCGACTGCAGGAAATGGCCTGGCAGTCGACTACCAGAATTGGGCAATCAACTGCTGGTTGCGGTTGCGAGAGCAGAATACTCGGTAGCCGACTAGTCAGTCGCCTACAACCCTAACAGTCGACTGTTGGGTAATGGCAGTCGATTACCAGTGTAACCATTGGCATGAATGCCGATGTGGATTAAGTCATTGTCTCACAATGGTACTGTTAGCAGTCAACTGCCAGGTTCGAATCCAACCCGATGCAGGCATAAAAGGAGCAACTCATGGACGATTTGGACACCGATTTCTTGAGAATATTTGAGACGATTTGCTAGTGTAAATCAGGGTCTTCAAGGATGGTTCAAGGAATCAACAAGCAAGCATCCAAAAGCGCATTTGTAAGGTTTTCTTTACGTGTTTTTGTGTATTTCAATTGTAATTGATTGTATTTATTTTGTATTACTTTTATAATCCTTGTATGAGGTTTCTCCACCTCTGACTTGTTGTCGAGAAGGAGTTTATTTGATTAGTGGTGGTATTTGCATCGTTATAGCTCATTCGAGCTCAATCTGTGGAGTAGGAACCCTAAGGTTCCGGACCACGTTATATCTTGGTTTTGTGTGCTTGTATATTTTGTTATTGCTTTATTATCTTTATTTCATCTACGCATAACGAGTTTTGTAGCAAGCGCACAATCAAATTCCATCGACGCAACAAACGCGCTATTCAACCCCCTCTAGCGGTCACCAACGGTCCCTAAAATTGGTATCAGAGCGAGGCCGCTCCTCATTTGGACTAACCGCCAAGGGAGCACCGCTAGAGGGTGAAGAAGAAGATGGAGGAGTCAAGTCTTAAATTGGGTCGCGACATCAACACACCTCCTTCATACAAAATCTTTGGATCTAAGGGATTTGACCAATGGAGGATGTGGATGGAGAATTTTTTAATGATGGACAACGAGCAATGGTTCATCATACTAGACGGATTCGAACTTCCGAGGGGTCCAAAAGGAGGATATCTCAAGAAGAAGAGATGGACCCAAGATCAACTCCAAAAATCCAAAATTAATGATAAGGTAATCGATATGTTAGTCGATTCAATACCTAATGATTTATTGTCTAGATTAGGTGAATTTCAAAATGCCAAGGAGCTATGGGATAAATTGGCCAAGCTTCATGAAGATCCATCACCGACTCAAGAAGAGGAGGAGGCCGAAGAAGTAAGTTCATCTTCCTCACAAGAAAGTAAGGATTCGGAGGTTGATAGGGAATCAACATCCGGATCGGAAGAGGTGGAAGAGGAAGAATTGGAAGAATCCTCTACTTCTAGGTTTGAGGGGGAGGAGAGACCATCCACTCCGGAACAAGATCAAAATCAAGAAGAACCATCAACATATGAAAGAGATGAAGAAGCCCAAACTACCACCACCCTAGGTAACTCAAGCATTATTTTTAAAAATAAAATTCATATCATATGCTTTGAGTATAGGGAAGTAGGACACTACAAGAGCAAGTATCCTAAGAAAGTCAAGAAGGCTCCACCGGTGCTAAAGACCAAGGAACTGGGTGCCTCAACCATTAAGAGCAAGAAGCACGTGGTGTGCTTCAAATGTCAACAACTGGGGCATTATAGGAGTCAGTGCCCTAGGGGGAAGAAAAAGACCCAAGAAGGAGCTACACATGTAGGGGAAGCTTCTAAAGCAAACCCTAATGTATATTTTCATAATGCTCATTCTTTATGTAAGAATCAAAAACATCTTTTTAATTCACTTGCAATTTATCATAAAGAGCATGCTAGAAATAGGGTGTATTATTTAGGGGCTAAACATATCGATATTAGAACTAAGGAGAAATTTGGACTAATGTCTCTAGAAAACCCCTACCAAAGGCAAGTATTAGGAAAATAGAAGACCATCTAGGCTTTAATCCAAAGAAATCTAGACATATACCTAGGAAGGGAAAATATGATTGTGGAAACAATGGGCCCACCAAATTAAAGAAATTAGAGCTAGAGAATCAAGTTGTGAGGTCAAAACTTGAGAAAATGGAGAAGACCCTTAGGAAAATACAAAATCAAATGCAATGGTCAAATGGTCAAAATCTAGGTCCTAGGAAGCAAGAACCTTCAAGGGGCAAGAAAGGTTTGGGTCACAAACCCAACCCCAAGAAGACATATCATAATGTTCCATTTGATTATGAAACTCAAACTAGGTCTAGGAAAACCAAGGTCACAAAGGAATTCATCCCTAGAGTTGACCATGGAGTGTGCCTAGTGACTAAGGTTTCGAAGAAACCTAGGGAGGCCACTAAGAAGGTTACAAGGGGAGTCACCCCTAGAGTTAACCTAGGCAAGACCAAAATGGTCAAGGCTACAAAGCCTAGAAGGGTCATTAGGAGAGTATCTAGGGAGGTCATCCCTAAGAAATACCTAGTAAACCCAAGGAGCTCCAATAGGTATTGGGTTCCTAGGAGCATGATCGATTCATGCTAAATGGGTTAGTTTGTGCCAACTTTAAATGGATGAGTATTTAACATAACCATGGTAAAGGTGTCACTTTAGGTCATTTTCAAGGTTATGGATACTTTGGAAATAGGTTTGAATTTAAATCCTAAAAGATTTTAGGATGTGCCTGAAGGGGTTTTGCTTATCGAGTCCGTTAGGGGAAACTTGGCTTCCCACTTCACCAATGGATAGAAACAAAACTCTAAGATTCATAGGTAGAGATTAAATCTCTAAGATTCTATCCGAGGTGAAGTGGGAAGCAAAGTTTCCCCTCATGGACTCGATAAGAAAAACCCCTTCAATTGGTATCAGAGCCAAGGTTTCCGGTTTTGTGTGTTTAGGATTCGGTTAATTTTTATGCACTTTTTCATATATTATATGTGCCGGATAATAGTATGATATGCGTAGTTTAACTCTTTGGTTGCAGGCATAAGATCCGACTATTATGGCCATATGTGTGTATGTGATTGTATGTGTGTAAATATTTATTTTGTTGAATCCTCGGGGTTGACAAGGCTAGTATTTAGTTTTTGTAAATTAAATACGGCATTGTTTAGTCACTCTTTATTTTATTTTACTTTCGATCTAGATTTCATGGACACTCCCTCGTGGAGTATAGGATCGATGGATGTAAATTAAAATAAGTTTTAGTCTCGATTCGGATCTCCGGATGGCTCATATATGGCGTAGGAGGAGCGGATGAGATGGCGATGCGACGGGAGACATATTGAAGACAAAAAGCCATAATAGTTGGAAAATAATTTATTTTTCATATTTATTGCTTATTGTTTGATATGCATGTCGTAGGCTAGAAAATTCCTCATTTTCAAACTACTAAGTGGGAGAGGGAAATTTTTATAAATTCCCATGGCCTCCATTACGATTTGACATGTGATGCAAGCAAACTTGTGCGTCGGCTCTGAGTGCCTTCCTCCCCATCGGATGAGTTTGTTTGTGGATCACAGGGTCGGATATGGTTATAGGAAATTATTAAGGAGCGTGTGTACTTGCCCATCGTAAGGCACATAACCCGAGATAATTACCTTGGTACCGAGTAATGGTGAACACTTAGATACAAATATAAGTATCCTCCCCATCGGAGTCACTGCTTTTATTTGTAGGGCCAAAGAGAAACCAACTATTAATTTTACTTGTCATAAAGTTAGGTTGACAAGATAGTAAAATTAATGGGTAAAACCTCCTCTTACAAATGTAGAATTCGTATACGTCCACACTATCGTGACATACGATATTCTCGGTGTTTTGAGGTGTTGGTTGATTTTGAAATTTTATTGTTTGAGGAATCAATAATTTTTTGAAATCTACAGTAATGATCTATGTGTTTCTTAGGATTTTCAAAAATGAGTTTCAGTCCACTTACTATGATACTAAAGGAAATAAACTTACTGTACCCAAATAATGTTGATTGGAAAAGAATACAGATATTGTCTTATCTGCTAAGGAGTACAAGTATGCACTCTTCAAAGAGTGTCCTCAGGCCATCGTTGCTCAGAAGGTTTCTACTTCTAAGACAAAAGGCAAGAAGAAGAAGAAACATGGTGAAGCAAAGGTGGAAGGAGGATCTCAGGGAGGAGTGAAGAAGCTGAAAGGCAAGTACTTCACTCGAAAGCAGGATGGACATTGGAATAAGGACTGTCCCAATCCAAAGCAGAACAAAGGTGTATCCTTTGGACTAGTCGTTGAAACATTATTAGCGATGTTATCTACCGGCACCTAGTGTGTAGATACGAGAGCCACTAATCATGTCTCTAATACTTTGCAGGGGTTCCAGGAAACCTGACGACGAGCTAAGGGAGAGATTACCGTTTACTTGGGCAATGCCATAATGGTGGCGGCTATTGTAGTCGGAGAAGTTTTATTTATCTTTTGAGAAAAATAAAACTTTGGTTATGGAGAATTGTCTTTATGTACCCTTATTTAGAAAGAATTTATTTTCAGTTTCTAAATTATTTAAGAATAGATACTCTATTTCTTTTAATGACAGAGTTGTTATAAAAAGGAATAGGGAGATTATCTGTTCTGGTACATTGATTGGAAATTTGTATATACTCGAACCAAAAGCTCCCACGATGCATATTGAAGTTAATAACTCATCTTCTAATTCTAATAAGAAAAAATAACCTTCGAAGATGAACCAAATATATCTTTGGCATCTTAGGCTTGGTCATATTAACCTAAGCATAATTCAAAGGTTGATAGCTGATGCACCTTTGGGTACATTAGTGGTGGAGGATCTCCCAACCTGTGAATCTTGCTTGGAGGGTAAGATGACCAAGAGGCCTTATAAGGCCAAGGGGTATAAAGCCAAAGATGTGTTAGAATTGGTTCATACTGATTCGTATGGTCCTATGACTATCCAGGAAGAGGTAGTCTTGAATATTTCGTCTTTTTCATAGACGATTATTCAAGATATGGATGACACTACGATCTGATCATGGTGGTGAGTACCTCTCAGGAGAGTTTAGAAACTACTTATCAGAGGCTGAGATTCAATTCCAATTGTCTGCACCTAGCACACCCCAGCAGAATGGTGTAGCAGAGCGAAGGAATAGGACTCTTATGGAGATGGTTAGATTTATGATGAGTTATTCTCAGTTGCCAGATTCGTTCTGGGGATATACTTTAGATACGATGGTGTAAATTCTGAACTTGGTTCCATCTAAATCAGTGCCTTCTACTCCCACAGAATTGTGGACTAGGCGAAAGCCTAGTCTAAGACATATTCGAATATGGGGGAGTCCAGCACATGTGCTGAAGGCAGATGCTGGTAAGTTGGAACCTCGTACAGAAGTACGCATGTTCGTTGGCTATCCCAGGGGAATGAAGGGTGGATTGTTTTATAGTCCTAGAGATCAGAGGCTGATCGTTAGCACGAACACCAGATTTCTAGAGGAAGACTATGTGATGAGCTACAAGCCCAAGAGTAAAATTGTTCAGGAGGAGTTAAAAGGGGAAGTCACTTCTTTAGTACCGCCAGTACAAGAGGATATACCACATGTCACTGCACCACGTGTCACAGAGGATACACAGGTGATACCTCGTCATAGTGGGAGGGTTGTGAGAAAGCCTGATAGATTCATGTTCTTGGGAGAATCTTCTGATTTGGTCCCTGGCGAACATGAACCTGATCCCTAGACATATGACGAGGAAATCCAAGATAAAGATGCAGTATCTTGGAAAAGTACAATGAATGCTAAGATTGAATCTATGGATTCAAATCAGGTCTGGGAGCTAGTAGAATCACCCGATGGTGTAAAAACCATTGGATGCAAGTGGATCTACAAGAGAAAGAGAGGAATAGATGGGAAGGTTGAGACCTTCAAAGCGAGGCTTGTTGCGAAGGGGTATACTTAGAAAAAGGGTATCGATTATGAGGAGACCTTTTCGCCGGTAGCCATGCTTAAGTCTATCCGGATTCTCTTATGCATAGCAGCTCATATGGATTATGAGGTATGGCAGATGGATGTCAAGACAGCTTTCCTTAATGGAAGTCTTGAGGAAAACATCTACATGAAGCAACCAGAGGGATTCATTGCTAAGGGCAAAGAGCATCTTGTATGTAAGCTTAATCGGTCCATTTATGGATTGAAACAAGCTTGGAGGTCTTGGAACATCCGGTTTGATGAGGTGATCCAGTCTTATGAATTTATTCAAAGTTCGGATGAGTCTTGTGTATATAAGAGATGTGACGGAAATGTAGTGGTATTTCTTGTACTATACGTAGATGACATTTTGTTGATTGGAAACAATATCAAGGTGTTATCGGACGTAAGGGTATGGTTATCCAAATAGTTTGATATGAAGGACTTGGGAGAGGTGGGACACATCCTTGGGATCAAGGTTATAAGGGATCATAGGAAATGGATGTTGTGCTTATCCCAAGCTTCATACATAGACACGATTATGGAGCATTTTAGCATGCAGAACTCCAAGAAGGGTTTTCTACCTTTCAGGCATGGAGTTCCTTTATCTAAGGAGATGTGTCCTAGATCATCTGAGTAGATAAAGGAGATGAAGGCGGTTCCTTATGCTTCGGTAGTAGGAAGCCTCATGTATGCGATGCTATGTAAGAGACCAGATATCTGCTTTGTCGTGGACATGGTCAGCAGATATCAGAGTAATCCAGGACAGGGACATTGGACTGCGGTAAAGCATATATTGAAGTGCCTGAGAAGGACTAGGGATAATATGCTAGTTTACTGGGCAGACCAATTACTCCCTGTGGGTTACATGGATTGCGACTTCCAATCAGATAGGGATAACAGTAAGTCTACCTCAAGTTTTGTGTTTACTTTGGGAGGTGGAGCCATTGTATGGAGGAGTGTTAAGCAGAAATGCATGGCGGACTCCACCATGGAAGCTGAGTATGTGGCGGCCTCTGAGGCGTCCAAAGAAGTTGTATGGCTCAGGAACTTCCTGATGGACTTGGATGTGATTCCTGGTTTGCCCAGAACTATCACAATTTATGGTGATAATAGTGGTGCAGTTGCAAACTCGAAGGAACCACGAGCCCATAAGGCTAGTAAACACATAGAGCACAAGTACCACCTGATACGAGAAATCGTAAAGATAGGAGAAGTTGTTGTGGCCAAGATTGCATCGGAGGATAACCTGACAGATCCTTTCACTAAGGCCCTTCCGACGAGAGCTTTTGTTAGGCATGTGGAGGGAATGGGGCTCAGATGTATGGAACTTTGAGGACAGCATAGTCTTTTAGTATAAGTGGGAGATTGTAGGGATGTATACTGAAAAGTCTATCTTTTCTATGAACATCTTTATTTTTGAAATAAGAATCACATGATCATTGTTTGCATATTTTTATGCATATTGTCTAATACTTTACATTGTAGATAACATGGTGTGTAGTGTCACACCGGAGATCATGTTATCGGCTCCTTGTAAAGTATAAGTAAAGGCTCACAACCGAGATGACTTTGGATAAACCATCAGAATGGTTGTAGTGTGATTTGGTGTTGGTTTGTCTTGACCATAGAATCACACTAGTGCACTTTGTGTGTATTGAGCAGGACCGACTTAGAGGTGATTCGATTTATTGCTGACTACATAATCGAATCGGACCTCAGAATTATTTAGTATATGCTCTTAATCCCGATATAATAACGAACACATATACTTAGTACTCATCTCTTTGATTTACCAATGGGCGAGATTTATAGATTAAATCGATAGGCTCGGTAAGTTGGGAGATGATATTATTTATATTGTGTGCCGTTGATTATAGGAGGAAACCGTGTCCTATATATTAGGATGATGATGTCCCCTTGAGGAGCTCATAAGGTTCATCAAGTAAACCCTGCAGGTGGACTTGGTCCGACATGATGAAAAGGTTGAGTGGTACTACTCAAGGCGTTAGATGTTAATTAATTAATGGTCAGTAAATTAATTAATCGATGGACATTCGAGATCTTAATCACGGGGAGAAAATGTACAAATAATATATGGAGCCCATATTATCATATGGGGGTTGGTGAGGTAGATCAATGATGAACCTTTAATGGATTGGATCATCATTAGTGGATCGGACTTTATGTGGGCTTGATCCATGGGTGGCCAAGACCCAACTCCTCCTCATGGTCCCTAATGTAGCCTATTAACACCTCATGATTCTTAGATCCAATGGATAGAAACAAAACTCTAAGATCCATAGGTAGAGATTAAATCTCTAAGATCCGACGGTTGAGATTAAATCTCTAGATCCGACAGTTGAGATTAAATCCCTAGATCTGACGGTTGAGATTAAATCATGACTTATCCCTAACTCTATAAAAGGATGTCAAGGGGGTTGGCATGAAGAGAATTGATGAGAGCTAGGGTTTTTGGGCAGAAAGGAAGAGGAATCCTAGCTGAGATAGGATTAGGATTAGGGTTTGGAGGCAAGGGTGGCACCAAATAAGGAAGGTATTCTTCTCTTCTTCTTCCTCTTTTGGCCAACGTCCAGCACCTCTCCAACCTCTTTTCCAGCCTTGGTCGGCACCCAAAAGCTCCCTTCTCCTTCTCCTTAGGTGGTGTAAACAAGATATAGGGCTTCCCTTGGTGTCATGGTTGTTTTCCACCATCTTCTCCTTCACCTAGTTGGCCGGCGGCAAGGATAGTTTTAGTTCCTTGTTGGTTGTTTCTAGTGAGGAGAAAAACCTTGTTTCTATTCTTCCTCTTGCTTTGGAAGAGCAAGGAAGGAAGATTTGCGATCTAGGAGCTTCGACTTTTGGTGGATCGTCGCCCACACGACGTCCAAAAGGAGGAAGGTCATACATTAGAAGATCGAGAGGTATACCTATACTACTTTCTTCTTTTGTTTGTTGCTTGTTTTTGTTTTTCAATTATAAGCATGTTATAAATCTGTAAATGGCTAAATAATACTTGGATCCCGAGCATAAACACAAAAATCGGCGATCCGGACATCGTCTATTCCGCGGCTACTCATAGAATAGAGGATGGTCACTTACCAAAAAAAAAAAGAAAAAAAATGGTTAATAGGCCAACCTATAATAGCCTATCTAGTCTGTAGCAAACAGCTACGGTAAAGACACTCTAAATCCGTTTATGGTTGAGGCTTGGCCAATAAGCCTAGTAGAGGTGAATAGGCCCATCTGAATGGCCTATCTAGTCCGTAGCAAATGGCTATGGTAAAGACAAGGCAAATCCGTTATGGTTGGTCACTTACCAAAAGTGACAAATATTTGGCGATCGAGTGCACAAACTTCGCGGCGAAGATGGACATGGATAGACAATGCGGCGGATGCAAAGAGAAGGAACACATGAAGCGGCGGACGCAAAGAGATAGTATGGGTGAGAGAAGCAAACACAGGAGATACACTCGCACTGTGCAAGTGTAAGGGTGGAATATGGACACATGTATGGGGCTATATAGTCATGAGAGATGTAGTATACATGAGAGTTGAGATACCCATGAGAGCACATGTACACCACCTGCATGCATCTTAGATCTGACACATCGTCAGACATGACATGAGAATGCATCCCAGGATTTTGTATGGACGTGCCATCTTTGATGATATATATTTACCTTTCATCAAAAAAATAGAATAGAGGATGGTCGCTTGAACAACTAGTTTGTTCAAGTGACCTCTCTAAATGAATAGCACGACGATAACTTGGTGGTTTGGGCAATCCCTTTTGTCCAGGATTAAATTTTTTTAATCCGGGGACATCGAAGGGATCGCCATGGTCAAGCTACCGAGGTGAAGTGGGAAGCGAAGTTTCCCCTCACGGACTCGATAAGCAAAACCCCTTCAGTGCCAATATTATTTAAGAAGTTTGATAAATTGAGTAAATTGGCACAGACTAGGTTTAGAGGTCATGGTGTGTCATTTTGGGTTTTTGGCACACTTGGAGGATTAGTAGTAATATGGAGCGCTAGAGGGGGTGAATAGCGCACGACAATCTTTTTCTTTTTCGTTCGATATAAAATACGAGTAAGAGTAAACACACAGTGGAAAATAAATGAACACAATTTATTTTACTTGGTTCACAACCTTTGGCTGCTAATCCAAGGCCCTAGTGGTCCGAGACCACGTACGGAGGGAAATTCACTAAAACACTCCTCCTCATTGGAGGTAGAAGTTGACGGTTACAAAACTCGAGAAAACTCGAGGTAGAGAGACACACCCCTCTCTCCTCGTTACGATAAAAAGCTCGATTCAAGAAATGAAATACAATGTAAAATAAGATGACAAATTAAAGTAATACCGACGACTAAGTGGTTGAAGGATGAGCTTGTGTCGTCGGCGTTTCAGTAGCACTTCGTCATCGTAGAGTCATCGAAAAGTTATGGCGTTGTGGAAGCACTTTGGAATCTTTTGAATGATGGAAAAGGGGTGGAGAACCTCTACTTTTATAGCCTTGAAAAACCCTAATCGTTGAGATGAGGTTTCATGAGAAGATACCACCTAGCCCTTGAGAAATGGTGATAAACTTTGACTCTCCTCGAGGCTGGAATTTGAACATCAGTTGATTGCTCACCATCATCAGTCGACTAATGAACTCATCAGTCAATTGATACAAGCCGTCAGTCGACTATTTGCTAGGGTTTTCGACTGCATTGGAAAGTTAGCTCAAAATGAAACTAAAATAAGTGCTTTTGACAGTCACTGATGGTCCGATCTCGACATAGACCTTCCATGGGATCTCTTAGTCAGATCATCGCCTAAGGACATCCCCGTACGGAGAACACGATCTTACTTATGCTCACTCACATGAGCTTAGTGTTGGTGCAATCGTCCCAGGTCACGATTGACCAGGACTCGAGCTTGGCTCGAGAGATGTTTTGATGTTTGACAAAAACATATGACAATGTAATTGTCATGGGAAAGTCCAAGTCTTAGGTACTTGGCATGGAAAGTCCAAGTGGGACACTTGGCATTTGGGAAAGTCCAAGCATGGGTATTGGCAATGTAAAGTCCAAGCATATGTCTTGGCAAAGTAAAGTCCAAGCATGGGTCTTGGCATGGAAAGTCCAACATGGGTTGGCAAGGGAAAGTCCAAGCTTGAGTCTTGGCATTTGAGAAGTCAAAGGGGTTTGTTATTGGCGGCATAAAGTCCAAGGGTGAAGTCTTGGCAGCATAAGTCCAATGGTTGGCGGCGTAAAGTCCAAGGGGAATCTTGGCGGCGTAAGTCAAATGTGCCTTGGCGGTGTAGACACCGTTAGCATGACATAGCCGATGGAAGCATTTGAAGGCTAGCGCGATGGATGAACAAGTCATGGATGACTTGGAGGGATCCGAGAGGCATGAGGCTGATGGAGGTAGCTAGAAGGCTTAAGTCTAGGCTAAGGGTGGTCTAGCAAGTATGGGGGAACCATATTTGGGATAAAACCTCATGTTTGAGGTGTGCCAGTCGACTGGTGCCATGTGGCAGTCGAATGGAAAGAGTCAACTAGGGTTTGACTGTGGGAAGTGGCCTAGCAGTCGACTGATGGACGAGCAGTCGACTAATCTTGTGGTCAGTCGACTAATGCTTGGTGTTTCGGCCACAGAATGGGGTCTCACTCCACTACTGCGGCCAGCAGTCGAGTGGAGACTTGACCATTCGACTGATGGTCATGATCAGTCGACTGATGATGGATCCGTTGGATTATTCCAGTGTGGATTTAGCCGTTGTCTCATGACAACAGTGGAATCAGTCGACTGATGGTCCCGAGCAGTCGACTGATCGATTTTTTTCCAGCACAGGTTGAAGCTATAAAAGGAGCTCGTGATGGAGGAAAAAGTAAGGGGTTTCTTGAGAGCATTTGGGGAAATTTGCTGCTGCAAATAAGAGTCTCCAAGTTGATATCAAGCAACCAAGAGATCAAGCATTCAAAGAGCAATTGTAAAGTAGTTTTCTTTACTTGCATTGTATTTCATTATTATAATTGCTTGTATCCATTTAGATTATTGTTGTAATCTATTGTACAAGGTTTCTCCACTTTCGACTTGTGTCGAGGAGTTATTTATGATTAGTGATTGCATTGGCATCGCTAGAGCTCGTTAGAGGTTTATCCGTGGAGTAGGAACCGTTCGGTTCCGAACCACGTTAAATATTTGTGTATTGGTGTGTTTGATTGTGTCTATTTCGTTATTGCTTTTATTATCATTATTCTGCTGTGCTAACGAAATTTGTAGACTCAATCACGAATGAATTCCATCATCAGTACTAGCACGCGTTATTCACCCCCTTCTAGCTTCCAATCGATCCCCTACAAGTGGTATCAGAGTGAGGCCACTCTTCAAGGTTTAACAACTAAGGGAGCACGCTAGAGGGTGAAGATGGAAGTTCAAGAGCAACTAGGATGGGATATCAACACCCCAATTCCTTATGCCTTCTATGGACGAGAAGGCTTCAATTCTTGGAAGGCGAGAATTGAAAATTTTTTGATGATGAGGGACTTCAAAGAATGGTCCACCTTGATGGAGGGTTTTAGCTATCCAATAGGACCAAAGGGAGGGTTCCTTAAGAAGAAGAGATGGACCGAAGAGCAAGTCCGAGCCTCCGAGAAAAATGATAAGGTGATAAAATTTTTAATTGATTTAATGCCTAACAATATCTTGTGTATGTTAGGTAATTATGTAGATGCCAAGGAGCTATGGAGCCAAGTAGCAAAGCTCTATGAAAATTTATCATCGATCCAAGAAGAGGAAGAAGAAAAGGAGTGCTCACCCTCTCAAGCTCAAAAAGAAGCAAGTATATCGTCATCCAATGATCTTGAGGATTCGGAGGTTGATAAGGAATCATCCGGATCGGAAGAGGTGGAAGAAGTGGAAGAAGCATCCACCTCTAGGATTGAGGGGGAAGAGAGAACTTCCACACCGGAGCAACTTCAAGAGGAGCCATCCATCTCCGGGAGAGATGAAGAAGCTCAAAATTCCACTCCGACCACCACAACCACCCTAGGTAACTCAAACATGTGTGTTAATAATAAAATGCATATAATATGTTTTGAGTGTAGGGAAACCGGGCACTACAAAAGCAAGTGTCCGAAACGGATTAGGAAAACTCCTCCGGAACCAAAAGTCAACACAAAGGTCAAAGATGTTGGTGCCCAAAGTCAAAAGAGCAAGGAGCATGTCATATGCTTCAAGTGCAATTCAAAAGGGCATTACCGGAGTCAATGCCCAAAGGGGGAGAAAAAGAGAGCATTACAAGTAGGGGGAGCCTCTAAGGCAAACCCTAAGGTATATCTAAATAATGCTCTTTCTTTCAATTATGGGAAAAAGCATGCTAGAACTAATTTTAGCAACCTTACTATTTATCATAAAGAGCATGCTAGAAATAACAAATATATTTGTCTAGGTTCCAAAAATGTTAACTTTTCAAAGAAGGAAAAATTTGGGACCAATGTCCCTAGAAAAGTTTTACCTAGGGAGTCTATTAGGAAAATGGGAGAACACCTAGGTCTTAATCCCAAATGGACTAGGCATATGCCTAGAAAGGACAATGCCCAAAGATCAAACCAAAATTCTAAAATTGGGCAATTAAAATTAGAAAATCAAGCTTTGAGGTCAAGGCTTGAGAAATTAGAAAAGACCCTCAAGAAGATGCAAAATCAATTTCAAGGGTCAAACAGTCAAAATCAAGGGTTTAGGACTCAAAGTCAACACCTAGGGCCAAAGAGAGAAAAGTCAACCAAAGGAAAGAAGGGTTTGGGTCACAAACCTAAACCTAAGGTGGCTTATCATAGTGTTCCATTTGATTATGGAACACAAACTAGGTCTAGGAAGACCAAGGTCAATAGGGAAGTCATCCCTAAGAGTAACAAAGGTTTGTGCCTAGTGGCTAGGGTTTCTAAGAAACCTAGGGTGGCCACTAAGAAGGTTGCAAGGGGAGTTACCCCTAGAGTCAACCTAGGTAAGACCCAAATGACCAAGGCTACCAAGCCTAGGAGGGTCATTAGGAAGGTATCTAGGGAGGTTATCCCTAAGGAATACCTAATTAACCCTAGGAGCTCAAATAGGTTTTGGGTTCCTAAGAGCGTGATTGATTCACGTTAGATGGGTTTAGGGTGTGTCAACCTTGATTGGATGGGTAGTTAACTCAACCATGGCAAAGGTGACATTTTAGGTTATTTTCAAGGTTATGGATACCTTGGAAATAGGTTTGATTTTTAATCCTAAAAGATTTTAGGATGTGCCAATACATTCTTGGAATTATGAAAAATCAATTAAATTGGCACAAGTTAGGTTTAGATGTTAGTGTGTCATTTTGGGTTTTTGGCACACTAGGGAGAAAAGTGATAATATGGCAAAATATATTTGATTATATGAAATGACAATTAATATTAAAATTTAGGTATTACTATACCTATACTCTTTATATGCCATGCTTTGTTTGCCATATAACATGCCATGACATGATGTTTATTTTTATCATTTATATGTCATGATCATGTTTAGGATTAAAGATTAATGTCATGTGTTTTTAAATTACATCATATGGCATGACATCATGATCATTGCCCATGTTTAATTATTGCTATCATTATGCCATGATCATTTCATGCATTTAAATTGAGAAAAATTGATTTAAGGACAATGACATGACTTAGAGTTCCATTTATAAGGGAATCAAGTAGGGTTGCCTTAGAAAAATGCATGAAACCCTAGATTAAATGAACCAAAACCCACATCTCACATTAAATTGACATGTATGTATATGTTATACACCCTAGATACATGTGAGATGCTAGGATATGAGTTAAGTTCAAGGTGCATAGTTTTTGCATCTAGATGAACTAAAACTCATCTAAAATCATTGGTGGATCATTGGGAAAGCTTATGTACAAGTCATGTACATTGAACCCAAGGAATATGATCCAAAATAAGGTTTTGAAAATATTTTAAAATCATTTTGAAAAACCTTGGTGAAGTCTATCTTTTGATAGCAATCACCATTGATAAAATTGATACAAAGTGAGCCAAAACTTAGAAGTTTTTTTCACTTTTTAATTTGGTATCAATTTCAGTATTTTATGGGTAAAATAATTTTCAAATATTATTCATCCATTGTATTGACTATAAGTAATATACGTATGAATTTTCATGATTTTTTGATATACGTATAATTACTTATGATTTTCTGAAATTTGATCGATAATCAAATTGAAATTTCGCTTATTAGTTGTATCTGGGTGGCGATCGATGTGAGTGTCCGATCGTAATCGACGGAGTCAACTGCCAATGCTAATTTCAGGAAAACAAGGTTTGTTTAGTCCGTGTTCAGCTACGGTTAAGGTTCCTAACCACTTCTAACCTTAGGATATGCTTTGGGAAGCATTATAAAGGGTGAAAATCCATTGGATATGGATTAGGAGAGGTGTTAGGGTAATGTATCAAATTTAAGGTGGGGAGAGTTTATGTTTGAACTTTTAACCATATTTTTGATAGTTTAGAGTTCCTATTGGCTTAGGGACTTCCCAAGGACATTGTTGGTGCAATGGTCAAGGGGGAGCAAGCCTTTAGGGGGAGGTATCCATCTTGGGATGATGGATGTGTTTTCTTCTTGAAGGGGAGAATGTCATCAATTGGAAAAATTGATGGGTTTTTGAGAGACCCAATTTGGAAATTGGGAGAGTGAATAGGATTGCCCCTCTTGAGTGATATGAGACTTATCAATAGGAAGATGGTAGGCATCCAAGGTATTTTTGGATCAAGGGGGAGATTGTAAGATCTCATTGGGACATGCGACATTGACCTCCTTAAAGAGATAACCTTTTTGATGTATGTCAAAAAGGGGGAGAAAGATAAGATTACCAATTTGGGATAATTGGTAAGGAGTTTTTGAGTTAGATGGTCTAACTCCAATGGTTTGTTTGGTATTTTGTCAAACATAAAAAATGGGGAGATTATTGGTGCAATCGACCTAGGTCACGATTGACCAGGACTCGAGCTTGGCTCGAGAGATGTTTTGATGTTCGACAAAAACATATGACAATGTAATTGTCATGGGGAAGTCCAAGTCTTCGGTACTTGGCATGGAAAATCCAAGTGGGACACTTGGCATTTGGGAAAGTCCAAGCATGAGTCTTGGCAATGTAAAGTCCAAGCATGGGTCTTGGCAAAGTAAAGTCCAAGCATGGGTCTTGGCATGGAAAGTCCAACATGGGTTGGCAAGGGAAAGTCCAAGCTTGAGTCATGGAATTTGAGAAGTCCAAGGGTGAAGTCTTGGCAGCATAAGTCCAATGGTTGGCGGCGTAAAGTCCAAGCGGAGTCTTGGCGGTGTAAGTCCAATGTGCCTTGGCGGTGTAGACATCGTTAGCATGACATAGTCGATGGAATTACCTGAAGGATAGTGCGGTGGATGAACAAGTCATGGATAACTTGGAGGGATCCAAGAGGCGTGAGGCTGATGGAGGTGGCTAGAAGGATTAAGTCTAGGCTAAGGTGGTCTAGCAAGTATAGGGGAACCATATTTGGGCTAAAACCTAATGTTTGAGGTGTGCCAGTCGACTGGTGCCATGTGGCAGTCGACTGGAAAGAGTCAACTAGGGTTTGACTATGGAAAGTGGCCTAGCAGTCGACTTCCAGAGATGGGCGGATCGATGGACGCAAATCGGCCCGATCATGTGGTCACCGATTGATGCTCGATGTTTCGAATTGATCGGGTCTCACTCGACTGCTGCGGCAAGCAGTCGAGTTGAGACTTGACCAGTCGACTGATGGTCATGATCAGTTGATTGATGAAGGATCCATTGGATTATTCCAGCATGGATCTAGTCATTGTCTCACGACAACAGTGGCATCAGTCGATTGATTGTCCTGAGCAGTCGAATGATCGACTTTTTCCAGCACAGGTTGAAGCTATAAAAAGAGCTCGTGATGGAGGAAAAAGTAAGGGGTTTCTTGAGAGCATTTGGGGTGATTTGCTGCTACAAATCATGGTCTCCAAGTTGATATCAAGAAACCAAGCGATCAAGCATTCAAAGAGCAATTTTAAAGTAGTTTTCTTTACTTGCATTGTATTTCATTATTGTAATTGTTGGAATGTATACTGAAAAGTCTATCTTTCGTATGAACATCTTTATTTTGAAATAAGAATCACATGACCATTGTTTGCATATTTTTGATTATGCATATTGTCTAATACATTACATTGTAGATAACATGGTGTGTAGTGTCATACGGGAGATCATGTTATCGGTTCCTTGTAAAGTATAAGTAAAGGCTCACAACCGAGATGGTTTTGGACAAACCATTGGTCTGGTTGTAATGTGATTCAGTATTGGTTTGTCTTGACCATAGAATCACACTAGTGCACTTTGTGTGTATTGAGCAGGACCAACTTAGAGGTGATTCGATTTATTGCTGACTACATAATCGAATCGGACCTCAGATATTATATTGTACATGCTCTTAATCCCGATATAATAATGGGCACATATACTTAGTATTCATTTCTTTGATTTACCAATGGGAGAGATTTATAGATTAAATTGATAGGCTCGGTAAGTTGGGAAATGATATTATTTATAAGGTGTGTCGTTGATTATAGGAGGAAACCGTGTCCTATATATTAGGATGATGATGTCCCCTTAAGGAGCTCATAAGTATCATCATGTAAACCCTGCAGGTGGACTTGGTCCGACATGATGATAAGGTTGAGTGGTAATACTCATGGAGTTAGATGTTGATTAATTAATTGTCAGTAAATTAATTAATCGACGCACATTCGAGATCTTAAACACGGGGAGAAAAATGTACAAATAATTTATGGAGCCCATATTAACTTATGGGGGTTGGTGAGGTAGATCAATGATAATCCTTTAGTGGATTGGATTATCATTAATGGATCGGTCTTTATGTGGGCTTGATCCATTGGGTGGCCAAGATCCAACTCCTCCTCATGGTCCCTATTGTAGTCTATTAAAACCTCATGAAGCCTAGATCCAATGGATGAAAAGAAAACTCTAGATCCAAAGGTAGAGATTAAATCTATAGATCCGACGGTTGAGATTAAATCTCTAGATCCGACGATTGAGATTAAATCCCTAGAACCAATGGTGGAGATTAAAACAAGGCTTATCCCTAACTCTATAAAAAGAGAGGCTAGGGTGGGCGACAAGGGCAATAAGAAACAAGATAGGATTAGGGTTGGGCGGCAAGGAGCTTGGAGGCTAGGGTTTTGGAGTGGGCGGCCACAAATAAGGAAGTTTTTTCCTTTTCTTCTTCTTCTTCCTTAGGTGGTCGGCGCCCTTCCTTCTTCTTCTCCCCTTGGCTTGGCCGGCGTCCAACCCTCTCCCCTTCATCTTTGGCCAGTGTTTAGGGTCTTCCCCTTGTAGCTTTTGGCCGGCCCTCTTCTTCATCTCTTTGTTCTCCTTCTTGGCCGGCAGCAAGCACCAAGCTTGGAGCTTGGTGGTTGGTTGAAAAAAGAAGAAGTGCTTTGTTTCTTATTCTTCCTCTTGTTCGGAGCGAGTAAGGAAGGAAGATTGGTGATCTAGGAGCTTCGACTTTTGGTAGATCGTCACCAACACGACGTCCAAAAGGAGGAAGGACATACAATAGAAGATCAAGATGTATAATGTTTGTTTATATTCTTTTGTAAGTTTTCTATATTTGTTCTTCAATCATATGTATGTTATATATTCTATTTTGTTGCTAATATAACTTGGACCCCGAATTTAAACACAAAAGCCGACGATCCGTACATCGTCTATTCCGCAGCTATTCTTAAAATAGAGGTTGGTGGCTTGAACAACAAGTTTGTTCAAGTGACTACTCTAATCGAATAGCTCGACGATGAAACGGTTGCTTGGGTGATCCCTTTTGTCTAGGATTAAATTACTTTTATCCGGAGATGTCGATGGGATCGCCATGAACAAGAAACCGAGTTGAAGTGGAAGCGAAGTTTCCTACCTACAAGTGGTATCAGAGTCACGGTTTCCAGTTTTGTGTGTTTAGAATTCGGTTACTTTTATGCACTTTTCATATATTATATGTGTCGTATAATAGTAGGATGTGTGTAGGTTGACTCTTTGGTTGCAGGCATAGGATCCAACTATTATGGTCATATGTGTGTATGTGATTGTATGTGTGTAATTGTATATTTTGTTGAATCCTCGGGGTTGACGAGGCTAGTATTTAATTTTTGTAATTAGATATGGCATTGTTTAGCCACTCTTTTTTATTTTAGTTTACTTTTGATCTAGATTTCATGTACACTCCCTCGTGGAGTATAGGATCGATGGATGTAAATTAAAATAGTTTTTTCTTGGCTTGGATCTCCGGATGGCTTGTACATGGCATAGGGAGGAGCGGACGAGATGGCGATACGACGGGAGACATATTGAAGACAAAATCCATAATAGTTGGAAAATATTTATTTTTCATATTTATTGCTTATTGTTTGATATGCATGTCGTAGGCTAGAAAATTCCTCAATTTTAAATTACTAAGTGGGAGAGGGATATTTTTTATAAATTCCCACGACCTCTATTACGATTTGACATGTGATGCAAATAAACATGCGCGTCGGCTCTGAGTGGCTTCCTCCCCATCGGATGAGTTTGTTTGTGGGTCACAAGGTCAAATATGGTTATAGAAAATTATTAAGGAGCGTGTGTACTTCTCCATCGGAAGGCACATAACCCGAGATAATTATCTTGGTACCGAGTAATGGTGAACACTTAGATACAAATATAAGTATCTTCCCCATCAGAGTCACTGCTTTTATTTGTAGGGCCGAAGAGGAACCAAATATTAATTTTACTTGACAAAAAGTTAGGTTGACAAGATAGTAAAATTAATGGGTAGTAAAATCTCCTCTTACAAATGTGGAATTTGTATACGTCCACAATATCGTGGCATGCGATATTCTTGGTGTTTTGAGGTGTTGGTTGATTTTAAAATTTTATTGTTTGAGAAATCAATAATTTTTTGAAATCTAATATTTTTTATCTATGTGATTCTTAGGTTTTCTTTCAAAATTACTTTCAACCCACTTATTGTGATACTGAAAGAAAATAAACTTACCGGACCCAACTATGTTGATTGGAAAAGGAATCTTGACATTGTCTTGACTGCCGAGGAATACAAATATGTACTCCTCGAAGAGTGCCCTCCTAAGCCTGCGGATGATTCTGGGGAAAAGGAGAAGGAGAGTTATAAGAAGTGGATCAAGGTCGTTGAGATGGCGCGGTGTTACATTTTGGCATCTATGTCAAATGTACTGCAACATCAGCATCAAGCCATGCTCACTGCTTATGACATGATGCTCAATCTCAAAAAGTTTTTCGAACACTAGAATCGGGCTACTAGGCAGGAAGCCATGAGGAACTTGATGACAACCACCATGATCGAGGGAACACCCGTGAGGGATCATGTTCTCAAGATGATGGCTCATTTGAATGAGCTGGAAGTCCTCGGAGCTGAGATCGATGGGGAAACCCAGGTCGATATCATTCTCCAATCTCTACATAGGAGTTTTGAGCAGTTTCGCCTGAACTACAACATGAATAAGAGGTTGTATTCATTGGCGGAGCTTCTGACAGAACTCCAGGCAGCAGAGGGGCTATTTCCTCAGAGTGCTCAGGCGCAAGCCTTGGTGACCCAAAAGGTTTCTACTTCTAAGCCGAAAGGCAAGAAGAAGAAGAAACAAGCTGGGGCAAAGGCGGTGGGAGGAACTCAGGGAGGAGTGAGGAAGCCGAAAGGCAAGTGCTTCACTTGTAAGCAGACTAGACACTGGAAGAAGGACTGTCCCAACCGCAAGCAGAACAAAGGTATATCTTTTAGTCTAGTCGTTAAAACATGTTTAGCGGTGTTATCTATTGGTACTTGGTGTGTAGATACGGGAGTCACTGATCATGTCTGCAATACTTTGCAGGGGTTCCATGAAACCAGATGACTGGCTGAGGGGGAGATTACCGTATACATGGGCGATGCCACGAAGGTGGCGGCTGTTACAGTGGGAGATGTTTATTTATCTTTTGAGAAAAATAAAGTTTTGGTTCTTAAGAATTTCCTTTATGTACCTTTATTTAGAAAGAATTTAATTTCAGTTTCTAAATTATTTATGGATGGATATTCTATTTCTTTTAATGACAGAGTTGTTATAAAAAGGAATAGGGAGATTATCTGTTCAGGTGCATTGATAGGAAATTTGTATACACTTGAACCAAAAGCTCCCACGATGCAAATAGAAGTTAATAACTCATCTTCTAATTCCAATAAGAGAAAAGAACCTTCGAAGATGAACCAAACATATCTTTGGCATCTTAGGCTTGGTCATATTAACCTAAGCATAATTTAAAGGTTGATAGCTAATGGACCTTTGGGTTCATTAGTGGTGGAAGATTTCCCAACCTCCGAATCTTCCTTGGAGGGTAAAATGACCAAGAGGTCTTTTAAGGCCAAGGGGTATAGAGCCAAAGATGTGTTAGAATTGGTTCATTCTGATTTGTGTTGTCCTATGTCTATCCAGGCTAGAGGTGGTTTTGAGTATTTCGTCTCTTTTATAGATGATTATTCGAGATATGAATACATTTACTTGATGTGTCGCAAGTCTGAATGCTTTGACAAGTTCAAAGAATTCAAGGCTGATGTGGAGAAACATCAAGGTAAAAGTATCAAGACACTACGATCTGATCATGGTGGTGAGTACCTCTTGGGAGAGTTTAGGAATTACTTATCAGAGGCTGGGATTCAATCCCAATTGTCTGCACCTGGCACACCCCAGCAGACTGGTGTAGCAGAGCGAAGGAATAGGACTCTTATGGAGATGGTTAGATCAATAATGAGTTATTCTGAGTTGCTAGATTCGTTCTGGGGATATGCTTTAGATACAGCAGTGTATATTTTGAACTTGGTACCATCTAAATCAGTGTCTTCTACTCCCACAGAATTGTGGACTAAGTGAAAACCTAGTCTAAGACATATTCGGATTTGGGGGAGTCCATCACATGTGCCGAAGGCAGATGCTGGTAAGTTGGAACCTCGTATAGAAGTGCGCATGGTTTGTTCTATAGTCCTAGAGATCAGAGGGTGATCGTTAGCATGAATGCCAGATTTCTAGAGGAAGACTATGTAATGAACCACAAGCCCATGAGTAAGATTGTTCTGGAGGAATTAAAAGGGGAAGTCACTTCTTCAGTACCACCGGTACAAGAGGATATACCACAAGTCACTGCATCAAGTGTCACAGAGGATACACAGGTGATACCTCGTCTTAGTGGGAGGGTTGTGAGAAAGCCTGATAGATTCATGTTCTTGGGAGAATCTTCTGATTTGGTCCCTGGCAAACATGAACCTAATCCCTGGACATATGACGAGGCAATCCAAGATAAAGATGCAGTATCTTGGTAAAGTGCAATGAATACTGAGATTGAATCTATGGATTCGAATCAAGTCTGGGAGCTAGTAGAACCACCCGATGGTGTAAAAACCATTGGATGCAAGTGGATATACAAAAGAAAGAGAGGAATAGACGGAAAGGTTGAGACCTTCAAAGTGAGGCTTGTTGCCAAAGGGTATACTCAGAAAGAGGGTATCGATTATGAGGAGACTTTTTCGCCGGTAGCCATGCTTAAGTCTATTCGGATTCTCTTATGCATTGCTGCTCATATGGATTATGAGGTATGGTAGATGGATGTCAAGACAGCTTTCCTTAATGTAAGTCTTGAGGAAAACATCTACATGAAGCAACCAGAAGGATTCATTGCAAAGGGCAAAAAGCTTCTTGTGTGTGAGCTTAATCGGTCCATTTATGGATTGAAGCAAGCTTCGAGGTCTTGGAACATCCACTTTGATGAGGTAATCTAGTCTTATGGATTTATTCAAAATCTGGATGAGTCTTGTGTATACAAGAGATGTGACGGAAACGTAGTGGTATTTCTTGTACTATACGTAGATGACATTTTATTAATTGGCAACAATGTCAAGGTGTTATCGGACGTAAGGGTATGGTTGTCCAAACAATTTGATATGAAGGACTTGGGAGAAGAAGGACACATCCTTGGGATCAAGGTTATAAGGGATCGCCGGAAAAGGATGTTGTGCTTATCTCAAGCTTCATACATAGACACTATTATGGATCGTTTTATCATGCAAAACTCCAAGAAAGGTTTTCTAGCTTTCAGGCATGGAGTTCCTTTATTTATGGAGATGAGTCCCAGAACATCTAAGGAGATAGAGAAGATGAAGGCGGTTCCTTATGCTTCGGCAGTAGGAAGCCTCATGTATGCGATGCTATGTACGAGACCAGATATCTGCTTTATTGTGGGTATGGTAAGCAGATATCAGAGTAATCCAGGACAGGATCATTGGACTGCGGTAAAGCATATATTGAAGTACTTGAGAAGGACTAGCAATTATATGCTAGTTTACCTGGCTGACCAATTACTCGGTATGGGTTATACAGATTCTGACTTCCAATTAGATAGGGATAATAGTAAGTCTACATCAGGTTTTGTGTTAACATTGGGAGGTGGAGCCATTGTGTGGAGGAGTGTCAAGCAGAAATGTGTGGTGGACTCTACCATGGAAGTTGAGTATGTGGCGGCCTTTGAGGCGGCAAAAGAAGTTGTGTGGCTCAGGAACTTCCTGATGGACTTGGATGTGATTCCTGGTTTGCCCAGAACTATCATAATTTATTGTGATAATAGTGGTGCAGTTGCAAACTCGAAGGAACCACGAGCCCATAAGGAAAGTAAACACATAGAGCGCAAGTACCACCTGATAAGAGAAATCGTAAAGAGAAGAGAAGTTGATGTGGCCAAGATTGCATCGGAGGATAATCTGGCAGATCCTTTCAATAAGGCCCTTCCGGCGAGAGCTTTTGATAGGCATGTCGAGGGAATGGGGATCAGATGTATGGCAGTTTGAGGACAGCATAGTCTTTTAGTGTAAGTGGGAGATTGTTGGGATGTATACTGAAAAGTCTATCTTTCGTATGAACATCTTTATTTTGAAATAAGAATCACATGATCATTGTTTGCATATTTGTGATTATACATATTGTCTAATACATTACATTGTAGATAACATGGTGTGTAGTGTCACACGGGAGATCATGTTATCGGCTCCTTGTAAAGTATAAGTAAAGGCTCACAATCGAGATGACTTTGGACAAACCATTGGTCTGGTTGTAATGTGATTCGATATTGGTTTGTCTTGACCATAGAATCACACTAGTGCACTTTGTGTGTATTGAGCAGGACCGACTTAGAGATGATTCGATTTATTGCTGACTACATAATCAAATCGGACCTCAGATATTATATTGTACATGCTCTTAATCTCGATATAATAACGGGCACATATACTTAGTATTCATTTCTTTGATTTACCAATGGGCGAGATTTATAGATTAAATCGATAGGCTCGGTAAGTTGGGAATTATATTATTTATATGGTGGGCCATTAATTATAGGAGGAAACCGTGTCCTATATATTAGGATGATGATGTCCCCTTGAGGAGCTCATAAGGATCATCATGTAAACCCTGCAGGTGGACTTGGTCCGGCATGATGATAAGGTTGAGTGGTACAACTCATGGAGTTAGATGTCGATTAATTAATTGTCAGTAAATTAATTAATCGATAGACATTCAAGATCTTAAACACGGGGAGAAAATCTACAAATAATTTATGGAGCCCATATTAACTTATGGGGGTTGGTGAGGTAGATCAATGATAATCCTTTAGTGGATTGGATTATCATTAATGGATCATACTTTATGTGGGCTTGATCCATTGGGTGGCCAAGATCCAACTCCTCCTCATGGTCCCTATTGTAGCCTATTAAAACCTCATGAAGCCTAGATCCAATGGATGAAAACAAAACTCTAGATCAAAAGGTAGAGATTAAATCTCTAGATCCGACGATTGATATTAAATCTCTAGATCCGACGGTTGATATTAAATCCCTAGAACCAATGGTGGAGATTAAAACAAGGCTTATCCCTAACTCTATAAAAGGAGAGGCTAGGGTGGGCGGAAAGGGCAATAAGAAACAAGATAGGATTAGGGTTGGGCGGCAAGGAGCTTGGAGGCTAGGGTTTTTGAGTGGGCAGCCACAAATAAGGAAGTTTTTTCCTTTCCTTCTTCTTCTTCCTTAGGTGGTCGGCGCCCTCCCTTCTTCTTCTCTCCTTGGCTTGGCCGAAGGCCAACCCTCTCCCCTTCATCTTTGGTCGGTGCTTAGGGTCTTCCCATTGTAGCTTTTGGTTGGCCCTCTTCTTCATCTTCTTGTTCTCCTTCTTGGCCGGATGCAAGCACCAAGCTTGGAGCTTGGTGGTTGGTTGAAAGAAGGAGAAGTGCTTTGTTTCTTATTTTTTCTCTTGTTCGGAGCGAGCAAGGAAGGAAGATTGGTGATCTAGGAGCTTCGACTTTTGGTAGATCGTCGCCAACACGACGTCCAAAAGGAGGAAGTACATACAATAGAAGATCAAGAGGTATAACGTTTCTTTATATTCTTTTGTAAGTTGTCTATATTTGTTCTTCAATCATATATATGTTATATATTCTGTTTTGTGGCTAATATAACTTGGACCCCGAATATAAACACAAAAGCCAGCGATTCGTAATCGTCTATTCCGTGGATATTCGTAGAATAGAGGTTGGTGGCTTGAACAACAAGTTTGTTCAAGTGACTACTCTAATTGAATAGCACGACGATGAAACGGTTGCTTGGGTGATCTCTTTTGTCTAGTATTAAATTTTTTTAATCCGGGGACGTCGATGGGATCGCCATGAACAAGCGACCGAGTTGAAGTGGGAAGCGAAGTTTCCTACCTTCAGTAATTGCTTGTATCCATTTAGATTTTTGTTGTAATCTATTGTACGAGGTTTCTCCATTTTCAACTTGTGTCGAGAAGGAGTTATTTGTGATTAGTGATTGCATTGGCATCGCTAGATCTCGATCCGTGGAGTAGGAACCGTTCGGTTCTGAACTACGTTAAATATTTGTGTATTGGTGTGTTTGATTGTGTCTATTTCGTTATTTCTTTTATTATCATTATTCCACTGTGCTAACAAAATTTGTAGACCCAATCAAAAACTAATTCCATCATCGGTACTAGCACGCGCTATTCACCCCCCTCTAGCTTCCAATCGATCCCCTACACTTACCTCAACCTTTTACCTTTGAAGCTTCGCTTCCGGTCTCCTCTTGATTTCTTTGGCTCCCTTCGAAGTCCTCCCGGTGTCGCCCGATCACCACGGTTCCCCCCGGGTGTCGCTGACCTTCGGCTTAGCTTAGCATTTCTGCACACTTGATTCAGCTCGTGAGATAACAAAATGAACTTAACTTTGTGTATTTACTATAATCAAAGCTCAGGTTCGATATAGGTGTCTACTGCACCAACAATCTCCCTCTTTTTGATCTATGACAAATCAACACAAAGTTAAGGGAAATTTAAAGCATGAAAATAAGTAAAGTAAACGATAAGATCACTTAAAAGAACTCCCCCTTAACCTAGGTGAGTTTTGAAAGAAATACAAACATTTTTTAAATTTAAATGTTGTGGTACTCCCCCTTAACTTATGCTTTAAATTTAAATGTTGTGGTACTCCCCCTTAACTTATGCTCTTCTCCCCCTTTTGCCATGAATCAAAAATAAGATAGGGGGTTTATAAAAAATAAGGGGTTTTAAAATGCATAATATTATAGCATTCATAAAAAAAAAAGAGTATGAGTCCAAGCATGCATCTCGAATTGGTTAAGTAAATTGGTTCGAGGTATATTCCTCTGCACCAACAATAAGTTTTTGAAACTTAGCTTTGATTTTCAAAATACTTATAAGCTAATTTTCAAGAATAACTTTAAAGATTTATAACCCTTAGGGTTATTTGCTCTCCCCCTTAATCAAGTATATGAGGTATAAGAGAATTAGGGGGCGCTAAACTTTGACCTAGAGAATTTTATCTAATTATTCGTTTAAGCGCAATAGTTAAAAAATAGACATCTTTTTGAAAAAGTTATATATTTTATAATTATTCCTTAATCATCTCACCCATTCTATGTGTCTCAGATTTGTTCGCCTTATATGTTATGTGAGATGATTTTAACTTAATTAAAGTTAGTGAACTTTGGGATAGATTTGGATTTAACCCTAAGCTTGTCAAGTAACCTTTTCGAGAAATTAGCTTCCAGGTCATGGCGAGGCATAGGGGCCTTCTTTGATCTGAACAACGATCACTTCCTTAGACAAAGCCAAGTTCAGGAAAATGATAACTTGAGTCACTTAAGACCACTTCCTGGTCTAACTAGTTTAGGATACAACAAGGTAGCTTCAGCTAGTTCCACTCGGTCAAGTGCAGCAAGTTAGATACGCCTTATCTAGCTCGAATACACGAGACTTTATTTCCCTAACGTACTATCATCTCGTCGTGTCCTGATACTATGTTGTTAAGAGTTGACTAACTACTTGTCCTATCTAGCCGTTCTAAAAAGTAAAATAAAAGTTTGATCATGTTAAGTTATCGGGTATACTATTTTAGTATTAGCTCCCCCCGGACCATTGAACCAATATGGTCTATTCAAATAATGAACTTGATCCTGGGGAATCCAATACTTATTGGTCCTTATATGTGAGTTTAATAGAGTTTTAGGGACCCAAGCTTGGATTCGTTGATAACTACGATTTATGATAGACATATAAGATCTATTCGTAGTCTTTGGACTAAACCCGAGTTCGGCTCTATTGTACACAACTCTCTGAGTTCCAAGAAGTCGGTTAAGATTCTTGGACCCCATTGAGAACTTGAGTTTTCTTCTTCGAGTTTTCCAACTTGAGTTGAGTCCTCTCGAACTTGACTAATCGAAGAGGTTAGAGTGGCCTCTTGCTTGAGGGTTTCAACCTCCTCAAGCAAGGACTCGACCCTAGACTCGGACTTAGTTAATTTCCTAGTAAGCATTTTAATTGTAAGTTAAAGTGTACTAATTAAAGAGCGACTAACCTTGACTTTCCCTTTTGGTTCGGCTTTGAGTTTCCTCTCGAAGTAGTCTTCGGGGTCGGAGTCAGAGTTGTAGTTGGACTCGACTTCAGATTCTGACTCGGACTCCTCCGGTCTTGCCATGTAAGCTATGTCGATGCCTTCTTCTCCGTTGTCCCAAGTTGCATGGAAGGCTTTCCTTGCTCCCTTTTGCTTTGGCCACCTCCTTGACTTGAATTGCTCCTTGTTCTCGTTCTTCAATTGCCTTCTTTCTTGTCAAACTATTCTCTGCACCATGTTGACTATTGCGGCCTCCTCTTCGAATTCGAATTCGGATTCGTCCTCGGGTTTGGATCCATCTTCTTACTCGGGAGGTGGCTTTCTCTTCTCCTTTCTTCTTCGTCCTGCAAGTAAAGCAACACCTCTCTCGGCCCGGACCATGTTAGTTTGTTCGTGAAGTTCAAATTCTGAAAACATTTCATCTAGTCTATGTTTTGAAAGGTCCTTAGAAACATTGTAGGCATCAACCATGGATGCCCACAAGGTAGTCCTAGGAAAAGAATTTAAGGCATACATTATAAAGTCTCGATTTTTGACCTTTTGTCCGATGGCGTACAAGCTATTGACAATATCTTGAATGTTGGCATGTAGTTGTGTTGTCATCTCGTGTTCCTGCATCTTAAGATTATATAACTTATTGAATGCAAATCACGTTTACATACCTTCGCATCGTCGGTTCCTTCATGTAGCTCTACGAGTTTAGTTCATAGATCTTTTGCGCTAATGAAGGGGCCGACGCAGTTTAACTCCTCGTTGGACAAGTCGTATTGTAAGATTTGGGTCACCTTGGCGTCGGCTTCCACTTGTCTTTTCATGGTGTTCGTCCATTGATCGTAATCCAATGATTCACCCACTTCATTAGTAGGAACCATGAATCTGGTTTGGATTATGATCCACATCTCGATTTGAGTCTTTAAGAAGCACTCCATCCGACCCTTCCAATAATGGAAGTCGTCTTCGTTGTAAAACGGAGGTCGGACGGTGCTAAACCCTTCGAGATGAGTCATTTAGAAGAAAAGGAAAACCTTGCACAAAAATAAAAAAAAATGAAAAAAGTTCCAAGACTTTGCCTTGGATTAGTAATGCAAGAAATGAAAAGCAATAAAAGGAATAAACGAAAAAAATTAAAAATTAAAAAAAAACTAGAAACTTACAACCTTCGATGTCCCCGAAAGGGTACTAAACGTTGGTTTTTGGGGATGAATACAACTTGTTTTGAGGGTAAACCCTCATATAAATGTAGATCTCTGAGAGAGATTCGTTTTGGTAGGTAGCACGTTTTGTGGGTCAACTTGTACGAAAAGTTATGCCCGTTTTACCGTCGGCTACTCCAAAAGCGAATACTTGCAAAACACAACCAAAAGAAGAGTACCAAGACTTTGTCTTGGATTAGTAGTGCGGGAGAAAAAACTTAAGACAATAAATATGAAAAGAAAACCAAAAAATGCTAGATTGGTGGTTGCACCAAATCTTAGCGCCCCCGGCTCTGATACCACTTGTTGGATCAATTTGACCGCTAGAGGGGGGGTGAATAGTGCACGACAATCTTTTTCTTTTTCGTTAGTTATAAAACACGAGTAAGAGTAAACACACAGCGGAAAATAAATGAACACAATTTATTTTTCTTGGTTCACAGCCTTCGGTTGCTAATCCAAGGCCCTAGTGGTCCGAGACCATGTACGGAGGGCAATTCACTAAAACACTCCTCCTCGTTGAAGGTAGGAGTTGACGGTTATAAAAGCTCGAGAAAACTCGAGGTAGAGAGACACACCCCTCTCTCCTTGTTACGATAAAAAGCTCGATTCAAGAAATGAAATACAATGTAAAAGAAGATGACAACTTAAAGTAATACCGACGACTAAGTGGTTAAAGGATGAGCTCGTGTTGTCGGCGTTTTGGTAGCGCATTCTCATCGTAGAGTCGTCAGAAAGTTGTGGCATTGTGGAAGCACTTTGGAAGCTTTTGAATGATGGAAAAGGGGTGGAGAACCCCTACTTTTATAGCCTTGAGAAACCCTAATCGTTGAGATGAAGTTTCATGAGAAGATGCCACCTAGCCCTTGAGAAATGGTGATAAGCTTTGACTCTCCTCGAGGCTGGAATTTGAACATCAGTCGATTATTCACCCTCATCAATCGACTGATGAACTCATTAGTCGACTCCTACAAGCCATCAGTTGACTATTGGCTAGGATTTTCGACTGTATTGGAAAGTTAGCTCAAAATGAAACTAAAATAAGTGCTTTCGACGGTCACTAACTGTCCAATCTCGACATAGACCTTCCATGGGATCTCTTAGTCGGATCGTTTCCTAAGGACGTCCCCGTACGGAGGACACGACCTTACTTATGCTCACTCACACGAGCTTACCTCAACCTTTTACCTTTGAAGCTTCACTTCCGATCTCCACCTGATTTCTTCAGCTCCCTCCGAAGTCCTCCTGGTGTCGCCCGACCACCACGGTTCTCTCCGGGTGTCACTGACCTTCGGCTTAGCTTAGTATTTCTGCACACTTGATTCAGCTTATGAGATAACAAAATGAACTTAACTTTGTGTATTTTCTATAATCAAAACTCAGGTTCGATAATGTGCCTATTGCACCAACAATGTATGTTTAGGATTTAATCATATGCCATGACATCATAATTATTGGCATTGCCTTATTTATGCTATCATTTATGTCATGATCATATTTCATGCATTAATAAAATTGATTTAAGGACTATGGCTTGACTTGAAGTCCCATGTATAAGGGAATCAAGTAGAGTTGCCTTAGAATATGCATGAGGCCCTAGATTATGATGATCAAAATCCACATCCCATATCAAATTGACTTGTATGTGTTTTCATACACCTTAGACATATGTGAGATGCTAGAAAATGAGTTAAGTTCAAGGTGCATAGTTCTTGCATCTAGATGAACTCAAACTCATCTTATACCATGGTGGATCATGGGGAAAGCTAATGTGCAAGTCATGTGCATTGAGCCTATTGATCATGATCCAATATAGGTTTTCAAAAACATTTCAAAAACATTTTAAAAAACATTGGTGAAGTCTATCTTTTGATAGCAATCACCATTGATGAAGTTGATACAAAGTAGGGCCAAAACATTGAACTTTTCAATGGTTTTGAACTTTGTGTCAATCTCATTATTTTATGGGTATTTATTTTTCGAATATTTTTCACCCATTATGATTGTTATAAGTATTATACGTATGAAGTTTTACTATTTTTTAAACTACGTATATTTACTTATGTATTTTCAAATTTCATTTCTGATTTCTAAAATTCTGCATTTGCAGAAATCAGTCGACTGCTGCTTATGGAAATCGCCTGGCATCAATGACAGTCGATTGGTGACTGTAAGAGTCAACTGCCAGAGATGATTTCAGGTAAACAAGGATGTTTAGCCCATGTTTCAGCTATGTTAGGCTACCCTAACTACTCCTAACCCTAGGATATACTTTAGAAAGCATTAGAAAGGGTGAAAATCCATTGGATATGGATTAGGAGAGTAGTTTAGGTGTGTATCAAATTTTAAGGTGTGTGAAAGTTCAAGGTTGAACTTTTAACCTTAATTTTGATGGTTTAATGTTCCTATAGGCTTAGGGATTCTCCAAGGACATTGTTGGCGCAATGGTCAAGGGGAAGCAAGCCTTTAGGGGGAGGTATCCATCATGGGATGATGGATGTGTTCTTCCTCATGAGGGGAAGAATTTTGAGAATGTGAGATGCCCAATTTAGAAATTGAGAGAGTTTGTAAGATTGCCTCTCTTGAGTGATATGAGACTTATCACTAGGAAGAGTGAAGGCATCCTAGATATTTTTGGACAAAGGGGGAGATTGTAAGATCTCATTAGGATATGAAACATTGATGCCCTTGGGGAAAACCTTTTTGATGTATGTCAAAAAGGGGGAGAATTAATGGGAGAAGTTATGGGAGAATTTAAAATTACCAATTTGGGAGAATTGGTAAAGAGATTTGAGTTAGGTGGCCTAACTCAAAGGTGTTTGTTGTTTTTGTCAAACATCAAAAAGGGAGAGATTGTTGGTGCAATCGGCCCAGGTTACGATTGACCAGACTCAAGTTTGATTCAAGCAATATTTTTATGTTCGACAAAATATATAACAATGTGATTGTCATGGGAAAGTTCAAGTCTTGAGTACTTGGCATGGAAAGTCCAAGTGGGACACTTGGCAATGGGAAATTCCAAGTCATGGTACTTGGCATGGAAAGTCCAAGCATGGGTCTTGGCAAGGGAAAGTCCAAGCTTGAGACTTGACAATTGGAAAGTCCAACATGGGTTGGCATGGAAAGTCCAAACATAGGTCTTGGCAGGGGAAAGTCCAAGCTTGAGTCTTGGCAAATGGAAAGTCCAACATGGGTTGGCAAGGGAAGTCTAAGGGTTGATATTGGCGGCATAAAGTCCAAGGGGGGAGTCTTGACAGCATAAGTCCAATGGTTGGCGGCGTAAAGTTCAAGTGGTAGTCTTGGCAGTGTAATCCCAATGTGCTTTGGCGGTATAGACCAGCTTAGCATCACAATAGCCGATGGAAGCACCTAAAGGCTAGCATATGGATGAACAAGTCATGGATGACTTGGAGGGATCCGATAGGCGTGAGGCTGACAAAGGTGGATAGAAGGCTTAGGTCTAGGCTAAGGGTGGTCTAGCAAGTATGAGGGCATCATACTTGGGGTTAAACCTCATGTTTGAGGTTATCAGTTGACTGGGGCTTTAGACCAGTCGATTGGTCAAGTGTTTTGACACTTGGCAGCCGAGATGACTCTTAGAAGTCAACTGGGATTATGGCCAATCAAACTTCTCGAAGTCGGTAGTGTTCAAATGTAGGAAATATGTGATCATTACAGTGGGCAATCGCGGTGGCAATCGGCCATGGGTAGTGTTCGACTGCAATCGAGGTTGCGGGAGTAAAATGCTCAATAGCCGACTGGTTAGTCGGCTACGGCCCTGGCAGTCGACTTCTAGGTAATGGCAGTCGACTTCCAGTGTAATTGTTGTCTTGAATGTCGACGTAGATTAAGTCTTGCCTCACAATGATACTATTGGAAGTCGACTGAGGACTTATGGCAGTAGACTGCCAGGCGCGAATCTAACCCGATGTAGGCATAAAAGGAGAAGCTCATGGAGGATTTGGACAGTTATTTCTTGGGCATTTTTTAGGCGATTTGTTGGTGCAAATCAGGGTCTTCAAGCATGGTTCAAGCGATCAACAAGCAAGCATCCTAAAGCGCATTTGTAAAATTTTCTTTACATGTTTTTGTGTATTTCAATTGTAATTGCTTGTATTTCTTTTGTATTACTTTTGTAATTATTGTACGAGGTTTCTCCGTCTCTGACTTGTTATCGAGAAGGAGTTTATTTGATTAGTGTTGATATTTACATCGCTAGAGCTCATTTGAGCTCAATCTATGGAGTAGGAACCCTAAGGTTCCGAACCACGTTATATTTTGGTTTTGTGTGCTTGTATATTTTGTTATTGCTTTATTATCTTTATTTTCGCTGCGCATAACGAGTTTTGTAGTAAGCGGATGATCAAATTCAATCGACGCAATGAACACGCTATTCACCCCACCCCCCTCTAACGGTCCCTACAGTGCTTTCATTCCAAATCTTATTCTAAAGCTTCCCAAGTTTTCTTTGTGTTTTTACTCCATTCTTCTCTAATTCTACTTCTATCATCTTGTGAGAAGAGGAGTGTATTGTAAGAAGGTTCTTCTCTACCTTGTGTTCATCTAAAGGAGAAAATAGTGGAAGGTTGAAGGAGTGATCCACCAAAAGGATTGTTGTGGACTAGCGGCAAGAGGTCGTGAACCACGTTAAAGGCTTGTGTTAGCATTGTCTTTCTTAATTTTGTTTTAGTCTTCATTTTATTTGTGCTTCCGCTAACAAATCTTGTAGTTAATCAAGAAAGGCTATTCATCCTCCCTTCTAGCCGGAGCATCGGTCCTAACATTAGCATTCATCAAGGTCCTAACAATTGGTATCAGAGCAAGGCCACTCTTTAAGGACTAATCGCCAAGAGAGCACAGCTAGAAGAAGATGGAGACTAGCGATGGATTAGGCTATGACATCAACACTCCTCCTTATGGATTCTAAGGACTTGGGTGTTTTGATCAATGGAAGGTGAGGATAGAGACCTTCTTCATGATGAACAACGAAGAGTGGATCATCTTGATGGAGGGATTTGAAGCCCCATGGACAAAAAGGGAAGACTTCTCATGAGGAAGAGTTGGACTGAAGAGCAAATCCAAGCCTTTGAGATAAATGAATGGGTAATGAAAACTCTAATTAATTTAATCTCTAATGATGTTTTGTGTAAATTAGGTGATTGTGAGGATGCCAAGGAGCTATGGAGCAAATTGGTAAAATTTCATGAAGATCCCTCACCGATTTAAATAGATGATGAAGAAGTCAAGGAAGAAGTGTCATCTTCTGAAAGGCTAGAGGATTCGAATGTTGAAACATGTTCAACTTCCGAAGAAGAAGAGGTAGAAGAGTTGGAGGAAGCCTCCACCTCTAGAATTGAGGAGGAGATTAGATCCTCAACACCGGAGCAAGAGGAAGCTTCTACCCCCGGAAGAAATGAAGAACCTTCCCAAGCATCTTATACACATAAGCAAGGTAATTCTAGCATGGCCAATAAAAATAAAAATCACATAACATGCTTTGTAGGAAAGTGGGACACTACAAGAATAAGTGTCCAAAAAGAGCCAACATGAAGGCTTAAATAACTCCAATGGTGAAGGAGAAGTCCAAGTAGATTGGTGCCCTCATTCGAAAAGGCAAGGAGCACATTGTGTTCTTTGCGTGCAACAAAAGGGGCCACTATAGGAACCAATGTCCAAAGGGAAGAAACCATTGAAAGGACATGAGAGGAGTTTCATATGTATAGGGAGTTAAGGTAAACCTTAAGGTATCATTTAATAATTTACTTGCAATTGTTCATCATGATAGAAGGAATGCTAATAACAAAGTTTGTTGTTTAGGTGCAAAATCTCATGAAATTAGGATTAAGGACAATTGTAGAACCACTCTACCTAAGGATAACAAAAATCTAGGCATTAACCATAAGAAAGATAGACACATGCCTAGGAAGAAGAAAAATATCCGAACATATAATGAAAGATAAAAAATGGAGAAATTAGAAGAAGAAAATTAAGCTTTGAGGTCAAGACTTGATAAATTGGAAAAGACACTTGGAAATATGACAAATTTAATTAAAGGGTCTAGTAGGCAAAATCTAGGTTTTTGTAGGCAAGAGTCACCTAAGGACAAAAGAGGTTTGGGTTACAAGTCTAAGTCCAAGGGAAATATGAAAATCTATCATAATGTTCCATATAGTTATGGAACTATCCATAAACCTAAGAAAGTCATTAGCAAGATTACAACGGAACTAATCCCTAGAGTTGACCTTGAAGAGACCACAATGACCAAGGCTTCCAAGCATAGAAGGGTCATTAGAAAGGTACTAAGGGAGGTTATCCCTAGTGAGTACCTTATAAATCCAAGGAGCTCCAATAGGTATTGGATTCCTAAGAGTGTAATTCATTCACACTAAATGGGTTTACGGTGTGTCAACCTTGAATGGATGGATAGTTAACCTAACCATTATAGAGTTGACACTTAAAGGCATTTTCAAGGTAATGTGATACCTTTGAAATGAGATACAAAATATATCCTAAAAGACTTTAGGATGTGCCAATGGATTTAATAGAAGATGAAAAATTGATTAAAATTGGCACAATTTGGTTGAAGTCAAGAATGTGCCAAGTTGGGACTTTGGCACACTCATGGGAGTTGGGTTGTCATTATGGCAAAGTGGAATTTGATAGAAAATGACAATTAGGTTCAAAACTTAGGTATTCTTATACCTTTGTGTTTTATATATTTGTCATACTTTGTTTGTCATAATCCATGTCATGACATCATTGTTGGATCGATTTGAGCGCTAGAGGGGAGTGAATAGAGTAAAAGAAAACTTATCAAATTTATTCGATTAAGAAAAGAGATAAGAGTAAAGTGCAGCGGAAAATAACTAAGACACTCTTTGCTTTTACTTGGTTCACATCCTTCGGCTGCTAATCCAAGGCCCTAATGGTCCTAGACCGTGTACGGAGGGCAAAGCACTAAAAACACTCCTCCTCGATAGAGGTAGGAGTAAGCGAGTACAAGAAATATCAAGAACTAGAGATAGAAGGACACTCCCCCTCTTCTCGTTGCGATTAAAGCTCCGAAAAACAAGATTACAAACTTGAAATAAACTTTAAGTAAGATTTTTATTGACAACTTAAAGAATGAAAGAATGAGCTTAGGTTGTCATCATTTCGGTAGCGCTTCATCGTAGGGAGATCGTTGTAGAAGAGCGATGTTGTGGAAGAAATTGTGAGCACTTTGAATGATAGAAATGGGGTGGAGAACACCTTATTTTATAGCCTTGTGAAAACCTAATCGTTGAGATGAAGTTTCATGAGGTGATGCCACCTAGCCCTTTAGAAATGGAGATAAGCTTTGACTCTCCTCGAGGCTGATCCTTGACCAGTAGTCGACTGCTACCCTTACCAGTCGACTACTGGAGGCATCAGTCGACTGATACAAGCCATCAGTCGACTAATGGCAGGGTTTCCAACTGCAATGAAGAGTTAGCTCGAAAATGCAGTTAGTATAAGTAAGTTTGATGGTCATTTACCATCCAATCTCGACTTAGACCTTCCATGGGAAGTCTTGGTCGGATCGTCATCTAAGGACGTCTCCGTACGGAGGATACGACCTTACTTACACTCACTCACACGAGATTGCCTCAACCTTTACCTTTGAAGCTTCGCTTTCAATCTTCACCTGAGTTCTTTGGCTCCCTCCGAAGTCCTCCCAGTGTTGCCTGACCACCACGGCTATCATCCGGGTATCATTGACCTTTAGCTTAGCAATTATTCACACTTGATTCAGCTCGTGAGATAACAAAATGAACTTACCTCTGTGTATTCGCTATAATCAAAACTCAAGTTCGATTCAGGTGCCTACTACACCAACAATCTCCCCCTTTTTGATTTATGGCAAACCAACACAAAGTTAAGTAAATAAATTAAGTGTATTAAGTAAAATGAATAACATGAGTATGAAATATGCATGAATGAGTAGGAGTATGAGAAGAACTCTCTTTCAAGTGCTCCCCCTTGAGGAATCCTCCCCCTTGACCGAGGGTGAGTACTTGAAAAAGTGTTTTGACCCTCCCCCTTGATGTTAGCTACTAAAGAGGAGTTTTAAGTAATCGAAATTACTTAACATTAGCCTTAGTGTTTAGAATAAGTTCACGTTAACCTTGGCCTTTCTCCCCCCTTTATCAATTAAGAAAGTTTAATCATAAAAGTTAAGTTTAAAAAGTTAAGTTAAGTAAACAAAGTTAAAAAAAAAAGTTAAGTTAAGTTAACTAAACAAAGTTAACTTAACTTTGGGCCATAAAAATATAAGATCTGTACTCAAGTTAAGTTATCAAAAAAAAATTGATCCCCTAACTTTGGCCTTTCTCCCCCTTTTGCCATAAATCGGAAGGAGTGGGGGGTTTGAAAAACATAGTTTTGAATTTAGTTTTAAGTCCAAGCATGTTCCAAATAAATTTTGAAAATAGTAGTTTGAATATAAGCTCATCTATTTAGATGTTCAACTCTATTTGACTTGATTGATATGAAATGATCAACAAGTCCAGAGTAGAGTTAGTTAATTTATGTAATTATACTTCGTCGTTCATATCGATGCACTAAGTCTACATCTGGAACCAGGAGTAAGGTCCTAACATCTCACGCCCATCTATGTGGCTAAGTACACAAACACATTAGTCCTATGTGTTATGAGATGTATTGGCTCCTTAAATCTATAGGTACATGATATCTAGGGTAAGCCCTAAGCTAGTTCCATTAACATGAAAAGTAAAGTAAATAATAGATTATATAAAAATATAAGTTTGTCAATCCTACTCTATTACACACATGCCCAATTTTCATCTTAGTAGACTAAATTTGGCTTCGGTAAAGGTTTGGTAAATAGGTCTGCTAGATTTGACTTTGATTCCACATATTCGAGTTGTATGGTTCCATTAGCTATATGTTCTCGAATAAAGTGGTGTTTGACCTCTATATATTTGTTCCTAGAGTGGCATATGAGATTTTTGGTTAAGTTGATTGAGCTAATATTATCTATGTGAGTTTTAATATTGTTGAAGTTTAAGTTAAAGTCTTGGAGAGTGTGCTTCATCCAAAGAAGCTGAGCCACACACTCACCCATTACGACGTATTCGGCTTCGATGGTAGATAAGACAACACAGTGTTGCTTCCTACTGCACCAACTCACTAGATTTGAGTCGAGAAGTTGACAACAACCACTCGTGCTCTTTCTATCGAGTTTACTACCAACATAGTCCGAGTCGAAGTAGTCGATTAGTTCGAACTTGGTAGATCTAGGGTACCAAATACCTACGCTTAGTGTGCTCTTTAGATACCTAAGGATACATTTAACTAATATTAGATGAGACTCCTTAGAACAGGTTTGGAACCTTGCGCATATACTTACTGCGAATAGTGTGTCGGGTCGACTCGCAATTATGTAAAGGAGACTCCCTATTGCGCTCCTATAGTATTTTAGGTCAATAGATTTTCCGTCTACATCTTCTCCTATATTAACATTTGTTGTCATGGGTGTATTAATGATTTTAGCATTTTACATTCCAAATCGGTTAATTAATTCCTTAGCATATTTTTGTCAATGTAAATAAATTCCTTCCTTTGTTTGTTTAATTTGTAATCCTAGAAAGAAATTTAATTCTCCTACTAAGTTCATTTCAAATTCACTTTCCATGAGTGAAATGAACTCGTTTAGTAGGATTGAATTAATGGTTTCAAAAATTATGTCATCTACATAAATTTGGCTATAAAAATTTCTTTGCCTACGGTTTTTACGAAAAGGGTTGGGTCAACTAAGACTTAGCTAAACCCTTTTGACTTAAGGTATACAGAAAGCCTCTCATACCAAACTATAGGAGCTTGTTTTAGTCCATATAAAGCTTTCTTGAGTCTAAAGACATGGTTGGGTTTGTCTAGGCTTTCGAATCCTGGGGGTTAACCAACGTACACTTTTTCCTTAATAAGTCCATTCAGAAACGCTGACTTGACATCCATTTGAAATAATTTAAATCCTCGATGTGCAGCGTATGCCAACAACATTCGGATGGATTCTAGTCTAGCTACGGGGGCATAGGTTTCATCGTAATCTAACCCTTCTACTTGAGTAAACCCTTTCACGACCAATCTCTCTTTGTTTCTAACTACTTCACCTTTGTCATCAAGTTTGTTTCAGAAGACCCACCTTGTTCCAATAATTGATTTATCTTTAGGTGGTGGTACTAATTCTCAAACTTCATTCCTAGTAAATTTAGCTAGCTCTTCTTGCATTGCAATAATCCAATCAGGATCAATAAGAGCGTGTTCAATGGTTTTGGGTTCGATTTTTGAAATCAAGGAGATTTGACTAAGATTTCTATATGATGATCTAGTTCGAACCCCTAGGCTAGGATCACCTATCACTTGGTCGATAGGATGACTCGATTGAATCCTAGAATGACTTGGGTTAGGGTCATCTATCACTTGGTCGATAGGATGACTCGATTGAATCCTAGACTAGCTCGAATTAGGATTAATACTAGACTCGATTTCAAGGTCAAAGTCGATTCTGGTATGAATCAGTTCACTAGTTGATTTTTCTATGGATTTTGTAGGTTTATGTCCTTCGTCGAATACTACATTAATGGTTTCCTCAATTTTAAGGGTGTCATTGTTATATACCCTATAGGCTCTACTTGTAGTTGAGTATCCTAGGAAGATGCCGGTGGTGGTTTTGGATGTGAACTTTCCTAGGTAGTCCTTAGTGTTTAGGATATGTACCTTACATCCAAATACCGTAAAGTATTTAATATTAGGTACTTTGTCATGGTAGATTTCGTATGAGGTCTTAAGGTGCCTCTTTACCATAAGAATTCTATTTTGGACATAACAAGCCGTACTAATAGCTTTTGCCTAAAACCTATCGGGTAGGTTGTATTCGTTCAACATGGTCCTAGTAGCTTCTTGTAGAGTTTTATTTTTCCGCTCGACTAGGCTATTTTGTTGTGGGGTTCTAGGACATGAGAATTCATGATGGTATCCGTTTAGGTTACAGAAATCTGTGAACCTGTGGTTTTCGAATTCACCATCATGATCGCTTCTCAGTCTTTTAATTTTAAGATTCTTTTGGTTTTCGATTAATTTAAACAAGTTGATGAGTTGGTCTAAGGTATCACTTTTGTGTTTAAGGAACCTAACCCAGGTAAACCTAGAATAGTCGTCAATTATGACTAAGGAAAATTGACTCTCATTAAGTGACTTGGCTCCATGAGAATCGAATAGATCCAAATGCACACTTTTGGTTCGTTCTTTGTTAGTTAGTTGATGTTGTGTCCTAGGTTGTTTACCTTGTTGACAAGCATTAAAAATTTTATTATCTAAGTTGTAAAGGTTAGGCAAACCTCTAACTAAGCCACTCTGACTCATCTTGTGAATGAGTCTTGGGTGCGAGTCAGTGCCACAACCAAGATTCCTCTTGTTGTGTCATAAGACACTTGGTTGAGGAGCTGGGTAAGTTAATTGTGTTGATGTTGCTATTCCTAGTTCTTTAAGTATTGTTTTAGAGGTTTCATTTGTTTTAATTAAGAATTCATTTTCTAAGAATATAATCTTATAGTTGTTATCGCACAATTGACTTACACTAAGTAAATTATATTGAAAATCTTCGACTAATAAAACATTGTGAATGGTGAAATTAGAATTTAGCTCAATATCACCTGAACTGATGATTTTGAGATTGCCGTTGTTTTCGAAAGCTACCAATCCTTGTCGTTTGAATCTAAGCATCGCAAATTTTGTTGGGATGTATACTGAAAAGTCTATATTTTGTATGAACATCTTTATTTTTGAAATAAGAATCACATGATCATTGTTTGCATATTTATGGTTATGCATATTGTCTGATACATTACATTGTAGATAACATGTTGTGTGGTGTCACACGGAAGATCATGTTATCAGTTCCTTGTAGAGTATAAGTAGAGGCTCACAATCGAGATGGTTTTGGAGAATCCATTGGTATGGTTGTAGTGTAATTTGGTATTGGTTTATCTTGACCATAGAATTACACTAGTACACTTTGTGTGTAGTGAGCAACACCGACTTAGAGGTGATTCAATTTATTGCTGACTACATAATTGAATTGGACCTCGGATATTATGGTGTACATGCTCTTAATTCCGATATAATAATGGGCAAATGTACTTAGTATTTATTTCTTTGATTTACCAATTGGAGAGATTTATAGATTAAATTGACAGGCTCAGTAAGTTGGGAAATGATATTATTTACATGGTGTGCCATTGATTATAGGAGGAAACCATGTCCTATGTATTAGGATGATGATGTCCCCTTGAGGAGCTCATAAGTATCATCATGTAAACCCTGCAAGTGGACTTGGTCCAGCATGATGATGAGGTTGAGTGGTACTTCTCATGGAGTTAGATGTTGATTAATTAATTGTCAGTAAATTAATTAATTGACGGACATTCGATATCTTAAACACGGAGAGATATTTGTACAATTAATATATGGAGACCATATTTATTTATGGGGGTTGGTGAGGTAGATCAATGATAATCCTCTACTGGAATGGATTATCATTAATGGATTGGATTTTATGTGGGTCGGATCCATTGGGTGGCCAAGATCCAACTCCTCTTCATGGTCCCTATTGTAGCCTATTAAAAACCTCATGAAGCCTAGATCCAATGGACACGATTAAAAGGAGGCTTGAGTGAAATCTATAAATAAAGGTTTCGAGGATTGGGCATGAGATTATGGTTTTGGAGATTATGGTTTTGTCTTGGGCGGCAAGGAATAGAAGTGGTGCTAGGGTTTGTCTTCTTGGCTGGCGGCACAAGAGAGCATAGGGTTTGGTTTTTCCTTCTTTCTCTCTTGGCTGGCACACCATCTTCTTCTCCTAGGGCCTGCGGCGCCACCCTCTCTTATCTTTCTCCTTGGCTGACGACAAGAGTTAGGGTTTCTTCCCTTGGATCTCTTGGTCGGTGCCCTCTCCTCTCCCTCTCCTAGGGTCGGCGGAACCTTTTTTTTGTGATTGGTGGTCGGCACAAGAAAGGAGAAGAAGGGAGTTTGTTCTTCCCTCATTCGGAGCGAGCGAGGACGGGAAGACGCGATCTAGGAGGCTTCAACTCTTGGAGGATCGTTGCCCACACAACGTTCAAGAGGAGGATATGTCATACAATAGAAGACCAAGAGGTAAACAAGAGGTATAATTCTTGTTTAAGTTTCTTTCTTGTTCTATGCCATTTGTATGTAATTGTATGTGGCTAATTTACTTGGACCCCGAAGATAAACACAAAAATCGGCGATCCGTACATCATTTATTCTGCGGCTAATCGAGGAAAAGAGTTAGGTTGCTTGAACAACAAGTTTGTTCAAGAGACCACTCGAATCGAATAGCACGATGATGGATCGGTTGCTTGGGTAATCCGTCTTCGTCAAGGATTAATTTTTTTTAATCTGGGGACATAGATAGGATCGCCATGCACAAGCGACCGAGGTGATGCTTTTCATAAGCAATTCCCAACAAGTGGTATCAGAGGCATGGTTTTCGGTTTTGTGTATTTAGGATTCAGTTACTTTTATGCACTTATCATATATTGTATGTGTCGGATGATAGTAGGATGTGCGTAGGCTAACTTTTTGGTTGCAGGCATAAGATCCAACTATTATGGCCATATGTGTGTGTATGTGATTGGATGTGTGTAATTGTAATATTATTTGAATCCTCGGGGTTGACGAGGTTAGTATTTAATTTTTGTAATTAAGTACGACATTGTTTAGCCACTCTTTTATTTTAGTTTACTTTCAATCTAGATTTCATGTACACTCCTTTGTGGAGTATAGGATCGATGGATGTAAATTAAAATAATTTTTTTCTCGGCTCGGATCTCCGGATGGCTTGTACATGGCATAGGGAGGAGCGGACGAGATGGCGACACGATGGGAGGCATATTGGAAAACAAAAGCCATAATAGTTGGAAAATATTTTTTTTCATATTTATTGCTTCTTATTTGATATGCATGTTGTGTCCTTGGAAAATTCCTCATTTTAAATTACTATGTGGGAGAGGGATATTTTTTTTAAATTTCCATGGCCTCCATTATAATTTGACATGTGATGCAAACAAACTTGCGCGTCGGCTCTGAGTGCCTTCCTCCCCATCGGATGAGTTTGTTTTTCGGATCACTAGGTCAAATATGGTTATAGGAAATTATTTAAAAGCGTGTGTACTTCCCCATCGGAAGGCACACAATCCGAGATAATTGCCTTAGTATCGGGTAATGGTGAACACTTAGATGCAAATAGGAGTATCCTCCCCATCGGAGTCACTGCTTTTATTTATAGGGCCGAAGAGGAACCAACTATTAATTTTATTTGTCAAAAAATATGATTGACAGGATAATAAAATTAATGGATAAAACCTCCTCTTACAAATGTAGAATTCGTATATGTCCACACTGTCGTGGCATATGATATTCTCGGTGTTTTGAGGTATTGGTTGATTTTAAAATTTTATTGTTTGAGGAATCAATAAATTTTTGAAATATAAAGTTTTGATCTATGTGATTCTTAGGTTTTTCAAAAATGACTTTCAACCCAGTTGCTGTGATACTAAAGGAAAATAAACTTACTAGACCCAATTATGTTGATTGGAAAAGGAATCTAGATATATAGTCTTGACTGCTGAGGAGTACAAGTATGTACTTTTTGAAGAATGTCCTCGTAAGCCTGCGGATGATTCTGGGAAAAAGGAGAAAGAGAGTTATAGGAAGTGGATAAAGGCTGATGAGATGGCGCGGTGTTACATTTTGGCTTCTATGTCAAATGTTTTGCAACATCAGCATCAAGCCATGCCTACTGCTTATGACATGATGCTCAATCTCAAGGAACTTTTCGGACACCAGAATTGGGCTGCTAGGTAGGAAGCCATGAGGAACTTGATGACAACCACCATGATTGAGGGAACACCCGTGAGGGATCATGTTCTCACGATGATGGCTCATTTGAATGAGCTGGAAGTCCTTGGAGCTGAGATTGATGGGGAAACCCAGGTCGATATCATTCTCCAATCTCTACCTAGGAGTTTTGAGTAGTTTCGCCTGAATTACAACATGAATAAGAGGTTGTATTCGTTGGCGGAGCTTCTGACAGAACTCCAGGCAGTAGAGGGACTTTTTTGTCAGAGTGCTTAGGCTCAGGCCATGGTTGCTCAGAAGGTTTCTACTTCTAAGCCGAAAGGCAAGAAGAAGAAGAAACAAGGTGGAGCAAAGGTGGCAGGACGATCTCAGGGAGGAGTGAAGAAGCCGAAATGCAAGTGCTTCACTTGCAAGCAGACTGGACATTGGAAGAAGAACTGCCCCAACCGGAAGAGAACAAAGGTATGTCTTTTGGTCTAGTCATTGAAACATATTTAGCGGTGTTATCTATCGGCACCTGGTGTGTAGATATGGGAGCCACTGATCATGTCTGCAAAACTTTGCAGGGGTTCCAGGAAACCAGACAACTAGCTAAGGGGGAGATTACCGTTTACTTGGGCGATGCTACGAAGGTGGCAGCTATTGCAGTGGGAGATGTTTATTTATCTTTTGATAGGAATAAAACTTTGGTCCTGAAAAATTGCCTTTATGTACCTTTATTTAGAAAGAATTTGATTTCAGTTTCTAAATTTTTTTTGGATGGATATTCTATTTCTTTTAATGACAGAGTTGTTATAAAAAGGAATAGGAAGATTATCTGTTCTGGTGCATTGATAGAAAATTTATATACCCTTGAACCAAAAGCTCCCACGATGCAAATAAAAGTAAATAACTCATCTTCTAAATCTAATAAGAGAAAAGAACCTTCGAAAATGAACCAAACATATCTTTGGCATCTAAGGTTAGGTCATATTAACTTGAGTAGAATTCAAAGGTTGATAGCTGATGGACCTATGGATTCATTAGTGGTGGAAGATTTCCCAACCTGCGAATCTTGCTTGGAAGGTAAAATGACCAAGAGGTCTTTTAAGGCCAAGGGGTATAGAGCCAAAGATGTGTTGGAATTGGTTCATTCTGATTTGTGCGGTCATATGTCTATCTAGGCTAGAGGTGGTTTTGAATATTTCGTCTCTTTTATAGATGATTATTCAAGATATGAATACATTTACTTGATGCGCCGTAAGTCTGAATGCTTTGACAGGTTCAAAGAATTCAAGGTTGATGTAGAGAAACGTCAAGGTAAAAGTATCAAGACACTACGATCTAATCGTGGTGGTGAGTACCTCTTGGGAGAGTTTAGGAATTACTTATCAGAGGCTGGGATTCAATCCCAATTGTCTGCACCTGGCACACCCCAACAGAATAGTGTAGCAGAGCGAACGAATAGGACTCTTATGGAGATGGTTAGATCGATGATGAGTTATTCTGAGTTACCAGATTCGTTCTGGGGGTATGCTCTAGATACGGCAGTGTATATTCTGAACTTGGTACCATCTAAATCAATGCCTTCTACTCCCACAGAATTGTGGACTGGGCGAAATCCTAGTCTGAGACATATTCGGATTTGGGGGAGTCCAACACATGTGCTGAAGGCAGATGCTGGTAAGTTGGAACCTCGTACAGAAGTGTGCATGTTCGTAGGCTATCCTAGAGGAATGAAAGGTGGTTTGTTCTATAGTCCTAGAGATCAAAGGGTGATCGTTAGAACGAACGCCAGATTTTTAGAGGAAGACTATGTGGTGAACCACAAGCCCATGAGTAAGATTGTTCTGGAGGAATTGAGAAGGGAAGTCACTACTTCAGTACCACAGGTACAAGAGGATATACCACAAGTGACTGCACCGTGTGTCACTGAGGATACACAGGTGATACCTCATCATAGTGGGAGGGTTGTTAGACAACTTGATAGATTTATGTTCTTGAGAGAATCTTCTGATTTGGTCCCTGGCGAGCATGAAACTGATCCCTGGACATATGACGAGGCAATCCAAAATAAAGATGTGGTATCTTGGCAAAGTGCGATGAATTCTGAGATAGAATCTTGTTGGGATGTATACTGAAAAGTCTACCTTTTGTATGAACATCTTTATTTTGAAATAAGAATCACATGATCATTGTTTGCATATTTTTATGGTTATGCATATTGTTTAATACATTACATTATAGATAACATGGTGTGTGATGTCACACGGGAGATCATGTTATCAGTTCCTTGGAAAGTATAAGTAAAGGCTCATAACCGAGATGACTTTGGACAAACCATTGGAATGGTTGTAGTGTGATTTGGTATTGGTTTGTCTTGACCATAGAATCACACTAGTGCACTTTGTGTGTATTGAGCAGGACCGACTTAGAGATGATTCGATTTATTACTGACTACATAATCGAATCGGACCTCAGATATTATATTGTACATGCTCTTAATCCCGATATAATAACAGACACATATACTTAGTATTCATTTCTTTGATTTACCAATGGCCGAGATTTATAGATTAAATCAATAGGCTCGGTAAGTTGGGAGATGATATTATTTATATGGTGTGCAGTTGATTATAAGAGGAAACCGTGTCCTATATATTAGGATGATAATGTCCCCTTGAGGAGCTCATAAGGTTCATCATGTAAACCCTGCAGGTGGACTTAGTCCGGCATGATGAAAAGATTGAGTGGTACTACTCATGGAGTTAGATGTTGATTAATTAATGGTCAGTAAATTAATTAATCGACGGACATTCGAGATCTTAAACCCGGGGAGAAAATGTGCATATAATATATGGAGCCCATATTAACTTATGGGGGTTGGTTAGGTAGATCAATGATAATCCTTTAGTGGATTGGATTATCATTAATGGATCGGACTTTATGTGGGCTTGATCCATTGGGTGGCCAAGATCCAACTCCTCCTCATGGTCCCTATTGTAGCCTATTAAATCCTCATGAAGCTTAGATCCAATGGATAGAAACAAAACTCTAGATCCAAAGGTAGAGATTAAATCTCTAGATCCGACTGTTAAGATTAAATCTCTAGATCCGACGGTTGAGATTAAATCCCTAGAACCAATGGTGGAGATTAAAACAAGGTTTATCCCTAAAACTCTATAAAAGGAGCCTTTAGGGTTGGTGTGGAGAAAAAATAGAGAAGCAAGGGTCTTTGGAGTTGGCGGCAAGAAGCAAGGGGCTAGGGTTAGGAGCTTGGCGACACTAAATAAGGAAACAATTTTCTTATCTTCTTCTTCCTCAAGCTTGTCGGCGCCCATACAACTCCTTCCTCACCTTGGCCGGTATCCATAGCAACTCTTCTCCTCCTCCTTGGCTGGTGGAACCAAGGTTTAGGGTCCTCCCTTGGAGCTTTTAGCCGGTAACCATTGTTTCTCCTTCTCCATGTTGGCCGGTGGCAAGTAACTTCCTTATTGCTTGTTGGTTGGCTAAAGGAAGGAGAAAAGTCTTGTTTCTATTCTTCCCCTTACTCGGAACGGGCAAGGAAGGAAGATTGGCGATCTAGGAGCTTCAACTTTTGGTAGATCATCGCCCACACGACGTCCAAAAGGAGGAAGGTCATACAATAGAAGATCGAGAGGTATATCGATTCTCTATTTTCATTTGTTACATGTTTATATTTGTTTTTCAATTATGAGCATGATATATTCTGTTTGTGGCTAAATAATACTTGGATCCCGAACATAAACACAAAAACCGGCGATCCGTACATCGTCTATTCCGCGGCTATTCATGGAATAGAGGTTGGTCGCTTGAACAACAAGTTTGTTCAAGTGACTACTCTAAACGAATAGCACGACGATGACAAGGTGTTCCCTTTTGTCTAGCATTAAATTTTTAATCCGGGGACATCGATGGGATCACCATGAACAAGCGACCGAGTCGAAAGGGGAAGCGAAGTTTCCCCTCACGGATCAACCTTCAAATCTATGGATTCAAATCAGGTCTAGGAACTAGTAGAACCACCCAATGGTGTAAAAACCATTGGATGGAAGTGGATATACAAAAGAAAAAGAAGAATATACATGAAGGTTGAGACCTTCAAAGCAAGGCTTGTTGCGAAAGGGTATACTCAGAAAAAGGGCATCGATTATAAGGAGACCTTTTCACCGGTAGCCATGCTTAAGTCTATCTGAATTCTCTTATGTATTACTGCTCATATAGATTATGAGGTGTGGCAGATGGATGTCAAGACAGCTTTCCTTAATGGAAGTCTTGAGGAAAACATCTATATGGAGCAACCAGAGGGGTTCATTGCAAAGGGCAAAGAGCATCTAGTGTGCAAGCTTAATCGGTCCATTTATGGATTGAAGCAAGCTTCGAGATCTTGGAACATCCGCTTTGATGAGGTAATCCAGTCTTATGGATTTATTCAAAGTCCATATGAGTCTTGTGTATACAAGAGATGTGACAGAAACATAGTGGTATTTCTTGTACTATACGTAGATGACATTTTGTTAATTGGCAACAATGTCAAAGTGTTATCAGACGTAAGGGTATAGTTGTCTAAACAGTTTGATATGAAGGACTTGGGAGAAGTGGGACACAACCTTGGGATCAAGGTTATAAGGGATCGTAGGAAAACGATGTTGTGCTTATCTCAAGCTTCATACATAGACACCATTTTGGCTCGTTTTACCATGCAGAACTCCAAGAAAGGTTTTCTACCTTTCAGGCATGGAGTTCCTTTATCTAAAGAGATGTGTCCTAGAACATCAAAGGAGATAGAAAAGATGAAGGTGATTCCTTATGCTTCGGCAGTAGGAAGCCTCATGTATGTTATGTTATGTACGACGTCGGATATCTGCTTTACCGTAGGCATGGTTTGCAGATATCAGAGTAATCCAGGACAGGGACATTGGACTACGGTAAAGCATATATTGAAGCACCTGAGAAAGACTAGGGATTATATGCTAGTATACCAGGCAGATCAATTACTCCCTGTGGGTTACACAAATTTCGACTTCCAATCAGATAGGGATAACAGTAAGTCTACCTCGGGTTTTGTGTTTACTTTGGGAGGTGGAGCCATTGTATGGAGGAGTGTCAAGCAGAAATGCGTGGCAGACTCTACCATGGAAGTTGAGTATGTGGCAGCCTCTGAGACAGCCAAAGAAGTTGTATGGCTCAGGAACTTCTTGATGGACTTGGATGTGATTCCTGGTTTGCCCAAAACTATCACAATTTATTGTGATAACAGTGGTGCAGTTGCAAACTCGAAGGAACCACAAACTCATAAGGCAAGTAAACACATAGAGCGCAAGTACCACCTGATATGAGAGATCGTAAAGCGAGGAGAAGTTGTTGTAGCCAAGATTGCATCAGAGGATAACCTGACATATGTTTTCACTAAGGCCCTTCCAGCGAGAGCTTTTGATAGGCATGTGGAGGGAATGAGAATCAGATGTATGGCAGTATAAGAACAGTATAGTCTTTTTAGTATAAGTGGGAGATTGTTGGGATGTGTACTGAAAAGTCTATCTTTTGTATGAACATCTTTATTTTTGAAATAAGAATCACATGATCATTGTTTGAATATTTATGGTTATGCATATTGTTTGATACATTATATTGTAGATAACATGGTGTGTGGTGTCACACGGAAGATCATGTTATTAATTCCTTGTAGAGTATAAGTAGAGGCTCACAACCGAGATGGTTTTGGACAAGCCATTGGTATGGTTGTAGTGTAATTTGGTATTGGTTTGTCTTGACCATAGAATTACACTAGTACACTTTGTGTGTAATGAGCAGGACCGACTTAGAGGTGATTCAATTTATTGCTGACTACATAATTGAATCGGACCTCGGATATTATGGTATACATGCTCTTAATCCCGATATAATAACGAGCACATGTACTTAGTATTTATTTCTTTGATTTACCAATGGGCGAGATTTATAGATTAAATCGATAGTCTCAGTAAGTTGGAAAATGATATTATTTACATGGTGTGCCATTGATTATAGGAGGAAACCGTGTCCTATGTATTAGGATGATGATGTCCTCTTGAGGAGCTCATAAGGATCATCATGTAAACCCTTCATGTGGACTTGGTCCAGCATGATGATGAGGTTGAGTGGTACTACTCATGGAGTTAGATGTTGATTAATTAATTGTCAGTAAATTAATTAATTGAAGGACATTCAATATCTTAAACACGGGGAGATATTTGTACAATTAATATATAGAGCCCATATTTATTTATGGGGGTTGGTGAGGTAGATCAATGATAATCCTCTAGTGGAATGAATTATCATTAATGGATCGGATTTTATGTGGGCCGGATCTATTGGGTGGCCAAGATCCAACTCCTCCTCATGGTCCATATTGTAGCCTATTAAAAACATCAAGAAGCCTAGATCCAACGGACATGATTAAAAGGAGGCTTGAGCGAAATCTATAAATAAGGGTTTCAAGGATTGAGCGTGAGATTATGGTTTTGGAGATTAGGGTTTTGGCTTGGGCGGCAAGGAATAGAAGTGGTGCTAGGGTTTGTCTTCTTGGCTGGTGTCACAAGAGAGCATAGGGTTTGGTTTTTCCTTCTTTATCTCTTGGCCGGCACACCATCTTCTTCTCCTAGGGCCAGTGGAGCCCCCCTCTCTTCTCTTTCTCCTTGGCCGACGACAAGAGTTAGGGTTTCTTCCCTTGGAGCTCTTGGCCGGCGCCCTCTCCTCTCCCTCTCCTAGGGTCGGCGGCAACTTTTCTTTGTGATTGGTGGTCGGCACAAGAAAGGAGAAGAAGGGAGTTTGTTCTTCCCTCGTTCGGAGCGAGCGAGGACGGGAATACGCAATCTAGGAGGCTTCAACTCTTGGAGGATCGTTGCCCACACAACATTCAATAGGAGGATAGGTCATACAATAGAAGACCAAGAGGTAAACAAGAGGTATAATTCTTGTTTAAGTTTCTTTCTTGTTCTATGCAATTTGTATGTAATTGTATGTGGATAATTTACTTGAACCCCAAAGATAAACACAAAAATCGGCGATCCGTACATCATCTATTCTGCAGCTAATTGAGGAAAAGAGTTAGGTTGCTTTAACAATAAGTTTGTTCAAGAGACCACTCGAATCAAATAGCACGATGATGGATCGGTTGCTTGGGTAATCCGTCTTCGTCAAGGATTAATTTTTTTAATCCGAGGACGTAGATAGGATTGCCATGCACAAGTGACCGAGGCGATGCTTTTCGTAAGCAATTCCCAACAAATTTAAGTTGGTCTCCGGTCATATGTCGAGAACACCCACTGTCCAACATCCATTGATCCTGCACACAAGGTATTTGGATCGGATTTTGAAATTTTAAGGGTTGGTTGAAGATTATTAGTCCTAGATCATCTCACCCATTTTTACATGATCAAACACGTTATCCTTATGTGTTTTTGTGATATGACTTTAGTTTTACTTGATTAATTTTAATGAATTGAAACTAGTCAACCTTGGGTTAGATTCAGATTTAACCCTAAGCTCACCAAGTCACCTTTTCAAGAAATTGGCTTCCAAGTCGTGGCGAGGCATAGAGGCCTTCTTTGATCGAAGCAATGACCACTTCCTTATACAAAGCCAAGTTCAAGAAAATAATAACTTGATTCACCAAAGATCAATTCCTAGTCTAACTAGTTAAGGATACGACGAGGTAGCTTCAGCTAGTTCCACTTAGTCGAGTGCACTGAGCTAGATACGCCTTATCTAACTCGGACACACAAGACTTCACTTTACTAGTGTACTATCATCTCGCCGCGTCCTAGTACTATGTTATCAAGAATTGACAATTTATAGTTCCTATCTATCCGTTCTAAAAATAAAAAAAAAGATCTAAGCATGCAAATTCTAAGTAATAGCACAAACAAATTTTGTACTAGCTCCCCCTAGACCATTGAATCGATTCGGTCTTTCCACATAGTGGATTTGGTCCTTGAGAACCTAGTACTTGTTAGATCCTAATTGAGAAATCTAAGTGGTCTTAGGGACCCATGCTTGGACATGTTTTCTATTTCGACTTACAATTGACATATACGACTTGTTAGTCATATTTGAGCTAAACCCAAGCCCGACCTTGTTGTACATGGCCCTTTGCGATCCAAGTAAAAGGTCAAGTCCCTTGGATCCCAAAGTGAACCTTTCCAACGTATGTCTAAGGTCTTTGACTTGACTTTTCAAAAGTGAGTTCTCAACTTCGAGCTTTTCAACTCGAGTTGAGTCCTCCTCTTGAACTTAACTAGTCGAAGAGGTTAGGGAGACCTTGTGTTTAAGGAGTTTAACCTTCTCAACTAAGGTCTCAACCTTGGACTCGGACTTAGCTAACTTTTTAGTTAAGAATTTAATTGTATTGTATAAAGTACTAAGCAAAGATTGACTTACCTTAAGTGACTCTTTTGATCCGGATGTGTATCCGTGGCTTGTCTTGAATAGCGACTTATCATCGGATCCGGACTCGGACTCTTCCTCAGGTTCGGACTCTTGATCGGGCTTGGTCGGTGATAACTGTCATTTTGTCGGATTATTTTGGTCCTTAATATCATTTTTTTTATCCTCTCGAGTGATTAATTATCGATTATTTGTATATTTTATGAGTTGGATATATTTTTGGACCTTATTGTAAATTCTCCTAAATTCTGGACTTATATGCAAATTTTGTCTTTATTTGTAGGAGATCGAGATGAACCAATGGATTAGACTCGAGTTAGATCAAATATAGCTTCATCTAGGGCTAGAAGGACATTTTAAGCTGGATCAATCTGAACCTTTCATCATGATTGAGGGCAATTTAATCAAGAGATCAGATTTGAACGATATGGATTGTCTGATGAAAGTAGCTTGATTCCGAGCCATCTACCCAGATCTGGAGAGATCCGATCCATACATTTTGATCTAGACATCTGAGCCCTTCATCCAGATTCAGCCGATCGTGATTATCTATCTATATGGATCAGATCCGCCCATCCAGAGTTGGAGTAATTTCAGTCGTTGGATGCACAACCCATTAGTGGATTAATCAGAGTAATTAACCTAGCTATAATGGACGGATGAGATTGAAGGCTGCTTTGATCGGACGACTACCAAAATTCATTTAATAAAACCAACACTTCTCCACCAAAGCAGCGGACGCTTCCTCTCTTCACGCGATCGCACGACACAGCCGCGCTCGCCGCCATCTTCCTCACCGGTCGCCGGAGAGGAAGGGAATCCCCTCCTTCACCGGTGACCGGTGGTCTCCTCCGCCATCAACAGCCCCTCTTCCACATCACCACCGACCGAGATCTGTCGCAGCCATCAGATCCTCCGCCCATTCCTAGCTCCAGAAGAGACCGGTGCCACTCCACCACCGGCGGTCCATCTTCTTCCCGCACGCAAGCCCGACGCCGCCGGTGGCCACTTCTCCTTCATCCACGGACGGGAGCTGGGATCCTAGCTTCTACTCCGCCCATTCCAGCCTCCACACCTCCGGTTTCATCTCATTCATGCCGCTACATCCGCTCAGGCCATCCACCACCGGCAGCTCTTTCCACCTTTATCCAGCAGCAGTTTACGCCGGTAATTTCCAGCAATTCCTTCATTTTGATGTGTTTTGATTGTTGTTCATTTCAGATTGTGATGTTTGAAATAATTTCAATCTTCCACGTTTTGAATTGCACACGTTTAGTTTAATTTGTTCCATGCACATGTAGTGTTTGATTAAATGCCTCTTAGAGTAATTAGGCCGTAGTTAGTTAGATTAGATTTAATTTTATGCTTTACTTTAATTACTTTCTTTTAATCATGTTTTCATTAGGTTGTTAGTTAAATCTTTTCTTCCTTTGAGCCTTAGCAGCCACGTCCACCTTGCCTCCACCCACTTTTCTCCTTCGGATTCGAGGAGAACCGCCTCATCGAGTGATTTCGGCGACATCCTCCATCTCACAACTCATCCACCTTCTCTTTTGGATTCGAGGAGAAGTTCCGCTCCGACGACAATTCTTCGAGCTCAACCGGATCCGCGAGAGTTCGGAGTGTCCATCAAACTACTGGATTCAGAAGTTTGCACCATCCCACATCCACTGTCACTTGCGGAGTCTCGATTGAGCTTCGCTGGACTTAGCCGAAGGACCTTGGTCATTCACCGGGCATATCTTGGGTTGATTAGATTATTTCCTTTTCCAGTTTTAATTGCTTTAATTCCTGCTTTGTTTGTTTTAGTTATTGCATATTAGTTTAGGATTTTAATTACCTTGAAATTGTAGGTTAGATCTCAAATCCCAAACCCCCATCTTCATTAGAAAACCAAAAGCAATAATTAGTTATCCTAAGTTTACTATTCTGTCGATTACACTCATTGGGAAACGATCCAGGCCATTCACTATGCTATGTTAGTGTAGTTAAGGGATTCGGTAATTAATTTGAAATGGTACCACGACAAATATCATTATCAAAGGTCGGCTTGACCATAAAGATGAGATCAACGTCTTCCTCCTCCTATGATTCTTCCCAAGTAGCATTAAGAGCTTTCTTGGGTGCTTTGTTCTTTAGTTTCAAACACTCCGACTTGATGTGTCTGGACCTATTGCATTAAAAACATGTAAAATTATAATTAGATTTAGATTTGGATTTACCTTGATTGATGGGTCATCTTCGGCTCTTGATCATCTTCCGAACTAGATTTACTAGTTCGGATTCCATTTCGGAATCTACCTCCGACTCGTACTCGTACTCGTCCTCTTCCTTGGGGGGTGATTTATTTGCGGCCTTCTTCTTCAAACCGGCAAGTAAGGCAATACCTTTCTCAGAAATCGAATTAGACTGTTCATGGAGTTCAAATTCAGAAAATAACTCATCTAATCTAATTTTTGAAAGGTCCTTAAAAACCTTGTAGGCATCGACCATGGATGCCCACAAGGTAGTCATAGGGAAAGCCTTTAAAGCATACCTTATAAGTCTCGATTCTCGACCTTTTGTCCGATGGCGTGCAGGCTATTGACGATGTCTTGAATACGAGCATATAGTTGTTGGATCGATCGGATCGCTAGAGGGGGGGGTGAATAGCGATAGAAATTTTTCTTTCGAATTCGTTTCAAGACAAATATACACAGTGGAAAAATAAACAAAAATAAAAGACAATAGACACAAGGGTTTTACTTGGTTCGTAGTTGAAGGCTACTACTCCAAGGCCCTAGTGGTCCTTGACCACGTACGGAGGGCAATCTACTAAAAAACTCCTCCTCGTTGGAGGTAGGAGTTAGACGGATACACAAAATGAAAAAAGCTCAAGGTAGAGGGACACTTCCCCTCTCCTTGATATGATTTAAACCTTGAAAAGAAGAACAACTTATAAACTGAATTATAATTCAAACTTTTCGTTACCGACTACTTCAAAGGTTGGAGGTTGAAGCTCTAGTCGTCGTCTCGGCAGCGCTTCGTCGTAGGGATGTCGGAGAGTTGGAGCGTATCGGAGGCTTTTGAGCACTTAGAATTGATGATGAAACCCTAGGTTTGGCCCTCCTTTTATAGCCTTTGAGCCCCTTTTCGAGAGGAACCCTAGTCAATCAAAATTGAGCACCAATCTCCTTGAAATGGGGTGATAAGCCTTGACTCCTCGAACCTGATCATTGACCATTCGGTGATAGCCATCATCGATCGACGACGGCAGTGATCAGAGTGCCGACCTTTGGCGATCATTGTTTGACGCGGTCGAGTCCTCTAGTGATCGGCAATGATCGATGCTAGCTGCAGGGCAAAGTTAGCTCAAAGAAAACATTATTTCGACGGCCTTCGACCATCAATGGGTTGTCTCTGGTCGGATCTACGCTTAAGATCATCCCCGTAAGGAGGATATGACCTCACTTATGCTCACACACACGAGCTTACCTCGATACTTACGTGTTGCTTTTGCTTCCGTCCTTCCACTCGATTCCTTCGGCTCCCTCTGAAGTCACTCGAGTGTCGCCCGACCACCGCGGCTTCCTCCGGGTGTCGCTAGCCTTCAGCTCCAGCTATATCAATCTTCTGCACACTCGATTCAGCTCATGAGATAACGATATGAGCTTAACTTTGTATCGTTTGCTATAATCAAAACCCAGGTTCGACTTAGGTGCCTACTGCACCAACAATCTCCCCCTTTTTGATTTATGGCAAACCCACATACAAAGTTAAGAAAGACAAATTAAGTGCATTAAGTAAACTGAGTAAGAGATATGCATGAATGTGCAGGAGTATATAAAAACTCTTTTTCAAATGCTCCCCCTTGAGGAAACCTCCTCCTTGACCGAGGGTGAGTACTTGAGAAAGAGTTTTAACTCTCCCCCTTGATATTTGCTACTAAAAAAGAATTAAGTAACCGAAATTACTTAATATTGGCCATAGTGTTTAAAATATGTTTTAAGTTAAGAAATCAAAAAATTGATTTCTTAACCTTGGCCTTTACTTCCTTTTTGTTAACAAGTTAACTTAAAGTTAAGTAAATTACTTTTTGTTAACAAGTTAACTAAAAGTTAAGTAAATTATTTTCTGTTAACAAGTTAACTAAATGTGTTAAAGTTTGAGTAAGCCTTATATTTATATTGATCCCTTGGCCTTTTTCTCCCCCTTTTGCCATATATCGAAAAGAGTGAGAGTGTGTCTGGAATAAAAACATGTTTTAATTTTAAAGTCCAAGCATGTTCCACATTATTTTGAAAATAATATACTGAAAATAAGTTCATCTATAAAATGTTCGACTCATATTTGGCTTGATTGATATGGAAGATAAATCAGTCCTGGTTGGAGTCGGTTAGTATGTATGATTATACTCCGTGGTTCATAGTGATGCACTAGCTCTACATCTGGAACCAGGAGTAAGGTCCTAACATCTCACGCCTATCTACGTGGCTAAGTACACAAACACATTAGTCCTATGTGTTGTGAGATGTACTGGCTCCTTAAATCTATAGGTGCATGATATCTAAGGTATGTCCTATGCTAGTTCCATGAAATTAAAGAAATAGTAGTAAGAACATATAATTTGCAAGTACCTATTCTATTACGCACATGCCCAATTTTCATCTTAATAGACTAAATTCGGCTTCGGGTAGGGGTTTAGTAAATAGGTCTGCCAAGTTAGACTTCAATTCGACGTATTCGAGTTGTATGGCTCCGTTGGCCACATGTTCTCAAATGAAATGGTGTTTGACCTCTATATGTTTGGTCCTAGAGTGACATATCGGATTCTTTGTAAGATTAATTGAACTAATGTTATCTACGTGAAGTTTAGTATTCGTAAAGTCTAACTTAAAGTCGCGGAGAGTGTGCTTCATCCAAAGAAGCTGCATGACACACTCACCCATCGCGATGTTTTCGGCTTCGGTGGTAGATAAAGCAACACAGTGTTGCTTCCTACTGCACCAACTCACTAGACTCGAGCCGAGAAGTTGACAACAACCACTCGTACTCTTTCTATCGAGCTTACTACCAGCATAGTTCGAATCGGAGTAGCCGGTTAGTTCGAACTCGGTAGATCTAGGATACCAAATGCCGACATTAAGTGTACCCTTAAGATATCTAAGGATACGCTTAACTAGGGTTAGGTGAGACTCCTTAGCACAGGTTTGAAACCTGGCGCACATACTTACTGCGAATAGAATGTCGGATCGACTCACAGTTAAGTATAGGAGACTTCCTATCGCGCTCATATAGTACTTTAAGTCAATGGACTTACTTTCTAGGTCTTCTCCTATGTTAACATTAATCGCCATTGGGGTGTTTATTACCTTAGCGTCTTGCATTCCAAATCTTTTAATTAACTCCTTAGTGTATTTTTGTTGATATAGGTATATACCATCCTTAGTTTGTTTAATATTTAGACCTAAAAAGAAACTTAACTCGCCTACCAAGTTCATTTCGAACTCACTTTCCATGAGTGAAACGAACTCGTTTAGTAAGGCTGAGTTAGAGGTTCCAAAAATTATATCGTCTACGTAAATTTGAGCTATGAATATTTCTTTACCTAAGGTTTTTACGAAGAGAGTTGGGTCAACTAAGCCTTGGTTAAACCCTTTTGACTTAAGATGGATTGAAAGTCTCTCGTACCAAGCTCGAGGAGCTTGTTTAAGTCCATAGAGAGCTTTCTTAAGTTTTAGAACATGGTCGGGTTTATCTAGATTTTCGAATCCGGGGGGTTGGCTAACATAAACTTCTTCTTTAATGTATCCATTTAGGAATGCCGACTTAACATCCATTTGAAACATCTTAAATCCTTGATGTGCGGCATAAGCTAGCAACATTCGAATGGATTCGAGTCTAGCTACTAGGGCATAGGTTTCGTCGTAATCTAAGCCTTCGACTTGACTAAACCCTTTGGCGACTAACCTAGCCTTGTTTCTAACTACTTCACCTTTATCATCAAGCTTATTTCGAAACACCCACCTTGTTCCAATTATCGTTTTGTCTTTAGGTGGTGGTACTAGTTCCCACACTTCATTCCTAGTGAATTGAGCTAGCTCTTCTTGCATTGCAATAATCCAATCGGGATCAAGAAGAGCTTGTTCAATTGATTTGGGTTCTATCTTTGAAATTAAGGAAATTTGACTAAGGTTCCTATAGGATGCTCTAGTTTGAACTCCTAGATTAGGATCTCCTATCACTTGATCGATAGGGTGGTTAGTCTGAATCCTAGATTGGGTTGGTGTCACCTAATGCTTGATCAATGGGGTGACTTGGTTGAACACTAGTTTGGTTGGAGTCATCTACTTGTCACTTGATCGACAAGAGAAGTTGGTTGATGTGGATTAACACTCGATCTCGGATCGGAGGAGTTAGGTTTGGTATGAATGGGCTCAACACTTGGGGTTCATTAAGGGTTTTGTAGGTTCATGTCCTTCATCAACACTACATTAATAGTCTCTTCGACTTTAAAGGGTATTGTGGTTATATACCCTATAGGCCCTACTTGTGGTTGAGTATCCTAAGAAGATTCGGTGGGTTTTGGATTTGAATTTCCCTAGGTGGTTCTTAGTGTTTAAGATATGTACCTTACATCCAAATACCCTAAAGTACTTGATGTTGGGCACTTTATTGTGATAAATCTCGTAGGAGGTCTTAAGGTGCCTCTTTACCATAAGGATCCTATTGGACATAGCAAGCCGTACTAACGCTTACCAAAACCTATCTCGGGTAGGTCGTATTAGTTGACATGGTCCTAAGCGGCTTCTTGTAGAGTTCGGTTTTTTTGCTCCACTAGGCCATTTTGTTGAGGGGTCCTAGGGCAAGAGAATTCATGGTGGTATCCGTTTAGGTTACAGAAGTCGGTGAACCTTTGATTTTCGAATTCACCACCATGATCGCTTCTAAGTCTTTTTACCTTAAGGTTTTTTTGATTCTCGATTAATTTGAATAGATTGATTAATTGATCTAGGGTATCATTTTTATGTTTGATGAACCTAACCCGAGTAAACACTGGAGTAGTAAATCGTCAATTATGACTAAGCAATATTGACTTCTATTGAGTGACTTGGCTCCATGTGAATCGAATAGATCCATATGCAGGAGCTCAAGTACACTTGAGGTTCGTTCTTGGTTAGTTAACTTGTGTTGTGTCCTAGGTTGTTTTCCTTGTTGACAAGCATTACAGATTTTATTAACCAAATTGTTGAGGTTAGGTAAGCCTCTGACTAATCCACTCGACTCATCTTGTGGATGAGTCTTGGGTCAGTGAGTAAAGTCGTCGGTGCCACAACCATGATTCCTCTTCCTGTGTCATAAGACATTTGGCTGAGGATTTGATTAAGTTAATTGTATAAATGTTATTTGTCCTAGTTCCTTTGAGTATTGTTTTAGCTGTTTTATTTGTTTTAATTACACATTCATTATCTAAAAATATGACCTTATAGTTATTGTCACATAATTGGCTTACGCTAAGCAGGTTATATTCAAAATTCTCTACAAGTAATACATTTTTAATAACAAAATTCGAGTTAAGCTCGATATCACCTGATCCGATGATTTTGAGCTTGTCGTTATTCCCAAAGGCTACCGATCCTTGTCGTTTGAATCGAAGCTTTGTGAATTTGAGTTGATCCCCGGTCATGTGTCGGGAGCAACCGCTGTCCAACATCTATTGATCCTACACACAAGGTGGTTGGATTAGATGTTAGAATTTTTATATTTTTTTTAAAAAAATTGGTTGTAAGTTTTTTAAACCTAGGTCATCTCACCTGTGTCTATATGATCAAGCATGTTATACTTATGTGTTTTTTGTGAGATGACTTCCAATTAAGTTGATTAAGTGCATTTAGGTTCAAGTAATTTTATGTTAAATTTGGATTTGACCCTAGGCTTGTCAAGTTTACCTTTTCAAGATCATGGCTTCCAGGTCGTGGCGAGGCACAGGGGCCTTCTTTTATCGGATCATCGACCACTTCCTTAGACAAAGCTATTTTCAAGAAAATGATGACTTGACTCACCTAAGACTATTTCCTGGTCTAACTGGTTATTTTTGAAAAGAGGCTCCCCGAGGCTCAATCTTTTCGAAGGATTTTAGTTGGTTATGTATGTGTTCTAAGTGAGTTCACTAGTTAAAAAAAAAAATTCTAAGCATGCAATTTCTAAGTTAAAGCACAAACATGTTTTGTACTGGCTCCCCCTAGACCGTTGAATCGGTTCGGTCTATCCACATAGTGGATTTGGTCCTTGGGAACTCAGTACGGGTTGGATCCTAGAGTTGAAATCAAAAAGTTCTTAGGGACCCATGCTTGGACATGTTTCCTATGTCGACTTACAATCGACATATACGACCTATTAGTCGTGTTTGAGTTAAACCCTAGTCCAGCCTTGTTGTACACGGCCCTTTGAGATCCAAGTAGGAGGTCAAGTCCTTTGGATCCCGAAGTGAACCTTTCCAACGTGTTCCTAAGATCTTCAACTTGACTTTTCAAGAGAGAGTTCTCAACTTCGAGCTTTTCAACTCGAGTTGAGTCCTTCTCTTGAACTCGACTAGTCGAAGAGGTTAGGGAGACCTCGTGTTTGAGGAGTTTAACCTCCTCAACAAGGGTCTCGACCTTGGACTCGGACTTAGCTAATTTCCTAGAAAAAAACCTAACCGTATTATGTAAAGTATTAAATAAAGTTCGACTCACTTTAAGGGTATCTTTTGAACCGGATGCGTATTCATGGCTTGACTTGAAGGTAGCTTCGTAGTCCGAGTCATCCTCAGGTTCTGACTCAAGTTCAAGTTCGGTCTCCGTGTCTGACTCAATCGATTTTGCCATGAAGACGTGGTCTTTGTCTTCTTCGGATGATGCTTCTTCCCATGTCGCGTTGAGGGCCTTCTTGTGCTTAGGTGCTTGGTGGTTGAGCTTGGGGCACTCGGACTTGATATGTCCAAACCTGTTACACTCATAACACCTAATATTAGAACTTTTAGGCTTACCTTAGTTGGTTCGAGTCATGGTTCACTTTCGTCCCTTGGCTATCATTCGAGCTAGGTTCATTAGTTCGGCAGTCAACTCCGGGTCAACTTCTTCTTCGGACTCGTCTTCCTCCTCGGTTGGTGGTGGCTTGCTTGCGATTTTCTTCTTCTTTGAACCTGCAAACAAGGCTATACCCCTCTCGGGTTCAAGTTGAATTTGCTCATGTAATTGAAATCGAGAAAATAATTAAATCTAATTCTAACTTTAGAAAGGTCCTTGGAGACCTTGTAGGCATCGACCATGGATGCCCACAAGGTAGTCCTCAGAAAAGAGTTTAGAACATACCTTATAAGGTCGCAGTTTTCGACCTTTTGCCCGATTGCGTGTAGGTTGTTGACGATGTCTTGGACGCGGGCATGCAATTGTGTTGTCGTCTCGTGTTCCTACATTTTTAGTGTGTACAATTTATTGAACAACAAATCACGTTTGCAAACCTTAGCTTGATCCGATCCTTCGTGTAACTCGATCAGCCTCGTCCAGAGATCTCTTGCGCTGATGAAGGGTCCGACTCCTTGGATAGCCCGCTGCGAGATTTGAGTGCCTTTGCATCGCCTCGACTTGTCGTTTAGTGGCAATGGACCAGCTGATTGTAATCAGGATTCACCTTCTTCATTAGTAGGAAGGGTGAACCCGGTTTGGATCACAATCCACATCTCTATTTGGGTTTTAGGAAGCACTCCATCAGACCTTTCCGATGCTTGAAATCGTCACGTTGTAAAGCGGTGGTGGAGATGCTAAAACCCTCGAGATGGGCCATTAACACGAAGACACAAAGGCGAAGATGAAGAAACTAGCAGCGACAAAAACACAAAAACAAGTACCAAGACTCAAGACTCGCCTGGATTAGTGAAAAGGGAGAAAACTTAATGCAAATAAATAATAAAAAAAGAATTAAAAGAAAAATAAATCTGTAAAAATGGCTAGATTGGTGGTTTCACCAAATCTTAGCAACCCCCGGCTCTGATACCAATTGTTGGATCGATCGGATCGCTAGAGGGGGGGGTGAATAGCGATAGAAATTTTTCTTTCGAATTCGTTTCAAGACAAATATACGCAGCGGAAAAATAAACAAAAATAAAAGATAAAAGACACAAGGGTTTTACTTGGTTCGTAGCCGAAGGCTACTACTCCAAGGCCCTAGTGGTCCTTGACCACGTACGGAGGGCAATCTACTAAAAAACTCCTCCTCGTTGGAGGTAGGAGTTAGACGGATACACAAAATGAAAAAAGCTCAAGGTAGAGGGACACTTCCCCTCTCCTTGATATGATTTAAAGCTTGAAAAGAAGAACAACTTATAAACTGAATTATAATTCAAACTTTTCGTTACCGACGACTTCAAAGGTTGGAGGTTGAAGCTCTAGTCGTCGTCTCGGCAGCGCTTCGTCGTAGGGATGTCGGAGAGTCGGAGCATATCGGAGGCTTTTGAGCACTTAGAATTGATGATGAAACCCTAGGTTTGGCCCTCCTTTTATAGCCTTTGAGCCCCTTTTCGAGAGGAACCCTAGCCAATCAAAATTGAGCACCAATCTCCTTGAAATGGGGTGATAAGCCTTGACTCCTCAAATCTGATCATTGACCATCAGTCGACTGATGGCCATCATCAGTCGACTGATGGCAGCATCAGTCGAGTGCTGACCTTTGGCAATCAACTGTTTGATGGCAGTCGAGTCCTCCAAGTTGGTAGTCGACTGATGCTAGCTGCAGGGCAAAGTTAGCTCAAAGAAAACATTATTTCGACGGCCTTCGATCGTCCGATCTCGACCTGGACCATTGATGGGATGTCTCTGGTCGGATCTACACTTAAGATCATCCCTGTAAGGAGGATACGACCTCACTTACGCTCGCACACACGAGCTTACCTCGATACTTACGTGTTGCTTTTGCTTCTGGCCTTCCACTCGATTCCTTCGGCTCCCTCCAAAGTCACTCGAGTGTCGCCCGACCACCGCAGCTTCCTCCGGGTGTCGCTAGCCTTCAACTCCAGCTATATAAATCTTCTGCACACTCGATTCAGCTCGTGAGATAACGATATGAGCTTAACTTTGTATCGTTTGCTATAATCAAAACCCAGGTTCGACTTAGGTGCCTACTGCACCAACAATAGTTATGTCACCGTCTCATGATCCTGCATCTTAAGGTTATACAACTTATTGAAAAGCAAGTCACGTTTACATACCTTCGCATCGTCAGTTCCTTCATGTAGCTCTACGAGTTTAGTCCATAGATCTTTTGCGCTAATGAAAGGGCCAACGCAGTTTAGCTCCTCTTTGGACAATGCATTGAAGGATTTGGGTCACCTTGGCGTCGGTTTCCACTTGTCTTTTCATGGCATTTGTCCATAGATCATAATCCAATGATTCACCAACTTCATTAGTAGGAAGCGTGAATCTGGTTTGGATTATGATCCACATCTCGATTTGGGTCTTTAGAAAGCACTCCATCTGACCCTTCCAATAACGGAAGTCGTCTTCATTGTAAAACGGAGGTTGAATGGTGCTAAACCCTTCGAGATGGGCCATTGAAAAAGGCAAAAAGACAACGAAAAAAGATCACCTCGCAAAAGCAAAATCAAGCAAATGTACCAAGACTTTTGTCTTGGATTAGTAGTGTGGGAGAACGAAATGAAAAAAGTCATAAACAAAAATAAACAAAATAAATCTGTAAAAATTTCTAGATTGGTGGTTTCACCAAATCATAGCGCCCCCGGCTCTGATACCAATTGTTGGATCGATTTGAGCGCTAGAGGGGGTGAATAGCGCAAGAGAAAACTTTTCGAATTCGTTCGATTAAGAAAAGCGATAAGATTAAAGTGCAGTGGAAAATAAATAAGATACTCTTTGTTTTTACTTGGTTCACAGCCTTTGACTGCTAATCCAAGGCCTTAATGGTCATAGACCGTGTATGGAGGGCAAAGCACTAAAAATACTCCTCCTCGTTAGAGGTAGGAGTAAGCGAGTATAAGAAATATCAAGAACTAGAGATAGAGGGACACTCCCCCTCTTAGGTTGTCATCATTTCGGTAGCGCTTCATCATAGGGAGATTGTTGTAGAAGAGCGGCGTTGCGGAAGCAATTGGGAGCACTTTGAATGATAGAAATGAGGTGCAGAACACCTTTTTTTATAGCCTTGTGAAACCCTAATTGTTGATACGAAGTTTCATGAGGTGATGCCACCTAGCCTTTAAGAAATGGAGATAAGCTTTAACTCTCCTCAAGGCTGATCCTTGACCAGCAGTCGACTGCTACCCTTACCAGTCGACTGTTGGAGGCATCAGCCGACTGATGGCAGGGTTTCCAACTGCAATGAAGAGTTAGCTCAAAAATGCAGTTAGTATAAGTAAGTTCGATGGTCATTTACCATCCGATCTCGACTTAGACCTTCCATGGGAAGTCTTGGTCGGATCGTCGCCTAAGGACGTCCCCGTACGAAGGACATGACCTTACTTACACTCACTCACACGAGCTTACCTCAACCTTTACCTTTGAAGCTTCGCTTCTGGTCTTCACCTGAGTTCTTCAGCTCCCTCCAAAGTCCTCCCGGTGTTGCCCGACCACCACGGCTAATCTCCGGGTGTCACTGACCTTTATCCTAGCAATTCTGCACACTTGATTCAGTTCGTGAGATAACAAAATGAACTTACCTTTGTGTATTTACTATAATCTAAACTCAAGTTCGATTCAGGTGCCTACTGCACCAACAATCATGTTTCATATGATTATTTAAAATGTCATGATAGTACTTAAATTGATTAATGTCATGCTAATACCTAGGTTATGTTTATTATGTCATGACATCATGAATCATTAGCAAGTGATTTTAACTTATGCAAATAATATATTCCATAATCATAATTCATGCATTAAGATTATTAAAATTTAATTTAAGGACATATGACATTATTTGATGTCCTAGATAAAGGAATCAAATGGATATGCCTAGATAATAATGCATGAACCCTTAGATTAGGAAAGAACCAAAATTCACATCTGACAAGAACTATAAGATGACATGTGTATGTATTGATATACCTTAGATACATGTGAGATGTTAGAAAATTGAGTTAAGTTCAATGTACTTGTATGGTACATCAAAATAAACTTAAACTCTTTCAATCATATGCACAAATCATAAGGAAAATCAGCGTACAAGTCATGTGCATTTAGCCAATAAACCATGATTGAAAATGAGGTTTAAAAATAATTTTAAAATTATTTTAGAAAATCTTCGTGAAGTCTATCTTTTTTATAGCAATCACCATTGATTAGATTGATACAAGTTAGGCAAAAGCATTGAAGGTTTCAATGATTTTGAACTTTGTATCATTCTTTCAAAATAATGGGTATTTTCATATAAAATTAGTTTTCATCCATTGTGTTTGGCATAAGTAATATGTATATGAAATTTCAAGTTTTTCCAAATAAATATAGAATTACTTATGAATTTTTAAGTTTCATCTGAAAAGTCTGATTTCTGGAAAATCAAATGTCAATCGACTGCTGCATGGACCCAGTCGACTGGTGGTGGTTTTAGTTGACTGATTACTTATTTCAATCGACTGATGGTTCAATTTTTGGCTAACCAAGGTTTGTTTAGCTATTTGTCAGCACCCTTATGTACCCTAACCACTCCTAAGAATTACAAGGGTGAGATGTTCATTGAAAATGAATAGGAGAGTTAATTAGGGCAAGGATCAAAGTTTAAGGGAGGTTAAAGTTCAAGTTTGAACTTTTACCCTTATTTTGATTGTTTAAATTTTATATAGGCTTAGGAACTCTTCAAGGACATTGTTGGTACAATGGTCAAGGGGGAGTTTGTCCATCAAGGGAAGATGGATGAAGGTTAAAAAGGGGGAGAGTGAAGAATTGCCTTTCATTGGAATGAAGGCATTTATGATGAGTCTTGGACCAAGGGAGAGCATGAAGGATTTCATTGGAAGATGAGACATGGAAAACTTTAGTAGACTTTTTGATGTATGCTAAAGGGGGAGAAATGAAAATTTTAAGTTAGGAAACTTTTGTTATGCCTTGGCATAAGATGAGTCAAGTTGGGCTTATGGGATAGCCTAACTTAAAGGCATTGTCAAATATCAAAAAGGAAGAGATTGTTAGTGCAATCGACCTCATGTCAATGTTGACCAAGCTTGAGTGACACACGAGTGGTGTTTTGATGTTTGACAATATGCTTGATAATAGAATGATCATATGACTAATGGATGGTTTGGGACATCCAAGGTCATATAAGGGAAATTGTTAGGAGGAGATTGTTTGTGTTAGTGAAAGCCCTAGAGCCAATCATGTGATGATTATTGTATGGACTTTATTGTATCATATTCCTATTCATAAAGGCCTGGTTATTATATTTACTTGTATTAGTGCCAAATAAACTAAGTATAATAACGTCCTTGAGTAGAAGGTTTTTATCTATATCAATCGATTGGTTGAATCGATAACGAGATGATATAGAGAACACTACTCTTAATCATTCCTAGTCAAGTATTAACATTCAGGGACAATGTTAATGCGTAGAGACTAGCATGTAGGTCAACTCGATGATTTGATCTCACAAGTCATGGATATGAGATATCAAGTTGACACATGGGTATGCATTGGAGAATGTATACTGAATGACCCACCATGAGAAAGTATCATGGATCGTTATATGAGTGTCATATACTTTCTCATGTGACTATTAGTATGACTATTAGTTCTTGGACCTGAAGTCACCATGGTTCCCTACATAAAGAGTTGCATACTTTGGCTTCGTCAAACGTCACCCGTAAATGGGTGGACTATAAAGGCGATTACTGGGTATGTAACAAATTATGTGGAGGGATGTGAGTGATGTAGATGGGATCTATCCCTCCTATATGATGGGAGTGACATCGTTATTCTTGATAGAGTGAGACCACGAAGTGCATGGCCATGCCCAAATGAGTCAATATGAGATATTGAGCTCATTTGATTAGAGTGAGTCTACATGGAGTTCAAGATATAGATTGTACCGAGGATGACATGGTCTATGCCTCAATTGGTCAATCTAGATGTCAAGGATAGAGGGGCATTGTCACATATTTTGAGAGTCACAATTAGTAGTCAAAAAGGTGATGTTGGAGCTCAACATTCTTGTAACTTGGGTAGCAATGATGTGTTGCTAGATACCGCTCATTGCTTATGTTCCTAAATCGGTTTAGGGACATTGCCAACATTAAAAGAACCTATAGGGTCACACACAAAGGGCAATTAGGTGGAGATTAGGTTCATATGATGAACCATGAGGATTAGGTTCATGGGATGAACCAAATTAGACTAATTGAGTTAGACTCAAGTTGATTCAAGTGTTGAATGAGTATAATTTAGATTTGATTCATTTAGTCAATTTAAATTAATGAATAGAGATTCATTAAATCAAATTGACTTGAATCAAGTGGTTAGATTTGATCAACCATGGGAGATAAGAGGTCAAGTTTGACTTGACCTGAGAGGGAAGATGAATGGTCAATTTTGACTTGACCAATTGCCATGTCATGGTGACATGGCATGGGGGTCGGCCAATGATGATGTTCCACATCATCATTGACTTATCATGTGGTGCCACCTCATGAGGAAGACCAAGAGCCATTGGCTCTTTGAGTTACATGCATGCATGTAACCCCCCAAGTATTGAAGTGGCCGGCCACTCCACTTGATGAATGAATTCATTTTGTGGTAACTCCATCTTCTTCTTCCTTGGATCTTCCTCCTCTCAAGCTTGCTCTCCCAATCCTCATCTTGGCTGAACCATCCAAAGGGTGCTAGCACACTCAAGGTTGTGTTTTCTCCACCATTTGTCCATGTGGATACCAATAGAGGAGTGTGCACTTGACACTCTTGAGTTCCGGTGAAGCTTTTGGACGAGTGGGATAAGCGAAGGGCATCGCTACAAGGGTAACGCTCTATCTTGTAGATGTAAGGTAGATCTAGGATCTATAAACACATACATGTTTTTATTTTTTTTATATCTTCACACGGATCCGTGGTCGGGCTTCCGAGATTTTTGTAATGCAAAAAGCGGTTTTTGCGGCTCGGAAAACCCAACAGTGGTATCAGAGCCACTTGCGAAGCATGTATGTGTTTCGTATTTGTTGTTTTTGTATTAAATATAAAAATTACAAATTTTTAAGTTTCTATAAATTTCCTATTTTTAAAGAATTTTTGGGTATTTTTCTCGAAGAGTCGAAGCAATGAGTGTTGGGACACTTGTAGGCTTCAACCACCGAGAAAAACTCTCCGAAACGGCGAGTTCTCGCTTTAGGTTTTTGGGATAGCGACTTAAGTCATTTTAAGATCATAGTAGGGAGACTCGCAAAGTTTATTTTGCGAGTAGGGGCGCTGCCCCTATCACCGAAAGGGGCCTTGTCCCGCGAACGCGCCCGGAAACTGCTTAGCGGGACCGTTACAGAGAGGTGACTCATAAAATTGAAAAAAAAAATAGGAAAAATTATAGAAATTTTCTGTAAAATACATAATTTAGAATTATGTATAATTCTATGATAGTCATGGCCCAAGAATCCCAATATGATTGGACGTTAATATGTTGTAATTCATAATACGGCCTGCGTGCTGTTTTTGTGATTGTGCTTGTTGTATAGGGTATGCGACCTGTATGTCGTGCCTCTTCTTTTTAAAATTCTAGGTGTAAATAGTTTTAGACTCGAATGTAACTCGAGTTTCATATTTGTAATGTACAAAATGGAGCGGTGGAAGGTCCACTTCTAGACGGAGTTACGAGAAGGGTGCCGACGACACATGGCGATCAAAGGAGGCGCTTGGAGAAGCCGCTAACCCTAGGTTGACCGTCCGATCTTCTCATTGGCTTGGGAAGATCGTAGTAGGGTCATGACCTAATCACAATTAATTTATATATATGTATATATGTTGATATATATATATATATATATTTGTTATGCTTGTATGTATATGATGCATGCTAGGATATTTTTCTTGTATGTATATGATGCATGCTAGAATAATGCTTGTATGTATGTGATGCATGCTAGTGTAGGATAATAAAGGCCTTAATGTGTATATGATACACATTACGATTAGATTAGATCTTAATCGAATCAACTCAAAAAATGCCTACCAAGTCCTTGATACCCATCACTACCTCGATCATTTGTAGTTGTTGAATCTGCCAAAGCAGAGCAATGCATATTATCTTGGTAGGGTGCGGAGGGACAATCTTGGTCCCGCCTATCACGGCTTGGATTAGAGTAAACTCAATTAGATTGAGTAAAACTAGTTAACTCAATTGGATCGAGTAGAACTATAGGCATATTCCAATCGTTGGAAAGATAGGATAAGATCGCATTTACACTAAATCTTGGGCGATTTAGCCAAAGCTAACTCAAGGTCTTTTGTAAATGTGGGTCTTGATCCTATAAACAAGAGTTGCATAGAGATGTAATCGGTAATGTGTTACCCACCGATCATACTAAGTCTTGGGCGATTTAGCTAAAGCTAACTCAAGGCTTAGTATGATATGGATCTTGTCCCGTAGGAATTATAGCTAGTTTGTATGAATCTAGTAATGTGATTTGACCACATCCATAACTTGATTCTACAAAATTTCTATAATTCAGTGGGAGTATCATTTGAGTAAAGGCCCAATTAAATGATAAAAGGAATATGATATTAATTTTCTGCATTGTGTATATTGTAGATAACTATGTCGACAAACACGAACACTCTCTCCCTGCATTCTGTCGTTGAGAAGGACAAGCTCAATGGAGCAAATTTCCTAGACTGGTACAAAAACTTGAGAATCGTTCTCACCCAAGAAAGGAAACTGTACGTCCTGGAGCAGCCCATTCCGGAGGCACCTCCTGCTACTGCCTCGTGAGCTGACAAAGATGCTTACAAGAAGCATCAAGATGATGCATTAGATGTGTCATGTCTAATGCTCGCGACCATGAACTCTAAGCTTTAGAAGCAACACAAGTTCATGAATGCTCATGATATGGTTGAACATCTTCGTCAACTATATCAAGGACAAGAAAGGCACGAGAGATATAAAGTCTCTAAGGCATTGTTTGGGTCCAAAATGCAAGATGGGACTCCCGTAGGTCCATATGTACTCAAGATGATTGGGTACATAGAAAACCTACAGAGATTGGGATTCCCCCTTGGCCAAGAGCTGGCCACTGACTTGATCTTGCAGTCTTTGCCACAAAGCTACAATCAATTTGTCATGAATTACAACATGAATTAAATTGATAAGTCACTGCCTAAGATGCTCAACATGTTGAGAACTGCTGAGCTCAACCTTAAGAAGGGAAAATCTGACTCCATTTTGATGGTGCAAAATAAGAAAGCCAAGGGCAAGCCTAAAGGTAAGGGAAAGTCCCAAGCCAAGGGCAAAGGCAAGGAACTAAAACCCAAAGGAGGGGTGGCCAAGGAAGGGGCTTGCTTCCACTGCAAGGAAGCTGGACACTAGAAGCGTAACTACAAAGCTTACCTAGAAGATCTTAAGAAGAAGAGAAGTGAGACTTCTACTTCAGGTATAAATGTTATAGAAGTCAATCTATCTATTTCTTCATCATGGGTATTAGATACTGGATGTGCATCTCACATTTGTACTAATGTGCAGGCGCTGATAAATAGCAAGGCATTGACAAAGGGCGAGGTGGACCTACGAGTAGGCAATGGAGCAAGGGTTGTTGCTGTTGCTGTAGGAATTTATGATCTATCTCTGCCCTCTGGGCTTGTACTAGAATTAGATGAATGTTGTTATGTGTCTGCTTTAACTAAGAACATAATTTTGGTTTCTTGTTTGGACAAGAAAGGATTTACATTTATAATAAAGAACAAATGTTGTTCAGTTTATTTAAATGATATGTTCTATTGTAGTGCACCTCTAATGAACGGACTCTACTTTTTAGACTTAGAGAGCCCTATCTATAACATAAGTACCAAAAGGTTCAAGTCAAATGAGTTGAACCAAACCTATCTCTGGCATTGTCGCTTAGGTCACATAAATGAGAGTCGCTTATCTCAGCTCCATAAGGATGGGCTGCTAGACTCATTTGATTTTGAATCATATGAGACATGCGAGTCTTGCCTTTTAGGCAAGATGACTAAGACTCCCTTTAGTGGACACATCGAAAGAGCAACAAACGTGTTAGGACTTATACATAGTGATGTATGTGGCCCTTTCAATGTTGCTGCTAGAGGTGGTTACAGGTACTTCATTACATTTACTGATGACTTCAGTAGATATTGTTATGTGTATCTTATGACACATAAATCAGAATCCTTCGAAAATTTCAAAGAATTCAAGAATGAAGTACATAACCAGCTTGGCAAGAGTATTTAGATACTTCAATCAGATCGAGGTGGTGAATACCTTAGCCATGAGTTTCGTGACTATCTAGCTGAGTGTGGGATTCTATCCCAACTCACTCCTCCTGGAACACCATAGTGGAATGGTGTATTCGAAAGGAGGAATCGTACCCTATTAGATATGGTATGATCTATGATGAGTCACACAGATCTTCCTATATCCTTTTGGGGATATGCTCTAGACACAGCAGCCTTCACCCTTAACCGTATATCATCCAAGGCTGTGATAAAGACACCATATATGATATGGATAGGGAGAAATCCCAAGATGTCTTTCATGAGGATTTGGGGTTGTGAGGCTTACGTTCGACGTCATGTCTCAGACAAACTGGGACCCAAATCCGATAGGTGTTGGGAGGGGAAACTTCGCTTCCCCTTTCAACTTAGTCGCTTGTTCATGGCGATCCCTTCTACGTCCCCGGATAAAAAAAAATTATCCTTGACAAGAGGGATTGCCCAAGCAACCTTGTCATCGTCGTGCTATTCATTTAAAGTAGTCACTTGAACAAACTTGTTGTTCAAGCGACCAACCTCCATTCCACGAATAGTCGCGGAATAGACAATGTATGGATCGCCGACTTTTGTGTTTATGTTCGGGGTCCAAGTATATTTAGCCACAAAACAGAATATATATCATGAATATAATTGAAAAACAAATATAAACATGTAACAAATGAAAATAGAGAATCGATATACCTCTCGATCTTTTATTGTATGACCTTCCTCCTTTCGGACGTCGTGTGTGCGACGATCTACCAAAAGTTGAAGCTCCTAGATCACCAATCTTCCTTCCTTGCTCGTTCCAAGCAAGAGGAAGAATAGAAACAAGACTTTTCTCCTTCCTTTAGCCAACCAACAAGCAAGTTGCTTGTCGCCGGCTAACAAGGAGAAGGGAGAAGAGATGATTGCCGGCCAAGAGCTTCAAGGGAGGACCCTAAGCCTTGGTTCCACCGGCCAAGGAGAAGGAGAAGAGCTGTTATGGATGCCGGCCAAGGTGAGGAAGGTGCTGTAGGGACGTCAGCCACCAAAGAAGAAGAAGAAGATAAGGAAAACTTTCCTTAATAGGTGCCGCCAACTCCAAACCCTAACCTCCAAGCCTTGCCGCCCAAAACCCTAATCCTATCTCTAATTGGATTCTTTTTTGCCGCCCACCCCTTGCCCTCCTTTTATAGAGTTAGGGATAAGCCTTGTTTTAATCTCCACCATTGGTTCTAGGGATTTAATCTCAACCGTCGGATCTAGAGATTTAATCTCAACCGTCAGATCTACAGATTTAATCTCTACCTTTGGATCTAGAGTTTTGATTCTATCTATTGGATCTAAGCTTCATGAGGTATTAATAGGCTACAATAGGGACCATGAGGAGGAGTTGGATCTTGGCCACCCAATGGATCAAGCCCACATAAAGTCCGATCCATTAATGATAATCCAATCCACTAAAGGATTATCATTGATCTACCTCACCAACCCCCATAAGTTAATATGGGCTCCATATATTATTTGTACATTTTCTCCCCATGTTTAAGATCTCGAATGTCCGTCGATTAATTAATTTACTGACCATTAATTAATCAACATCTAACTCCATGAGTAGTACCACTCAACATTTTCATCATGCCAGACCAAGTCCACCTGCAGGGTTTACATGATGAACCTTATGAGATCCTCAAGGGGACATCATCATCCTAATATATAGGACACGATTTCCTCCTATAATCAATGGCACACCATATAAATAATATCATTTCCCAACTTACCGAGCCTATCGATTTAATCTATAAATCTCACCCATTGGTAAATCAAAGAGATGAATACTAAGTATATGTGCCTGTTATTGTATCGGGATTAAGAGTATGTACAATATAATATCTGAGGTCCGATTCGATTATGTAGTCAGCAATAAATCGAATCACCTCTAAGTCGGTCCTGCTCAATACACACAAAGTGTACTAGTGTGATTCTTTGGTCAAAACAAACCAATAACAAATCACACTACAACCATTCCAATGGTTTGTCCAAAGCCATCTCAGTTGTGAGCCTTTACTTATACTTTACAAGGAACCGATAACATGATCTCCCGTGTGACACCACACACCATGTTATCTACAATGTAATGTATTAGACAATATGCATAGCCATCAAAATATGCAAACAATGATCATGTGATTCTTCTTTCAAAATAAAGATGTTCATACAAAAGATATACTTTTTAGTATACATCCCAACAATAGGTGCTATTTTTTTGGATATCCCAAGAACACGAAGGGATATTACTTCTACTTTCCCAGTCAGCACAAAGTGTTTGTGGCAAAGACTGGGGTTTTTCTAGAAAGGGATTTTGTTTCTAGAAAAACTAGTGGGAGTACGTTCGATCTTGAAGAAATTCAAGATAAGGAACATAGCACTGAGGCCTTGATGGAGGTTGAACAGGAACCACAAAGTGTTGTGGGTGATGAGGTTGTTGCATAAAGAGTTGTGGAACAACCACCTGTTCTCTTGAGAGATACTCATTTCTCTTGTCTGACCATGATGACGTTATGCTCATTTAGAATGAGCCTACCTCCTATCAGGAAGCTGTGATGAGCCCAGATTCTGAGAAATGGCTAGAGGCCATGAGATCCGAGATGGAATCCATGTACACCAACCAAGTATGGACTTTGGTTGATCCACCCGATGGGGTCAAACCCATTGGGTGTAAGTGGGTCTTTAAGAGAAAGATTGACATGGATGGACATACGCATACCTATAAGGGCCGATTGGTGGCTAAAGGTTTCAAGCAAATTCATGGTATTGACTATGATGAAACCTTTTCTCCAGTGGCGATGTTTAAGTCCATTCGGATCATGCTTGCTATTGCAGTATACCACGATTATGAGATCTGGAAGATGGATGTCAAAACCGCGTTTCTGAATGGAAACTTACTCGAGGATGTGTACATGACACAACCTGAGGGTTTTGTAGATCCACCGCATACTGGGAAAGTATGCAAGCTGCAAAGGTCCATTTATGGGCTAAAGCAAGCTTCTCGGAGCTGGAATATTCGATTCGATGATGCGATCAAACAGTTTGGTTTCATCAAGAATGACGATGAACCCTATGTCTACAAGAGGGTTAATGGGAACATAGTTGTCTTCCTTATATTGTATGTGGATGACATACTACTCATTGGGAATGACATCCCTTCACTACAGTTTGTGAAGACTTGGCTAGGGACATGCTTCTCAATGAAGGACTTAGGTGAAGCAGCCTGTATTCTAGGCATCAAGATCTATAGAGATAGATCTAAGAGATTGCTTGGCCTAAGTCAGAGTACATACATTGACACAGTATTACTACGGTTTGCCATGTAGAATTCCAAGAAGGGACTTCTGCCAATGTCACATGGTGTGAGTCTTTCGAAGACTCAAAGTCCCTCTTCTAGAGAGGAGAGAGACCGCATAGATAAGATCCCTTATGCATCTGCTATATGATCTATCATGTACGCCATGCTATATACTCGTCCTGATGTCTCGTATGCTTTGAGCATGACGAGTAGATACCAGTCAAATCCAGGTGAGCATCACTGGATAGCAGTCAAGAATATTCTTAAGTACTTGAGAAGAACTAAAGAAAATTTCTTGATATTTGGAGGCGATTAGGAGCTAGCTGTAAAGGGTTACAGCGATGCAAGCTTCCAAACTGACCAGGATGATTATAGATCGCAGTGAGGATTCGTGTTTTGCTTGAATGGTGGCGCGGTGAGCTGGAAGAGTTCGAAGCAGGACACAGTTGCTGATTCTACAACAGAAGCTGAGTATATCGCTGCATCTGAGGCAGCAAAGGAGGCAGTTTGGATCCGCAAGTTCATTACTGAGCTTGGGGTGGTTTCTAGCATAGCAAATCCCATAGAGCTCTATTGTGACAACAATGGAGCGATTGCGCAGACTAAGAAACCTCACTCACACCAGCGGACCAAACACATACTACGGTGCTTCCATCTCATTCGAGAGATTATCGATAGATGAGATGTGAAGATTTGCAGAGTACCCACAGAGGCTAACATCGCAGATCCCTTGACCAAGGCTTTGGCACAGAAAAAGCATGATGGTCACACTAGGTCATTGGGTATTAGATACTACGGTGATTGACACTAGTACTAGTGGGAGATTGTTAGTGAAAGCCCTAGAGCCAATCATGTGATGATTGTTGTATGGACATTATTGTATCATATTCCTATTCATAAAGGCATGGTTATTATATTTACTTGTATTGGTGCCAAATAAACTAAGTATAATAACGTCCTTGAGTAGAAGGTTTTTATCTATATCAATCGATTGGTTGAATCGATAATGAGATGATATAGAGAACACTACTCTTAATCATTCCTAGTCAAGTATTAAAATTCAGGGACAATGTTAATGCATAGAGACTAGCATGTAGGTCAACTCGATGACTTGATCTCACAAGTCATGGATATGAGATATCAAGTTGATACATGGGTATGCATTGGAGAATGTATACTGAATGACCCGCCATGAGAAAGTATCATGGATCGTTATATGAGTGTCATATACTTTCTCATGTGACTATTAGTATGACTATTAGTTCTTAGACCTGAAGTCACCATGGTTCCCTACATAAAGAGTTGCATACTTTGGCTTCGTCAAACGTCACCCGTAAATGGGTGGACTATAAAGGCGATTACTGGGTATGTAATAAATTATGCGGAGGGATGTGAGTGATGTAGATGGGATCTATCCCTCCTATATGACGGGAGTGACATCATTATTCTTGATAGAGTGAGACCACGAAGTGCATGGCCATTAGAGTGAGTCTACTTGGAGTTCAAGATATAGATTGTACCAATGATAACACGGTCTATGCCTCAATTGGTCAATCTAGATGTCAAGGATAGAGGGACATTGTCACATATTGTGAGAGTCACAATTAGTAGTCAAAAAGGTGATGTTGGAGCTCAATATTCTTGTAACTTGGGTAGCAATGATGTGTTGCTAGATACCGCTCATTGCTTATATTCCTAAATCAGTTTAGGGACATTGCCAGCGTTACAAGAACCTATAGGGTCACACACAAAGGGCAATTAGGTGGAGATTAGGTTCATATGATGAACCATGAGGATTAGGTTCATGGGATGAACCAAATTGGATTAACAGTAATCCAAATTAGACTAATTGAGTTAGACTCAAGTTGATTCAAGTGTTGAATGAGTCTAATTTAGATTTGATTCATTTAGTCAATTTAAATTAATAAATAGAGATTCATTAAATCAAATTGACTTGAATCAAGTGGTTATATTTGATCAACCATGGGAGATAAGAGGTCAAGTTTGACTTGACTTGAGAGGGAAGATGAATGGTCAATTTTCACTTGACAAATTGCCATGTCATGGTGACATGGCATGGGAGCCAGCCAATGATGATGTTCCACATCATCATTGACTTATCATGTGGTGCCACCTCATGAGGGAAACTAAGAGCCATTGGCTCTTGGAGTTACATGCATGCATGTAACCCCCCAAGTATTGAAGTGGTCGGCCACTCCACTTGATGAATGAATTCATTTTGTGGTAACTCCATCTTCTTCTTCCTTGGATCTTCTTCCTCTCAAGCTTGCTCTCCCAATCCTCATCTTGGCTGAACCATCCAAAGGGTGCTAGCACACTCAAGGTTGTGTTTTCTCCACCATTTGTCCGTGTGGATACCAATAGAGGAGTGTGCACTTGACACTCTTGAGTTCCGGCGAAGCTTTTGGACGAGCGGGATAAGCGATGGGCGTCGCTACAAGGGTAACGCTCTATCTTGTAGATCTAAGGTAGATCTAGGATCTATAAACACATACATGTTTTTATTTTTTATATCTTTGCATGGATCCGTGGTAGGGCTTCCGAGGTTTCTGCAACGCAAAAAGCGGTTTTTGCGGCTCGGAAAACCCAACAGTTTGAGTAATCAACCTTAGGTCAAGGTTGACCAAGCTCAAGTAAGACTCAAGTGAAAGTCAAAGTTTGGAGACTTGGCAAGGGAAGTCCAAGTATGGATACTATAGGGACCGGTATGGTCACACTTGAGGGGGTGAATAGAATTTTGATTCGTTTCTTGGAATTCGTTCGATCTTATTCATCTACAAAACTTATTAAAGCAGCGAAAACAAATAACAATAAAAAAATATGACAAACACCCTCAATACACAAGATATAATGTGGTTCGAAACCTAGGGTTCCTACTCCACGGGTCGAGCTCAAGTGAGCTCTAGTGATGCACACCACCACTAATAAACTCCTTCATGGTGACACACCGGAGGTGGAGAAACCTCTTACAATAATCTTACAACAATAAGAGTGAAATACAAGAAAATACAAAGAAAATACAACAACAATGTAAAGAGCACTTTACAAAAGATTGCTTTGAATGCTTTGCTTGTTGGTTGCTTAAACGAGCTTGAAAGACCCAGAAATGCACCAGTACTTCGCCCCTAGAACCATTGGTGGAAAGCCTCCCTTCGAGCTCCATTTAAAGCCTCTATCGAGCTGGATTTTTGCCTTCCAATCGACTAATCTTACCCATCAGTCGACTGGTCACATAGTCGTTGCCTCACAACGGCTTAATCCATGTCAAATAAATGACCATCAGTCGACTGCTCAATAATATGTGCCCTACCCACTTAATTCCAGTCGATTGCTCTACCCTAGCAGTCGACTGATGTGGACCAGTCGACTGTCAAACCCTAGCAGTTGACTGCCAGACTACAAATTAACAGTCGAGCCTCAATCGACTCCCCGACAAGTCGACTGAGGTATAAGCCCAGTTGACTGTTATAAGTCAACTATGTTGGATCGAAGCGATTCGCTAGAGGGGGGGGTGAATAGCGATAAACCTTTTTTTTATTTTCTTTCGGTAGATGATTCAAAAACACTTATACGCAGTGGAAATGTAAATGTAAAGTAAAAAGAGACAAGGGAATTTTACTTGGTTCGTAGCCATCGGCTACTACTCCAAGGCCCTAGCGGTCCTTGACCACGTATGGAGGGCAAAAACACTAAAGAACTCCTCCCCGTTAGAGGTAGGAATTTAATCGATACAAGTGAAGCACAAAGCTTGAGGTAGAGGGACACTCCCCCTCTCCTCATTACGATAAAAGCTCCGAGAAATGAAAGTACTAAACTGAAATAAAAACTTTAACCGACGTAATAAAATGAAAACAAATAAACCTAGACGTCGGAGAAGAAGCACTTTGTTGTCGGAAGGTTGTAGCTTGGCGGAGGCTTTTGGAAGCTTAGAATTGATGAAGAAACCCTAGGATTGGCCCTCCTTTTATAGCCTTTGAGCCCCTTTTCGAGAGGAACTTCACCCAATAGAGTTTTGGCACATGGCTCCTTGAAAAATGATGATAAGGCTTGACTTCTCGAGGCTGATCCTTGACCATCAGTCGACTAATGGCCATCATCAGTCGAATGCTAACCTCCGACAGTCGACTGTTGGACGACAGTCGAGTCCTCCAAGCTGGCAGTCGACTGATGCTAGCTGCAAGGCAAAGTTAGCTTAACAAAAACATTATTTTAACGTCCTCCGACAATCCGATCTCAACCTAGACTATCTATAGGATGTCTTTGGTCAGATCTACGCTTAAGATCATCCCCGTAAAGAGGATACGACCTTACTTACGCTCGCACACACGAGCTTACCTCGATACTTACTGTGTTGCTTTTGCTTTCGGCCTTCCACTCGATTCCTTCGGCTCCCTCCGAAGTCACTCGAGTGTCACCCGACCACCGCGGCTTCCTCCGAGTGTCGCTAGCCTTCAGCTCCAGCTATAGCAATTTTATGCACACTCGATTCAGCTCGTGAGATAACGACATGAGCTTAACTTTGTATCGTTTTCTATAATCAAAACTTAGGTTCGACTTAGGTGCCTACTGCACCAACAAACTAGGCTGTCAAGTGTCAAACACTCGGTCAGTCGACTGGTCCATAACCTCAGTCGACTGATAAACCTCAAACTTGATAAACCACTCTTAGCCTAGACCTAAGCCTTCTAGCTACCTCCATCAGGCTCATGCCTATCGGATCCCTCCGAGTCCTCCATGACTCGTTCATCCATACGCTAGCCTTCATGCACTTCCATCGGCTATTGTCATGATAACCGAGTCTACTTTGCCAAGATACATCTGGACTTATACCACCAAGACAAACGCTTGGACTTTATGCCACCAAATATTGGACTTATGCTGTCAATACTACAACTTGGACTTTACGCTGCCAATATCACACCCTTGGACTTCCCAATTGCCAAGCATCCATACTTAGACTTTCACCGCCAAAGTTCACTTGGATTTTATGTTGTCAAGACTACACACTTGGACTTATGCTACTAAGGCTATACTTTTGGATTTCTCATGCCAAGTACCCATGATTTGGACTTTACCATTGTCAAGATCTATGCTTGGACTTTCCATGCCAAGACCCATGCTTTGACTTCTCAATTGTCAAGTACCTATGACTTGGACTTTCCTTTCCAAGTACACATGACATAGACTTCTCAAATGAGAAGACCATTCATGGACTTTCCATGACAATCACATTGTCAATCATTTTGCCAAACATCAAAATACTACTCGAGTCAAACTCGAGTCTCGTCAATCGTGACCTGGGTTGATTGCACCAACAATCTCTCCCTTTTTGATGTTTGACAAAATCTTTGAGTTAGGCTACCTAACTCAAACCATTAATTATCCCCCTTTTTGAAATACATCAAAAAGTCTCCCCCAAGGGTATTCATGTCTCATATCCAATGAGATATTACATTCTCCCATTGGTCCAAAATCATCTTGGATGCCTTCACTCTTCCTAGTGATAAATCACATATCACCAAATGAGAGGCAATCCACATTTCTCAAATTCTCCCCCTTTGGTGAGCACAATGAGGGTTTCCTAACACCAACCCTTCATTTCTCCCCCTTTGAGGAAAAATTCATCCATCATCTTTTGATGGATAACCTCCCCCTAAAGGCTTACTCCCCCTTGACCATTGCACCAACAATGTCCTTGGAGAAACCCTAAGCCAATAGGAACTCTAAACAATAAAAATTAAGGACAAAGATTCAACATTGAACTTTCACCTCCCTTAATATTTGATTTTTGCATTAAACACCTCTCTCATTTCCAATGAATTTTTACCCTTTCAATGCTTTACAAAGCATATCCTAGGATTATGAGCAGTTAGGGTACCTAGAGATGACTGAAAGTAGGCTAAACAAACCTTGTTTATCCAAAATCAGCCCAGCAGTCGACTCGACCAGCAACCAGTAAACTGTCATCAACATCGGTCAACTGCCCTCTGTAGGGGATCGGTACGGCCGGCTAGAGGGGGGTGAATAGCCCTTTTCGTTGGATGTCGGTATTTGCTCATCTACAAAACTAATTAGCGCAAGCGGAAGACTAATAAAGACAAACAAATAGAAATACGAGAAAACAATCGCTAACAAAGAATGTAACGTGGTTCACGGCTACGTCGCTAATCCACGATCCCGATTCGTCCGAGGTGAATCACTCCTCCAAAGCCAATCACTATTAGTCTCTCCTTTGCACCAAGCTAGGTGGAGGTAACCTTTACAATCAAGATCACTCTTCTTACAAATAGAATGGAGTAAAAACAAGTAAGAAGAGTTTAGAGCTTGTGGGGCACTAGGAAGATCACTTGGAGCATAAGCATTAGCCTCTCAAAGGCTTACACCCTCTCTTTTTATAGAAAGGGCTGATTTCTTCCCGTTTGCCGCCATCAGTCGACTTCCGCCCTTGGCAGTCGACTGCCGTCACTACAACGGCCTTCGAACACGTCGGATCCCGACCGTTGTAGTCCAACGGAACTCTTGGCAGTCGACTACTGGACCTCACCAGTCGACTGCCATCACCGTAGTCGACTGCCCAGTCGGCTACGAGCGGTTCTGTGGCCAAAACCCTATTGACTACCGATCATTGCGCCGATCGATGATCTTGGCCGATCGCCACGATGATGATCGGCCATCGCCACAATCCGACCAATGATACCACCGAACTACACTGATTGCCGCATGACATGGCAATGACCGGTGTCGAAAACCCATCCGACACTTGGCCAAATGGCCAAGTTTCACCTAAGAGCTACCCTTCCCCGGGTTACAATCGCTCACTCTCATCTCTCGAAGTCCCTCGCCTTCGAAGTTCTCTTCGTTCTCGGCCACGTCCCTCGGCAGCATCAGGCGCACGGCTCTGCAATGCTCCTTCGCATCTCTTGCCTCGAAGTCTACTTCCTCCGGCTTCACTCCAAGCTTCTCGTCCGGCGGTCCCTCGGATGCTCCAAGCGCACGGCTTCCGCAAAGCTATCCTTCACCGACTCAAGGCACGAGTCATGAGATGTGAAACTCGCCACGGCTCCATGTGCGAATTACTAAGTCCTGCACGACTTCAACGCACATATCAAATCAACATATCAAACTAACTTAAACCCTTTGCCACACCATCAAAACCATATTACGGCAAGAGATTGCCCTAACAATCTCCCCCTTTTTGATGTGTGGCAATCCGTTTAAGTTAGGTAAAAACATTTGATATAAATTCTAAGGTAAGGAAGAATGTAAAGATAAACATGATATAGCAACATGCAACTCCCCCTTAATCCATGAAACTCTCTATGCAAATTTTCTCCCCCTATCATATATTTCTCCTCCTAAAGATAATTAACTTAAACATAATTATTTCTCCCCCTTTGACACCATCAAAAAAGATTAACACGAAGTTATAAACTCATGGCATCAAGTATAATGGAGGGAAAATACCAAAAACATGATGAAAATCTGAAATCAGAAAATTGCAGGCTGATTTTTAGGTGAGCAATGATCGCTATCATCGGTATAGCGATCGTGGCACAATTGATTCCGAAATTCTGATTTTCTGGGTGAATTTCAGAAATGCATTAAAAATTACAAAAAGTTCGAAAAATCATGAAATTTGAGGAGCATATTTCTATTAAGTATATCTATCAAGGAAAAATAGTTTTTCATGAAAAATCATTATATTTTCCGAGATTTGCCAAAAATCCAAACACTTGAAAAACCACTAGTTTTTGAGCATGTTAGTATCCATTTTAACACCTAGTCTTGCTTTGAATTGTTCCAAAACATGAATACATAGATTTTAGATTAAGGAATTGTTTTGAAAACATATGAAATATCCAACCATGATCTTTGGGCAATATGTCTATGAATTAAACATAAGCCTTCCCCATGATTGGTCTATTATTGGTATGTTGATACTTTAAATGACCATCTAAATGTCATAGGCATTAGTGGACATTTGTATCATCCTAACATCTCACCCATGCTAAGTTTGCAATCAAGTTAGCCTATGGTGAGTGTGAGATGCATCCTAGGGGGTATTTGTATATACTTAACCAATATGTTCATGCAATTCTATCATGGTTAAGTATCAACCTAACAATTAACATTATCATAATGACATATATGAATGAATTCTACATTATGATCATGAAACTCATGTATTCATCAAATAATAGTCATGCATTAGGTATTATATGATGATAATAAACAAAGTATCACCTAAAGCATGATTCAAACCTATTTCTCATGATAACGTGTCAAATTTCAAAAACATAAATCATGATTGCAAATATACATAGGGATTACATCAATCATCATGATTTAAGAATTATTACCTATTTATGGGTACGTTATCATCACCCAACACTATTTAAAAAATGTTGTCCCGTCATCCTAAGTCAACCAAAATATGATATAGGTCAATTCCATATGGTTGACTACCCTAGGGGTTTTCTAACCCTTAAGGATGGATTTTGGAACCCAAAATAAATTCTTTCCTATTGGGTTCACTAAATACTCCTTGGGGATCCATTTCCTAGCAATTACTTTCTTTTTATCTTGTCCCCTAGCTATTAGGCATTTATAGGCCTTTTCATTTTTCTTTTCTTTGTATCCTAGGCCTTTCTTGTTGAAACTAGCTCTTTGGCTCCCTAAGATCATATTTAAGGTGTTGGAGCCAATTGTGAATTTCTCTAGGGCTTTGGTTTAATAATCTACCTTTTCCCTTAATGCCCTATTTTCCTCTATGCATGCATCATTAACATCCAAAGGTATATAATCATGTGAGCATGCATCATCATGGCAAGAAGAGGTATCCTTATTATTTAAACATGCATTTTCTAGCTTATATTCCAAAGCCTTAATTTGATTAAGCATGCTTTTATTTTTCTTTTTCATTCCAAATAAGTCCTTAGTTAAACTAGAAATTATGGAAACTATTTTCTTAGGAGAAGCTTTCGTTACCATAGTTTCCATATCTTCTTCTTCTTCTTCGAATGAGAAGGATGTAGAAGCTCCCCCTTCACTTGGGCTCTCTCCTCTTGAGCTTGATCCTTCATTTTCGGAGGAAGAGCAATCCAAGTCATCAAAGGCCATCAAGGCCAAATTGGTGACAAAGGCATTCTCCTCATCCGATGATGATGAAGAGGATGAGGATGGGTCATCCCAAGTCCTTGCCTTTAGGGCTTTGACCTTTCCCTTTTCCTTTGTCTTCTTCTTTTTCTTCTTGCTCCTTTTTCTTCTTCTTTTCTTCCTTCTTTTTCTTTTCTTCTTTGCTTTTGTTTAGGAGGGGACAATTATCCCTTATGTGCCCTTCTCCTTGGCAATTGTAGCATATGACCTTCCCCCTTGGTCTTCTATTCCTATCATGAGATTTATCAAATCTAAAATTCTTAAATGCACGTCTTACCCTCCTTACCATATAGGCTTCTTCGGTGCTATCCATGGAGGAGGAGGAAGACGCTTCGTCATCGGAGGAGGAGGGGATCTCTATCTTCTTCTTCCCCTTATTTGCCAACAATGCTACTCCTCTTGAGGGTTGAATTCTAGGCTCCTCTTGTTTTCCTTTAAGCCTAGTTTCGTGGAGCTCCATTGTTGAGAAAAATTCCTCCAAGGTACTTACTTCCAAGTTCTTGGAGATGTAGAACGAATCCACCATGGAGCTCCACTTTGAGGACTGGGGAAAGGCATCTATAGCCTTCATGAGCATGTCCCGGTTTGATAGCTTCTCACCTACACTTGTTAGCCCAATTAAAATTTCTTTGAATCTAGAATGCAAAGAAATTACCTTTTCTCCCTTTTCTAATTTAATGTTGGATAGTTGGGAGCGGAGAAGATCTCTCCTTGCTAGCTTTGCCTCGGATGTGCCTTCATGAAGCTCAATTAGCTTCTCCCACATCTCCTTGGCGCTTAGGCATTCTCCTATTCGGTTGATTTCTTGTTGGGGGATCACATTGAAGAGATGATGCTTGGCTTTTGAATTTGCAAGGTGCTCTTCCCTTTGCCTTTTGGTCCACCTAGATTTCTCTATTGGCTTCCCCTCTTCATCCCTAGGCAAAACGAAACCGGATTCCATTGTAATCATAATGTCAAAATCCGTTTCGAAAAATACCTCCATTCGCTTCTTCCACCAAGCGAATTCTCCTTCAAACTTCAGAGGATGGATGTTGGAGCCGGCCATTTTGAAAGTTGCTTGTTGTGGCGGTTAGTCCTCGACAAGCTTTCCTCTGCTCTGATACCAGTTGTAGGGGATTGGTACGGCCGGCTAGAGGGGGGTGAATAGCCCTTTTCGTTGGATGCCGGTATTTGCTCGTCTACAAAACTAATTAGCGCAAGCGGAAGACTAATAAAGACAAACAAATAGAAATACGAGAAAACAATCACTAACAAAGAATGTAACGTGGTTCACGGCTACGCCGCTAATCCACGATCCCGATTCGTCCGAGGTAAATCACTCCTCCAAAGACAATCACTATTGGTCTCTCCTTTGCACCAAGCTAGGTGGAGGTAACCTTTACAATCAAGATCACTCTTCTTACAAATAGAATGGAGTAAAAACAAGTAAGAAGAGTTTAGAGCTTGTGGGGCACTAGGAAGATCACTTGGAGCATAAGCATTAGCCTCTCAAAGGCTTACACCCTCTCTTTTTATAGAGAGGGCTGATTTCTTCCCGTTGGCCGCCATCGACCGCCGCCCTTGGCGATCTACTACAACGGCCTCGAACACGTCGGATCCCGACCGCTGTAGTCCAACGAACTCTTGGCATCGATGGACCTCATCACGATCCGCCGCCTCGTAATCGTCGCGGCGGCTATGAACGTTCGTGGCGAAACCCTATTGACTACCGATCGCCGCCCAGAATGATCGATGGTCTTGGCAATGATCGCCCACGTATGGCGTCGGCTGATCACGCCAATCCGGGCCATCATATACGGTGAACTACACTGATTGAGCGATCGATCGCCATGACATGGTAGCGATCGTGTTCGAAAACTCATCCGACACTTGGCCAAATGGCCAAGTTTCACCTAAGAGCTACCCTTCCCGGGTTACAATCGCCACTCATCTCTCTGAGTCCTCGCCTTGAAGTTCTCTTCGTTCGCTGCCACGTCCTCGGCGAGCATCAGCGCACGGCTCGTAATGCTCCTTCGCATCTTTGCCTCAAGTCTACTTCCTCGGCTTCACTCCAAGCTTCTCGTCCGCGGTCCCTCGGATGCTCCAAGCGCACGGCTGCAGCTATCCTTCACCGACTCAAGGCACGAGTCATGAGATGTGAAACTCGCCACGGCTCCATGTGCGAATTACTAAGTCCTGCACGACTTCAACGCACATATCAAATCAACATATCAAACTAACTTAAACCCTTTGCCACACCATCAAAACCATATTACGGCAAGAGATTGCCCTAACACCCTCTGATAGTAGTCAACTGATTACTACAAATGCAGAAAATAGTTTTCAAAAATGGTTTTTCGAAATTCATAAGTAAATATATGTAATTTAAAAAATCATAAAAATTCATACATATAATACTTATGTCAAATAAAATGGGTGAAAAATATTATTTTAATAAAATACTAATTAAATTGTGAGATTGATACAAAGTTCAAAGTCAATGATAACTTCAATGTTTTGAGCCTACTTTGTATCAACTTCATCAATAGTGATAATTATCAAAAGATAGACTTCACCAAGGTTTTTCAAAATAATTTTGAAATGATTTTAAAAATCATATTTTTGAACCATGGTCTTTGGGTTAAATATACATGACTTGTACATAAGTTTTCCTCATGATTCATCATTATCATTTAATGAGTTCTAAGTTCATTATGATGTACTAAATAAGCACATGAACTTAACTCAATTACTAGCATCTCACATATGTCTAGGGTTTATGAAAATACACACATATCAATTTAATGTGAGATGTGGGTTTTGGTTCTTTCTAAACTAAGGTCCCATGTATTTGTCTAGGCAACTCTATTTGATTCCCTTATAATGGGACTTCAAATCATACCATTGTCCTTAAATAAATTTTAATTAACCTAAATGCATGAGATATGATCATGGCATAAATGATAGCATGATTATATATGTGCCAATGAAACATGATGTAATGACATAAAAATACAAACCAAGTATAAACATGACATTAAAATTAACCATAACCATTATCATGACATTTTAAAATACCATATGAACATGATGTCATGACATGAATTATGGCAAACAAAGCATGGAAAAAATGTAATATACAAAGGTATAGAATACCTAAGTTTTAAGCTTAATTGACATTTCTAAGATTTATACCCATTTTGTCATACTACTACTTTTCCCTCAAGTGTGCCAAAAATCCAAAATGGCACACCATGACTCTAAAACCTAATTGTGCTAATTTTAATCAATTTTTCATACTTCTCAAATTTTATTAGCACACCCTAAATTCCTTTAGGATCAAATATCATCTTATTTCCAAGGTACCCCATAACCTTGAAAATGTCCTAAAGTGTCAACCATACTATGATTAGGTTAGCTACCTTACCAATTCAAGTTGACCCACCCTAATCAATCTAGCATGATGGAATCACACTCCTAGGAATCCAAAACCTATTGGAGCTCCTTGGGTTAACTAGGTACTCACTAGGGATAACTTCCCTTAGTTCTAATGACCCTCTTAGGCTTTGAAGCCTTGGTCATTTGGGTCTTATCTAGGTTAACCTTAGGGGGAACTGCCCTTGTAACCTTTCTTAAGCCTTTTAGAGCCCTTAGTCACCACAGTCTTCCTAAGGTCAACTCTAGGGATTGCCTCCCTTGTGACCTTGACCTTCCTAGACTTAGGTATGGTTCCATAGTCAAATGGAACGTTATGGTACGATGGCATTTCCTTCTTGGATTTAGGTTTGTGACCCAAACCTTTCATATCCTTAGGTAGATCTTGTATCCTACAACCTAAGTTTTGACTACTAGATCCTTTGATTGAATTGGTCATTTTTCCAAGGATATTCTCTAATTTTTCTAGCCTTGACCTCAAGACTTGATTTTTAATTTCTAATTTATCCAAATTTGATTTTTCATTATTCCCTTGGACATAATTCTTCCTAGGCATATGTCTAGTGATGATACCTAGAAATTCTTAAAGGGGAGGCTCATTTGTGACCGCCCTATGCATCTCCCAAGCACTTTCTTTCTAGTTGAGTTAAGTAATTCTTTTTATATACTTATCAAACTTCATTCGACTTCACTCAGTTTGACTTGAAGGGGAGACTTATGATGGTACCTAGGAGTTCTGGTAGAGCATAAGGCTTGTTCTTGTCCATAGGGCTTATTTCTGAGCACTCTAGGTATTTCCAAAGCAGTTTATGTAATTCCCGACTGACCTATGTAAATTCTAGAGAAGTCTATGTAATTCCCGACTGACCTATGTTATTCCATAGTAGTCTATGTAATTCTCGACTGACCTATGTAATTCTAGAGTAGTCTATGTAATTCTCGACTGACCTATCTAATTCCAGAGTTGCGTATGTAATTCCCGACTGGCCTATATAATTCCAGAGTTGTCTATGTAATTCCTGACTAACCTATGTAATTCTAGAGTTGTCTATGTAATTCTCGACTAACTTATGTAATTCCAGAGCAATCTATGTAATTCCCGACTGACCTATCTAATTCCAAAGTTGCCTATGTAATTCCCGACTGACCTATATAATTCCAGAGTTGTCTATGTAATTCCTGAATAACCTATATAATTCCATAGTTGTCTATGTAATTCCTAACTAACCTATATAATTTCAGAGTTTTCTATGTAATTCCCAACTGACTTATGTAATTCCATAGTTGTTTATGTAATTCCCAACTGACATGTGTATTTCTTGACTGACCTATGTATTTCCCTACTGACCTCATTACAGACCTTGTACTCAGACTTTCTCAATCGCCCGATTACCAGTTTCTTCCTCATTATATTTAATGGTTATTTCTTAATATCTCAAAGGGTATTATAGTCAATTAAGCAGGAGAGAAAGGCAGTGGCTACTCCTATATAAAGGGGTGGAAATGAGGAAGCAGGGGGGAGGGATTTTTCTGGATCTGGTACGCGGAGATAACTCTTCTTCTTTCTTAAGCTTCTTCCTTTGTTCTCTTTTACTACATCTTTTATCTCTTCGATGGACACTGACTTGAGCATCGGACGGGCTGCGCTGAGTGTAGGGATGTATACTGAAAAGTCTATCTTTTCTTTGAACATATTTATTTTTGAAATAAGAATCACATGATCATTGTTTGCATATTTTTATGGTTATGCAATATTGTCTAATACTTTACATTGTAGATAATATGGTGTGTGGTGTCACACAGGAGACCATGTTATCATCCCCTTGAAAAGTATAAGTAAAGGCTCACAACCGAGATGGCTTTGGACAAACCATCGGAATGGTTGTAGTACGATTTGGTATTGGTTTGTCTTGACCATAGAATCACACTAGTGCACTTTGTGTGTATTGAGCAGGACCGACTTAGAGGTGATTCGATTTATTGCTGACTACATAATCGAATCAGACCTTAGATATTATTTAGTACATGCTCTTAATCCCGATATAATAACGGGCACATATACTTAGTACTCATCTCTTTGATTTACCAATGGGCGAGATTTATAGATTAAATCGATAGGCTCGGTAAGTTGGGAGATGATATTATTTATATGGTGTGCCGTTGATTATAGGAGGAAACCGTGTCCTATATATTAGGATGATGATGTCCCCTTGAAAAGCTCATAAGGTTCATCATGTAAACCCTACAGGTGGACTTGGTCCGGCATGATGAAAAGGTTGAGTGGTACTACTCAAGGAGTTAGATGTCGATTAATTAATGGTCAGTAAATTAATTAATTAACGGACATTCGTGATCTTAAACACGGGGAGAAAATGTACAAATAATATATGGAGCCCATATTATCATATGGGGGTTGGTGAGGTAGATCAATGATGAACCTTTAGTGGATTGGATGATCATTAGTGGATCAGACTTTATGTGGGCTTGATCCATGGGTGGCCAAGACCCAACTCCTCCTCATGGTCCCTAATGTATCCTATTAACACCTCATGATGCTTAGATCCAATGTACAGAAACAAAACTCTAAGATCCATAGGTAGAGATTAAATCTCTAAGATCCGACGGTTCAGATTAAATCTCTAGATTCGACGGTTGAGATTAAATCCCTAGAACCAATGTAGGAGATTAATTCATGACTTATCCCTAACTCTATAAAAGGATGTCAAGGGAGTTGGCGTGGGAATGATTGATGAGAGCCAGGGTTTTTGGGCAGCAAGGAAGAGGAATCCTAGTTGAGATAGGATTAGGATTAGGGTTTGGAGGCAAGGGTGGCACCAAATAAGGAAGGTATTCTTATTCCTCTTTTGGCCAACGTCTAGCACCTCTCCAGCCTCCTTTCCAGCCTTGGCCGACGCCCAAAAGCCCCCTTCTCCTTCTCCTTAGGTGGTGGAAACAAGATATTGGGCTTCCCTTGGTGTCTTGGTTGTTTTCCACCATCTTCTTCTTGACCTAGTTGGCCGACGGCAAGGATAGTTTTAGTTCCTTGTTGGTTGTTTCTAGAGAGGAGAAAAACCTTGTTTCTACTCTTCCTCTTGCTTTGGAAGAGTAAGGAAGGAAGATTTGCGATCTAGGAGCTTCGACTTTTGGTAGATCGTCGCCCACACGACGTCCAAAAGGAGGAAGGTCATACATTAGAAGATCGAGAGGTATACCTATTCTACTTTCTTATTTTGTTTGTTGCATGTTTTTTTTTTAATTATAAGCATGTTATAAATCTGTAAATGGCTAAATAATACTTGGATCCCGAGTATAAACACGAAAATCAGAGATCCGGACATCGTCTATTCCGCGGCTACTCGTAGAATAGAGGATGGTTGCTTGAACAACTAGTTTGTTCAAGTGACCTCTCTAAACGAATAGCACGACGATGGCTTGGTAGTTTGGGCAATCCCTTTTGTCTAGGATTAAATTTTTTTTAATCTGGGGACATCGAAGGGATCGCCATGGACAAGCTACCGAGGTGAAGTGGGAAGCGAAGTTTCCCCTCGCGGACTCGATAAGCAAAACCCTTCAATTGGTATCAGAGCCAAGGTTTCCGGTTTTGTGTGTTTAGGATTCGGTTAATTTTTATGCACTTTTTCATATATTATATGTGCCAGATAATAGTAGGATATGCGTAGTTTAACTCTTTGGTTGCAGGCATAAGATCCGACTATTATGGTCATGTGTGTGTATGTGATTGTATGTGTGTAAATATTTATTTTGTTGAATCCTCAGGGTTGACGAGGCTAGTATTTAGTTTTTGTAAATTAAATACGGCATTATTTAGCCACTCTTTATTTTATTTTACTTTCCATCTAGATTTCATGTACACTCCCTCGTGGAGTATAGAATCGATGGATGTAAATTAAAATAGGTTTTAGTCTCGGCTCGGATCTCCGGATGGCTCGTACATGGCGTAGGTGGAGCGGACGAGATGGCGATGCGACGGGAGTTATATTGAAGACAAAAGCCATAATAGTTGGAAAATAATTTATTTTTCATATTTATTGATTTTTGTTTGATATGCATGTCGTAGGCTAGGAAAATTCCTCAATTTCAAATTACTAAGTGGGAGAGGGATATTTTTATAAATTCCCGTGGCCTCCATTACAATTTGATAAGTGATGCAAACAAACTTGCACATCGGCTCTGAGTGCCTTCCTCCCCATCAGATGGGTTTGTTTGCAAATCACAAGGTCGAATATGGTTATAAGAAATTATTAAGGAGCGTGTGTACTTTCCCATCGTAAGGCACATAACCCGAGATAATTACCTTGGTACCGAGTAATGGTGAACACTTAGATACAAATATAAGTATCCTCCCCATCGGAGTCACTGCTTTTATTTGTAGGGCCAAAGAGGAACCAACTATTAATTTTACTTGTCAAAAAGTTAGGTTGACAAGATAGTAAAATTAATGGGTAAAACCTCCTCTTACAAATGTAGAATTCGTATACGTCCACACTATCGTGGCATACAATATTCTCGGTGTTTTGAGGTGTTGGTTGATTTTAAAATTTTATTGTTTGAGGAATCAAATTTTTTTTGAAATCTAATGTTTTGATTTATGTGATTCTTAGGTTTTCTTTCAAAATGACTTTCAACCCACTTGCTGTGATACTGAAAGAGAACAAACTTACTAGACCAAACTATATAGATTGGAAGAGGAATCTAGACATTGTCTTGACTGCTGAGGAATACAAATATGTACTCCTCGAAGAGTGCCCTCCCAAGCCTGTAGATAATTTTGGGGAAAAGGAGAGAGAGAGAGCTATAAGAAGTGGATCAAGGCCGATGAGATGGCGCGGTGTTACATTTTGGCATCTATGTCAAATGTACTGCAACATCAGCATCAAGCCATGTCCACTGCTTATGATATGATGCTGAATCTCAAGGAGCTTTTCGGACACCAGAATCGGGCTGCGAGGCAAGAGGCCATGAGAAACTTGATGACGACTACCATGGTCAAGGGAACACCCGTGAGGGATCATGTTCTCAAGATGATGGCTCATTTGAATGAGCTGGAGGTCCTAGGAGCTGAGATCGGTAGGGAAACCCAGGTCAATATCATACTCCAGTCTCTACCTAGGAGTTTTGAGCAGTTTCGCCTCAACTACAACATGAACAAGAGGTTGTATTCATTGGCGGAACTTCTGACAAAACTCCAGGCGGCAGAGGGACTATTTTGTCAGAGTGCTCAGGCGCATGCCGTGGTGACCCAGAAGGTTTCTACTTCTAAGCCGAAAGGCAAGAAGAAGAAGAAACAAACCGGGGTGAAGGCGGTGGGAGGTACTCAGGGAGGAGTGAAGAAGTCGAAAGGCAAGTGCTTTACTTGTAAGCAGACTGGACACTAGAAGAAGGACTTCCCCAACCGCAAGAACAAAGGTATATCTTTTGGTCTAGTCGTTGAAACATGTTTAGCGGTGTTATCTACCGGCACCTGGTGTGTAAATACGGGAGCCACTGATCATATCTGCAATACTTTACAGGGGTTCTAGGAAACCAGACGACTGGCTGAGTGGGAGATTATCGTGTACTTGGGCGATGCCACGAAGGTGGCGGCTATTGCAGTGAGAGATGTTCATTTATCTTTTGAGAACAATAAACTTTTGGTTCTTAAGAATTGCCTTTATGTACCCTTATTTAGAAAGAATTTAATTTCGGTTTCTAAATTGTTTATGGATGGATATTCTATTTCTTTTAATGACAGAGTTGTTATAAGAAGGAATAGGGATATTATCTGTTCAGGTGCATTGATAGGAAATTTGTACACACCTGAACCAAAACCTCCCAAGATGCAAATTGAAGTTAATAACTCATTTTCTAATTCCAATAAGAGAAAAAATCTTCGAAGATGAACCAAACATATCTTTTGTATCTTAGGCTTGGTCACATTAACCTAAGCAGAATTCAAAGGTTGATAGCTTTGGGTTCATTAGTGGTGGAGGATCTCCCAACCTGTGAATCTTGCTTGGAGGGTAAGATGACCAAGAGGCCTTTTAAGGCAAAGGGGTATAGAGCCAAAGATGTGTTAGAATTTGTTCATTCTGATTTGTGTGGTCCTATGTCTATCTAGGCTAGAGGTGGTTTTGAGTATTTTGTCTCTTTTATAGATGATTACTCAAGATATGGATACACATTTACCTGATGCGCCGCAAGTCTGAATGCTTTGACAAGTTCAAAGAATTCAAGACTGATGTGGAGAAGCATCAAGGTAAAAGTATCAAGACACTACGATCTGATCGTGGTGGTGAGTACCTCTTGGGAGAGTTTAGGAACTACTTATCAGAGGCTGGGATTCAATCCCAATTGGTACTTTGGCACACCCAGTGAGAATGGTGTAGCGAGCGAAGGAATAGGACTCTTATGGAGATGGTTAGATCGATGATGAGTTATTACGACTTGCGATTCATTACGAGGATATGCTCTAGATCTGACGGTGGTGTACATTACGAACTTGATTCTATCTAAATCGGTGCCTTCTACTCCCAGAGTTGTGGGTGGCCGAAAGCCTAGTCTAAGACATATTCGGATATGGGAGTCCGGCACATGTCTTTGAAAGTCGGATCTTTGGTAAGTTGGAACCTCATGTAAATGCATGTTTGTTGGCTATCCCAGGGGAACGAAGGGTGGATTGTTTTATAGTCCTAGAGATCAGTGGGTGATCGTTAGCACGAACGCCAGATTTCTAGAGGAAGACTATGTGATGAGTCACAAGCCCAAGAGTAAAATTGTTCTGGAGGAGTTAAAAGGGGAAGTCACTTCTTTAGTACCACCGGTACAAGAGGATATACCACATGTCACTGCACCGCGTGTCACATAGGATACACAGGTGATACCTCGTCGTAGTGGGAGGGTTGTGAGACAACCTGATAGATTCATGTTCTTGGGAGAATCTTTTGATTTGGTCCCTGGCGAACATGAACCTGATCCCTGGACATATGATGAGGCAATCCAAGATAAAGATGCAGTATCTTGGCAAAGTGCAATGAATACTGAGATTGAATCTATGGATTCAAATCATGTCTGGGAGCTAGTAGAACCACCCGATGGTGTAAAAACCATTGGATGCAAGTGGATCTACAAGAGAAAGAGAGGAATAGATGGGAAGGTTGAGACCTTCAAAGCGAGAATTGTTGCGAAGGGGTATACTCAGAAAGAGGTATCAATTATGAGGAGACCTTTTCGTCGGTAGCCATGCTTAAGTCTATCTGGATTCTCTTATGCATAGAAGCTCATATGGATTATGAGGTGTGGCAGATGGATGTCAAGATAGCTTTCCTTAATGGAAGTCTTGAGGAAAACATCTACATGAAGTAACTAGAGGGATTCATTGCTAAGGGCAAAGAGCATCTTGTATGTAAGCTTAATCGGTCCATTTATGGATTGAAACAAGCTTCGAGGTCTTGGAACATCCGGTTTGATGAGGTGATCCAGTCTTATGGATTTCTTCAAAGTCCGGATGAGTTTTGTGTATACAAGAGATGTGACGAAAACGTAGTGGTATTTCTTGTACTATACGTAGATGACATTTTGTTGATTGGCAACAATATCAAGATGTTATCGGTTGTAAGGGTATGGTTATCCAAACAGTTTGATATGAAGGACTTCGGGGAGGTGGGACACATCCTTGGGATCAAGGTTATAAGGGATCGCAGGAAAAGAATGTTGTGCTTATCCCAAGCTTCATACATAGACACGATAATGGATCATTTTAGCATGCAAAACTCCAAGAAAGGTTTTCTACCTTTCAGGAATGGAGTTCCTTTATCTTAGGAGATGTGTCCTAGAACATCTGAGGAGATAGAGGAGATGAAGGCGATTCCTTATGCTTCGGTAGTAGGAAGCCTCATGTATACAATGCTATGTACGAGACCAGATATCTTCTTTGCTGAGGGCATGGTCAACAGATATCAGAGTAGTCCAGGACAGGGACATTGGACTGCGGTAAAGCATATATTAAAGTGTCTGAGAAGGACTAGGGATTATATGCTAGTTTACCGGACAGACCAATTACTCCCTATGGGTTACACGGATTTCGACTTCCAATCAGATAGGGATAACAGTAAGTCTACCTCAGGTTTTGTGTTTACTTTGGGACGTGGAGCCATTGTATGGAGGAGTGTCAAGAAGAAGTGTGTTGTGGACTCCACCATGGAAGCTGAGTATGTGGCGGCCTCTGAGGCAGCTTACGAATCTGTATGGCTCAGGAACTTCCTGATGGACTTGGATGTGATTCCTGGTTTGCCCAGAACTATCACAATTTATTGTGATAATAATGGTGCAATTGCAAACTCGAAGGAACCACGAGCCCATAAGGTAAGTAAATACATAGAGCGTAAGTACTACCTGATACGAGAAATCGTAAATGAGGTAGAAGTTGTTGTCGCCTAGATTGCATCAGAGGATGACCTGGTAGACCCTTTTTCACTAAGGCCCTTCTAGCAAGAGCTTTGATAGGCATGTGGAGGGAAAGGGAATCAAATGTATGGTAGTATGAGGACAGCATAGTCTTTTAGTATAAGTGGGAGATTATAGGGATGTATACTGAAAAGTCTATCTTTTCTTTGAACATCTTTATTTTTGAAATAAAAATCAAATGATCATTGTTTGCATATTTTTATGGTTATGCAATATTGTCTAATACTTTACATTGTAGATAACATGGTGTGTGGTGTCACACAGGAGACCATGTTATCGGCCCCTTGAAAAGTATAAGCAAAGGCTCACAACCGAGATGGCTTTGGACAAACCATCGGAATGGTTGTAGTGTGATTTGGTATTGATTTGTCTTGACCATAGAATCACACTAGTGCACTTTGTGTGTATTGAGCAGGACCGACTAAGAGGTGATTCAATTTATTGCTGACTACATAATCGAATCGGACCTCAGATATTATTTAGTACATGCTCTTAATCCCGATATAATAACGGACACATATACTTAGTACTCATATCTTTGATTTACCAATGGGCGAGATTTATAGATTAAATCGATAGGCTCGGTAAGTTGGGAGATGGTATTATTTATATGGTGTGTCGTTGATTATAGGAGGAAATCGTGTCCTATATATTAGGATGATGATGTCCCCTTGAAGAGCTCATAAGGTTCATCATGTAAACCCTGCAGGTGGACTTGGTCCGGCATGATGAAAAGGTTGAGTGGTACTACTCAAGGAGTTAGATGTTGATTAATTAATGGTCATTAAATTAATTAATCGACGGACATTCGAGATCTTAAACACGGGGAGAAAATGTACAAATAATATATGGAGCCCATATTATCATATGGGGGTTGGTGAGGTAGATCAATGATGAACCTTTAGTGGATTGGATCATCATTAGTGGATCGAACTTTATGTGGGCTTGATCCATGGGTGGCCAAGACCCAACTCCTCCTCATGGTCCCTAATGTAGCCTATTAACACCTCATGATGCTTAGATCCAATGAATAGAAACAAAACTCTAAGATCCATAGGTAGAGATTAAATCTCTAAGATCCGACGGTTGAGATTAAATCTCTAGATCCGACGGTTGAGATTAAATCCCTAGAACCAATGGAGGAGATTAATTCATGACTTATCCCTAACTCTATAAAAGGATGTCAAGGGAGTTGGCGTGGGAACGATTGATGAGAGCCAGGGTTTTTGGGCAGCAAGGAAGAGGAATCCTAGTTGAGATAGGATTAGGATTAGGGTTTGGAGGCAAGGGTGGCACCAAATAAGGAAGGTGTTCTTCTCTTCTTCTTCCTCTTTTGGACAAGGTCAAGCACCTCTCCAGCCTCCTTTCCAGCCTTGGCCGGGGCCCAAAAGCCCCCTTCTCCTTCTCCTTAGGTGGTGGAAACAAGATATAGGGCTTCCCTTGGTGTCTTGGTTATTTTCCACCATCTTCTCCTTCACCTAGTTGGCAAGCGGCAAGGATAGTTTTAGTTCCTTGTTGGTTGTTTCTAGAGAGGAGAAAAACCTTGTTTCTACTCTTCCTCTTGCTTTGGAAGAGCAAGGAAGGAAGATTTGTGATCTAGGAGCTTCGACTTTTGGTAGATCGTCGCCCACACGACGTCCAAAAGGAGGAAGGTCATACATTAGAAGATCGAGAGGTATACCTATTCTACTTTCTTCTTTTGTTTGTTGCTTGTTTTTTTTTCAATTATAAGCATGTTATAAATCTGTAAATGGCTAAATAATACTTGGATCCCGAGTATAAACATGAAAACTGGAGATCCGGACATCGTCTATTCCGCGGCTACTCGTAGAATAGAGGATGGTCGCTTGAACAACTAGTTTGTTCAAGTGACCTCTCTAAACGAATAGCATGAAGATGGCTTGGTGGTTTGGGCAATCCCTTTTGTCTAGGATTATTTTTTTTTTAATCTGGGGACATCGAAGGGATCACCATGGACAAGCTACCGAGGTGAAGTGGGAAGCAAAGTTTCCCCTTGTTGGTGCAGGGGCACTAGATAATCGAACCTGTGTTTTGATTATGGCAAAGACACAAAGTTAAGTTTACATTGTTATCTCACGAGCTAAATCGAGTGTGCAGAAAAGTACTAAAGATGGAGCTGAAGGCTAGCGATACCCGGAGGAAGCCGCGGTGGTCGGGCGACACTCGAGTGACTTCAGAGGGAGTCGAAGGAATCGAGTGGAAGGCCGGAAGCGAGAGCTACAAGGTAAGTTTCGAGGAAAGCTCATGTGAGTGAGAGATTGTGAGGTCGTGTCCTCTTTACGGGGATGACCGTAGGTGGCGATCCGACTAAGACTTCTTGTGGAAGGTCTAGGTCGAGATCGAACGATTAGAAACCGTCGTATTTATCATTTTCCGAGCTAACCTCTTACTGTAGGGAAGTGGATAGGCTGACAGTCGACTGCTGGACGTTGGGCATTCGACTGCTGGACATTGGGCAGTCGACTGATGCTCATCAGTCGACTGATGGGAGGCATCAGTCGACTGATGGCGACGAATCAACCTTTGCGCTAGGTCAAAACGGATAACGTTTGACGCGACCACTTCGCGATAAAATTTGGACAACTTCGTGATCTTTTCCAAAAAAAAAAGGAGACAAATTTAGAGGCGAAAATCTATAAAAGGAGGGGAGGATTCCAACTCCAAATATCATCAAGTTTATTCATCAAGTGCTCCTACAACGCCAACGCTCCAACACCGTCATAACGCCGATGCGACAACAAGCTCAGATCTTCATCATTGGCAGCAGCATCTAGTAATATATTTTAATATTGTATTCGTTGTTTTTATTCATAACGAGGTGAGGTAGGCTTGTTGCCTCATCCTCGTACTTCCGGATTTTGTAATCGTTGTCTCCTACCTCCAACGAGGAGGAGACATTATAGTGCTTTGCCCTCCGTACGCGGTCTAGGACCGATAGAGCCTTGGAGTAGCAACTGTTGGGTTGTGAACCAAGTAAAATAAACGTGTCACTTTATTTTCCGCTGTGCTTACTCATTTACTTGGGTCTCAACGAACGAATTCGAACGAAAGATTTACGTTCGCTATTCACCCCCCCCCCCCCTCTATCGACGCTTCTCGATCCAACATTGGTATCAGAGCGGGGGCGCTAAGATTTGGTGAAACCACCGATCTAGCATGTTTTGGTTTTCTGTTCGTATTTTTTGATTCATTTTTTTGGTCTTTTTCCTCCCGCACTACTAATCAAAGACGAAGTCTTGGTACGTTTCTTTTGGTTGTGTGCTTGCAAGTTTTCTCTCTTGGAGTAGCCGACGGTAAAACGGTCATAACTTTTCTCACAAGTGGACTCACATAATGATCTACCTACCAAATCGAAGCTCTCTGAATGATCTACATTTCTTAGGAGGGTTTACCCTCGTAACAAGCTGTTTCCAGCCCCAAAATCTAACGTCTAGTACCCTTTCGGGGACATCAAAGGTCGTAAGTTGTTAGTTTTTGTTAGTTTCTTATTTTTCTCATTTAATTCTGTTTATTTCCTATTTATTTCCCGCATTACTAATCCAAGACCAAGTATTGGAATTCCGTTTGGTTTTTATTCATGTTTTGCAAGATACTTAATGGCTCACATTGAGGGGTATAGCACCACCCGACCTCCGTTCTTTAACGGAGATGATTTCCATTATTGGAAAGGTCGGATGGAGTGTTTCTTGAAAACACAAGTCGAGACTTGGATAATAATCCAAACCGGCTTTTCTCTACCCACCAATGATCAAGGAGAGCCCTTGGATTTCAACAAGTGGACTAACGCAACCAAGAGGCAAATTGAATCCGATGCAAGAGCAACTCAAATATTGCAATGCGGGTTGTCCAAGGAGGAACTCAACCGCATCGGACCATTCATTAGTGCCAAGGACCTATGGAACAAATTAATCGAGCTACACGAAGGAACATCCGATGCTAAGGTATGTAAACGTGACCTTCTTTTCAATAAGTTGTATAACCTTAAGATGCAGGAACACGAGACGGCGACGCAACTACACGCCCGCATCTAGGACATTGTCAACGGCCTGCACACCATCGAACACAAGGTCGAAAACTGTGACCTACTAAGGTACATTCTTAATTCATTTCCTACGACTACCTTGTGGGCATCCATGGTCGATGCCTACAAGGTCTCTAAGGACCTTTCGAAGCTTAGATTAGATGAATTATTTTCCGAGTTTGAACTTCACGAGCAAACTAACGTGGTCGGGGCCGAGAGAGGTATTGCTCTACTTGCAGGACAAAGAAGCAAGCCACCTACCAGGCAAGAAGATGGACTCGAACCCGACGACGAATTAGAGTCCGAATCCGAAAAGGTGGAAGCAATAGTGAACGTAGTGCAGAAGATCGTTCGGAGGGAAAGGAGGCTACTAAAGAATCAAAAGAGGGCACAATTCAAATCAAATCAAAAGAAGGCTTTTCATGCAACATGGGACAACGAAGAAGGTGGCGGCATAGCATGCATGGCAAGACCCGAAGAGTCCGAGTCAGAGTCCGAATCCGAATCCAATTACAACACCAACTCTGAACTCGAGGACTACTTCGAGAAGCAACTCAAAGCCAGATCAAAATAGAAAATTAAGGTTAGCCGCTCACTAATTCATACGCTTTACAATACAATTAAAATGCTTAATAGAAAATTAACTAAGTCTGAGTCTAGGGTTGAGTCGTTACTTGAGGAAGTTGAAACCCTCAAGCAAGAGGCTACTCTAACCTCTTCAACTAGTCAAGTTCAAGAGGGAAACTCAACCCAAATTGAAAAACTTGAGGAGGAGAATTCTCTCTTGAAAGACCGAGTTCAAGAGGTTGAGGCTAGGTTGGAAAAGTTCACGTTGGGATCTAAGAACCTTAATCGACTACTTGGAACCCAAAGAGTCGTCTACAACAAAGCCGGACTCGGATTTAAGTCAAAGACTACGAATAGGTCTTATATGTCTATCGTAAATCATAGTCATCAAAGAGTCCAAGCATGGGTCCCAAAGGTTTTATTGGAATCACATATAAGGACTAAAAGTATTGGATTCCTCAAGATCAATTTCATTATTTGAATAGACCATATTGGTTCAATGGTCCAGGGGGAGCTAACACTAAAATAGTATACCCGCTTACTTAGCAAAACCATTGAATATCTTACTTTAATTTGTAGAATGGCTAGATAGGGAAAATAGTTTGTCAACTCTTGACAACATAGTATCAGGACGCGGTGAGATGATAGTACGTTAGGGAAACAAAGTCTCGTGTATTCGAGCTAGATAAGGCATATCTAGCTTGGTGCACTTGACCGAGTGGAATTAGCTGAAGCTACCTCGCCGTATCCTAAACTAGTTAGACCAGGAAGTAACCCTAAGTGACTTAGTGATATTTTCTTGAATTTGGCTTTGTCTAAGGAAGTGGTCGTTGTTCCGATCAAAGAAGGCCCCTGTGCCTCGCCACAATCTGGAAGCCAATTTCTCAAAAAGTTACTTAACGATCTAAAGGTTAAATCCAAATCTAACCCAAGGTTGACTATCTTTAATCAATTTAAAATCATCTCACAAACATATAAGGTGAACAAATTCTGAGAGACACATAGAATGGGTGAGATGTTAAGGATAATTGAAATATACTTAAAACAATCTTCAAAATACTACTTATTTTCTCAATTATTGTACTTAATGACTCTTTAGGCCAAAGTTTAGCCCCCCCCCCCCTACATCTCTTATACTTTATATATTTGACTAAGGGGGAAAGCAAACTGACCCTAAGGGTTATATTATAAACCTTTAGATTATTGGTGCAGAGGGACACACCTCGAACTAATCTATCTAACTATTGCTAGACGCATGTTTGGACTCGTAGTTGATTTATCTAGATGCATGCATATATGATATTGTTTTAAAACCCTATTTTATACAAAAACCCCAAATTTTTTTTATTTATGGCAAAAGGGGGAGAAGAGAGAAAGTTAAGGGGGAGTAACACAAAATACAAAATTTGATTTTGAAAACCTAAGTATCTCTTTCAAAACTCACCTAGGGTTAAGGGGGAGTTTTGGTTAAGGGGGAGTTTTTGGAAATGTGGAAATGGCATTCATCATCTACTATACTTGTTTTATGCTTTAATTTTCTTAACTTTGTGTTGGTTTGCCATAGATCAAAAAGGGGCACTAGATAATCGAACCTGTGTTTTGATTATGGCAAAGACACAAAGTTAAGTTTACATCGTTATCTCACGAGCTAAATCGAGTGTGCAGAAAAGTACTAAAGCTGGAGCTGAAGGCTAGCAACACCCGGAGGAAGCCGCGGTGGTCGGGCGACACTCGAGTGACTTCGGAGGGAGTCGAAGGAATCGAGTGGAAGGCCGGAAGCGAGAGCTACAAGGTAAGTATCGAGGAAAGCTCGTGTGAGTGAGAGATTGTGAGGTCGTGTCCTCTTTACGGGGATGACCGTAGGCGGCGATCCGACTAAGACTTCTTGTGGAAGGTCTAGGTCGAGATCGGACGGTTAGAAACCGTCGTATTTATCATTTTCCGAGCTAACCTCTTACTGTAGGGAAGTGGCTAGGCTGGCAGTCGACTGCTGGACGTTGGGCAGTCGACTGATGCTCATCAGTTGACTGATGGGAGGCATCATTCAACTGATGGCGATGAATCAACCTTTGCGCTAGGTCAAAACGGATATCGTTTGACGCAGCCACTTCGCGATAAAATTTGGACAACTTCGTGATCATTTCCAAAAAAAAAGGAGACAAATTCAGAGGTCAAAATCTATAGAAGGAGGGGAGGATTCCAACTCCAAATATCATCAAGTTTATTCATCAAGTGCTCCTACAACGCCAACTCTCCAACACCGTCATAACGCCGACGCGACAACAAGCTCAGATCTTCTTCGTCGGCAGTAGCATCTAGTAATATATTTTAATATTGTATTCATTGTTTTTATTCATAACGAGGTGAGGTAGGCTTTGTTGCCTCATCCTCGTACTTTCGGATTTTGTGATCGTTGTCTCCTACCTCCAATGAGGAGGAGACGTTATAGTGCTTTGCCCTCCGTACGTGGTCTAGGACCGATAGGGCCTTGGAGTAGCAACCGCTGGGTTGTGAACCAAGTAAAATAAACGTGTCACTTTATTTTCCGCTGTGCTTACTCATTTACTTGTGTATCAACGAACGAATTCGAACGAAAGATTTACGATTGCTATTCACCTCCCTTCTAGCGACGCTTCTCGATCCAACACCCCTCACGAACTTGATAAGCAAAACCCTTCACTAAGAAGCTAGCCCATCCCTAATCGCTCACTTCTATTACAGATCAGGATCCTTAGTAGCATCTTCACATATCTTATGTTTCTTGTCTCTTACCAGCAAAAGAGGAGGAGGGATCTGAGCGTACCAAAAAAAGGAACCCCATCAAATTGGTATCGTCTGTGGGAATCTGATCAAAAAGTTGTTAGCTCTTGCTAGAGTTCACTGCATCATCCTCTGTTCTAGTTTTAATGGCTCGATTCTTAGAGGTTGGTATCACGAATTTTTGGGATCGCTATGGTTTTTGAATCTGCTAGCAATTGCCAAATCTAGCATTCTGTCATATTATTGGTATTATCATTTTCCAGATCTGATATTTTTTTAGAATATTGGTATTATCATTCGCCAGATTTGCTATTTTATCTGGTTATTAGTGATACCATTCACCAAATTTGATATTCTGTTACATTATTGGTACTATCATTCACTGGATCTTATATTTTACTATTCTTCGAGGTTATTATTTGTCGGATATGATGTTCCCATTATATGGAAGTTACTTCCCCATTGGGATAATTGCATGGGTTTGATATTTTATTGTTGGGGTTTTCTTATGAGATTTTTGCAATTCCATTATTCTACTATATGTTACAGAGGTTATCAGGGTTACCTTGTTCTGTGCCAAAATAGGGTAGAAAGTGCAATTTCAAATGTTTCATTCCACTAGTTGATTTAATAGAGATGTTATACTTGCTATTGAGATGTGTTCCTTGTGTTGATCTCTCCTTGATAGGGGATGTGTTGTCGAAGTGGGATGATGTTATTAAGCTTCTGAAGTTGTTTCTGAAAGTGGGTTTGACTTTGAAATGGATTGGTTTCTAAAAGTTATTCTAGCCTTTAAGGTGGATGTGATCTATACTCTAATGTCAGTAGGAAAGAATTTCATATACATACAAGGTATTGGTTGCTAATATTGGGTTCTATGATAAATCATATGGAAGGGAGGCAGTGTTGTTTGTAGAAGTTGGAGTAAAATATGCCTGAGTAGTGACCTATTTCTCGAGCGGCAATGGGGTTGCTCAGCATAGGGAGTTGGATTTAATTCCGGAGAAGCGAGATGTTACTTTATATCAGGCGGAAAGATTGATATTTGTTAAAAGGGAATCTGATAAGTGCTGAGTTGAGGGAGAAGAAAGAATATTCTGTGGGGGTCGGCATAGAAATGCAGGTTGGAGGGAAAGTGTGAGGTCACGAAGGCAAAGTTGAAGGGTTTTTATAAAGGAAGGTGATTGAGCATTGCTAGAAGCTTGTGATAGGAGTAATTTTGTAGAATGAAAAGGAAGACAAGATTAAATAATGCATTACTTAGGAGCATATAGAAAAAGTAGTAAAAAATCTTACACAGTGTATCAGTCAAATGCAAGGGGTGTGATGTGAGCAAAATATATAAGGTTTTAGGAGTAGTTTTAGTACACATCTCATTGCATTTTATACTTGTTTCATCCATATTCTTCCTTGTTTTACATTCATTTCCTATTTTCTAGTTTGGAGATCTACTTTTGTTAATTTATGTGTAGGATGGTATTTTTGGAGCAAAAATAGAGCAATTTGTGGAGCACGAACCTTAGGGAACACGCATTGGTCATGTCCCAAGACATGGGCATGTTTGCGAAGCGAAACAGATCAAAACGGAGGCTCCAGAAATCTAAACTGTCAGTCGTATGAAATCCACACGACCATGTTAAATTTCCAGCCTGATTTTCAACTTAGATTTCAGTCATTTCCAGCCTTGAACATGGTCGACCATGTGAAATTCACACGATTGTGTGGCGGTGCCCCAAATTCGAAAAAATAGAGTTTTTCGAGCATTTATGGAAAGCCGGAGTCGCCTCTATATATAGGAAACTCATCTAAGAGGTTGGGGATCACGAGGGGAGCTGCCCTAGGGCTTCCAAACCCTAGAGGAGGCACGATGGCTGGGAGGATCACAATGGGGAGAGAGGAAGAGGCTCAAAGAGCGGAATCTACGCTCTAATGCTTTGAAGAACGACACGAGTACTGCTTTTATTCTTGAACATCTTTGCATTGTAATGATTCTCTTTATGATGCCTTGTGTTTGTTCTCATCTTTTCATGGAGTAGATACTTCGATTCTAGGATTAGGGAGTAGACTATCTTGATTTGTAATTGTTGGTGCAATCGACCCAGGTCACGATTGACTAGACTCGAGTGGGACTCGAGTAGGGTTTTAATGTTCGACAATGGTTTACAATATGGTTTGACCATATAACTAGTGGATGGTATGGGACATCCAAGGTCATATGAGGAAGACTATTGGAGAAATTCAAGTCATCAAGGTTGACCGGACACTTGGTGTGGAGAAGTCCAAGTATGGTGACTTGGCAAGGAAAAGTCAAAGTATGGATACTTGCCAAGGGAAAATCCAAGTTGGTCAAGGGAGACCGAACACTTGGTGTTGGAAAGACCAATGGGGAGTTGGCAAGGGAAGTCCCAACAGGTATGGGAGACTGTGTTTGGCAAGTGAAGTCCTGGATGAGGAGTCTTGGCAGTGAAGTCCCAGAGGCATAGCCTTGATAACGTCGATTTGTTGCGGTACCGTTTCAAATTAATCACCAAACTCTCTCTACACTAATATAGCATAGGGAACGGCCCGAATCATTTCCCAACGAGTGTAATTGATAGACTAGTAGTGTTAGGATTGCTAATTATTGCTTTGAGTTTTCTATTGAAGATGGGGGTTTGAAATTCAAAAGACTAATCCTACTGAACAGGAGATAATGCACATAATCAAACTCTAATCTGGCTAAACTACGATTGCGAAGAAATTAAACAAAACATAAAATAAGCATTCAAAAGTATAAAGGAAGTGCAGGAATTGAAACATGCAGAATAACATGAGAGTAAAGTAAAGTATGAAATTAGATCTAACCTAACTAACCACGACTTAATTACCCAAAGAGACATTTCACCGAACACTCCATAAGCATGAAACTAATTAAACTTAGTTCGTGCAATCTAAACATGAAAGATAATTCAAATACAAACATTCAACAACTAAAACAATAGAAACAATCAAAACACATCAATGGAAGGCTTGCAATCCAAACGAGAATGTTGTGGAATTGCTGTCGAAAGTTGAGAATGGGAGCTTTGCTGCGATGAAACCAAACTGCCGGAGCTGGAACAGAGTCTGGCCGGAGCTGCTGGTGAATGGAGGAGATGGAAACCGGAGGCTAGAAGTGGGTTGTGGAGATTGTCGGAACCGATCGAAGGAGAATCCTCACTCCGATTCGTCGGTGGCGGCAGAGCTCACGGTGAATCTGTGGAGAAGATGGCTGGCGGAGCTCGGGCGGAGATGGTGGCTGCCAGCAGTAGAGGAGATGATAGAGGGGCACCGGTCACCGGAGGTTGAAGGGGATCCCCATTCCTCTCTGGTGACCGGTGAGGAAGGCGGTGGCAAGCGCAGAGGTGGTCTGCGTCGGGTGGAAATCGTGGAAGAGAAGTGAAGTCGGCTCTGCGATAATGGGAAAATATTGGATTTTAAGCCCCTTTTCCTTGGTCGTCCGATCGAAGTTCCTTCAATCCCAGCCGTATGTTTAAAGCTAGAGTTTAATGAATAAATATTTTCTTGATTAAGTTGCTCCATCCAATGGCTGAAATTCTTTGAATGGATAGATCTGATCCATCTGAAGGGATAATCACGATCGGTCGAATCTGGATGAACAGTCAAGATGTCTAGATCTAAATGTGGACCGGATCTCTCCAGATTTAGATAGTTAGCTTAGATCAATCAGATCTCATCGGATGGTCAGGATTTAATAGATTTGAACCCTTGATTAAATTGCCTCTGATCTTGATGAAGGGCTTAGATTCCTCCAGCTTAAAATGCCCATTATGACCCTTAGATGAAGCCATATTTAATCTAACTTGAGTCTAGTCTAGTGGCTCATCTCGATCTCCTACAAACAAAGATAAAATTCGCATATAAGTTCAAAATTTAGGAGAATTTACAAAAAGGTCCAAAAATATATTCAACTCATAAAACATGATAATAATCAATAATAAATCACTCGAGAGGATAAAAATAGTGATATAAAGGACCAAAATAACACGATAAAATGGTAGTTATCAGGCCTCTTGGCAGTGAAGTCCCGGATGAAGAGTCTTGGCAAGGGAAGACCCGGCTGATCAGGGAGATCGAGCTTGACAAAGGTGGACCTGAGAGCATGACGATAGCCGATGGAAGCACTTGAAGGCTAGCGCAAGGATGAAGAGTCACGGACTCGAGGGATCCGAAAGGCGTGTGAAGGTTGAAAACTTTGCTTCCCACTTCAACTCGGTAGCTTGTTCATGGCGATCCCGTCTATGTCTCCTAATTAAAAAATTAATCCTAGACAAAAAGGGATTACCCAAGCAACCATTTCATCGTCGTGCTATCCGATTAGAGTGGTCACTTGAACAAACTTGTTGTTCAAGCAACCTACCTCTATTCTTCAAATAGCCACGGAATAGACGATGTATGGATCGCCGGTTTTTGTGTTCGTATTCGAGGTCCAAGTAAATTTAGCCACATAACAAAACATACAACATACAAAGAAACAAAAGGAAAGTAAAACAAGATTTATACCTCTTGTTTACCTCAAGGTCTTCTATCGTATGTCCTATCCTTCTCTTGGACGTTGTGTGGGCTACAATCTTCCAAGAGTTGAAGCCTCCTAGATCGCGATCTTCCTTTCCTTGCTCGCTCTAAACAAGAGGAAGTATAGAACAAAGCTCTTCTTCCTATCTAGGACCGGCCACCAAGTCAATGGACTTGATGTTGCCGCCGGCCAAGGAGGAGAACAAGGTGTATGGGCGCCGACCAAAAGCTCCAAAGGAAGAGACCCTAGCTCTTGCCGCCGGCCAAGGAGGAGAAAGAGAGTTGGGATGCCGGCCAAGGATGAGAGGAAGAAGGGAGGCGCCGGCCAAAACCCTAGGAAGAAGAGAAAGCCTTGCCACCCAAGGAAGAGAGCAAACCCTAGCCGCCCAATGCCTCTCCAAGGCCTAGCCACCCAAAACCCTAATCTCCCTTTTGTTGTTCTTGCCGCCCACCCTATAAGCCTTATTTATAGAGTTGGGCTTAAGCCTCCTTTCAATCTCCTCCATCGGATCTTGGGATTTAATCTCAACTGTCGAATCTAGAGATTTAATCTCCACCATCGGATCTAAAGATTAAATCTCCACCGTCGGATCTAGAGATTTAATCTCCACCGTTGGATCCAGAGTTCCATTCTCCACCATCGGATCTAGGCTTCATGAGGGTTTTAATAGGATACAATAGGGACCATGAGGAGGAGTTGGATCTTGGCCACCCAATGGATAAAGCCCACATAAAGTTTGATCCATTAATGATAATTCATTCCACTAGAGGATTATCATTGATCTACCTCACCAACCCCATAAGTTAATATGGGCTCCATATATTATTTGTACATATATCTCCCCGTGTTTAAGATCTTGAATGTCCGTCAATTAATTAATTTACTGACAATTAATTAATCAACATCTAACTCCATGAGTAGTACCACTCAACCTTATCATCATGCCGGACAAAGTCCACCAGCAGGGTTTACATGATGAACCTTATGAGCTCCTCAAGGGGACATCATCATCCTAATATATAGGACACAGTTTCCTCCTATAATCAATGGCACACCATATAAATAATATCATTTTCCAACTTACCGAGCCTATCGATTTACTGTATAAATCTCGGCCATTGGTAAATCAAAGAAATAAATATTAAGTATATGTGCCCATAATTATATCGGGATTAAGAGCATGCACAATATAATATCTGAGGTCCGATTCGATTATGTAGTCAGCAATAAATTGAATCATCTCTAAGTCGGTCCTGCTCAATATACACAAAGTGTACTAGTGTAATTCTATAGTCAAGACAAACCAATACCAAATTACACTACAACCATACCAATGGTTCGTCCATAACCATCTTGGTTGTGAGTCTTTACTTATACTTTACAAGGAACTGATAACATGATCTCCCGTGTGACACTACACACCATATTATCTACAATGTAATATATTAGACAATATGCATAACCATAAATATGCAAACAATAATCATGTGATTCTTATTTCAAAAATAAAGATGTTCATAAAAAAAAATAGACTTTTCAGTATACATCCCAACAATCTCCCACTTATACTAAAAGATTATGCTGTCCTCATACCGTCATACATATGATTCCCATTCCCTCCACATGCCTATCAAAAGCTCTCACTGGAAGGGCCTTAGTGAAAGGATCTGTCAGGTTATACTCTGATGCAATTTTGGCCACAACAACTTCTCCTCGCTTTACGATTTCTCATATTAGGTGGTACTTGCGCTCTATGTGTTTACTTGTCTTATGGGCTCGTGGTTCCTTCGAGTTTGCAACTGCACCACTATTATCACAATAAATTGTGATAGTTTTGGGCAAACTAGGAATCACATCCAAGTCCATCAAGAAGTTCCTGAGGCACACAGCTTCTTTGGTCGTCTCAGAGGCCGCCACATACTCAGCTTCCATGGTAGAGTCCGCCACGCATTTCTGATTGACACTCGTCCATACAATGGCTCAACCTCCCAAAGTAAACACAAAACCTGAAGTAGACTTACTATTATCCCTATCTGATTGGAAATCGAAATCTGTGTAACCCACAGGGAGTAATTGTTAGTAATATATGAGAGATGTCCTAAGGAAATCACCTTATGTATGAACCATTTATATGATAAATGAAGATTCACTATTTGAGTATACATGTTTTATGTATTTGATTGGATCTTAAACTCATTTACTGAATGTCCACGATACGATTCACAACATTAGAGAATTTGTGATTGGATCACAACTAGTGAGTATCTCTACATGTGTAATTGTGATGTATCGGAATTATCCCTAGTCGATGAATTGATGGATTTGGACACCATCAATTCTGTCGAGACTGGCACGAGGTATACTCCTTGGTGTATCCAAGCAGCTGATTCTCATTGGCTGGAGACATTGTGATGTCCGGAGTTAATCGTGGATGCTAGTTATGGTAACTAGTTCATTGGAGTGACCAGCCGTATGACTTCATATGGTTCTCTGCATATATAGATATGTCAATGAAGTTCTTACTGTAGCTTAAGTGTGATGTTCCTTTGACTTGCGGTATTCAAGTCATCTTGATCATAAAGACTTATGCTTTCACATCTTAAGCAAGCATCTCTGCAGAGATGTGGACCCGGGATGATTGGGTAAAAGTCGAAGTGATCGAAGGTATTTGAATAGCCTATAAAGGATTCACCACTCTTTGCAAGGAGATGTATACCCATGGTCTCTCATCGGATTGTTACTAAAGTCTTTGGCCAAAGAATTACATGTTTAGAGTAAGGTACTCTTCGATACATGTGCAGTAACTAGAATCCGTAGGATGAGGAAATGATACTTGGGCTAGGTGTGACGTAGTCAGCCTAGTGGGGACTAACACTATAGACCATGTCTTGAACCAAGTGGGTATAAGATGAGTGAAGGGAATGGGGCACGATTCATTCGAGCTGCTGATGGGTTTCAGAAATAGTTCTGGATCAACCGTTGATCTTTTCGGTTTATTGGGGATCATGATGTACTACTAGGTGTCACTCATGATCGTTCTATAATTAATGGTTAATTATAGACGGCCAACATAAACCAAGAACCTATTTGGTCACACGCACAACGAGCGTAATCCGAAGGATTTAAAACGAGCTTGAGAATGGGATTCTCAGACCGAGAGAAACTAGGTTTGGTTGGACCAAACAAGAAGCGAGCATGAAATCGTTTTAGTCGCAATGGAAGCGTGGATGGGTCGTGTCTTATGAAGACATAATGGATGAACCAAAATGGTTTGGTTCTAATCCAATGGAGGAGAATAAACCAAAGGGTTTGGTTTATTTTAAACGAATGAACCAAAAGTTGGTTCGGTTCGTTTTAACTTAAAATAAACCATCATGGTTTGGTTTATTTTAACTTATATTAATGGAGCGGGTTAACGGGCCTTATGGTTATGATCCAATAACCATTAAGAGAATTAGTTCTCTATAAAAGAGGGCTTAAGGTGTTGTTAAGCCCTAATCCAAAACCCTAACCTAAGTTGCCGCCCACCTCATCTCATTGGAGATTTTCGGCGCCAACACCTCCATTGCCGCCGTCCAAATTGTTGCCGACGTCCAAGCTTCGGCCGGTGATCCTCCAGCAACTCTCCGGTGATCTCCTTTGGGTTTGGCATCAAGGTGAGCTTCATCCTACCTTTTTGGCCGGCCCTAATTCCTCCACCAAAGCTGTCTAGTTTTCTGGACAGCTTGTTTCCCTCTCGTCGGAGCGTCGTTTGGACGACGGTTAGAGCTCCGACAGTGCCTAACTTACCGGGGATTCGATCTCCGGTAATCCTCATAGGTGGAGGACGAAGGATTCGTCAAACGGTTGACGAATACCTCTCCGGAGAAGCGAGTTTTGAGGACTCGTCTTTGGATCCGAATTTGGATTCGGATCGTGATCCTCTCTCGATCACGTCATCTTCAACACGAGGCTAGTAACCCGTACGAAGATGAAGCTCGTGACTTTGTGAAGTCATCCCGAAGATACTCGGCGTGGATACGGATAGAGACGATTCTAGCGATGATCGTTCCGATTGATGTCATTTCCGCTACACGTGATACGAAAGGTATACGTAGTTAAATTTCCTTTTATTGCAAATTTAAATTTACGGTTATGTCTACACATGTTGTACTATGCATGCGTGTGATATGTGTGTTGTAATAAATGTAGATTTATTATTTTTATTTCTTCCGCTGTGCACATGTTGCTTCGTTTCAGTTACGTATTGCTGTTCCACACATCGAAGAAATTATTTGTCACATAGCCGATAGGCTCATATCTAGCAACATCATTTGTACCCAAGTTTTACAGAACGGTATCTCAAACATCACCTTTGAGTCTCTACTAATTTGTGACACTCCGCTATGTGACAAGATCCCTCTATCCTTGACACATCTAGATTGGCTCATGCATGAGGCTTCCTACTGCCAAAGCATAAGGAATCGCCTTCATCTCCTCTATCTCCTTTGATGTTCTAGGACACATCTCCTTAGATAAAGGAACTCCATGCCTGAAAGGTAGAAAATCTTTCTTGGAGTTTTGCATGCTAAAATGATCCATAATGGTGTCTATGTATGAAGCTTGAGATAAGCACAACATCCTTTTCTTGCGATCCCTTATAACCTTGATCCCAAGGATGTGTCCCACTTCTCCCAAGTCCTTCATATCAAACTGTTTGGACAATCATACCCTTACGTCCGATAACACCTTGACATTGTTGCCAATTAACAAAATGTCATCTACGTATAGTACAAGAAATACCACTACATTTCCGTCACATCTCTTGTATACACAAGACTCATTCGGACTTTGAATAAATCCATAAGACTGGATTACCTCATCAAAGCGGATGTTCCAAGACCTCGAATCTTGCTTCAATCCATAAATGGACCGATTAATCTTGCACACAAGATGCTCTTTTCCCTTTGCAATGAATCCTTCTGGTTGCTTCATATAGATGTTTTCCTCAAGACTTTCATTAAGGAAATCTATCTTGACATCCATCTGTCACACCTCATAATCCATATGAGCAGCAATACATAAGAGAATCCGGATAGACTTAAGCATGTCTACCGGCGAAAAGGTCTCCTCATAATCGATGCCCTCTATCTGAGTATACCTCTTCGCAATAAGCCTTGCTTTGAAGGTCTCAACCTTCCCATCTATTCCTCTCTTTCTTTTGTAGATCCACTTGCATCCAATGGCTTTTACACCATTGGGTGGTTCTACTACCTCCCAGGCCTGATTTGAATACATAGATTCTATCTCAGAATTCATCGCACTTTGCCAAGATACCACATCTTTATCTTGGATTGCCTCGTCATATTCCAGGGATTAGGTTCATGTTTGCCAGGGATCAAATCAGAAGATTCACCCAAGAAAATGAATCTATCAGGCTATTTAAAAACCCTCCCACTACGATGAGGTATCACCTGTGTATCCTCTGTGACACACGGTGCAATGACTTGTGGTATATCCTCTTGTATCGGTGGTACTGAAGCAGTGACTTCCCCTCTCAATTCCTCCAGAACAATCTTACTCATGGGCTTGTGGTTCATCACATAGTCTTCCTCTAGAAATCTGGCATTCGTGTTAATGATCACCCTCTGATCTCTAGGACTATAAAATAAAACACCTTTCATTCCTCTAGGATAACCAACGAACATGCGCACTTCTATACGAGGTTCCAACTTACCAGCATCTACCTTCAGCACATGTTCTGGACTCCCCCAAATCCGAATATGTCTCAGACTAGGCTTTCGCCCAGTCCACAATTCTGTGGGAGTAGAAAGTACTGATTTAGATGGTACCAAGTTTAAAATATACACTGTCGTATCTAGAGGATATCCCCAGAACGAATCTGGCAACTCAGAATAACTCATCATCGATCTAACCATCTCCATAAGAGTCTTATTCCTTCGCTCTGCTACACCATTCTGCTGGGGTGTGTCAGGTGCAGACAATTGGGATTGAATCCCAGCCTCTGATAAGTAATTCCTAAACTCTTTCAAGAGGTACTCACCACCATGATCAGATCGTAGTGTCTTGATACTTTTACCCTGACTTTTCTCCACATCAGTCTTGAATTCTTTGAACTTGTCAAAGCATTCAGACTTGCGGTGTATCAAGTAAATGTATCCATACCTTGAATAATCGTCTATAAAAGAGATGAAATATTCAAAGCCACCTCTTTCCTAGATAGACATAGGACCACACAAATTAGAATGAACCAATTCTAACACATCTTTAGCTCTATACCCCTTGGCCTTAAAAGGCCTCTTGGTCATTTTACCCTCCAAGAAAGATTTGCAGGTTGGGAAATCTTCCACCACTAATGAACCCAGAGGTCCATCAGCTATCAACCTTTGAATTCTGCTTAGGTTAATATGACCTAGCCTTAGATGCCAAAGATATGTTTGGTTCATCTTCGAAGGTTCTTTTCTTTTATTAGAATTAGAAGATGAGTTATTTACTTCTATTTGCATCGTGGAAGCTTTTGGTTCAAGTGTATATAAATTTCCTATCAATGCACCCAAACAGATAATCTCCCTATTCCTTTTTATAACAACTCTGTCATTAAAAGAAATAGCATATCCATCCATAAACAATTTAGAAATCAAAATCAAATTCTTTCTAAATAAAGGTACATTAAGGCAATTTTTAAGAACCAAAACTTTATTCCTCTCAAAAGACAAATAAACATCTCCCACTGCAACAGTCGCTACCTTCGTAGCATCACCCAACTAGATGGTAATCTCTCCTTCAGCTAGTCGTCTGGTTTTCTGGAACCCCTGCAAAGTATTGTAGACATTATCAATGGCTCCCATATCTACACACCAGGTGTCGGTAGATAACACCGCTAAACATGTTTCAACGACTAGACCAAAAGATATACCTTTGTTCTGCTTCTGGTTGTGACAGTCCTTCTTCCAGTGTCCAGTCTGCTTGCAAGTGAAGCACTTGCCTTTCGGCTTCTTCACTCCACCCTGAGATTCTCCCGCCACCTTTGCCCCAACTTTTTTCTTCTTCTTCTTGCCTTTCGGCTTAGAAGTAGAAACCTTTTGGGCAACCATGGCCTGCGCTTGAGCACTCTGACGAAATAGCCCCTCTGCCACCTGGAGTTCTGTCAAAAGCTCCGCCAACGAATACAACCTCTTATTCATGTTGTAGTTCAGACGAAACTGCTCAAAACTCCTAGGTAGAGACTGGAGAATAATATTGACCTGGGTTTCCCCATCGATCTCATCTCCGAGGACTTCTAGCTCATTCAAATGAGCCATTATCTTGAGAACATGATCCCTCACAAGTGTTCCCTCGATCATGGTAGTCGTCATCAAGTTCCTCATGGCTTCCTGCCTCGCAGCCTGATTTTGGTGTCCGAAAAGCTCTTTGAGATTGAGCATCATGTCATAAGTGTAGGGTCGATGGTTGCTGGCTAGAGGGGGGGGTGAATAACCTTTATCGTAGATGATGGTAGTCGTTCATTGATTGCTCGTCTACAATTATTGTTAGCGTAGCGGAATAACAATGATAATGAAAATACTAACAACACATACAAGCACACGCAATACATAAGATATACGTGGTTCGGAACCGAATGGTTCCTACTCCATGGGCGAGCTCACCGAGCTCTAGTTATGCGCACGACACTAACTAACACTCCTTCTCGACAACATGTCAGAGATGGAGAAACCTCTCACAAGCAATTACAATGTAATATAGAAATACAAACAAGAATACAAATACAATACAAAAGAACACTTTTCACCGATTGCTTTTGATCACTTGTTTATTGCTTGCTTTGGTTGGCTCTTGAAGGACTGGAATGCAGCAGCAATTCCCCTTCAAAGTCTCCCTTAAAGTCTTGGCAAAATCCTCCCTCTTGAGCTTTATTTATAACCTGCATCAAGATGATTTTGTCCCTATCTGTCGACTGATCATGACCATCAGTCGACTGGTCCTGTAGTCGTTGTCTCACAACGGCCAGATCTACATTGGTCAAGTTCCAACGGATCACTCATCAGTCAACTGATGAAACCTATCACGATCGATCATCGATCACCGAAAGGCCGCACGACCGATGAAACCCTTCGGGTCAAATCCCGATCGGGCCGATCGATGGCGCCGACCGCCTCCTGCAGATCCGTCACCAGATCTCGGTCACCGAACACCGATCGAACCATTCGACCTAGAGCAGTCAACTGGCACCTATGTCAGTCGACTGATGTCGGGTAAAACCTCAAAAATCAAGCTGTTTGAGCGTTCGACACTCAATCTTAGCCACTTGGCCAAGTCCACCTCATCCCTCATGGAGTTCCTCACCAAAGCTCTCTTCCCTCGGCCTACGTCCCTCGGATATGCCAAGCGCACGGCTTCGCAACACCATCCTTCGCGTCTCATGCCCTCGAAGTATGCTTCCTTTTGGTCTCACTCCATTCGCCCCCCGTCCGGTGGTCCCTCGGATGCACCAAGCGCACGACTTCGCAATGCCATCCTTTACCGACTCAAGGACCCCGAGCCTAGTGAACTTGCCAAGTCCTCAAGACTTCCCAAATGCACCAAGATCATGGTTTCGCAATGCATTTCTCACCAAGCACCAAGCGCACGGCTTCGCAATGCTTTGAACTTCCCACACCAAGCCCCATGCTTGGATTTTCCATGCCAACTCCATGTTGGACTTTCCTATGACAATCCCATGTCATAAGTTTTGTCTATCATCAAAATACCGCTTGAGTCAAACTCGAGTCAACCCGGGCCGATTGCACTAACAATCTCTCCCTTTTTGATGATTGACAAAACTACCATCTCAAGTCTACCAATTCTCCCATATTGGCAATTCTCATATTCCAATGAGAAATCCAACGAACCCTAATTGATAACTTGGTAACTTCTCCCCCTTTTTGACATCACATCAAAAAGGTCCTCAAGGGTGTCAATGTCTCATATCCCAATGAGATCTTACAATCTTCCCCTTGGCATGCCCTCAATATTTCTAATGATAATCCCATATCACTTAAGAGAGGCGCAATCCCAATTTTCCTCCCATGAGGAAATACACATCTATCTTCCCATGATGGATACCTCCCCCTAGAGGCTTGCTCCCCCTTGACCATTGAACCAACAATGTCCTTGGAGAGTCCCTAAGCCAATAGGAACATTAACCAAATCAAAATTAAGGTAAAGTTCAACAATGAACTCTTAAACACTTTTCCTAATCCATATACAATGGATTTCCACCCTTTCTAATGCTCTCCCAAGCATGTCCTGGGGCTAGGAGTGGTTAGGGGACCAAAAACACAGCTGAACATGGGCCTAACCACCAAGGATTACCCGAAATCATCTTGATCAGTCGACTGAGTCAGAAACCAGTCGATTGACACCCTCATCAGTCGACTGGCCTCCCTGGCAGTCGACTGATAACTGCCTTTGCAGTTTTCTGAGTTTCAGAAACAAATTTCTAAAATTCGTAAGTAAATATACATAAGTTGAAAAATCTTGAAATTTGGTATGTATATTACTTATTACAGTCATAATGGGTGAAAATTATTTGAAAATTATTTTACCCATAAATTAATGAGATTGACACAAAGTCCAAAAGTTAAGAAAAGCTTTAATATTGAGCCCTCTTTGTATCATCCCATTCAATGGTGATAGCTATCAAAAGATAGACTTCATCAAGGTTTTTCAAAATGTTTTCAAAATGTTTTTGAAATCTTTAATTCATTTTTCCTAAACATCTCACTTGTATCTAGATGTGTAAAACACATTCAAGGCAATTAATCTAGTGAGATGTGGGTTTTTATTCTTTAATGGTCTGATGCATATTTCTAGGCAATATTATTTGATTCCCATCAAATCATGCCATAGTCCTTAATTTCATTTTAGTTTATGCATGATATGATTATGGCATATATATGATATAACTTAAGCATGTGCCAAAATCATGATGTCATGGCATGTGAATGAAATTTTAGCATACATGACATATAAAGATAAGTCTAAAACATGATCATGACATTTTTAGAGATAAAAATGAAGATGATGTCATGTCATGTCAAGGCAAATAAATCGTGGCAAGTAAAATATATTAAGGTATAAAATACCTAAGTGTTAAATCCAAATTGCCATTTTTAGAATTTAACTCTATTTTGCCTTAATACCATTATCTCCCAAGTGTGCCATAAACCCAAAATGGCACACCCATACCTCTAAGACCTATTTGTGCCAATTTAATCATTTTTCAACTTCTTAAAGCATATTGACACATCCTAATGTGTCAACTCACCATGGCTAGGTTAACTACCCATCCACTTAGGGTTGACACATCCTAACCCATCTAGCGTGAATCGATCACGCTCCTAGGAACCTTCCTAATGACCCTTTTAGGCTTTGAAGCCATAGTCTTTTGGGTCTTTCCTAAGTCAAACCTAGGGGTAACTCCCCCTTTGACCTTCTTAGTGGTTTTCTTGGTTTTTCTCAAGTTCTTAGCCACTAAGCAAACACCATGGCTAGTCTTTGGGATAACTTCCCTATTAGCCTTGGTTTTCCTAGACCTAGAAATTGTTCCATAATCAAATGGAACATTATGATAAGTCTTCTTGGGCTTAGGTTTGTGACTCAAACCTTCCTTGCCCTTAGATCGTTTTTGAACCCTAGATCTTGACTTTTGGGCATTTGACCCTTGAATAGAATTTTCTATAATTCTAAGGGTTTTCTCCATTTTCTCAAGTCTCAAGACTTAGTTCTCTAACTCTAATTTTCCCAATTTTGATTTTTCATTTATCTTTTGGGAACTATTTTTCTTCTTAGGCATGTGTCTACCCTTCTTAGGGTTAATGCCTAGATTTTCTTCTATTCTCTTAATGCTCTCCCTAGGCAAGATAGGTCTAGTGTTATTGGTCCTAGGTTTGTCCTTAGATATATGAACATGCTTGGCACCTAGACAAACATATTTCTTCCTACAAGCATGCTTTTCATTAATAATTGTAAGAGAGCTAAAATAATTCTTAGCATGCTTATTAACCATAGGAATTGAAAGTGCATTAATTAAATTTACCTTAGGGTTAGATTGGGAAGCTCCCCCTACATGAGATACACCTTCTTGCCCTTTCTTCCTCCCCTAGGGCATTGGCTTTTATAGTGCCCCCTTTGGTTGCATTTGAAGCACACAATGTGCTCTTTTCTCTTAATTGTGGGGACTCCGACATTTTTGACTTTTGGTGTCGGTTGAACCTTCTCCTTAGCCAATTTAGGGCATTTACTCTTGTAATGCCCTTTCTCCCTACACTCAAAGCATATTATATGATCTTTATTTAAAATAAAAATACTTGAGTTACCTAGGGAGGTGGTGGAAGCCTCTTGATCACATCTTCCGGAGGTAGATGCTTCGTTTTGACTTTGCTCCGGAATGGAAATCCTTTCCTCCCCCTCAATGCTAGAGGTGGAGGTTTCCTCCAAGTCATCTACATCGTCGAATGTGGATGGGCTCTCATCTACAGCATCTTCCTCTACTTGTGCCGGTTCAAAAATTTCTTGGAATTTGATTACCTTATTCCATAACTCCCTTGCATCCCTAAAATTTCCTAGCCTAGACCAAATGTTGTTAGGAATCAAATCACTAAGTAATTCGATTACCTTGGGATTTGTCTCAAAGTCCTTGATTTGGTCTTGGGTCCACCTTGACTTCTCAATTTGCCTATTGATTTTATCCGTAGGAAATTCGAAACCATTTTCTAAGATTAGCATGAAATCAAAATCGGTTTCTAGATATACCTCCATTTTTCTTCTCCACCATTGAAAATCTCCTTCGGATTTTGGTGTTTGGAGGTTGTACCCGGTCATCTTGTAGTGCTTGTGTCAGCGATTAGTCCTTAACAAGCTCTTCATAAGTAGTGGGCATGGCTTAATGCTGATGTTGCAGTACATTTGACATAGATGTCAAAATGTAACATCGCACCATCTCATCAGCCTTAATCCACTTCTTATAACTCTCCTTCTCCTTTTCCCCAGAATCATCCGCAAGCTTAGGAGGGCACTCTTCGAGGACTACATATTTGTATTCCTCAACAGTCAAGACAATGTCAAGATTCCTCTTCCAATCAACATTATTGGGTCAAGTAAGTTTATTTTCTTTCAGTATCACAGCAAGCGGGTTGAAATTCATTTTTGAAAAAATCTAAGAATCACATAGATCAAAATATTAGATTTCAAAAAATTATTGATTCCACAAACAATAAAATTTTAAAATCAACCAAAACCTCAAAACACCGAGAATGTCATATGCCACGATAGTGTGGACGTATACGATTTCTACATTTGTAAGAGGAGGTTTTACCCATTAATTTTATTATCTTGTCAACCTAACTTTTTGACAAATAAAATTAATAGTTGGTTCCTCTTCGGCCCTACAAATAAAAGCAGTGACTTCGATGGGGAGGATACTCCTATTTGCATCTAAGTGTTCACCATTACTTTGTACCAAGGTAATTATCTCGGGTTATGTGTCTTCCGATTGTTGGGATGTATACTGAAAAGTCTATCTTTTGTATGAATATTTTTATTTTGAAATAAGAATCACATGATCATTATTTGCATATTTATGGTTATGCATATTATCTAATACATTACATTGTAGATAACATGGTGTGTGGTGTCACATGGGAGATCATGTTATCGGCTCCTTGTAAAGTATAAGTATAGGCTCACAACCAAGATGGCTTTGGGCAAACCATTGGTATGGTTGTAGTGTGATTTGGTATTGGTTTGTCTTGACCATAGAATCACACTAGTACACTTTGTGTGTATTGAGCAGGACCGACTTAGAGGTGATTCAATTTATTGCTGACTACATAATCGAATCGGACCTCAAATATTATATTGTACATACTCTTAATCCCGATATAATAACAGACACATATACTTAGTATTCATTTCTTTGATTTACCAATGGGCGAGATTTATAGATTAAATCGATAGGCTCGGTAAGTTGGGAAATGATATTATTTATATGGTGTGTCGTTGATTATAGGAGGAAACCGTGTCCTATATATTAGGATGATGATGTCCACTTGAGGAGCTCATAAGGTTCATCATGTAAACCCTACAGGTGGACTTGGTCCGGCATGATGAAAAGGTTGAGTGGTACTAATCATGGAGTCAGATGTTGATTAATTAATGGTCAGTAAATTAATTAATCGAAGGACATTCGAGATCTTAAACACGGGGAGAAAAATGTACAAATAATATATGGAGCCCATATTAACTTATGGGGATTGGTGAGGTAGATCAATGATAATCCTTTAGTGGATTGGACTATCATTAATGGATCAGACTTTATGTGGGCTTGATCCATTGGGTGTCCAAGATCCAACTCCTCCTCATGGTTCCTATTGTAGCCTATTAATACCTCATGAAGCCTAGATCCAAAGGTTGAAAACAAAACTCTAGATCCAAAGGTAGAGATTAAATCTTTATATCCGACGGTTGAGATTAAATCTCTAGATCCGACGGTTGAGATTAAATCCCTAGAACCAATCGTGGAGATTAAAACAAGGCATATCCCTAACTCTATAAAAGGAGAGCATGGGGTGGGCGGCAAGAATAATTCCAATAGAGATAGGATTTGGGTAAGGGGCGGCAAGCATTGGGGATTAGGGTTTGGGTGTTGGCGGCACCAAATAAGGAAAGGTTTTCCTTTTCTTCTTCTTCTTCCTTGGTGGTCGGCGCCCATACAAGCCCTTCCCTCCCGTGGCCGGCGTCCAAACCTACTCCTTCTCCTCTCCTTGGTCGATGGAAACAAGGCTTAGGGTCTTCCCTTGGAGCTCTTGTCCGACAACTATCTCCATCATCTTCTCCTTGTTGGCCGGCGGCAAGCACCTAGGTTGGTGTTTTTTAGTTGGCTAAAGGAAGGAGAAGGGTTTTGTTTCTTAGTCTTCCTCTTGTTCGGAGCGAGCAAGGAAGGAAGATTGGTGATCTAGGAGCTTCGACTTTTGGTAGATCGTCGCCCACACGACATCCAAAAGGAGGAAGGACGTACGATAGAAGATCGAGAGGTATAATACTTGTCTATTTTCTTATGTAACATGTTTATAATTTTTTTCAATTATATATGCATGATATATTCTGTTTTGTGGCTAATATAACTTGGACCCCGAACATAAACACAAAAGCCGGCGATCCGTACATCGTCTATTCCGCGGCTATTCGTAGAATAGAGGTTGGTTGCTTGAACAACAAGTTTGTTCAAGTGACTACTCTAATCAAATAGAACGACGATGAAACGGTTGCTTGGGTAATCCCTTTCGTCTAGTATTAAATTTTTTTATCCGGGGACGTAGAAGGGATCGCCATGAACAAGCGACCGAGTTGAAGTGGGAAGCGAAGTTTCCTACCTTCAAGTGGTATCAGAGCCACGATTTCTGATTTTATGTGTTTAGGATTCGGTTACTTTTATGCACTTTTCATATATTATATGTGCTGGATAATAGTAGGATATGTGTAGGTTAACTCTTTGGTTGCAGGCATAGGATCCAACTATTATGGCCATATGTGTGTATGTGATTGTATGTGTGTAATTGTATATTTTGTTGAATCCTCGGGGTTGATGAGGCTAGTATTTAATTTTTGTAAATTAGATACTTCATTGTTTAGCCACTCTTTTTATTTTAGTTTACTTTCGATCTAGATTTCATGTACACTCCCTCGTGGAGTATAGAATCGATGGATGTAAATTAAAATATTTTTTCTCGTCTCAGATCTCCGGATGGCTTGTACATGCCGTAGGGAGGAGCGGACGAGATAGCGATACGACGAGAGACATATTGAAGACAAAAGCCATAATAGTTGGAAAATATTTATTTTTCATATTTATTGTTTATTGTTTGATATGCATGTCGTAGGCTAGAAAATTCCTCAATTTCAAATTACTAAGTGGAGAGGGATATTTTTATAAATTCCCACGACCTCCATTATGATTTGACATGTGATGCAAACAAACTTGCGTGTTGGCTCTGAGTGCCTTCCTTCCCATCGGATGAGTTTGTTTGCGGATCACAAGGTCAAATATGGTTATAGGAAATTATTAAGGAGCGTGTGTACTTCCCCATCGGAAGGCACATAACCCGAGATAATTACCTTGGTACCGAGTAATGGTGAACACTTAGATACAAATATAAGTATCCACCCCATCGGAGTCATTGCTTTTATTTGTAGGGCCAAAGAGGAACCAACTATTAATTTTACTTGTCAAAAAGTTAGGTTGACAAGATAATAAAATTAATGGGTAAAACCTCCTCTTGCAAATGTAGAATTCGTATACGTCCACACTATCGTGGCATACGATATTCTCAGTGTTTTGAGGTGTTGGTTGATTTTAAAATTTTATTGTATGAGGAATCAATAATTTTTTGAAATCTAATGTTTTGATCTATGTGATTCTTAGGTTTTCTTTCAAAATGACTTTCAACCCGTTTGCTGTGATACTGAAAGAGAATAAACTTACTGGACCCAACTATGTTGATTGGAAGAGGAATCTTGACATTGTCTTGACTGCTGAGGAATACAAATATGTACTCCTCAAAGAGTGCCCTCCTAAGCCTGCGGATGATTCTGGGGAAAAGCAGAAGGAGAGTTATAAGAAGTGGATCAAGGTCGATGAGATGGCGCGGTGTTACATTTTGGCATCTATGTCAAATGTACTGCAACATCAGCATCAAGCCATGCCCATTGCTTATGACATGATGCTCAATCTCAAAGAGCTTTTCGGACACCAGAATCGGGCTGCAAGGCAGGAAGCCATGAGGAACTTGATGACGACCACCATGATCAAAGGAACACCAGTGGGGGATCATGTTCTCAAGATGATGGCTCATTTGAATGAGCTAGAGGTCCTTGGAGCTGAGATCGATGGGGAAACTCAGGTCGATATCATTCTCCAGTCTCTACCTACGAGTTTTGAGTAGTTTCTCCTGAACTACAACATGAACAAGAGGTTGTATTTGTTGGCGGAGCTTCTGACAGAACTCCAGGCGATAGAGGGGCTATTTCGTCAGAGTGCTCAAGCGCATGCTTTGGTTACCAAAAAGGTTTATACTTCTAAGCCGAAAGGCAAGAAGAAGAAGAAACAAGCTGGGGCAAAGGCGGTGGGAGGAACTCAGGGAGAAGTGAAGAAGCCGAAAGACAAGTGCTTCACTTGTAAGCAGACTAGACATTGGAAGAAGGACTGCCCCAACCACAAGCAGAACAAAGGTATATCTTTTGGTCTAGTCGTTGAAACAAGTTTAGCGGTGTTATCTACCGACACCTGGTGTGTAGATACGGGAGCCACTGATCATGTCTACAATACTTTGCAGAGGTTCCAGGAAACTAGATGACTAGCTGAAGGGGAGATTACTGTATACTTGGGCGATGCCACGAATGTGACAGCTATTGCAGTGGGAGACATTTATTTATCTTTTGAGAAAAATAAAGTTTTGCTTCTTAAGAATTGCCTTTATGTACCTTTATTTAGAAAGAATTTAATTTCGGTTTTTAAATTGTTTATGGATGGATATTCTATTTCTTTTAATGACAGAGTTGTTATAAAAAGGAATAGGGACATTATCTGTTTGGGTGCATTGATAGGAAATTTTTACACACTTGAACCAAAAGCTCCCACGATGCAAATAGAAGCCAATAACTCATCTTCTAATTCCAATAAGAGAAAATAACCTTCGAAGATGAACCAAACATATCTTTGGCATCTTAGGCTTGGTCATATTAACCTAAGAAGAATTCAAAGGTTGATAGCTGATGGACCTCTGGGTTCTTTAGTGGTGAAAGATTTCCCAACCTGCGAATCTTACTTGGAGGGTAAAATGACCAAGAGGCCTTTTAAGGCCAAGGGGTATATAGCCAAAGATGTGTTAGAATTGGTTCATTTTAATTTGTGTGGTCCTATGTCTATCAAGGCTAGAGATGGTTTTGAGTATTTCGTCTCTTTTATAGACGATTATTGGAGATATTGATACATTTACTTGATGCATCGCAAGTCTGAATGCTTTGACAAGTTCAAAGAATTCAAGACTGATGTGGAGAAACGTCAAGGTAAAAGTATCAAGACACTATGATCTGATCGTGGTGGTGAGTACCTCTTGGGAGAGTTTAGGAATTACTTATCAGAGGCTGGGATTCAATCCCAATTGTCTGCACCTGGCACACCCCAGCAGAATGGTGTAGCTGAGCGAAGGAATAGGACTCTTATGGAGATGGTTAGATCGATGATGAGTTATTCTGAGTTGCCAGATTCGTTTTGGGGATATGCTCTAGATACGACGATGTACATTCTGAACTTGGTTTCATCTAAATCAGTGCCTTCTACTCCCACAGAATTGTGGACCGGGGGAAAGCCTAGTCTAAGACATATTCGGATTTGGGGGAGTCCAGCACATGTGCTGAAGGCGGATGCTGGTAAGTTGGAACCTCATACAGAAGTATGCATGTTCGTTGGTTATCCTAGGGGAACGAAAGCTGGTTTGTTTTATAGTCCTAAAGATCAGAGGGTGATCGTTAGCACAAACGTCATATTTCTAGATGAAGACTATGTGATGAACCACAAGCCCATGAGTAAGATTGTTCTAGAGGAATTAAAAGGGGAAGTCACTTCTTCAGTACCACCGGTACAAGAGGATATACCACAAGTCACTGCACTGCGTGTCACAAAGGATACACAGGTGATACCTCATCGTAGTGGGAGGGTTGTTAGATAGCCTGATAGATTCATGTTCTTAGGAGAATCTTCTGATTTGGTCCCTGGCGAACATGAACTTGATCCTTGGACATATGACGAGGCAATCCAAGATAAAGATGCAGTATCTTGGCAAAGTGCAATGAATACTGAGATTGAATCTATGGATTCAAATCAGGTCTGGGAGCTAGTAGAACCACCCGATGGTGTAAAAACCATTGGATGCAAGTGGATCTACAAAAGAAAGAGAGGAATAGACAGGAAGGTTGAGACCTTCAAAGCGAGGCCTGTTGCGAAGGGGTATACTCAGAAAGAGGGTATCGATTATGAGGAGACCTTTTCGCCGGTAGTCATGCTTAAGTCTATCCGGATTCTCTTATGCATTGCAGCTCATATGGATTATGAGGTGTGGCATATGGATGTCAAGATAGCTTTCCTTAATGGAAGTCTTGAGGAAAACATCTATATGAAGCAACCAGAGGGATTCATTGCAAAGGGCAAAGAGCATCTTGTATGTAAGCTTAATCGGTCCATTTATGGATTGAAGCAAGCTTCGAGGTCTTGGAACATCCGCTTTGATGAGGTAATCCAGTCTTATAGATTTATTCAAAGTCCGGATGAGTCTTGTGTATACAAGAGATGTGATGGAAACGTAGTGGTATTTCTTGTACTATACGTAGATGACATTTTGTTAATTGGCAACAATGTCAAGGTGTTATCAGATGTAAGGGTATGGTTGTCCAAACAGTTTGATATGAAGGACTTGGGAGAAGTGGGACACATCCTTGAGATCGAGGTTATAAGGGATCGCAGGAAAAGGATGTTGTGCTTATCTCAAGCTTCATACATAGACACCATTATGGATCATTTTAGCATGCAGAACTCCAAGAAGGGTTTTCTACCTTTTAGGCATGGAGTTCTTTTATCTAAGGAGATGTGTCCTAGAACATCTGAGGAGATAGAGGAGATGAAGGTGGTTCCTTATGCTTCGGCAGTAGGAAGTCTCATGTATGCGATGCTATGTATGAGACCAGATATCTGCTTTGTCGTGGGCATGGTCAGCAGATATCAGAGTAATCCAGGACAGGGACATTGGACTGCGGTAAAGCATATATTGAAGTACCTGAGAAGGACTAGGGATTATATGTTAGTTTACCAGGCAGACCAATTACTCCCTGTGGGTTACACGGATTCTGACTTCCAATCAGACAGGGATAACAGTAAGTCTCAGGTTTTGTGTTTACTTTGGGAGGTGGAGCCATTGTATGGAGGAGTGTCAAGTAGAAATGCATGGTAGACTCCACCATGGAAGTTAAGTATGTGGCAGCCTCTGAGGCGGCCAAAGAAGTTGTGTGGCTCAGAAACTTTCTGATGGACTTGGATGTGATTCTTGGTTTGCCTAGAACTATCACAATTTATTGTGATAATAGTGGTGCAGTTGCAAACTCGAAGGAACCACGTATCCATAAGGCAAGTAAACACATAGAGCGCAAGTACCACCTTATATGAGAAATCGTAAAGAGAGGAGAAGTTGTTGTGGCCAAGATTGTATCAGAGGATAACCTGGCAGATCTTTTCACTAAGGCCCTTCTGGCGAGAGCTTTTGATAGGCATGTGGAGCGAATGAGAATCAGATGTATGGCAGTTTGAGGACAGCATAGTCTTTTAGTATAAGTGGGAGATTGTTGGGATGTATACTGATAAGTCTATCTTTTGTATGAACATTTTTATTTTGAAATAAGAATCACATGATCATTATTTGTATATTTATGGTTATGCATATTGTCTAATACATTACATTGTAGATAACATGGTGTGTGGTGTCACATGGGAGATCATGTTATCGGCTCCTTGTAAAGTATAAGTATAGGCTCACAACCAAGATGGCTTTGGAAAAACCATTGGTATGGTTGTAGTGTGATTTGGTATTGGTTTGTCTTGACCATAGAATCACACTAGTACACTTTGTGTGTATTGAGCAGGACCGACTTAGAGGTGGTTCGATTTATTACTGACTAAATAATCGAATCGGACCTCAGATATTATATTGTACATACTCTTAATCCCGATATAATAACGGCCACATATACTTAGTATTCATTTTTTTGATTTACCAATGGGCGAGATTTATAGATTAAAATGATAGGCTCGGTTAGTTGGGAAATGATATTATTTATATGGTGTGTCGTTGATTATAGGAGGAAACCGTATCCTATATATTAGGATGATGATGTCCCCTTGAGGAGCTCATAAGGTTCATCATGTAAACCCTGTAGGTGGATTTGGTCGACATGATGAAAAGGTTGAGTGGTACTACTAATGGAGTTAGATGTTGATTAATTAATGGTCGGTAAATTAATTAATCGACAGACATTCGAGAACTTAAACACGGGGAGAAAAATGTACAAATAATATATGGAGCCCATATTAACTTATGGGGGTTGGCGAGGTAGATCAATGATAATCCTTTAGTGGATTGGACTATCATTAATGGATCAGACTTTATGTGGGCTTGATCCATTGGGTGGACAAGATCCAACTCCTCATGGTCCCTAGTGTAGCCTATTAATACCTCATGAAGCCTAGATCCAATGGTTGAAAACAAAACTCTAGATCCAAAGGTAGAGATTAAATCTCTAGATCCGACGGTTGAGATTAAATCTCTAGATCCGACGGTTGAGATTAAATTCCTAGAACCAATCGTGGAGATTAAAACAAGGCATATCCCTAACTCTATAAAAGGAGAGCATGGGGTGGGCGACAAGAAGAATTCCAATAGAGATAGGATTAGGGTAAGGGGCGGCAAGCATTTGGGATTAGGGTTTAGGTTTTGGCGGCACCAAATAAGGAAAGGTTTTCCTTTTCTTCTTCTTCTTCCTTGGTGGCCGGCGCCCATACAAGCCCTTCCCTCCTTTGGCCGGCGTCCAAACCTACTCCTTCTCCTCTCCTTATCCGGTGGAAACAAGGCTTAGGGTCTTCCCTTGGAGCTCTTGGCCGGCAACTATCTTCATCATCTTCTCCTTGTTGGTCGGCGACAAGCACCTAGTTTGGTGTTTGTTAGTTGGCTAAAGGAAGGAGAAGGGTTTTGTTTCTTAGTCTTCCTCTTGTTCGGTGCGAGCAAGGAAGGAAGATTGGTGATCTAGAAGCTTGGACTTTTGGTAGATCGTCGCCCACACGACGTCCAAAAGGAGGAAGGACATACGATAGAAGATCGAGAGGTATAATACTTATCTATTTTCTTATGTAATGTGTTTATAATTCTTTTCAATTATATATGCATGATATATTCTGTTTTGTGGCTAATATAACTTGGACCCCGAACATAAACACAAAAGCCGGCGATCCATACATCGTCTATTCCGTGGCTATTCATAGAATAGAGGTTGGTTGCTTGAACAACAAGTTTGTTCAAATGACTACTCTAATCAAATAGCACGACGATGAAACGGTTGCTTGGGTAATCCCTTTCATCTAGGATTAAATTTTTTTATCCGGGGACGTAGAAGGGATTGCCATGAACAAGCGACCGAGTTGAAGTGGGAAGCGAAGTTTCCTACCTTCACCGATGGGGAAGTACACGCGCTCCTTAATAATTCCCTAAAACCATATTCGACCCTGTGATCCGCAAACAAACTCATCCGATGGGGAGGAAGGTACTCAGAGCCGACGCGGAAGTTTGTTTGCATCACATGTCAAATCATAATGGAGGCCGTGGGAATTTATAAAAATATCCTTCTCCCACTTAGTAATTTAAAATTGAGGAATTTTCCTAGCCTACGACATGTATATCAAACAAGAAGTAATAAATATGAAAAAAAATATTTTCCAACTATTATGGCTTTTCTCTCTAAAATGTCTGCCGTCGTATCGCCATCTCGTCCGCTCCTCCCTATGCTATGTACAAGCCATCCAAAGATCCGAGCTAGAATAACTATTTTAATTTACATCCATCGATCCTATACTCCACGAAGGAGTGTACATAAAATCTAGATCGAAAGTAAACTAAAATAAAAAGAGTAGCTAAACAATGTCATACTTAATTACAAAAAATAAATACTAGCCTCGTCAACCCCGAGGATTCAAATAATATACATTTACACACATAGAATCACTTACACACATATGGCCATAATAGTTGGATCCTATGCTTGCAACCAAAAAGTTAACCTACGCACATCCTACTATTATCTAGCACATATAATATATGAAAAGTGCATAAAAGTAACCGAATCCTAAACACACAAAACCGGAAATCGTGGCTCTAATACCACTTGAATGTTGGAAACTTTGCTTCCCACTTCAACTCGGTCGCTTGTTCACAGCGATCCCATCTATGTCCCCGGATTAAAAAATTAATCCTAGACAAAGAGAGATTACCCAAGCAACCGTTTCATCGTCGTGCTATCCGATTAGAGTGGTCACTTAAACAAACTTGTTGTTCAAGCAACCTACCTCTATTCTTTGAATAGCCGCGGTATAGACGATGTATGGATCACCAGTTTTTGTGTTCGTATTCGGGGTCCAAGTAAATTTAGCTACATAACAAAACATACAACATACAAAGAAACAAAAGGAAAGCTAAACAAGATTTATACCTCTTGTTTACCTCAAGGTCTTCTATCGTATGTCCTATCCTCCGTTTGGACGTTGTGTGGGCAACGATCTTCCAAGAGTTGAAGCCTCCTAGATCACGATCTTCCTTTCCTTGCTCGCTCCGAACAAGAGGAAGTATAGAACAAAGCTCTTCTTCCTATCTAGGACCGGCCACCAAGTCAATGGACTTGATGTTGCCGCCAGCCAAGGAGGAGAACAAGGTGTATGGGCGCTGGCCAAAAGCTCAAAGGGAAGAGACGCTAGCTCTTGCCGCCGGCCAAGGAGGAGAAAGAGAGTTGGGACGCCGTCCAAGGATGAGAGGAAGAAGGGAGGCACCGGCCAAAACCCTATGAAGAAGAGAAAGCCTTGCCGCCCAAGGAAGAGAGCAAACCCTAGCCGCCCAATGCCACTCCAAGGCCTAGCCGCCCAAAACCCTAATATCCCTTTTGTTGTTCTTGCCGCCCACCCTATATGCCTTATTTATAGAATTGGGCTTAAGCCTCCTTTCAATCTCCTCCGTCGGATCTTGGGATTTAATCTCAACTGTCGGATCTAGGGATTTAATCTCAACCGTCGGATCTAGAGATTTAATCTCCACCGTCGGATCTAGAGTTCCATTCTCCACCATCGGATCTAGGCTTCATGAGTGTTTTAATAGGCTACAATTGGGAGCATGAGGAAGAGTTGGATCTTGGCCACCCAATGGATCAAGCCCACATAAAGTCCGATCCATTAATGATAATCCATTCCACTAGAGGATTATCATTGATCTACCTCACCAACCCCATAAGTTAATATGGGCTCCATATATTATTTGTACATATATCTCCCCGTGTTTAAGATCTCAAATATCCGTCGATTAATTAATTTACTGATAGTTAATTAATCAACATCTAACTCCATGAGTAGTGCCACTCAACCTTATCATCATGCCGGACCAAGTCCACCTGCAGGGTTTACATGATGAACTTTATGAGCTCCTCAAGGGGACATCATCATCCTAATATATAGGACACGATTTCCTCCTATAATCAACGGCACACTATATAAATAATATCATTTCCCAACTTACCGAGCCTATCGATTTACTCTATAAATCTTGCCCATTGGTAAATCAAAGAAATGAATACAAAGTATATGTGCCCGTTATTATATCGGGATTAAGAGCATGCACAACATAATATCTGAGGTCTGATTTGATTATGTAGGCAGCAATAAATCGAATCACTTCTAAGTCGGTCCTGCTCAATACACACAAAGTGTACTAGTGTAATTCTATGGTCAAGACAAACCAATACCAAATTACACTACAACCATACCAATGGTTCATCCATAACCATCTCAGTTGTGAGCTTGTACTTATACTTTACAAGGAACTGATAACATGATCTCCCGTGTGACACTACACACCATGTTATCTACAATGTAATGTATTAGACAATATGCATAACCATAAATATGCAAACAATGATCATGAGATTCTTATTTCAAAAATAAAGATGTTTATATAAAAGATATACTTTTCAGTATACATCCCCACAGCGTGAGGCTGATGGATATGGGTTGAAGGTTTAGTTCTAGGCTCAGGGTGAGTATAAGTATGAAGGGATCATACTTGAGGTTTTAAACCTCAGTGTAGAGGTATAACAGTCGGCTAGGCCTCATTAGTCGGCAAACAGAAGCATGGTGACCTTGACCAGCGCCTCAACTGGATTGTAGTCGAGGCGACACCTTGACTGGTAAGGGGTGTGCTTAGAGGTGGGACTTTGAGAGTCGAGTGAGTGCTATGGAAGCACTCAACTAGTGCCTCGATTGGGATATCAATCGAGGTGGTGCCTCGATTGGTGCTTCTTTCACTCAAACAGAAGCAAGGCAAAGTCGACAGGCACCTCAACTGGAGTAGCATGCCTTGAGCAGAGACCCATAGCAGTCAAGGTGGCACCTCGACTGGACCAGCAACTCGACTAGTTAGGGGTCTGAGCATGAGAGGATTCACTCAGAAGCGAGGCAGGCTCGACCAGCGCCTCGACTAGAGGTCGAGGTGGTGCCTTGACTGGACATCTCAATTGGCACCTCGACTGGGTTCAGAACAAGCGTGAAAATAGCTGCTTAGACACAAGGAGGAATCGACTGGCGCCTCGACTGTGGTATCAATTGAGGCGGTGACTCGATTGGCGAAGCGACCATTATAGGTCGGGAAGCTTCGATGAGGCTCTATAAGAGGAAGCTTGAGGAGGCCTTTGAGCAAGGTTTTGAGGGGTGATTTGAGGTGAGGTGTTGCTGCATTTCAAGGCCTTCAAAGTCATCTCAAAGCAACCTATAAGCAAGGATTCAAAAGCCCTAATTTGTAAAGTGTGTTCACTTGTTCTTCTATTTGCTTTTGTTATTGTTGTAGTTTCTTATTGTATCTTGTTCTTATTATTGTAAGAGACTTGTAAGAGGTTCCTCCACCTCCGGTGTGTCACCGAGAAGGAAAAGTTTGATAGTGGTAGTTTACATCACTAGAGCTCGCTAGGGCTCGGCCGTGGAGTAGGAACTAGGGTTCCGAACCACGTTAAATTCGTATGTTGTTGTGTGTATTGTGTTTTGTGCTTGTATTCGTATTTGTATTCATATTTCCACTACGTATTAATGATTGTAGACAAGCACGATGAATTCCATCATCGATTGATGCGAATTTCTATTCACCCTCCCCCTCTAGCAACGCCAACGGTCCTACAGTTAACAGTAGATTTCAATGAATCCATGTTTGCTTGCACTGTTTTCAATTGCTATATATTTATGGTTTCTTCTTATTCTATGATATGAGTATTCATGGTCCAATTTTATTGTGTTAATCCGATTTAGATGGTAAAAGCACTAGATCGTATTTTAGAGGTATAGGGAACGACCGAAAGGAGAACCCAATCCTCTAAGCCAAAGAGAACCGAGACATGGGGGAATTGATTATGAATGGGGAGTTAATCCACTGGGATTCTCGTGACAAGTTCCCTATGTGACCAAGGTTACCCCACAAGTAAATTGATTCACTGCGAGGATACATAGGTATCATAAAACGTATTAAACCTATCTTAGCAGAAGAGCCAAAGTAGAAAAAATTAACTCTAGAAGGGTTGTGGGACCCAGTGACAGGGGCTTCCCAAAGATAGCAACCCCCTGAGCTCTGATGATCCAAAAGGTAAACTTGGCTAGGAATAGGGTAATCTGGTGTAGTTCCAAATGAACACATTGGATAAAATAGGATATCCTACCTACATGAATAACCATTGAGAGTTAGGAGTAAGACATATGTTTATAATCATTTAGGTGAAACTGAAATCCTAGAATCCTTTTAGGAACTTTGAACCTACCTTCGCTTTCTCCAAGTGACACTGTAATTGAGTTAGGACTGTCGTCTACCTCGTACACTTGACTAGCAAAATATTTCATTCCGAACAAACAACATTCACTGGATAAACAGTACTTGAATCGCAGTCTCTGTGGGATCAATATCTTTATTACTTGACGACAAATGTGCACTTGCAGGCATTGAGCGCGAGTGTGCGCTTCGAGTCCTCGATGATCCTCGTCGAAGATTTGAGAGTCGTACTCACGTGTATCAAGTTTTTGGCGCCATTGTCGGAGACTGTTAATTCGATATCAAATCGAAAGTGGATAGTTTGGATCGGACCTAGTTCAGGATTATTTTCCTAGTCTTCATTAATCTAATTCAGATTTTAGTTTTTCTTTTAGTTATTTTCGTAGCACCTAGTTTCCTTTATTTTGCTGTTTGTTTTCTTTTTTTAGTCTCTTGCCAAGGCACTATTGTTCCTTCCCTTGTCTATGTTTTCCTATAGATAAAGATGCATTCTTTTACCCATGATTATGGTCAATTTAATGTTGTGAGTTTTGGTAACATTTATTGTGAGCATTGTGGGGAACAATGGCATACCATTAACAATTGTCCGGATATATTTGGACCTTCACAATTTGAAAAAGAAAACGTCACCTTCAATTACAACCAGTGGTCATAAAATGATTCGTATTCATATAGTTATGACCCTGGCTACTTAAACCCTCAATATTGTCCGCCGAAATCCCAACTTGAGCAAATGATAAAAAATTTCATTCAAACACAACAAGTGGTGAACACTGAATGCCAGCGGCGGCATTCGCAAACAGAGACTCAATATTATTTCCCAAGTGAGAACAAGAGCTATGAATCACCATGCGAATTTTATCCAGAACCAAGTCCCCACTTAGAAGCCCTATTAGATAATTTTACTAGGCAATGCGAGGAGCATAGTCGACAATTCGCAGAGTTTATGCAACGACAGCGGGTAGAAGAAGAATCCAAACGACTAAAAGGTGGTTTTGATGACTGGATTACACTTAATATGGCGGAGACTCACTTCGAAGACGTAGATGACATATGAAGTGAAGAAGGACAATCCATTCAATCATCACTAGAGGGAGAACTTGAGGAATATATAGTTGATACTTTAATCGTGGAGTGCATTGCTTCAATTAAACTACCTCCTACCCTCAAGGACCCAGAAGAGCCTGCCTTAACCCTCACTGAAACTTAAGTTACCAATAACGAAGCCCTTTTAGTGATTGGTAATGATAAAATTTCATTTGACATAATAGAATCTGCTGATCAATCTTTTGGTGAGGAAGTCGGTGGTGAGTTACATTATTTACAACATATGGATGAAATGGAATATCATGATCAAACTCCTGATGATTCTTGCATGTTCAATCTCGAACCAAGAGAGGCAGCTAATAAATATCTTGCTCCTCCACGAGCAAGATTTAAGAGATATGGTGATGGAGGACCACAAGGTAAGAGCCATAAAGTGAATAAGTATCTTGCCCCTCCACGAGCAAGATTTAAGAGATACAGTGATGAAGGACAACAAGGTAAGAGGCATAAAGTGAGCAAATATCTTGCTCCCCCATGAGCAAGATTCAAACACATCAAAAAGGGGAGGAGGAAAAATCTCCTTGAGCCATAAGAGCCAAGATGAAACGTAGGGGTACGATCGAGCTAGAGACCTTAAACAAGCGCTTCTTGGGAGGCAACCCAAGTTTAAATTTATAGGTTTTAGTCTTTTTGCATTCATGCATATTAGTTTAGAATTTAATTTTTATTCATTGGAATCTTCACAATTGTTTTAGGGTCAGATAGAACTTGCTAGGTAGAAAGGAGATCCCTTGTTCGAACCTCAGAGGGAAGCACGGATGGCCATGTGGATTTAACATAGTCGTGCCCAATGATCAGAAGAGCACACGGCAAGGCATGTGGAAATTCTCGGACCGTGTTGCACTCCGAGAGAAATCCAGAGTCACACATGACCAACCGTGTGAATTTCACACAATTGTGACAAATCTAGAACTTTTTCCAAGCGCCCAATAGGAGCCCACCTAGTCCACGCCACGAACCTACACCTACACCGCCTTCTTTTTCTACTTTTGAGCAAGATGCAGGTACATCAGCCTATGATTTCTCTGAGTTCCGATCGTACCTCAACGACATTCACGCTGAGCATCAAACATAGGGGCAGCGGTGAGAGAAGCAAAGGACATATACACATGCAGAGTTTCAGGACCTCCGAGAGCATTTCTAGTGGGCCGAGGAGTTCTACGGCCAGACCCATGATTGGTTTCAGGAGGAAGCTATCTACCGCCAAGAAGTACGACAGTTCATGCGCGATATGTTGGATCGATCAGATCGCTAGAGGGGGGTGAATAGCGATAGAAATTTTTCGTACGAATTCATTTTAAAAAAAACTTATATGCAGCGGAAAGATAAACAAAAAAATAAAAGAGACAATAGACACAAAGGTTTTACTTGGTTCGTAGCCGAAGGCTACTACTCCAAGGCCCTAGTGGTCCTTGACCACGTACGGAGGGCAAACTAAAAAAGCTCCTCCTCGTTGGAGGTAGGAGTTAGACGGATACACAAGATGATAAAAGCTCAAGGTAGAGGGACACTCCCCCTCTCCTTGATATGATTTAAAGCTCGAAATAAGAACAACTTATAAACTGAAATATGATTCAAACTTTCGTTACCGACGACTTCAAAGGATGGAGGTTGAAGCTCTAGTCGTCGTCTCGACAGCGCTTCGTCGTAGGGATGTCGGAGAGTCGGAGCGTATCGGAAGCACTTGGAAGCTTTTTAATTGATCAAAAACCCTAAGACAAGCCCTCCTTTTATAGCCTTTGAGCCCCTCATCGAATGGGTCTTCAACCAATCACAAATGGACACAAAAACTCCTTGAAATGGGGTGATAAGCCTTGACTCCTCGAATATGATCATTGACCATCAGTCGACTGATGGCCATCATCAGTCGACTGATGGCAAAGATCACGAGTGTCGACCTTCAGCGATCGATCATGAGTCCTCCAAGTTAGCTCAACAAAAACATAATTTCGACGGTCGTCGACTGTCCGATCTCGACCTAGACCATCGATGGGATGTCTTTGGTCGGATCTACGCTTAAGACCATCCCCGTAAGGAGGATACGACCTCACTTACGCTCGCACACACGAGCTTACCTCGATACTTACCATGTCGCGAGGCCTTCCACTCGATTCCTTCGGCTCCCTCCGAAGTCACTCGAGTGTCGCCCGACCACCGCGGCTTCCTCCGGGTGTCGCTAGCCTTCAGCTCCAGCTATAGCAATCTTCTGCACACTCGATTCAGCTCGTGAGATAACAACATGAGCTTAACTTTGTATCGTTTGCTAAAATCAAAACTCAGGTTTGACTTAGGTGCCTACTGCACCAACAATCTCCCCCTTTTTGATTTATGGCAAACCCACATACAAAGTTAAGAAAGACAAATTAGGTGCATTAAGTAAAATGAGCAAGAGATATGCATGAATGTGTAGGAGTATATAATAACTCTTTTTCAAGTGCTCCTCCTTGAGGAATCCTCCCCCTTGACCGAGGGTGAGTACTTGAGAAAGAGTTTTAACTCTCCCCCTTGATATTTGCTACTAAAAAATTGATTTCTTAACCTTGGCCTTTACTTCCATTTTGTTAACAAGTTAACTTAGAGTTAATTACTATTTATTATTTTTTTTTGTATTGTTGACGAAAATAAGTTAACTAAATGTGTTTAAGTTAAGAGTTCCCTTAACTTGTTTTGTTAACTTAAAGTTAAGTAAGCCTTGGCCATAAAAAAAAATGATCCCTTAACTTTGGCCTTGATCCCTTAACTTTGGCCTTTTTCTCCCCCTTTTGCCATTTATCGAAAAGAGTGAGTGTGTGTGTGGAATAAGTTTTAATTTTAAAGTCCAAGCATGTTCCACATTATTTTGAAAATAATATACTGAAAATAAGTTCATCTATAAAATGTTTGACTCATATTTGGCTTGATTGATATGAAGGATCAACCAGTCCTGGTCAGAGTCGGTTAGTATGTATGATTATACTTCGTGGTTCATAGCGATGCACTAGCTCTACATCTGGAACCAGGAGTAAGGTCCTAACATCTCACGCCCATCTACGTGGCTAAGTACACAAACACATTAGTCCTATGTGTTGTGAGATGTATTGGCTCCTTAAATCTATAGGTGCATGATATCTAAGGTATGTCCTATGCTAGTTCCATAAAAATAAAAATTTAAGAAATAGTAGTAAGAAAATATAATTTGCAAGTTCCTATTCTACTACACACATGCCCAATTTTCATCTTAATAGACTAAATTCGGCTTCGGGTAGGGGTTTAGTAAATAGGTCTGCCATGTTAGACTTCGATTCGACGTATTCGAGTTGTATGGCTCCATTGGCCACATGTTCTCGAATGAAATGGTGTTTGACCTCTATATGTTTGGTCCTAGAGTGACATATCGGATTCTTTATAAGATTAATTGAACTAATGTTATCTACGTGAAGTTTAGTATTCGTAAAGTCTAACTTAAAGTCGCGGAGAGTGTGCTTCATCCAAAGAAGTTGCGTGACACACTCACCCATCGCGATATATTCGGCTTCGGTGGTAGATAAAGCAACACAGTGTTGCTTCCTACTGCACCAACTCACTAGACTCGAGCCGAGAAGTTGACAACAACCACTCATACTCTTTCTATCGAGCTTACTACCGGCATAGTCCGAATCGGAGTAGCCAGTTAGTTCGAACTCGGTAGATCTAGGATACCAAATACCGACATTAAGTGTACCCTTTAGATATCTAAGGATACGCTTGACTAGAATTAGGTGAGACTCCTTGGCACAGGTTTGAAACCTGGCGCACATACTTACTGCGAATAGGATGTCGGGTCGACTCGCAGTTAAGTATAGGAGACTTCCTATCGCGCTCCTATAGTACCTTAAGTCAATGGACTTACTTTCTAGGTCTTCTCCTATGTTAACATTAATTGCCATTGGGGTGTTTATTATCTTGGCGTCTTGCATTCCAAATCTTTTAATTAACTCCTTAGTGTATTTTTGTTGATATAGGTATATACCATCCTTAGTTTGTTTAATTTGTAGACCTAAAAAGAAACTTAACTCGCCTACCAAGTTCATTTCGAACTCACTTTCCATGAGTGAAACGAACTCGTTTAGTAAGGCTGAGTTAGAGGTTCCAAAAATTATATTGTCTACGTAAATTTGAGCTATGAATATTTCTTTACCTAAGGTTTTTACGAAGAGAGTTGGGTCAACTAAGCCTTGGTTAAACCCTTTTGACTTAAGATGGATTGAAAGTCTCTTGTACCAAGCTCGAGGAGCTTGTTTAAGTCCATAGAGAGCTTTCTTAAGTTTTAGAACATGGTCGGGTTTATCTAGATTTTCGAATCCGGGGGGTTGGCTAACATAAACTTCTTCTTTAATGTATCCATTTAGGAATGCCGACTTAACATCCATTTGAAACAGCTTAAATCCTCGATGTGCGGCATAAGCTAGCAACATTCGAATGGATTCGAGTCTAGCTACTGGGGCATAGGTTTCGTCGTAATCTAAGCCTTCGACTTGACTAAACCCTTTGGCGACTAACCTAGCCTTGTTTCTAACTACTTCACCTTTATCATCAAGCTTATTTCGAAACACCCACCTTGTTCCAATTATCGTTTTGTCTTTAGGTGGTGGTACTAACTCCCACACTTCATTCCTAGTAAATTGAGCTAGCTCTTCTTGCATTGCAATAATCCAATCGGGATCAAGAAGAGCTTGTTCAATTGATTTGGGTTCTATCTTTGAAATTAAGGAAATTTGACTAAGGTTCCTATAGGATGCTCTAGTTCGAACTCCTAGATTAGGATCTCCTATCACTTGATCGATAGGGTGGTCAGTCTGAATCCTAGATTGGGTTGGGTTTGTGTCACCTAATTCTTGATCAATGGGGTGACTTGGTTGAACACTAGTTTGACTCGGATCACTTGTCACTTGGTCAACAAGAGAAGTTGGTTGATGTGGATTAGACTCGATCTCAGGGTCGGAGACGAGTTTGGTATCAGTGGGCTCAACACTTGGGGTCATTAAGGGTTTTCTAGGTTCGGGTATTTCATCGAACACTACATTAATAGTCTCTTCGACTTTAAGGGTATCGTGGTTATATACCCTATAGGCCCTCCTCGTGGTTGAGTATCATAAGAAGATTCCGATGGAGGTTTTGGATTTGAATTTCCCTAGGTAGTTCTTAGTGTTTAAGATATGTACTTTACATCCAAATACCCTAAAGTACTTGATGATGGGTACTTTATTGTGATAAATCTCGTACGAGGTCTTAAGGTGCCTCTTTACCATAAGGATCCTATTCTGGACATAGCAAGTCGTGCTAATGGCTTCTGCCCAAAACCTATCAGGTAGGTCGTATTCGTTCAACATGGTCCTAGCGGCTTCTTGTAGAGTTCGGTTTTTCCGCTCCACTAGGTCATTTTGTTGAGGGGTCCTAGGGCAAGAGAATTCATGGTGGTATCCGTTTAGGTTACAGAAGTCGGTGAACCTTTGATTTTCGAATTCACCACCATGATCGCTTCTAAGTCTTTTAACCTTAAGGTTTTTTTGATTCTCGATTAATTTGAATAGATTGATTAATTGATCTAGGGTATCATTTTTATGTTTGATGAACCTGACCCAGGTAAACCTGGAGTAGTCGTCAATTATGACTAAGCAATATTGACTTCTATTGAGTGACTTGGCTCCATGTGAATCGAATAGATCCATATGCAGGAGCTCAAGTACACTTGAGGTTCGTTCTTGGTTAGTTAACTTGTGTTGTGTCCTAGGTTGTTTTCCTTGTTGACAAGCATTACAGATTTTATTAACCAAATTGTTGAGGTTGGGTAAGGCTCTGACTAAGCCACTCTGACTCATCTTGTGGACGAGTCTTGGGTGCGAGTGACCGAGTCGTCGGTGCCACAACCATGATTCCTCTTCCTGTGTCATAAGACATTTAGCTGAGGATTTGATTAAGTTAATTGTATAAATGTTATTTGTCCTAGTTCCTTTGAATATTTTTTTAGCTGTTTTATTTGTTTTAATTACACATTCATTTTCTAAAAATACGACCTTATAGTTATTGTCACATAATTGGCTTACGCTAAGCAGGTTATATTCAAAAATCTCTACAAGTAATACATTTTTAATAACAAAATTCGAGTTAAGCTCGATATCACCTGATCCGATGATTTTGAGCTTGCCGTTATTCCCAAAGGCTACCGATCCTTGTCGTTTGAATCGAAGCTTCGTGAATTTGAGTTGATCCCCGATCATGTGTCGGGAGCAACCGCTGTCCAACATCCATTGATCCTACACACAAGGTGGTTGGATTGGATGTTAGATTTTTTTTTAAAAAAAAAATTGGTTGTAAGTTGTTAAACCTAGGTCATCTCACCTATGTCTATATGATCAAGCATGTTATACTTATGTGTTTTTTGTGAGATGACTTCCAATTAAGTTGATTAAGTGCATTTAGGTTCAAGTAATTTTATGTTAGATTTGGATTTGACCCTAGGCTTATCAAGTTTACCTTTTCAAGATCATGGCTTCCAGGTCGTGGCGAGACACAGGGGCCTTCTTTTATCAGATCATCGACCACTTCCTTAGACAAAGTCATTTTCAAGAAAATGATGACTTGACTCACCTAAGACTATTTCCTAGTCTAACTGGTTATTTTTGAAAAGAGGCTCCCCGAGGCTCAATCTTTTCGAAGGATTTTAGTTGGTTATGTACGTATTCTAAGTGAGTTCACAAGTTTTTAAAAAAAATTCTAAGCATGCAATTTCTAAGTTAAAGCACAAACATGTTTTGTACTGGCTCCCCCTAGACCGTTGAATCGGTTCGGTCTATCCGCATAGTGGATTTGGTCCTTGGGAACCCAGTACGGGTTGGATCCTAGAGTTGAAATGTAAAAGTTCTTAGGGACCCATGCTTGGACATGTTTCCTATGTCGACTTACAATCGACATATACGACCTATTAGTCGTGTTTGAGTTAAACCCTAGTCCAACCTTGTTGTACACGGCCCTTTGAGATCCAAGTAGGAGGTCAAGTCCTTTGGATCCCGAAGTGAAACTTTCCAACGTGTTCCTAAGATCCTCAACTTGACTTTTCAAGAGAGAGTTCTCAACTTCGAGCTTTTCAGCTCGAGTTGGGTCCTCTTCTCGAACTTGACTAGTCGAAGAGGTTAGGGAGACCTTGTGTTTGAGGAGTTTGACCTCCTCAACCAGGGTCTCGACCTTGGACTCGGACTTAACTAATTTCCTAGACAAAAACCTAACCATATTATGTAAAGTATTAAATAAAGTTCGACTCACTTTAAGGGTATCTTTTGAACCGGATGCGTATCCGTGGCTTGACTTGAAGGTAGCTTCGTAGTCCGAGTCATCCTCAGGTTCTGACTCAAGTTCAGGTTCGGTCTCCGTGTCTGACTCAATCGATTTCGCCATGAAGACGTGGTCTTCGTCTTCTTCGGATGACGCTTCTTCCCATGTCGCGTTGAGGGCCTTCTTGTGCTTAGGTGCTTGGTGGTTGAGCTTGGGGCACTCGGACTTGATATGTCCAAACCTGTTACACTCATAACACCTAATATTAGAACTTTTAGGCTTACCTTGGTTGGGTCGAGTCGTGGTTCGCTTTCATCCCTTGGCTATCCTTCGAGCTAGGTTCATTAGTTCGGCAGTCAACTCCGGGTCAACTTCTTCTTCGGACTCGTCTTCCTCCTCGGTTGGTGGTGGCTTGCTTGCGATTTTCTTCTTCTTTGAACCTGCAAACAAGGCTATACCCCTCTCGGGTTCCGAGTTGGACTGCTCATGTAATTTGAAATCTGAGAATAATTCGTCTATTCTAACTTTAGAAAGGTCCTTGGAGACCTTGTAGGCGTCGACCATGGATGCCCACAAGGTAGTCCTCGGAAAAGAGTTTAGAACATACCTTATAAGGTCATGGTTTTCGACCTTTTGCCCGATTGCGTGTAGGTTGTTGACGATGTCCTGGACTCGGGCGTGAAGTTGCATTGCAGACTCGTGTTCCTGCATTTTTAGATTATATAATTTATTGAATAAAAGGTCGCGCTTACATACCTTGGCTTCATCGGTCCCTTCGTGTAGCTCCAAGATCTTTTGTCCAAAGATCTTTTGCACTTATGAAGGGGCCGACGCGATTTAACTCCTCCTTGGACAAGCCGCATTGGAGGATTTGTGTTGCCTTGGCATCGGCTTCGGCTTGTCATTTTGTTGCAACGGTCCATTGATCATAATCCAAGGAGTCACCCACTTCATTAGTCGGAAGTGTGAAACCCATTTGGATTATGATCCACATCTCGATTTGGGTTTTGAGAAAGCATTCCATCCGACCTTTCTAGTAGCGGAAATCATCTCTATTGTAAAATGGAGGTCGGACGGTGCTAAAACCCTCGAGATGGGCCATTAGAACAAAAAACAAGGAGACTAAAAAGAAGACCACTAAACGTCGATTTTTGAGGATGAAAACAACTTGTTACGGGGGTAAATCCCAGTAATAAGTGTAGATCTCTGCGAGGTCTTCGATTTGGTAGGTAGACCGTGTCGTGGGTCAACTTGTACGAAAAGTTATGCCCGTTTGACCGTCAGCTACTCCAAAAGCGAATACTTGCAAAACAAAACCAAACGAAGAGTACCAAGACTTCGTCTTGGATTAGTAGTGCGGGAGAAAAATTTAAACGAACGAAAAACAAATCTGTAAAAAATGTTAGATTGGTGGTTTCACCAAATCTAAGCGCCCCCGGCTCTGATACCAATTGTTGGATCGATCGGATCGCTAGAGGGGGGGGTGAATAGCGATAGAAATTTTTCGTACGAATTCGTTTTAAAAAAAACTTATATGCAGCGGAAAGATAAACAAAAAAATAAAAGAGATAATAGACACAAAGGTTTTACTTGGTTCGTAGCCAAAGGCTACTACTCCAAGGCCCTAGTGGTCCTTGACCACATACGGAGGGCAAACTAAAAAAGCTCCTCCTCATTGGAGGTAGGAGTTAGACGGATACACAAGATGATAAAAGCTCAAGGTAGAGGAGCACTCCCCCTCTCCTTGATATGATTTAAAGCTCGAAATAAGAACAACTTATAAACTGAAATATGATTCAAACTTTCGTTACCGACGACTTCAAAGGATGGAGGTTGAAGCTCTAGTCGTCGTCTCGACAGCGCTTCGTCGTAGGGATGTCGGAGCGTATCGGAAGCACTTGGAAGCTTTTTAATTGATCAAAAACCCTAAGACAAGCCCTCCTTTTATAGTCTTTGAGCCCCTCATCGAATGGGTCTTCAACCAATCACAAATGGACACAAAAACTCCTTGAAATGGGGTGATAAGCCTTGACTCCTCGAATCTGATCATTGACCATCAGTCGACTGATGGCCATCATCACGATCGATGGCAAGATCGGCGTAGTCGACTGATGCTTGCTGCAAGCCAAAGTTAGCTCAACAAAAACATAATTTCGACGGTCATCGACCGTCCGATCTCGACCTAGACCATTGATGGGATATCTTTGGTCGGATCTACACTTAAGACCATCCCCGTAAGGAGGATATGACCTCACTTACGCTCGCACACACGAGCTTACCTCCATACTTACCATGTCGCTTTTGCTTCTGGCCTTCCACTCGATTCCTTCGGCTCCCTCCGAAGTCACTCGAGTGTCGCCCGACCACCGCGGCTTTCTCCGGGTGTCGCTAGCCTTCAGCTCCAGCTATAGCAATCTTCTTCACACTCGATTCAGCTCGTGAGATAACAACATGAGCTTAACTTTGTATCGTTTGCTAAAATCAAAACTCAGGTTTGACTTAGGTGCCTACTGCTCCAACACGATACATGATCACAGTGTGTCAGGGAGGAGGATCACAGAGTTGTCACTGCGTTCACCAGTTCCCAGGTTGACCACATGTACATGTGGCACCAGTGGTTGAGCACCTGATTCTCCCAGGCACCCGACATGCCAAGACTGCTAGATTTCCTACCTTGACCGTCATACTAGAGGTACAGTATCATTTAAGTCTGGGGGTAAATTTTGATATGAATTTCTACCAGTGTTAGTTTCTCTTTGACATCTAGGCTTAGCTTGTTGGAGGATCGTGGCCTGGCTAGAAGAGGGGTTGAATAGCCTAGATGTTCGTCGATGGAAATCGTTCAGTTAATCGTCTACAATCAAGTTTAGCACAGCAGAATATGCTAATTAAGACAATTAAAACAAAACACAAAGTAAAGAGAAAAGAGCAATTCGCAAACTCAAGGATGTAATGTGGTTCACGACCCTTACCGCTAATCCACGAATGATTTGTATGGTGAATCACTCCCTCAAATCCAATCACTAGTCTCTCCTATAGCCCAAGAAAGGTAGAGGTAAACCTTCTTACAAGAACTCACTCCCTCTTACAATAGAATAGAGGTGAGCACAAGAAGAGGAGTGGAAAATCGTGTAAAGCACTTAGGGAGCACTTAGGAGTAGAAGCATTAGCATCCCCAAGGCCCTCACCCCTTCTCTTTATAGAGAGAAGAGATTTCTTCCATTTGGGCATGTGGAAATCGACTGTTGCTATTCCAATAGCTTCTGACCACGTCAAATCATGACCGTTGCGTCCAATGGTAACCTTGGCGATCGCCGCTATCGCAATGATCGGCTGCCACGCGTAGCCGACTAATCGGCTACGGAGGTTCTGTGACACGACCACCTTCGAATGATCACATTCCTTGGCGGTCAATCGATGATGCAGCAATGATCACGAGCCGTAAAACCCACCAGTCGAACACCAATCGTGTGTCATTGACTCAGAGCAGTCGACTCCTATCTATAGCAGTCAACTGATGTCGAGTAAAACCTCAAACAAATACTTGTTTGAGCATCCGATGACCCAATTGTCGGGTAAAAACTCAAACACAATTTTGAGCATCTGGCTTGTCGGGTAAAACCTCAAACCTAAGTTTGAGCGTCCGACACTTGACTTAGCCATTCGGCCAAGTTCACCTATGAGCTACCCCATCTCGGATTGCATTCGCTCACTCTCGTCTCCCATGAAGTCCCTCGCCTTGAAGCTCTCTTTGTCCGGCCACATCCCTTGGATGCACCAAGCGCATGACTTCCGCAATGCCATCCTTCACGTCTCGCCTTGAAATCTGCTTCCTTTGGCTTCACTCCAATGTTCCTCGTCCGACGGGCCCTCGGATGCACCAAGCGCACGGCTTCCGCAATGTCATCTTTCACCGACTCAAGGGCCCGAGCCATGAGATGGTGAACTCACCAAAGCTTCATCAAGTCAATCCTTGTGTGATTCACTTAAGTCCTGCACAACTTAAACACACACATCAAATCCATAGCAACCTAACTTAAACCCTTTGTCACACACATCAAAACCAAACAATACTTGGGTTGATTGCCCTAACAATCTTCCCCTTTTTGATGTGTGGCAACATATTTAAGTTAGGGAAAACATTAACAAAACACTAAGGAGGGAAAGCATGTAAATAAAACATGAGTATCAAACACTCCCCCTTAACACATGCAACTCCCCCTTAACACATGCTAATCTTCCCTTTAGCATGATTAACTTAAACTCTCAACACTCTCCCCCTTTGACACCATCAAAAATATCATACAAATGTTATACAGCATGGAATCAACATTTAAGGGAATAAAACCATCAAAAATAAGATTTGAAAACATAAAACCCCAGTTTTTGCACGTAGCAGTCAATTGGCAGCTGAAAATTCGAAATTCTGATTTCTGAAGCTAACTTCAGAAATGCATTAAAAATCCAAAAAAATCAAAAAATCATGAAATTTGGGAAACACATTTCTTATGAGTCCCTTTATCAAGGAAAAATAATTTTTCAAGAAAAAACATTCATTTTTCAAACATTTGGCCAAAACTCAAAAGTTGTAAAAACCTTCAATCATTTTATCAACTTTGAAACCTAGTTTTGCCTTAGGTTGTTTTAAAGCATTAATTCACTGTTTGCAAAACATAAAATGGTTTTAAATCATTTAAAATGTCCAACTATGATCTATGGGAAATATGTCCATTGATTAAACATTTTCTTTCCCTATAGTTGGTCTATGATTGCTATGTTATGATACTCTAAGTGACCCATCTAAATGTCATAAGCATTAGTGAAACACTTGTATCAACCTAACATCTCACCCATTGCTATGTTTTCAATCAAGTTAGCCTTATGGTGAATGTGAGATGTACCTAAGATAATTATACTTAACCATCAATTTTCATGCAATTTCTACCAAAGTTAAGTATTATCAAAAACACCCATCATGATCATAAAACAATTATATCATATAACTATACATCATGATCATGCATCAAGTATCACAAATCATGATTTAAACATTACCACCCAACATCATCATAAAGATCATAAGTCAACCATTCATCATGATATAAAATAAGCTCAAGTATGGTTGACTATCCTAGGTTTTTCTAACCTTTAAGGATGGACTTGGGAACCCAATACAAGTTCTTTCCAATGGGGTTCACCAAGTACTCCTTTGGGATCCATTTCCTAGCTACCATGGTTGTTTTATCTTGTCCTCTAGCAATCAAACAATAGTAGGCTTTTTCATTTTTGGTTCACTTAGATCCTAGGCCCTTCTTCTTAAAACTTGCTCTTTTGCTCCCTATGATTATATTTAATGTGTTTGAGTCAATTGTGAATTTTTCTAGGGCCTTAGTGAGAAATTCTACCTTTTCCCTTAAGGCTTTATTCTCTTCTACACATGCATCATTAGTACTAGAAGAAATAGCATTATCATCATGTGAGCATGCATTCTTCAATTTTTCTTCTAGATCCTTAATTTCATTTTGCATGCATTTGTTTTTCTTTTTCATTCTAAATAAGTCCTTAGTTAAGCTAGAAATCATTGAAATAACCTTTTTAGGAGGGAGATTTGTTACCTCACTTACCAATCTCCTTCCATTTCCGATGTGGATGCTCCCCGTACACTTGAGCTCTCCTCCTCACTTGTGCTTCCTTCTTCTTGCTCGGAGGAGGTGGAGTCCAAGTCATCTATCCCCATTAGTGTGAGGCTTGTGAATACTTCTTCTTCCTCCGATGAGGATGGATCGTCCCATGCCGCCTTTAGGTTCTGGGGCTTTGACTTCTCCTTTTCCTTGGACTTCTTCTCTTCTTTCATTTTACCTTTCTTCTTGCTATCCTTTTTTTTCTCTTCCTTGCTCTTATTTAATTGGGGGCACTCATCCCTCATGTGTCCTCTCCTTGGCAATTATAGAAAATGACTCTCCTCCTTCTCCTATCATGAGATTTGTTAAATTTAAAATTTTTCAATGCACGTCTCACCTTTCTTACCATGTAGGTCTCTTCATTGCTATTCATTTATGAGGAAGATTCTTCATCCGATGAAAAGGGTGGAGTCTCCTTCTTCTTCTTTCCTTTGTCGGCTACAAGCGCTACTCCCCTTGATTGCTTGATTGGATCTTATACTATTACCTTCAAGCCTAGTTTCATGTAATTCCATGGTAGAAAAGAATTCTTCTAGAGTACTTACCTCTAAATTCTTTGAGATGTAGAAAGAATCTACCATGGAGCTCCATTTTGATGATCGGGGGAATGCATCTATTGCCTTCATGATCATATCCCTATTGGAGAGCTTCTCCCCTACACTTGATAACCCATTAATAATTTATTTGAATCTTGAATGCAAAGAAAGTACCTTTTCTCCTTTATCTAGTTTTATATTGTTGAGTTAAGATCGGAGAAGGTCCCTTCTTGCTAACTTGGCTTCGGAGGTGCCTTCATGAAGCTCTATCAATTTTTCCCACATTTCCTTGGCGCTTGAGCACTCTCCCCTCCTATTAATCTCTTGTTGAGAAAGCACATTGTAGAGATGATGCTTGGCTTTTGAGTTTGCAAGGTGGTCCTCTCTTTGTTTCTTTGACCATCTTGATTTCTCCAATGGCTCCCCTTCTTCATCGCTAGGAACTTCGAAACTATTTTCCATGATTAATATTATTTCAAAATCCATTTCGAAGAATACCTCCATCCGTTTCTTCCACCAAGAGAAGTTGCCTTCAAATTTGGGTGGATGGATGTTGGAGCCGACAATTTTGTTGATTGTTGCAGCGGTGAGTCCGGCGACAATCTTCTCGCTCTGATACCACTTGTTGGAGGATCGTGGCCTGACTAGAAGGGGGAGTTGAATATCCTAGATGTTCGTCGATGGAAATCATTCGCTTAATCGTCTACAATCAAGGTTAGCGCAGCGGAATATGCAAATTAAGACAATTAAAACAAAACACAAAGTAAAGAGAAAAGTGTTGGAACGTCGGTGGCCGGCTAGAGAGGGGTGAATATCCCTCTTTCATCGTACGGTGGAATTTACTCGTTGATTGCTCATCTACAAATTCATTAGCGCAAGAAAAAATATAAACAATAAAGACAAAGCAATAAGTAAAGGAAATCAAATGCTAACACCATGATGTAACATGGTTCATGCCCTTGTCGCCAATCCACGACCCGATTCGTCCAAGGTGAATCATGCCTTAAACCTTCCACTAATCTCTCCTTTGCACAAAGCTAGGTGGAGGTAACCTTTCCTTACAAGAATTCTCTCTTCTTACAATAAGATAAAAATAAACACAAGGAAGAGGAGGAAAATCGTTTTGAGTACTTGGGAGATGTTTAGTAATGAACCATTAGGCTCCCCAAGTGTCCAAAGGTTTCTTCTTATAGAGAAGAGCCCAATCTTCCCGTTAACACAACGAAAGTCGACTGATGCCCCGATCAGTCGACTGCTGCTGTAGCCGTTGCCCAATAACGGCTTCATCCACGTTGGTTTACAACCAACGGCTCCCACATCAGTCGACTGATCGTGACCATCATTCGAATGATGGTACCATCATTCGACTGATGGTGCCATCAGTCGAGTGGTCGACGCGATCACTCGACTGGAGAAGGTTCTGTGCCCGAAACCCTCGACACCAGTCGACTGATGGAGCCATCAATCGACTGCCAAGAGCTGGCAGTCGACTGTTCGGCCAGAACGGAGACACGAACACCAGTCGAGTCTCCAGTCGACTTGGAGCAGTCGACTACCATGACATGGCAGTCGATTGATTTCGGGAAAACCCTCAAACTTGGGTGCATCCAACCGTTAGGTTCACCTCAGTCAACTCGGTTGAGCCTCCGACTCTTGACTTAGCCATCCGACCAAGTTCACCTACAAGCTACCCGACCTGGGTTACATTCGCTCCCTCTCATCCCTTCAGAGTCCCTCACCTTTAAAGTTATCTTCGTCCGGCCACGTCCCTCAGATGTTCCAAGTGCACGGCTTCGCAACGCCATCCTTCGCGTCTCGCCCTGAAGTCTACTTCCTTCGGTTTCACTCCAATGCTCCTCATCCGATGGTCCCTCGGATGCACCAAGCACGCGGCTTCCGTAATGCTCCTTCACCGACTCAAGGACCGAGTCATGAGATGCTGACTTGTCGATGCTTCATCAAGCTAATCTTGTGCGAATTACTAAGTCCTACAAGACTCCAACGCACAAATAAAAACCATAACAACCTAACTTAAACCCTTTGCCACACACATCAAAACCACATCATGGGTTGATTGCCCTAACAAAGAGAACAATTCACAAACTCAAGGATATAACATGGTTCACGACCCTTGCTGCTAATCCATGGATGATTCGTATGGTGAATCACTCCCTCAAATCCAATCACTAGTCTCTCCTTTAGCCTAAGCATGGTGGAGGTAAACCTTCTTACAAGAACTAACTCCCTCTTACAATAGAATAGAGGTAAGCACAAGAAGAGGAGTGGAAAATCGTGTAGAGCACTTAGGAGTAGAAGCATTAGCATCCCCTAAGACCCTCACCCCTTCTCTTTATAGAGAGAAGAGATTTCTTCCCATTGGGAATGCAGCAGTCGACTGTTTCATGTCACTAATCAATTGCCGCCGTTCTAACGGCTTCTGACCATGTCATATTGCAATCGTTTTATAGTCCAACAGTAGCCTTGGCAGTCGATTGTTGCTATCAGCAGTCGACTGCTGCCTGCGTAGTCAACTAATCAGTCACCTATGGGAGGTTTTGTGTCCATGACCACCTTCAGCAGTCGACTGCCATTCCTTGGAAGTTGACTGATGGTGTAGCAGTCGATTGTCTTCCCTTGGCGATCATTCGGGAACCCACCGATCAGTGCCATCGACTCAGGCGATCAAGCTGTTATCTATAGCGATCATGATCGATAAAACCTCAAACAAATACTTGTTTGAGCATCCAACGGTCCAATTATTGGGTAAAACCTCAAACACAAGTTTGAGCATCCGACTTGTTGGGTAAATCCTCAAACCTAAGTTTGAGCATCCGACACTTGACTTAGCCATTCGACCAAGTTCACCTATGAGCTACTCCGTCCCGGGTCACATTCGCTCACTCTCATCTCCCATGAAGTTCTTTGCCTCGAAGCTCTCTTCATCCGTCCATGTCCCTTGGATTCACCAAGTGCACGGCTTCTGCAATGTCATCCTTCACATCTCGCCCTAAAGTCTGCTTCCTTTGGCTTCACTCTAATGCTCCTCGTCCGATGGTCCCTCGGATGCACCAAGCGCACGACTTCCGCATTGCCATCATTCACCGACTCAAGGACCCGAGCCATGAGATGGTGAACTCACCAAAGCTTCATCAAGTCAATCCATGTGTGATTCACTTAAGTCCTGCACAACTTAAACACACACATCAAATCCATAGCAACCTAACTAAAACCCTTTGCCACACACATCAAAACCAAACAATACTTGGGTTGATTGCCCTAACATAGTTTATTTGCATTTATTTGTCCATGCATACAGTATTTAGTTTCCTTTCATTGCTTAGTTGTTTGTCATTTTAAGTTGCCTTAGTAATATTTTTAAAATTTTTCATGATTTGCTTCCATGCCATAGATAGCTTAACTTCATTTATTTTGTTGTATTTTATTTTTGGTTGCTTTGATGGATGTTCTAGATTTGCACTTGTTAGCTTTTATCTTTCACTTACACTTGATGAATATTCTGAAAGGGAAAATCTATTACATACATAGTTATGATTCATCCCAGTAGTCTAGTACTTTGGAGTCCATAGGTGACTCTAGATTTAGCATTTTAGTTACTGAAGATTCTTGGATTATGTAAGCTCATTTGGAAAAATCAAAATACCAGTGAGCTAGAGAGGAACAAAGTTCCTTGAAAAAAAAAAGGGAGAGAAAAAAAAAAGAGAGAAAGAGAAAAGAAAAAAAACAGAGAGAGAAAAAAAGAGAGTTAAAAATAATTATCATGGGTGGAAATGGTTAGGTCCCCATTTGAGACCGAGATAGGTTACTAGGGAAACACCTACCTATTTCACTCAATACCGAGCACACCTTTGAAACTTTATGGTAATTCTAGAGAACGACCCCCGCTTAGGGAAGGTAAGTGCCTAAAAGTCAGAGGCCTTAGGAAAGCTATAGGATGACAACTTAACTCACTTTTGAACGAGTATCCCTTAGGAAAATTCTCTCAGCACATGCATGAAAAGCTAACTTAGTGAACTTTGAGAACATATCTATTTCCTTTGATTAAAAATACCACTTGATAACTTTAGTTAGCATTCTAAGTATGGAACAATACTTTTAAAATTTCATGGCACTGAGGTTTGCTTGAGGACAAGCAAAGATCTAAGTCTGGGGGAATTGATGTGAGTAAAATATACAAGGTTTTAGAAGTAGTTTTAGTACACATCTCATTGAATTTTATACTTATTTCATGCATATTCTTCCTTGTTTTGCATTCATTTCCTATTTTCTAGTTCAGAGATCTACTTTTGTTAATTTATGTGTAAGACAACATTTTTGGAGAAAAATGGAGCAATTTGTGGAGCACAGACCTTAGGGAACACGCACTGGCCATGTCCCAAGACATGAGCATGTATCCGAAGCGAAATGGATCAAAATGGAGGCTCCAGAAATCCACACGGTCGGTCATGTGAAATCCACACAATCGTGTTAAATTTCTAGCCTGATTTTCAGTGCAAATTTCAGTTGTTTTATCCTTTAACACGGTCGCCCATGTGAAATTCACACGGTCGTGTGGCGGCGCCACAAATTCGAAGAAATAGGATTTTTCTGAGCATTTATGGAAAGTCGGAGCCGCCTCTATATATAGGAAACTCGTCTGATAGGTTGGGGATCATGAGGGGAGCCACCCTAGGGCTCCCAAACCCTAGAGGAGGCACGACGACTGACAAGCTTGCAACGAGGAGAGAAGAAGCGGCTCAAAGACCAGAATCTACGCTCTAATGCTTTGGAGAATGACACGAGTACTGCATTTATTCTTGAACATCTTTTCATTGTAATGATTCTCTTTATGATGCCTTGTGTTTGTTCTCATATATTCATGGAGTAGATACTTCGATTCTTGGATTAAGGAGTTGCCTATCACGATTTGTAAATAGTATATTGCAATGAATCCATGTTTGCTTGCACTGTTTTCGATTGCTATATATTTATGCTTTCTTCTTATTCTATGATATAAGTATTAAATGGTTTGACTTTATTGTGCTAATCTGATATAGATGCCAAAAGCACTAGGTCATATTTTAGAGGTATGGGGAAGGATCGAAAGAAGAACTAAGTCCTCCGAGCTGAAGGGAGGAAATTTCGCTTCCCACTTCAACTCGGTCGCTTGTTCATGGCAATCCCGTCTACGTCCCCAGATAAAAAAAATTTATCCTTGACAAAGATGGTTTACCCAAGCAACCGTTCCATCGTCGTGCTATTCGATTAGAGTGGTTACTTGAGCAAACTTGTTGTTCAAGCAACCCACCTCTATTTATCGATTAGCTGCGGAATAGACGATGTATGGATTGGCGATTTTTGTGTTTGTATTCGGGGTCCAAGTAAATTAGCCACACAAAAAATATACAACATGCATAGAATAAGAAAAGATTCATAAACAAGAATTATACCTCTTGATCTTCTATTGTATGTCCTTCCTCCGTTTGGACGTCGTGTGGGCGACGATCTTCCAAAAGTCGAAGCCTCCTAGAACACGCTCTTCCTTTCCTTGCTCGCTCCGAACAAAGGGAAGAATGAAATGAAACTCTTCTCCTATCTAGGACCGACCATCAAGCTCCAAGCTTGATGTTTGTCGTCAGCCCAAAGAGAGGAGTAGGGAGTATGGGCGTCGGCCAAAAGCTCCAAGGGAAAAGACCCTAGCTCTTGCTTCCATTGGCCAAGGAGAGAAAAGGGAAGAGGGGCGCCGGCCAAAACCCTAGGAAGAAGGAAAGTCTTGCCGCCCAAGACTTCTCCAAACCCTAGCCGCCCAATGCGTCTCCAAACCCTAGCCACCCAAAACCCTAATCTCCCAAGGTGTGTTTCACGCCCAAGCCTTGGCCATCCTTTTATAGAGCTAGGCTTAAGCCTCCTTTTAATCTCCACCGTCGAATCTAGGGATTTAATCTCAACCGTCGGATCTAGGGATTTAATCTCAACCGTCGGATCTAGAGATTTAATCTCCACCGTTGGATCTAAAGATTTAATCTCCACCGTTGGATCTAGAGATTTAATCTCCACCGTCGAATCTAGAGTTTCATTTTCCATCATCGGATCTAGGCTCCATGAGGGTTTTAATAGGCTACAATAGGGACCATGAGGAGGAGTTGGATCTTGCCCACCCAATGGATCAAGCCCAAATAAAGTCCGATCCATTAATGATAATTCATTCCACTAGAGGTTTATCATTGATCTACCTCACCAACCCCCATAAGTTAATATGGGCTCCATATATTATTTGTACATATATCTCCCCGTGTTTAAGATCTCGAATGTCCGTCAATTAATTAATTTACTAACAATTAATTAATCAACATCTAACTCCATGAGTAGTACCACTCAACCTTATCATCATGCCGAACCACGTCCACCTGCAGGGTTTACATGATGAATCTTATAAGCTCCTCAAGGGGACATCATCATCCTAATATATAGGACACGGTTTCCTCCTATAATCAACGACACACCATATAAATAATATCATTTCCCAACTTATCGAGCCTATCTATTTACTCTATAAATCTCTCCCATTGGTAAATCAAAGAAATAAATACTAAGTATATATGCCCGTTATTATATCGGGATTAAGAGCATGTACAACATAATATCCGAGGTTCGATTCAATTATGTAGTCAGCAATAAATCGAATCACCTCTAAGTCGGTCCTGCTCAATATACACAAAGCATACTAGTGTAATTCAATGGTCAAGACAAACCAATACCAAATCACACTACAACCATTCCAATGGTTTGTCTATAACCATCTAGGTTGTGAGCCTTTATTATACTTTACAAGGAACTGATAACATGATCTCCCATGTGACACTACACACCATGTTATCTACAATGTAATGTATTAGACAATATGCATAACCATAAATATGCAAACAATGATCATGTGATTCTTATTTCAAAAATAAAGATGTTCATACAAAATATAGACTTTTCAGTATACATCCCAACAATCTCCCACTTATACTAAAAGATTATGTTGTCCTCATACTGCCATACATCTGATTCCCATTCCCTCCACATGTCTATCAAAAGCTCTCGCTGGAAGGGCCTTAGTGAAAGGATCTGTCAGGTTATCCTCTGATGCAATCTTGGCCACAGCAACTTCTCCTCGCTTTACGATTTCTCGTATAAGGTGGTACTTGCGCTCTATGTGTTTACTTGCCTTATGGGATCGTGGTTCCTTCGAGTTTGCAACTACACCACTATTATCACAATAAATTGTGATAGTTCTGGGCAAACCAGGAATCACATCCTAGTCCATCAAGAAGTTCCTGAGCCATATAGCTTCTTTGGCCGCCTTAGAGGCTGCCACATACTCAGCTTCCATGGTAGAGTCCGCCACGCATTTCTGCTTGACACTCCTCCATACAATGGCTCCACCTCCCAAAGTAAACACAAAACCTGAGGTAGACTTACTGTTATCCCTATCTGATTGGAAGTCGAAATATGTGTAACCCACAGGGAGTAATTGATCTGCCTGTTATACCAGCATATAATCCCTAGTCCTTCTCAGGTACTTTAATATATGCTTAACCACAGTCCAATATCCCTGTCCTGGATTACTTTGATATCTGCTAATAATGCCCACGGCAAAGCAGATATCCGGTCTCGTACACAGCATAGAATACATGAGGCTTCCTACTGCAGAAGCATAAGGAACCGCCTTCATCTCCTCTATCTCCTTAGATGTTCTAGGACACATCTCCTTAGATAAAGGAACTCCATGCTTGAAAGGTAGAAAACCTTTCTTGGAGTTTTGCATGCTAAAACGATCCATAATGGTGTCTATGTATGAAGCTTGAGATAAGCACAACATCCTTTTCCTGCGATCCCTTATAACCTTGATCCCAAGGATGTGTCCCACTTCTCCCAAGTCCTTCATATCAAACTGTTTGGACAACCATACCCTTACTTCCGATAACACCTTGACATTGTTGCCAATTAACAAAATCTCATCTACGTATAGTACAAGAAATACCACTACGTTTCTGTCACATCTCTTGTATACACAAGACTCATCCGCACTTTGAATAAATCCATAGGACTGGATTACCTCATCAAAGCAGATGTTCCAAGACCTCGAAGCTTTCTTCAATCCATAAATGGAACGATTAAGCTTGCACACAAGATGCTCTTTTCCCTTTGCAATGCATCCCTCTGGTTGCTTCATATAGATGTTTTCCTCAAGACTTCCATTAAGGAAAGTTGTCTTGACATCCATCTGTCGTACCTCATAATTCATATGAGCAGCAATACATAAGAGAATCTGGATAGACTTAAGCATGGTTACCCGAGAAAAGGTCTCCTCCTAATTGATACCCTCTTTCTGAGTATACCCCTTCGCAACAAGCCTTGCTTTGAAGGACTCAACCTTCCCGTCTATTCCTCTCTTTCTTTTGTAGATCCACTTGCATCCAATGGTTTTTACACCATTGGGTGGTTCTACTAGCTCCCAGACCTTATTTGAATCCATAGATTCAATCTCAGCATTCATTGCACTTTGCCAAGATACCACATCTTTATCTTGGATTGCCTCGTCATATGTCCAGGGATCAGGTTCATGTTCGCCAAGGATCAAATCAAAAGATTCTCCCAAGAACATGAATCTTTCATACTGTCTCACAACCCTCCCACTACGACGAGGTATCACCTGTGTATCCTCTGTGACACGCGGTGTAGTGACTTATGGTATATCCTCTTATACCGGTGGTACTGAAGTAGTGACTTCCCCTTTCAATTCCTCCAGAATAATCTTACTCATGGGCTTGTGGTTCATCACATAGTCTTCCTCTAGAAATCTGACGTTCGTGCTAACGATCACCCTATGATCTCTAGGACTATAAAACAAACCTCCTTTCATTCCTCTAGGATATCCAACGAACATGCGTACTTCTGTATGAGGTTCCAACTTACCAGCATCTTCCTTCAGCACATGTGTTGTACTCCCCCAAATTCGAATATGTCTTAGACTAGGCTTTCTTCCATTCCATAATTCTGTGGGAGTAGAATACACTGATTTAGATGGTACTAGGTTCAGAATATACACTGCCATATCTAGAGCATATCCCCAGAACGAATCTGGCAACTCAGAATAACTCATTGATCTAACCATCTCCATAAGAGTACTATTCCTTCGCTCTACTACATCATTCTGCTGGGGTGTGCCAGGTGCAGACAATTGGGATTGAATCCCAGCCTCTGATAAGTAATTCCTAAACTCTTCAAGAGGTACTCACCACCACGATCAGATCGTAGTGTCTTGATACTTTTACCTTGACGTTTCTCCACATCATCCTTGAATTCTTTGAACTTGTCAAAGCATTCAGACTTGTGGCGCATCAAGTAAATGTATCCATATCTCGAATAATCGTCTATAAAGGAGATGAAATATTCAAAACCACCTCTTGCCTGGATAGACATAGGACCACACAAATCAGAAAGAACTAACTCCAACACATCTTTGGCTCTATACCCCTTGGCCTTAAAAGGCCTATTGGTCATTTTACCCTCTAAGCAAGATTCGCAAGTTGGGAAATCTTCCACCACTAATGAACCCAGAGGTCCATTAGCTATCAACCTTTGAATTCTGCTTAGGTTAATATGACTAAGTCTTAGATGCTAAAGATATGTTTGGTTCATCTTCGAAGGTTCTTTTCTCTTATTGGAATTAGAAGATGAGTTATTAACTTATGTTTGCATCGTGGGAGCTTTTGGTCCAAGTGTATAAAATTTCCTATCAATGCACCTGAACAAATAATCTCCCTATTCCTTTTTATAATAACTCTGTCATTAAAAGAAATAGAATATCCATCCATAAACAATTTAGAAATCAAAATCAAATTCTTTCTAAATAAAGGTACATAAAGCCAAATTTTAAGAACCAAAACTTTATTCCTTTCAAAAGATAAATAAACATCTCCCACTGCAATAGCCTCCACCTTCGTGGCATTGCCCAAGTAAATGGTAATTTCACCTTCAGCTAGTCGTCGGGTTTCCTGGAACCCATGCAAAGTATTGCAGACATAATCAGTGGCTCCCGTATCTACACACCAAGTGCCGGTAGATAACACCGCTAAACATGTTTCAATGACTAGAGCAAAGGATATACCTTTGTTCTGCTTCTGGTTGGGACAGTCCTTCTTCCAATGTCCATTCTGCTTGCAAGTGAAGCACTTGCCTTTCGGCTTCTTCACTCCTCCCTGAGATCCTCTTGCCACCTTTGCTCCACCTTGTTTCTTCTTCTTCTTGCATTTCGGCTTAGAAGTAGAAACCTTCTGAGCAACCATGGCCTGAGCCTGAGCAAGCCCTTCTGCCGCATGTAGTTCTGTCAGAAGCTCCGCAAACGAATACAACCTCTTATTCATGTTGTAATTCAGGCAAAACTGCTCAAAACTCCTAGGTAGAGACTGGAGAATGATATCGACCTGGGTTTCCCCATCGATCTCAGCTCCAAGGACTTCCAGCTCATTCGCAGGATTAGGAGGACACTCTTCGAAGAGTACATACTTGTACTCCTCAGCAGTCAAGACAATATCAAGATTTCTTTTCCAATCAACATAATTGGGTCCAGTAAGTTTATTCTCGTTCAATGTCACAGCAAGCGGGTTGAAAGTCATTTTTGAAAAAAAACTAAGAATCTCATAGATCAAAACTTTAGATTTCAAAAAAAATTTGATTCCTCAAACAATAAAATTTTAAAATCAACCGACACCTCAAAACATCAAGAATTTCGTATGCCACGATCGTGTGGACGTATATGAATTCTACATTTGTAAGAGGAGATTTTACACATTAATTTTACTATCTTGTCAACCTAACTTTTTGACAAATAAAATTAATAGTTGATTCCTCTTCGGCTTTACAAATAAAAGCAGTGACTCCGATGGGGAGGATACTCCTATTTTTATCTAAATGTTCACCATTACTCGGTACCAAGGCAATTATCTCTGGTTATGTGCCTTCCGATGGGGAAGTACATACGCTCCTTAATAATTTCCTATAACCATATTCGACCCTGTGATCTGCAAACAAACTCATCCGATGTGGAGGAAGGCACTCAGAGCCGACGTGCAAGTTTGTTTACATCACATGTCAAATCGTAATGGAGGCCATGGGAATTTATAAAATATCCCTCTCCCACTTAGTAATTTAAAATTGAGGAATTTTCTAGGCTACGACATGCATATCAAACAATAAGCAATAAATATGAAAAAGAAATATTTTCCAACTATTATGGCTTTTGTCTCCAATATGCCTCCCGTCGTATCGCTATCTCGTCCACTCCTCCCTATGCCATGTACAAGCCATCCGGAGATCCAAACCGAGAAACAAACTATTTTAATTTACATCCATTGATCCTATGCTTCATGAGGGAGTGTACATGAAATCTAGATTGAAAGTAAACTATGCTCCACGAGGGAGTGTACATGAAATCTAGATCGAAAGTAAACTAAAATAAAAAGAGTCGCTAAACAATGTCGTATTTAAATATAAAAATTAAATACTAACCTCGTCAACCCCGAGGATTCAATAAATAAACAATTACACACATACAATCACATACACACATATGGTCATAATAGTTGGATCCTATGCCCGCAACAAAAAAGTTAACCTATGCACATCCTACTATTATCCGGTACATATAATATATGAAAAGTGCATAAAAGTAACCGAATCCTAAACACACAAAACCAGAAACTGTGGCTCTGATAACAATTGAAGGTTTTCCAGGAACCGAAGCTCTGATCTACTTGAAGGTAGGAAACTTCGCTTCCCACTTCAACTCGGTTGCTTGTTCATGGCGATCCCGTCGTCATCCCCGGATTAAAAATTTAATCCATGACAATTAGGGATTACCCAAGCTACCGTTTCATCGTCGTGCTATTCGATTAGAGTGGTCACTTGAACAAACTTGTTGTTCAAGCAACCAACCTCTATTCTACGATTAGCCGCGGAATAGACGATGTACGGATCACCGGTTTTTGTGTTTGTATTCGGGATCCAAGTAAATTTAGCCATATAACAAAACATACAACATGCATATAATTGATAACAATTATAGACATAATACAAAAGAATATATACAAACATTATACCTCTCGATCTTCTATTGTATGTCCTTCCTCCTTTTGGACGTCGTGTGGGTGACGATTTTCCAAAAGTCGAAGCCTGCTAGATCACCAATCTTCCTTTCCTTGTTCACTCCAAACAAAAAAAGATCATAAAACAAAACTCTTCTCCATCCTTTAACCGACCACCAAGCTCCAAGCTTGATGCTTGTCGCCGGCCAAAGAGAGAATAAGGGAGGAAGTGGGCGCCGGCAAAGAGCTCCAAGGAACCACCCTAACCCTTTTTTCCACCGGCCAAGGAGAGGAAGAGAAATAGGTTGAGTGTCGGCCAAGGTAGAGGGGGGAAAGATGGGCGCCGGCAACACCTTAGGAAGAAGAAAGGAAGCCCTCCAATTATTGCCGCCCAAGCCCTTTTCCCAAACCCTACCCGCCCAAGCCAAAACCCTAATCTTCCTAGGATTTCTTGTCGCCCAAGCTAAAGAGAGAAAACCCTAGAATTCCTTCTCCTCTCTTGCCGCCCAAGCCCTAAGCCTTATTTATAGAGTTAGGCTTAAGTCTCCTTTTAATCTCCACCGTCGGTTCTAGGGATTTAATCTCAACCGTCAGATTTAGAGATTTAATCTCAACCGCTAGATATAGAGATTTAATCTCCACCGTCGGATCTAGAGTTTTATTTTCCACCATCGGATCTAGGCTCCATGAGGTTTTAATAGGCTACAATAGGGACCATGAGGAGGAGTTGGATCTTGGCCACCCAATGGATCAAGCCCACATAAAGTCCGATCCATTAATGATAATCCATTCCACTAGAGAATTATCATTGATCTACCTCACCAACCCCCATAAATTAATATGGGATCCATATATTATTTGTACATATATCTCCCCGTGTTTAATATCTCGAATGTTCGTCGATTAATTAATTTATTGACAATTAATTAATCAACATCTAACTCCATGAGTAGTACCACTCAACCTTATCATCATGCCGGACCAAGTCCACCTGCAGGGTTTACATGATGAACCTTATGAGCTCCTCAAGGGGACATCATCATCCTAATATATAGTACATGGTTTCCTCCTATAATCAACGGCACGCCATATAAATAATATCATTTCCCAACTTACCGAGCCTATTAATTTACTCTATAAATCTCGCCCATTGGTAAATCAAAGAAATGAATACTAAGTATATGTGCCCGTTATTATATCGGGATTAAGATTATGTACAACATAATATCTGAGGTCGGATTCGATTATGTAGTTAGCAATGAATCGAATTACCTCTAAGTCGGTCCTGCTCAATACACAAAAAGTGTACTAGTGTGATTCTATGGTCAAGACAAACCAATACCAAATCACACTACAATCATACCAATGGTTTGTCCAAAGTCATCTCAGTTGTGAGCCTTTACTTATACTCTACAAGGAGCTGATAACATGATCTACCGTGTGATATTACACACCATGTTATCTACAATGTAATGTATGAGACAATATGCATAACCATAAATATGGAAACAATGATCATGTGATTCTTATTTCAAAAATAAAGATGTTCATACAAAAGATAGACTTTTCAGTATACATCCCAACAGTTTTCCACCGGCCCAAAGAGTATGGGTGTCGGCCAAAAGCTCTAAGGGAAAAGACCCTAGCTCTTGCTTCCACTGGCCAAGGAGAAGAGAAGGAAGAGTGGGATGTCGGCCAAGGAGAGAAAAGGGAAGAGGGGCGCCGGCCAAAACCCTAGGAAGAAGGGATGTCTTGCCTCCCAAGACTTCTCCAAACCCTAGCCGCCTAATGCCTCTCCAAACCCTAGCCGCCCAAAACCCTAATCTCCCAAGGTGTGTTTCACGCCCAAGCCTTGGCCATCCTTTTATAGAGCTAGGCTTAAGCCTCCTTTTTAATCTCCACCATCGGATCTAGGGATTTAATCTCAACCGTCGGATATAGGGATTTAATCTCAACCGTCGGATCTAGAGATTTAATCTCCACCGTCAGATCTAAAGATTTAATCTCCACCGTTGGATCTAGAGATTTAATCTCGACCGTCAGATCTAGAGTTTTATTTTCCATCATCGGATCTAGGCTCTATGAGGGTTTCAATAGGCTACAATAGGGACCATGAGGAGGAGTTGGATCTTAGCCACCCAATAGATCAAGCCCACATAAAGTCCGATCCATTAATGATTATCTATTCCACTAGAGGATTATCATTGATCTACCACACCAACCCCCATAAGTTAATATGGGCTCCATATATTATTTGTACATATATCTACCCATGTTTAAGATATCGAATGTCCGTCGATTAATTAATTTACTAACAATTAATTAATCAACATCTAACTCCATGAGTAGTACCACTCAACCTTATCATCATGCCGGACCAAGTCCACCTGCAGGGTTTACATGATGAACCTTATGAGCTCCTCAAGGAGACATCATCATCCTAATATATAGGACATGGTTTCCTCCTATAATCAATGGCACACCATATAAATAATATCATTTCCCAACTTACTGAGCGGATCGATTTACTCTATAAATCTCGCCCATTGGTAAATCAAAGAAATAAATACTAAGTATATGTGCCCGTTATTATATCGGGATTAAGAGCATGTACAACAAAATATCTGAGGTCCGATTCGATTATGTAGTCAGCAATAAATCGAATCACCTCTAAGTCGGTCCTGCTCAATATACACAAAGCATACTAGTGTAATTCAATGGTCAAGACAAACCAATACTAAATCACACTAGAACCATTCCAATGGTTTGTCCATAACCATCTAGGTTGTGAGACTTTACTTATACTTTACAAGGAACTGATAACATGATCTTCCGTGTGACACTACACACCATGTTATCTACAATGTAATGTATTAGACAATATGCATAACCATAAATATGCAAACAATGATCATGTTATTCTTATTTCAAAAATAAAGATGTTCATATAAAATATAGACTTTTCAGTATACATCCCAACACGAGCCATAGAGAACCGAGACGTGCGGGAATCAATTATGAGTGGGGCATTAATCTGCTGGGGTTCTCGTGACAGGTTTCCTATGCGACCAAGGTTACCCCACAAGTAGATTGATTCACCATGAGGATACATAGGTATCATAGAATGTAATGAACCTATCTTAGCAGAAGGGCCAAAGTAGGAGAAATTAACTCTAGAAGGATTGTGGGACCCAGTGACAGGGGCTTCCCAAAGATAGCAAGCCCCTAAGCTCTGATGATTCGAAAGGTAAACTTAGCTAGGAATAGGGTAATCCTGTGTAGTTCCAAAAGAAGACATCGGATAAAATAGGATATCCTACCTACATGACTCACCATTGAGAGTTAGGAGTAAGGCATATATTTATAATCATTTAGGTGAAACTGAAATCCTAGAATCTTTTTAGGAACTTTGAACCTACCTTTGCTTTCTCCGAGTGACACCATAATTGATTTAGGACCATCGTCTATCTCGTACACTTGACTTGCAAAATATTTCATTCCGAACAAACAACATCCACTGGACAAATGGTACTTGAATCGTGTCTCTATGGGATTGATATCTTTATTACTTGATGACATCCGTGCACTTGCGGGCATTGAGCTCGAGCGCGCATTTCGAGTCCTCGATGATCCTTGTCGGAGATTTGAGAGTCTTGCTCGCATGCATCAAGGTGGTATACCAGGGCAGGTTCTATTACAAGGCATGTGTACAAGTCACAGGGTGAGTTAGGAAAATGGAAGTTTCTAATAAGGCATGTATGGTGTGGACAGTTTCTGATATGCTAGACATGAGATGTATCGATCTGTGTGGATTTTGTTATAAGGAAAATATGAGTTACGATAAAGTGTGGGAAAGGAAAGATTGATAGTATTAATCTATAAACAAGGCATTCAGCATAAGAAGTGTTAGTATGAAAGTGTGCAGGAAAAATTACGTGTGGTATGGACAGTATAAATTCAGGAGTGATCCGGCAAAATAAAGACAAGTATGCATTGCAAGATGGGCAGTACAGATAGTGTTTTACAAAGTAACCTATGGTTAACTTATGTATTGGTAGTTGTTAAAGTGAGGTAAACAGGAAGTGTATAAGGGCGTTCAGATTTTGTTACAAGGCCTGTACAGGCTACAGTGTAAGGATGCAAAGTGGATAAATGCAGGATATTACTAGGATCTCAAAGTAGACATTTCTTACAAAGTTATTCAATATGAAATTTCATGAGGGCAGATACACACAAAATGTAAATGATGCATATTTAGAAATAGCAAAAATAGGTTCATTATAGTACTGGTCTGGTAAGTTGATAATGAGTGGAAGTCTTTTCCTTCTTTGCTATTAGTTGAGCTCACTCGGCAGTCAAGGTTTCTATCTAAAATTATAGTTCTCGCAGTTTATATTAGTATTCAGCTTCTTTTTCTTCCAGATCAGGAGAAGTAGGAGGGTTGTCCTGTGATTCTTTTTCTGATAATGAGTGGACACCATCAGTCTGTATTCCCAGAGAAAGGGTTGAAAATTCATCTGGGCTGGTCTGGGTACCCTTAGTTGAAATCAAAGGTGCAGCTGGCATCATAGGAGACAGGGGTTATTAATGTTTCTAAGGCATTTTATGCCTAATACAAAGTTTGAGGATTAACTAATACTCTTTTGTAGGGGTTAATGGTTTTTCTAGGGCATATTATGCCTAATACATAGCCTCAAAGTTAACTAATATGTTTTTGCAAGGGTTATTAATATTTCTAAGGTTTTTGACATTCTCTATGGCGGTAATCAATGGTATTTATTCTAAGGGTTTTTATACTTGGTCAAAATATCCTCTTGCAAGCATCAATGGTATTTTTTCTAAGGCTTGTTCAAGCCTCATATAATTTTCTTGCGCGGTCAGTGATATTTTTTTATGGTGCCAATTTGATGGGGTTCTTTTTTCCGGCACGCTCGGATCCCTCCTCCTCTTTTGCTGGTAAGAGGCGAGATACATAAGATATGTGAAGATGCTACTAAGGATCCTGATATGCAATAGAAGTGAACGATTAGGGATGGGTCAGCTTCCTGGCGCGACCCCTCCGATGCTCAAGTCAGTGTCCATCGAAGAGATAAAAGATGTAGTAAAAGAGAACAAAGGAAGAAGCTTAAGAAAGAAGAAGAGTTATCTCCGCGTACCAGATCTAGAAAAATCTGTAGGGGATCGATACGGCCGGCTAGAGAGGGGTGAATAGCCCTCTTCAATGGATGTTGGAATTCTCGCGTTCATTTGCTCGTCTACACAATCGTTAGCGCAAGCGGAAGCATAAACAATAAAGACAAAGCAATAAATGAAAATACAAACGCTAACAATAAGATGTAACGTGGTTCACGGCTACGCCGCTAATCCACGATCCCGATTCGTCCGAGGTGAATCACTCCTCCAAAGCAAATCACTATTGGTCTCTCCTTTGCACCAAGCTAGGTGGAGGTAACCTTTACAATCAAGATCACTCTTCTTACAATAAGAATGGAGTAAAAACAAGTAAGAAGAGTTTAGAGCTTGTGGGGCACTAGGAAGATCACTTAGAGCATAAGCATTAGCCTCTCAAAGGCTTACACCCTCTCTTTTTATAGAGAGGGATGATTTCTTCCCGTTGGCCGCCACCAGTCGACTGTTGCCCTTGGCAGTCGACTGCCGTCACTACAACGGCCTCCGAACACGTCGGATCCCGACCGTTGTAGTCCAACGGAACTCTTGGCAATGATCACCGGACCTCAATGATCGGCTGATCGCCTCCGTAGTCGATCGCGATCGGCCACGAGCGGTCTGCGCGGATATCTTCCGTGACGGCCATTCCATGGCGATCACCGGGCATAAACCCATCGAGGATAATCTAACACCACTCGACTCGGAAGCGATGATCGTCGTGACATGGCGATCGGTGTGCGGTGAAACTCAAACTTAACATAAGTTTGAGCTTCTGGCGGTCGGGTAAACCTTAACCCTTGCGGTCAAGTCTCCAACACTCAACCACTCGGCCAAGTTCACCTAATGAGCTACTTACATTTCACTCATTCTCTCATCTCACTCGAAGTCCCTCGCCGAAGCTCTCTTCGTTCGCAGCCACGTCCCTCGACAGCATCAGGCGCACGGCTCTGCAATGCTCCTTCGCGTCTCTTGCCTCCGAAGTCTGCTTCCTTGGCTTCACTTCAAGTCATCTCGTCCGGCGGTCCCTCGGATGCTCCAAGCGCATGGCTTCCGCAATGTCATCCTTCACCGACTCAAGGACGGAGGTTGTGAGGGTGAACCCGCCAAGGCTCCATGTGCGAATTACTAAGTCCTGCACGACTTCAACGCACATATCAAATCACATAACCCACTAACTTAAACCCTTTGCCACACCATCAAAACCATATTACGGCAAGAGATTGCCCTAACAATCTCCCCCTTTTTGATGTGTGGCAATCTGTTTAAGTTAGGTAAAAACATTTGATATAAATTCTAAGGTAAGAAAGCATGTAAAGATAAACATGATATAGCAACATGCAACTCCCCCTTAATCCATGAAACTCCCCATAAAAATGTTCTCCCCCTATCATAAACATAATCATTTCTCCCCCTATCATAAACATAATCATTTCTCCCCCTAAATATGTTCCCCTTTACTTAAACATACATTTCTCCCCCTTTGACACCATCAAAAAGATTAATCCTAATTTGTAAACTCATGGCATCAAGTATAGTAGAAAGAGAAACCCAAAAACTTGATTAAAATCTGAAATCAGAAAATATTGGGTTGTTTTTCAGGTTATCAGTCAACTGCTATCAGTATGGCAGTCGACTGGCACAATGGATTCCGAAATTCTGATTTTCTGGGCGAAATTCAGAAATGCATTAAAAATTCCATAAAATTTGAAAAATCATGAAATTTTGGGAACACATTTCTTTTAAGTATATCTATCAGGGAAAAATAGGTTTTCATGAAAAATCATTATATTTCCACGTATTTGCCAAAAATCCAAAAGCTTTAAAAACTACTAGGTTTTTGGTCATAAGAGTATCCATTTTAACACCTAGTCTTGCTTTGAATTGTTTCAAAACATGAATACTTAGATTTTAGATTAAGAAATTGTTTTGAAAACATATGAAATATCCTACCATGATCTTTGGGCAATATGTCTATGAATTAAACATAAGCCTTCCCCATGATTGGTCTATTATTTGCTATGTTGATACTTTAAATGACCATCTAAATGCCATAGGTATTAGTGGACATTTGTATCATCCTAACATCTCACCCATGCTGAGTTTGCAATCAAGTTAGCCTATAGTGAGTGTGAGATGCATCCTAGGGGGTATTTGTATATACTTAACCATCATATTCATACAATTCTATCAAGGTTAAGTATCAACTTAACAATCATCATGATCATAAAGGCATATGTCAATTAATTCTACATTATGATAATGAAATACATGTATTCATTGAATTGTCATTATGCATTAGGTATTACATGATGATAATAAGTAAAGTATCACCTAAAGCATGATTCAACCCTATTTCTCATGATTACGTGCCAAATATTAAAATCATAAATCATGATTTCAAACATACATAGAAATTACATTAATCATCATGATTTAAGCATTATTATCTATTTATGGGCACGTTATCATCACCCAACACTATCTAAAAAATGTTGTTCCGTCATCTTAAGTCAACCAAAATATGATATAGGTTAGGTCCATGTGGTTGACTACCCTAGGGTTATCCTAACCCTTAAGGATGGATTTTGGAACCCAAAATAAGTTCTTGCCTATTGGGTTCACTAGATACTCCTTGGGGATCCATTTTCTAGCTATTACCTTCTTCTTATCTTGTCCCCTAGCAATTAGGCATTTGTAGGCCTTTTCATTTTTCTTTTCCTTATATCCTAGGCCTTTCTTATTGAAACTTGCCCTTTGGCTCCCTAAGATCATGTTCAATGTGTTGGAGCCAATTGTGAATTTTTCTAGGGCTTTTGTTAAATAATCTACCTTTTCCCTTAAGGCCCTATTTTCTTCTATACATGCATCACTAACATCCAAAGGCACATAAAGGTCATGTGAGCATGCATCATTTAAGCTAGAAGAAATATTATCATTTAAGCATGCATTTTCTAGCTTATTTTCTAATGCCTTAATTTGATTAAGCATGCTTTTATTTTTCTTTTTCATTCCAAATAAGTCCTTAGTTAAACTAGAAATTATGGAAACTATTTTCTTAGGAGAGGCTTTCGTTACCATAGTTTCCATATCCTCTTCTTCTTCTTCGGATGAGGAGGATGTAGAAGCTCCCCCTTCACTTGAGCTCTCTCCTCTTGAGCTTGATCCTTCATTTTCGGATGAAGAGCAATCCAAGTCATCAAAGGCCATCAAGGCCAAATTGGTGACAAAGGCATTCTCCTCATCCGATGATGATGAGGAGGATGAGGATGGGTCATCCCAAGTCCTTGCCTTTAGAGCTTTGGTCTTCCCCTTTTCTTTCGTCTTCTTCTCCTCCTCCTTCTTTTTCTTGCTCCCCTTTTTCTTCTTCTTTTCTTCTTTCTTTTTCCTCTCTTCTTTGCTCTTGTTTAGGAGGGGACAATTATCCCTTATTTGCCCCTCTCCTTGGCAATTGTAGCATATGACCTTCCCCCTTGGTCTTCTATTCCTATCATGAGATTTATCAAATCTAAAATTCTTAAATGCACGCCTTACCTTCCTTACCATGTAGGCTTCTTCCGTGCTATCCATGGAGGAGGATGAGGATGCTTCATCATCGGAGGAGGAGGGGATTTCCATCTTCTTCTTCCCCTTGTTTGCTATCAAAGCTACTCCTCTTGAGGGTTGAACTCTAGGCTCTTCTTGTATTCCTTCAAGCCTAGTTTCGTGGAGCTCCATTGTTGAGAAAAATTCCTCCAAGCTACTTACTTCCAAGTTCTTGGAGATGTAAAATGAATCCATCATGGAGCTCCATCTTGAGGACCGGGGAAAGGCATCTATGGTCTTCATTACCATATCCCGGTTGGAGAGCTTTTCTCCTACACTTGTTAGACCAATTAATATTTCTTTAAATCTAGAATGTAGGGAAGTTACCTTTTCTCCCTTTTCTAATTTGATGTTTGAGAGTTGGGAGCGGAGGAGGTCTCTCCTAGCTAGCTTGGCCTCGGATGTGCCTTCATGGAGTTATACAAGCTTTTCCCACATCTCTTTGGCGCTAGCACATTCTCCGATCCGGTTGATCTCTTGTTGAGGGAGCACATTGAGAAGATGATGTTTTGCCTTTGAATTTGCAAGGTGCTCCTCTCTTTGCTTCTTAGTCCAACGTGATTTTTCAATTGATTCACCCCTTTCATCCCTAGGCGACTCGAAACCATTTTCCATTATAAGCATAATATCAAAATCGGTCTCGAAGAATACCTCCATTCTCTTTTTCCACCAAGAGAATTCGCCGTCGAACTTTGGTGGGTGAATGTTTGAGCCGGCCATTTTGAAAGTTTCTTGTTGTGGCGGTTAGTCCTCGACAAGCTTTCCTCGGCTCTGATACCACTTGTAGGGGATCGATACGGCCGGCTAGAGGGGGGTGAATAGCCCTCTTCAATGGATGTTGGAATTCTCGCGTTCGTTTGCTCGTCTACACAATCGTTAGCGCAAGCGGAAGCATAAACAATAAAGACAAAGCAATAAATGAAAATACAAACGCTAACAATAAGATGTAACGTGGTTCACGGCTACGCCGCTAATCCACGATCCCAATTCGTCCGAGGTGAATCACTCCTCCAAAGCCAATCACTATTGGTCTCTCCTTTGCACCAAGCTAGGTGGAGGTAACCTTTACAATCAAGATCACTCTTCTTACAATAAGAATGGAGTAAAAACAAGTAAGAAGAGTTTAGAGCTTGTGGGGCACTAGGAAGATCACTTAGAGCATAAAAATTAGCCTCTCAAAGGCTTACACCCTCTCTTTTTATAGAGAGGGCTGATTTCTTCCCGTTGGCCGCCACCAGTCGACTGCTGCCCTTGGCAGTCGACTGCCGTCACTACAACGACCTCCGAACATGTCGGATCCCGACCGTTGTAGTCCAACAGAACTCTTGGCAGTCGACTGCTGGACCTCAGTAGTCGACTGCTGCCTCCGTAATCGGCTACGAGCGGTTCTATGCCCGGGATATCTTCTGGCAGTCGACTGTCATTCCATGGCAGTCGACTACTGGCATAAATCCATCAGTCGGATACCATTCGAACACCACTCGACTCAGAGCAGTCGACTGCCGTGACATGGCAGTCGACTGGTGCCGTGTGAAACTCAAACTTAACATAAGTTTGAGCTTTCGGCGGTCGGGTAAACCTTAACCCTTGTGGTCAAGTCTCCGACACTCAGCCACTCGGCCAAGTTCACCTAATGAGCTACTTACATTTCACTCATTCTCTCATCTCACTCGAAGTCCCTCGCCGAAGCTCTCTTCGTTCGCGGCCACGTCCCTCGGCAGCATCAGGCGCACGACTCTGCAATGCTCCTTCGCGTCTCTTGCCTCTGAAGTCTACTTCCTTGGCTTCACTTCAAGTCATCTCGTCCAGCGGTCCCTCGGATGCTCCAAGCGCACGGCTTCCGCAAAGTCATCTTTCACCGACTCAAGGACGGAGGTTGTGAGGGTGAACCCGCCAAGGCTCCATGTGCGAATTACTAAGTCCTGCATGACTTCAACGCACATATCAAATCACATAACCCACTAACTTAAACCCTTTTCCACACCATCAAAACCATATTACGGCAAGAGATTGCCCTAACAAAATCCCTCCTCCCTGCTTCCTCATTTCCACCCCTTTATATAGAAGTATCCACCGCCTTTCTCTCCAGCTTAATTGACTATAATGCTCTTTGATATATTAAGAAATAACCATTATATATAATGAGGAAGAAACTGGTAATCGGACGATTGAGAAAGTCTTAGTACGAGGTATGTAATGAGGTTAGTCGGGAAATACATAGGTCAGTCGAGAAATACACATGGCAATCGGGAATAACATCGACAGCTCTAGAATTACATAGGTCAGTCAGGAATTATATAGATAGCTCTGGAATTATATAGGTAAGTCAGGAATTACATAGACATCTTTGGAATTACATAGGTCAATCAGGAATTACATAGACAACTCTGGAATTAGATAGGTCAATCGGGAATTACATAGACTGCTCTGGAATTAAATAGGTCAATCGAGAATTACATAGGCAGCTCTGGAATTACATAGGTCAGTCGTGAATTACATAAACAGCTCTAGAATTATATAGGTTAGTCGGGAATTACATAGACAACTCTAGAATTACATAGGTCAGTCGGGAATTACATAGACAACTCTAGAATTATATAGGTCAGTCGGGAATTACATAGGAAGCTCTGGAATTAGATAGGTTAGTCGAGAATTACTTAGACTGCTCTGGAATTACATAGGTCAGTCGGAAATTACATAGACTACTCTGGAATTACATAGGTCAGTTGGGAATTGCATAGAGTGCTCTGGAATTACATAGGTCAGTCGAGAATTACATAGACAACTCTATAATTTATATAGGTCAGTCGAAAATTACATAGACTGCTCTGGAAATACCTAGAGTGCTCATAAATAAGCCCTATGAACAAGAATAAGCCTTATGCTCTACCAGAACTCCTAGGTACCGTCATCTAGAATCCTTGGGATTATTGCCTATATTGTTGATATTCTTAGGTGGACTAGACCTTGAATTACCCTTAGACCTAAGATTATCGTACTTAGCACCTAAACAAAAGTATTTGCTTTTAAAATGATTTTTATCATGATGAATAGCAAGAAAATTATTAACATGTGATACCTTGCTAGCATGCTTCCTATCATTGCGTAAAGTAAGAGCATTATTTAAATTTACCTTAGGGTTTGTCTTAGCTCCCCCAACATGTGATGCTCCTCCTTTTCCCTTGGTTTTCTTCCTCCCCATAGGGCATTGACTTCTATAGTAGCCCCTTTGATTGCACTTGAAGCACACAATATGCTCCTTTCTCTTAATTGTTGGGGCTCCAGCCTCCTTCGACTTGTCCTTGACTTTGCTGCTAGTTGAGTCTTCTTGACTCTCTTTGGACACTTGCTCTTGTAGTGTCTTACTTCCCTATACTCAAAACATGGTATATGATTTTTATCTTTAATACACGTATTTGAGTTACCTTCCTTAAGTGTGGAAGATGATTGAGAAGGCTCTTCACTTCTCCCAGAGGTAGAGGGTTCATCTTAATTTTGCTCCGGTGCCAATGGTCTCTCCTCCCCCTCAATCCTAGAAGCGGATACTTCATCAATTTCTTCTACTTCTTCTTTAGAAGTTGAGCATCCATCAACCACCGAGTCTACATTATCTTGTGATGATGATGAACTTGTTTCTTCGGTCTCAATATCATCTTCCCTCTAGACCGTTGAGCATTCTTGTTCCTTGGACTCCTCTATTTCTTGAGTGATTGAGGGTTCTTTATGAAGCTTGATCAACTTGCTCCAAAATTCTTTAGCATCCTTAAAATCTCCTACCTTATGCAAGATGTTACTAGGCATAAAGTTAGTCAATATTAATGTTACCTTTTTATAAATTTCGTATTTCTTGTTTTGCTATTCGGTCCACTTCTTCTTCTTGAGGACTCTTTCTTTCTTGTCCTTAAAAAGATCAAAACCATCTGCAACACTACACAAATAATCTATAATTTCATTAAAAAAATATTCTATTTTACCTTTCCAAACCGCAAAATCTTCGCCGTCGAAGAAAAATAGAACCATGGTGTCATCCCCCAATCTTTCTTGAAACTCCATCTTCTTCTCCTCTAGCGCTTTACTCTCTTGGCGGTTAGTCCTTGAAGAGAGTCATCGCTCTGATACCAATTGTAGGGACAAATATGGTCACGCTAGAGGGGGTGAATAGCATTTCGATTCGTTTCTTGGAATTTGTTCGATCATATTCATTTACAAAACATGTTAGCACAACGGAAACAAAAAGCAATAACAAAATGTGATAAACACTCTAAATACACAAGATATAACGTGCTTCGGAACCTATGATTCCTACTCCACGGGTCGAGCTCAAGTGAGCTCTAGTGATGCACACCACCACTAATAACCTCCTTCACGGTGACACACTGGAGGTGGAGAAATCTCTTACAATAATCTTACAATAATAAAAATGAAATACAAGAAAATACAAAGGAAATACAACAACAATATAAAGAGAATTTTACAAAAGATTGCTTTGAATGCTTTGCTTGTTGGTTGCTTGGACGAGCTTGAAGGACCCTGAAATGCATCAGTACTTCACCTCAAATCTCCCCTAGAACTGCTGGTGGAAAGCCTCCCTTCGAGCTCCATTAAAAGCCTCTATCGAGCTGGATTTCCACCTTCCAGTCGACTGATCTTATTCATCAGTTGACTGGTCATGTAGTTGTTGCCTCACAACGGCTTAATTTACATCAAATAAGTGTTCATTAGTCGACTATTCTGACCTAGTAGTCGACTGCTCATAGACACCAGTCGACTGCCATGGGCAAGCAGTCGACTGTTCAATAATCTGTGCCCCATCCACTTAATTCCAGTCGATTGTTCTACCCTAGAAGTGACTGATGTGGACCAGTCGACTGCCAAACCCTAACAGTCAACTGCTAGACCACAGATCAGCAATCAAGCCTCAGTCGACTCCTCGACCAGTCAACTGGGGCATAACCCCAGTCGACTGCTACGAGTTAACTAGGCTACTAAGTGTCAAACACTCGGCCAATCGACTGGTCCATAACTCTAGTCAGCTGATAAACCTCAAACATGAGGTTTAACTCAAGTATGATCCCCTCATACTTGATAGACCACTCTTATCCTAGACCTAAGCCTTCTAGACACCTCCATCAGCCTCACACCTATCGGATCCCTCCGAGTCATCCATGGCTCGTTCATCCATATGCTAGCCTTCAGGTGCTTCCATCATCTATTGTCACGCTAATCGGATCTACTTTACCAAGGAACATTTGGACTTAGGCCGCCAAGATAAACGCTTGGACTTTAAGGCACCATACATTGGACTTATGCTGCCAAGACTACAGCTTGGACATTACGCTGCCAATATCTCACCCTTGGACTTCCCAATTGCCAAGCATCCATACTTGGACTTTCACTGCCAAAGTTCACTTGGACTTTATGCTGTCAAGACTACACACTTAGACTTATGCTGCCAAGACTCTACCTTTGAACTTCCCATGCCAAGTACCCATGACTTGGACTTTACCATTGCCAAGACCCATGCTTGGACTTTCCATTCCAAGACTCATGCTTGGACTTCTCAATTGCCAAGTACCTATGACTTGGAATTTCCTTGCCAAGTACACATGAATTGGACTTCTCAAATGCCAAGACCATTCATGGACTTCCCATGACAATCACATTGTCAATCGTTTTGTCAAATATCAAAATACTACTCGAGTCAAACTCGAGTCTGGTCAATCGTGACCTGGGCCGATTGCACCAATAGATACTTGGCAATGGAGAAGTCCAAGAATAGATTCTTGGCAGGGGAAAAGTCCAAGTGTATAGTCTTGGTCGTGTAAGTCCAAGTATGTAATCTTGGTGGCAAAAGTCCAAGTATGGATACTTGGCAAAGGGAAAGTCCAAGGGCGTAGTCTTGGTCATGTAAGTCCAAGGGTGTAGTCTTGGCGACGAAAGTCTAAGTATGGAGACTTGGCAATGTAAGTCTCGGAGGCGGACCTCTTGGCAAAGGTAGACCTAATAGCATGACGAAGCCGATGGAAGTACTTGAAGGCTAGCGCAAAGGGTGAGCAAGTCGTCGAGAACTTGGATGGACCCTGAGGGCATGAGATAGATGGAAGTAGCTTGAAGGCTTAGATCTAGGCTAAGGGTGTGTTAAGTATGACGAGATCATGTTGGGGACCTTTGGATGCTCTAGATGGTGGTGAAAAGCATCTTTGTGATTTCTTCGTTCAATCGCATTCTTGCTCATCTACAATTTGTTAGTATACAGCGGAATACAAAATACAAATACAAACAAATATGAAATATGAAAACACATGCACAATACACTAATTTTAACATGGTTTGGAACCTACAGTTCCTACTCCACGGTCGGGCTTTAGTGTCTACTCCAATAAACCTTGTCTCCTTCTTGGCAACATGTCGGAGGTGGAGAAAACCTCTTACAATGAGATTACAACCAAAGACAAGAAATACGAAAGTAAATACAAAAACAAGTGACAAACCCTATACAACAATGATCTCTTGATTGATCGCTTATTTGGTTTCTTTGAACACCATGGATGGTCTAGAATGCAATAGCAAAACCCCTCCCAAATGCTCTAAAACCAGCCTTTTTTCAACCCTCCATCACAACCTCCTTTATATCCTACATTGGACTGATTTTTTGCCTCCCAGCTGACTGCCAAAAGACCCAGTCAACTGGTCACATATCCATTGTCTCACAATGGACTAATACACATAGGATTCCGCTAAACAAACCCCTGAGCAGTCGACTGTCACTACCATCAATCGATTGTCAAGCCATCAGTCGACTCACTAGTTGACTACAAGACCTTCTGTGCTCGTGTCCACTAATGTCAATCGACTTCTCTACCCAACAGTCGACTGCCAGTGACCAATCGACTGGTCTAACCCACCAATCGACTACCAGAGTCACAGTTAGCAGTCAACCCTCAATCAACTACTTGACCAATCGACTCGGTCATAACCCTATTCGACTGCTCGAGTCAACTAGGTCTCCGAGTGATGGACACTTGACTGACCAAAGCCATCAGTCAACTGGTAAACCTCAAAATTGAGGTTTAACCCAAGTATGATCCCTTGATACTTGTCACTCATCCATAGCCTAGACCTAAGCCTTCTAGCCACTTCCATCAGCCTCACGCCCTCAGGGTCCATCCGAGTCCTCCACAACTCATTCACTCTTCGCGTTAGCCTTCAAGTGCTTCCATCGGCTATGTCATGCTATTGGGTACCCTTAGACTAGACCTAAGCCTTCAAGCCACTTCCATCATCCTCAAGCCCTTGGTTTGAGTCCACAACTTCTTACCCTTAGTCCTAGACTTCAAGTACTTCCGTCGGCCATGTCATGCTATTGTGTCTACTTTGCTAAGTCTCCAAACTTGGACTTTCACCACCAAGACTACCCACTTGGACTTACGTGGTCAAGACTACACTCTTGGACTTTCCCTTTGTCAAATATCTATATTTGGACTTTCGTCGCCAATATTTCACACTTGGACTTACACAACCAAGACTACACCCTTGGACTTTTCCATGCCAAGTATTCATACTTGGACTTTCCTTGTCAAGTCTCCAAACTTGGACTTTCACTCAAGCTAGGTCAACCTTGACTAGAGGTTAATGAAGGTTTTGCCCGGAAGCTCTGATACCAATTGAAGGGTTTTGCTTATCGAATCCGTGAGGGGAAACTTCGCTTCCCACTTCACCTCGGTTGCTTGATCATGGCGATCCAATCGATGTCCCCAGATTAAAATTTTAATCCTAGACACAAGGGATTGCCCAAACAACCAGGTCATCGTCGTGTTATTCGTTTAGAGAGGTCACTTGAACAAACTCATTGTTCAAGTGACCATCCTCTATTCTATGAGTAGCCGCTGAATAGATGATGTCCGAATCACCGATTTTTGTATTTATGATCGGGATCCAAGTATTATTTAGCCACAAACAGATTTATATTATGGTCATAATTGAAAAACAAATACAAACATGTAACATATAAAAATTAGAGAATCGATATACCTCTCGATCTTCTAATATATGACCTTCCTCCTTTCGGACGTCGTGTGGGCGACGATCTACCAAAAGTTGAAGCTCCTAGATCGAAAATCTTCCTTCCTTGCTCTTCCAAGGCAAGAGGAAGAATAGAAACTAAGCTCTTCTCCTTCCTATAGCCAACCAACAAGCAACAAGGAGAATGCTTGCCGCCGGCCAACAAGGAGAAGGAGATAATGGTGGAAACTGGCCAAGACACCAAGGGAAAGCCCTATATCTTGTTTCCACCACCTAAGGAGAAGGAGAAGGGGTCTTTGGATGCCAGCCAAGGGCTAGAAAAGGGCTGTGGGTGCCGGCCACCATGGGAGAGGAAGAAGAAAGCAAACTACTTCCTTAATTGGTGCCACCCAAGCCTCCTAAACCCTAAGACTCCAAACCCTAATCCTAGCTCTCCTAATGGCCGGCCATGGAAGTGGGGAAGGAGATTAGGATGAGCACCGGCCAAGGTAGAGGGAAGAAGGGAGGAACCGGCCAAACTGTTGGCAAATCGTGCTATTTCTCGGAATGCTCATAGGCTCCCATGTCCCCGGATTAAAATTTTCACTAATGAAAACTAATCTGGATGGGATGAGTTTCCTAAGCACAACCAATTCATCGTCGTGCTAACGACTTGAGCGATCGCTTGAACAAACTAGTTGTTCAAGCAACACAACTCTTCTAGTCAGTTAGCCGCGGAAGAGATGACGGATGGATCGCTGGTTTTTGTGTTTCTTATCGGGGTCCATGATTATACAAATACATGCAAATGCAAACTAGTATAATCAACATATACTAACATAAAGAACATAAGCTAGCATATCAAATAAGAACATGAAAAGAACAATAATAAAAGTTGTGAAACTTTTATACCTCTTGATCTTCTATCGTATGTCCTAACCTCCTTGTAGACTTCGTGTGGGCGAAGATCCTCCACAAGTTGAAGCATCCTAGATCTTCTTCAATCCAAAGAAAGAAGAACTCTCTTTCTCTTCTTGCTTGAGCCAACCACCAATCCACAAAAGGATTGATGCCGCCGACCCCAAGAATAGAGAGAACATAATGGAAACAACCAAGGAACCGAACTAGGGACAAACCCTAGTTTTGGTGCCGCCGGCCAAGATGGAGTGAAGGGGAGAATAGGAAATCGGTTGAGCCCGGACCAAGGTAGAAGGAAGAGAAGGTAGGAGCCGGCCAAACCTTAGGAAGAAGAAGAACCCTCCTCCTATATTTGCCGCCCACCTTAGCTTCCATAACCTAGCCGCCCAACCTCCTAACCTCCTAGGGTTTCTTGCCGCCCAACCAAAGATAGGCAAAACCCTAACTCCCTTAGGGTTTCTTGCCGCCCACTTTAGGTTTGGCAAAACCCAAATCTCCAAAACCAAATCATCAACCTAGATCAAAAGGAGAAGCATGGGCGCCGGCCAAACCATGGAGGAAAGAGGAAGAAGGATGCCGGCCACCATTAGGAAGAAGAAGAAGAAGCTCCCTCTCCTTTTGTGGCCACCCAAAAACCCTAGCTCCTCCACTTTCTTGCCGCCCAAGCCAAAGCCCCTCAATTAGGTTTTCCATATTCCATCATCTCAAAACTTGCCGCCCACCCTAAGCCACCCTTTTATAGAGTTAGGGTTTTGGGCCTTGGTTTAATCTCCACCGTCGGTTCTAGGGTTTTAATCTCAACCGTCGGATCTAGAGATTTAATCTCAATCGTCGGTTCTAGGGTTTTAATCTCAACCGTCGGATCTAGAGATTTAATCTCAACCGTCGGTTCTAGGGATTTAATCCCAACCGTCGGATCTAGAGATTTAATCTCAACCGTCGGTTCTAGGGTTTTAATCCCAACCGCCGGATCTAGAGATTTAATCTCCACCGTCGGTTCTAGGGATTTAATCCCAACCGTCGGATCTAGAGATTTGTTTTCCATCATTTGATCTAGACTTCATGAGGTTTATATTAGGCTACGATAGGGACCATGAGGAGGAGTTGGGTCTTGGCCACCCGATGGATCGGAACCACACAAACTTGATCAATCAATGATGTTCCATTCCACTAGAGGATCATCATCGAACTACCTCACCAACCCCCATAAATTAATATGGGCTCCATATATTATTTGTACATCCATCTCCCCGTGTTTAAGATATCGAATGTCCGTCAATTAATTGATTTACTGACCATCAATTAATTAACATCTAACTCCTCGAGTAGTACCACTCAACCTTTTCATCAAGTTGACTAAGTCAACCTGCAGGGTTTACATGATGAACCTTATGAGCTCCTCAAGGGGACATCATCAACCTAATACATAGGACACGGATTCCTCCTATAATCAACGGCACACCATGTAAATAATATCATTTCCCAACTTACCGAGCATATTGATTTAATCCATAGAAATCTCACCCTCTGGTAAATCAAAGAAATAAATATTAAGTACATGTGCCCGTTATTATATCGGGATTAAGAGCATGTACAACATAATATCCGAGGTCCGATTCAATTATGTAGTCAGCAACAAATTGAATCACCTCTATGTCGGTCCTGCTCAATACACCGAGGTGTACTAGTGTAACTTTATGTTTAAGACAAAACAATACCAAGCTACACTACAACCATGCCAATGGTTTGTCCAAAATCATCTTGGTTGTGAGCCTCTACTTATATTCTACAAGGAACTGATAACATGATCTTCTGTGCCACACCAAGCACCATGTTATCTACAATGTAAAATATTAGACAATATGCACATATATAATATGCAAACAATGATCATGTGATTCTTATTTCAAAATAAAGATGTTCATACAAAAGAGCTAGGCTTTCAGTATACATCCCAACAATCTCCCACTTATACTAAAAGACTATGCTCTCATCATACTGCCATACATCTGATTCCCCTTCCCTCCACATGCCTATCAAAGCTCTCGCCAGAAGGGCCTTAGTGAAAGGGTCTACCAGGTCATCCTCTAATGCAATCTAGGCGACAGCAACTTCTACCTCCTTTACGATTTCTCGTATCAGGTGGTACTTGCACTCTATATGTTTACTAGCCTTATGGGCTCGTGGTTCCTTCGAGTTTGCAACTGTACCATTATTATCACAATAAATTGTGATATTTCTTGGCAAACCAGGAATCACATCCAAGTCCATCAGAAAGTTCCTGAGCCACTCAGCTTCTTTGGCCGCCTCATAGGCTGCCACATACTCAGCTTCCATGGTGGAGTCCGCCACGCATTTCTGCTTGACACTCCTCCATACTATGGCTCCACCTCCTAAAGTAAACACAAACCCTGAGGTAGACTTACTATTATCCCTATCAGATTGGAAATCAGAATCCGTGTAACCCACAGGGAGTAATTGGTCTGCCCAGTAAACTAGCATATAATCCCTAGTCCTTCTCAGGCACTACAATATATGCTTTACCGCAGTTCAATGTCCCTGTCCTGGATTACTCTGATATCTGCTGACCATGCCTACGACAAAGCAGATATCTGGTCTCGTACATAGCATACATTAGGCTTCCTACTGCCGAAGCATAAGGAACTGCCTATATCTCCTCTATCTCCTCAGATGATCTAGGACACATCTGCTTAGATAAAGGAACTCCATGCCTGAAGGGTAGAAAACCCTTCTTGGAGTTTTGTATGCTAAAACGATCCAAAACCATGTCAATGTATGAAGCTTGGGATAAACACAACAACCTTGATCCCCAAGGTTGTGACCCACTTCTCCCAAGTCCTTCATATCATACTGTTTGGACGACCATACCCTTACGTCTGATAACACTTCGATGTTGTCGCCAACCACCAAAATGTCATCTACGTATAGTACAAAAATACCACTACGTTTCCGTCACATCTCTGATATACACAAGACCCATCCGAACTTTGAAAAAATCCATAAGACTGGATTTACTTCCTCAAAGCGGATGTCCCAATACTTCAAAGCTTGCTTCAGTCCATTAACGGACCGATTAAGCTTATATACAATACGCTCTTTGCCCTTAGCAATGAATCCCTCTGGTCGCTTCATGTAGATGGATTCCTCAAGACTTCCACTAAGGAATGTTGTCTTGACATCCATCTTGTTAGTTATAGCCCTAAGAACCAATCATGTGATGGTTGAATAGGGAACATTTTGTATCATATTCTATAAAGGCAAAGGATTGGTTATTATATTTAAGTCTTGCTTGTGCCAGCTAAATTAAATATAGTAATGCCCTAGAAAAGTAGGTTCTTGTCTACAGCACATCAATTGGCAGAATTGATTATGAGAGGCTATAGAGAACACTTTCTAAATGTTCCTAGTCAAGTATTAATATGCAAGGGCAATATTAATACATAAAGACTAGCATGTAGGTCAATTGATGACTTGATCTCACAAGTCATGGATATATGATATCAAGTTGACACATGGGTATATATTAGAGAATATATCTGAATCGACCCGCCATGAGAAAGTTTCATGGATCGTTATATGAGTGTCATAAACTTTCTCATGTGACTATTGGTATGAATAGTCCTCGGACACAAGTCACTACGGTTCCCTACATAAGGAGTTATGTACTTTGGTATCGTCAAACGTCACCCGTAATAGGTGGACCATAAAGGCGATTCGGGTATATAACAAATTATGCGGAGGGATGTGATGTAGATGGGATCTATCCCTCTCATATGACGAGAGTGATATCGGTGGGCTTGATTGAGTAGAACTACTAAAACGCATGGCCATGCTCGAATGAGTCAATATGAGATATTGAGCTCATTTGTTTGAGTTAGTTTACTCAGGGATCAAGAAACACATAGATTGATCGAGGATGACACGGTCTATGCCTCATTGATCAATCTGATATCAAGGATAGAAGGACACGGTCATATATTATAATAGTCACGGAAAGGTTAGTCGGATCTTGACTTATCTCATAACTTGGGTAGCAATGATGTATTGCTAGATGCCGCTCATTGCTTGTGTATCTAAAAGAGTTTAGGTCCACTGCCAACGTTATGAGAGCCTATAGGGTCACACACAAAGAGCATGATGATTAGAGGAATTAGAGTATTCTAGTTTGACTAGAATAATTTGGGAATAAGCTTAAGTACAAAATGGTTTTTGGACTTTAAGCTTAATGAGAATTTTAGCTAATTGATTTAATGAGATTAATTCAATATGTTACCTCATTGATTTAATAAGATTAATTCAATATGATAACATAAGCTTAATTGAATTAATAAGATTAATTCAATATGATAACATAAGCTTAATTGAATTAATAAGATTAATTCAATATGATAACATAAGCTTAATTGAATTAATAAGATTAATTCAACATGCATGAATGCCACATAAGAATGCCACATAAGCATGCCACATAAGCATGCCACCTAAGCATCCACCTAAGCTAGATAAGGTGGAAGGAAACAAAATGGTTTTGTCTCCTTAAGTGGCCGGCCAAACAAATGTCCCAATGCAATGGATTGCATTGAATGTGTGGAGGTGAAAGGGTTTTTCCAACCCTATAAAAGACCCCATGGAGTGGCCAAAGCAATTGTAGGTGTGGTTGTTGGGAGCTTGAGGCTTGGAGAGCTTGAGAGCTTATTGTTGTGTGGCTTTTGTGAAGTAGCAAGAAGAGTAGTCTTCTTCTTCCCTTCTCTTTTTCCCTAGCTTCCTCTCCTTTAGGGACTTCTCTAGCAAGAAGTAAAGGAGAGCTCCTCTAGTTTTCTTTTGTGAGACAAGAGCTTGCTCGTGTGGATACATATAGAGGCACGGACACTTGAACGTGCTAAAGATCCAACAAACAAAAGGAAGAACCGGGATTAACAAGGGCACGCAACAAAGGTAATCCTCTCCTATAAGATAGGTTTGGTTTAGAGAAATTTATTTTATACGAGTTTGCTTTCGCATGGATCACTTGGAAGGGATCCTAATTTTTCCGTTGCGCATATGCCATTTGGCATAAAGAATTCCCTACAGTGGTATCAGAGCCACTTGCGAAAGATCGTATAAAATAGGTTTTCTCTATTTTATATGTGATATAGAAGTAGGATAAATTTTATTATGAGTTGATAATTGCATTAGCAATTGTCAAACATAATAAAATATCCAATGTCTTTTAAAAGTTAAAATGACATGGTGCATGGTTATGGCCTAGTCCCAAAAGGTTTGTGAATGTGTGTGTGTTGTAATTCTTAAATACGGCCTGCGTGTCGTGCCTTCCTCCTAAAATTCTTGTTGTAAAATTAGTTTTAGACTCGAATGTAACTCGAGTATTTCTCCTTTTTTAATGTACAAAACAAAGATGGAGGGTCCATTGGAAGATGAGGTTACAAGGAGGAAGTCAACACACAAGACAACCAAAAGGAAGCACTTAGGAGAAGATGCTATCCCTAGGTTGACCAATCAATCTTTTCATTGGCTTGAGAAGATTGTAGAATAAGGGCCATAACCATGACACGCTTAGTTTAATATGTATGTGATGCATGTTAGTTTAGCTTGTATGTGATGCATGATTAGTTTAGCTTATATGTGATGTATGCTAATATGTATATGATACATGTTTATTTCTTAATAAGTCAAAAACGATATGCCTACTAAAGCTTGGTACTAACTACTTCCTCGATCATTTGTTTTTGTGTTTGACAAATCAATGCAATGCATTTTATCTTGGAAGAGTGCGAGTTGACAATAGTGATGTCCCGCTATCAATCTTGGTTAAGACTTATTTAAGTTTTCTTAATTAGTTAAGAAAGTAGAGGCTTATATTAGCTTTGAACATAAGTTTTAAAATTAGTTTTATGTGATTTCCAACATCACTTTGTCTTAGAAGTGGTCGCGTTGCTCGATATCCAAGAAGACCCACGTGCCTCGCCACACAGGCTAAGTGGTTTAGGAATAAACACTAAACTAATCTAAAACTTAACCAAAGCTATTAAAGAGTTACATCAGATGTAATTGGCAAAAGATTGCCTTCCTAATTATACTACGTCTTGGGCGATTAGCCAAAGCTAACTCAAGACGAATTATAATGTGGATCTTTATCCCATATAAATTTATAGCTAAATAGTAGCTATGAGAATTTAGTGGGAGCCTCATTTAATTAAAAGACCTAATTAAATGATTTAGGTATGATACTTAACTTTGCATTTTAATGTTGTAGATCACCATGACATCTAACACGACACACCCCCTCAACTTGCGATCTGTCCTTGAGAAGGACAAGCAATGGAGCGAACTTTCTTGGTAGTATAGGAACTTGAGGATTATCCTCAAGCAAGAACGCAAACCGTATGTCCTAGAGCGGTCTACCCTGAAACACCCGCCCATGCGCACTCGTCTTGAAAAGGATGCTTATAAGAAGCATCAAGATGACGCATTAGATGTGTCATGTCTTATGCTTGCCACCATGAACTCTGAGCTTCAGAAGCAACATGAGAACATGGATGCCTATGATATGGTTGAGCATTTGAAACAACTATATCAAGGACAAGCTAGGCACGAGCGTTTTGAAGTGTCTAAGGCTCTTTTTACATGCAAGATGCAAGAAGGAACACCTGTAGGAACTCACGTACTCAAAATGATTGGGTACGTTGAGAACCTTGAAAGACTAGGTTTTCCACTGAGCCAAGAATTGGCAACCGATGTTATCCTGCAATCGTTGTCGGAAGAATATAATCAATTCGTCATGAATTATAACATGAATGAAATTGATAAACCTTTGCTTGAGATTCTCAAAGATGTTAAGAAGCTACACCGAATCTCAAAAAGAAAGTTAGCAACGTACTAATGGTCAAGAAGGGCAAAGGTAAGCGCAAAGGCAAGGGTAAGACCCAATCCAAAGGCAATGCAAATTCATCCACTTCAAAGGATAAAGGTAAAGTACCTAAGGAAGGGACCGCTTCCATTGCGGTGAGATCGACATCGAAGCGGAACCGCAAAGTCTACCTTGAGGAAGTAAAGAATAAAAGAAGTGGGACTTCTGCCTCAGGTATACACGTTATAGAAGTTAATCTATCTATTTCTTCTACATGGGTATTAGATACCGGATGTGCATCTCACATTTGTAATAATGTGCAGGGACTGAGAAATAGTAGACAAATGGCAAAAGGCGAAGTAGACCTACGAGTAGGCAATGGCGCAAAAGTTGCTGCTGTAGCTGTAGGAACATATTATTTGTCTTTGCCCACTGGGCTTATCTTAGAACTAGAGGAGTGCTTATATGTACCTGCATTGACAAAGAACATAATTTTTGTATCTTGTTTAGACAAGAAAAACTTTTCTTTTATAATAAAGGACAAATGTTGTTCCATTTATTTGAATGAAATGTTCTATTGTAATGCACCACTTATGAATGGTCTCTATGTTCTAGATTTAGAAAACCCAATTTATAACGTAAATACCAAGCGGTTCAAATCGAATGATTCGAACCAAACATATCTCTGGCACTGTCGCCTAGGTCACATAAATGAAAAATGCATATCCCAACTCCATAAAGATGGATTATTGGACTCATTTGATTTTGAATCATATGAGGTATGCGAATCTTGCCTTTTAGGAAATATGACTAAAACTCCATTTAGTGGACATGGAGAGAGAGCGACAGACTTGTTAGGACTCATACATACTGATGTATGTGGGCCTTTCAATGTCGAAGCCAGAGGAGGCTATAAGTACTTTATTACTTTCACTGATTATATGAGTAGATTTGGCTACTTATATTTGATGAGACATAAGTCAGAATCCTTTGAAAAGTTCAAAGCATTCAAGAATGAAGTACAAAACCAACTTGGTAAGCGTATCAAGCTACTTTGATCAGATCGAGGTGGTGAATACCTTAGTCAAGAGTTTCGTGATCACCTGGTTGAGTGTGGGATATTATCCCAACTCACTCCCCCTGGAACACCACAATGGAATGGTGTATCTTAGAGGATAAATCTTAATATATTATATATTGTACGATCAATGATTATCCAGAATGATCTACCTACTTCCTTTTGGGGACTAGCTCTAGAGACAGTCACACTTAATCGCGTCCCATCAAAAGCCGTAGAAAAGACACCATATACGATATGGACTGGGAAGAGTCCCAAAATGTCTTTTATAAAGATTTGGGGTTGTGAAGCTTATGTAAGACGTCAAGTCTCAGATAAACTAGGACCCAAATCAGATAAGTGTTATTTTGTCGGATATCCCAAGGAAACTAAGGGATATTACTTTTACAATCCCACACTTGGCAAGGTGTTTGTTGACAGAAATGCTGTCTTTCTAGAAAGAGAATTTATTTCTAGAAAAACTAGTGGGAGTAAAATTCATCTTGAAGAAGTTCAAGATGACGATAACACTAAGGCTTCGATGGAAAATGAACAGGAACCACAAAGTGTTGTGGATGAGGAAATTGTTGCCCAAAGAGTTGTGGAACAAACACCTGTTCAAGTAGACCAACCTCTTCGTAGATCTGATAGGATCCGTCGTCAACCCGAGTGATATTCTTTTCTCTTGGTAGTGACAATGGTGATGTATTGCTTGTCGATCTTGACGAGCCTACATCCTATCAAGAAGCTATGATGAGCCCAGATTCCGAGAAATGGCTAGAGGCCATGAGATCCGAAATGGAATCCATGTACACTAACCAAGTATGGACCTTGGTTGATCCACCTGAAGGGGTAAAACCCATTGGGTGTAAGTGGGTCTTTAAAGTAAAGACTGACATGGATGGTAATAAGCATACCTATAAAGGTAGATTGGTGGCTAAAGGATTCAAACAAATTCATGGTATTGACTATGATGAAACCTTTTCACCACTATGATGCTTAAATCCATTCGATCATACTTGCTATCATACTACCACGATTATGAGATCTGGCGGATGGATGTCAAAACCGCTTTTAGAATGGAAGCTACTCGAGGATGTGTACATGACACACCGAGGGTTTTGAAGATCCAAAGCATCTGGAAAGGTATGCAAACCGTAAAGGTCCATTTATGGACTAAAGCAAGCCTCTTTGGAATCTTCGATTCGATGATGCAATCAAAGAGTTTGGTTTCATCAAGAATGAAGATGAACCTTGTGTCTACAAGAGAAATAGTGGGAACACAGTTGTATTTCTTGTCTTGTATGTAGATGACATACTTCTCATCGAAATGATATTCCCTCACTCCCAGTCTGTGAAGATGTGGTTAGGGAATTGTTTCTCGATGAAAGACTTAGGTGAAGCTGCCTATATTCTAGGCATCAAGATCTATAGAGATAGATCTAAAAGATTACTTGGCCTAAGTCAGAGTACATACATTGATAAAGTGCTAGATCGTTTTGCTATGCAAAATTCCAAGAAAGGATTTCTGCCTTTATCACATGGTGTGAGTCTTTCAAAGACTCAATGTCCCTCTTCTAAGGAGAGAGAGATCGCATGGATAAGATCCCTTATCGTGCGCCGTAGGGTCTATCATGTACGCCATGCTTTGTACTCGTCCTAACATCTCGTATGCTTTGAGCATGACGAGTAGATACCAGTCGGATCCAGGTGAAAGTCACTGGATAGCAGTCAAAAATATTCTTAAATACTTACGAAGAACGAAAGAATATTTCCTGATATTTGGAGGCAATGAGGAGCTAGCTGTAAAGGGTTACAGTGATGCAAGCTTCCAAACAGACAAGGATGACTATAGATCGCAATCGAGTGCGTGTTTTGCTGAATGGTGGAGCCGTGGTCGAAGAGTTCAAAGCGGACACGATTCTTTGATTCTACAAGCAGAAGGCAGTATATTCTTTGCATCGATGCAAAGAAAGGTTTGGCTCGTAAGTTCATCGATGAACTTGGGGTAGTTCCTAGCATTGCAGATCCAATAGACCTCTATTGTGACAACAATGGGGCTATTGCGAGCTAAGGAACCTCGATCACATCAATGACCAAACACATATCATGGCTTCCATCTCATTCGAGAGATCATCGATAGAGGAGATGTGAGGATATGCAGAGTATCGACAGAAGCTAACATTGCAGATCCATTGACCAAGGCTTTGGCACAGAGGAAGCATGATGGTCACACTAGGTCACTAGGTATTAGATATCATAGTGATTGGTACTAGTGCTAGTGGGAGATTGTTAGTTATAGCCCTAAGAACCAATCATGTGATGGTTGAATAGGGAACATTTTGTATCATATTCTATAAAGGCAAAGGATTGGTTATTATATTTAAGTCTTGCTTGTGCTAAATTAAATATAGTAATGCCCTAGAAAAGTAGGTTCTTGTCTCACGACATCAATTCGGCACTGATTATGAGAGGTCAGAGAGAACACTTTATAAATGTTCTAGTCAAGTATTAATATGCAAGGGCAATATTAATACATAAAGACTAGCATGTAGGTCAATTGATGACTTGATCTCACAAGTCATGGATATATGATATCAAGTTGACACATGGGTATATATTAGAGAATATATCTTTGACCCGACCCGCCATGAGAAAGTTTCATGGATCGTTATATGAGTGTCATAAACTTTCTCATGTGACTATTGGTATGAATAGTCCTCGGACACGAAGTCACTACGGTTCCCTACATAAGGAGTTATGTACTTTGGTATCACAAACGTCACCCGTATAGGTGGACCATAAAGGCGACATCGGGTATATAACAAATTATGCGGAGGGATGTGAGTGATGTAGATGGGATCTATCCTCTCATTTGACGAGTGATATCGGTGGGCCCTTGATTGAGTAGAACTACTAAAACGCATGACCATGCTCGAATGAGTCAATATGAGATATTGAGCTCATTTGTTTGAGTTAGTTTACTCAGGGATCAAGAAACACATAGATTGATCGAGGATGACACGGTCTATGCCTCATTGATCAATCTGATATCAAGGATAGAAGGACACGGTCATATATTATAGTAGTCACGGAAAGGTTAGTCGGATCTTGACTTATCTCATAACTTGGGTAGCAATGATGTATTGCTAGATGCCTCATTGCTTGTGTATCTAAAAGAGTTTAGGTCCACTGCCAACGTTATGAGAGTCTATAGGGTCACACACAAAGAGCATGATGATTAGAGGAATTAGAGTATTCTAGTTTGACTAGAATAATTTGGGAATAAGCTTAAGTACAAAATGGTTTTTGGACTTTAAGGTTAATGAGAATTTTAGCTAATTGATTTAATGAGATTAATTCAATATGTTACCTCATTGATTTAATAAGATTAATTCAATATGATAACATAAGCTTAATTGAATTAATAAGATTAATTCAATATGATAACATAAGCTTAATTGAATTAATAAGATTAATTCAATATGATAACATAAGCTTAATTGAATTAATAAGATTAATTCAACATGCATGAATGCCACATAAGCATGCCACATAAGCATGCCACCTAAGCATCCACCTAAGCTAGATAAGGTGGAAGGAAACAAAATGGTTTTGTCTCCTTAAGTGGCCGGCCAAACAAATGTCTCAATGCAATGGATTGCATTGAATGTGTGGAGGTGAAAGGGTTTTTCCAACCCTATAAAAGACCCCATGGAGTGGCTGCCAAAGCAATTGTAGGTGTGGTTGTTGGGAGCTTGAGGCTTGGAGAGCTTGAGAGCTTATTGTTGTGTGGCTTTTGTGAAGTAGCAAGAAGAGTAGTCTTCTTCTTCCCTTCTCTTTTTCCCTAGCTTCCTCTCCTTTAGGGACTTCTCTAGCAAGAAGTAAAGGAGAGCTCCTCTAGTTTTCTTTTGTGAGACAAGAGCTTGCTCGTGTGGATACATATAGAGGCACGGACACTTGAACGTGCTAAAGATCCCACAAACAAAAGGAAGAAGCGGGATTAACAAGGGCACGCAACAAAGGTAATCCTCTCCTATAAGATAGGCTTGGTTTAGAGAAATTTATTTTATACGAGTTTGCTTTCGCATGGATCACTTGGAAGGGATCCTAATTTTTCCTCACAAGATATGCCATTTGGCATAAAGAATTCCCTACAAAGGGTATCAGAGCCACTTATAAAGATCGTATAAAATAGGTTTTCTATTTTATATGTGATATAGAAGTAGGATAAATTTTATTATGAGTTGATAATTGCATTAGCAATTGTCAAACATAATAAAATATCCAATGTCTTTTAAAAGTTAAAATGACATGGTGCATGGTTATGGCCTAGTCCCAAAAGGTTTGTGAATGTGTGTGTTGTAATTCTTAAATACGGCTCGCGGTCGTGCCTTCCTCCTAAAATTCTTGTTGTAAAATTAGTTTTAGACTAATGTAACTCGAGTATTTCTCCTTTGTAATGTACAAAACAAAGATGGAGGGTCCATTGGAAGATGAGGTTACAAGGAGGAAGTCAACACACAAGACAACCAAAAGGAAGCACTTAGGAGAAGATGCTATCCCTAGGTTGACCAATCAATCTTTTCATTGGCTTGAGAAGATTGTAGAATAAGGGCCATAACCATGACACGCTTAGTTTAATATGTATGTGATGCATGTTAGTTTAGCTTGTATGTGATGCATGATTAGTTTAGCTTATATGTGATGTATGCTAATATGTATATGATACATGTTTATTTCTTAATAAGTCAAAACGATATGCCTACTAAAGCTTGGTACTCACTACTTCTCGATCATTTGTTATTGGGTTTGCCAAAGCAAAGCAATGCATTTTATCTTGAAGAGTGCGAGTGGACAATCGTGATGTCCCGCTATCAAACTTGGTTAAGACTTAATTAAGTTTTCTTAATTAGTTAAGAAAGTAGAGGCATATATTAGCTTTGAACATAAGTTTTAAAATTAGTTTTATGTGATTTCAACATCGCCTTTGTCTTAGAAGTGGTCGCTGTTCTGATATCCAAGAAGGCCTCGTGTTCGCCACCACCGAAGCCGGTTTAGGAATAAACACTAAACTAATCTAAAACTTAACCAAAGCTATTAAAGAGTTACATCAGATGTAATTGGCAAAAGATTGCCTACCTAATTATACTACGCCTTGGGCGATTAGCCAAAGCTAACTCAAGACTAATTATAATGTGGATCTTTATCCAATATAAATTTATAGCTAAATAGTAGCTATGAGAATTTAGTGGGAGCCTCATTTAATTAAAGGCCTAATTAAATGATTTAGGTATGATACTTAACTTTGCATTTTAATGTTGTAGATCACCATGACATCTAACACGACACCCCTCAATCTCATGATCCGGCCCTGAGAAGGACAAGCTTAATGGAGCGAACTTTCTTGATCGGTATAGGAACTTGAGGATTATCCTCAAGCAAGAACGCAAACCGTATGTCCTAGAGCATCTACCTCAAACACCCGCCATGCGCCACTCGTTGAAAAGGATGCTTATAAGAAGCATCAAGATGACGATTAGATGTGTCATGTCTTATGCTTGCCACCATGAACTCGAGCTGTAAGCAACATGAGAACATGGATGCCTATGATATGGTTGAGCATTTGAAACAACTATATCAAGGACAAGCTAGGCACGAGCGCTTTGAAGTGTCTAAGGCTCTTTTGCATGCAAGATGCAAGAAGGAACACTGTAGGAACTCACGACTCAAAATGATTGGGTACGCTTGAGAACTCAAAGACTAGGTTTTCCATCGAGCCAAGAATTGGCAACCGATGTTATCCTCGCAATCGCTGCGAAGCATATAATCAATTCGTCATGAATTATAACATGAATGAAATTGATAAATTTTGCTCGAGATTCTCAAAGATGTTAAGAATCACAACCGAATCTCAAAAAGAAAGTTAGCAACGTACTAATGGTCAAGAAGGGCAAAGGTAAGCGCAAAGGCAAGGGTAAGACCCAAGCCAAAGGCAAGGCCAATTCATCCACTTCAAAGGGTAAAGGTAAAGTACCTAAGGAAGGGGACTGCTTCCATTGCGGTGAGATCGACATCGAAGCGGAACCGCAAAGTCTACCTTGAGGAAGTAAAGAATAAAAGAAGTGGACTTACGCCTGTATACACGTTATAGAAGTTAATCTATCTATTTCTTCTACATGGGTATTAGATACCGGATGTGCATCTCACATTTGTAATAATGTGCAGGGACTGAGAAATAGTAGACAAATGGCAAAAGGCGAAGTAGACCTACGAGTAGGCAATGGCGCAAAAGTTGCTGCTGTAGCTGTAGGAACATATTCTTTGTCTTTGCCCACTGGGCTTATCTTAGAACTAGAGGAGTGCTTATATGTACCTGCATTGACAAAGAACATAATTTCTGTATCTTGTTTAGACAAGAAAAACTTTTCTTTTATAATAAAGGACAAATGTTGTTCCATTTATTTGAATGAAATGTTCTATTGTAATGCACCACTTATGAATGGTCTCTATGTTCTAGATTTAGAAAACCCAATTTATAACGTAAATACCAAGCGGTTCAAATCGAGTGATTCGAACCAAACATATCTCCGCATCGCCGCCTAGGTCACATAAATGAAAAACGCATATCCCAACTCCATAAAGATGGATTATTGGACTCATTTGATTTTGAATCATATGAGGTATGCGAATCTTGCCTTTTAGGAAATATGACTAAAACTCCATTTAGTGGACATGGAGAGAGAGCGACAGACTTGTTAGGACTCATACATACTGATGTATGTGGGCCTTTCAATGTCAAAGCCAGAGGAGGCTATAAGTACTTTATTACTTTCACTGATGATATGAGTAGATTTGGCTACTTATATTTGATGAGACATAAGTCAGAATCCTTTGAAAAGTTCAAAGCATTCAAGAATGAAGTACAAAACCAACTTGGTAAGCGTATCAAGCTACTTCGATCAGATCGAGGTGGTGAATACCTTAGTCAAGAGTTTCGTGATCACCTGGCTGAGTGTGGGATAATATCCCAACTCACTCCCCCTGGAACACCACAATGGAATGGTGTATCTGAGAGGAGAAATCGTACTCTATTAGATATGGTACGATCAATGATGAGCTCAAGACTTCCACTAAGGAATGTTGTCTTGACATCCATCTTGTTAGTTATAGCCCTAAGAACCAATCATGTGATGGTTGAATAGGGAACATTTTGTATCATATTCTATAAAGGCAAAGGATTGGTTATTATATTTAAGTCTTGCTTGTGCCAGCTAAATTAAATATAGTAATGCCCTAGAAAAGTAGGTTCTTGTCTACAGCACATCAATTGGCAGAATTGATTATGAGAGGCTGTAGAGAACACTTTCTAAATGTTCCTAGTCAAGTATTAATATGCAAGGGCAATATTAATACATAAAGACTAGCATGTAGGTCAATTGATGACTTGATCTCACAAGTCATGGATATATGATATCAAGTTGACACATGGGTATATATTAGAGAATATATACTGAACTGACCCGCCATGAGAAAGTTTCATGGATCGTTATATGAGTGTCATAAACTTTTTCATGTGACTATTGGTATGAATAGTCCTCAGACCTGAAGTCACTACGGTTCCCTACATAAGGAGTTATGTACTTTGGTATCGTCAAACGTCACCCGTAACAGGGTGGACCATAAAGGCGATTACTGGGTATATAACAAATTATGCGGAGGGATGTGAGTGATGTAGATGGGATCTATCCCTCTCATATGACGAGAGTGATATCGGTGGGCCCCTTGATTGAGTAGAACTACTAAAACGCATGGCCATGCTCGAATGAGTCAATATGAGATATTGAGCTCATTTGTTTGAGTTAGTTTACTCAGGGATCAAGAAACACATAGATTGATCGAGGATGACACGGTCTATGCCTCATTGATCAATCTGATATCAAGGATAGAAGGACACGGTCATATATTATAGTAGTCACGGAAAGGTTAGTCGGATCTTGACTTATCTCGTAACTTGGGTAGCAATGATGTATTGCTAGATGCCGCTCATTGCTTGTGTATCTAAAAGAGTTTAGGTCCACTGCCAACGTTATGAGAGCCTATAGGGTCACACACAAAGAGCATGATAATTAGAGGAATTAGAGTATTCTAGTTTGACTAGAATAATTTGGGAATAAGCTTAAGTACAAAATGGTTTTTGGACTTTAAGCTTAATGAGAATTTTAGCTAATTGATTTAATGAGATTAATTCAATATGTTACCTTATTGATTTAATAAGATTAATTCAATATGATAACATAAGCTTAATTGAATTAATAAGATTAATTCAATATGATAACATAAGCTTAATTGAATTAATAAGATTAATTCAATATGATAACATAAGCTTAATTGAATTAATAAGATTAATTCAACATGCATGAATGCCACATAAGAATGCCACATAAGCATGCCACATAAGCATGCCACCTAAGCATCCACCTAAGCTAGATAAGGTGGAAGGAAACAAAATGGTTTTGTCTCCTTAAGTGGCCGGCCAAACAAATGTCCCAATGCAATGGATTGCATTGAATGTGTGGAGGTGAAAGGGTTTTTCCAACCCTATAAAAGACCCCATGGAGTGGCCGGCCAAAGCAATTGTAGGTGTGGTTGTTGGGAGCTTGAGGCTTGGAGAGAGCTTGAGAGCTTATTGTTGTGTGGCTTTTGTGAAGTAGCAAGAAGAGTAGTCTTCTTCTTCCCTTCTCTTTTTCCCTAGCTTCCTCTCCTTTAGGGACTTCTCTAGCAAGAAGTAAAGGAGAGCTCCTCTAGTTTTCTTTTGTGAGACAAGAGCTTGCTCGTGTGGATACATATAGAGGCACGGACACTTGAACGTGCTAAAGATCCAACAAACAAAAGGAAGAACCGGGATTAACAAGGGCACGCAACAAAGGTAATCCTCTCCTATAAGATAGGTTTGGTTTAGAGAAATTTATTTTATACGAGTTTGCTTTCGCATGGATCACTTGGAAGGGATCCTAATTTTTCCGTTGCGCATATGCTATTTGGCATAAAGAATTCCCTACACATCTGTCACGCCTCATAGTCCATATGAGTTGCTATGCATAAGAGCTCCCAGACCTGACTTTAATCCATAGATTCAATCTCAGTATTCATTGCACTTTGCAAAGATGCTGTATTTATATCTTGGATTGCCTCGTCGTATGTCTAGGGATCAGGTTCATGTTTGCTAGGGACTAAATCAGAAGATTTGTCCAAAAACGTGAATCTGAGAGGCTGTATAATAACCCTCCCACTACGACGAGGTATCTTCTGTGTATCCTCTGTGACACGCGGTGCAGTGACATGTGGTATGTCCTCTTGTACCGGTGGTACTAAAGAAGCAACTTCCCTTTTAACTCCTCCAGAACAATTTTACTCTTGGGCTTGTGACTTATCACATAGTCTTCCTCTAGAAATCTGGCATTCGTGTTAACGATCACCCTCTGATCTCTAGGACTACAAAACAAGTCAGAATAACTCAGCATTGATCTAACCATCTCCATAAGAGTCCTATTCCTTCGCATCGCTACATAATCGCTCACTGGGTGTGCCAGTACTAATTGGGATTGAATCCCAACCTCTGATAAGTAGTTCCTAAACTCTCCCAAGAGGTTGTCACCACCACGATCAGATCGTAGTGTCATCCATATCTTGAATAATCGTCTATGAAAGAGACGAAATATTTAAGATTACCTCTTGCCTAGATAGTCATAGGACCTCACAAATCAGAATGAACCATTTCTAACAAATCTTTGGATATATACCCCTTGGCCTTGAAAGGCCTCTTGGTCATCTTACCCTCCAAGCAAGATTCGCAGGTTGGGAGATCCTCCACCACTAATGAACCCTAAGGTCCATCAGCTATCAACCTTTGAATTTTGCTTAGGTTAATATGACCAAGCCTAAGATCCCAAAGATATGTTTGGTTCATCTTCGAAGATTCTTTTCTCTTATCGGAATTAGAAGATGAGTTGTAAACTTCAATTTGCATCGTGGGAGCTTGTGGTTCAAGTTATAAATTTCCTATCTATGTACCTGAATAGATAATGTCCTTATTCCTTTTATAACAAATCTTTCATTAAAAGGAATAGATTATTCATCCATAATTTAGAAACCGAAAGCAATTCTTTCTAAATAAAGGTACATAAAGAAAATTCTTAAGAACCAAAAACTTTATTTTTCTCAAAAGATAAATAAAACATCTCCCACTGCAATAGTCGCCATCTTCATGGCATTGCCCAAGTAAATGGTAATATCCCCTTTAGCTAGTCGTCGGGTTTCCTGGAACCCCTGCAAAGTATTGCAGACATGATTAGTGGCTCTCGTATCTACACACCAGGTGCCGGTAGATAACACCGCTAACCATGTTACAACGACTTGACCAAAAGATATACTTTTCTTCTGTTTTGGATTGGGACAGTCCTCCTTCCAATGTCCATCCTGCTTGTAAGTGAAGTACTTGCCTTTCGGCTTCTTCACTCCTCCCTGAGATCCTCCCACCACATTTGCTCCACCTTGTTTCTCCTTCTTCTTGCCTTTCGGCTTAGAAGTAGAAACCTTTTTGAGCAACCATGGCTTGAGGACACTCTTTGAAGAGTGTATACTTGTACTTCTTAGCAGATAAGACAACATCTAGATCCTTTTCCAATCAACATTATTTGGGTACAGTAAGTTTATTTCCTTTAGTATCATAATAAGTGGACTGAAAGTCATTTTGAAAATCCTAAGAATCACAATGATCAAAATATTAGATTTCAAATTTTATTGATTCCTCAAAACAATAAAATTCCGAAATCAACCAACACCTCAAAACACCGAGAATATCGCATGCCACGATAGTGTGGACGTATACGAATTCTACATTTGTAAGAGGAGGTTTTACCCATTAATTTTATTATCTTGTCAACCTTACTTTTTGACAAATAAAATTAATAGTTGGTTCCTCTTTGGCCCTACAAATAAAAGCAGTGACTCCGATGGGGAGGATACTTTTTATTTGTATCTAAGTGTGCACCATTACACGATACTAAGGGAATTATTTCGGATTATGTGCCTTACCGATGGGCAAGTACACACGCTCCTAAATAATTTCCTATAACCATTATATGACCTAGTGATCCGCAAACAAACTCATCTGATGGGGAGGAAGGCACTCAGAGCCGACGCGCAAGTTTGTTGCATCACACGTCAAATTGTAATGGAGGCCGCGGGAATTAATTAAAATATCCCTCTCCCACTTAGTAAATTGAAAATGAGGAATTTTCAAGCACACACAACATGCTTATTATTACTGTAGATTTCAATAAAAATTATTGATTCCTCAAACAATAAAATTTTGAAATCAACCAACACCTCAAACACCGAGAATATCGCATGCCACGATAGTGTGGACGTATACGAATTCTACATTTGTAAGAGGAGGTTTAACCCATTAATTTTATTATCTTGTCAACCTTACTTTTTGACAAATAAAATTAATAGTTGGTTCCTCTTTGGCCCTACAAATAAAACTACTTTTTATTTGCATCTAAGTGTGCACCATTACACGGTACTAAGGGAATTATTTCGGATTATGTGCCTTACCGCTGTGGAAGTACACATGCTCCTAGATAATTTCCTATAACCATTATTTGACCTAGTGATCCGCAAACAAACTCATCCGATGGGGAGGAAGGCACTCAAAGCCGACGCGCAAGTTTGTTGCATCACATGTCAAATTGTAATGGAGGCCGCGGGAATTAATTAAAATGTCCCTCTCCCACTTAGTAAATTGACAATGAGGAATTTTCAAGCACACACAACATGCATATAAAACAAATCAGCAATAAATATGGAAAAATCAGAATTTTTCCAACTATTATGGCATTGTTCTCCAATATGCGTCCCGTCGTGTCGCCACCTCGTCCGCTCCATCTTTTCCCGTGCGCAAGTCACCAAAGAGTTCCGAGCCGAGATAAAACATTTTAATTTACATCCATCGATCCTATACTCCACGAAGGAGTGTACAAATAATCTAGATCAAAAGTAAACTAAAATGAGCGGCTAAACAATGTCGTATTTAATTACAAAAATTAAATACTAATCTAGCCTCGTCAACCCCGAGGATTCAAATAATATACAATCACACACACATGCAATCACATACACACATATATAGCCATAATAGTTGGATCTTATGCCTGCAACCAAAAAGTTAGCCTACGCACATCCTACTATTATCCGGCATACACAATATATGATAAATGCGTGAAAGTAACCGAATCCCGAACACACAACACCGGAAACCGTGGCTCTGATACCAATTGTTGGCAAATCGTGCTATTTCTCGGAATGCTCATAGGCTCCCATGTCCCCGGATTAAAATTTTTACTAATGAAAACTAATCCGGATGGGATGAATTTCCTAAGCACAACCAATTCGTCGTCGTGCTAACGACTTGAGCGATCGCTTGAACAAACTAGTTGTTCAAGCAACACAACTCTTCTAGTCGGTTAGCCGCGGAAGAGACGACGGATGGATCGCCGGTTTTTGTGTTTCTTATCGGGGTCCATGATTATACAAATACATGCAAATGCAAACTAGTGTAATCAACATATACTAACATAAAGAACATAAGCTAGCATATCAAATAAGAACATTAAAAGAACAATAATAAAAGTTGTGAAACTTTTATACCTCTTGATCTTCTATCGTATGTCCTAACCTCCTTGTAGACTTCGTGTGGGCGAAGATCCTCCACAAGTTGAAGCATCCTAGATCTTCTTCAATCCAAAGAAAGAAGAACTCTCTTTCTCTTCTTGCTTGAGCCAACCACCAATCCACAAAAGGATTGATGCCGCCGACCCCAAGAATAGAGAGAACATAATGGAAACAACCAAGGAACCGAACTAGGGACAAACCCTAGTTTTGGTGCCGCCGGCCAAGATGGAGTGAAGGGGAGAATAGGAAATCGGTTGAGCCCGGACCAAGGTAGAAGGAAGAGAAGGTAGGAGCCGGCCAAACCTTAGGAAGAAGAAGAACCCTCCTCCTATATTTGCCACCCACCTTAGCTTCCATAACCTAGCCGCCCAACCTCCTAACCTCCTAGGGTTTCTTGCCGCCCAACCAAAGATAGGCAAAACCCTAACTCCCTTAGGGTTTCTTGCCGCCAACTTTAGGTTTGGCAAAACCCAAATCTCCAAAACCAAATCATCAACCTAGATCAAAAGGAGAAGCATGGGCGCCGGCCAAACCATGGAGGAAAGAGGAAGAAGGATGTCGGCCACCATTAGGAAGAAGAAGAAGAAGCTCCCTCTCCTTTTGTGGCCACCCAAAAACCCTAGCTCCTCCACTTTCTTGCCGCCCAAGCCAAAGCCCCTCAATTAGGTTTTCCATATTCCATCATCTCAAAACTTGCCGCCCACCCTAAGCCACCCTTTTATAGAGTTAGGGTTTTGGGCCTTGGTTTAATCTCCACCGTCGGTTCTAGGGTTTTAATCTCAACCGTCGGATCTAGAGATTTAATCTCAACCGTCGGTTCTAGGGTTTTAATCTCAACCGTCGGATCTAGAGATTTAATCTCAACCGTCGGTTCTAGGGATTTAATCCCAACCGTCGGATCTAGAGATTTAATCTCAACTGTCGGTTCTAGGGTTTTAATCCCAACCGCCGGATCTAGAGATTTAATCTCCACCGTCGGTTCTAGGGATTTAATCCCAACCGTCGGATATGTTGGTGCAGTGGGCACCAAAGTCGAACCGGTATTTTGATTATGGCAAAAGGCTCAATAGTTAAGGGTATATTAACCGAGGTGGCAACGCCAGAGGACTTGAGGAAGCCGAGGTACTCGGTGAAGACCAGCGAGGCTACAAGGTAAGCTCGTGAAAGCGAAGCAAGGTCGTTAGCGTAGATCAACCCAATACTCCAATGGAAGGTCTAGGTCGAGATCGATGGTTAGAACCATCGATTACTTTATATTTTAAGCTAACTTTCAAAACCCTTTGACTACAACTGCTAGTCAAGTTCCAAATTTTCGAGAAGAGCTCGAATTTCAAGGGGTGAATTTGGACTTGACTCGTGTTTTGGTACAAAGGGTGATGTGGCATCAAGGTGGACATCCAAACCATCACCAAGCTTCCTTGTGGTGGACGCCCAAAATAAGGTGAGTTGGCACAAGATGGTTGGCTCCCATGATGTGGCACAAGTTGAATGGCTCCAACAAGTTGGCGCCCAAGGAGGTTGGAGGTGGCACAAGGTGGTTGGATGAAACACCTCATCCTCAAGTTGGCGCCCAAGGAGGTTGGAGGTGGCACAAGGTGGTTGGATGAAACACCTCATCCTTGAGTTGGCGCACAAGGAGGTTGGAGGTGGCACAAGGTGGTTGGATGAAACACCTCATCCTTGAGTTGGCGCAAAGGATGTGGATGAACAAGTCTTGGGGATAAGAACCTCACCTTGGACACTACCTATGTCTAAATTCATAGATCAATATCCATAAATAGACATGTTCAAGCCAAGCAAATTACAAGAATTCAAGAGCTCGCTACTACTACTCACATTTGCTATTACTACTCACATTTGCGTCACTGAAACAAAGCTACATCTTCTACTTATAAGAGTTGTCGGTATATTTATTTAAGTTCTACTTCTTTAAATTGTCTTTGTGCTTTAATCGTAACAAGGAAAGGGAGTGTCCTTTGCCTTGATTTCTTTTTATGTCGTTGCTCCTACTTCCAACGAAGAGGAGTGGTTTTAGTGAATTGCCCTCCGTACGTGATCAAGGATCACTAGGGCCGTGGATTAGCAATCGAAAGATTGTGAACCACGTAAAAATATCTTGTCTACTTTATATTTCCGCTGTGCACTCTCTACTTGCTTTTTACTTATTGCAAAAGTTTTTTAACGACATCGTATCGCTATTCACCCCCCCCCTCTAGCGACACTTTCGATCCAACAATTGGTATCAGAGCCATGGTCCATGTCAAGCCATGAACCTCGAACGAAGGAAGTTGAGCTCCCACGTCCGGATCAAGAGAACCAGACATTAGGAAGGAAGTCTAGTTGGGTCGGGGGGACCGAACAACTGGCAGGAAGTCCTGGTGGGTTGAAGATCGGACATCAAGCAGAGAAAATCCTTCGAGGAGGGATAGGCTTGAGGGGGGGCCCAATGTGGTCCTTCGTTTGAGGGGGGGATTGTTGAGAGTATGGGGAATACAATCAAAGTCCCACATTGGTAAGACATGGAAAAGATCATGTGCTTATAAGAAAAAAGATATCTCCATTGGCATGAGGCCTTTTGGGTAAAAGCCCAAAAATAAAACCATGAGGGCTTAGACCCAAAGTGGACAATATCATGCCATTGTGGAGATATGTGGAGCTTATAAGAACTAACAATTGGTATCAGAGCCATGGTCCATGTCAAGCCATGAACCTCGAACGAAGGAAGTTGAGCTCCCACGTCCGGATCAAGAGAACCAGACATCAGGAAGGAAGTCTAGTTGGGTCGGGGGGACCGAACAACCGTCTGAAGTCCTGGTGGGTTGAAGATCGGACATCAAGCAGAGAAAATCCTTCGAGGAGGGATAGGCTTGAGGGGGGGCCCAATGTGGTCCTTCGTTTGAGGGGGGGATTGTTGAGAGTATGGGGAATACAATCAAAGTCCCACATTGGTAAGACATGGAAAAGATCATGTGCTTATAAGAAAAAAGATATCTCCATTGGTTTGAGGCCTTTTGGGTAAAGCCCAAAAACAAAACCATGAGGGCTTGGGCCCAAAGTGGACAATATCATACCATTGTGGAGATATGTGGATCTTATATGCACTAACAGGATATAGAGATTTGTTTTCCATCATTTGATCTAGACTTCATGAGGTTTATATTAGGCTACGATAGGCACCATGAGGAGGAGTTGGGTCTTGGCCACCCGATGGATCGGAACCACACAAACTTGATCCATCAATGATGTTCCATTCCACTAGAGGATCATCATCGAACTACCTCACCAACCCCCATAAATTAATATGGGCTCCATATATTATTTGTACATCCATCTCCCCGTGTTTAAGATATCGAATGTCCGTCAATTAATTGATTTACTGACCATCAATTAATTAACATCTAACTCCTCGAGTAGTACCACTCAACCTTATCATCATGTTGACTAAGTCAACCTGCAGGGTTTACATGATGAACCCTATGAGCTCCTCAAGGGGGCATCATTAACCTAATACATAGGACACGGATTCCTCCTATAATCAACGGCACACCATGTAAATAATATCATTTCCCAACTTACCGGGCATATTGATTTAATCCATAGAAATCTCACCCTCTGGTAAATCAAAGAAATAAATATTAAGTACATGTACCCGTTATTATATCGGGATTAAGAGCATGTACAACATAATATCCGAGGTCCGATTCAATTATGTAGTCAGCAACAAATTGAATCACCTCTATGTCGGTCCTGCTCAATACACCGAGGTGTACTAGTGTAACTTTATGTTTAAGACAAAACAATACTAAGCTACACTACAACCATGCCAATGGTTTGTCCAAAACCATCTTGGTTGTGAGCCTCTACTTATATTCTACAAGGAACTGATAACATGATCTTCTGTGCCACACCAAGCACCATGTTATCTACAATGTAAAATATTAGACAATATGCACATATATAATATGCAAACAATGATCATGTGATTCTTATTTCAAAATAAAGATGTTCATACAAAAGAGCTAGGCTTTCAGTATACATCCCAACACAAACCTTAGGAAGAAGAAGAAACACCTCATCCACTTGTGGCCGCCCACCCCTAGCTCCCAAAACCCTAGCCACCCAAACCTAATCCTAAACCAAATAGGATTCCTAGCCTCCAAAGGAAGCAAACCCTAATCCCCTTAAGCCATCTCCCTCTTGTCGCCCACTTTATGATCTCTATTTATAGAGTTGGGCTCAAGCCATGATTTAATCTCCTCCATTGGTTCTAGGGATTTAATCTCAACCGTCGGATCTAGAGATTTAATTTCTACCATTGGATCTAGAGTTTTGTTTCTATCCATTGGATCTAATCTTCATGAGGTATTAATAGGCTACATTAGGGACCATGAGGAGGAGTTGGGTCTTAGCCACCCATGGATCAAGCCCACATAAAGTCCAATCCACAAATGATAATCCAATCCACTAAAGGATTATCATTGATCTACCTCACCAACCCCCATATGATAATATGGGCTCCATATATTATATGTACATTTTCTCTCCGTGTTTAAGATCTCGAATGTCCGTCGATTAATTAATTTACTGACCATTAATTAATCAACATCTAACTCCTTGAGTAGTACCACTCAACCTTTTCATCATGCCGGACCAAGTCCACCTGCAGGGTTTACATGATGAACCTTATGAGCTCCTCAAGGGGACATCATCATCCTAATATATAGGACACGGTTTTCTCCTATAATCAACGGCACACCATATAAATAATATTATCTCCCAACTTACCGAGCTTATCGATTTAATCTATAAATCTCGCTCATTGGTAAATCAAAGAGATGACTACTAAGTATATGTGCCCGCTATTATATCGGGATTAAGAGCATGTACAAAATAATATCTGAGGTTCGATTCGATTATGTAGTCAGCAATAAATTGAATCACCTCTAAGTCGGTCCTGCTCAATACACTCAAAGTGCACTAGTGTGATTCTATGGTCAAGACAAACCAATACCAAATCACACTACAACCATTCCGATGATTTGTCCAAAGTCATCTCGGTTGTGAGCCTTTACTTATACTTTACAAGGAGCCGATAACATGATCTCCCGTGTAACACCACACACCATGTTATCTACAATGTAACGTATTAGACAATATGCATAAAAATATACAAACAATGATCATGTGATTCTTATTTCAAAAATAAAGATGTTCATAGAGAAGATAGACTTTTCAGTATACATCCCAACAGTTAATTGCTCCAACAATCTCCTCTATATAACCTTGGATATTCCAATCATCCACTAGTTATATGGTCAACATATGGTCAAACCATATTGATAAACACATTGACAATTTCATTGTCAAACTCATTGTCAAACATCAAAACACTACTCAAGTCTCACTCGAGTCTGGTCAATCGTGACCTGGGTCGATTGCACCAACAATCTCTGCCTTTTTGATATTTGACAACACCTTTAAGTTAGACTATCCCATAAGCCCAACTTGACTCTTCTTATGCCAAAGCATAATGAAGGTTTACCTAACTTAAATCCTCATTTCTCCCCCTTTGGTATACATCAAAAAGCCTACTAAGGTTTTCAATATCTCATCTCCAATGAGATCTTACATTCTCCCCCTTGGTCCAAATCATCCTAAATGCCTTCATTCTCCTTAGTGGTATGATGCGCATGAACGTGACCTCAAATCTCACGACGAATACCGTCGAAGACTCAAAGCGCGCGCTCGCGCTCAATGCCCACAAGTGCACGGATGTCGTCAAGTAATAAAGATTATCGATCCCACAGAGACTGGGATTCGAATACTGATCTATTTAGTGGATGTTATTGTTCGGAGATCAGATTTAAAGATTTGTAATTGTGAGGGTCATCGGTGGACTAAACTCTAGTACGGTGTCACACAGAAGAAGAAAGGGATTGCTATGAGGATTTTTATGGGATTCTAAGACTTCGATTTCGTTTGTGTATCGTAAAACATGCTATCAATTGAATGAATCCAGACTTTCTAACTAGGGATTTGTGGAAAAGACATCATACACTCCCTCGATGAGCTTTCGCATCTATCGGAAGCTACCTCTGTCATGCCAGGTCATCCCTTGGCCTCAAGATGGGATAGTCGGTACGAGGATGTCGAATCGTTCCCTGCAACGAGTCAGAAAGAGAGATACATTACCGACTCTATCACATCCCTCTATCCACAGTTGCAGGCGATGAGGCCAACCCTTAGGTTCCTCCTAATATCCCCTAAATTTGCGATACAAGGACTGTCACCCCTTGTATCATCTACACACAGAAGATAGAAAACCAAAACACAAAGCTATAGATCTAAACTATCATTCAACTGCAAATATGATTTCAAGAAACATATTTGAAATAGCAATGTTCTACTCAACACAAACTACTCCCTAATCCTAGAATTGAAGAATCTACTCCATGAATACGAGAAGGGAATCACAAAGCATTATGGAATTCATGAATACAATAATAGACGTCTAAGGAATACGAATTACATTTCTATGCAACCCTTCTCTCTGGCGTTGAGGTGTAGAACTTGATCATCGAGCATCTCCCTTCTTCCCTGTTGCGAGTTTCCGGTGCTTTTTAGGGCACCGGTGTGCCATCTCGGCCGTCGTGCCTCCCCCCTAGGGTTTGGGCGGAGCCATCCTTATATAGACATCACCTCGGACCTCAGAAAAATCCGAAAAAACTCTAGTCGTGCAAATCTGGTGGGCCGCCACACGGTCATGTGCAGCCCTGGGGTGGCTGATCTCGCCCATTGGACACGGTCGTGTGTAGCCACACTCTCTGGTCGTGTCCCATTCTACGTCTAGATGCAAAATGTCCTTTTGCTCCGAAAGTGTGCCTTTTCCCCTGAAATGCTATCCTACACACAAAAGTATAAAGATCAGACCTCTGAACCAGAAAATAGGAAATGCATGCAAAATAGAGTGACATATGCATGAAACTAACATAAAATGTAATGAGATGTGAGCGAAAACTACTCCTAAAACCCTATATGTTTCGCTCACATCACTTCCCCCAGACTTAAATCTTTACTTGTCCTCAAGCAAACCTCAATACCATGAAATTTAAAAGACATTGTTCCATACTTAGCATGACAACTAAATTTATCAAGTGGCATTTACAATCAAAGTAGAATAAATATGTTCAAGAAATTCACTAAGTTAGCTCCTCGTGCTCGTGCTAAGCGAACCATTCTCAGGGGATGCCCAAACCATGGTGAGTTAAGTTGTCACCCCATAGCTTTCCTAAGGTTTCCAGCTCTTAGGCACTTACCTGCCCAAAGTGAGGGTCGTTCCCTAGATCTAGCATAAAGTCTCAAAGGCGTGCTCGGTATTGAGAGAAATCGATAGGTGTTCCCCCAGTAACCTAACTCGGTCTCAAAGGGGCACCTAGCCATTTCCACCCATTTATCCCTCATAATCTTCTATCTCTCTCTTCTCTCTCTTTTTTTTCTCACTGGGATTTTGATTTTTCCAAATGGGCTTACACAATCCAAGCATCTCCAGTAACTAAAATGCTAAACCTAGAGTCACCTATGGATTCCAAAGTACTAGACTACCGAGATAAATCATAACTAGGTATGTACTAGATTATCCCTTTCAGAATTGTCAATATGTGTAAGTGTAAAGAAATAAAGCTAACTAGTGTAAGTCTAGAACATTCATTAAAGCAAATAAAATAAAATACCATGAGATAAATGAAGTTAAGCTACCTATGGAAACAACTCATGTAAGCAACTTTTTTATAAATACTACTGAGGCAGCTTTATAGATAACAAAAACTAAGTAATGAAAGAAGTTCAACAACCCATGCATGAATAAATGAACAAAAATATCAGAAAAGAAACTACTGCTAGGAAACAAAACAAAATAAACTTTGGGGTCTCCCCCTCCCCCCCCCCCCCAGACTTAAATGAAAATATACCTCTAGTATGGTGGACGAGGTGGAAAATCTGGGAGCCTGGACATCTCTGGATCCTGGGAGAACCTACTACTGAGCCGCTAATGCCACATGTACATGTGGTCGATCTGGGAGCCGGTGGATGCAGCGATTGCTCGGTGCCCCTCCTCCCTAGCCCACTACGTCTGCTGAGTGTGCATGTGTTATCACATCTCTCTGTAGTAGGCGGCCTCATCCTGGCGATGAACAGCCTCCTCCTGGAAGTATATATGGGTCTTGTCGTAGAACTCCTCAGCCCACTGGAAATGCTCCCAGAATCCCTGGAAATTCACCTACTGGTAGGCGCTCTGCTCCTCCCATCGCTGCCTCTGTGTCTGCTGCTCAGTGTAAATGTCGTCGAGGCGCGATCGGAACTTCGAGAAATCATAAGCCGACATACCTGCATCCTGCTCAAAAGTAGAAAAAGGTGGTGGTTCAAGTGCAGGCTCATGTTGGCGGGGACTAGGTGGGCTCCTATGCATGTGTGGACTAGAGGGAGAGTGATATACAGGTGGAGAGATGGGAACCAATTTGGATGGTCCCTCATGTGGAGGGGACTCCACTATCAGGTCCAAATGCCAGTTGGTGCGTATAGCGATGGTGGTACGATCCGGATCGGGGAGCCTTAGGGCCGTCAGATTTTTCCTTACAAAGCATAAGGAGTCTCCTTCTCTCACAATCATTTTCATGGCCATGCACACTCCTAGGTCGATCCTAGGACTCCCCTCTATATTCTCTAATGCAGTGTAATCGTACCCCATCCTATGGCAAATGTGGGTAAGTAGGCCTCCCACATTAATCTCTCCTCGTGCTACTTTTCCCATCTTCACTAAGTGTCTGATGAAGTGGGACCCTACATCGATGCTACTCCTTTCTTGTAGCATGTCCCAGAGGCAAAGCAACTCGCTAGCCCTAACTACACCGTCACTCTCCCCACGACCAAATATAGTACTGGCTATGATGTGGTAGAGGTATCGGAAAATGGTGTTTTGGAGGTGCGATGCTTTGGCCCTAGATGGGCATAAGCGTGCTCCCCCATCAACTCAGTCCAAACTATCTGAGAGTTAAACCCAATAGGGAGTCTTCTCTCTCCCCCACTCGACAAGCCAAAGCATGAGTTCCATTGGTGAAGGGTCCACTCATGCTCAATGTTAAAAAGCCTAAAAGTTATCCTACCCTCCTCGCTCTCTCTACCCGTTAAAATTTCCGCCTCTAAGGAACATAAAATTCTAGAACTATCCTATGGTAGGTTGGGTGCCTTATTCCCATCATCTCTTCCCACCCCATTTTTCCAAATAAGGCTTAAATATCACCCAACAACCCTAAAGACTTTAGCAAATCTTCATCTAAGTACCTAGTCGCAATGAGCTTACGAGAAGAGAGCACATTTTATCTATCTCTATGTTCATTATTGCGAAAAAGAAGAGTGGGTAGGGTGTTACCCTCCTCCGGAGCTTGAGGGGCGTCGACTCTCCTTGTTCGTCGCTCCGAGGCATCGGATCGAGGTGCTACATGCTTGGTCCTCCTCATCCTTGCTTCTTTTGGATTCCTTAGAGGTTAAAAGTACTTCTAGATGGCGGGGAAGATGAAACCACACTGCTAGGGCAAGAGCTTTCGAAGCACACGGTGCAATGGGGTGAAAACACACGGCTCGCCCCTTTTAACCTCGCACGACACGACCGTGTGAAAACACACGGTCATGCCATGTGCGCCTCGGGTCAGTTAGGCATGGCCATGGGAAAACACACGACCAGGCTGTGTGTCCCCATTTCTCTCCCTGTTTTGTGTTAGGATTCGAATCTTCTCATACATTTCGCCGTGTAGGCTAATATGGGTTTTATTTTTGCCTAGCTAAGTCCTTTTCTAGTCCTAACTCTAAATGAGATGGATATCAAAACTAAAATCTAACAAATGCATGCAATACAAAGGGAAATCTAAAACTAAACTTGGGTTGTCTCCCAATAAGCGCTTTATTTAAGGTCTTTTAGTTCGACCTTATTCCTACGTTTCATTTGAGGCATTTGAATCTTGCTCGTGGGGGATCAAGATATTTGCTCACCTTATGCCTCCTCCCTTGTGATCCCTTATCACCATATCTCTTAAATCTTGCTCGTAGAGGAGTAAGATATTTATTGGTTGCCTTCCTTGGTTCGAGAGTGAATATGCTTATCTTTAAAGAATCATCAGGAGTTTGGTCATGATATTCTGTTTCATCCATATGCTGTAAATAATGTAACTCACCACAAATATTCTCACCAAAAGATTTATTAGCAGATTCTATCATGTCGAATGAAATTTTATCATTACAAATCACTAGGTGGGCTTTGTTATTGGTAACTAAAGTTTTGGTGAGGGTTAAGGTAAGCTCTTCTAGACCCTTGAGGTTAGGAGGTGTTTTGATTGAAGCAATGCACTCCTCGATTAAAGTATCAATTATATAATCCTCAAGTTCTCCTTCCAGTGTTGATTGAATTGATTGTCCTTCACTTTCTATGTCATCTATGCCCTCCCCATTCATTTGCTCAAAGTGAGTCTCCACCCTATTAGGTGTGATCCAGTCATTAAAGCCACCTTCTAGTCATTGGGTTTCTATTCTAGCTAGATCCCATTCCATCATCTCTGCAAATTGTTGGCTATGCTCTTTGCATTCCCTAGTAAAATTATCTAGCGGGGCTTCTAAGTGGGGGCTTGGTTCTGGATAAAATTTGCATGGTGACTCATAGCTCTCGTTCTCATTTGGAAACGATACTAAGTCTCTGTCTGTGAATGCCGCCGTCGAAATTCATCATTTGCCGCTTGTTCTGTTCGAATGAAATCTTCCATCATCTGCTCAAGTCGGGATTTAGGCAGATAATATTGAGGGTTTAAGTACCCAGGGTCATAACTATATGAATAGAAATCATCTTGTGGCCATTGGTTGTAATTGTAGGTGACATCTTCTTATTCAAATTATGAAGGTTCGAATATATCCGGACAATCCTTAATGGTATGCCATGTTTCACCACAATGTTCACAATAAATGTTACCAAAACTTACAGCATTCAATTGACTATAATCATGAGTAAAAGCATGCATCGTTATATGCAAGAAATTATAAATAAGGAAAGAGAAACTGAATAAACAAAACTGAAATAAAATAAAATAAAACAAGAAAAGTAAATATATCCTAAGTCCGATCCAATTATCCACTTCTCGATTCGATCGATCCCCGGCAACGGAACCAAAAACTTGATGGGCACGAACGCGACCTCAAATCTTGTGACGAAGACCATCGAAGACTCAAAGCGCGTGCTCGCACTCAATGCCCGCAAGTGCACGGATGTCGTCAATTAATATAGATTATTGATCTCACAGGGACTGGGATTCGAATACCAATCTATTCGGTGAATGTTATTGTTCAGAGATCAGATTTAAAGATTTGTGATTGTGAGGGTCACACAATCACAGAACTCTAGTACGGTGTCACACGGATGAAGAAAGGGTTTGCTACGAGGATTTTTATGGGATTCTAAGACTTCGATTTCGTTTGTGTATTGCAGAACATGTTATCAATTGAATGAATCCAGACTTTCTAACTAGGGATTTGTGGAAAGGACATCATACACTCCCCCGATGAGCCTTCGCATCTATTGGAAGCTACCTCTGCCATGCCAGGTCATCCCCTGGCCTCAGGATGGGATAGTCGGTACGAGGATACCGAATAGATTCCTACAACGAGTCGAAAATGAGATACATTACCGACTCTATCGCATCCTTCTATCCACAGTTGCAGGCAATGAGGCCAACCCTTAGGTTCCTCCTAATATCCCCTAAATTTGTGATACAAGGACTATCACCCCTTGTATCGTCTACACATAGAAGATAGAAAACCAAAACACAGCTATAGATCTAAACTATCATTCAACTGCAAATACAATTTCAAGAAACATATTTGAAATAGCAATGTTCTACTCAACACAAACTACTCCCTAATCCTAGAATCGAAGAATCTACTCCATGAATACGAGAAGGGAATCACAAAACATTATGGAATTCATGAATACAATAATAGACGTCTAAGGAATACGAATTACAATGCTATGCAACCCTTCTCTCTAGCGTTGAGGTGCAGAACTTGATCCTCAAGCATCTCCCTTCTTTCCTATTGTGAGTTCTCGGTGCTTTTTAGGGCACCGGTGTGCCGTCCCAACCGTCGTGCCTCCCCCCTAGGGTTTGGGCAGAGCCATCCTTATATAGACATCACCTCGGACCGCTGTAAAATTCGAAAAAACTCTAGTCATGCAAATCTGGTGGGCCACCACACGGTCGTGTGGAAACACATGGCCAAGCCGTGTGCGGCCCTAGGGTGGCTGATCTCGCCCATTAGACACAACCGTGTGTAGCCACATGCCCTGGTCGTGTCCCATTCTGCGTCTAGCTGCAAAATGTCCTTCTTTTGCTCTGAAAGTGCGCCTTTTCCCCCGAAATGCTATCTTGCACACAAAAGTTCAAAGAGCAGACCTCCGAACCAGAAAATAGGAAATGCATGCAAAATAGAGTGACATGTGCATGAAACTAACATAAAATGTAATGAGATGTGAGCGAAAACTACTCCTAAAACTCTATATGTTTCGCTCACATCACTTCCCCCAGACTTAAATCTTTGCTTGTCCTCAAGCAAACCTCAGTACCATGAAATTTAAAAGACATTGTTCCATACTTAGCATGATAACTAAATTTATCATGTGGCATTTACAATCAAAGTAGAATAAATATGTTCTAGAAATTCACTAAGTTAGCTCCTCATGCTCGTGCTAAACGAACCATTCTCAGGGGATGCCCACTCCATGGTGAGTTAAGTGGTCACCCCATAGTTTTCCTAAGGTTACCTGCTCTTAGGCACTTACCTGCCCAAAGCGAGGGTCATTCCCTAGATCTAGCATAAAGTCTCAAAGGCGTGCTCAGTATTGAGAGAAATCAGTAGGTGTTTTCCCAGTAACCTAACTCGGTCTCAAAGGGACACCTAGCCATTTCCACCCACGACAATTGTTTTTAATCCCTCATAATCTTCTATCTCTCTCTTCTCTCTCTCTCTCTTTTTTCTCACTGGGATTTTGATTTTTCCAAATGGGCTTACACAATCCGAGCATCTCCAGTAACTAAAATGCTAAACCTAGAGTCACCTATGGATTCCAAAGTACTAGACTACTAAGATGAATCATAACTAGGTATTTACTAGATTATCCCCTTCAGAATGTTCGACATGTGTAAGTGTAAAGAAATAAAGCTAACCAGTGTAAGTCTAGAACATTCATTAAAGCAAATAAAATAAAATACCATGAGATAAATGAAGTTAAGCTACCTATGGGAACAACTTATGTAAGCAACTTTTTTATAAATACTACTGAGGCAGCTTTATAGATAACAAAAAATAAGTACTGAAAGAAGTTCAACAACCCATGCATGAATAAATGAATGAAAATACCAAAAAAGAAACTACTGCTAGGAAACAAAACAAAATAAACTTTGGGGTCTCCCCCCTCCCCCCCCCCCCCAGACTTAAATGAAAATATACCTCTAGTATGGTGGATGAGGTGGAAAATCTGGGAGCCTGGGCATCTCTGGATCCTGCTGGGAGAACCTACTGTTGAGCCGCTGATGCCACATGTACATGTGGTCGATCTAGGAGCTGGTGGATGTAGCGGCTTCTCGGTGCCCCCTCCTCCCAATCCCATTGCGTCTGCTGAGCATGCATGTGTTGCCACATCTCTCTGCGGTAGGCGGCCTCATCCTGGCGACGAACAGCCTCCTCCTGGAAGTATATGTGGGTCTCATCATAGAACTCCTCAGCCCGCTGGAAATGCTCCCGGAATCTCTGGAACTCAACCTACTGGTAGGCGCTCTGCTCCTCCCATCACTGCCTCTGCGTCTGCTGCTCAGTGTAAATGTCGTCGAGGCGTGATTGGAACTCCGAGAAATCATAAGTCAACATACCTGTATCCTGCTCAAAAGTAAAAAAAAGTGGTGGTGCAGGTGCAGGCTCATGTCGGCGTGGACTAGGTGGGCTCCTATGCATGTGTGGACTAGAGGGAGAGTGATATAAAGGTAGAGAGATGGGCACCGATATGGATGGGCACCGATGTGGATGGTCCCTCATGTGGAGGGGACTCCACTATCAGGTCCAAACGCCAGTTGGCGCGTATAGTGATGGTGGTACGATCCGGGTCGAGGAGCCTAAGGTTCGTCAGATTTTTCCTTACAAAGCATAAGGAGTCTCCTTCTCTCACAATCATTTTCATGGTCATGCACACTATTAGGTCGATCCTAGGGCTCCCCTCTATATTCTCTAATGCAGTGTAATCGTACCCCATCCTATGGCAAATGTGGATAAGTAGGCCTCCCACATTAATCTCTCCTCATGCTGCTTTGCCCATCTTCACTAAGTGTCTGATGAAGTGGGACCCTACATCGATGCTACTCCTTTCTTGTAGCATGTCCCAGAGGCAAAGCAACTCGCTAGCCCTAACTACACCGTCACTCTCCCCACGACCAAATATAGTATTGGCTATGATGCGGTAGAGGTATCGAAAAATGGGGTTTTGGAGGCGCGATGCTTTGGCCCTAGATGGGCATAAGCATGCTCCCCCATCAACTCAGTCCAAACTATCCGAGAGTTAAACCCAATAGGGAGTCTTCTCTCTCCCCCACTCGGCAAGCCAAAGCATGAGTTCCATTGGTGAAGGGTCCACTCATGCTCAATGTTAAAAAGCCAAAAAGTTATCCTACCCTCCTCGCTCTCTCTACCCGTTAAAATTTCCGCCTCTAAGGAACTTAAAAATTCTAGAACTATCCTAGGTAGGTTGGGTGTCTTATTCCCATCATCTCTTCCCATCCCATTTTTGCAAATAGGGCTTGAATATCACCCAACAACCCTAAAGACTTTAGCAAATCTTCATCTAAGTACCTAGTCGCAGTGAGCTTACGAGTAGAGAGCACATTATATCAATCTCTATGTTCATTATTGCGAAAAAGAAGAGTGGGTAGGGCGTTACCCTCCTCCGTGTAGGGGATCGGTACGGCCGGCTAGAGGGGGGTGAATAGCCCTCTTCAATGGATGTTGGAATTCTCGCGTTCGTTTGCTCATCTACACAATCGTTAGCGCAAGCGAAAGCATAAACAATAAAGACAAAGCAATAAATGAAAATACAAACGCTAACAATAAGATGTAACGTGGTTCACGGCTACGCCGCTAATCCACGATCCCGATTCGTCCGAGGTGAATCACTCCTCCAAAGCCAATCACTATTGGTCTCTCCTTTGCACCAAGCTAGGTGGAGGTAACCTTTACAATCAAGATCATTCTTCTTACAATAAGAATGGAGTAAAAACAAGTAAGAAGAGTTTAGAGCTTGTGGGGCACTAGGAAGATCACTTAGAGCATAAGCATTAGCCTCTCAAAGGCTTACACCCTCTCTTTTTATAGAGAGGGCGGATTTCTTCCCGTTGGCCGCCACCAGTCGACTACTGCCCTTGGCAGTCGACTGCCGTCACTACAACGGCCTCCGAACACATCGGATCCCGACCGTTGTAGTCCAACGGAACTCTTGGCGGTCATTCGGACCTCGGCCGATCACCGCCTCCGTAATCGGCCCGCCCGATCGGCTCACGGCGATTCTGCCGGGATATCTTCTGGCAGTCGACTACCATTCCATGGCAGTCGACTGCTGGGCATAAACCCATCAGTTGGATACCAGTCGAACACCACTCGACTCAGAGCAATCGACTGCTGTGACATGGCAGTCGACTGGTGTCGTGTGAAACTCAAACTTAACATAAGTTTGAGCTTCCGGTGGTCGGGTAAACCTTAACCCTTGCGGTCAAGTCTCCGACACTCAGCCACTCGACCAAGTTCACCTAATGAGCTACTTACATTTCACTCATTCTCTCATCTCACTCGAAGTCCCTCGCCGAAGCTCTCTTCGTTCGCGGCCACGTCCCTCGGCAGCATCAGGCGCACGGCTCTACAATGCTCCTTCGCGTCTCTTGCCTCCGAAGTCTGCTTCCTTGGCTTCACTTCAAGTCATCTCGTCCGGCGGTCCCTCGGATGCTCGAAGCGCACGGCTTCCGCAAAGTCATCCTTCACTGACTCAAGGACGGAGGTTGTGAGGGTGAACCCGCCAAGGCTCCATGTGCGAATTACTAAGTCCTGCACGACTTCAACGCACATATCAAATCACATAACCCACTAACTTAAACCCTTTGCCACACCATCAAAACCATATTACGGCAAGAGATTGCCCTAACAATCTCCCCCTTTTTGATGTGTGGCAATCCGTTTAAGTTAGGTAAAAACATTTGATATAAATTCTAAGGTAAGAAAGCATGTAAAGATAAACATGATATAGCAACATGCAACTCCCCCTTAATTCATGAAACTCCCCATAAAAATGTTCTCCCCCTATCATAAACATAATCATTTCTCCCCCTATCATAAACATAATCATTTCTCCCCCTAAATATGTTCCCCTTTACTTAAACATACATTTCTCCCCCTTTGACACCATCAAAAAGATTAATCCTAATTTGTAAACTCATGGCATCAAGTATAGTAGAAAGAGAAACCCAAAAACTTGATTAAAATCTGAAATCAGAAAATATTGGTCTGTTTTTCAGGTTATCAGTCGACTGCTATCAGTATGGCAGTCGACTGGCACAATGGATTCCGAAATTCTAATTTTCTGGGCGAAATTCAGAAATGCATTAAAAATTCCAGAAAATTCGAAAAATCATGAAATTTTGGGAACACATTTCTTTTAAGTATATCTATCAGGGAAAAATAGGTTTTCATGAAAAATCATTATATTTCCACATATTTGCCAAAAATCCAAAAGCTTTAAAAACTACTAGGTTTTTGGTCATAAGAGTATCCATTTTAACACCTAGTCTTGCTTTGAATTGTTTCAAAACATGAATACTTAGATTTTAGATTAAGAAATTGTTTTGAAAACATATGAAATATCCTACCATGATCTTTGGGCAATATGTCTATGAATTAAACATAAGCCTTCCCCATGATTGGTCTATTATTTGCTATGTTGATACTTTAAATGACCATCTAAATGCCATAGGCATTAGTGGACATTTGTATCATCCTAACATCTCACCCATGCTGAGTTTGCAATCAAGTTAGCCTATAGTGAGTGTGAGATGCATCCTAGGGGGTATTTGTATATACTTAACCATCATATTCATACAATTCTATCAAGGTTAAGTATCAACCTAACAATCATCATGATCATAAAGGCATATGTCAATTAATTCTACATTATGATCATGAAATACATGTATTCATTGAATTGTAATCATGCATTAGGTATTATATGATGATAATAAGCAAAGTATCACCTAAAGCATGATTCAACCCTATTTCTCATGATTACGTGCCAAATATTAAAATCATAAATCATGATTTCAAACATACATAGCAATTACATTAATCATCATGATTTAAGCATTATTATCTATTTATGGGCACGTTATCATCACCCAACACTATCTAAAAAATGTTGTCCCGTCATCCTAAGTCAACCAAAATATGATATAGGTTAGGTCCATGTGGTTGACTACCCTAGGGTTATCCTAACCCTTAAGGATGGATTTTGGAACCCAAAATAAGTTCTTGCCTATTGGGTTCACTAGATACTCCTTGGGGATCCATTTTCTAGCTATTACCTTCTTCTTATCTTGTCCCCTAGCAATTAGGCATTTGTAGGCCTTTTCATTTTTCTTTTCCTTATATCCTAGGCCTTTCTTATTGAAACTTGCCCTTTGGCTCCCTAAGATCATGTTCAATGTGTTGGAGCCAATTGTGAATTTTTCTAGGGCTTTTGTTAAATAATCTACCTTTTCCCTTAAAGCCCTATTTTCTTCTATACATGCATCACTAACATCCAAAGGCATATAGTTATCATGTGAGCATGCATCATTTAAGCTAGAAGAAATATCATCATCATTTAAGCATGTTTTTTCTAACTTACTTTCTAAGTCCTTAATTTGATCTAGCATGCTTTTGTTCTTCTTCTTAGCTCTAAATAAATCCTTAGTTAAGCTAGAAATCATAGAAACTATTTTACTAGGTGAAAGATTGGTTACCATAGTTTCCATGTCCTCTTCTTCTTCGGATGAGGAGGATGAGGAGGCTCCCCCTTCACTTGAGCTCTCTCCACTTGTGCTTGATTCTTCATTTTCGGTGGAGGAGCAATCCAAGTCGTCAAATGCCATCAATGCTAAGTTGGTGACAAATGCATTTTCTTCCTCGGATGAGGAAGAGGAAGAGGGGTCATCCCATGTCTTGGCCTTGAATGCTTTGGCCTTCCCCTTTTCCTTTGCCTTCTTTTCTTCTTCCTTTTTCTTGTTCCCCTTCTTCTTCCTCTTTTCTTCTTTCTTTTTCTTCTCTTCCTTGCTCTTGTTTAGGAGGGGACAATTGTCCCTTATGTGCCCTTCTCCTTGGTAATTGTAGCATATGACCTTCCCCCTTGGTCTTCTATTCCTATCATGAGATTTATCAAATCTAAAATTCTTAAATGCACACCTTACCTTCCTTACCATGTAGGCTTCTTCCGTGCTATCCATGGAGGAGGTGGAGGCTTCATCATCGGAGGAGGAGGGGATCTCTATCTTCTTCTTCCCCTTATTTGCCAACAATGCTACTCCTCTTGAAGGTTGTATTTTTGGCTCTTCTTGTATTCCTTCAAGCCTCGTTTCGTGGAGTTCCATTGTTGAGAAGAACTCCTCCAAGGTGCTCACTTCTAAATTCTTTGAGATATAGAATGAGTCCACCATGGAGCTCCACTTTGAGGACCGAGGAAAGGCATCTATGGCCTTCATTACAATATCCCAGTTGGAGAGCTTTTCACCTACACTTGACAAATTGGTTATAATTTCTTTGAAACGAGAATGTAAGGAAATTACCTTTTCTCCCTTTTCAAATTTAATGTTGGATAATTGGGAGCGGAGGAGATCTCTCCTTGCTAGCTTCGCCTCGGATGTGCCTTCATGAAGCTCAATTAGCTTCTCCCACATCTCCTTGGCGCTTAGGCATTCTCCTATTCGGTTGATTTCTTGTTGGGGGAGCACATTGAAGAGATGATGCTTGGCTTTTGAATTTGAAAGGTGCTCTTCCCTTTGCCTTTTGGTCCACCTAGATTTCTCTATTGGCTTCCCTTCTTCATCCCTAGGCAAAACGAAACCGGATTCCATTGTAATCATTATATCAAAATCCGTTTCGAAAAATACCTCCATTCGCTTCTTCCACCAAGCGAATTCTCCTTCAAACTTCGGAGGATGAATGTTGGAGCTGGCCATTTTGAAAATTGCTTGTTGTGGCGGTTAGTCCTCGATAAGCTTTCTTCGGCTCTGATACCACTTGTAGGGGATTGGTACGGCCGGCTAGAGGGGGGTGAATAGCCCTCTTCAATGGATGTTGGAATTCTCGCGTTCGTTTGCTCGTCTACACAATCGTTAGCGCAAGCGGAAGCATAAACAATAAAGACAAAACAATAAATGAAAATACAAACGCTAACAATAAGATGTAACGTGGTTCACGGCTACGCCGCTAATCCACGATCCCGATTCGTCCGAGGTGAATCACTCCTCCAAAGCCAATCACTATTGGTCTCTCCTTTGCACCAAGCTAGGTGGAGGTAACCTTTACAATCAAGATCACTCTTCTTACAATAAGAATGGAGTAAAAACAAGTAAGAAGAGTATAGAGCTTGTGGGGCACTAGGAAGATCACTTAGAACATAAGCATTAGCCTCTCAAAGGCTTACACCCTCTCTTTTTATAGAGAGGGCTGATTTCTTCCCGTTGGCCACCACCAGTCGACTGTTGCCCTTGGCAGTCGACTACCGTCACTACAACGGCCTTCGAACACATCGGATCCCGACCGTTGTAGTCCAACGGAACACTTGGCAGCAATCGCTGACTCGGATGCCGGCGCTCGTAGTCGATCGCCACGGCTACGGAGCGTTTCCGTTCGGATATCTTCGGCAACGATCGCCATTCCTGATGGCGCCGATCACCGGGCATAAACCTATCACCTTAACATAAGTTTGAGCTTTCGGCGGTCGGGTAAACCTTAACCCTTGCGGTCAAGTCTCCGACACTCAGCCACTCAGCCAAGTTCACCTAATGAGCTACTTACATTTCACTCATTCTCTCATCTCACTCGAAGTCCCTCGCCGAAGCTCTCTTCATTCGCGGCCACGTCCCTCGGCAGCATCAGGCGCATGGCTCTGCAATGCTCCTTCGCGTCTCTTGCCTCCGAAGTCTGCTTCCTTGGCTTCACTTCAAGTCATCTCGTCCGGCGGTCCCTCGGATGCTCCAAGCGCACGGCTTCCGCAAAGTCATCCTTCACCAACTCAAGGACGGAGGTTGTGAGGGTGAACCCACCAAGGCTCCATGTGCGAATTACTAAGTCCTGCACGACTTCAACGCACATATCAAATCACATAACCCACTAACTTAAACCCTTTGCCACACCATCAAAACCATATTACGGCAAGAGATTGCCCTAACACTCCGGAGCTTGAGGGGCATCGGCTCTCCTTGTTCGTCACTCCGAGGCATCGGATCGAGGTGCTACATGTGTAGAATATTTGATGCCGCTAGAGGGGGGTGAATAGTGTAGAATTCGTTCGTAGATGGAATTTGTTCGCGTTTGTTTCTACAATTTCGTTAGCGCAGCGGAAATAGAAAAGTAATAACGATAACGAAATGCACAACACGCTAACACAACGATATAACGTGGTTCGGAACTGCACGGTTCCTACTCCACCGATCGAGCTCTATGAGCTCTAGTGATGCACATGCAACCACTAATAAACACTCCTTCTCGGAACAATCCGGAGGCGGAGAAACCTCGTACAATAATGATTACAACAATAATCAATTAGATACAAGCAAATACAATATAAAATAAAAATGCAAGTAAAGGAAAAACACTTTACAAGAGATTTGGATTGCTTGATCTTTGATTGCCTTGAACTAGCTTTGAAGGACTGGAAAGCACCAACTTCCCCCTTCAATTTCGCCCAAAAAAATCGTTATCTTTTCCTCCATCATGAGCTCCTTATATAGCTTCAACCTGTCCTGGAAAAGGTCAATCAGTCGACTGATCGGGACTATCAATCGACTGATGCCACTGTTGTCGTGAGACAACGGCTAGATCCACGTTGGATAAGTCCAACGGATCTACCATCAGTCGACTGATCATACCCATCAGTCGACTGATGGAGTCCTCACTCGACCAGTCGAGTCTCGACTCCATTCTGTGGCCGATTTCTCGAGCACCCGATCGACGATCACACGATCGATCATTGCCGATCGCCGAACCATCACCGACCGCCCACCTCCGCCATAACCCATCAAACCCTAGTTGATTCGGTCCACTGATCGCCACATGGCACCTGAGGTTTTAGCCCAAGTATGGTTCCCCTTACTTGCTAGACCACCCTTAGCCTAGACCTAAGCCTTCTAGCCACCTCCATCAGCCTCACGTCTCTCGGATCCCTCCAAGTCATCCATGACTTGTTCATCCATCGCGCTAGCCTTCAGGTGCTTCCATCGGCTATGTCATGCTAACGGTGTCTACACCGCCAAGGCACATTGGACTTACGCCGCTAAGACTCCGCTTGGACTTTACGCCGCCAATCATTGGACTTATGCTGCCAAGCTCCCGCTTGGACTTTACGCCGCCAATATCAAACCCTTGGACTTCTCAAATGCCAAGACTCAAGCTTGGACTTTCCCTTGCCAAGAACCATGCTTGGACTTTACCAAATGCCAAGTGTCCCACTTGGACTTCCCATGCCAAGTACTCAAGACTTGGACTTTCCCATGACAATTATATTGTCATATGTTTTTGTCGAAATATCAAAACATCACTCGAGTCAAACTCGAGTCCTGGTCAATCGTGACCTGGGTCGATTGCACCAACAATCTCCCCCTTTTTGATGTTTGACAAAAACCAAACAAATAATTTGAGTTAGACCACTAACTCAAGTCTCTTACCAATTATCCCAAATTGGTAAATACTCCCCAAATGTTCTCTCCCAAATATTCTCCCCCTTTTTTGACTAACATCAAAAAGGTTTCCTCTCCAAGGAGGTCAATGTCTCATGTCCCAATGATATTTTACAATCTCCTCCTTTGTCCAAAAATACTTAGGATGCCTACCATCTTCCTAGTGATAAGTCCAATATCACTCAAGAGAGGCAATCCCATTTACTCTCCCAATTTCCAAATTGGGTCTCTCAAAAGTCCCATCAATTTCCCAATTGATGTCATATTCTCCCAATAACTTCTCCTCTTCAAGGAGAAAAACACATCCATCATCCCAAGATGGATACCTCCCCCTAAAGGCTTGCTCCCCCTTGACCATTGCACCAACAATGTCCTTGGGAAGTCCCTAAGCCAATAGGAACTCTAAACCATCAAAATTAAGGTTAGAAATTCAATATTGAACTTTCCAACACCTTAAAATTGATACAAACCATAAACACTTCTTCTAATCCATATCCAATGGATTTTCACCCTTTATAATGCTACCCAAAGCATATCCTAGGGTTAGGAGTGATTAGGGACCATAACCGCAGCTGAAATCGGGTTAAACAACCTTGTTTACCCCAAAATCAGGCTACCAGTCGAGTGATTCAGAAATCACGATCGGCACTTCCATCGATGATCGCCACCAATGGCGATCGATAATCAATTTTTGAATTTCAGTTATTAGAGTTGAATTTCAGAAAATCATAAATAATTATACGTATATCGAAAAATCACGAAATTTGATATGTATAATACTTATGGCCAATACAATAGGTGAAAAATTTTGGAAAAATATTTTTACCATTGAAATAGGAGATTGGTATAAAGTTCAAAACTATTAAAAACTTTAAAGTTTTTGATCCACTTTGTATCAACTTCTACAATGATGATGGCTATCAAAAGATAGATTTCACCAAGGTTTTCCAAATTGATTTTAAAATGTTTTTGAAAGCCTATTTTGAACCATAATTTATTGGCTAAATATACATAGCTTGTATATTAGCTTTCCTTATGATTCTTGGTGATAATTAAAATAAGTTTGAGTTCATCTAGATGCACTACCCATGCATTTTGAACCTAACTTATTATCCTAGCATCTCACATGTATCTAGGGTGTATAAATACACATACATGTCAATATTATGTGAGATGTGGGTTTTGATTCACTTTATCTAGGGTTTCATGCATTTCCTAGGCAACCCTACTTGATTCCCTTATAAGTGAGACTTCAAGTCATGCCATTTTCCTTAAATCAATGTTCAATCAAATTAATGCATGAAATGATCATGGCATAGTGATGGCAAAATAAAAACATGACCAATGATCATGATGTCATGACATGTGATGAACTTTAAGAACACATGACATCTAAAATAATCCTAAACAATGACATGACATGGTATATGATAGGATGCAATTTCATGTCATGATATATCAACTTTCATAAGCAATACAATAATACAAGTACTCATCCAAACACACAAAATTTTCAGAAACAAAAATTTCATTTAACTTAAAAAATTTTAGTCTTTTACATTCAAAATGGAGATTGGCTATGCTCAATCTCACTAAAAACCGACAACCACGTAAAATCTAATATCCTCAATATCTAATCGCTCGCAGGAGGTGGCGGTGGAGGAGGCCGCGACTCAAGGTCGTGCCCGCATCATCTCTAACATATCGAGCCGACACGCCGATGCGCTCGACTCCTCCATCCGATCAAGACGTGCCGAAGGATGCTGGCCCGCCAATATCTCGATACCTTAGAGTCAATCGATCACGATAGTCCTGAAATCGACTCAGCTTGGCCATGACGATCCGATGGACTGGCCACGATGCATCCGATTTGATCATCCTCATCAGCGACATATGCATCCTCATAGTCCTCTGTCGCTTCTCTGGATACCGGAGGAGGCTCTCTGCGTGCCCTGGGTGGTGGTCGAGGCGCCAACTCCATCTGTCCAGGCCCCATCCGTAGCTTTGCTAACGAGAAGTTACGAATCCGATATACAACAGTACACCTCGATAGCATCGCCAGAGAACCCTCGTGGGATGTTAACGCCTACGGACTCTAACCATGCCGTGATGATATGACCATATGGCATATGCACTTTCCTTGTAGACAGGGAAATGAAATGCACAATGCAAAGTGAAAGATGTTTAATGCAAAGTTTATTTATGTCTAACTTATGACGCATGGCGATAGAAGAAAGAGAGATGGGGAGGCGAATCTTGGCCAGACCCCGAGTGACGATAGGAAGAAAACACCCAACAATGACCTTGTAAAGTACATTGTCAGGTGCAGATAACTCAGTGATAGGGAATAAATTCTGGGTCGGTGGACGAGGATAACCAAAGATATGCTCGTGCATGGACTCCATAGAGATATGGTCAAAGGGCTCGGGTAAAGGGAAATCCATGGTAGGGTAAAAAATAAAGGTGTCATCCGAGGGCTTACACTCGAGAAACTCCTGCAGTATCGCAGGAGTGAACTCTAACTCGCGTTTTGCAATGCAAGTAGTGTAGGTAGGGCCGTCGTCTACCTTTTTCAGGTTTTGATAAAACTCCTTAAGTAGGTCATCATTAATGGGATGCGTGCATAAAACAATTTTCATGAGATTATAGTATGCAATTAATTCCATGACATCACTACAATAGCGATTGAAAAAGTTCCTATCGATGTACCTAACCAACATAGGTTGGTACAATCGAGATTCACCCTCGGGTGGATCATTCCTACGGGCTCTCCTATTATGAATGCAATGTAATGATATGACATGCAAGGAAAATAATACATGATTAGATAAAACTAAATTATAATAGAAAGGCAAATTAGGGCTTGGGTAAGAAGAATGTTACTTAGGCGCCATTTGGAGATGTGGCGATGGGATGCTCAGATATCGCTGAAGGGGTCACCGGAAAGTTCGCCGGAGGACTCAAACGTCGTAACCCTAATCGGAAACAAGGAACCAAACCCTAAATGAGTGAACTAAGGCTTGAAATAAGTGAAAAATGCAAGAAAATAAAGGGCTTATCTATCAAACCTAAAAGCTTGGGCGGCTGGCACGTCCGGAAGGGTTGGTCGGAGAAGGAGATGGCGATCGGAGAGGAGAGGAAAAGCTGGCGCGTCGCGTGAAGACGCCGAACCCTAGCGGTTCGGCGTTATAAACTCGTGATCTGATCGTGATGTGCGCGATCACGATCGTGATCGCGATTTATTACGGGTTTACCGAGCCGGCGATAGCCGATCGATCCGGCTCAAGAATCGATCAGAACCTTACGTGGCGTGCTACGGTAACATCGATCGATGTTGCTTATCGATCGATCGATGCGCATCACTCGATCGCCATCGAGCACTCGATCGATGACCCTCGCCTCGGTGAAGATCAATCGATCGACCGATGTATCCCATCACGACTAATGTTCAACGATCAGTCATGAAGCTAGCACTCGATGATGACGCGATCGATCGTACTCTGATGTTATTAGTCGATCGATAATCGCATCGATCGTGATATCTGATTTCCAGTTTTGAAATTCTAAAAATCTCAATTTCTTCATTAATTTATTCCATTTTATCATGTTTATTCTTGTATATCGAACATATTGATGTTATAATTATATTCATGTATTCGTTAATGTATTTTAATGTTTTATTTCATTTTTGCAAACATTAACATTCAATGATTTCCAAATCCTAACATCTCACCCTTTCTAAGTGTTAAAATACACAATCAAGGTAAAAGACTTGTTTTGTGAGATGCAATCCATCCTAGACATTCCTTCCATGCAAACATATGGCAAAACATATGAAGCATGGTGAGTACAAGACATCAAGTTGTGTGACACTTGAGTATCACTCTTGATGTTACTTTTACATGAACTTTTAAAGTGTGCCAACAATTAAAGTTACACACTATGACCTCTAAATCTAGATTGTGCCAATTTTATTGATTTTCATGTTTTTCAAAAACTATATTGGCACATCCTAAAATCCTTTAGGATTAAAGCTCAAATGTTTTTCCAAGGCACCCATAACCTTGAAAATAACCTAAAATGCCACCTTTACCATGGTTGAGTTACCTACTCATCCAATCATGGTTGGCACATTCTAATCCATTTAACGTGAATCAATCACGCTCTTTGGAACCCAAAATCTATTTGAGCTCATTGAATTAATTAGGTATTCCTTAGGGATAACCTCCCTAGATACCTTCCTAATGACCCTCCTAGGCTTGTTAGCCTTGGTCATTGCGGTCTTACCTAGGTTGACTCTAGAGGTAACTCCCCTTGCAACCTTGGTCTTCCTAGACCTAGTTTGTGTTCCATAGTCAAATGGAACACAATGATAAGTCACCTTAGTCTTAGGTTTGTGACCCAAACCTTTCTTTCCCTCGGTTGACTTTTGTCTTTTGGGTCCTAAATGTTGACTTTGAGATCTTGACCCTTGACTTTGACCATTAGACCCTTGAAATTGATTTTGTAGCTTATTTAGGGTCTTTTCTAGTTTTTCAAGCCTTGACCTTAAAGCTTGGTTCTCTAATTCTAATTGCCCAAATGATTTTTGATTAGGTTTTTGGGAATTATCATTTGCCTTAGACATATGTTTACTCTTATTGGAATTAATATCTAAATGATTTTCGATTTTCTTAATTACTTTCTTAGGAAAGATATTTCTAGGGACATTAGTCCCAAATTTATCCTTCTTTGAAATAGGCCTAGATTTATCATTCCTAGCATGCTTCGATTCATGAGTAATAGCAACATTATTTGAATTAACTCTAGCATGCTTTTGCTTAGAATTTAAAGAATGAGCATCATGAAAATATACCTTAGGGTTTGCCTTAGTAGCTCCCCCTACTTGTGATACTCCTTCTTGGATCTTCTTGCTCCCCCTAGGACATTGATTTCGGTAATGTCCCGGTTGCCAACATTTGAAGCAAATGATATGCTCCTTGTTTTTAGATGATGGGGAACCGGCATCCTTTGACTTTTGTTGACTTTTAGGCGCCGGAGGAGTCTTCTTAACCTTCTTTGGGAACTTGCTCTTGTAGTGCCCATACTCCCTACACTCAAAACACAATATATGGATTTTATTTGAAATTTGAGTGTTTGAGTTACCTAGTTCGGTGGTGAGGATCTCTTGAGCTTGTTCTTCCTCTTGACCGGATGTAGATGTTACTTCTTGTTGCTCTGGTGTTGAGGATGCTCTAATCTCCTCAATCCTAGAAGTGGATACTTCTTCCACCTCTTCTTTCTCCGATCCGGAGATTGACTCCTCACTTCCTTGTGAGAATGATGAATTAGCCTCTTCGGTCTCTTCCTCTTAGACCGATTGTGAGCCTTCATGATATTTTGCCACTTGACTCCAAAGCTCTTTGGCATCCTTGTACTCACCTAGCTCACACATAATTTTATTAGGAATCAAATCAACCAAGAATTTAATTACCTTTGTATTCTTTTCGAACTCTTGGATTTGTTCCTCGGTCCACTTCTTCATCATGAGAATTCCTCCCTTGGGCCCTTTTGGATATTGAAATCCCTCCATCAAAATGCCCCACTCTTCAAAGTCCTTCATCATCAAGAATTCTTCAATCCTCACCTTCCATTGATTGAATCCTTCTTGTCCATAGAAGGTATAAGGGATAGGTGTATTGATATCCCATCCAAGCTTGTCTTGGAATTCCATCTTCACTCTCTAGCGTCTTGCTCCCAGTTGTTAATCCGTTGAAGAGCAACCTTGCTCTAATACCAATTGTAGAATATTTGACGCCGCTAGAGGGGGGTGAATAGCGTAGAATTCGTTCGTAGATGGAATTTGTTCGCGTTTGTTTCTACAATTTCGTTAGCGCAGCGGAAATAGAAAAGTAATAACGATAACGAAATGCACAACACGCTAACACAACGATATAACATGGTACGGAACCGCACCGTTCCTACTCCACGGATCGAGCTCTACGAGCTCTAGTGATGCACATGCAACAACTAATAAACACTCCTTCTCGGAACAATCCGGAGGCGGAGAAATCTCGTACAATAATGATTACAACAATAATCAATTAGATACAAGCAAATACAATACAAAATACAAATGCAAGTAAAGGAAAAACACTTTACAAGAGCTTTGGATTGCTTGACCTTTGATTGCCTTGAACTAGCTTTGAAGGACCGGAAAGCACCAACTTCCCCCTTCAATTTCGCCTAAGAAAATCGCTATCTTTTCCTCCATCACGAGCTCCTTATATAGCTTCAACCTGTGCTGGAAAAGGTCAATCAGTCGACTGATTGGGACCATCAGTCGACTGACGCCACTGTTGTCGTGAGACAACGGCTAGATCCACATTGGATAAGTCCAACGGATCTACCATCAGTCGACTGATCATACCCATCAGTCGACTGATGGAGTCCTCACTCGACCAGTCGAGTCTCGACTCCATTCTGTGGCCGATTTCTCGAGCACCAGTCGACTGATCACACGATCACCGATCGCTGAGCCATCACCGACCGCCCACCTCGGCAATGATCGCTAGGCCATAACCCGCAGTCAAACCCTAGTTGACTCGGTCCAGTCGACTGCCACATGGCATCAGTCGACTGGCACACCTCAAACATGAGGTTTTAACCGGTTCCCCCATACTTGCTAGACCACCCTTAGCCTAGACCTAAGCCTTCTAGCCATCTCCATCAGCCTCACGTCTCTCGGATCCCGCCAAGTCATCCATGACTTGTTCATCCATCATGCTAGCCTTTAGGTGCTTCCATCGGCTATGTCATGCTAACGGTGTCTACACCGCCAAGGCACATTGGACTTACGCCGCCAAGACTCCGCTTGGACTTTACGCCGCCAATCATTGGACTTATGCTGCCAAGCTCCCGCTTGGACTTTACGCCGCCAATATCAAACCCTTGGACTTCTCAAATGCCAAGACTCAAGCTTGGACTTTCCCTTGCCAAGAACCATGCTTGAACTTTACCAAATGCCAAGTGTCCCACTTGGACTTCCCATGCCAAGTACTCAAGACTTGGACTTTCCCATGACAATTATATTGTCATATGTTTTTGTCGAAATATCAAAACATCACTCGAGTCAAACTCGAGTCCGGGTCAATCGTGACCTAGGCCGATTGCACCAACAACATGTTTGGTCCTCCTCATCCTTGCTTCTTTTGGCTTTCTTAGAGTTTAAAAGTTCTTCTAGATGGTGGGGAAGACAAAACCACACTGCTAGGGCAAGAGCTTTCGAAGCACACGGTGCAATGGGGTGAAAATACATGGCTCGCCCCTTTTAACCTCGCGTGACATGGCCGTGTGAAAACACACGGTCGAGCCATGTGCGCCTCGGGTCGGTTAGGCACGACCATGGGAAAACACACGACCAGGCTGTGTGTCCCCATTTCTCTCCCCGTTTTGTGTTAGGATTCGAATCTTCTCATACATTTCGCCGTGTAGGCTAATATGGGTTTTATTTTTGCCTAGCTAAGTCCTTTTCTAGTCCTAACTCTAAATGAGATGGATATCAAAACTAAAATCTAACAAATGCATGCAATACAAATGGAAATCTAAAACTAAGCTTGGGTTGTCTCCCAAGAAGCGCTTTATTTAAGGTCTTTTAGTTCGACCTTATTCCTACGTTTCATTTGAGGCATTTGAATCTTGCTCGTGGGGGAACAAGATATTTGCTCACCTTTTACCTCCTCCCTTGTGATCCCTTATCACCATATCTCTTAAATCTTGCTCGTAGAGGGGTAAGATATTTATTGGCTGCCTTCCTTGGTTCGAGAGTGAATATGCTTATCTTTAAAGAATCCTCAGGAGTTTGGTCATGATATTCTGTTTCATCCATATGCTGTAAATAATGTAACTCACCACAAATATTCTCACCAAAAGATTTATTAGCAGATTCTATCATTTCGAATGAAATTTTATCATTACAAATCACTAGGTGGGCTTTGTTATTGGTAACTAAAGTTTTGGTGAGGGTTAAGGCAAGCTCTTCTAGACCCTTGAGGTTAGGAGGTGTTTTGATTGAAGCAATGCACTCCTCGATTAAAGTATCAATTATATAATCTTCAAGTTCTCCTTCCAGTGGTGATTGAATTGATTGTCCTTCACTTCCTATGTCATCTACACCCTCCTCATTCATTCGCTCAAAGTGAGTCTCCACCCTATTAGGTGTGATCTTGTCATTAAAGCCACCTTCTAGTCATTGGGTTTCTATTCTAGCTAGATCCCATTCCATCATCTCAGCAAATTGTTGGCTATGCTCTTTGCATTCCCTAGTAAAATTATCTAGCGGGGCTTCTAAGTGGGGGCTTGGTTCTGGATAAAATTTGCATGGTGACTCATAGCTCTCGTTCTCATTTTGGAAACGATATTGAGTCTCTGTCTGCGAATGCCGCCATCGAAATTCATCGTTCGCCGCTTGTTATGTTCGAATGAAATCTTCCATCATCTGCTCAAGTCGGGATTTAGGTGGATAATATTGAGGGTTTAAGTACCCAGGGTCATAACTATATGAATAGAAATCATCTTGTGGCCACTAGTTGTAATTGTAGGTGACATCTTCTTGTTCAAATTATGAAGGTTCGAATATATCCGGACAATCCTTAATGGTATGCCATGTTTCACCACAATGTTCACAATAAATGGTACCAAAACTTACAGCATTCAATTGACCATAATCATGAGTAAAAGCATGCATCGTTATATGCAAGAAATTATAAATAAGGAAAGAGCAACTGAAATAAAATAAAATAAAATAAAATAAAACAAGAAAAGTAAATCTATCCTAAGTCCGATCCAATTATCCACTTCTCGATTCGATCGATCCCCGGCAACGGTGCCAAAAACTTGATGGGCACGAACGTGACCTCAAATCTTACGACGAAGTCCGTCGAAGACTCAAAGCGCGCGCTCACGCTCAACGCCCGCAAGTGCATGGATGTCGTCAAGTAATAAAGATTATTGATCCCACAGGGACTGGGATTCGAATACCGATCTATTCGGTGGATGTTATTGTTCAGAGATCAGATTTAAAGATTTGTGATTGTGAGGGTCACACAATCACAGAACTCTAGTACGGTGTCACACGGAAGAAGAAAGGGTTTGCTACGAGGATTTTTATGGGATTCTAAGACTTCGGTTTCGTTTGTGTATCGCAGAACATGCTATCAATTGAATGAATCCAGACTTTCTAACTAGGGATTTGTGGAAAGGACATCATACACTCCTTCGATGAGCCTTCGCATCTATCGGAAGCTACCTCTGCCATGCCAGGTCATCCCGTAGCCTCAGGACGGGATAGTCGGTACGAGGGTGCCGAATCGATCCCTGCAACGAGTCAGAAATGAGATACATTACCGACTCTATCGCATCCTTCTATCCACAGTTGCAGGCGATGAGGCCAACCCTTAGGTTCCTTCTAATATCCCCTAAATTTGCGATATAAGGACTGTCACCCCTTGTATCGTCTACACACAGAAGATAGAAAACCAAAACACAAAGCTATAGATCTAAACTATCATTCAACTGCAAAAACAATTTCAAGAAACATATTTGAAATAGCAATGTTCTACTCAACACAAACTACTCCCTAATCCTAGAATCGAAGAATCTACTCCATGAATACGAGAAGGGAATCACAAAGCATTATGGAATTCATTAATACAATAATAGACGTCTAAGGAATACGAATTACAATGCTATGAAACCCTTCTCTCTGGCGTTGAGGTACAGAACTTGATCCTCGAGCATCTCCCTTCTTCCCCGTTGCGAGTTCCCAGTGCTTTTTAGGGCACCGGTGTGTCGTCCCGACCATCGTACCTCCCCCCTAGGGTTTGGGCAGAGCCATCCTTATATAGACATCACCTCGAACCGCTGCAAAATATGGAAAAACCCTAGTCGCGTAAATCTGGCGAGCCGCCACACAGTCATGTGAAAACACATGGTCAGGCCGTGTGCGGCCCTGGGGTGGCTGATCTCGCCCATTGGACATGGCCGTGTGTAGCCACACGCCCTGGTTGTGTCTCATTCTGCGTCTAGCTGCAAAATGTCCTTCTTTTTCTTCGAAAGTGCGCCTTTCCCCCTGAAATGCTATCCTGCACACAAAAGTACAAAGAGCAGACCTTCAAACCAGAAAATAGGAAATGCATGCAAAATAGAGTGACATATGCATAAAACTAACATAAAATGTAATGAGATGTGAGCGAAAACTACTCTTAAAACCCTATATGTTTCACTCACATCATGGTACAACCCTTCTCACTAAATGAAGGCAATTATCATTCTCCCCCATTAAAAAAATCCCTCATCTCTTGATGAATAAACTCCTCCTAAAGGCTTACTCCCCTTGACCATTACACCAACAAAGTCTTTGGAGAATCCATAACTATATAGGAAACCTAAATAATCAAAAATAAGGGAAAAAGTTCAAACCTGAACATTAACCTCCCTTAAAATTCGATACTCCACCCTTCTTATCCTTAGGTAGGTCTTGCCTTCTATAACCTAGGTTTTGCCTATTTGACCCTTGAATCATATTTTCCATTTTCCTAAGGGACTTTTCTATTTTACAATTTTAGACCTTAAAGCTTGATTTTCTACTTCTAATTTCTCAAATTTTGTTTTTTTATTATTTCATTGGACATTTTCCTTTTTCCTAGGCATGTGTCTAGATTTCTTAGGATTATTACCTAGGTTGTTTTTCCTTGGGGACCTTTGGATGCACTAGAGGGGGTGAACAACATCTTTATGATTTCTTCGTTCAATCACATTTGTATTCGTCTACAATTTATTAGTATACAGTGGAATACAAAATAAAAATACAAACAAATAAAAAACACGAAAACACATGCATAAGAAAATAATTTTTACGTGGTTCAGAACCTACGATTCCTACTCCACGGCTGGTCTATAGTGTCTACTCCACTAAATCTTGTCTCCTTCTTGGAAACACACCGGAGGTGGAGAAAACCTCTTACAATGAGATTACAATAACCAAATATAATAAATATGAAAGTAAATACAAGAACAAGCAAAAAACACTTTACAACAATGATCTCTTGATTGCTTGCTTGTTTGCTTGCTTTGAATGCCTTAGAAGGTCTGAAATGCAATAGCAAAATTCCTATCAAATGCTCAAGAACCAGCCTTTTTTCAACCCTCCATCGTAACCTCCTTTATATCCTGCATCTGGTTGATTTTTCACCTCCCAATCGACTGCTAAAAGCCTCAGTCAATGGGTCGCATATCCATTACCTCACAACAACTAATCCACATAGGATTATGCTCAACAAAAACCTAATCAGTCGATTGTCAAGCCATCAATCGACTCACCAGTCGACTATGAGACCTTCTGTGCTCATGTCCACTAATGTCAGTCAACTGCTAGTGACTAGTTGACTGATCTAATCCAACAGTCGACTACCAAAGCCACAGTCAGCAGTCGACTACTTTCCCAATTGACTGGGTCATAACCCTAGTCAATTGCTCTAGTCAACTAGGTCTCCGAGTGATGAACACTCGACCATGGACTGGCCAAAGCCATCAGTCGACTGGTAAACCTCAAAATTTAGGTTTAACCACCCTTCATACTTGTCACTCACCCATAGCCTAGACCTAAGCCTTTTAGTCACTTCCATCAGCCTCACACCCTCAGGGTCCATCCGAGTCCTCCACGACTCATTCACCCTTCGCGCTAGCCTTCGAGTGCTTCCATCGACTATGTCATGCTATTGGGTACCCTTAGCCTAGACCTAAGCCTTCAATCCACTTCTATCAGCTTCAAGCCCTTAGTTCGAGTCCACGACTCCTCACCCTTGGCCCTAGCCTTCAAGTTCTTCCGTCTTCCATGTCATGCTAACGGGTCTACTTTATCAAGTCTCCAAACTTGGACTTTCACTGCCAAGATTACACACTTGGACTTACGTGGCCAAGACTACACCCTTGGACTTTTCCTTTATCAAATATTCATATTTGGACTTTTGTTGCCAAGACTACACACTTGAACTTACACGGACAAGACTGCACCCTTGGACTTTTCCATGCCAAGTATCTATACTTGGACTTCTCCATTGCCAAGTATCCATACTTGGACTTTCCTTGCCAAGTCTCCAAACTTGGACTTTGACTTGAGTCTCACTCGAGCTAAGTCAACCTTGACCTAAGGTTGATTGCTCTAACAATCACCTCATAACAATTTCCCCTATATGACCTTGGATATCTCAATCATCCACTAGTTATATAGTCAACATATGTTCAAACCATATTGACAAACACATTGATAATATCATTGTCAAACATCAAAATACTACTTGAGTCCTACTAGAGTCTGGTCAATCATAACCTGGGCCAAGGCATGCTTATCGATTCTTCGATTTCGATTCTGGTTCGATTCTAACTGATTCCGGATCTGTCGACATTGGAACCGGTTTGAACCAATTCAAAACTAGTTCTGAACCGATTTCAATTATAAAGTTTTAACTTTGGAACCAATTCAATCCAGACTGATTTCGAATCGGTTCCGAATCGGTTCTGAAACGATTCCGACCCAATTCCGAAATGATTCCGAACCACCTTCCTTGAACTTGAGCTTTCAAATTCATCTAATCTGCTGGTGATCCTATTCTTTTTTTCTATTGCAAAATAATCTTGTAGACATGTTAGCATGCTAAGAATTTCCACCTTTAAATTAGCAACCGGAACCAGATCCACATTGGAACCAGAATCGGTTCTCAACCGATTTCGAACCAGTTCTGAAATCGATTGGAATCGAACCAAACCGGAATTAGAATGGTTCTAGTTTGGTTCTAGAACTGGTTCATCCAAATCAATTCTGGTTCCAATTTTAACGGATTGGTTCCGACTCGATTCCGGATTGAACCAGTCCGTTAAGCATGCCTACCTGGGTTGATTGCACCAGTAGATCATACTTGGTGTTAAACCTTAATTTTGAAGTTTACCAGTTGACTGGGACTTGGTCTAGTCGATTTGTGAGCTAAAATAATCGGGCAGATTGTTTGGCAGTCAACTGAGGCTTTGGATCAATCGACTGGTCAAGTGTTATGCACTCGGAGGGCTCAGAAGATTCGAGCAGTCGACTGGGGTTATAACCCAGTTGACTGGTCGAGTAGTTGACTATGACTCGACTGCTGACTTATGCTCTGACAATTGACTGGTGGCTTGCAGCAATTGATTGGTCACTAGCAGTCGAGTATTAGGATTGAGGAGTCAACTGGTCTTAAGTGGACAGGGCACATAATGTTTATTAGTCGACTGTTGGCTTATGGTAGTTGACAGATAGCTATGGTAGTCGACTATTGGGTCAAGGCAGTTGACTGATCGAGCAATTTTTGACATGGATTAGTTCGTTGTGAGATAACGGTCAAGTGGGCAATCGACTTGTAGGTAAGGTCAGTCGACTGGTCAGCAGAAATCAATTTGAGCTACAGCTTTAAAAGGAGATTTTGATGGACAAAATCAGAGTTGGTTCTTAGTGATCTTGAAGGGGATAAGTTGATGTTTTCCATACCTTCCTAGTCATCCAAAGCAACCAAAAGAACGCTCAAGAAAATATTTGTTGTGTAAAGTAGTTATTTACTTTTATTTGCTTATTACATTGTATACTTGTTGTATTTTGTTGTAAAGCTCAAGTTGTAAAGTGGTTTACTCCACCTTGGTGCTTACCTAAAGGAGGAAGCTAGTGGAACCACTGAAGAGGAGTGTTCTGCCTAAAGGATCGTCATAGAGTAGGAGCTTTATCTCCAAACCACGTTAAACAACGGTGTTGTATGATTGTGTTGGTTTTGCTTTTGATTATATATATTTCCGTTGTGCACTAACAACTCATAGACAAGCACAATGCAATTGTCGAAAGAATTGAAGAATGTTATTCACCCCTCCCCCTCTAGTGTGTCGTCAAGGTCCTAACACATATAACATCTTGCTTAAAGAATATGGTCCCATCATTTTTAAAGTTTTGCCAACTCAACAACGGTGGCATTGATAGCCTCTTTTGGAGGTACCTTATCCAGTGTATATGCGATCTTTTCATATTCTAGAATAATTTTTAAATTTCTTAGCCAACCAAAATAATTAGGTTCAATTAATTTGTTGTGATCAAGTATCATAAATAGTGGATTTGAGATGCCATATCATAATATACTGAAATGAAAAATAGATTATTAACATTGTTGACTATTTTAAATAATTCATAAGACAAAATATATGGACCTTCATATTTTGAATTTACCTCCCGCTATTTTTATCATTTCCATCACCCTTTAATGCAAATGGGGAATCATATATCCTTAGTGAGTACACAAAGCCCAATTAGCCAACTGTGATCCCTGAATGATATTAGTCTATCACAATTCTCAAAAGGTAGAACTCTATTGCATCACATGCAACCTCTTTGTAATTTGTCTCACGTTTGATAAGGGTCCAATGATATGACGTCGATTATCAATGGATGGTCGTCATGTGTTCCCCCAATGATATAAGTCGAAAGTGTGGGAGTTCCACCCAATCCACATCACTTATGTCAGTGGAAGTCATAGTTTTCCAGTGTTCAAGCCTCCCCAATGATATGAGACAAACACTGACCGCGGATAGCACTTGTCATGCAACCACCGTTGATGGAAGGCAGGGAATAACAAACTCTTTTATTATTACCTTTATGGCTTGAAATAAATTTTAAATCGTATTCAAAATGAGGGATTTTAATTTAAACACATGTCTCATCATTTGTGAAGATGTGATTTTTTTATGTATGTTTGCTAGATTCAAGAAACAATGTTATCAAATAACATACATACATAATTTACTATATTTCAAATATCATAATCATATTTTCAGCCTTTTGCATCGTATGCATAATATCAAATATTATATATCAATTAATTGATCAATATATGCCTCTTGTTAATTCTTTTATTGACCGTAAGATTATCAAATAAATTGACAAATCAATTTATCTATGATCAAATTTTGATAAAACAATTATCGTAGGTAAAATCATATTTTACCAAAGATAAAACCATATTTTATCATAAATAATTAAGAACATCTTAATTATTCATTTTGTAAGAAAATGATTTCTATCATAGGTGAAATCATATTTCACCAAAAGCGATTTTGATCTCATCAAATCCTTTATAATCTAATTTTTTTACATGGTCGAAACTAATTAACTCAGCATATATCCATTTTTTTCAAAATCCATATGATAAACAAAAACATTGGCTCTAATACCACCATAGGAACACCGTTGCATCCGCGCGCTATGTCATACATAACTCTGATACTGCGATTGATGCACGCAAATTTAACATTCGCATGTTGTGTTTATACACCCCTATATGCAGAGGAAATTAAATTTTATTTATGATTTAACAATTAAATCAAAGGAGTGTTTATATGGATTTTTCAAAACAAACAAAAGCATGATCTTTTAATCTAAGCATGTAATATCATTTAACTCTTTAAGCAAGATCTTAAATGTATGGCAAAGATAAACTATCATGTGATTAGACATCTAATATCAATCTAATCATTTTGTTTAGAAATGTTAAACTATTTAGAACTAACATGTTGTAGGGATCCCGAGCGATAAACAAAATTCGCAGCGGAAAACTTAGGATCCCTCCAGAGCTCCAAGCAAAAAAATATACTCGTTTCAATTATCGATTCTATCCTATAGGAATCAAGATTACCTTCAAAGCGTGCCCTTCGAATTCCAGTCAGCAACACTTGCGGATCTCAGCGTGGTCAGAATGTTCACGCCTCTACGGTGCACACACACATGATCTTGGAGAGAAGAGGTAAGCCCTTTCGGTTATGCTAGCAACCACTCCAAGGTCTCACTTTTCCACTCTATACTTGGCCCTCTTGTGTTGTGAACGAAAAAATAAAATCTAATTTTCTTTTTTTATTGTCCACGTTGAAGAAGAAGAAGCAACCATAATACACCTTAATGAGACATTAAATGCACTTCCTTATTCTTCATGGTAAAAGAAAGGAAGTCAATTAATGCTCATTAAATGCACATTAATGAGTTTTAAATCCCATTTAAAACCCCATTTATTAATTCATGTATTATATTATTAATTCGTGTATTATTCATTTTAGCCTTCTTCTCTTGGTTTGACTTAAGTCTAACTCAACATAAACCAATTTGAGTCCAACTCAAATTTAGCCAAGTAATGAGTCTTACTCATTCTAGTTAATCCAATTAACTAATAATTCATTTTAGTCAAACCAAAATGATTTCCTCTCCAAAATAATATGTTCTTTGTGTGTGACCCTATAGGCTCTCATAACGTTGGCAATGTATCCAAAACCATTTTAGATACATAAGCAATGAGTGGCATCTAGCAATACATCATTGCTACCCAAGTGATGAGAATGTCGAGATCCGACAACCTCTTTCGTGACTATTATCATATGACAGTGTCCTTCTATCTTTGATATCTCAGATCGATCAATGAGGCATAGACCGTGTCACCCTCTTATCAATCTTTATGTTTCTTGATCCCCAAGTAGACTCACTCAAACAAATGAGCTCAATATCTCATATTGACTCATTTGAGCATGGTCATGCATTTCGTGGTCCTACTCTATCAAGAGGCCAAAGATATCACTCCCGTCATATGGGAGGGATAGATCCCATCTACATCACTCACATCCCTCCGCATAATTCGTTACATACTCAGTGATCGTCGTTATAGTCACCCAATTACGGTGTGACGTTAGATGATACCAAAGTACATAACTCCTTATGTAGGGAACCGTAGTGACTTCAGGTCTAAGGACTATTCATACCAATAGTCACATGAGAAAGTATATGACACTCATATAACGATCCATGATACTTTCTCATGGTGGGTCAATTCAGTATATATAGTCTCCAATATATATACCCATGTATCAATGTGATATCACATAACCATGACTTGTGAGATCAAGTCATCCATTGACCTACATGCTAGTCTCAATGTATCAATATAGCCCTTGTCTATTAATACAATACTCGACTAGGAATATTTAAGAATAGTGTTCTCTACAGCTTCTCATAATCAATTCTACCAATTGATATACTGTAGATAACAACCTACTATTCATGGGCATTATTATATTTATTTAGCTGGCACACGCATAAAGAAATATAATAATCAATCTTTGCCTTTATTAATGCAAGAATATAATACAAAAGTCTCCCTCACCAATCATCTCATAATTGGCACTAAGGGCTCATACTAACACATGCTATATCTTTTAAGTGTTAGGACATGTGCATCCGCTAGAGGGGGGTGAATAGTGCGTGCTCGTATGTAGATGGAAATCGTTCGCGTGCTTGTCTACAATTTTCGTTAGCACAGCGGAAACAAAGATAATTAAGAAATAACGAAAACACAAACATACAAACACAAGGATATAACGTGGTTCGGAACCGAATGGTTCCTACTCCACGGATCGAGCTCTAAAGAGCTCTAGTGATGCACACACACTCACTAATCACAAATACTCCTTCTCGACACAAGTCGGAGGCGGAGAAACCTCGTACAACAGTTTACAACAATAAACTAAGTACAACAAGCAATTACAATGAAATACAATGCAATACAAGTAAAGAAATCACTTTACAAATGCCTTTAGATTGCTTGAATGCTTGGTAGCTTGACATGCACTTGGAGACCCTGATTTGCAGTAGCAAATCGCCCCAAAAGTTCTCAAGAAAACCATAGCTTTTTCCTCCATCACGAGCTCCTTTTATAGCTTCAGCCTGTGCTAGAAAAAGTCGATCAGTCGACTGATGCCACTGTTGTCGTGAGACAATGGCTAGATCCACGCTGGATATGTCCAATGGATCCATCATCAATCAACTAATCATACCCATCAGTTGACTGATGGAACCTTCACTCGACCAGTCGAGTGTCGACTCCATTCTGTGCCCAATTTCACAAGCACCAGTCGACTGATCACAAGATCAGTCGACTGCTTAGCCAATCAGTCGACTGCCCACATATGGCAGTCGACTGCTAGGCCAAATCCCGCAGTCAAACTCTAGTTGACTTAGGCCAATCGACTGCCACATGGCACCAATCGACTGGCACACATCAAACATGAGGTTTTAGCCCAAGTATGGTTCCCCGATACTTGCTAGACCACCCTTAGCCTAGACCTAAGCCTTCTAGCCACCTCCATCAGCCTCACGCCTCTCGGATCCCTCCAAGTCATCCATGACTTGTTCATCCATCGCGCTAGCCTTCAGGTGCTTCCATCGGCTATGTCATGCTAACGGTGTCTACACCGCCAAAGCACATTGGACTTACGCCGCCAAGACTCCGCTTGGACTTTACGCTGCCAACCATTGGACTTATGCTGCCAAGACTTCACCCTTGGACTTTACGCTGCCAATATCAAACCCCTTGGACTTCTCAAATGCCAAGACTCAAGCTTGGACTTTCCCTTGCCAACCCATGTTGGACTTTCCATGCCAAGACCCATGCTTGGACTTTTCATGCCAAGTACCCATGACTTGGACTTTACCTTGCCAAGACCCATGCTTGGACTTTACATTGCCAAGACCCATGCTTGGGCTCTCCCAAATGCCAAGTGTCCTACTTGGACTTTCCATGCCAAGTACCCAAGACTTGGACTTTCCCATAACAATTACATTGTCATATGTTTTTATCTAACATCAAAACATCTCTCAAGCCAAGCTCGAGTCCTGGTCAATCGTGACCATTGCACCAACAATCTCCCCCTTTTTGATGTTTGACAAAAACCAAATAAACCATTTGAGTTAGACCATCTAACTCAAAAACTCCTTACCAATTATCCCAAATTGGTAATCTTAACTTTCTCCCCCTTTTTGACATACATCAAAATGGTTATCTCTCCAAGGAGGTCAATGTCTCATGTCCCAATGAGATCTTACAATCTTTTCCTTGATCCAAAAATACCTAGGATGCCTACCATCTTCCTAGTGATAAGTCCCATATCACTCAAGAGAGGCAATCCTATCCACTCTCTCAATTTCCAAATTGGGTCTCTCAAAAACCCATCAATTTTCCCAATTGATGACACTCTCCTAATAACTTCTCCCCTTCAAGAAGAGAAAAACACATCCATCATCCCATGATGGATACCTCCCCCTAAAGGCTTGCTCCCCCTTGACCATTGCACCAACAATGTCCTTGAGAAGTACCTAAGGCAATAGGAACTCTAAACCATCAAAATTAAGGTTCTAAGTTCAAACATGAACTCTTCAACCCTTAAATTTGATACTTTGACCTAACACCTCTCCAAATCCATATCCAATGGATTTTCACCCTTTATAATGCTTCCCAAAGCATATCCTAGGGTTAGGAGTGGTTAGGGACCTTAATCGCAGCTAAACATGGGCTAAACAAACCTTGTTTTCCCAAAATTAGCATTGCCAGTCGACTCTGTCAGATACCAGTCGACTGCCACTCACATCAGTCGACTACCACCCATGGCAATCGATTGATAACTGAAATTTCTGAATTTCAGTTATCAGAATCAAAATTCAAAAAATCATAAGTAATTCTACGTATATCGAAAAATTACAAAATTTGATACGTATATTACTTATAGTCAATACAATGGGTGAAAAATATTTTAAAATTATTTTACCCATAATATACTGAAATTGATACAAAATTCAAAAGTGAAGAAAACTTCTAAGTTTTGGCTCACTTTGTATCAACTTCATCAATGGTGATTGCTATCAAAAAATAGGCTTCACCAAGGTTTTTCAAAAGGATTTTAAAATATTTTCAAAACCTTATTTTGGATCATATTCCTTGTGCTCAATGTACATGACTTATACACAAGCTTTCCCAATGATCCACATTTGAATTAAGATGAGTTTTAGTTCAACTAGATGCAAAAACTATGCACCTTGAACTCAACTCATATCCTAGCATCTCACATGTATCTAGGGTGTATAGCATACACATACATGTCAATGTGATATGAGATGTGGGTTTTGTTCTCCCTAATCTAGGGTTTCATGCATTTTTCTAAGGCAACCCTACTTGATTCCCTTATAAATGGGACTTCAAGTCATGTCAATTGTCCTTAACTCAATGTTAATCAAATGCATGAATGATTATGGCATTAAAGATGATATAAATAAGCATATGCTCATAATCAAGATGTCATGGAATAATATAAAATCTAAAAACGCATGACATCTAATCCTTAATCCTAAACATGATCATGACATATAAATGATAGAAATAAACATGACGTCATGGCATGTTATATGGCAAATCAAAGCATGGAAAATAAAGAGTATGTTGGATCGAAGCGGATCGCTAGAGGGGGGGTGAATAGCGATAAAACCTTTTTCTTTTCTTTTCGTTCGTTAAAACTCGAGAGATAATTAATTGCAGCGGAAATGTAAATGTAAAGTAAAAAGAGACAAAGGAGTTTTACTTGGTTCGTAGCCTTCGGCTACTACTCCAAGGCCCTAGCGGTCCTCGACCACGTACGGAGGGCAAAAACACTAAAGAACTCCTCCCCTTTAGAGGTAGGAGTTTAATCGATACAAGTAAAGCACAAAGCTTGAGGTAGAGGGACACTCCCCCTCTCCTCGTTACGATAAAAGCTCTGAAAATGAAAGTACTAAACTGAAATAAAACTCTAACCGACATAATAAAATGAAAACAAATAAACCTAGACGTCGGAGAAGAAGCACTTCGTTGTCGGAGAAGTTGTAGCTTTGCGGAGGCTTTTGGAGGCTTAGAATTGATGATGAAACCCTAGGTTAGGACCTCCTTTTATAGCCTTTAAGCCCCTCATCGAATGGGTCTTCAACCAATAGGAATTGGGCACAAAACTCCTTGAAAAATGGTGATAAAGCTTGACTCCTCGAGGCTGATTTTTGACCATCGGTTGAATTGATTTCTTGGCCGATTGAACTGATGGCTCAGCAGTTGAACTGATCCTTGGCTGGTTGAACTGATGGCTTAGCAGTTGAACTGATTTTTGGCTGGTTGAATTGATTTTTAGACTTTTTGACTGTAATAAAGAGTTAGCTCGAAATATAAGTGAATTCGACGGCCACTTGCCATCCGATCTCAACATAGACCTTCCATGGGAAGTCTTGGTCGGATCGTCGCCTAAGGATGTCCCCGTATAGAGGACTCGACCTTATTTACGCTCACTCACACGAGCTTACCTCAACATTTACCTTTGAAGCCTTGCTTTCGGTCTCCACCTGATTCCTTCGGCTCCCTCCGAAGTCCTCCCGGTGTCGCCCGACCACCGCGGCTTCCTCCGGGTGTCGCTAGCCTTTAGCTCCAGCTATAGCAATCTTCTGCACACTCGATTCAACTCGTGAGATAACGACATGAGCTTAACTTTGTATCGTTTGCTATAATCAAAACTCAGGTTCGACTTAGGTGCCTACTGTACCAACAATCTCCCCCTTTTTGATTTATGGCAAACCCACATACAAAGTTAAGTAAATAGCAAGCATGAAGAATAATGTGCATTAGAAACAAGAAATAAAGAAGATTAAGTTGGAGTAGTAAGGATTTTCTTCAAGTACTCCCCCTTGAGGAAACCTCCCCCTTGACCGAGGGTGAGTCTTGAAGAAAGACCTTAATCCTCCCCTTTGAGGGTTTCTTTAAGTAATTAACATTACTTAAAGTTGGTCTTAGTAAAACGTTTAAGTTAAGAGTTCTTCTTAACTTGGCCCTTTCTCCCCCTTAAGTAAAACATTAAGGGCATAAAAAGTAAAACGTTGACGCCACAAATAAGTTTAAGTTAAGAATTCTCTTAACTTGGCCTTTAATAAGTTTTCAAAACTTAAAGTTAACTTTTGGTTTAAATATATAGTAAGAGTTAAGTTATCAAAAAAAATTTTGACCCCTTAACTTTGGCCTTTTTCTCCCCCTTTTGCCATATATCGAAAAGAGTGAGTGTGTGTGTGGAAAACAAAAATAAGTGTTAAATTTAAAGTCCAAGCATGTTCCACATTATTTTGAAAATAATATACTGAAAATAAGGTCATCTATAAGATGTTAGACTCATATTTGGCTTGATTGATATGAAAGATCAACCAGTCCTGGTCAGAGTCGGTTAGTATGTATGATTATACTCCGTGGTTCATAGCGATGCACTAGCTCTACATCTGGAACCAGGAGTAAGGTCCTAACATCTCACGCCCATCTACGTGGCTAAGTACACAAACACATTAGTCCTATGTGTTGTGAGATGTATTAGCTCTTTAAATCTATAGGTGCATGATATCTAAGGTATGTCCTATACTAGTTCCATAAAAAATGAAAGTTAAGAAATAGTAGTAAGAAAATATAATTTGCAAGTTCCTATTCTACTACACACATGCCCAATTTTCGTCTTAATAGTCTAAATTCGGCTTCGGGTAGGGGTTTAGTAAATAGGTCTGCTAAGTTAGACTTTGATTCGACGTATTCGAGTTGTATGGCTCCATTGGCCACATGTTCTCGAATGAAATGGTGTTTGACCTCTATATGTTTGGTCCTAGAGTGACATATCGGATTCTTTGTAAGATTAATTGAACTAATGTTATCTACGTGAAGTTTAGTATTCATAAAGTCTAACTTAAAGTCGCGGAGAGTGTGCTTCATCCAAAGAAGTTGCGTGACACACTCACCCATCGCGATGTATTCGGCTTCGGTGGTAGATAAAGCAACACAGTGTTGCTTCCTACTGCACCAACTCACTAGACTCGAGCCGAGAAGTTGACAACAACCACTCGTACTCTTTCTATCGAGCTTACTACCAGCATAGTCCGAATCGGAGTAGTCGGTTAGTTCGAACTCGGTAGATCTAGGATACCAAATACCGACATTAAGTGTACCCTTTAGATATCTAAGGATACGCTTGACTAGAGTTAGGTGAGACTCCTTGGCACAGGTTTGAAACCTTGCGCACATACTTACTGCAATTAAGATATCAGGTCGGCTTGCAGTTAGGTAAAGGAGACTCCCTATTATGCTCCTATAGTATTTTAAATCAATTGAATTTCCGATTACATCTTCTTCTATATTCACATTAGTTGCCATTGGGGTATTAATAATTTTAGCGTCTTGCATTCCAAAGCGTTTAATTAATTCCCTAGTATATTTGCTTTGATGTAGGTATATTCCATCTTTAGTTTGTTTTATTTGTAGACCTAAAAAGAAACTTAACTCACCTACTAAATTCATTTCAAATTCACTTTCCATAAGTGAAATGAACTCATTCAGTAGGATTGAGTTGGTGGTTCCAAAAATAATATCATCTACGTAGATTTGGGCTATGAATATGTCTTTACCTAAGGTTTTTACGAAAAGGGTTGGGTCAACTACACCTTGGTTAAAGCCTTTGGACTTAAGATAAATCGAAAGTCTCTCGTACCAAGCTCGAGGAGCTTGTTTAAGTCCATAAAGAGCTTTCTTTAACCTAAGGACATGATCGGGTTTGTCTAAACTTTCGAAATCGGGGGGTTGACTAACATAAACTTCTTCTTTAATGTATCCATTTAAGAATGCAGATTTCACATCCATTTGAAACAACTTAAATCCTCGATGTGCTGCATATGCTAATAGCATTCGAATGGACTCTAATCTAGCTATCGGGGCATAGGTCTCGTAAGTAATCTAAACCTTCGACTTGACTAAACCCTTTAGCAACTAGTCTAGCTTTATTTCTAACTACTTCACCTCTATCATCAATTTTATTTCTAAACACCCACCTTGTTCCAATGATTGTTTTATCTTTAGGTGGTGGTACTAATTCCCATACTTCGTTCCTAGTGAATTGAGCCAACTCTTCTTGCATTGCAATAATCCAATTGGGATCAAGAAGAGCTTGGTCAATAGTTTTGGGTTCAATTTTAGAAATCAAGGATATTTGACTAAGGTTTCTGTATGAGGCTCTAGTTCGAACTCCTAGACTTGGATCACCTATCACTTGGTCGATAGGATGATTCATTTGAGTCCTAGTTAGATTTTGGTTTGAGTCTACAACTTGATCCATAGGATGACTCGTTTGAGTTCTAGTTTGGTTGGAGTCATCTATCACTTGGTCGATAGAGTGACATGGTTGACTTAGGTTAGGATTAACACTGGACCTGATCTCCGGATCAGAGTTAGGTCTAGTATGAGTCGGTTCGCTAATTGGGGTTGCCGGGGGTTTTGTAGGTTCGTGTCCTTCATCAAATACTACATTGATAGTCTCCTCGACTCTAAGGGTGTCGTGGTTATATACTCTATAAGCTTTGCTTGTAGTCGAGTATCCTAGAAAGATTCCAGTCGTGGTTTTGGATGTAAATTTCCCTAGGTAATCCTTAGTGTTTAGGATATGTACCTTACACCCAAATACCCTAAAGTACTTGATGTTAGGTATTTTATCGTGATAAATCTCGTATAAGGTCTTAAGGTGCCTCTTTACCATAAGGATTCTATTTTCGACATAGCATGTCGTATTCACGGCTTCAGCCCAAAACCTATCGGGTAGGTTATACTCATTAAGCATTGTCCTAGCGGCTTCTTGTAGGGTTCTATTTTTGCGTTCTACTAGGTCATTTTGTTGTGGAGTTCTAGGGCAAGAGAACTCATGGTGGTATCCATTTAGGTTACAGAATTCTGTAAACCTATGGTTTTCGAATTCACCACCATGATCAGTCCTAAGTCTTTTGATTTTAATGCTTTGTTGATTTTCTATTAATTTAAATAGATTGATTAATTGATCTAGGGTATCACTTTTGTGTTTGATGAACCTAACCCAAGTAAATCTAGAATAGTCATCAATTATGACTAAGCAGAATTTACTTCCGTTAAGTGACTTAGCTCCGTGTAAATCAAATAGATCCATGTGTAGGAGCTCAAGCACACTTTTGGTTCGTTCTTGACTAGTTAGTTGATGTTGTGTCCTAGATTGTTTACCTTGTTGACAAGCATTACATATTTTATTATCCAAGTTATTGAGGTTAGGCAAACCTCTAACTAAGTCACTCTGACTCATCTTGTGGATGAGTCTTGGGTGTAAGTGACCGAGTCGTCGGTGCCACAACCATGATTCCTCTTGTCGTGTCATAAGACACTTAGTTGAGGAGTTAGTTAAGTTAATAGTGTAAATGTTGTTATTTCTAGTTCCCTTAAGAATTGTTTTAGAGGTTTCGTTTGTATTAATTACGCATTCGTTTTCTAGAAATATGACCTTATAGTTATTGTCACACAATTGGCTTACACTGAGAAGTTTATATTGAAAATTTTCTACTAATAAAACGTTTTGAATGACAAAATTTGAGTTAAGCTCAATATCACCTGATCCGATGATTTTGAGTTTGCCATTATTTCCGAAGGCTACCGATCCTTGTCGTTTGAATCGAAGCTTCGAAAACTTGAGTTGATCCCCGGTCATGTGTCGGGAGCAACCACTGTCTAACATCCATTGATCCTACACGCAAAGTAGTTGGATCGGATATTGGATTTATTAAAAATTGGTTGAAAATTATTAACCTAAATCACCTCACCCATGTCTACATGATCAAACATGTTAATCCTATATGTTCTTGTGAGATGACTTCCAATTTTAGTTGAATTAAATTTAATGACTTAAACACTTGTCAACCTTGCGTTAGATTCGGATTTGACCTTAGGCTCATCAAGTCACCTTTTCAAGATCATGGCTTCCAGGTTGTGGCGAGGCACAGAGGCCTTCTTTGATCGGAACAACGACCACTTCCTTAGACAAAGCCATTTTCAAGAAAATAGAGACTTGACTCACCTAAGACCACTTCCTGGTCTAACTAGTCTAGGATACGGCGAGGTAGCTTCAGCTAGTTTCGCTCGGTCAAGTGCACCGAACTAGATACGCCTTATCTAGCCCGAATACACAAGACTCCTCTTTCCTAGCGTACTATCATCTCGCCGCATCCTGGTACTATGTTATCAAGTATTGACGAGTTATAGTCCTATCTAACCATTCTAAAAAGAAAATTAAAAACCTAAGCATGCAATTTCTAAGTTAAAACACAAACAAATTTCGTACTAGCTCCCCCTGGACCGTTGAATCGATTCGGTCTCTCCACATAGTGGATTTGGTCCTTGGGAACCCAGTACTGGTTTGATCCTAAGTTTGAAATTAAGGTGGTCTTAGGGACCCATGCTTGGACACGTTTTTTATGTCTACTTACGATTGATATATATGACTTATTGGTCGTGTTTGAGCTAAACCCTAGCCCGCCCTTGTTGTACACGGCCCTTTGCGATCCAAGTAGGAGGTCAAGTCCTTTGGATCCCAAAGTAAACCTTTCCAACGTATTCCTAAGATCTTCGACTTGACTTTTCAAGAGTGAGTTCTCAACTTCGAGTTTTTCAACCCGAGTTGAGTCCTTCTCTTGAACTCGACTAGTCGAAGAGGTTAGGGAGACCTCGTGTTTGAGGAGTTTAACTTCCTCAACCAGGGTCTCGACCTTGGACTCGGACTTAGCTAACTTTCTATTTAAAAACTTAATTGCACTATAAAGTGTGGTAATAAGAGAGCGACTTACCTTGAGTTTATCTTTTGAACCGGATGCATATCCGTGGCTTGTCTTGAATAGTGCTTCGCAGTCCGACTCATCTTCGGTTTCCGATTCAAGTTCCGGTTCCGACTCCGTCTCCGATTCCACCGGTTTAGCCATAAGGACTCGATCGTTGTCTTCTTCCTCGGAAGCTTCTTCCCAAGTAGCGTTGAGTGCCTTTTTGTATTTTGGTGCCTTGCTCTTGAGTTTTGGGCATTCGGACTTAATGTGTCCAAACCTGTTGCATTCATAACATCTTATGTTTGAACTTTTAGGCTTACCTTCATTGGGTCGAGTGACGGCTCGTTTTTGGCCCTTGACTATCCTTCGAACTAGGTTGACTAGTTCGGCTTCCATTTCCGAGTCGACCTCCAAATCCGACTCATCCTCTTCTTCCTTCGGAGGTGGCTTGCTAGCGGTTTTCTTCTTTGAACCTACAAATAAAGCTATACCTTTCTCGGGTTCCGAATTAGACTGCTCATGAAGTTCAAAATCAGAAAAAAGTTCATCTAATCTAAGTTTAGAAAGATCCTTGGAGACCTTGTAGGCATCGACCATGGATGCCCACAAGGTAGTCCTTGGAAAGGAGTTTAGGACATACCTTATAAGATCGCGGTTTTCGACCTTTTGCCCGATTGCGTGTAGGTTGTTAACTATGTCCTGGACTCGTGCATGAAGTTGCATCGCGGACTCGTGTTCCTGCATTTTTAGGTTATATAGTTTATTGAATAGAAGATCACGCTTACATACCTTGGCTTCATCGGTCCCTTCGTGTAGCTCCACTAGTTTTGTCCAAAGGTCCTTTGCGCTTATGAAGGGGCCGACGCGATTTAGCTCTTCCTTGGATAAGCAGTATTGGAGGATTTGTGTTGCCTTCGTGTCGGCTTCGACTTGTCATTTTGTTGCAATGGTTCATTGATCATAATCCAAGGAGTCACCCACTTCATTAGTCAGAAGTGTGAAACCCGTTTGGATTATGATCCACATCTCGATTTAGGTTTTGAGAAAGCATTCCATCCGACCCTTCCAATAACGGAAGTCATCTCCATTGTAAAACGGAGGTCGGACGGTGCTAAAACCCTCGAGATGGGCCATTAGAACAAAAGACACAAGGAGACGAAGACGAAGAAACTAGCAACGACAAAAACACAAAAAAAAAGTACCAAGACTCGCGTCTTGGATTAGTAGTGCGGGAGAAAAAATAACAAAGCGAAATAAATCTGAAATAAACAGAATTAAAAAGAAAAAAAATCTGTAAAATGGCTAGATTGGTGGTTTCACCAAATCTTACCAACCCCCGGCTCTGATACCAATTGTTGGATCGAAGCGGATCGCTAGAGGGGGGGTGAATAGCGATAAAACCTTTTTCTTTTCTTTTCGTTCGTTAAAACTCGAGAGATAATTAATTGCAGCGGAAATGTAAATGTAAAGTAAAAAGAGACAAAGGAGTTTTACTTGGTCTGTAGCCTTCCCACTACTCCAAGGCCCTAGCGGTCCTCGACCACGCACGGAGGGCAAAACTCTAAAGAACTCCTCCCCTTTAGAGGTAGGAGTTTAATCGATACAAGTAAAGCACAAAGCTTGAGGTAGAGGGACACTCCCCCTCTCCTCGTTACGATAAAAGCTCCGAAAATGAAAGTACTAAACTGAAATAAAACTCTAATTGACGTAATAAAATGAAAACAAATAAACCTAGACGTCGGAGAAGAAGCACTTCGTTGTCGGAGAAGTTGTAGCTTTGCGGAGGCTTTTGGAGGCTTAGAATTGATGATGAAACCCTAGGTTAGGACCTCCTTTTATAGCCTTTAAGCCCCTCATCGAATGGGTCTTCAACCAATAGGAATTGGGCACAAAACTCCTTGAAAAATGGTGATAAAACTTGACTCCTCGAGGCTGATTTTTGACCATCGGTTGAACTGATTTCTTGGCCGGTTGAACTGATGGCTCAGCAGTTGAACTGATCCTTGGCCGATTGAACTGATGGCTTAGCAGTTGAACTGATTTTTGGTCGGTTGAACTGATTTTTAGACTTTTCGACTGTAATAAAGAGTTAGCTCAAAATATAAGTGAATTCGACGGCCACTTGCCATCCGATCTCAACATAGACCTTCCATGGAAAGTCTTGGTCGGATCGTCGCCTAAGGATGTCCCCGTTGATGGAAGTCGCTTCAGAGGCTCATTGGCTCCCATGTCCCCGGATTAAAATTTTCACTAATGAAAGGATTAATCCGGATGGGATGAGCTTCCTTAGCAACACCTATTCGTCGTCGTGCTAACAACTCGAGTGGTCGCTTGAACAAACTAGTCGTTCAAGCAACACAACTCTTCTAGTTGGTTAGCCGCGGAAGAGACGACGGACGGATCGCCGGTTTTTGTGTTTGTCTTCGGGGTCCATGATTATACAATATATATTCATATACACACATGTATAATCATCATATATAAGAACATGCTCAGATCTGAAATTAAAGTTATAAAACTTTATACCTTACGATCTTCTACCGTATGTCCTATCCTTCTCGTGGACGACGTGTGGACGAAGATCCTCCACGAGTAGAAGCCTTCTAGATCACGTTCTTCTCTTCCTTGTCCGCTACGAACAAAGAGAAGAACCACCAAAACCTTTCTAGAACCGCCACCAAACAAGAGAGTTTGATGCAACAACGATTGGATGAGTGCCGCCAACTTGTTGTATTGTTGCCGCCGCCACCTAGATGTTGGAGAAGCACCGCCACCAATTGTTGGAGATCCGCCGCCACCAAGGAGCAAGAGAGGAGGAAGAAGAGAACTGCCAAGGATGAGAAGGGAAAGAGGGGCGCTGCCAAAAACCTTAGGGAGAACAATCACCTTGCCACCCACTTTCTTAGCCGCCAAAACCCTAGCTCCTCTAGGGTTTGTTGCACCAACTCTTGGATGAGCCAAACCCTAATTCTCCAATCCAAAAACCTATTTTCGCCAATGCCTAAGCCTTTATTTATAGAATTTAGGAGAAAGTTGGTTAGCCTAAAATATAGAACTAACTCCTATATTCTTGCCGCCACCAACCAACCTTATCCCTTTAAGATTTGTTGTCACAACCAAGGATGAGCCAAACCCTAATTCTAGAATTTAGGCTTAAGCCTCCTCTAATCTCCACCGTCGGATTTAGGGATTTAATCTCCACCGTCGGTTCTAGGGATTTAATCTCCACCATCGGTTCTAGGGATTTGATCCCAACCGTTGGATCTAGGATTTCATCCCAACCATAGGATCTAGGATTTCATCCCAACCGTCGGATCAAGGGTTTTATCCCAACCGTCGGATCTAGGGATTTAATCCCAACCATCGATTCTAGGGTTTCATCCTAACCATCGGATCTATGGTCTTAATCCAACCGTTGGTTCTAGGGTTTCATCCTAACCATCGGATCTATGGATTTAATCCAACCGTTGGTTCTAGGGTTTCATCCTAACCATCGGATCTATGGATTTAATCCAACCGTTGGTTCTAGGGTTTCATCCTAACCATCGGATCTATGGATTTAATCCAACCGCTGGTTCTAGGGTTTCATCCTAACCATCGGATCTATGGACTTAATCCATCCGCTGGTTCTAGGTTTCATTTTACATTCTTGGATCTAGACTTCACAAGGATTATATTAGGCTACGATAGGGACCATAAGGAGGAGTTGGGTCTCGCCACCGATGGATCGGAACCACACTAACTGATCCATCAATGATGTTCCATTCCACTAGAGGATCATCATTGAACTACCTCACCAACCCCCATAAATTAATATGGGCTCCATATATTATTTGTACATTAATCTCCCCGTGTTTAAGATATCGAATGTCCGCCAATTAATTGATTTACTGACCATCAATTAATTAACATCTAACTCGAGTAGTACCACTCAACCTTATCATCATGTTGACTAAGTCAACCAGCTGGGTTTACATGATGAACCTTATGAGCTCCTCAAGGGGACATCATCAACCTAATATATAGGACACGGATTCCTCCTATAATCAAGACACCATGTAAATAATATCACTTCCCAACTTAGCATATTGATTTAATCCATCTAAATCTCACCCGTAAATCAAAGAAATAAATACTAAGTACATGTGCCCGTTATTATATCGGGATTAAGAGCATGTACAACATAATATCCGAGGTCCGATTCAATTATGTAGTCAAGACTAAATTGAATCACCTCTATGTCGGTCCCTGCTCAATACACCTAAGTGTACTAGTGTAACTCTATGTTCAAGATAAAACAATACCAAGCTACACTACAACCATGCCAATGGTTTGTCCAAAACCATCTTGGTTGTGAGCCTCTACTTATATTCTACAAGGGACTGATAACATGATCTTCCGTGCCGCACCCAGGCACCATGTTATCTACAATGTAAAATATTAGACAATATGCACACATATAAATATAACGTGCAAACAATGATCATGTGATTCTTATTTCAAAATAAAGATGTCCATACAAGAAGAGCTAGGCTTTCAAAGATATATTCTAACAATCTCCCACTTATACTAAAAGACTATCACATGCCATACATCCGATCCCCATGTCCTCCACATGCCTATCAAACGCTACTGGAAGGGCCTTAGTGAATGGATCCGCCAGTTATCCTCGATGCAATCTTGGCGACAAGAACTTCTCCTCGCTTTACGATCTCTCGATAAGGTGGTACTTGCGCTCTATGTGTTTACTTGCCTTGTGGGCTCGTGGTTCCTTCGAGTTTGCAACTGCACCACTGTTATCACAATAAATTGTGATAGTTCTGGGCAAACCAGGAATCACATCCAAGTCCATCAAGAAGTTCCTGAGCCATACACCTTCCTTGGTGCCTTAGAGGTCGCCACATACTCACCTTCCATGGTAGAGTCCGCCACGCATTTCGCTGACACTCCTCCATACTATGGCTCCACCTCCAAAAGTAAACACAAACCCCGAGGTAGACTTACTCTTGTCCCTATCCGATTGGAAATCGAATCTGTAACCCACAGGACTAATTGATCCGCCCAGAAACCAAAGATATAATCCCTAGTCCTTCTCGTACTTCAATATATGTTTATATGTTTTACCCAATGTCCCTGCTCAGATTACTCGATATTCACGCTAACCATGCCCACGCAAAGCAGTATATCCGGCCTCTACATAGCATAGCATACATAAGGCTTCCTATCGCCAAGCATAAGGAACCGCCTTCATGTCCTCTATCTCCTTTGATGTTTTGGGACACATCTCTTAGATAAAGGAACTCCATGCCTAAAAGGTAGAAAACCTTTCTTGAGTTCTCGCATGCTAAACGAGCAAGGATAGTGTCAATGTATGAAGCTTGAGACAAGCACAACATCCTTTCTTGCGATCCCTTATAACTTTGATCCCAAGGATGTGTCCCACTTCTCCCAAGTCCTTCATGTCAAACTGCTTGACAACTATACCCTTACGCTCGATAACACTTTGATATTGTTTCCAACTAACAAAATGTCATCTACGTATAGTACAAGAAACACCACTACGTTTCCGTCACATCTCTTGTATACACAAGGCTCATCCATACTTTGAATAAATCCATATGACTGGATTACCTCATCAAAGCGGATGTTCCAAGATCTAGAAGCTTGCTTCAATCTATAAATGGACCGATTAAGCTTATATACAAGATGCTCTTTGCCTTTAGCAACGAATCCTCCGTTGCCGATATAGATGTTCTCCTCAAGACTTCCATTAAGGAAAGCCGCCTTGACATCCATCTGCCAAATCTCATAATCCATATGAGCAGCTATAGATAAGAGAATCCGGATAGACTTAAGCATAGCTACCGGCGAAAAGGTCTCCTCATAATCGATGCCCTCTTTCTGAGTATACCCTTTCGCAACAAGCCTAGCTTTGAAGGTCTCAACCTTCCCGTCTACTCCTCTCTTTCTCTTGTAGATCCACTTGCATCCAATGGCTTTTACACCATCGGGTGGTTCTACTAGCTCCCAGACCTGATTAGAATCCATAGATTATATCTCTGAATTCATCGCACTTTGCCATGATACCGCATCTTTATCTTGGAGTGCCTCGTCATATGTCCAGGGATTCGGTTCATGTTCACCAGGGACTAAGTCCGAAGACTCTCCCAAAAACATGAATCTGTCGGGTTGTCTAACAACCCTCCCACTACGACGAGGTGCCTCCTGTGTATGCTCTGTGACACGCGGTGCAGTGACTTGTGGTGTATCCTCTTGTACCGGTGGTACTGAAGTCGGGACTTCCCCTGCCAACTCCTCAAGAACAATCCTACTCTTGGGCTTGTGGTTCATTACATAATCCTCCTCTAGAAATCTGGCATTCGCGCTAACGATCACCCTCTGATCTCTAGGATTATAAAACAAACCAGCTTTCGCTCCCTTAGGGTAGCCAACAAACATGCACACTTCTATACGAGGATCCAACTTACCAGCATCAGCTTTCAGCACATGTGCTGGACTCCCCCATATCCGAATATGTCTCAGACTAGGCTTTCGCCCAGTCTACAATTCTACAGGGGTAGAAGGTACTGATTTAGATGGAACCAAGTTCAGAGTGTACATTGTCAGATTCCAAAGGCATACCCCGTAACGAAACAGTAACTGTAATAACTCATCATAGATCCGACCATCTCCATAAGAGTCCTCGCTCTTCGCCTCCGCCACACCATTCTCGGGTGTGCCAAAGTGACAATTGGGATTGAATCCCACCTCGATAAGTAACTCCTAAACTCTCCCAAGAGGTACTCGCCACCACGATCAGATCGTAATGTCTTGATACTTTTACCTTGACGGTTCTCCACATCAGCCTTGAATTCTTTGAACCTGTCAAAGCATTCAGACTTGCGGCGCATCAAGTAAATGTATCCATATCTTGAATAATCATCTATAAAAGAGACGAAATATTCAAAACCACCTCTTGCCTGGATAGACATAGGACCGCACAAATCAGAATGAACCAATTCTAACACATCTTTGGCTCTATACCCCTTGGCCTTGAAAGGCCTCTTGGCCATTTTACCTTCCAAGCAAGATTCGCAGGTTGGGAGATCCTCCACCACTAATGAACCCAAAGGTCCATCAGCTATCAACCTTTGAATTCTGCTAAGGTTAATATGACCAAGCCTTAGATGCCAAAGATATGTCCGTTCATCCATCACATGTTCTTTTCTTTTAGACTTAGAAGATGAGTTATTCACTTCTATATCGTGGGAGTTTTTGGTTCAAGAGTATACAAATTGCCAACCAATGTACCTGAACAGATAATCTCTCTATTTCTTTTTATAACAACTCTGTCATTAAAAGAAACAGAATATCCATCCACAAATAATTTAGAAACCGAAATCAAATTCTTTCTAAATGTAGGTACATAAAGACAATTTCTCAAAACCAAAACTTTATTCCTATCAAAAGATAAATAAACATCTCCCACTGCAATAGCAGCCACCTTTGAAGCATTGCCCATGTAGACGGTAATTTCTCCCTCAGCTAGTCGTCGGGTTTCCTGGAACCCCTCTGTTCTTCTTTAGGTTGGGGAAGTCTTTCTTCCCATGTCCAGTCTGTTTACAAGTGAAGTACTTGCCTTTCGGCTTCTTCACTCCTCTCTGAGGTCCACCCACCACCTTTGCTCTACCTTGTTTCTTCTTCTTCTTGCCTTCGCATAGAAGTAGAAACCTTCCGAGCAACCATGGCTTCCTTCCTAGCTTGATTCTCGCATCCTAAAAGTTCCTTTTCCCGTAATCATTCGCAACCCTAGGAGGACACCCAGTTAAGACACTATCCATTTTTCTTTTCCAATCAGTATAATTTGGGTATAGTAAGTTTGTTTCCTTTAGTATCATAGCAAGTGGGTTGAAAGCCATTTGAAAATCCTAAGAATCACAATGATCAAAATATTAGATTTCAAATATTATTGATTCCTCAAAACAATAAAATCCCGAAATCAACCAACACCTCAAAACACCGAGAATTTCGTATGCCACTCTGTGTGGACGTATACGAATTCTACATTTGTAAGAGGAGGTTTTACCCATTAATTTTATTATCTTGTCAACCTTACTTTTTGACAAATAAAATTAATAGTTGGTTCCTCTTTGGCCCTACAAATAAAAGTAGTGACTCCTATGGGGAGGATATTTTTATTTGCATCTAAGTGTGCACCATTACACGATACTAAGGGAATTATTTTGGATTATGTGCCTTACCTCTGTGGAAGTACACACGCTCCTAGATAATTTCCTATAACCATTATTTGACCTAGTGATCCGCAAACAAACCCGTCCTCGGGGAGGAAGGCACTCAGAGCCAACACACAAGTTTGTTTGCATCACACGTCAAATTGTAATGGAGGCCGCGGGAATTAATTAAAATGTCCCTCTCCCACTTAGTAAATTGAAATCGAGGAATTTTAAAAACAAACACAACATGCATATAAAACAAATAAGCAATAAATATGGAAAAATCAGAATTTTTCCAACTATTATGGCATTGTTCTCCAATACGCATCCCGTTGTGTCGCCACCTCATCCGCTCCATCTTTTCCCGTGCGCAAGTCACCAAAGAGTTCCGAGCCAAGATTAATCATATTAATTTACATCCATCGATCCTATACTCCACGAAGGAGTGTACAAATAATCTAGATCGAAAGTAAACTAAAATGAGCGGCTAAACAATGTCGTATTTAATTACAAAAATTAAATACTAATCTAGCCTCGTCAACCCCGAGGATTCAAATAATAAATTTTTACACACATCCATTCACATACACACACATGGCCATAATAGTCGGATCTTATGCCTGCAACCAAAGAGTTCCACTACGCATATCCTACTATTATCCGCACATATTATATATGAAAATGCATAAAAATATAACCAATCCTAAACACACAAAACCGGAAACCGTGGCTCTGATACCAATTGTTGGAATTCGCTTCGGAGGCTCATTGGCTCCCATGTCCCCGGATTAAAATTTTCACTAATGAACGGATTAATCCGGATGGGATGAGCTTCCTTAGCAACACCTATTCATCGTCGTGCTAATAACTCGAGTGGTCGCTGAACAAACTAGTCGCTCAAGCAACACAACTCTTCTAGTTGGTTAGCGAAGACGGATCGCGGTTTTGTGTTTGTCTTCGGGTCCATGATTATACAATATATATTCATATACACACATGTATAATCATCATATATAAGAACATGCTCAGATCTGAAATTAAAGTTATAAAACTTTATACCTTACGATCTTCTACCGTATGTCCTATCCTTCTCGTGGACGACGTGTGGACGAAGATCCTCCACGAGTAGAAGCCTTCTAGATCACGTTCTTCTCTTCCTTGTCCGCTGCGAACAAAGAGAAGAACCACCAAAACCTTTCCTTTCTAGAACCGGCCACCAAACAAGAGAGTTTGATGCAACCGCCAAGGAACGATTGGATGAGTGCCGCCAACTTGTTGTTGCCGCCGCCACCTAGATGTTGGAGAAGCACCGCCACCAATTGTTGGAGATCCGCCGCCACCAAGGAGCAAGAGAGGAGGAAGAAGAGAACTGCCAAGGATGAGAAGGGAAAGAGGGGCGCCGCCAAAACCTTAGGGAGAACAATAACCTTTACCCACTTTCTTAGCCCAAAAACCCTAGCTCCTCTAGGGTTTGTCCGCCAACTCTTGGATGAGCCAAACCCTAATTCTCCAAACCAAAAACCTATTTTCGCCCAATGCCTAAGCCTTTATTTATAGAATTTAGGAGAAAGTTGGTTAGCCTAAAATATAGGAACTAACTCCTATATTCTTGCCGCCCAACCAACCTTATCCCTTTAAGATTTGTTCCAACCAAGGATGAGCCAAACCCTAATTCTAGAATTTAGGCTTAAGCCTCCTCTAATCTCCACCGGATCTAGGGATTTAATCTCCATCGCCGGTTCTAGGATTTAATCTCCACCGCCGTTCTAGGATTTGATCCCAACCGTCGGATCTAGGATTTCATCCCAACCATAGGATCTAGGATTTCATCCCAACCGTCGGATCAAGGGTTTTATCCCAACCGTCGGATCTAGGATTTCATCCCAACCGATTCTAGGGTTTCATCCTAACCATCGGATCTATGGTCTTAATCCAACCGTTGGTTCTAGGGTTTCATCCTAACCATCGGATCTATGGATTTAATCCAACCGTTGGTTCTAGGGTTTCTTCCTAACCATCGGATCTATGGATTTAATCCAACCGTTGGTTCTAGGGTTTCATCCTAACCATCGGATCTATGGATTTAATCCAACCGTTGGTTCTAGGGTTTCATCCTAACCATCGGATCTATGGATTTAATCCATCCGGTTCTAGGTTTTGTTTTACATTCTTGGATCTAGACTTCACAAGGATTATATTAGGCTACGATAGGGACCATAAGGAGGAGTTGGGTCTCGGCCACCCGATGGATCGGAACCACACAAACTTGATCCATCAATGATGTTCCATTCCACTAGAGGATCATCATTGAACTACCTCACCAACCCCCATAAATCAATATGGGCTCCATATATTATTTGTACATTAATCTCCCCGTGTTTAAGATATCGAATGTCCGTCAATTAATTGATTTACTGACCATCAATTAATCAACATCTAACTCCTCGAGTAGTACCACTCAACCTTATCATCATGTTGACTAAGTCAACCAGCTGGGTTTACATGATGAACCTTATGAGCTCCTCAAGGGGACATCATCAACCTAATATATAGGACACGGATTCCTCCTATAATCAACGGCACACCATGTAAATAATATCACTTCCCAACTTACCGGGCATATTGATTTAATCCATCTAAATCTCACCCACTGGTAAATCAAAGAAATAAATACTAAGTACATGTGCCCATTATTATATCGGGATTAAGAGCATGTACAACATAATATCCGAGGTCCGATTCAATTATGTAGTCAAGACTAAATCAATCACCTCTATGTCGGTCCTGCTCAATACACCTAAGTGTACTAGTGTAACTCTATGTTCAAGATAAAACAATACCAAGCTACACTACAACCATGCCAATGGTTTGTCCAAAACCATCTTGGTTGTGAGCCTCTACTTATATTTTATAAGGGACTGATAACATGATCTTCTGTGCCACACCAAGCACCATGTTATCTACAATGTAAAATATTAGACAATATGCACACACATATAATAAATATATAAAGTGCAAACAATGATCATGTGATTCTTATTTCAAAATAAAATGTTCATACAAGAAGAGCTAGGCTTTCAGTATATATTCTAACACCCGTATGGAGGACTCAACCTTACTTACGCTCACTCACACGAGCTTACCTCAACATTTACCTTTGAAGCCTTACTTTCGGTCTCCACCTGATTCCTTCGGCTCCCTCCGAAGTCCTCCCGGTGTCGCCCGACCACCGCTGCTTCCTCCGGGTGTCGCTAGCCTTTAGCTCCAGCTATAGCAATCTTCTGCACACTCGATTCAACTCGTGAGATAATGACATGAGCTTAACTTTGTATCGTTTGCTATAATCAAAACTCAGGTTCTACTTAGGTGCCTACTGCACCAACAGAGTATAGGTATAATAATACCTAAATTTTTAATATTAGTTACCATTTGATATAATTAAGTTTATTTTGCCATAATGCTACTAATCTCCCATGTGTGCCAAAAACCCAAAATGGCACACTAAGACCTCTAATCCTAAATTGTGCCAATTCAATTGATTTTTCATAATCCCAAAAATACATTGGCACATCCTAAAATCTTTTAGGATTATAATCAAAATCTATTTCCAAGGTATCCATAACCTTGAAAATAATCCTAAAGTGCCACCTTTATCATGGTTGAGTTAACTACTCACCCAATCAAGGTTGACACACCCTAAACTCATCTAGCGTGAATCAATCACACTCTTAGGAACCCAAAACCTATTTGAGCTCCTAGGGTTAATTAGGTATTCCTTAGGGATAACCTCCCTAGATACCTTCCTAATGACCCTCCTAGGCTTAGAAGCCTTGGTCATTTGGGTCTTGCCATGGTTAACTCTAAGGGTGACTCCCCTTGTAACCTTCTTAGTGGCTTCCCTAGGTTTCCTTGAAACCCTAGCCACTAGGCACACACCTTGGTCAACCTTAGGGATGACTTCCCTATTGACCTTGGTCTTCCTAGACCTAGATTTAAATGGAACACTATGGTAGGTCTTTTTGGACTTAGGCTTACCCTTGAATGGTTCTTGATTTCTAGGTCTTTGACTTTGACTCCTAGACCTAGATATTTGATCACTTGACCCTTTAAATTGATTTTGCATAATCCTAAGGATCTTCTATAATTTTTCAAGTCTTGATCTCAAGACTTGATTTTCCAACTCTAATTGCCCAATTGATTTTTGATTAAGTTTTTGGGCATTACCATTTTCTTTAGGCATATGCCTACCCTTCTTAGGGTTAATGCCTAAGTGGTTTTCTATTTTCCTAATGCTTTCTTTAGGAAGAGTTTTTCTAGGGACATTAGTCCCAAATTTCTCTTTTCTTGAAAAATTGACCCTCTTGGCTCCTAAACAAAATTCCTTACTTCTAGCATGCTCTTTATGATAGATAGCAAGACTATTACAATTGTTTCTAGCATGCTTTTCATAAATTGCAAGAGAATTAAAATTCCTAGCATGCTTTTTAACATTTAAATTAGAAGGAGAATTATTTAGATATACCTTAGGGTTTGCCTTAGAGGCTCCCCCTACTTGTGATGCTTCATTTTGCTTCTTCTTTTCCCCCTTCGGGCATTGATTCCGGTAATGTCCCGGTTGTTGACATTTGAAGCAAATTACTTGCTCCTTGCTCTTTTGACTTAGGGCACCGACATCCTTGACTTTTGGAGCCGGTTGAGCCTTCTTGACCCTTTTTGGACACTTACTCTTGTAGTGTCCGGATTCCCTACACTCAAAGCAAATTATATGTTTTTTATTTAAAACCATATTGCTTGAGTTACCTTGGGTTGTTGTAGGTGTCGGAATCGGATTTTGAGCTTCTTCATCTTGACTGGATGTCGAAGCTTCTTCTTGATGTTCCGGTGTGGAAGTTCTCTCCTCCCCCTCAATCCTTGAGGTGGATGCTTCTTCCACTTCCTCCATCGATCCGGAGGTTGACTCCCTATCAACTTCTGACTCCTAAAGCTCTTTAGATGGCGATGTGATTGCTTGAGCTTGAGAGGGTGAGCACTCCTCTTCTTCTTCTTCTTCTTGGACCGATGATAAATTTTCATGGAGCTTTGCCACTTGGCTCCATAGCTCCTTGGCATCTACATAATTACCTAACATACACAAGATATTGTTAGGCATTAAATCAATTAAAAATTTTATCACCTTATCATTTTTCTCGGATGCTTGGACTTGCTCTTCGGTCCATCTCTTCTTTTTGAGGAATCCACCTCTTGGTCCTCTTGGATATTCAAATCCATCCATCAAAATGGACCATTCCTCAAAATCTCTCATCATAATAAAATCTTCAATTCTTCTCTTCCAAGAATTGAAGCCTTTTCATCCGTATAGGGTGTAGGGCACCGGTGTGTTGATGTCTCATCCTAATTGTTCTTGGACTTCCATCTTCACCCTCTAGCATGCTCCCTTAGTTGTTAAACCTTGAAGAGCGGCCTCGCTCTGATACCACTTGTTAGGACCTGTGCGCCCGCTAGAAGGGGGTGAATAGCGCGTGCTCGTACGTAGATGGAAATCGTTCGCGTGATTGTCTACAATTTTTGTTAGCGCAGCAGAAACAAAGATAATAAAGCAATAATGAAAACACAAACACACAAACGCAAGGATATAACGTGGTTCGGAACCGAAGGGTTCCTACTCCACGGATCGAGCTCTAAAGAGCTCTAGTGATGCACACACACTCACTAATCACAAATACTCTTTCTCGACACAAGTCGGAGGCAGAGAAACCTCATACAACAGTTTACAACAATAAACTAAGTACAACAAGCAATTACAATGAAATACAATACAATACAAGTAAAGAAATCACTTTACAAATGCCTTTAGATTGCTTGAATGCTTGGTAGCTTGACTTGCACTTGGAGACCCTGATTTGCAGCAGCAAATCCCCCCAAAAGCCCTCAAGAAAACCATAGCTTTTTCCTCCATCACGAGCTCCTTTTATAGCTTCAACCTGTGCTGGAAAAAGTCGATCAGTCGACTGCTCGAGATCGTCAGTTGACTGATGTCACTATTGTCGTGAGACAATGGCTAGATCCACGCTGGATAAGTCCAATGGATCCATCATCAGTCGACTGATCATACCCATCAGTTGACTGATGGAGCCTTCACTCGACCAGTCAAGTGTCGACTCCATTCTGTGCCCGATTTCATGAGCACCAGTCGACTGCTCAGCCAATCAGTCGACTGCCCACATATGGCAGTCGACTTCTAGGTCAAATCCCGCAGTCAAACCCTAGTTGACTCAGGCCAGTCGACTGCCACATGGCACCAGTCAACTAGCACACCTCAAACATGAGGTTTTAGCTCAAGTATGGTTCCCTCATACTTGCTAGACCACCCTTAGCCTAGACCTAAGCCTTCTAGCCACCTCCATCAATCTCACGCCTCTCGGATCCCTCCAAGTCATCCATGACTTATTCATCCATCGCGCTAGCCTTCAGGTGATTCCATCGGCTATGTCATGCTAACGGTGTCTACACCGCCAAGGCACATTGGACTTACGCCACCAAGACTCCGCTTGGACTTTACGCCGCCAACCATTGGACTTATGCTGCTAAGACTTCACCCTTGGACTTTATGTCGTCAATATCAATCCCCTTGGACTTCTCAAATGCCAAGACTCAAGCTTGGACTTTCCCTTGCCAACCCATGTTGGACTTTCCATGCCAAGACCCATGCTTGGACTTTTCATGCCAAGTACCCATAACTTGGACTTTACCTTGCCAAGACCCATGCTTGGACTTTACATTGCCAAGACCCATGCTTGGGCTTTCCCAAATGCCAAGTGTCCTACTTGGACTTTCCATGCCAAGTACTCAAGACTTGGACTTTCCCATGACAATTACATTGTCATATGTTTTTGTCTAACATCAAAACATCTCTCGAGCCAAGCTCGAGTCCTGGTCAATCGTGACCTGGGCCGATTGCACCAACATTAAGCACACTCTAAATAAAACTAATATATCATGCATCAATATACACATATGAAGCATAACACAAGTAAATATTTATACCTTCCAAACTACCTTTGGTTGGGGATATCTAGAACTTGTGTTTCCTCCTTGAACTCATGCTTCCTCTATCTAATCCAATTTACGATCAAAACCCCTTTTCCAATGCTTGACCGCACTAGAGATCAAGAACCCTTTATCGTCAAGATGATCATGGCATATTTCTCATAAACGAGGGATGTGATGCTAAACTCCCCTTCATAAGAGGCTACCCAAAATCCCTCAACAAGGGGATTTCCTTACAACAACTTTGCAAGGTTAAGGGTGGCAACAACACTTCTCCAAGAAGAGAAGTGATAACTAGAAGGTTAGCCCTCTTGATGGAAGTTAAGGAAGAAGATCTTCTATCTTCTTCTTGGATAGGATCTGACCACTTTCTCCAAGGGGGAGAGGATGAGGAGGCTTTTAGGGTTTCTCAAGATAATCTTATTCTCTCAAGATCTCTTATCTTCCTATTGCTTATATAAGCTTGTAAGAAACTCTCTGCCTCCCCTCTTCAAGTGGTCGACCACTATAAATCTCCTTTATGGTGATGCCCATCTAAATTCCTAACTCATCTTACTCCTTTAAGAAGATCTCATCTTCTTCATGAGATGGAGCTAGTCATATTAAGATGAAGATGACTACATTAACTTCTAAGGAGAAGAGGAAGAGTTTTAGAAGAGAAATCAAATTTGTCTTCTCCTCTTCTTCTAAGCCTTTTTCCCTTCCATGACCCATCAAGAGCAAGTAATGGGCTTGTGGGTTATGTGGACCATTTTCCATCTTCTATCATGGCTCATTATATTTTAGAACTTTTCTAGAACCCAATTATAAATTCCATCATAAATCAAATTTATAGACTATGTGTGGAACATTTATATTCTCCTTGTTTCCATTCATTCATAAACTCTTTTATGAATCATAACATTTGATCATATTAAACTTTATTTATCAATACACCACTTGATCACATCAAATTTCATTCGTCAAATTCAACTCTTTGAATTTGACTTTCTCAACAAAAAATAGAGAAATAAATACTTGTGTGACCCTCAATGGTTCAAGGATATAGATAACTGTGGATTCACAACTCTTTGTGATTTAGGACCAAACTTGTTCTTTATTCGGGTATACCCTTAACAGCCTCATCCTATAATCAACTCTTTGATTATAGGATGTCAGAACTAATTCTGATAGCACCCAACGAATCATGATAAGAGCATCTAGTAGCACTGCCCCATGACTCCCCTATGTATCGCTGAATAGTGTTTGCAAGAACAAGTTGATTATGGTTAATGTACAGTCCCGTCCCTTCAACTCATATATCCCCGTTAAATCTACAACTATTGGTACATCAAGAGTGTTGGATCGAGATTTCTGAGAGAGGAGGGTGAATCTTAGAAGTTATAGAAAATTTTCTTTTTAAAGTTTGAAAACATTTTTTTATCTTTTCAAAATATAAGAGTTATTTGCAATAGAAAAAAAACAAATTAAAATGAATGCACAAGTTCTTTTTACTTGGTTTACAACCCGAACCAAGTTGCTAGTCCAAGGTTCGTAGCTCTCCAAGAGCTACCTCGATGGGCAATCCACTAAAAGGACCTCTGATTCGAAACTCTCAAACTCGGAGGGTATTCGCTTTTTACAAAGAGTAAGGGAAAGGTAACAAACTACCTCCTCTAGAAATATAAGCACATAAGCAAAATACAATAAGTAAAAGCTATACTGACACTTGAAGAAATGAAGTTGAGCTCGTAGGGTTGGGGTTGTAGTGTATCGACACTTTTTACATATTACGAACAATGGCGACAACACTTCGACGTATGAGGATTGTTGTTCTTGGAGATGATCCTCCATTTCTTTTATAAGTACTTTCCAATCGACTGGAACACCCTCCAATTGACTCCAAAATAGCCTGCTGATTTGGTACTTCTACCTTTCCAGTTGACTGGACCTGGTTCCAGTCGACTCCAGGTCGCTTGGCTCCACTTCAAAAAATTTCATATCCCAGTCGATTGGACCTCCCCAGTCGACTGAAACTCTTTCCATCTCGGTTACACAATCTGCTGTCGATCATCAGCTGTGTTGCCAACTCGACATCCTAGTCGACTAGATACCTGCAAAACGGTGTTAGCACAAAACATAGTATGAAATGAAACAGCAGTAGTAATACTGCCTGATCTCGACTTCCGATTCCAACACGAATCCTCCGTTGGATAGACGCCTAGCTTTGTCCCCATCTAAGGACTCAGCCTCACCTCTTCACTCAAGGCTTATCTACCAACTGCCCAGTCAGACTTACCATGCTTGACATTCGATCTGACCCACCAGGATTTCTGTTAGTTGTCCGGTCTCCCTGATCCAGCTGGGCTTCATACCAATTGTTCAATCTCCTGACCCAACCGGTCTTCTCACCAGATGTCCAGTCTCCTGACTCATATGGACTTCTTGCCTAGTGTTTGGTCCTCCTGATCTATCAAGTCTTCTGCCTAATATCTAGTCAACATGACCTACTAGGACTTATCCATACTTTACCTAGTATCCGGTCAGCCTGACCTACTAGCACTTCCCTGTTAAGTCTACACACTTAACACGCATATTAGAATGCAAGTAATTCCTAACTTTAACTATGGTTCTTACATCAAAAGTAAGGAGTGGTGTTCTCTGCACCAACAATCTCTCCCTTTTTGATGTATGACAATACATCGATTAAAGTTAGGAGAATCAATTTTCAATGCATCAAGTTCAACACATATTCATATGCATCACATTCAAGTATCAAGTTTAAGTTCATATGCAAGTCATGAAATGCATTCTTATCGAGTATGTATATTAACTTTAAATTTTACTTCTCTCTTTAATACTAACTTTAAACCTCTCTCCCCCCTTTGGCATACATAAAAATACTATTATCTTTCAAATGCCAAAATTCAGAATTTTACAAAAGTGAGTTCAAAGTATTAACTTTCAAGATAGGCAAGATTTGTTTAAGATAAAAGCTAAGTGTATGAAATTGCTTAAGTATATTAGCTTTACAAACTACATAAGCATTTCAAATTACCTAAGCTTTTCAACATACTTAAGCTTTTCAAAGTATTTTAAAGTACTTAAGATTTTTCACAATACTAAAACTTTTCAAATTAGATAATCATTTCAAAGTACATAAACTCTTTCAAAGCATTAGGCTTTTCAAAAGACTTACGCTTTTCAAAGTAAATGAAAATTTCAAAGTACTTAAACTTTCCAAAAGACTTAGGATTTTCAAAGTAAATGTGAACTTCAAAATACTTAATCTTTTTCAAAAATTACTAGTTTTTCAAGATAAGCTTTTGAAAATGTTCTTTTCAAAGTATATAAGTGTTTCAAAATATAAGAAAATTTCTAAGATTTTGAAAACACCTTAAAAATTTCTCCCCCTCAACGAGAACTAGGTGTTTTGAAAATCTTTTAATTTCCCTTTAATTGTTTCTTCCCCCTTAATTCAAAGCTTTTTCACTAAAATTTCAAAACTCTATTTTTGAAAATTATTTAAGTTTATCAAAACTCCCCTTAAATTCATGCCATCGCTTAAGTTTTCAAAACTCCCCCTTCACTTATGCTTTCAAAAATAACATTTTCAAACTATAGAAATGGAACTTCAAATATTCGAGTGCATTTATTTTAAACCATAACTTCTATGCCTTTGAAAAAATTGACGCACTAAAATTTTCTTTGAAAATACAACCTCCTAATTTTCAAAGAAACCATAATATATGGTTCTCATAATTTTCAAAATGTCTCTTATTGTTTTGAGAATAATATATCTAATTTTTTTAAAAGTACGTAAAATAATCTTCAAAATAAATTCTTAAAATTTTTAATATAATCTTTCTAATCTCCTCCCCCTATGTCTCTCATCAATGATGCACATTTATCATGATAAAAACTTTCTAAGTCACCAAGCATGAATTCTAACTTGTATCAAAAACTATTGAATTAAAAATGATCCATAAGGTAAATGTTTTTTAGGTAAACATTTTAAATGTAGATTTAGCTAAGCTAACTCCCCTTTTACTTTCTATATAAACTTTTAAATGTTGTAAATTCCCTCATACATCAAAACTTAAATAATAAGTAAAAGTGATAAAGTAACGTTTCTTGTACACTTTTAACTTGAAATTAGTTTTGTAAGAAGTTGCTTTCTTTTTAAGATAACTCTTATGAGAAGCATACTCAATTTCTTTTAAAAGTATAGACTTTTAAATCCAAGAGGTTTTTTAGAAAACTAATAACTTTTAAAGTTAATCAAACTTGAGTTGTTTTGAAAGGTTAAGTTCACTTGTCTCACTTAGTATAGGTTTTTCTCAAAATGTCTCCTCAAAAAGTATCTTTTTAAAACCTAATCTCTCCCTTTAATTTGTTTGAAAATATCCCATACTAAAATATACTTTATATATTTTCAATAAGAATTTCCAAGATAATTTGAAAGCACTTAACTCATGAAAATGCATGCTCTCTCTAAAATATTTTTGAAAGCCTTTTCAAAAAATATGTTAAGTATTCTTTTAATTTTTCATGTCGAATTCTAATTCTTGTTTTAAATCTAATTTTTTAGTTTTGAATGGGTATTAATAATTTTTTAATACAAATCTTTTAAGCTCCTCCTACATTCTCAATCTCCCCCTTAAAGTGGCATCTCAATTAATATGCTTTGAAACTCTAGTTCTTAATTTAAATGCATTATTATAAACCCATGTTTTGAAAATATTTTAATAGTTTTGACCATGAACTTTATTTGAATTCAAATGTTCTTGAATTTAACCTTCATTTTTAAAATAATTTGAATAAAATTTTATCATGAACATAGGATTTAATTCATCTTGACTTTTAAACTTCAAAATAGTTTGTAAATAAAATCATTTTTGACCAAAATATTTTGTAGTTTTGTCAAAATAACTTTTCCTATTCTCACCCTTGAGTTATTCCCAAAAAGAAACAATTATTGGTTGAGTTAACCTTATTAGTCTCACCCAATCTAAATTCTCAATACATGTTAATCCTATGGATTTTGTGAGATGAGGGTTCATTCTTATCTTGATTAATTTTAATGAAAATCTCAAAGTTTTTAAACTTGTGTTAGATTCAAGTTTATCTTGGGCTTATCAAGTAAATTTTTTCAAAATTGACTTTCAGGTAGTGGCGAGATATATGACCTTCTTGGATATCAGGTGGACCACTTCCTAAGACAAAGTCAATCAAGGAATCAAATACTTGACTCACTTTGGACTAAGCTTTGGTCTAACTAGTTAAAGATTTAGTGAGTTAGCTTCGATTGGTTCCACTCAACTTAGTGCACTAGGTCACGGCGAGGCATATGGTCTTCTTGGATATCAGGTGGACCACTTCCTAGACCTGTATCTTGAAGAGGTTCCCTAACTTACTATCAGTTCACTTTGTCTTAGTACTAGGTTGTTCAAGTTTAAACTATTTTTTCCTATCTAATTCATTCTAAAATAAGCAATTAAAGTAAACTAAGCATGCACGAGTTTAACTATTAAAGAAACAAGAAAATAGTTAGCTCCCCCTGAGTGGTAGCTCTGATAAGTCTTGTTCACTAAGTGAACTTGACCTTTGGAAATCCAAAATTGGTTTGGTCTAGCTTGGTTGACTAAGCTAGTCTTAGGAACCCATACTTGGACTCAACCCTTATCATTTCTATTAAACAAGGACATGTATGATCTATTTGTGTCCTTAGCCTTATATCCGAGCCTGGATTTATTGTACATGGCTCGTTGAGACCCAAGCATCATGTTGAGATACTTGGATCTCAAAGTGAACCTTTCCAACGTTTCGGTTAGATCTCCTACTTGCCTTTTTAGGATGGAATTCTCTTCCTCAAGCTTTCCAACTTGAGTTGAGTCTCTATTATCAATTTGGCAAGTCGAAGTCTTTGAGTTAACTTGCTTCTTAAGTATTTGGATTTCCTTAAGAAGTGAGTCTACTCGATTCTCGGACTTAACTAGTTTCCAACCTAGGCATGCTATGATATTGTATAATTTATCTTCTAAGGGAGAAGTTACCTCATCAAGTTCTTCGGAAATGGATGTGGATCTGTGGCTTAAGTTGGACTAGGACACAGAGTTTGTTTCGGCTTTAGACTCATTGGACACCATGAAAGCTACGAAGCTTGTCTCCAATATTTTGGCATCTGACTCGTCTGTCCAGGGTTGCCTTAGATGTCTCTTTCCTTTTTTCTTTTCCTTGATTTGGATTTCTTTCTCTTTTTGTTCGTTCCTGCCATCAAAACTATACCATTCTTAGGTTGACTCAAGTTATCATGTTCATGCAATACAATTAGTTTATCCAATAGTTCCTTAGAATTCTTAAATGGTCCGACTCGATTTAGTTCCTTATTTAAAAGCCTGTATTGCAAGGTGTTTAAAGCCTTGTAATCGACTTGGGCCTTTTTCCTCATATTGATGGCTCATTTCTCCGAATCTAACAACTTTCCCGAGTCGTCTACCGGAGCCATGAAACCTTTCCTAATTATGAACCAAACATCTAAATCTATTTTTAGAAAACACTCCATCCACCTCTTCCAATGACTAAAGTCCTCCCCATTAAAGAGAGGAGGGCAGACAATGCTAAAACCCTTTAAGTATGATATTTTCTATTTCTATTAAATAAAATGAAGAATATTTTTCAAAAAAAAATCACACTAGTGCAAAGTTTTAAACTAAGCAAAATAAAGCAAGATTGACAATTGTAAAGAAAACTTATTCTAGTGAAAAAATAAAAACTAATGCAAATATAATAAAATTAAAGAAAATTTTCTTATTTGCTCTCTTTGGTGGTTTCACCAAAATTGGAGCGCCCCGGCTCTATTACCAATTGTTGGATCGAGATTTCTGAGAGAGAGGGGTGAATCTCGGAAGTTATAAAAAAAATTATTTTTAAAGTTTGAAAACTATTTTTATTTTTTCGAAATATAAGAGTTATTTACAACAGAAAATAAAAATAAATTAAAATAAATGCACAAGTTCTTTTTACTTAGTTCACAATCCAAACTGGGTTGCTAGTCTAAGGCTCGTAGCTCTCCGAGGGCTACCTCGATGGGCAATCCACTAAAAGGCCCTCCTATTTGAAACTCTCGAACTCAGAGGGTATTCACTTTTTGCAAAGAGTAAGGAAAGGTAACAAGCTACCTTTTCTTTAGAAATATAAGCATACATGCAAAATTCAATAAGTAAAAGCTATACTGACACTTAAGGAAATGAAGTTGAGCTCATAGTGTCGAGGTTGCGGCGTATCGACGCTTTTTGTAGATTATAAACAATGACGACAACACTTCGACGTATGAGGATTGATGTTCTCAGAGCTGGTCCTCCATTTCTTTTATAAGCACTTTCCAGTCGATTGGAACAACCTCCAGTCGACTCCAAATCATCCTGTCGATTTGGTACTTCTGTCTTTCTAGTCGACTGGACTTGGTTCAATCAACTCCAAGTCGCCTGGATCCGCTTCGGTAAATTTCATATCCAATCGACTGAAACTCTTGTCATCTCAGTCGCACAATCTATTGTCGATCACCAGTTGTGTTACCAACTCTGCATCCCAGTCGACTGGACCATACCCAGTCGACTAGAAACCAATCAATCGACTAGATACCTACAAAATGGTGTTAGCACAAAACATAGTATGAAATGAAACAGCAGTAATAATACTGCCCGATCTTGACTTCCAAGTCCAACATGGACCCTCCGTCGGATCGACGCCTAGCATTGTCCCCACCTGAGGACTTGCCCTCACCTCTTCACTCGAGGCTTATCTGTCAGCTGCCCAACTAGACTTACCATGCTTGGCATCCAATCTAACCCACCAGGACTTCTGCCAGCTGTCCGATCTCCCTGACCTAGCTGGGCTTCATGTCGGTTGTCCAGTCTCCTGACCCAACTAGTCTTGACTCCAGATGTCCGGTCTCCTGACCCATCTGAACTTTGTGCCTGGTGTACGATCCCCCTAATCTATCAAGTCTTCTGCTTAGTATCTAGTCAACACGACCTACTAGGACTTATCAATACTTTGCCTAGTATCTGGTCAGCCTGACCTACTAGGACTTTCTTGTTAAGTTTTCACACTTAACGCGCATATTAAAACACAAGTAATTCCTAACTTTAAATATGGTTCATACATCAAAACTAAAGATTTGTATTCTCTGCACCAACAGAGAGTTGTATATTGATTTGGCAACCATGTGATGTATCTTATAGTGACATCGCATGTGCAAGTAGGAAACTCCTTTCCTAAAGCACATCTTGTAACTCTGATCAGAGATTTCATACACTATAGAACAATACATTACATAGAATATCTACACCCGTGGGTGTGTGGTGAATCCCCGACTACAATGCACTGGCTCCTATATGTTTCATTATTGCACCCAATCTCACCACCTGATAACCCCAATAGAGTCGATAAATGAGTCAAAGTACAACCCCAACATATAGAGTCTCAGTGTTGTCCCGAGTCATAAGGACTACTAGAGTACAACCACAACCATGGACTTATCCACTCGATAAATGATAACCACTTGGAAAGTCTGAGTGAGGGTAGTTTGATAAACTCATCATATGAGCATCCATCTGTATGCTTGAACATCTCTATGTTCTTACTAATGAAACTTGGTACACTGCGTCATAGATGCTAGTCTCTAGCTAGAGACACTTTTTATCCTTGTTTATTAGGCGATCCAATTGACTAGGAACAAATTTAGAATATACAATGAGTATTGATGTATTTCATGATGGTCATCATATGTACCACCATATCTCACTATAGTATATTCAAGGACTTTATCTATGCCTCTAGCATGGGTATTAAGATAAAGTAAATGCCACATTAAATTGAATTATATTAAAATATAGGATGTCTTTACACAAGAGTCATCAAACCCTAGCCAATAGTTGGGTTACATGGCACCTACTCTAATAGTTTCCTTGTCCTGTGGATTCAAGTTACTCCCTACATGTGTCCAAGAAGATCATTCTTCTTGACATGTGTGCTTTGGCCAATGTTAAATATGAAAATTTTAAAATATAAAATTTAATGGCCAAAATTTAGGAAAAATAATCCTGGGAATTATTTTGGAATTTTTGGATAATTTTAGGGATTTTTCTAGAATTAAACGGAGCATGTACAAGATAAATACGGGGATAAGAAAAATAGGCTTTTAAAGGACCTGTTTAGATTAGTTAATAGAATTAATTAATCTAGGTTATAAATTTAGGTTTTCTTTCTTTCTTTTCTATTCCTAATTCCCCGATTTACTTCGAACGCGCCGCCCGGCGGTTTCTTCTCTCGCGACGCCTTCTTCCCCTCTAATCCTGATTCTCCTCTCTACTCACCCACATCGTCATCATCTCTCTCACCCGACCCCTCTTTCTCTGCATGCTACACTCTTCCCCTCTCCTCGTGTGTCATCGTTGCTGCCCTTCTCTGTGCCCAGGCCGCCACGAGTGGCGCTCTCTCCGCCGCTGCTCGCTCGAGTCGCACGCATCGACGGTCAGTCCGCAGCCACAGGGCACCCGCCAGCCTTGCCGACGCCGCCAACCTTGCGTCCGACCTCCGGCACCTCTACTACACCTAGGCAGGCAATGCGACAAAGGGGACCAATGTCGTGTGTGTCGCCGTCTCACACCATCACCTCCGTTGGGGGTTGTGATCTCTGTCGATGGTCGTTGGAGTAGGTAAGAGGTGTTCCTTTTCCTATCTTGGACAACTGTGAGTTAGGGATTCTTTTTGGCCGACTGTGTTCGGTGTGAAGCGCTACGATTTGGTTGAATCGGTTGTGTTCTGTGTGGAGGGTTTGCTGCCGGTGGAGGTTCCAATGGCTGGACGGAGCTTGGTCGACCGGTGTTGTGAGGAGAGGAACTGATGGTAATATGTTGTGTTGTGTCTTGTGCGGTGAGCAGATTGGATTTGGTGATGGTCGGAGTGTTTGATTGTGGGAGATTGTGAAGAGTGGTTCTGTACTAGGCTATGGAGTTGGCTGAGATTGGAGTTTACCGTCGATGGAATCGGCTGTGAGGTTCCATTTAGGGATGTGAACGACTATGAAGGATGTGCATGAGCTGGGAAGGATGTTCATGAGTTGTGAATGGTTGATAGAGACTAATGTGGAGGATTGATTTGGTTAATTGTATAACTAGAACAATCTAGTTGATCGGGATACGAAGTCGATGTAGGATTCGATTCAATCATTTGTTGTATGTTAGAACTTAATGGTAATTATGTTGTATGCAGGACGTAGATACGAGACAGGTTCACGGGCGTGATGATTTCATTATTTCGAGCATTATAGCAGGCGGGTATTTTGACTTATCTTTTAGATATAGTCATGTTGATATGCTAGTTAGTTATAGCTTGCAATAATTTTCATGTTTATCTGCCTTGTATGTTATTGTGCCTACTTGATACATGCATTTGATCATTTTATAGTTATACCTTCCCTGTTTTACTTGGATCATTGATATGTACCTATTTGTTGTGCATATTATTTGGATACGTATTTTAGTTGGTATTACATGCTTTAGTGTCATGCACCATCTTGCATGATTGCATGCTGGTTGGACGGGATTCCTTTGTAGTTGAGCCCGCAGCCAGTTACATGGTCTGCACACGCTGCCACTCATGGGTTAGTGGTACATCAGGAGGGTGTGTACAGTAGCTCTGTCAGGCTCCACTGGTCCGCTCATGGGTAGCGATGAGGCAGCGTGGTAGCGGGCAGGGATCCCTCCTCTGGTCTATGACACCAGGAGATGAGAGCTTTGCTCCCCCACTCTATTTGGGGTAGGAGGATAGGTGTACTCCGATAGCATCCTGTCCACTCGGTCACTCAAGAACAGTGATGGCAGAGTGCACAGTTGTCATAGCCCTACCCACTCGGCTTCACCATCGAGTGTGAGGCCGCTGACTGGCGTCAAGAGTGACCATGTCATTTGCATCGCATGCATATTGCATGGATGGCATTTGTATTGTGTTTGCTACATTTTGATTGTTGCCTTGGATGTTGCATATGATTGCCATGCATACAGGATACATTTTTGTACTTGGTCTGATGATTTTATTTCTTCTAGTATGGCATATGCTCCTATATCAGGATAGGAGATTCAGGTAAGTACAGTCTTTTCGTATTTCTTTCTTGCATATCCTATATATGAGACTGTACTGGCATGATTGTTATTGCTAGTTATATCTTACTATGCATATCAACTTTTATCCGCTGAGTTCTTTGAACTTACCCCATTGTTCTATATCTATTTCAGGATGAAGCTGTCAGGAGAGTCCAGCTGCCAAACCCCCTCGTCGTGATAGTTTTCTTGTTATTTGATTTATGGTTTTGGATTTTTACTAGAAGATATGTTTAGGACAGGTGTTTGATTTATGTACTCGTGGATGTTTTGGTATGTCCTTATGGACCTCTATTCGGATTTTTATTTGATTGGATTTGGTTGTGTATTCCTGCCCAGATGGCAGAAGGGGTAAGTCTAGATGTGATAGACTTTTATTATTTCTTTTGATTGTTGGCCAGAGGCCTATTTATGATCTACATGTGTAGTTTGGTTCCGGTCGTGTTTACCGATGTATAGTGGTCGTGTAGGCCTTGTATGCAAGATTGGTATTGTCACCCGTACAGGGGAGATACTGTCGGATTTTCATCTGGTAGGAACTCCCCTGGGGCGTGACAATTTATTTGGTATCAGAGCATAGGTTCTGAGTTCCTTAGGGTCTTTGGGTTTTCGGAGTTTGCCACATTTGGCAGGTTAACTTGAGTATTTTCGAATTTGTACGGATTTCCGACGATTTTTATGTTTCAGAAATTCGAGGTATTATTGACGAGGTCAATTTGGGGATTTGGCGGTGACATGACATCTCCAGACGGCTAACAGGTGAATAAATTCTAGAGATAAATTTTCTAGATTAGTGCATGATGATATGATTACGTTGCTTACGTGGTTTAGGGTATATTTGCACTTGATGCTCTATAGCATATTGCTTTGACTTTGTACTAGCATGACCTCTTTAGTTATACACTAATTAATTTCAGCGATTGATTGTCATTAGTATGACTATGCTGTCGTTTATTAGACAGCGTGTTATGTGTTTATTTGGCTATGTGTTATTGTGGTGGATACCATGATTGAGACTAGTAGGGATAGAATAACTTAGATGAGGTTATTCCGTGGGAGCGGTGTTGGGATGTATACTGAAAAGTCTATCTTTTGTATAAACATCTTTATTTTGAAATAAGAATCACATGATCATTGTTTGCATATTTTTATGGTTATGCATATTGTCTAATACATTACATTATAGATAACATGGTGTGTGGTGTCACACGGGAGATCATGTTATCGGCTCCTTGTAAAGTATAAGTATAGGCTCACAACCGAGATGGCTTTGGACAAACCATTGGTATGGTTGTAGTGTGATTTGGTGTTGGTTTGTCTTGACCATAGAATCACACTAGTACACTGTGTGTATTGAGCAGGACCGACTTAGAGGTGATTCGATTTATTGCTGACTACATAATCGAATCAGACCTCAGATATTATATTGTACATACTCTTAATCCCAATATATACTTGGGCGTATATGTAGTATTCATTTTTGTATTACCAATTGGGGTGAGATTTATGAATTGTAAATGTGATAGGCTCGTGAGATCGATAGGCTCAGTAAGTTTAATTAATGATTCAGACAATTTTAATTAATCAGCGTACATTCGAGATCTTAAACACGGGGAGAAACTGTACAAATAATATATGGAGCCCATATTAACTTATGGGGGTTGGTGAGGTAGATCAATGATAATCCTTTAGTGGATTGGATTATCATTAATGGATCGGACTTTATGTGGGCTTGATCCATTGGGTGGCCAAGATCCAACTCCTCCTCATGGTCCCTATTGTAGCCTATTAATACCTCATGAAGCCTAGATCCAATGGATGGAAACAAAACTCTAGATCCAAAGGTAGAGATTAAATCTCTAGATCCGACGATTGAGATTAAATCTCTAGATCCGACGGTTGAGATTAAATCTCTAGATCCAACGGTGGAGATTAAAACAAGGCTTATCCCTAAACTCTATAAAAGGAGCCTTTAGGGTTGGCGTGGAGAACAATCAAAGGAAGCATAGGAGTTTGGAGTTGGCGGCAAGGCTTGGAGATTAGGGTTTGGGCTTGGCGGCACCAAATAAGGAAAGTCTTTCCTTGTTTTCTTCTTCTCCATTGGTGGTCGGCGCCCATCGAAGCCTTTCCAGCCCTTGGCCGGCGTCCAAAGTAGCTTTTCACCTTCTCCTTGGCCGGTGGAACCAAGGCTTAGGGTCCTCCCTTGAAGCTCTTGGCCGGCAACCATCTTTTTCTCCCTTCTCCTTGTTGGCCGGCGGCAAGCAAGTTGCTTGTTGCTTGTTGGTTGGTTGAAAGAAGGAAAAGAGTTTTGTTTCTATTCTTCCTCTTGCTCGGGACGAGCAAGGAAGGAAGAATGGTGATCTAGGAGCTTCAACTTTTGGTAGATCGTCGCCCACACGACATCCGAAAGGAGGAAGGTCATACAATAGAAGATCGAGAGGTATATCGATTCTATTTTTTCATTTGTTACATGTTTATATTTTCTTTTCAATTATATGCATGATATATATTCTATTTTGTGGCTAAATATACTTGGACCCCGAACATAAACACAAAAGCCGGCGATCCGTACATCGTCTATTCCGCGGCTATTCGTGAAATAGAGGTTGGTCGCTTGAACAACAAGTTTGTTCAAGTGACTACTCTAAACGAATAGCACGACGATGACAAGGTTGCTTGGGCAATCCCTCTTGTCAAGGATAAATTTTTTTTATCCGGGGACGTAGAAGAGATCGCCATGAACAAGCGACAAAGTTGAAAGGGGAAGCGATGTTTCCCCTCCCAACAAGTGGTATTAGAGCTACGGTTTCCGGTTTTGTTTATTTAAGATTCTGTTACTCTTATGCATTTTTCATATATTATATGTGCCAGATAATAGTAGGATATGCGTAGGTTAACTCTTTGGTTGCAGGCATAAGATCCGACTATTATGGTCATATGTGTGTATGTGATTGTATGTGTATAATAGTATATTTTGTTGAATCCTCGGGGTTGACGAGGCTAGTATTTAATTTTTTGTAAATTAGATACGCCATTGTTTAGCCACTCTTTCTATTTTAGTTTACTTTCGATCTAGATTTCATGTACACTCCCTCGTGGAGTATAGGATTGATGGATGTAAATTAAAATAGTTTTTAGTCTCGGCTCGGATCTCCGGATGACTCGTACATAGCGTAGGAGGAGCGGACAAGATGGCGATGCGATGGGAGACATATTGAAGACAAAAGCCATAATAGTTGGAAAATAATTTATTTTTCATATTTATTGCTTATTGTTTGATATGCATGTCGTAGGCTAGAAAATTCCTCAATTTCAAATTACTAAGTGGGAGAGGGATATTTTTATAAATTCCCACGGCCTCCATTACGATTTTACAAGTGATGCAAACAAACTTGTGCGTCGGCTCTGAGTGCCTTCCTCCCCATCGGATGGGTTTGTTTGCGGATCACAAGGTCTAATATGGTTATAGGGAATTATTAAGGAGCGTGTGTACTTTCTCATCGGAAGGCACATAACCCGAGGTTATTACCTTGGTACCGAGTAATGGTGAACACTTAGATACAAATATAAGTATCCTACCTATCGGAGTCACTGCTTTTATTTGTAGGGCCAAAGAGGAACCAACTATTAATTTTACTTGTCAAAAAGTTAGGTTGACAAGATAGTAAAATTAATGGGTAAAACCTCCTCTTACAAATGTAGAATTCGTATACGTCCACACTATCGTGGCATATGATATTCTCGGTGTTTTGAGGTGTTGGTTGATTTTAAAATGTTATTGTTTGAGAAATCAATAATTTTTTGAAATCTAATGTTTTGATCTATGTGATTCTTAGGTTTTCTTTCAAAATGACTTTCAACCCGCTTGTTGTGATACTGAAAGAGAATAAACTTACTGGACCCAACTATGTTGATTGGAAGAGGAATCTTGACATTGTCTTGACTGCTGAAGAATACAAATATGTACTCCTCGAAGAGTATCCTCCTAAGCCTGCGGATGATTCTGGGGAAAAAGGAGAGAGAGAGTTATAAGAAGTGGATAAAGGCTGATGAGATGGCACGGTGTTATATTTTGGCATCTATGTCAAATGTACTGCAACATCAGCATCAAGTCATGCCCACTGCTTATGACATGATGCTCAATCTCAAAGAGCTTTTCGGACACCAGAATCGGGCTGCAAGACAGGAAGCCATGAGGAACTTGATGACGACCACCATGATCGAGGGAACACCCGTGAGGGATCATGTTCTCAAGATGATGGCTCATTTGAATGAGTTAGAAGTCCTCGGAGCTGAGATCGATGGGGAAACCCAGGTCGATATCATTCTTCAGTATCTACCTAGGAGTTTTGAGCAGTTTTGCCTGAACTACAACATGAACAAGAGGTTGTATTCGTTGGCGGAGCTTCTGACAGAACTCCATGCGGCAGACGGGCTATTTCGTCAGAGTGCTCAGGCACATGCCATGGTGACCCAAAAGGTTTCTACTTCTAAGCCGAAAGGCAAGAAGAAGAAGAAACAAACTGGGGTGAAGGTGGTGGGAGGAACTCAGGGAGGAGTGAAGAAGTCGAAAGGCAAGTGCTTCACTTGTAAGCAGACTAGACACTGGAAGAAGGACTGCCCCAACCGCAAGTAGAACAAAGGTATATCTTTTGGTCTAGTCGTTGAAACGTGTTTAGCGGTGTTAACTATCGGCACCTGGTGTGTAGATACGGGAGCCACTAATCATGTCTGTAATACTTTGCAGGGGTTCCAGGAAACCAGATGACTGGCTGAGGGGGAGATTACCGTGTACTTGGGTGATGCCACGAAGGGAGGGTTGTGAGACAGCCTGATAGATTCATGTTCTTGGGAGAATCTTCTTATTGTTAGTGCTTATAAGCTCCACATATCTCCACAATGGCATGATATTGTCCACTTTGGGTCTAAGCCCTCATGGTTTTATTTTTGGGCTTTACCCAAAAGGCCTCATGCCAATGGAGATATCTTTTTTCTTATAAGCACATGATCTTTTCCATGTCTTACCAATGTGGGACTTTGATTGTATTCCCCATACTCCCAACAATCCCCCCCTCAAACGAAGGACCACATTGGGCCCCCCCTCAAGCCTATCCCTCCTCGAAGGATTTTCTCTGCTTGATGTCCGATCTTCAACCCACCAGGACTTCCTGTCAGTTGTTCGGTCCCCCCGACCCAACTAGACTTCCTTCCTGATGTCTGGTTCTCTTGATCCGGACGTGGGAGCTCAACTTCCTTCGTTCGAGGTTCATGGCTTGACATGGACCATGGCTCTGATACCAATTGTTAGTGCTTATAAGCTCCACATATCTCCACAATGGCATGATATTGTCCACTTTGGGTCTAAGCCCTCATGGTTTTATTTTTGGGCTTTACCCAAAAGGCCTCATGCCAATGGAGATATCTTTTTTCTTATAAGCACATGATCTTTTCCATGTCTTACCAATGTGGGACTTTGATTGTATTCCCCATACTCCCAACACTTATTTGGTCCCTGGAGAACATGAACCTGATCCCTGGACATATGACGAGGCAATCCAAGATAAAGATGCAGTATCTTGGCAAAGTGCAATGAATACTGAGATTGAATCTATGGATTCGAATCAGGTCTAGGAGCTAGTAGAACCACCCGATGGTGTAAAAACCATTGGATGCAAGTGGATCTACAAAAGAAAGAGAGGAATAGATGGGAAGGTTGAGACCTTCAAAGCGAGGCTTGTTGCGAAGGGGTATACTCAGAAAGAGGGTATCGATTATGAGGAGACCTTTTCGCCGGTAGCCATGCTTAAGTCTATCCAGATTCTCTTATGCATTGTAGCTCATATGGATTATGAGATGTGGCAGATGGATGTCAAGACAGCTTTCCTTAATGGAAGTCTTGAGGAAAACATCTATATGAAGCAACCAGAGGGATTCACTGCGAAAGGCAAAGAGCATCTTGTATGTAAGCTTAATCGGTCCATTTATGGATTGAAGCAAGCTTCAAGGTCTTGGAACCTCTGATTTGATGAGGTAATCCAGTCTTATGGATTTATTCAAAGTTCGGATAAGTCTTATGTATACAAGAGATGTGACGGAAATGTAGTGGTATTTCTTGTACTATACATAGATGACATTTTATTAATTGGCAACAATGTTAAAGTGTTATCGGACGTAAGGGTATGGTTGTCCAAATAGTTTGAAGGTGGTTTTCTACCTTTCAGGCATGGAGTTCCTTTATCTAAGGAGATGTGTCCTAGAACATCTGAGGAGATAGAGGAGATGAAGGCGGTTCCTTATGCTTCGGCGGTAGGAAGCCTCATGTATGCGATGCTATGTACGAGACCAGATATCTGCTTTGCCGTGGGCATGGTTAGCAGATATCAGAGTAATCTAGGACAGGGACATTGGACTGCAGTAAAGCATATATTAAAGTACCTGAGAAGGACTAGGGATTATATGCTAGTTTACCAGGCAGACCAATTACTCCCTGTAGGTTACACAGATTCTGACTTCCAATCAGATAGGGATAATAGTAAGTCTACCTCAGGTTTTGTGTTTACTTTGGGAGGTGGAGCCATTGTATGGAGGAGTGTCAAGCAGAAATGCGTGGTGGACTCCACCATGGAAGCTGAGTATGTGGCAGCCTCTGAGGTGGCCAAAGAAGCTGTGTGGCTCAAGAAATTCCTGATGGACTTGGATGTGATTCCTGGTTTGCCCAGAACTATCACAATTTATTGTGATAATAGTGATGCAGTTGCAAACTCGAAGGAACCACGAGCCCATAAGGCAAGTAAGCACATAGAGCGCAAGTACCACCTGATACGAGAAATCGTAAAGAGAGGAGAAGTTGTTGTGGCCAAGATTGCATCGAAGGATAACCTGGCAGATCCTTTCACTAAGGCCCTTCCGACGAGAGCTTTTGATAGGCATGTGGAAGGAATGGGGATCAGATGTATGGCAGTTTAAGGACAGCATAGTCTTTTAGTATAAGTGGGAGATTGTTGGGATGTATACTGAAAAGTCTATCTTTTGTATAAACATCTTTATTTTGAAATAAGAATCACATGATCATTGTTTGCATATTTTTATGGTTATGTATATTATCTAATACATTACATTGTAGATAACATGGTGTGTGGTGTCACACGGGAGATCATGTTATTGGCTCCTTGTAAAGTATAAGTATAGGCTCACAACCGAGATGGCTTTGGACAAACCATTGGTATAGTTGTAGTGTGATTTGGTGTTGGTTTGTCTTGACCATAAAATCACACTAGTACTCTTTGTGTGTATTGAGCAGGACCGACTTAGAGGTGATTCGATTTATTGCTAACTACATAATCGAATCAGACCTCAGATATTATATTGTACATACTCTTAATCCCGATATAATAACGGGCACATATACTTAGTATTCATTTCTTTGATTTACCAATGGGCGAGATTTATAGATTAAATCGATAGGCTCGGTAAGTTGGGAAATGATATTATTTATATGGTGTGACGTGTATTATAGGAGGAAACCGTGTCCTATATATTAGGATGATGATGTCCTCTTGAGGAGCTCATAAGGTTCATCATGTAAACCCTGCAGGTGGACTTGGTCAGCATGATGAAAAGGTTGAGTGGTACTACTCATGGAGTTAGATGTTGATTAATTAATGGTTAGTAAATTAATTAATCGACGGACATTCGAGATCTTAAACACAGGGAGAAAATATACATATAATATATGGAGCTCATATTAACTTATGGGGGTTGGTGAGGTAGATCAATGATAATCCTTTAGTGGATTGGATTATCATTAATGGATCGGACTTTATGTGGGCTTGATCCATTGGGTGGCCAAGATCCAACTCCTCCTCATGGTCCCTATTGTAGCCTATTAATACCTCATGAAGCCTAGATCCAATGGATGGAAACAAAACTCTAGATCCAAAGGTAGAGATTAAATCTCTAGATCCGACGATTGAGATTAAATCTCTAGATCCGACGGTTGAGATTAAATGTCTAGATCCGACGGTTGAGATTAAATCCCTAGAACTAATGGTGGAGATTAAAACAAGGCTTATCCCTAAACTCTATAAAAGGAGCCTTTAGGGTTGGCATGGAGAACAATCAAAGGAAGCATAGGAGTTTGGAGTTGGCAGCAAGGCTTGGAGATTAGGGTTTGGGCTTGGTGGCACCAAATAAGGAAAGTCTTTCCTTGTTTTCTTCTTCTCCATTGGTGGTCGGCGCCCATAGAAGCCTTTCCAACCCTTGGTCGGCATCCAAAGTAGCTCTTCTCCTTCTCCTTGGCTAGTGAAACCAAGGCTTAGGGTCCTCCCTTGAAGCTCTTAGCCGGCAACCATCTTTTTCTCCCTTCTCCTTTTTGGCCGGCGGCAAGCAAGTTGCTTGTTGCTTGTTGGTTGGTTGAAAGAAGGAAAAGAGTCTTGTTTCTATTCTTCCTCTTGCTCGGGATGAGCAAGGAAGGAAGATTGGTGATCTAGGAGCTTCAACTTTTGGTAGATCATCGCCCACACGACGTGTTGGTGCAATCGGCCCAAGTCACGATTGACCAGGACTTGAGTTTAACTCGAGTGATGTTTTGATGTTTCGACAAAAACATATGACAATGTGATTGTCATGGGAAAGTCCAAGTAGGACACTTGGCATTTGGAAAAAGTCCAAACATTAGTCTTGGCAAGGAAAGTCCAAGTCATGGGTACTTGGCATGGAAAGTCCAACATGGGTTGGCAAGGGAAAGTCCAACCTTGAGTCTTGGCATTTGAAGTCCAAGGGATTTGGTATTGGCGGCGTAAAGTCCAAGTGGGGGTCTTGGCGGCATAAGTCCAATGTGCCTTGGCGGTGTAAACACCGTTAGCATGACATAGCCGATGGAAGCACCTGAAGGCTAGCAAGATGGATGAACAAGTCATGGATGACTTGGAGGGATCCGAGAGGCATAAGGCTGATGGAGGTGGCTAGAAGGTTTAGGTATAGACTAAGGGTGGTCTAGCAAGTATGGGGGCACCATACTTGAGCTAAAACCTCATATTTGAGGTGTGACAGTCGACTGGTGTCGTGTGGCAGTCGAATGGCGTAGTCAACTAGGGTTTGACTGCGAGAATTGCCCTAGCAATCTGTTGGGATGTATACTGAAAGCCTAGCTCTTTTGTATGAACATTTTTATTTTGAAATAAGAATCACATGATTATTGTTTGCACTTTATATTTATTATATGTGTGCATATTGTCTAATACTTTACATTGTAGATAACATGGTGCTTGGTGTGGCACAGAAGATCATGTTATCAGTCCCTTGTAGAATATAAGTAAAGGCTCACAACCAAGATGGTTTTGGACAAACCATTGGCATGGTTGTAGTGTAGCTTGGTATTGGTTTGCCTTGAACATAGAGTTACAGTACACTTAGGTGTATTGAGCAGGACGGACATAGAGGTGATTCAATTTATTGCTGACTACATAATTGAATCGGACCTCGGATATTATGTTGTACATGCTCTTAATCCCGATATAATAACGGGCACATGTACTTAGTATTTATTTCTTTGATTTACCAAAGGGTGAGATTTAAATGGATTAAATCAATATACCTGGTAAGTTGGGAAATGATATTATTTACATGGTGTGTCGTTAATTATAGGAGGAAACCGTGTCCTATATATTAGGTTGATGATGTCCCCTTGAGGAACTCATATGGTTCATCATGTAAACCCTGCAGGTTGACTTAGTCAACATGATGATAAGGTTGAGTGGTACTACTCGAGGAGTTAGATGTTAATTGATTGATGGTCAGTAAATCAATTAATTGGCGGACATTCGATATCTTAAACACGGGGAGATGGATATACAAATAATGTATGGAGCCCATATTAATTTATGGGGGTTAGTGAGGTAATTCAATGATGATCCTCTAGTGGAATGAAACATCATTGATGGATCAAGTTTGTGTGGTTCCGATCCATCGGGTGGCCAAGATCCAACTCCTCCTCATGGTCTCTATCGTAGCCTAATATAATCCTCATGAAGCCTAGATATAAGAATAGAAGGAAAAGAAAGGGGAGGGAAAGGAAAGGAAAGGGAGAGGAGAGGTTGGATGAGGTGGGCGGCAAGTTTAAAGATTGATAAAAAAAATTTATTTCCTAATTCTATGCCACCTTAGGCGGCAAGATTTGAATTAGTTAAAAAAAAAATCAAGATTAGAATTGGTAAAAAAAAATTCTATTTTCTATGCCACCTTGGGCGACAAGATTAGAGGAGGTAGAAAATTTTTTTTTACTAATTCCTTGCTACCTTGGGCGGCAAGAATAATTAGGAATTAGTTCCTAATTTTTTGGCCACCTCATCAATAACCAACTTTCTCCTAAGTTCTATAAAAGGGAGGCTAAGGGGGCAGCACAAAGGGATGAAGAATTAAGGTTTAGGTTTCTTTGCTTGGCCGGCTCTATCCCCTTGTGGTTGGCGGCACAAAGGTATAAGAAACCCTAAGCTTTCTTCCTTAGCCTCTTCTCCTCTTCACTCCCTCTAGGGCCGGCAGAACAAAGGGGTTGTAGGGTCTTCTATTGCTCCCCTTTGGCTGGTCTTTCTCTCATCCTTTTCCTCTTGTCCGGTGGCACTAGGAGCTAGGGATTGTTCCCTTGTTTGGTTCCTTGGTTGGCCATCTTGTTCTCTCTTTTCTTGGGGCCGACGGCAACAAGCTTTTGTGGCTTGGTGGTTGGCTCAAGCAAGAAGGGAAGGAGTTCTTCTTTCTTTTGATTGAAGAAAATCTAGAAAGCTTCAACTTGTGGAGGATCTTCGCCCACATGAAGTCTACAAAGAGGTTATGACATACGATAGAAGATCGAGAGGTATAAAAGTTTTACAAGTTTTATTATTGATCTTTACATATTCTTATTAATATGTTTGTATGTGTTGATTATACATGTCTACATCCATATGTATTTGTATAATCATGGACCCCGAAGATAAACACAAAAACCGGCGATCTGTCCGTCGTCTCTTCCGCGGCTAACCGACTAGAAGAGTTTTGTTGCTTGAACAACTAGTTTGTTCAAGTGATCACTCAAGTCGTTAGCACGATGACGAATTGGTTGAGCTTAGGAAACTCATCCCATCCGGATTATTTTTCATTAGTGAAAATTTTAATCCGGGGACATGGGAGCCGATGAGCCTCCGAGCATGCCATCACAGTCGACTGCCATTGATGGGCAATCGACTGATTGGATGAGCAGTCGACTGATCTTGTGATCAGTCGACTGATGCTCGGATTTTGGGGCACAGAATGGAGTCTCACTCGACCGCTGGGACGAGCAGTCGAGTGATGGGTCATCAGTCGACTGATGCTCATGATTACTCGACTGATGTCCTAGCCGTTGGATTTTTCCAGCGTGGATTACATCGTTGTCTCACAGCAATAGTGTGATCAGTCGACTGATGGTCCCGAGCAGTCGACTGATCAACTTTTTCCAGCACAGGTTGAAGCTATATAAGGAGCTCGTGATGGACGAAAAGATAGCGATTTTCTTGGGAGAAATTGAAGGGAAAAGTTGGTGCTTTCCAGTCCTTCAAAGCTAGTTCAAGGCAATCAAAAGCTCTTGTAAAGTGTTTTTCTTTACTTGCATTTCATATAAATTGTTGTAATTTCTTGTTTTAGTTTCTTACTGTTGTAAGATTACTTGTAAGGGGTTTCTCCGCCTCCGACTTGTGTCGAGAAGGAGTGTTTATTATAGTGGTGTGTGATTGGCATCGCTAGGGTTCGTACGAACCCGATCCGTGGACTAGGAATCGTTTGGTTCCGAACCACGTTAAACGATTGTGTTTGCATGTTGTTAATTGTTTCATTACTATTCCGCTGCGTACTAAGGAAATTGTAGAGACGAACACGCGATCGAATTCCATCTACGAACGAACTCTACGCTATTCACCCCCCCCCCTCTAGCGGCTTCAAATATCCTACAATTGGTATTAGAGCCCGAGGCTCTTCTACGGATTAACCGCCGGGAGCTAAAAGGCTAGAGGGAAGATGGAATTCCAAAACAAGCTCGGATGGGACATCAACACTCCACCGCCATATGATCAAGAAGACTTTTCGGCGTGGAGAACAAGAATGGAGACATTCTTTATCATGGATATAGAGGATTGGTTCATCCTCGTAGAAGGTTTTGAATCCCCTCGGGATAGGAAGGGACAAGTCCTCAAGTTGAAGAAATGGACCCAAGAGCAACGGCAAAAATTCAAAACCGAAGCTAAGGTAACAAAACTTTTAGAAGATTTGATACCTAATGATGTTTTGTCTAGGCTAGGTGAATATCTTGATGCCAAGGAGCTATGGGACAAATTAGTCAAGTTCAATGAGAAGCCCCACTTGGCACAAGTAGAAGAAGACAAGGAAGAGGATGAAGAGAGTTCATCTTCCTCATGAGCAAGTGAGGAATCGGAAGTTGAAGAAGAGTCAACTTTCGGATCGGTGGAAGAAGAAGTAGAAGACACCTCCACCTCTAGGATTGAGGGGGAGGAAAAAATTTCCACTCCGGAGCAACAAGAGAAAGCTTCGACATCTAGTCAAGATGAAGAAGCTCCAATTCCAGTCTCAATTAACCTAGGTAACTCAAACACTCTAATTTCAAATAAAATTCATATATTGTGTTTTGAGCGTAGGGAGTATGGGCACTACAAGAGCAAGTACCCAAAGAAGGTTAAGAAGACTCCACCGGTGCCTAAAAGTCAAAGGATGCCGGTTCCCCATCACCTAAAGACAAGGAGCACATCATTTGCTTCAGATGTCAGCAACTGGGGTATTACCGAAATCAATGTCCTAGGGGGAGTAAAAATACTCAAGAAGGAGCTTCACAAGTAGGGGAAGCCTCTAAGGCAAACCCTAAGGAATATTTTCATAATGCTCATTCTTTAAATTCTAAGCAAAAGCATGCTAGAATTAATTCAAATAACTTTGCTATTACTCATGAATCAAAGCATGCTAGGAATGATAACTCTAGATCTATTTCAAAGAAGGAGAAATTTGGGACTAATGTCCCTAGAAATGTCATTCCTAAAAAAACAATTAAGAAAATCGAAAATCATTTAGGTATCAATCCCAATAAGGGTAGATATATGTTTAAGGAGAATGGTAATGCCCAAAAACCTAATCAAAAATCATTTGGGCAATTAGAATTAGAGAACCAAGCCTTAAGGTCAAGGCTTGAAAAACTAGAAAATACCCTAAATAAGATACAAAATCAATTTCAAGGGTCTAATGGTCAAAGTCAAGGGTCAAGATCTCAAAGTCAACATCTAGGACCCAAAAGACAAAAGTCAACCAAGGGCAATCAAGGTTTGGGTCACAAACCTAAGCCTAAGGTGGCTTACCATAGTGTTCCATTTGATTATGGAACACAAACTAGGTCTAGGAAGACCAAGGTTGCAAGGGGAGTTACCTCTAGAGTCAACCTAGGTAAGACCGCCATGACCAAGGCTAATAAGCCTAGGAGGTGTTAGGATCTTTGTAATGGCTAGAGGGAGAGTGATTAGCCTTTCTTCGTTTCTACAAAATATGTTAGCGGAAGCAATACAAATACAAATGTAAATAAGAATACGAAACAAGAAAACAATGCTAACACCCGATGTACGTGGTTCGGAGATGATGCTCCTACTCCACGGTAATCCGTAAGGTGGATTAGCCCTAGCCAATCTTCACTAAAACCTCCTTTGGATGAACCAAGGTGGAGAAACCTTGTCTTACAATGCACTCCTCTTCTTTACAATGATGGAAGATTAAGATTAGAGAAGAGGAGGTTTAGAATCATAAAAACACTTGGAGAAAGCTTAGTGAGCACAAGGGTGTAGCTAGGAATGAGTGCACTAGCTTCACCAAGCTCCCCAAGGCCCCTTCTTATAGAAGAAGGGTTGTTTTTCCCATTGAGCTTTGATCAGTCGACTGATGATCACCATCAGTTGACTGTCGTCGAAGCTAACAGCTTTTGACAAAGCTGATCCAACGGAAGGCCTATCAGTCGACTAATCCCTCCATCAGTCGACTGATGGAGTGATCAGTCGAGTGATCAAAGCAGCAGTCGAGTGAGACTACATTCTATGGCAAATTTTTCCTTGATCAGTCGACTGCTGCCTTTGGCAGTCGACTGATCGCAACATCAGTCGACTGCCATGACCAAGGCAGTCGATTGATAGTCAGGGTTTCACCCTGACTTAGTCGAACGCCTGACCAGTCAACTGATACATCGTATCAATCGACTGATACTCATCAAGTATGAATATTTCATACTTGATTTCACCCCCTAGACCTAGACTTGACCTTCTAACTCTTCCTTCAGCCTTGCGCCTGCCTTCAAGAGTTTCCTTTGGCCTCGTCATGTCTTGGGTTGCCAAATGCTTGGACTTTACGCCGCCAAGACTACAAGGTTGGACTTATGCTGCAAAGACTTTACTTTGGACTTCCTTTGCCAAGGTTCACTTGGACTTTACGCTGTCAAGACTATAAGCTTGGTCTTACGCTGCCAAGTCCATCCCTTGGACTTCCCTTTGCCAAGGTTCATTTGGCCTTTACGCTGCCAAGACTACAAGCTTAGTCTTACGCTGCTAAATCCATCCCTTGGACTTCTCTTGCCAAGATCATACCTGGACTTTTCTTTTACCAAGTCTTCATACTTGGATTTCCCTGTCACTCAAACATATTCACAATTAGATCACAAAGTATTGCCTAACTTAGATGATTATCCAAACATCAAAACATATAAATGCTTGGGGCATTGTTGCACCAACAATCTCCCCCTTTTTGATGTTTGGCAATCATATAAGTTAGGTCTTTTTAATATGCACATAATATGAATTCTAACTTAACCATTCCTTCTCCCCCTTTGACATACATCGAAAAGAGAAGAATTCATAGATTTCTTGAAAGAATTAAGGTTGTTGTATCTTGGACTAAGGTATAAGACTGAAATTAAGCTCCACCTTAATCCAAGATATGCTATGTGATGTGTGACGAACATTTGAAGCAAAGCATAACAAAAGTTTGAAGGTTAAGTCCTAACTTTGCACCAACAATGTAAGTTTGGGGATGAAAAAATATACATTATGAAAACTCCCCCTAGAACATTGCATGAAACAGTTACATAAGTGTTAATATACCCAATATTATCATGCTAGATTGTGAGGGCATCAAGGATACACAAAATGTAGCTATTTGTCAGAAGACATAGTGTATCAGTCGACTGGTTTCTGAACCAATCGACTGATAAGCCTGAAATCCGAATTTCAGCCTTTTTAGCCCAAATTCAGAAATACGTTAGAAATTCCATAAATCTCGAAAAATCACGAAATTTTGTGCACACATTTATGAAATCATACTTTATCAAGGAAAAATAGTTTGAAAAATAATTGTTTTCCAGATTTTGAGATTGATACAAACTTGGAAACTAACAAAAGTTCTAATGTTTTTGCAAACTTTGTATCACTTTTATCTTCCACTTGAAAACTGTTTTTCAAAATATGATGAACATAGTTTAAAATATATATGATTTAGAATTTATAACCATGTTCTTAGAGCTATGTATTCATTACTTGAATACAAGCCTTGCCAATGATTGGTCCATGAGGTATTCATGTCTCTAGGTGTGTCATTGGCTCATAGTAATGCATCATAACAAGCATGATGAGCCAAGTACACCTTCCCTATCATCTCACATGTTCCTAAGTGTCTCAATACAAAAATCAAGGTTTCTTAAGGCTTTTTGTGAGATGCATCAAGGTATAAAGCTAACATATGAATATGGGATCATGCAAACCTAGAATTTTACTCTACAAAGCACATACCAAGCTCTCTCCTTAAAGATGAAAATTCGGTTTCGGGAAGAGCTTTGGTAAAGATATCAGCAAGGTTGGACTTAGATTCTACATAATTAAGTTCAATGTCCCCTCTTGCCACATGATCTCTTATGAAGTGATGTTTCACTTCAATGTGCTTGGTCGTAGAGTGATGTACCGGATTTTTGGTCAAGTTGATGGTACTCACATTGTCACAATAAACTTTAATGTTAGAGTAGTGTAGCTCATAGTCCTCAAGAGTATGTCTCATCCAAAGTAATTGAGCTACACAACCACCCATAGCCACATATTCGGCTTCGGTGGTTGATAAAGCAATACAATGTTGCTTCCTACTACTCCAACTAACTAGGGAGGACCCAAGAAATTGGCATCCACCACTAGTACTCTTCCTATCCAATTTGCAACCGGCATAATCGGAATCGATATAGCCAAGCAACTCAAAAGACCTAGTCCTAGGATACCAAAGTTCTACATTTAGGGTGCCTTTAACATATCTTAAAATTCTCTTAACGGCTACTAAATGTGATTCTTTGGCACAAGATTGGTATCTTGCACACATACCTACCGCAAATAAGATATCGGGTCTACTAGCGGTTAGGTATAGTAGGCTACCGATCATACTCCTATAAAGTTTTAGATCAATTGATTTACCATCATGATCACTATCTATTCTAGTGCTAGTGGCCATAGGAGTGGTTACAATTTTGGCATTTTCCAAACCAAATTTCTTGATCATTTCATTTGCATATTTGGTTTGATAAATATGAATCCCTTCATTGGTTTGCTTGACTTGTAACCCTAGGAAAAAGTTAAGCTCTCCAACTAAACTCATTTCAAATTCATTCTCCATGTTTTTTTATAAAGTCTTGAAGAAGATCATCATTTGTTGACCCAAAAATAATGTCATCAACATATACTTGGGCTATGAAGATATCCTTTAATGTTGACTTTATGAACAAGGTTTGATCTACTTGGCCTCTTCTAAAATCCTTAGAGATTAAGAAGGATGACAATCTTTCATACCATGCCCGGGGAGCTTGTTTTAACCCATATAATGCTTTCCTAAGCTTATATACGTGGTTTGGATAATTTATGTTCTCAAACCCGAGTGGTTGTTCTACATATACTTCTTCCTTAATATAACCATTTAGAAATGCCGATTTAACATCCATTTGATAAAGTTTAAATCCTATATAGGAAGCATATCCTAAGAGAATTCTAATAGATTCTAACCTAGCAACCGGGGCATAAGTCTCATCATAGTCAAGCCCCTTAACTTGATTGAATCCCCTAGCAACCAACCTAGCCTTATTTCTAGTGATATTTCCTTGGTCATCTAGCTTATTCCTAAAGACCCATCTTGTAGTAATTATGGTGCTATCATTTGGTCTAGGTACTAACTCCCATACTTGACTCCTCTCAAATTGAGCCAATTCATCTCGCATTACCAAAATCCAATCCGGATCATGTAACGCATCATTGATCGATTTGGGCTCGATTTGTGAAATAAGAGTTACTTGACTAGTAGGAGGTCTATGAAATGACCTAGTTCTTACTCCTTGAGATAGATCTCCTACTACTTGGTCAAGTGGATGATCTTGATGAATTCTTAGGGTTCTAGAAGGGGTTTCAAATTGATCATTGTTATCTTCTACCCTCCTTTCATCATCGGAATCTCCTCTTCCTCCCCCTTGATCATTACCCCTTATGGTCAAATTTTGAAGTTTTTGGGTAATGTCTTGATTATTGTCATTAATATCCTTATCAATGGAGGACTTTCTAGGGTAGGTACTAGTGGTTTCATCAAATTGAACATTAGAAGACTCCTCAATCCCTTGAGTTCTCTTATTGTAGACTCTATATCCTCTACTCGTAGATGAGTATCCAACTAGGATCCCCTCATCCGCTTTGGATTCAAATTTTCCTAAGTTATCTTTGGTGTTTAAAATATAAACCTTACATCCAAAGACTTTGAAATAATGAATTGTGGGGATAGTCCCATTCCATAATTCAAATGGTGTCTTTCCTAAAAACCTATGGATTTGAACCCTATTTTGGATATAGCAAGCGGTATTAACCGCTTCCGCCCACAAGTAGCTAGGTAGAGAATATGCATTATGCATAGTCCTAGCCACCCCTTGTAGGGCACAATTTCTCCTTTCCGCCACCCCATTTTGTTGGGGTGTTCTAGGACAAGAGAACTCATGCTTGTACCCTTGCTCTAAACAAAATTGTGAAAATTTAGAATTCTCAAATTCACCACCATGATCACTACGGATCCGGTTGATTTTGAGACTCTTTTCATTTTCAACTCTTTTACTAAATCCTATGAGTATTTGTAAGGTATCATCCTTATGTTTCATAAAATAAACCCAAGTATACCTAGAAAAATCATCTACTATGACTAAACAATATTTGTTACCATTTAAAGAAGGAGTACTATGGCAATCAAATAAGTCAAGATGCAATAATTCTAACGGTAAAGAGGTATTAGTTAAGGTTTTACCTTTGTGTGATGCCTTTGTTTGTTTTCCTTCTTGGCATGCATCACACATTTTGTTCTTGACATACTTGATCTTTGGTAGCCCTTTGACCAACTCCAACTTGGCTACCTTGGCTATGTTTTTCATGTTGATGTGTCCCAATCTCCTATGCCATAGCCAACTTTCTTCTTCTTTTGTAACAAGACACTTAGTAGAAATGTTAGAAGCATATGAAAGATCAACATAATAAATATTTGATTTCCTATATCCAACTAACATACAATCATTTAATTCCTTGTGTCTAATCATGCATTTTGAGGATTCAAAAGAAACATGGTAGCTTGCATCACAAAGTTGACTAACACTTAATAAATTAAATTTCATATTTTCAACTAGTAAAACTTTGTGAATGACAATTTTGGGGGATACCTCAATTGTACCTCTACCTAGTATCTTGAGTTTTCCACTATTTCCAAAAGACACCGCTCCCTTCTTCACATACTTAATTGTGGAGAACTTGCTCACATCCCCGGCCATGTGTGTTGAGCAACCGCTATCCACAATCCACATACCTTTCTCTCCTACCTAAATCACATGAAAAACACAATCTTTTGGTACCCAAACATTTGGACCAATAACATTAAGTAAGAACTTCTTAGGTACCCATGCTTTCTTAACCTTACCCTTAATGGTTGCTTTTCTATTAATCAATGAGATATAAGCAACTTCTTTTTCTTTTGACTTATATCCTAAACCGGCCTTGTTGTAAACGGCTCTTTGTCGGCTAAGGATCATGTTAAGATATTTTGAGTCATTTGTAAATTTTTCTAAGCATGCCTTTAATTCACTAACCTCATCCTTAAGTTTGTCATTCTCTTCCTTAAGTATGCAAGAATCAACATGTGACGGTTTTTCATTCCTAATGGCCTTTAGTTCTACCTTCATGTTTCTAACCTTAGATTTAGACTTATCTAAAGCCTCTTTAAGATAAGCAATTGATTTATAAAGAAGCTTAACTTTAGGAGAGTTCATTACCTCATCGTCACTAGATGACGATTCATCACTTGAAGAGTGTTGGAGATCGATTGGCCGGCTAGAGGGGGGTGAATAGCCCTTTACGTTACAGGCCACCAGTCGACTTCTATCAGTATGGCAGTCGACTGGCACAAAGGAATCCGAATTTCTGATTTTCTGGACGAATTTCAGAAATGCATTATACATTCCAGAAAATTTGAAAAATCATGAAATTTGGGGAACATATTTCTTTTAAGTATATCTATCAATGAAAAATAGTTTTTCATGAAAACTCATTATATTTTCTTGTTTTTGCCAAAAATCCAAACACTTGAAAAACCACTAGTTTTTGAGCATGTTAGTATCCATTTCAACACCTAGTCTTGCTTTGAATTGTTCCAAAACATGAATACATAGATTTTAGATTAAGAAATTGTTTTGAAAACATATGAAATATCCAACCATGATCTTTGGGCAATATGTCTATGAATTAAACATAACCCTTCCCCATGATTGGTCTATTATTGCTATTTTTGATACTTTAAATGACCATCTAAATGCGATAGGCATTAGTGGCCATCCTAACATCTCACTCATGCTAAGTTTTCAATCAAGGTAGCATATGGTGAGTGTGAAATGCATCCTAGGGGGTATTTGTATATACTTAACCAATATATTCATGCAATTCTATCATGGTTAAGTATCATCCTAACAATTAACATGATCATAATGACATATATGAATGAATTGTACATTATGATCATGAAAAGCATGTTTTCATCAATTTATAACCATGCATTAGGTAATATGTGATGCTAAATAAGGTATTACCTAAAGCATGATTCAAACCTATTTCTCATGATAACGTGCCAAATTTCAAAAACATAAATCATGATTTAAAACATACATAGAAATTACATTAATCATCATGATTTAAGCATTATTACTTATTTATGGGTACGTTATCATCACCCAACACTATCTAAAAAATGTTGTCCCGTCATCCTAAGTCAACCAAAATATGATATAGGTCAATTCCATATGGTTGACTACCCTAGGGGTTTTCTAACCCTTAAGGATGGATTTTGGAACCCAAAATAAATTCTTTCCTATTGGGTTCACTAAATACTCCTTGGGGATCCATTTCCTAGCAATTACTTTCTTTTTATCTTGTCCCCTAGCTATTAGGCATTTATAGGCCTTTTCATTTTTCTTTTCTTTGTATCCTAGGCCTTTCTTGTTGAAACTAGCTCTTTGGCTCCCTAAGATCATATTTAAGGTGTTGGAGCCAATTGTGAATTTCTCTAGGGCTTTGGTTAAGTAATCTACCTTTTCCCTTAATGCCCTATTTTCCTCTATGCATGCATCATTAACATTTAAAGGCATATAATCATGTGAGCATGCATCATCTAAGCTAGAAGAAATATTTTCATTTTCATTTAAGCATGCTTTTTCTAATTTTTGTTCTAGGTCCTTAATTTGATCTAGCATGCTTTTGTTCTTCTTCTTAGCTCTAAATAAGTCCTTAGTTAAGCTAGAAATCATAGAAACTATTTTATTAGGTGAGAGGTTGGTTACCATAGTTTCCATGTCCTCTTCTTCTTCGGATGATGAGGATGATGTAGAAGCTCCCCCTTCATTTGAGCTCCCTCCTCTTGAGCTTGAACCTTCATTTTCGGAGGAAGAGCAATCCAAGTCATCAAAGGCCATCAAGGCCAAATTGGTGACAAAGGCATTCTCCTCTTCCAATGATGATGAAGAGGATGAGGAAGGATCATCCCATGTCTTGGCCTTGAATGCTTTGGCCTTCCCCTTTTCTTTTGCCTTCTTTTCTTCTTCCTTTCTCTTGCTCCCCTTCTTCTTCTTCCTCTTTTCTTCTTTCTTTTTCTTCTCTTCTTTGCTTTTGTTTAGGAGGGGACAATTGTCCCTTATGTGCCCTTCTCCTTGGCAATTGTAGCATATGACCTTCCCCCTTGGTCTTCTATTTCTATCATAAGATTTATCAAATCTAAAATTCTTAAATGCACGTCTTACCTTCCTTACCATGTAGGCTTCTTCCGTGCTATCCATGGAGGAGGAGGAGGCTTCATCGGATGAGGAGGAGGGGACTTCTATCTTCTTCTTCCCCTTGTTTGCCATCAAGGCTACTCCTCTTGAGGGTTGAATTCTAGGCTCCTCTTGTATTCCTTCAAGCCTAGTTTCGTGAAGCTCCATGGTTGAAAAGAATTCCTCCAAGGTGCTCACTTCTAGGTTCTTGGAGATATAAAATGAGTCCACCATGGAGCTCCATTTTGAGGACCGGGGAAAGGCATCTATGGCCTTCATTACCATATCCCGGTTTGATAGCTTCTCACCTACACTTGTTAGCCCAATTAAAATTTCTTTAAACCTAGAGTGTAGTGAGGTTACCTTTTCTCCCTTTTCTAGTTTTATATTGGATAGTTGGGAGCGGAGGAGGTCTCTTCTTGCTAGCTTGGCCTCGGATGTGCCTTCATGGAGTTCTATAAGCTTTTCCCACATCTCTTTGGCGCTAGCACATTCTCCAATCCGGTTGATCTCTTGTTGGGGGAGCACATTGAAAAGATGATGTTTTGCCTTTGAGTTCGCAAGGTGCTCCTCTCTTTGCCTTTTGGTCCACCTAGATTTCTCTATTGGCTTCCCTTCTTCATCCCTAGGCAAAACGAAACCGGATTCCATTGTAATCATTATATCAAAATCCGTTTCGAAAAATACCTCCATTCTCTTTTTCCACCAAGAGAATTCTCCTTCAAACTTCGGAGGATGGATGTTGGAGCCGGCCATTTTTGAATGTTGCTTGTTGTGGCGGTTAGTCCTCGGCAAGCTTTCCTTGGCTCTGATACCACTTGTTGGAGATCGATTGGCCGGCTAGAGGGGGGTGAATAGCCCTTTACGTTTGGATGCCGGTATTTGCTCGTCTACAAAACTAATTAGCGCAAGCGGAAGACTAATAAAGATAAGCAAATAGAAATACGAGAAAACAAACATTAACAAAGAATGTAACGTGGTTCACGGCTACGCCGCTAATCCACGGTCCCCGATTCGTCCTCGGTGAATCACTCCGCTAAACCAATCCACTAAATGGTCTCTCCTTTGCACCAAGCTAGGTGGAGGTAACCTTTACAATCAAGATCACTCTTCTTACAAATAGAATGGAGTAAAAGCGGGTAAGAAGAGTTTAGAGCTTGTGGGGCACTAGGAAGATTACTTAGAGCATAAGCATTAGCCTCTCAAAGGCTTACACCCTCTCTTTTTATAGAGAGGGCTGATTTTTTCCCGTTGGCCGCCATCAGTCGACTGTCGCCCTTGGCAGTCGACTGCCGTCACTACAACGGCCTCCGAACACGTCGGATCCCGACCGTTGTAGTCCAACGGAACTCTTGGCGATCGATGGACCTCATCGGCCATTGCTCCGTAGTCGACGCCCATCGGCCTACGAACGACTCGTGGTCGAAACCCTATTGACTACCGATCGCCGCCTTCGATGATCGATGGTCTTGGTAGTCGATCGCCCACGTATGGCGATCGGCTCGATCATCGCCACGTATACCGGTCGATACGAACTCACTCGACTCGGAAGCGATCGCCATGACATGGCGATCGGTGTCGAAACCCATCCGACACTTGGCCTCACCTAAGATCTACCCTTCCCGGGTTACAATCGCTCACTCTCATTTCTCGAGTCCTCGCCCGGTTCTCTTCGTTCGCTCGGCCACGTCCTCGGCGGCATCGGGCGCGGCTCTGCAATGCTCCTTCGCCTCTTGCCTCGAAGTCTACTTCCTCCGGCTTCACTCCAAGCTTCTCGTCCGGCGGTCCCTCGGATGCTCCAAGCGCACGGCTTCCGCAAAGCTATCCTTCACCGACTCAAGGCACGAGTCATGAGATGTGAAACTCGCCACGGCTCTATGTGCGAATTACTAAGTCCTGCACGACTTCAACGCACATATCAAATCAACATATCAAACTAACTTAAACCCTTTGCCACACCATCAAAACCATATTACGGCAAGAGATTGCCCTAACAAAGAGTCTTCTTCTTGGCTTGATGTACGGGAGTTGTCTTCTTGGGCCATAAGTGCCACATGGCGTGTGACGTGGCAAAGCTCATCATCGGAGGAGGAATCTTCAACACTTGGTGTGTCCCATGTGGTTTGAGCCATCATGGCCTCCTTCTTCTTCTCCTCCTTCTTTTCCTTCTTTTTCTTCCTTTTTTTTTAGCTCCGGGAAATTCGGCTTTATGTGCCCCTTCTTATTGCAAGCATGGCAAATCACATTATTATTAAAATTTGAATTACCACTAATTTTACCTCTTGAAGAATGGGACCCCTTCCTTGCTTCTCTATTCTTGAACTCCTTTGATTTTCTATAGAGTTTCTTGACAAAGTTGGCCATCTCGCTAGATGAGTCTCCATCACTACTTGAGTCATGCTCCGATTCGGATGATGATGATGACACTTCTTTCCTTTCTTTCTTCTTCTTTTCCTTCTTTTCAACAAATAGAGCTAAACCCTTTTCCTTAGAGGACATGTTAGTTTGCTCATGCAATTCAAACTCACAAAATAATTCATCAATTTTAATTTGAGAAAGATCCCTAGTTACTTTAATAGCATCAACTATAGAAGTCCATAGAGAATTTCTAGGAAATGCTTGAAGTATGTACCTTACCAAATCCCAGTTGTCAACTCGCTCACCTATGATGTGGAGTCCATTCACAATCTCCTTGAACCTTCCATGCATTTGGCTTACGGTTTCATGCATCTTCATTTGGAAGGCTTGAAGTTGTCCAATTAGCAAGTCCTTCTTGGCCCTCTTTGACTCCTTGGATCCTTCATTTAGCTCAATGAGCTTTTCCCATAACTCCTTGGCGGATTCGAAAGGCCCCACCTTGTTGAGTTGCTCCATTGTAATGCCGCATTGGATGGTGAGTACCGCCTTTGCATTTGATTTGAACCTCCTATTCATTTCTCTTGTCCAATCCTTGCTTGGAATAGGATTTCCATGTTCATCCACTGGTTCCTCAAAGCCATCTACAATGCTATGCCAAATTTCAATATTACTCATTAGATAATACTTCATCCTACCTTTCCAATATGCAAAGTGACTCCCATCGAAGAGCGGTGGCTTGGCAGTGTTATATCCCTCTTGAAGAGCCATTGATGCCTTGGTTGATGGTGAAATCTTCCAAACTATCCGGGCTCTGATACCACTTGTTAGGATCTTTGTAATGGCTAGAGGGGGGTGATTAGCCTTTCTTCATTTCTACAAAATATGTTAGCGGAAGCAATACAAATACAAATGTAAATAAGAATACGAAACAAGAAAACAATGCTAACACTGATGTAATGTGGTTCTGAGATGACGCTCTACTACTCCAGAATCCGTAAGGTGGATTAGCCCTAACCAATCTTCACTAAAACCTCCTTTGGATGAACCAAGGTGGAGAAACCTTGTCTTACAATGCACTCCTCTTCTTTACAATGATGGAAGATTAAGATTAGAGAAGAGGAGGTTTAGAATCATAAAAACACTTGGAGAAAGCTTGGTGAGAACAAGGGTGTAGCTAGGAATGAGGGAACTAGCTTCACCAAGCTCCCCAAGGCCCCTTCTTATAGAAGAAAGGATGTTTTTCCCATTGGGATTTGATCAGTCGACTAATGATCACCATCAGTCGACTGCCATCGAAGCTAACGGCTTCTGACAAAGCCGATCCGCAGGGATTCGCAGTCGCCATTTCCAACAGGAGGCCTATCAGTCGACTGATGGAGTGACCAGTCGAGTGATCAAAGCAGCAGTCGAGTGAGACTGCATTCTGTGGTGAATTTTTCCTTGATCACCGATCGCCTTTGGCAAAGGATCGTCGCAACATCACGATCATTGTCATGACCAAGGCGGTCGATCGATAGTTAGGTTTCACCGACTTAGTCGAACGCTGACCCGGTCGATCGATACATCATCAAGTATGAATATTTCATACTTGATTTCACCCCCTAGACCTAGACTTGACCTTCTAACTCTTCCTTCAGCCTTGCGCCTGCCTTCAAGAGTTTCCTTCGGCCTCGTCATGTCTTGGGTTGCCAAATGCTTGGACTTTACGCCGCCAAGACTACAAGCTTGGACTTATGTTGTCAAGACTTTACTTTGGACTTCCTTTGCCAAGGTTCACTTGGACTTTACGCTGCCAAGACTATAAGCTTGGTCTTACACTGCCAAGTCCATCCCTTGGACTTCCCTTTGCCAAGGTTCATTTAGACTTTACACTGCCAAGACTACAAGCTTGATCTTACACTGCCAAATCCATCCCTTGGACTTCCCTTGCCAAGATCATACCTGGACTTTTCTTTTACCAAGTCTTCATACTTGGATTTCCCTGTCACTCAAACATATTCACAATTAGATCACAAAGTATTGCCTAACTTAGATGATTATCCAAACATCAAAACATATAAATGCTTGGGGCATTGTTGCACCAACAGGAGGGTCATTAGGAAGGTATCTAGGGAGGTTATCCCTAAGGAATACTTAATTAATTCAATGAGCTCAAATAGATTTTGGGTTCCAAAGAGCGTGATTGATTCACGTTAAATGAGTTAGAATGTGCCAACTATGATTGGATGGGTAGTTAACTCAACCATGGTAATGGTGGCACTTTAGGTTATTTTCAAGGTTATGATTACCTTGGAAATACATTTGAGTTTTAATTCTAAAAGATCTTAGGATGTGCCAATATATTTTTTGGAATCATGAAAATCAATAAAATTGGCACAATCTAGATTTAAAGGTCGTAGTGTGTCACTTTGATCTTTGGCACACTTTAGGAATTAATGTATCAAGAGAAGTGTGTTTAAGGTATAGAAGTTACATCAAGAGTGATAATCAAGTGCCACACACCTTGATGTCTTGTACTTACCATGCTTCATGTGTTTCACCATGTGTTTGCATGGAAGGAATGTCTAGAGTGGATTGCATCTCACAAAACAAGTCTTTTACCTTGATTGTGTATTTCAACACTTAGAAAGGGTGAGATGTTAGGATTTTGAAACCATTGAATGTTAATGTTTGCTAAAATGAAATAAAATATCAAAATACATTAACAAATACATGAATATAAGCATAACATCAATATGTTCGATATACAAGATTAAACATGAGAAAATGGAATAAGTTAGATAAAGAAATCAAGATTTTCTGAATTTCAGAACTGGAAATCAGATATCACGATCGATCACATCAGAGCACGATATCGCGAGTCAAGCAATCGAAAGTCGCTTCCGTGACTCGACAGTTTGCACATCGATCGATGGGATACATCACGATCGATGGTACCGCTCACCGAGGCCGAGGGTCATCACCGAGTGCTCACGAAAGCAAATGAAAGTGGTGATCGCACTGGGCCGATCGATGAGCAACATCACGATCGGTCGATGAGCAACATTAGTCGATCGATGCTATCAGAACGACCGCGTAAGACTCAGCATCGATTGTCGAAGCCTGAGCAATGATTGTCGGCTCGGTAAACCCGCTAATAAATCGCGATCAGTCGACTAATGCTGCACATCAGTCGACTGGCATCGCAATTTTATAACGCCAAACCGCTAGGGTTCGGCGTCTTCACGCGTCTACTTCCCGTTTTCCTTCTCCTCTCTGTTCGCCACTCCTTTCTCCGATGAGATTTTTCGACCGCTCCGGCCACCTAGGTCCTAGGTTTGATAGCCTAACTCTTCCTCTCACGTTTTCACTCATCTCACAACCCTAGTTCACTCCTTTTCAGCGATTGTTTCTTCTTTTCCGATTAGGGTTCTCAAGCGCCCACCTCCGCGAACTTTTGCCCTTCAAAGAATATCCGAATATTCCCTCATCACCCCTTCAAATGGCACCGAAGTAAAATTTTCTTACTCAAAAACCCTAATTTTTCCTTTTCATTGTAATCTATTATAATCTAATCGTGTATTGGTGCCCTTGCATTTCATATTGTTGCATTACATTCATATAGGAGATCCCGTAGAAATGATCCACCCGAGGGTGAATCACGATTGTACCAACCTATGTTGGTTAGGTACATCGATAGGGACTTCTTTGCATGTTACTGTAGTGATGTCATGGACATATTTGCATATTATCATCTCATGAAAATTGTCTTATGCACACATGCCATTAATGATGATCTCCTTAAGAAGTTTTATCAGAACCTAAAGAAGGTAGACGATGGCCCTACCTACACCACTCACGTTGCAAAACGCGATTTAGAGTTCACTCCTACGATATTGCAAGAGTTTCTTGAGTGTAAGCCATCGGATGACACCTTCATTTTCTACCCTACCTTTGATGCTCCTTTACCCGAGCCATTTGACCATATCTCTTTGGACTCCATGCATGAGCATGTTTTTGGTCATCCTCGTCCACCAGCACAGAATTTATTTCCTATTACTGAGCTATCTGCACCTGACAATGTACTCTACAAGGTCATTGTTGGGTGTTTTCTTCCGATCGTCACTCGGGGTCTGGCCAAGATTTGGCCTCCCCATCTCTTTCTACTGTACGCCATGCATAATAAGTTAGACATAAACATTGCATTAAACATGTTTCATTGCATTGTGCATTTCATTTCCCCTGTACAAGGGAAAGTGCATATGCCTTATGGGCACATTATCACAGCATGGTTAGAGTCAGTAGGCATCAACATTCACAAGGGATCACTGAGGTCGCTATCTGAGGTGTACGACTGAATATCAGTTCGTAACTTCTCGTTAGAGAAGCTGCGGATGGGGCATGGGCAGATGGAGTTGGCACCTCGACCACCGGCCAGGGCACGTGGAGAGCCGCCTCTGGTACCTAGAGAGGCGACATAGGACTATGAGGATGCAGACGCCGCTGATGAGGAGGATCAGATGCCAGTAGATGCATCAGCGGCGGGTCCATCAGATTGTCTTGGCCAGCTGGAGTCCAGATTCGGGACTATCGGAAACAATGACTCTAGGCTGTCAGAGCTCTTAGTAGGGCAAGCCTCCATGGGCGCACATCTTGGTCGGATGGAGGAGAGATACATGCAGATTGCAGAGTCCCAGAGCCGCATCGAGCAGCGTCAGCTCGATATGTATGAGATAATGCGGGCCTGGACTTTGAGCCAGCAGCCTCCTCCACCTCCACCTCCTGCAGACGACTAGATCTAGAAGATGTTAGGATTTTCTTTTGTTTCTCAGTTTTTGTAATGAGATTGAGCATATCAAATCTCTAGTTTTGAATGTAAAAAAAACTGAAATCTTTTAAATTGAATGAAATTTCTGTTTGTGAAAATCATGTGTGTTTGAGTGTGTATTTGTATGAATGTATTGGTTTATGAAAATTGCTATATCATGACATGAAATTTCATCCTATCATATAGCATGTCATGCCATTGGTTATGATTATTTTAGATGTCATGTTTGTTTTTAGATTATATTACATGTCATGACATCATGATTATTGGCCATGCGTTTTTATTGTTATGATTTGTGCCATGATCATTCATGCATTTTATTGTGATTAAAATTGATTTAAGGAAAAATGGCATGACTTGAAGTCCTATTTCTAAGGGAATCAAGTAGGGTTGCCTAGAAAATGCATGATGCCATAATAATCCTAACTCCACATCTCACATCATATTGACATGTATGTGTATTTATGTTGGTGCAGGGGCACTAGATAATCGAACCTGTATTTTGATTATGGCAAAGACACAAAGTTAAGTTTACATCGTTATCTCACGAGCTAAATCAAGTGTGCAGAAAAGTGCTAAAGCTGGAGCTGAAGGCTAGCGACACCTGGAGGAAGTCGCAGTGGTCGGGCGACACTCGAGTGACTTTGGAGGGAGCCGAAGGAATCGAGTGGAAGGCCGGAAGCGAGAGCTACTATCGAGGTAAGCTCATGTGAGTGAGAGATTGTAAGGTCGTTTCCTCTTTACGGGGACGACCGTAGGCGGTGATCCGATTAAGACTTCCCATGGAAGGTCTAGGTCGAGATCGGATGGTCAGAAACCGTCGCATTTATCATTTTCCGAGCTAACCTCCTATTGCAGGGAAGTGACTGACCAATGATCACGGACATGTAGCCGATCGTGATGCCCATCATCGATCGGTGATGGGAGTCATCGATCGGATGGCGGCGATTGACTTTGCGCTAGGTCAAAATGGATAACGTTTGACGTGGCCACTTCGCGATAAAAATTATAAAACTTCATGATCCGTTCCAAAGAAATAGGAGAAAAATTCAGAGGCCAAAATCTATAAAAGGAGGGGAGGATTCCAACTCCAAATTACATCAAGTTTATTCATCAAGGGCTCCTACAACGCCAACGCTCCAACATCGTCATAACGCCGACGCGACGCCAAGTTTCGATCTTCTTCGTCGGCAGTAGAATCAAGTAATATTTTTGATATTGTATTCTTTGTTTTTCTTCATAACGAGATGAGGTAGGCTTGTTGCCTCATCCTCGTATATTCGGTTTTGTGATCGTTGTCTCCTACCTCCAACGAGGAGGAGACGTTATAGTGCTTTGCCCTTCGTACGCGGTCTAGGACCGATAGGGCCTTGGAGTAGCAACCGCTGGGTTGTGAACCAAGTAAAATAAACGTGTCATTTTATTTTCCGCTGTGTTTACTCATTTATTTGTGTTTCGACGAACGATCAGTTGCGTATTGCTCTACATGACAGTGACATTACACTCTTCGTGATTCTCGATCCAACAATTTATACACCCTAGATACATGTTAGATGCTAGGATAATAAGTTAGGTTCAAGGTGCATAGATAGTGCATCTAGATGAACTAAAACTTATTTCAATCATCACCAAGAATCATAAGAAAAGCTAATATACAAGTTATGTATATTTAGCCAATAAACCATGGTTCAAAATAGGTCTTCAAAAACATTTTATAATCAATTTAGAAAACCTTGGTGAAGTCTATCTTTTGATAGTCATCATCATTGTAGAAGTTGATACAAAGTAGATCAAAAACTTTAAAGTTTTAAAAGTTTTTAAACTTTGTACCAATCTCCTATTTCAATGGTAAAAATATTTTTCTAAAATTTTTCACCAATTGTATACGTGATAAGTAATATACGTACCAAATTTCATGATTTTTTGATATACGTATAATTATTTATGATTTTCCGAAATTCATTTCTGATAACTGAAAATCGAGATTTTGATTATCGATCGGCTCTAGATGGCGATCGATGATAGTGTCGATCGTGATATCTGAATCACTCGACTGATTGTCTGATTTCGGGAAAACAAGGTTGTTTAACCCGATTTCAGCTGCGGTTAAGGTCCCTAACCATTCCTGACCCTAGGATATGCTTTGGGAAGCATGATGAAGGGTGAAAATCCATTGGATATGAATTAGGAGAGGTGTTTAGGGTTTGTATCAATTTTAAGGTGTTGGAAAGTTCAATGTTGAATTTCTAACCTTAATCTTGATGGATTAGAGTTCCTATTGGCTTAGGGACTTCCCAAGGACATTGTTGGTGCAATGGTCAAGGGGGAGCAAGCCTTTAGGGGGAGGTATCCATCTTGGGATGATGGATGTGTTTTTCTCCTTGAAGAGGATAAGTTATTGGGAGAGTATCATCAATTGGGAAAATTGATGGGTTTTTGATACCCAATTTTGAAATTGGGAGAGTGAATAGGATTGCCTCTCTTGAGTGATATGGGACTTATCACTAGGAAGATGGTAGGCATCCTAGGTATTTTTAGACCAAGGGAGAGATTGTAAGATCTCATTGGGACATGAGACATTGACCTCCTTGGAGAGAAGACCTTTTTTTATGTTGGTCAAAAAGGGGGAGAATGTTTGGGGGAGAACATTTGGAGAATGTTTAAGATTACCAATTTGGGATAATTGGTAAGGGATTTGAGTTAGTGTTCTAACTCAATGTTTTGTTTGGTTTTTGTTAAACATCAAAAAGGGGGAGATTGTTGGTGCAATCGGCCCAGGTCACGATTGACCAGGACTCGAGTTTAACTCGAGTGATGTTTTGATGTTTCGACAAAAACATATGACAATGTGATTGTCATGGGAAAGTCCAAGTAGGACACTTGGCATTTGGGAAAAGTCCAAGCATTGGTCTTGGCAAGGAAAGTCCAAGTCATGGGTACTTGGCATGGAAAGTCCAACATGGGTTGGCAAGGGAAAGTCCAAGCTTGAGTCTTGGCATTTGAAGTCCAAGGGGTTTGGTATTGGCGGAGTAAAGTCGAAGCGGGAGTCTTGGCGGCGTAAGTCCAATGTGCCTTGGCGGTGTAGACACCGTTAGCATGACATAGCCGATGGAAGCACCTGAAGGCTAGCGCGATGGATGAACAAGTTATGGATGACTTGGAGGGATCCGAGAGGCGTAAGGCTGATGAAGGTGGCTAGAAGGTTTAGGTCTAGACTAAGGGTGGTCTAGCAAGTATAGGGGCACCATACTTGAGCTAAAACCTCATATTTGAGGTGTGCCAGTCGACTGGTGCCGTGTGGCAGTCGATTGGCATAGTCAACTAGGGTTTGACTGCGGGAATTGCCCTAGCAGTCGACTACCATTGATGGGCAGTCGACTGATTGGACGAGCAGTCGACTGATCTTGTGATCAGTCGACTGATGCTCGGATTTTGGGACACAGAATGGAGATTCACTCGACCGCTGGGACGAGCAATCGAGTGATGGCTCATCAGTCGACTGATGCTCATGATCAGTCGACTGATGTCCTAGCCATTGGATTTTTCCAGCGTGGATTACACCGTTGTCTCACTGCAATAATGTGATCAGTCGACTGATGGTCCCGAGTAGTCGACTGATGGTCCCGAGCAGTCGACTGATCGACTTTTTTCAGCACAGGTTGAAGCTATATAAGGAGCTCGTGATGGAGGAAAAGATAGCGATTTTCTTGGGCGAAATTGAAGAGGAAAGTTGGTTCTTTCCATTCCTTCAAAGCTAGTTCAAGGCAATCAAAGATCAAGCAATCAAAAGCTCTTGTAAAGTGTTTTTCTTTACTTGCATTTCATATAAATTGTTGTAATTGCTTGTTTTAGTTTCTTACTGTTGTAAGATTACTTGTAAGCGGTTTCTCCGCCTCCGACTTGTGTCGAGGAGTGTTTATTATAGTGGTGTGTGATTGGCATCGCTAGGGTTTGTACGAACCCAATCCATGGACTAGGAACCATTTGGTTCCGAACCACATTAAACGATTGTGTTTGCGTCTTGTTAATTGTTTGGTTATTGCTTTCATTACTATTCCACTGCGTACTAACAAAATTATAGAGACGAACACGTGATCGAATTCCATCTACGAACGAACTCTACGCTATTCACCCCCCCTCTAGCGGCTTCAAATATCCTACACGACATCCGAAAGGAGGAAGGTCATACAATAGAAGATCGAGAGGTATATCGATTCTCTATTTTCATTTGTTACATTTTTATATTTGCTTTCCAATTATATGCATGATATATATTCTGTTTTGTGGCTAAATATACTTGGACCCCAAACATAAACACAAAAGCTGGTGATCTGTACATCGTCTATTCCGCGGCTATTCGTGAAATAGAGGTTGGTCGCTTGAACAACAAGTTTGTTCAAGTGACTACTCTAAACGAATAGCACGACGATGACAAGGTTGCTTGGGCAATCCCTCTTGTCAAGGATAATTTTTTTTATCCGGGGACGTAGAAGGGATCGCCATGAACAAGCGACCAAGTTGAAAGGGGAAGCGAAGTTTCCCCTCCCAACAAGCGGATCTCAGGAATGAAACATTAGTAAAACCCTAGGTGTTGAATCCCTAGCCGTAATAACCCGGATGTGCTTATTGGTATATGATTATCCATTTACCATTTCAGTTGATATGGTGATCGGACTAGTAGAGGTTGTATGATTAGGATGCGATAAATTCTTAGAGGGTATATAACGTTGTTCATATTTCGGCTGCCAACTATATCTCCCATTCTTGGTTGAGAGAGAGAGAGTCTGCAGTAGAGTCTCCCTATGGTTGCTTTGTATATCTATGGTCGAATATGTCTCTCATGCATGGTTGAGATAATCTACCGTAAAGTTATACTCTAGCATTATCCGTTCGGAGTTGGTGATAATCGGATTCGTATGACGTCTGTTGCTAGATAGCTACTTTACATCTTAAGTACCCACGAGATCTGTTCATGATAGCATGTTGTAGCATGCATGATTGAACTGGTAGAAATGGTATAATTTAGGCTTAACCCTCTTGTCGGGCTTGTTAGTAGATTTGTTGTCCTTATTTTCCTTGATAGGCATTTCCTGTTAGCTGGGATGAAACCCTAGACTTAACCATCGTGACGTATATATTTATAAGTCGATGAACTTTACCATCTTTGGTAAATATTTTGTATTAGAGGTGTTGAAACCCTCACTTGATCGCCTCAATGGGCTTAATTGTAGATCGACGATCTTTATCGACTTTGATAGTCGTTCTATGCTAGATGTATTGGATAACCCTAGGCTTAACAACCTAGGATAATCGACTGCCCACACGACCCATTAGTGGTAGTATGATGTTGTGTACAGTCAATAACTAGATATCTATATACGCTGTCTGCCACGAGACTCATTCGTGGTAGCATGTCGTTGCCCGCAGACACTGAGTCTTTCAACTACCTGTCTACCCACGAGTCTCATTCCGGGTAGCATGTAGTTGCGCATAGACAATGCTTAGCGTATTGATTGTCGACCCATGAGTACCGTTCGTGGTAGCTCATAGATAGTTCCCTTTGTATTACCTCGAGAGCCACGAGGCTTTGTCGTGGTATCTGGATGTGCATTGCTTGTAGATTGCAGTGGTTGTGTATGTTGCAGGTATATTTGTTATACTACTGACCAGGTTAGTTGCAGACTGATATTGGTACTCTGAGGGTTGGGTTACTCTAGTTTGTTTCTTTTGACTTCCATTATGTGCATTATGATTATGCACTATTGTCTATCCATCCACTGAGTGGTTGTACTCACCCCCTCCTCACTTATCCTCTAGGTTAACTGATGGAGAACGTGTCCTATTGACCTACCTTCGTGTCGCTCAGAGAGTCCCTTGCCGTCCCACTGCATCGTCGAGATGCTACTTTTTTTTTTTACTTTATCAGTATTGCATTTTGTTTATGCACTTTGGATTTTGTTGCAATTTGATTTGGTGTCATAAAACTATTTTACTTTAATTGATTTATGTTTAGTCATGCATGCATGCAGTTAATAAAATACTTGTATTTCTATTATTGTTTCGAGGTTTTACCATATCTGGTCCATGTATTTCTGAATATTGTCACTAAGGGGCTCCTCCGTCATTTGGATGACGGATATGCCCCTGGGACGTGACAATTTTATTGGTTTGCGATTTTGGTTTGTGGGTTTTGTGTTTCGAGGATTTTCTTTTCCTTGGATTTTTGGGAGTTCTCGTGTTTTGGGACTAGGCAAACTGAAGGACATCTCTAAGCTATAGGAAAAGTATTGTCTTTAGTGGTTACTGTACTTTAGTGGTTAGGAAAAGTATTGACTTAGTGAAATTGCCCCTACTCATGGTCGGGGATGAGGTCGATGACATATTGACCTTGCGGAACCTAACGATGATTTCAGAAGTACGGACTCTTTAGAGGTGCCGACTGATGTCGAATTAGGAAGCTAGGGATTTGGCCTACTAGCCACCAATTTGAAGGACGAGTAAACTCTCAGAGAATATCAGTCCCTACTAATAGTGATTTGGTTATGGATAAGGCGTGTATGCTTACACTAGTCAAGACGATGAAAGATCGTTTTACCTTATTATAGGAGGTGTTGGATGGGATATTTATCTATCCCATAATTTCTTCCAGAGAAGATCCGAAACTCTTTGTTAAAAGAGAGATGGACCTTTGAGATTATGCATCGATTATCGATGATAGAATGCGGTAGTTGTGGAAGGAAATGAATATCCTTCATTGTGGATAGAGGATCTATTTAGATCAGCTATAGGACACCTGTGTATACTCTAGGATTGATTTATGACTGGTGTGTTGATATTGTGGTGACGTTGTGTCATACAATTATCATTGTAGTTGTGATGATTGTTATATCATCAGCCTAGAGAAAAGTGAATGCAGGTTTGTAGCGACGACAATTTCACTTAGTATGAATTGTATGAGCTTTTGATTATCTTATTAGACTTATTAACGACTTAGTCGTCCAAGGATTTGGGAAGTCGTGTATTCTGGACATGATTGGATCAGTTGCGGTCATTGGAGTGGCATAACTTGGCCACTGTTGATGGTGGTAGTTGGTGTTGCGCACTCAGCCACCGTAGATGTGGTTTCCTGGTATTATTTTGATTATTACCATAGATATGGATAGGATGCTCTAGCGGTACTACATCGCTGACTGGTTGGACCAGGAAGGTGATGGATTTACTTGGTCTGAAGCTTGTGAAACTAGTTTCAGGGCTCAGACGATGGTTGACTTTTACGCCAGTGTTGATTTATCATTCTGGTGTGGATGGAAGGGTAGAGTACAAGGAAGGTAAACTAAACTATATGGATGCATCATTTCGGGGATCGGAGTGATTCCGATGCTATTGAATAAGACGTATTCGAAGCTTACGGTAGTTAAAGGACTGCGAGATAAGCCGTCATATATATGACGTGGACTTCACAGTTATTATGTTGTTTTGAAGAGGTGAGGAGCAGAAATGCTCATGGAGTTTTGGCTAGCTACTGGATAGCTACTATAGAGTAGCTGGAACATGAACGATTGTAACAAGGAATTTTGGTCGCGATAGCCTCCCATGCACTTACAGAGTGTGTGGTGGAGTGGATTTTGGACGGTAGATGGACTACCGTCTCTGACTCCGAGGAGGATAATGGTTTCTGGAGTTGCATTAGTTTAAGGAACAGATGCTTCAGGAAATTCCGATTCTAAAATGGAAGTGGAAGCGTATTATTATGGATTTTGTGGTGGGTTTGCCTAGGACACGTCAAGGCCATGACGCAATTTGGGTAGTCGTTGACCGACCAACCAAATCTACGCACTTCTTAGTGATTCAGAAGACCGACTCTTTAGATCATTTGGCAGAGTTATATAGTCGGGAGATCATCAGATTGCATGGTGTTCCTTTGAGCATTATATCAGATAGAGATCCCCGGTTCACATCTCGGTTCTGGCAGAGTCTACAGCAGGCTTTAGGCACACAGCTTCGTTTAGTACTGCATTCCATCCGCAGACGGATGGACGGTCTGAGCGGACCATTCAGACTCTAGAGGACTTGCTGAGTGTTGGTGCAGTAGGCACCTAAGTCAAACCTGAGTTTTGATTATAGCAAACGATACAAAGTTAAGCTCATGTCGTTATCTCACGAGCTGAATCAAGTGTGCAGAAAATTGTTATAACTGGAGCTGAAGGCTAGCGACACCCGGAGGAAGCCACGGTGGTCAGGCGACACTTGAATGACTTCGGAGGGAGCCGAAGGAATCGAGTAGAAGGCCGGAAGCGAAAGCGACACAGTAAGTATCGAGGTAAGCTCGTGTGTGTGCGAGAGTAAGTGAGGTCGTATCCTCTTTACGGGGATGATCGTAAGCGTAGATCCGACCAAAGACATCCTATAGGTGGTCTAGGTCGAGATCGGACAGTCGGAGACCATCAAAATAATGTTTTTGTTAAGCTAAATTTGTCTTGCAGCTAGCATCAGTCGACTGCCAGCTTGGAGGACTTGACTGTCGTCCAACAGTCGACTGCCTAAGATCAACATTCGACTGATGCTGCCATCAGTCGACTGATGATGGCCATCAGTCGACTGGTGGTCAAGGATCAGCTTCGAGGAGTCAAGGCTTATCACCTCATTTCAAGGGGAGTGGTGCTCAAATGTGATTGGCTAGGGTTCCTCTCGAAAAGGGACTCAAAGGCTATAAAAGGAGGGTCTATCCTAGGGTTTCTTCATCAATTCTAAGCTTCCAAAAGCCTCTGCCAAGCTACAACTTTCCGACAATGAAGTGCTTCTTCTCCGACGTCTAGGTTTTAATTATTTTCATTTTATTACGTCGGTTTAAGTTTTTATTTCAGTTCATTACTTTCAATTCTCGGAGCTTTTATCGTAACGAGGAGAGGGGGAGTGTCCCTCTACCTCAAGCTTTGTGCTTCATTTGTATCGATTAACTCCTACCTCTAACGAGGAGGAGTTCTTTAGTGTTTTTGCCCTTCGTACGTGGTCAAGGACCACTAGGGCCTTGGAGTAGTAGCCGAAGGCTACGAACCAAGTAAAATTCCCTTGTCTCTTTTACTTTACATTTACATTTCCTCTGCGTATAAGTGTTTTGAAACGATTTCGAAAAGAAAAAAAAGTTTATCGCTATTCACCCCCCCCCTCTAGCAATCCACTTCGATCCAACAATTGGTATCAAAGCCGGGGGTTGCTAAGATTTGGTGAAACCACCGATCTAGCTTTTCACAGATTTTTTTTCTTTTTAATTCTGTTTATTCCAGATTTATTTCATTTGGTTAGTTTTTCTCCCGCACTACTAATCCAAGACGCAAATCTTGGTACATTTTCGTGTGTTTTTGTCGTTGCTAGGTTTTTCGTCTTCATCTCCTTGTTTCTTTTGTTTTAATGGCCCATCTCGAGGGTTTTAGTATCGTCCGACCTCCGTTTTACAACGGAGATGACTTCCATTATTGGAAGGGTCGGATGGAATGTTTTCTCAAAACCCAAATCGAGATGTGGATCATAATCCAAACGGGTTTCACACTTCCAACTAACGAAGTGGGTGAATCCTTGGATTATGACCAACGGACCATTGCGACAAAATGACAAGTCAAAGCTGACGCCAAGGCAACTCAAATCTTCCAATGCGGTTTGTCCAAGGAGGAACTAAATCGCATCGGCCCCTTCATCAGCGCAAAGGACCTTTGGACAAAGCTAGTGGAGCTACACGAAGGGACCGATGAAGCCAAGGTATGTAAGCGAGATCTTTTATTTAATAAACTATATAATCTAAAAATGCAGAAACATGAGTCCGCGACGCAACTTCATGCCCGCGTTCAAGACATAGTCAACAATCTACACGCAATCGGGCAAAAGGTCGAAAACCGCGACCTTATAAGGTATGTTCTTAACTCCTTTCCGAGGACTACCTTGTGGGCATCCATGGTCGATGCCTACAAGGTCTCCAAGGATCTTTCGAAACTTAGGTTAGATGAATTATTTTCTGATTTTGAACTTCATGAGCAGTCTAACTCGGAACCCGAGAAGGGTATAGCACTTTTTGCAGGTTCAAGGAAGAAAACCGCAAGCAAGGCACCTCCGAAGGAAGAAGAGGATGAGTCCAATTCGAAGGTCGACTCGGAAATGGAGGTCGAACTAGTCAACCTAGTTTGGAGGATAGTCAAGGGCCGAAAACAAACCGTCACTTGACCGAACGAAGGTAAGACTAAAAGTTCAAATATTAGATGCTATGAATGCAACAGGTTTGGACATATCAAGTTCGAATGCCCAAAACTCAAGAGCAAAGCACCAAAACACAAAAAGGCACTCAACGCTACTTGGGAAGAAGCATCCGAGGAAGAAGATAATGATCATGTTCTCATGGCTAAACCGATGGAATCGGAGACGGAGTCGAAACCAAAACTTGAATCGAAAACCGAAGATGAGTTGGACTGCGAATCACTATTCAAGACAAGTCACGGATACGCATCCGGTTCAAAAGATACACTCAAGGTAAGTCGATCCCTCATTAGTACACTTTATAGTACAATTAAGTTTTTAACTAAAAAATTAGCTAAGTCCGAGTCCAAAGTCAAGACCCTGGTTGAGGAAGTTAAACTCCTCAAACACGAGGTCTCCCTAACCTCTTCGACTAGTTGAGTTCAAGAGGAGGACTCAACTCGGGTTGAGAAACTCGAAGTTGAGAACTCACTCTTGAAGAGTCAAGTAGAAGATCTTAGGAACACGTTGGAAAGGTTTACTTTGGGATCCAAAGGACTTGACCTCCTACTTGGATCGCAAAGGGCCGTGTACAACAAGGTCAGACTAGGGTTTAACTCAAATACGACCAACAAGTCATATATGTCGATTGTAAGTCGACATAAAAAAATGTGTCCAAGCATGGGTCCCTAAGACCACCTTGATTTCAAACTTAGGATCGAACCAGTACTGGGTTCCCAAGGACCAAATCCACTATGTGGAGAGACCGAATCGATTCAACGGTCCAGGGGGAGCTAGTATGAAACTTGTTTGTGTTTTAACTTAGAAATTGCATGCTTAGGTTTTTATTTAGTTTGATTTTCCTTTTTAGAATGGTTAGATAGGACTATAACTCGTCAATACTTGATAACATAGTACCAGGACGCGGCAAGATGATAGTACGCTAGGAAAGCGGAGTCTTGTGTATTCGGGCTAGATAAGGCGCATCTAGTTCGGTGCACTTGACCGAGCGGAACTAGCTGAAGCTACCTCACCGTGTCCTAGACTAGTTAGACCAGGAAGTGGTCTTAGGTAAGTCAAGTCTCTATTTTCTTGAAAATGGCTTTGTTTAAGGAAGTGGTCGTTGTTCCAATCAAAGAAGGCCTCTGTGCCTCGCCACGACCTGGAAGCCATGATCTTGAAAAGGTGACTTGATGAGCCTAAGGTCAAATTCGAATCTAACACAAGGTTGACAAGTGTTCAAGTCATTAAATTTAAATCAAGTAAAATTGGAAGTCATCTCACAAGAACATATAGGGTTAACATGTTTGATCATGTAGACATGGGTGAGATGATTTAGGTTAATAATCTTCAACCAATCTTTAATAAATCCAATATCTGATCCAACTACCTTGCGTGTAGGATCAATGGATGTTGGACAGTGGTTGCTCCCGACACATGACCGGGGATCAACTCAAGTTTTCGAAGCTTCGATTCAAACGACAAGGATCGGTAGCCTTCGGAAATAACGGCAAGCTCATAATCATCGGATCAGGTGATATTGAGCTCAACTCAAATTTTGTTATTCAAAATATTTTATTAGTAGAAAATTTTCAATATAATTTACTTAGTGTAAGCCAATTGTGTGATAATAACTATAAGGTCATATTTCTAGAAAATGAATGCGTAATTAATACAAATGAAACTTCTAAAACAATTCTTAAAGGAACTAGAAATAACAATATTTACACTATTAACTTAACTAACTCCTCAACTAAGTGTCTTATAACACGGCAAGAGGAATTATGGTTGTGGCACCAACGACTCGGTCACTCACACCCAAGACTCATCCACAAGATGAGTCAGAGTGACTTAGTCAGAGGTTTGCCTAACCTCAATAACTTGGATAATAAAATATGTAATGCTTGTCAACAAGGTAAACAATCTAAGACACAACATTAACTAACTAATCAAGAATGAACCAAAAGTGTGCTTGAGCTCCTACACATGGATCTATTTGATTCACACAGAGCTAAGTCACTTAATGGAAGTAAATTCTGCTTAGTCATAATTGTTGACTATTCTATATTTACTTGGGTTAGGTTCATCAAACACAAAAGTGATATCCTAGATCAATTAATCAACCTATTTAAATTAATAGAAAATCAACAAAGAATTAAAATCAAAAGACTTAGGACTGATCATGGTGGTGAATTCGAGAACCATAGGTTTACAGAATTCTGTAACCTAAATGGATACCACCATGAGTTCTCTTGCCCTAAAACTCCACAACAAAATGGCCTAGTAGAATGCAAAAATAGAACCCTACAAGAATCCGCTAGGACAATGTTAAACAAGTATAACCTACCCGATAGGTTTTGGGCGGAAGCCGTGAGTACGGCATGCTATGTCCAAAATAGGATCCTTATGGTAAAGAGGCACCTTAAGACCTCATACGAGATTTATCACAATAAAATACCTAACATCAAGTACTTTAGGGTATTTGGGTGTAAGGTACATATCCTAAACACTAAGGATTACCTAGGGAAATTTACATCCAAAACCACGACCGGAATCTTTCTAGGATACTCGACTACAAGTAGAGCTTATAGAGTATATAACCTTGACACCCTTAGAGTCGAGGAGACTATCAATGTAGTATTTGATGAAGGACACGAACCTACAAAACCCTCGGCAACCCCAATTAGCGAGCTGATTCATACTAGACCTAACTCTGATCCGGAGATCAGATCTAGTATTAATCCTAACCTAAGTCAACCAAGCCACTCTATCGACCAAGTGATAGATGACTCTAACCAAACTAGAACTCAAACGAGTCATCCTATTGATCAAGTTGTAGACTCAAACCCAAATCCAACTAGGACTCAAACGAATCATCCTATCGACCAAGTGATAGGTGATCCAAGTCTAGGAGTTCGAACTAGAGCCTCATACAGAAACCTTAGTCAAATCTCCTTGATTTCTAAAATTGAACCCAAAACTATTGACCAAGCTCTTCTTGATCCCGATTGGATTATTGCAATGCAAGAAGAGCTGGCTCAATTCACTAGGAACGAAGTATGGGAATTAGTACCACCACCTAAAGATAAAACAATCGTTGGAACAAGGTGGGTGTTTAGAAATAAACTTCATGATAAAGGTGAAGTAGTTAGAAATAAAGCTAGACTAGTCGCTAAAGGGTTTAGTCAAGTTGAAGGCTTAGATTACGATGAGACCTATGCCCCAATAGCTAGATTAGAGTCCATTCGAATGCTATTAGCATATGTTGCACATCGAGGATTTAAGTTGTTTCAAATGGATGTGAAATCAGCGTTCTTAAATGGATACATTAAGGAAGAGGTTTATGTTAGTCAACCTCCCAGTTTCGAAAGTTTAGACAAACCCAACCATGTCCTTAGGTTAAAGAAAGCTCTCTATGGACTTAAACAAGCTCCTCGAGCTTGGTAAGAGAGACTTTCGATTTATCTTAAGTCCAAAGGATTTAACCAAGGTGTAGTTGACCCAACTCTTTTCGTAAAAACCTTAGGTAAAGACATATTCATAGCCCAAATCTACGTAGATGATATTATTTTCGAAACCACCAACTCGATCCTACTGAATGAGTTCATTTCACTTATGGAAAGTGAATTTGAAATGAATTTAGTAGGCGAGTTGAGTTTCTTCTTAGGTCTACAAATTAAACAAACTAAAGATGGAATATACCTACATCAACGCAAATATACTAGGGAATTAATTAAACGCTTTGGAATGTAAGACGCTAAAATTATTAATACCCCAATGGCAATTAATGTGAATATAGAAGAAGATGTAATCAGAAACTCAATTGATTTAAAATACTATAGGAGCGTAATAGGGAGTCTCCTTTACTTAACTGCAAGCCGACCTGATATCTTATTTGCAGTAAGTATGTGTGCAAGGTTCCAAACCTGTGCCAAGGAGTCTCACCTAACTCTAGTCAAGCGTATCGTTAGATATCTAAAGGGTACACTTAATGTCGATATTTAGTACCCTAGATCAATCGAGTTCGAACTAACTGGCTACTCCGATTTGGACTATGCCAGTAGTAAGCTAGATAGAAAGAGTACGAGTGGTTTTTGTCAACTTCTCGGCTCGAGTCTAGTAAGTTGGTGCAGTAGGAAGCAACATTGTGTTGTCTTATCTACCACTGAAGTCAAATACATCGCAATGGGTGAGTGTGTCACTCATCTTCTTTGGATGAAGCACACTCTCCGCAACTTTAAGTTAGACTTTACAAATACTAAACTTCATGTAGATAACATTAGTTCAATTAATCTTACTAAGAATCCGATATGTCACTCTAGGACCAAACATATAGAGGTCAAACACCATTTCATTCGAGAACATGTGTCCAATGGAGCCATACAACTCGAATACGTCGAATCGAAGTCTAACTTGGCAAACCTATTTACTAAACCCCTACCCGAAGCTAAATTTAGTCAATTAAGACGAAAATTGGGCATGTGCGTAGTAGAATAGGACTTTGCAAATTATATTACTACTATTTCTTACTTTTCATTTTTCATGGAACTAGTATAGGACATACCTTAGATATCATGCACCTATAGATTTAAGGAGACAATACATCTCACAACACATAGGACTAATGTGTTTGTGTATTTAGCCACGTAGATGGGCGTGAGATGTTAGGACCTTACTTCTAGTTCCAGATGTAGAGCTAGTGCATCGCCATGAACCACGGAGTATAATCATACATACTAACCGACTCTGACCAGGACTGGTTGATCTTTCATATCAATCAAGTCAAATATGAGTCGAATATTTTATAGATGAGCTTATTTTTAGTATATTATTTTCAAAATAATGTGGAACATGCTTAGACTTTAAATTTAATACTTATTTTTTTATTCCACACACCCTCACTCTTTTCGATATATGGCAAAAGGGGGAGAAAAAGGCCAAAGTTAAGGGATCAATTTTTTTTCATATGGCCAATGTTTACTTAACTTTAAGTTAACAAAACAGAAGTAAAGGCCAAGTTAAGAGAATTCTTAACTTAAACACATTTACTTAACTTTAAGTTAACTTGTTTTTGTTAACAAAATGGAAGTAAAGGCCAAGTTAAGAGAATTCTTAACTTAAACACATTTACTTAACTTTAAGTTAACTTGTTTTTGTTAACAAAACGGAAGTAAAGGCCAAGGTTAAGAAATCAATTTTTTGATTTCTTAAGTTAAAACTTATTTTAAACACTATGGCCAATATTTTTGGTTACTTAATTTTTTTTAGTAGCAAACATCAAGGGGGAGAGTTAAAACTCTTTCTCAAGTACTCACCCTCGGTCAAGGGGGAAGACTCCTCAAGGGGGAGCACTTAAAAAAGAGTTTTTATATACTCCTGCTCATTCATGCATATCTCATACTCATTTTGCTTAATGCACTTAATTTATTTTTCTTAACTTTGTATGTGGGTTTGCCATAAATTAAAAAAGGGGAGATTGTTGGTGCAGTAGGCACCTAAGTCAAACCTGAGTTTTGATTATAGCAAACGATACAAAGTTAAGTTCATGTCGTTATCTCACGAGCTGAATTGAGTGTGCAGAAAATTGCTATAGCTGGAGCTGAAGGCTAGCGACACCCGGAGAAAGCCGCGGTCGTCGGGTGATACTCGAGTGACTTCGGAGGGAGCTGAAGGAATCGAGTAGAAGGCTGGAAGTGAAAGCGACACAGTTAGTATCGAGGTAAGCTCGTGTGTGTGCGAGAGTAAGTGAGGTCGTATCCTCTTTACGGGGATGATCTTAAGCGTAAATCCGACCAAAGACATCCTATAGGTAGTCTAGATCGAGATCGCACGGTCGGAGACCGTCGAAATAATATTTTTGTTAAGCTAACTTTGCCTTGCAGCTAGCATCAGTCGACTGCCATCTTGGAGGACTCATCGTCGCCCAGCGTCATGATCGCTCGAGGTCAAGATTCGATCGAGCATCGCCATCACCAATCGATGATGGTTATCACCAATCGATGATGGCCATCAGTCGACTGGTGGTTAAGGATCATCTTCGAGGAGTCAAGGCTTATCACCTCATTTCAAGGGGAGTGGTGCTCAAATGTGATTGGCTAGGGTTCCTCTCGAAAAGGGACTCAAAGGCTATAAAAGGAGGGTCTATCCTAGGGTTTCTTCATCAATTCTAAGCTTCCAAAAGCCTCCACCAAGCTACAACTTTCCGACAACGAAGTGCTTCTTCTCCGACATCTAGGTTTTAATTGTTTTCATTTTATTACGTCGGTTTAAGTTTTTATTTTAGTTCATTACTTTCAATTCTCAGAGCTTTTATCGTAACGAGGAGAGGGGGAGTATCGCTCTACCTCAAGCTTTGTGCTTCATTTGTATCGATTAACTCCTACCTCTAACGAGGAGGAGTTCTTTAGTATTTTTGCCCTCCATGCGTGGTCAAGGACCACTAGGGCCTTGGAGTAGTAGCCGAAGGCTACGAACCAAGTAAAATTCCCTTGTCTCTTTTACTTTACATTTACATTTCAACTGTGTATAAGTGTTTTGAAACAATTTCAAAAAGAAAAAAAGGTTTATCGCTATTCACCCCCCCCTCTAGCGATCCGCTTCGATCCAACACTGAGGTCCTGTGTTATGGATTTTGGGCAACTAGGAGAACCACTTGCCATTAGTGGAATTCGCCTACAACAACAGCCATCATTCGGCTATCCAAATGGCACCGTTTGAAGCATTGTATGGTAGACAGTGTCGTACACCCACCTCTGGGGGGTGGTTGGGGAGGACCAGTTGCTAGGACCCCATAGAGCTCAGGATGAGGCAAGGTTGGTCCGTACTATCAGACGGAGGGTGACAGAGGCGTCGAATCGTCAGAAGAGTTATGCCGATCGGAAATGGAGACCTCTGGAGTTCTCTATTGGTGACCATGTATTCTTGCGAGTTTCACCTACGAAAGGGGTGAAGAGATTTGGCATCCGTGGTAGGTTAGCTCCAAGGTACATTGGGCCTTTCGAGATTTTGGAGAGGATCAGAGCCGTCGCTTACCGCCTAGCGCTACTACCATCTTTGACGGGTATTTATGATGTGTTTCATGTGTTCATGCTGAGGAAGTATGTGTCAAACTCTACACATATTCTGTCAAATGTGTCAGGTTCCATTCAACCTGATGCTACTTACGCAGAGGTTCCGGTACGGATTCTGGATCACAAGGAATGACAGTTGGGAACAAGATTATGTGACTTGTCAAGGTCGGGTGGAGTCACCACAATGATGAGGAGGCTACTTGGGAGCTTGAGGAAAAAGATCATAGCTCAATACCCCCACCTGTTTACTTAAGGTACGTGAGATATACTTTCAGTACTTGCGGTATCTCTTACTCATTATGCATTTGAGTAGGAAATTTGGGGACCAAATTTTTATTAGTAGGGGAGAATGTTAAATACGAAAAATTTAAAATATAAAATTTAATGGCCAAAATTTAGGAAAAATAATCCTGAGAATTATTTTGGGTTTTTTGGAGAATTTTAGGGATTTTTTCAGAATTTTTCTGGAATTAAACGGAGCCTGTACGAGATAAATACGGGGATAAAAAAAAAGGCTTTTAAAGGACCTATTTAGATTAGTTAATAGAATTAATTAACCTAGGTTATAAATTTAGGTTTTTTCTTTCTTTCTTTTCTATTCCTAATTCCCCGATTTACTTCGAACGGGTCGCCCGACGGTTTCTTCTCTCGCGACGCCTTCTTCCCCCCCTAATCCCGATTCTCCTCTCTACTCGCCCACATCGTCGTCGTCTCTCTTGCCCAACCCCTCTTTCTCTGTGCGCCACACTCTTCCCCTCTCCTCACGTGTCGTCGTTGCTGCCCTTCTCTGTGCCCAAGCCACCGTGAGTGGCGCTCTCTCTGTCGCTGCTCGCTCGAGTCACACGCGCCAACGGCCAGTCCACAGCCACAGGACACCCGCCAGCCTTGTCGACGCCGCCGCCCTTGCGTTCGACCTCCGGCACCTCTGCTACACCCAGGCAGGCGACGCGACAAAGGGGACCAATGTCGTGCGTGTTGTCGTCTCACACCATCGCCTCCATTGGGGGTTGTGATCTCTGCTGGTGGTCATCGGAGTAGGTAAGAGCTATTCCATTTCCTATCTTGGACAACTGTGAGTTAGGGATTCTTTTTGGCCGACTGTGTTCAGTGTGAAGGGATGCGATTTGGTTGAATCAGTTGTGTTCTGTGTGGAGGGTTTGCTGTCGGTGGAGGTTCCAACGGCTGGACGGAGCTTGGTCGACCAGTGTTGTGAGGAGAGGAATTGATGGTAATCTGTTGTGTTGTGTCTTGTGCGGTGAGCAGATTGGATTTGGTGATGGTCAGAGTGTTTGATTGTGGGAGATTGTGAAGAGTGGTTCTGTACTAGGCTATGGAGTTGGCTGAGATTAGAGTTTACTGTCAATGGAGTCGACTGTGAGGTTCCGTTTAGGGATGTGAACGGTTGTGAAGGATGTGCATGAACTGGGAAGGTTGTGCATGAGTTGTGAATGGTTGATAGAGATTAATGTGGAGGATTGATTTGGTTAATTGGATAACTAGATCAATCTAGTTGATCGGGATACGAAGTCAATGTAGGATTCGATTCGATCATTTGTTGTATGTTAGAACTTAATGGTAATTATGTTGTATGCAATATGTGGATACGAGTGTTGGAATGTATACTGAAAGTCTAGCTCTTTTTGTATGAACATTTTTATTTTGAAATAAGAATCACATGATCATTGTTTGCACTTTGTATATTTATTATATGTGTGCATATTGTCTAATATTTTACATTGTAGATAACATGGTGCTTGGTGTGGCACAGAAGATCATGTTATCAGTTTCTTGTAGAATATAAGTAGAGGCTCACAACTAAGATGGTTTTGGACAAACCATTGGCATGGTTGTAGTGTAGCTTGGTATTGTTTTGTCTTGAACATTGAGTTACACTAGTACACTTAGGTGTATTGAGCAGGACCGACATAGAGGTGATTCAATTTGTTGCTGACTACATAATTGAATCGGACCTCGGATATTATCTTGTACATGCTCTTAATCCCGATATAATAATGGGCACATGTACTTAGTATTTATTTCTTTGATTTACCAGAGGGTGAGATTTAGATGGATTAAATCAATATGCCCAGTAAGTTGGGAAATAATATTATTTACATGGTGTGTCATTGATTATAGGAGGAAACCGTGTCCTATATATTAGGTTGATGATGTCCCCTTGAGGAGCTCATAAGGTTCATCATGTAAACCCAGCTGGTTGACTTAGTCAACATGATGATAAGGTTGAGTGGTACTACTCGAGGAGTTAGATGTTAATTAATTGATGGTCAGTAAATCAATTAATTGACAGACATTCGATATCTTAAATACGGGGAGATGAATGTACAAATAATATATGGAGCCCATATTAATTTATGGGGGTTGGTGAGGTAGTTCAATGATGATCCTCTAGTGGAATGGAACATCATTGATGGATCAAGTTTGTGTGGTTCCGATCCATCGGGTGGCCAAGATCCAACTCCTCCTTATGGTCCCTATCGTAGCCTAATATAATCCTCATGAAGTCTAGATCCAAGAATATAAAACAAAACTCTAGAACCAACGATAGGCATTAAATCCCTAGATCCAATGGTTAGGATGAAACCCTAGAACCAACGGTTGGGATTAAATCCCTAGATCCGACGGTTGGGATGAAACCCTAGATCCGACGGTTGGGATGAAACCCTAGATCCGACGGTTGGGATGAAATCCTAGATCCGACGGTTGGGAATAAACCCTAGATCCGACGGTTGGGATAAAACCCTAGATTCGACGGTGGAGATTAAATCCCTAGATCCGACGGTGGAGATTAAAGGAAGCTTAAGCCCAATTCTATAAATAGAGGGCTTAGGTTGGGCGGCAAGATGGTTCAATTGGAGTTAGGGTTTTAGGTTGGGCGGCTAGGGTTTGGAAGCTTTGGCTTGGGCGGCAACTCTTGGACAAGTGGTCGGCGCCCATCTTCTTCCATCAAGACTTGGCCGGCGCCCATCCTCTTGGTCCCTCTCTTATTCCTTGGCCGGCGGTAACCTCTCTTCAAGGTTGGCCGGCGTTCACTTCTCCATTCTCTCCAAGGTGGCCGGCGGTTCCCCTTACATTGGTGGCCGGCGCTTCATCCATTTGTTCCTTGGCCGGCGGTTACATCAAACTCCCTTGCTTGGTGGCCGGTTCTAAAAAGGAGAAGTTTTGTTGGTTCTTCTCTTTGTTCGCAGCAAACAAGGAAGGGAAGAACGTGATCTAGAAGGCTTCTACTCGTGGAGGATCTTCGCCCACACGTCGTCCACAAGGAGGATAGGACATACGGTAGAAGATTGTGAGGTATAAAAGTTTTACAACTTTATTTTCTGATCTTAGCATGTTCTTTTATGTGTTGATTATACAAGTGTGTGTATGTATATATTTTGTATAATCATGGACCCCGAAGATAAACACAAAAACCGGCGATCCGTCCGTCGTCTCTTCCGCGGCTAACCAACTAGAAGAGTTATGTTGCTTGAACAACTAGTTTGTTCAAGCGATCACTCAAGTTGTTAGCACGACGACGAATAGATTGTGCTAAGGAAACTCATCCCATCCGGATTAGTTCTTTCATTAGTGAAAATTTTAATCCGGGGACATGGGAGCCAATGAGCCTCCAAAGCAACTCCCTTCAACGAGACAAGTCCGCGGGCGTGAAGATTTCATTATTTTGAGCATTATAGCAGGCGGGTATTTTGACTTATCTTTTAGATATAGTCATGTTGATATGCTAGTTAGTTATAGCTTGCAATAATTTTCATGTTTATCTGCCTTGTATGTTATTGTGCCTACTTGATACATGCATTTGATCAGTTTATAGTTATACCTTCCCTGTTTTACTTGGATCATTGATATGTACCTATTTGTTGTGCACATTATTCGGATACATATTTTAGTTGGTATTACATGCTTTAGTGTCATGCACCATCTTGCATGATTGCATGCTGGCTGGATGGGGTTCCTTTGTAGTTGAGCCCGCAGCCAGTTACATGGTCTGCACACGCTGCTACTCATTGGTTAGTGGTACATCAGGAGGGTGTGTGCAGTAGCTCTGTCAGGCTCCGCTGGTCCTCTCATGGGTAGCGATGAGGCAGCATGGTAGCGGGCAGGGATCCCTCCTCTGGTCTACGACACCGGGAGATGAGAGCTTTGCTCCCCCACTCTGTTTGGGGCAGAAGGATAGGTGTACTCGACAAAGATCCCGCCCACTTGGCCACTCAGAACAAAGTGATGGCAGAGTGCACAGTTGTCATAGCCCTACCCACTCGGCTTCACCATCGCGTGTGAGGCGGCTGACTGGCGTCAGGGGTGACCATGTCATTTGCATCGCATGCATATTGCATGGATGGCATTTGTATTATGTTTGCTACATTTTGATTGCTGCCTTGGATGTTGCATATGATTGTCATGCATACAGGATACATTTTTGTACTTGGTCTGATGATTTTATTTCTTCTAGTATGGCACATGCTCCTATATCAGGATAGGAGATTCAGGTAAGTACAGTCTTTTCGTATTTCTTTCTTGCATATCCTATATATGAGACTGTACTGGCATTATTGTTATTGTTAGTTATATCTTACTATGCATATCGACTTTTATCTGCTGTGTTCTTTGAACTTACCCCGTTGTTCTATATCTATTTCAGGATGAAGCTGTCAGGAGAGTCCAGCTGCCAAACCCCCACGTCGTGATAGTTTTCTTGTTATTTGATTTATGGTTTTGGATTTTGACTAGAAGATATGTTTAGGACAGGTGTTTGATTTATGTACTCGTGGATGTTTTGGTATGTCCTTATGGACCTCTATTCGGATTTTTATTTGATTGGATTTGGTTGTGTATTCCTGCCCAGATGGCAGAAGGGGTAAGTCTAGATGTGATAGACTTTTGTTATTTCTTTTGATTGTTGGCCTGAGGCCTATTTATGACCTGCGTGTGTAGTTTGGTTCTGGTCGTGTTGACTGATGTATAGTGGTCGTGTAGGCCTTATATGCAAGATTGGTATTGTCACCCGTACAAGGGAGATGTTGTCGGATTTTCATCTGGCGGGAACTCCCCCGGGGCATGACAGCCAAAGACTTCTGAGTAACAATCCTGACAAGAGGTCTAGGGTATACATCTCCTTTAATAGGAGTGGTGAATCATTTGTGAGTTATTTAATCATCTTCGATCACTTTGACTTATATTGTATCTGTTAATAATATATGAGAGGTGTTCTAAGGTAATCGCCTTATGGTTGTATCATTTATTTGATAAATAAAGATTCACTATTTGAGTATACATGTTTTCATGTATTTGATTGGATCTTAAACTCATTTATTGAATGTCCACAATACGATTCACAGTATGAGAGAATTTGTGATTGGATCACAACTAGTGAGTATCTCTACATGTGTAATTATGATGTATTGGAATTATCTCTAGTCGATGAATTGATGCATTCGGACACCATCGATTCTGTTGAGACTAGCACGAGGTATACTCTTTGGTTTATCCAAGCAGTTGTTTCTCAATGGATGGTGACATTGGGATATCCAGAGTTCATCGTGAATGCTAGTTATGGTAACTAGTTCATTAGAGTGACTAGCTATAAGACTTCATATGGTTTTGTGCATATATGGATATGTCAATGAAGTACTTACTGCAGCTTAAGTGCGATGTTCCTTCGACTTGCAGTATTCAATGTTGGGGATCGATTGGACGCTAGAGGGGGGTGAATAGCGCGTGCTAGTATCGATGATGGAATTTGATGGTGATTGCATCTACAAATCGTGTTAGCGCAGCGGAATAATAATAATAAAAGCAATAACACAAAACACAATCACAAATACAATGACACGAGAATATAACATTGTTCGGAACCGAACAATTCCTACTCCATGGATTGGGTTCGTACGAACCCTAGCGATGCCATAAACACCACTAAGCACAATAAACTCCTTCTCGACAACACGTCGGAGGTGGAGAAACCTCGTACAAAGATTACACTAAGTAATACAAAGTAAGACAAGCAAATACAACAATAATACAACAATCTATGCAAAGAAAATTTTACAAATGCTCTTTGGATTGCTTGCTTTTGGTTGCCTTGGACTAGCCTTGAAGGACTGGAAAAGCACCAACTATTCCTTTTTAAATCGCCCAAGAAAATGTTTGCTTGAAACCCTCCATGAACAGCTGCTTTTAACCTGCATCAGACTGGATTTCCACCGATCAGTCGAATGCCATAAGTCACCAGTCGACTGATGCCACTGTTGTCGTGAGACAACGGGTCGATCCACGCTGGAAAAACTCCAATGGATCTCTTGGCAGTCGATTGAACATTGGCAGTCGACTACCAGCCGCGTAGTCGACTGCCCAGTCGGCTACGGAGAACTCTGTGCTCGTGACTAAACCAATAGTCGACTGTCGTCCCTTGGCAGTCGACTGCTGTCTGTAGGGATTTTTTTTATGCAAAATAGCATATGCGCAACGGAAAAAATAGAATCCCTTCCAAGTGATCCTTACGAAAGAAAACCTCGTACAAAAAAAAATAAATTTCTCTAAAAGAAAAACCTATCTTATAGGAGAATATTACCTTTGTTGCATGCCCTTTTTAATCCTGCTTCTCCTTGGGTTTGTTGGATCTTTTAGCACGTTCAATTGTCTGTGCCTCTATATGTATCCACAGGAGCAAGCTCTTGTCTCACAAAAGAAACTAGAAGAGCTCTCCTTTACTTCTTGCTAGAGAAGTCCCTAAAGGAGAGGAAGGTAGGGGAAAAGAGAAAGGAAGAAGAAGACTACTCTTCTTGCTAGCCTACACTCACAAAAGCCACACAACCAAAGCCTCTCACCACCAAGCTCTCTCCAAGCCTCAAGCTTCCCCCCACATTGGCTGGCCACCCCATGGAGTGTTTTATAGGATTGAAAAAACCTTTCACCTCCTATCACATTCAATGCAATCAATTGCATTGAAAAATAACCTCCTTGTTTGGCCGGCCACATGTGGAGAAATTCCAAAGGTCAAAACCCTTTGTCTCCTTCCACCTCATCAAGCTTAGGTGGCATGCTTATGTGGCATGCTTATGTGGCACGCTTATGTGGCATGCTTATGTGGCATTCATGCATGTTGAATTAATCTTATTAATTCAATAAGCTTATGTTATCATATTGAATTAATCTCATTAAATCAATAAGGTAACATATTGAATTAATCTTATTAAATCAATTAAGCTTAGGCTATCATGATAACATATTTATTTAATCTTATTAAATTAATAAGCTTAGCATATTGAATTAATCTCATTAAATCAATAAGCTAAAATTCTCATTAATCTTAAAGTCCAAAAACCATTTTGTACTTAAGCTTATTCCCAAATTATTCTAGTCGAACTAGAATGCACTAATTCTTCTAATCATCATGCTCTTTGTGTGTGACCCTATAGGCTCTCATAACGTTGGCAGTGGATCTAAACTCTTTTAGATACACAAGCAATGAGCGGCATCTAGCAATACATCATTGCTACCCAAGTTACGAAATAAGTCAAGATCCGACTAACCTTTCCGTGACTACTATAATGTATGACCGTGTCCTTCTATCCTTGATATCAGATTGACCAATGAGGCATAGACCGTGTCATCCTCGATCAATCTATGTGTTTCTTGATCCCTGAGTAAACTAACTCAAACAAATGAACTCAATATCTCATATTGACTCATTCGAGCATGGTCATGCGTTTTAGTAGTTCTACTCAATCAAGGGGCCCATAGATATCACTCCCGTCATATGGGAGGGATAGATCTCATCTACATCACTCACATCCCTCCGCATAATTTGTTATATACCCAGTAATCGCCTTTATGGTCCACCCTGTTACGGGTGACGTTTGACGATACCAAAGTACATAACTCCTTATGTAGGGAACCGTAGTGACTTCAGGTTTGAGGACTATTCATACCAATAGTCACATGAGAAAGTTTATGACACTCATATGACGATCCATGAAACTTTCTCATGGCAGGTCAGTTCGGTATATATTCTCTAATATATACCCATGTGTCAACTTGATATCATATATCCATGACTTGTGAGAGCAAGTCATCAATTGACCTACATGCTAGTCTTTATGTATTAATATTGCCCTTGCATATTAATACTTGACTAGGAACATTTTAGGAAAGTGTTCTCTACAGCCTCTCATAATCAATTCTATCAATTGATGTGCTGTAGATAAGAACCTACTTTTCTAGGGCATTATTATATTTAATTTAGCTGGCACAAGCAAGACGTAAATATAATAACCAATCCTTTGCCTTTATAGAATATGATACAAAATGTTCCCTATTCAACCATCACATGATTGGTTCTAGGGCTATAACTAACAATCTCCCACTAGCACTAGTACCAATCACTATAATATCTAATACCTAGTGACCTAGTGTGACCATCATGCTTCCTCTGTGCCAAAGCCTTGGTCAATGGATATGCGATGTTAGCTTCTGTCGGTACTCTGCATATCCTCACATCTCCTCTATCGATGATCTCTCGAATGAGATGGAAGCACCGCAGTATGTGTTTGGTCCGCTGATGTGATCGAGGTTCCTTAGCCTGTGCAATAGCCCCATTGTTGTCACAATAGAGGTCTATTGGATCTGCAATGCTAGGAACTACCCCAAGTTCATTGATGAACTTGCGGAGCCAAACATCCTCCTTTCTTTGCATCGACGCACAATATACTCGGCTGTTGTAGAATCGAATCGTGTCCTCGTCAACTCTTCCAGCTCACAGCTCCACCATTCAGGCAAAACACATACCCCGATTGCGATCTATAGTCATCCTTGTCTGTTTGGAAGCTTGCATCACTGTAACCCTTTACAGTTAGCTCCTCATTGCCTCCAAATATCAGGAAATATTCTTTCGTTCTTCGTAAGTATTTAAGAATATTTTTGACTGCTATCCAGTGACTTTCACCTGGATCCGACTGGTATCTACTCGTCATGCTCAAAGCATACGAGACGTCAGGACGAGTACAAAGTATGGCGTACATGATAGACCCTATAGCAGATGCATAAGGGATCTTATCCATGCAATCTCTCTCCTCCTTAGAAGAAGGACATTGAGTCTTCAAAAGACTCACACCATGTGATAAAGGCAGAAATCCTTTCTTGGAATTTTGCATAGCAAAATGATCTAACACTTTATCAATGTATGTACTCTGACTTAGGCCAAGTAATCTTTTAGATCTATCTCTATAGATCTTGATGCCTAGAATATAGGCAGCTTCACCTAATTCTTTCATCGAGAAATAATTCCCTAACCACATCTTCACAGACTGGAGTGAGGGAATATCATTTCCGATGAGAAGTATGTCATCTACATACAAGATAAGAAATACAACTATGCTCCCACTATTTCTCTTGTAGACACAAGGTTCATCTTTATTCTTGATGAAACCAAACTCCTTGATTGCATCATCGAATCGAAGATTCCAGCTTCGAGAGGCTTGCTTTAGTCCATAAATGGACCTTTACAGTTTGCATACCTTTCCAGGATGCTTTGAATCTTCAAAACCCTCAGGCTGTGTCATGTACACATCCTCGAGTAGCTTTCCATTCAGAAAAGCGGTTTTGACATCCATCTCTCAGATCTCATAATCGTGGTAGGCTGCAATAGCAAGTATGATCCGAATGGATTTGTTTGAATCCTTTAGCCACCAATCTACCTTTATATGTATGCTTATTACCATCCATGTCAGTCTTTACTTTAAATACCCACTTACACCCAATGGGTTTTACCCCTTCAGGTGGATCAACCAAAGTCCATACTTGGTTAGTGTACATGGATTCCATTTCGGATCTCATGGCCTCTAGCCATTTCTCAGAATCTGGGCTCATCATAGCTTCTTGATAGGATGTAGGCTCGTCAAGATCGACAAGCAATACATCACCGTTGTCAGTCAAGAGAAAAGAATATCTCTCGGGTTGACGACGGATCCTATCAGATCTACGAAGAGGTTGGTCTACTTGAACAGGTGTTTGCTCCACAACTCTTTGGGCAACAATTTCCTCATCCACAACACTTTGTGGTGCCTGTTCATTTTCCATCGAAGCCTTAGTGTTATCTTCATCTTGAATTTCTTCAAGATGAATTTTACTCCCACTAGTTTTTCTAGAAATAAATTCTCTTTCTAGAAAGATAGCATTTCTGGCAACAAACACCTTGCCAAGTGTGGGATTGTAAAAGTAATATCCCTTAGTTTCCTTGGGATATCCTACAAAATAACACTTATCTGATTTGGGTCCTAGTTTATCTAAGACTTGACATCTAACATAAGCTTCACAACCCCAAATCTTTATAAAAGACATTTTGGGACTCTTCCCAGTCCATAACGTATATGGTGTCTTTTCTACGGCTTTTGATAGGACGCGATTAAGTGTGAAAGTGGCTGTCTCTAGAGCTAAACCCCAAAAGGAAGTAGGTAGATCAGTCTGGCTCATCATTGATCGTACCATATCTAATAGAGTACGATTTCTCCTCTCAGATACACCATTCCATTGTGGTGTTCCAGGTGGAGTGAGTTAGGATATTATCCCACACTCAGCCAGGTGATCACGAAACTCTTGACTAAGGTATTCACCACCTCGATCTAATCGAAGTAGCTTAATACGCTTACCAAGTTGGTTTTGTACTTCATTGTTGAATTCTTTGAACTTTTCAAAGGATTCTGACTTATGTCTCATCAAATATAAGTAGCCAAATCTACTCATATCATCAGTGAAAGTAATAAAGTACTTATAGCCTCCTCTGGCTTCGACATTGAAAGGGCCACATACATCAGTATGTATGAGTCCTAACAAGTCCGTCACTCTCTCGCCATGTCCACTAAATGAAGTTTTAGTCATCTTTCCTAAAATACAAGATTCGCATACCTCATATGATTCAAAATCAAATGAGTCCAATAATCCATCTTTATGGAGTTGGTATATGCGTTTTTCATTTATGTGACCTAGGCGACAGTGTCAGAGATATGTTTGGTTCAAATTATTCGATTTGAACCGTTTGGTATTTACGTTATAAATTGGGTTTTCTAAATCTAGAACATAGAGACCATTCATAAGTGGTGCATTACAATAGAACATTTCATTCAAATAAATAGAACAACATTTGTCCTTTATTATAAAAGAAAAGTTTTTCTTGTCTAAACAAGATACAGAAATTATGTTCTTCGTTAATGCAGGTACATAAAAGCACTCCTCTAGTTCTAAGATAAGCCCAGTGGGCAAAGACAAAGAATATGTTCCTACAGCTACAGCAGCAACTTTTGCGCCATTGCCTACTCGTAGGTCCACTTTGCCCTTTGCCATTAGTCTACTATTTCTCCGTCCCTGCACATTAGTACAAATGTGAGATGCACATCCGGTATCTAATACCCATGTAGAAGAAATAGATAGATTAACTTCTATAACGTGTATACCTGAGGCAGAAGTCTCACTTCTTTTCTTCTTTACTTCCTCAAGGTAGACTTTGCGCCCACTTCCAAAGGTCCGATCTCACCGCAATGGAAACGATCCCCTTCCTTAGGTACTTTACCTTTACCCTTTGAAGTGGATGAATTGGCCTTGCCTTTGGCTTGGTCTTACCCTTGCCTGCTTACCTTTGCCCTTCTTGACCATTAGTACACATTAACTTTCTTCTTGAGATTTGATTCTTAACATGCCGAGAATCTCGCAAAGGCTTATCAATTTCATTCATGTTATAATTCATGACGAATTGATTATATGCTTCAAGAATGATTGCAGGATAACATCGCCACAATTCTTGGCTCAGTGGAAAACCTAGTCTTTCAAGGTTCTCAACGTACCCTATCATTTTACGTACGTGAGTTCCTACAAGTGTTCCTTCTTGCATCTTGCATGCAAAAAGAGCCTTAGACACTTCAAAATGCTCGTGCCTAGCTTGTCCTTGATATAGTTGTTTCAAATGCTCAACCATACCATAGGCATCCATGTTCTCATGTTGCTTCTGAAGCTCAGAGTTCATGGTAGCAAGCATAAGACATGACACATCTAATGCGTCATCTTGATGCTTCTTATAAGCATCCTTTTCAGCACGAGTGGCCGCAGGGGCGGGTGTTTCAGGGATAGACTGCTCTAGGACATACAGTTTACGTTCTTGCTTGAGGATAATCCTCAAGTTCCTATACCAGTCTAGAAAGTTAGCTCCATTGAGCTTGTCTTTCTCAAGGACAGATCGCAAGTTGAGGGGGTGTGTCGTGTTAGATGACATGGTGATCTACAACATTAAAATGCAAAATTAAGTATCATACCTAAGTCATTTAATTAGGCCTTTAATTAAATGAGGCTCCCACTAAATTCTCATAGCTTTGATATGAGCTAATCATTTATGTAGGCAAACACATTTTGCTTACATCATTAGCTTCTATTTAGCTATAAATTTATATGGGATAAAGATCCACATCATACTTCTTCTTGAGTTAGCTTTGGCTAATCGCCCAAGACGTAGTATGATTAGGTAGGCAATCTTTTGCCAATTACATCTGATGTAACTCTTTAATAGCTTTGGTTAAGTTTAGATTAGTTTAGTGCTTATTCCTAAACCACTTCAGTGTCGGCGAGGCACAGAGGCCTTCTTTGATATCGGAGCAACGACTACTTTCTAAGACAAAGCTGATGTTCGGAAATCACACAAAACTAATTTTTAAAACTTATGTTCAAAGCTAATATATGCCTCTACTTTCTTAATTAATTAAGAAAAACTTAATTAAGTCTTAACCAAGTTTGATAGCGGGACATCACGATTGTCCACTCGCACTCTTCCAAGATAAAATGCATTGCTTTGCTTTGGCAAACCCAACAACAAATGATCGAGGAAGTAGTGAGTACCAAACTTTGGTAGGCATATCGTTTTTGACTTATTAAGAAATAAACTTAAACATGCATCACATACATATTAGCATACATCACATATAAGCTAAATTAACATGCATCACATACATATTAAACTAAGCGTGTCATTGTTATGGCCCTTATTCTACAATCTTCTCAAGCCAATGAAAAGATTGATTGGTCAACCTAGGGATAGCATATTCTCCCAAGTGCTTCCTTTTGGTTGTCTTGTGTTGTTGACTTCCTCCTTGTAACGTCATCTTCCAATGGACCCTCCATCTTTTTTTTGTATATTACAAAAGGAGAAATACTCGAGTTACATTCGAGTCTAAAACTAATTTTACAACAAGAATTTTAGGAGAAAGGCACGACACGCAGGCCGTATTAAGAATTACAACACACACATTCACAAACTTTTTGGGACTAGGCCATAACCATGCACCATGTCAATTTTAACTTTTAAAAGACATCGGATATTTTATTATGTTTGAAACATTGCTAATGCAATTATCAAATCATAATAAAATTTATCCTACTTCTATATCATATATAAAATAGAGAAAACCTATTTTTTTTTATACGATCTTTCGCAAGTGGCTCTGATACCACTGTAGGGATTTTTTTATGCAAAATAGCATATGCGCAACGGAAAAAATAGGATCCCTTCCAAGTGATCCTTGCGAAAGAAAACCTCGTACAAAAAAAATAAATTTCTCTAAAAGAAAAACCTATCTTATAGGAGAATATTACCTTTGTTGCGTGCCCTTTTTAATCCCACTTCTCCTTGGGTTTGTTGGATCTTTTAGCACGTTCAATTGTCCGTGCCTCTATATGTATCCACACGAGCAAGCTCTTGTCTCACAAAAGAAACTAGAAGAGCTCTCCTTTACTTCTTGCTAGAGAAGTCCCTAAAGGAGAGGAAGGTAGGGAAAAAGAGAAAGGAAGAAGAAGACCACTCTTCTTGCTAGCCTACACTCACAAAAACCACACAACCAAAGCCTCTCACCACCAAGCTCTCTCCAAGCCTCAAGCTTCCCCCCACATTGGCCGGCCACCCCATGGAGTGTTTTATAGGATTGAAAAAACCTTTCACCTCCTATCACATTCAATGCAATCAATTGCATTGAAAAATATTGGCCGGCCACATGTGGAGAAATTCCAAAGGTCAAAACCCTTTGTCTCCTTCCACCTTATCAAGCTTAGGTGGCATGCTTATGTGGCATGCTTAGGTGGCATGCTTATGTGGCATTCATGCATGTTGAATTAATCTTATTAATTCAATAAGCTTATGTTATCATATTAAATTAATCTCATTAAATCAATAAGGTAACATATTGAATTAATCTTATTAAATCAATTAAGCTTAGGCTATCAAGATAACATATTTATTTAATCTTATTAAATTAATAAGCTTAGCATATTGAATTAATCTCATTAAATCAATAAGCTAAAATTCTCATTAAGCTTAAAGTCCAAAAACCATTTTGTACTTAAGCTTATTCCCAAATTATTCTAGTCGAACTAGAATGCACTAATTCTTCTAATCATCATGCTCTTTGTGTGTGACCCTATAGGCTCTCATAATGTTGGCAGTGGATCTAAACTCTTTTAGATACACAAGCAATGAGCGGCATCTAGCAATACATCATTGCTACCCAAGTTACGAAATAAGTCAAGATCCGACTAACCTTTCCGTGACTACTATAATGTATGACCGTGTCCTTCTATCCTTGATATCAGATTGATCAATGAGGCATAGACCGTGTCATCCTCAATCAATCTATGTGTTTCTTGATCCCTGAGTAAACTAACTCAAACAAATGAACTCAATATCTCATATTGACTCATTCGAGCATGGTCATGCGTTTTAGTAGTTCTACTCAATCAAGGGGCCCACAGATATCACTCTCGTCATATGGGAGGGATAGATCTCATCTACATCACTCACATCCCTCCGCATAATTTGTTATATACCCAGTAATCGCCTTTATGGTCCACCCTGTTACGGGTGACGTTTGACGATACCAAAGTACATAACTCCTTATGTAGGGAACCGTAGTGACTTCAGGTTTGAGGACTATTCATATCAATAGTCACATGAGAAAGTTTATGACACTCATATGACGATCCATGAAACTTTCTCATGGCGGGTCAGTTCAGTATATATTCTCTAATATATACCCATGTGTCAACTTGATATCATATATCCATGACTTGTGAGATCAAGTCATCAATTGACCTACATGCTAGTCTTTATGTATTAGTATTGCCCTTGCATATTAATACTTGACTAGGAACATTTTAGGAAAGTGTTCTCTACAGCCTCTCATAATCAATTCTACCAATTGATGTGCTATAGATAAGAACCTACTTTTCTAGGGAATTATTATATTTAATTTAGCTGACACAAGCAAGACGTAAATATAATAACCAATCCTTTGCCTTTATAGAATATGATACAAAATGTTCCCTATTCAACCATCACATGATTGGTTCTAGGGTTATAACTAACACTGTCGACATCAGTCGACTGCTCCAATGAGCAGTCGACTGCCAGAGCAATTTCAGCTCTAAATTGACAGTTGAACTCTTGTCGACTCACGTCAGTCGAACTGGCCATAATGTCAGTCGACTGCCAACCTCAAACATGAGGTTTTAACCCAAGTATGGTGCCCCCATACTTGCTAGACCACCCTTAGCCTAGACCTAAGCCTTCTAGCCACCTCCATCAGCCTCACGCCTCTCGGATCCCTCCAAGTCATCCATGACTTGTTCATCCATTGCGCTAGCCTTCAGGTGCTTCCATCAGCTATGTCATGCTAACGGTGTCTACACCGCCAAGGCACATTGGACTTACGCCGCCAAGACTCTGCTTGGACTTTATGCCGCCAACCATTGGACTTATGCTGCCAAGACTTCACCCTTGGACTTTACGCTGCCAATATTTCCCTTGGACTTCTCAAATGCCAAGACTCAAGCTTGGACTTTCCCTTGCCAACCCATGTTGGACTTTCCATGCCAAGACCCATGCTTGGACTTTTCCCTTGCCAAAACCCATGCTTGGACTTTGTATGCCAAGTGCTCAAGACTTGGACTTTCCATGCCAGGTACCCATGACTTGGACTTTCCATAATCGCATGGTCAACCCTAGTCAACCATCAAAGTCTCCCTCAAGTCAAACTCGAGTCCGGTTAAACATAACCCGGGTCGATTGTATAAACAATCTCTCCAAAACATTAACCGACATTAATGTCAAACATCAATGTCAGCTCACTTTGTCAAACATCAAAACATCACTCGAGTCAAACTCGAGTCTGGTCAATCGTGACCTGGGCCGATTGCACCAACATTCAAGTCATCTTGGTCATGAAGACTTATGCTTTGACATCTTAAGCAAGCATCTCCGAGGAGATGTGGACCTGGGATGATTGGGTATAAGTCGAAGTGGCCAAAGGTGTTTGAATAGTCTACAGAGGATTCATCACTCCTTGCGAGGAGATGTATACCCTATGGTCTCTCGTCGGATTGTTACTAAAGTCTTTGGCCAAAGCATTACATGTTTAGAGTATGGTACTCTTGGATACATGTGCAGTAACTAGAATTTGGAGGACGAGGAAGTAATACTTGGGCTAGGTGTGGCGTAGTCAACCTAGTGGGGACTGGCACAATAGACCATGTCTTGAACCAAGAAGGTATAAGATGTGTCACGCCCCGAGGGAGTCCCCGCCAGATGAAAATTCGGCAGCATCTCCCCTGTACGGGTGACAATACGAATCCTGTATACAAGGCACACACGGCCCACTATGTTGGACTATCCGAGCTGCAAAAATTGCTTTTTGCATTGCGGAAACCCCGGAAGTCGGCCACGGATCCGTGCGAAGATAAACAAAATTACATGTACATGTTTAAAAAACCTTAGATCTACTCTAGATCTACATGTTAAGTGTTTTACCCTTGATGCAACGCCCTTCGTTTATCCTGCTCGTCTAAATGGCTTGTCGGAACTCGAGAGTGTCAAGTGTACACTCCTCTATTGGTATCCACACAAGCAATAGGTGGAGAAAAGTAACCTAGAGTGTGCTAGCAACCCTTAGAGGCTCACGGCAAGATGAGGAAGAGAGAGCTTGAGGGAAGAGAGGAGGAAGAAGATGAAGTTACACAACTTAACTTCACACTTTCAATACCCACTATAAGGGGGTTACATGCATGCATGTAACTCCAAGGGCCAATGGCTCTTGGTCTCCCTCATGAGGTGGCACCCCATGATGTGTCCATGATGATGTGGAGCATCATCATTGGCCGCCCCCATGCCAAGTCACCATGACATGGCAATTGGTCAAGTCAAAATTGACCATTCATCTTCCCTCTCAAGTCAAGTCAAACTTGACCTCTTATCTCCCATGGTTGATCAAATCCAACCATTTGATTCAAGTCAATTTGATTTAATGAATCTCAATTCATTAGTTTAAATTGACTCGATGAATCAAATCTAAATTAGACTCATTCAACACTTGAATAAACTTGAGTCCAACTCAATTAGTCTAATTTGGATTACTCTTAATCCAATTTGGTTCATCCCATGAACCTAATCTTCATGGTTCATCATATGAACCTAATCTCCATCTAATTGCCCTTTGTGTGTGACCCTATAGGTTCTTGTAACATTGGCAATGCTCCTAAACCAATTTAGAAACATAAGCAATGAGTGGTATCTAGCAACACATCATTGCTACTCAAGTTACAAGAATGTTGAGATCCAACATCACCTTTGTGACTACTAATTGTGACTCTCACAATATGTGACAATGTCCCTCTATCCTTGACATCTAGATAGACCAATTGAGGCATAGACCATGTCATCCTTGGTACAATCTATATCTTGAACTTCAAGTAGACTCACTCTAATCAAATGAGCTCAATATCTTATATTGACTCATTTGGGCATGGCTATGCACTAGTGATCTCACTCTATCAAGAATAACGATGTCACTCCCGTCATATAGGAGGGATATATCCCATCTACATCACTCACATCCCTCCACATAATTTGTTACAAACCCAGTAATCGCCTTTATAGTCCACCCATTTACGGGTGACGTTTGACGAAGCCAAAGTATGCAACTCCTTATGTAGGAAACCATGGTGACTTCAGGTCCAAGGACTAATAGTCACATGAGAAAGTATATGACACTCATATAACGATCCATGATACTTTCTCATAGCGGGTCATTCAGTATACATTCTCCAATGCATACCCATATGTCAACTTGATATCACATATCCATGACTTGTGAGATCAAGTCATCGAATTGACCTACATGCTAGTCTCTTTGCATTAACATTGTCCCTGAATGTTAATACTTGACTAGGAATGATTAAGAGTAGTGTTCTCTATATCATCTCATTATCGATTCAACCAATCGATTGATATAGATAAGAACCTTCTACTCAAGGACGTTATTATACTTAGTTATTTGGCACCAATATAAGTAAATATAATAACCATGCCTTTATAAATAGGAATATGATACAACAAAGTCCATACAACAATCATCACATGATTGGCTCTAGGGATTTCACTAACAATCTCCCACTAGCACTAGTGTCAATCGCTATAGTATCTAATACCCAATGACCTAGTGTGACCATCATGATTTTTCTGTGCCAAAGCCTTGGTCAAGGGATCTGTGATGTTAGCCTCTGTGGGGACTCTGCAAATCTTCACATCTCCTCTATCGATAATCTCTCGAATGAGATGGAAGCACCGTAGTATATGTTTGGTCCGCTGGTGTGGGCGAGATTCCTTAGCCTGCGCAATCGTTCCATTATTGTCACAATAGAGTTCTATAGGATCTGCTATTGTAGGAACCACCCCAAGCTCAATAATGAACTTGCGGATCCAAACTGCCTCCTTTGCTGCCTCTGATGCAACGATATACTCGGCCTCTGTTGTAGAATCAGCAATTGTGTCCTGCTTCGAACTCTTCCAGGCTCACAACACCACCATTCAAGCAAAACACGAACCCTAACTGTGATCTATAATCATCCTGGTCAGTTTAGAAGCTGGCATCGTTGTAACCCTTTACAGCTAGCTCCTCATCGCCTCCAAATATCAAAAAAAATTCTTTAGTCCTTCTTAAGTACTTAAGAATATTCTTGACTGCTATCCAATGACGCTCACCTGGATCTGACTGGTATCTACTCATCATGCTCAAAGCGTACGAGACATCAGGATGAGTACATAGCATGGCGTACATGATAGATCCTATGACCGATGCATAAGGGATCTCATCCATGCGGTCTCTCTCCTCTCTAGAAGAGGGACTTTGAGTCTTTGAAAGACTCACACCATGTGACATCGACAGAAGTCCCTTCTTGGAATTCTGTATGGCAAACCGTAGTAATATCGTATCAATATATGTACTCTAACTTAGGCCAAGCAATCTCTTATATCTATCTCTATAGATCTTGATGCCTAGAATACAGGCTGTTTCACCTAAGTACTTCATTGAGAAGCATGTCCCCAGCGAAGTCTTCACAGACTGTAGCGAAGGGATGTCATTTCCAATGAGTAGTAAGTCATCCACATACAATACAAGGAAGGCAACTGTGTTCCCATTAACCCTCTTGTAGACACAGGGTTCATCTTCATTCTTGATAAAACCAAACTATTTGATCGCATCATCGAATCGAAGATTCCAGCTCCGAGAAGCTTGATTTAGCCCATAAATGGACCTTTGCAGCTTGCATACCTTCCCAGTATGTTGTGGATCCACAAAACCCTCAGGCTATGTCATGTACACATCCTCGAGCAAGTTTCCATTTAGAAATGTGGTTTTGACATCCATCTGTCGGATCTCATAATCGTGGTATGCTGCAATAGCAAGCATGATCCGAATGGACTTAAACATCGCCACTGGAAAAAAGGTTTCATCATAGTCAATACCATGGATTTTCTTGAAACCTTTAGCCACCAATCGGCCCTTATAGGTATGCGTAAGTCCATCCATGTCAGTCTTTCTCTTAAAGACCCACTTACACCCAATGGGTTTGATGCCTTCAGGTGGATCAACCAAAGTCCATACTTGGTTGGTGTACATGGATTCCATCTCGGATCTCATGGCCTCTAGCCATTTCTTAGAATATGGGCCCATGACAGCTTCCTGATAGGAGGTAGGCTCATTCTCAATGAGCATAACGTCATCATGGTCAGACAAGAGAAATGAGTATCTCTCAGGCTGACTATGTACCCTATCATACCTGCGAAGAGGTAGGTCTACCTGAACAGGTTGTTGTTCCATAACTCTTTGTGCAACAATCTCATCCCCCACAACACTTTGTGGTTCCTGTTCATGAAGGGTTTTGCTTATCGAGTTCGTGAGGGGAAACTTCGCTTCCCACTTCACCTCGGTCGTTTGTTCATGGCGATCCCCTCGATGTCCCCGGATTAAAAAAATTTAATCCTAGGCAAAAGGGATTGCCCAAACAACCAAGTCATCATCGTGTTATTCGTTTAGAGAGGTCACTTGAACAAACTTGTTGTTCAAGCGACCATCCTCTATTCTACGAGTAGCCGCGGAATAGACGATGTCCGGATCGCCGGTTTTTGTGTTTATGCTCGGGATCCAAGTATTATTTATCCATATACAGATTTATATCATGCTCATAATTGAAAAACAAATACAAACATGTAACATATAAAAATTAGAGAATCGATATACCTCTCGATCTCTAATGTATGACCTTCCTCCTTTCGGACGTCGTGTGGGCAACGATCTACCAAAAGTCGAAGCTCTAAGATCGCAAATCTTCCTTCCTTGCTCTTCCAAAGCAAGAGGAAGAATAGAAACAAGGTTCTTCTCCTTCCTAAAACCAGCCAACAAGGAACAAAAGGAATCCTTGCCACCGGCCAACTAGGAGGAGGTGATGATGATGGAAACCGACCAAGACACCAAGGGAGACCCCTAAGTCTTGTTTCCACCACTCAAGGAGAAGAGAAGAGAGTCTTTGGGCGCCGGCCAAGGGCTGGAAAAGGGCTGGAGAAGATGCTGGACGCCGGCCACTTTGAAGGAAGAAGAAGAATAGGAAAATCTTCCTTATTTGGTGCCGCCCAAACCTCCAAAACCCTAAGCCTCCAAACCCTAATCCTATCTCAATTAGGATTCCTCTCTTGCCGCCCAAAACCTTAGCTCCCCTTGGATTCTTCTCCACGCCAACCCCTTGCCCTCCTTTTATAGAGTTAGCGATAAGCCTCCTTTTAATCTCCACCATTGGTTCTAGGGATTTAATCTCAACCGTCGGATCTAGAGATTTAATCTCAACCGTCGGATCTAGAGATTTAATCTCTACCTTTGGATCTAGAGTTTTGTTTCTATCCATTGGATCTAAGCTTCATGAGGTGTTAATAGGCTACATTAGGAACCATGAGGAGGAGTTGGATCTTGGCCACCCATGGATCAAGCCCACATAAAGTCCGATCCATTAATGATAATCCAATCCACTAAAGGATTATCATTGATCTACCTCACCAACCCCCATAAGATAATATGGGCTCCATATATTATTTGTACATTTTCTCCCCGTGTTTAAGATCTCGAATGTCCGTCGATTAATTAATTTACTGACCATTAATTAATCAACATCTAACTCCATGAGTAGTACCACTCAACCTTTTCATCATGCCGGACCAAGTCCACCTACAGGGTTTACATGATGAACCTTATGAGCTCCTCAAGGGGACATCATCATCCTAATATATAGGACACGGTTTCCTCCTATAATCAAGGGCACACCATATAAATAATATCATCTCCCAACTTACCGAGCCTATCGATTTAATCTATAAATCTCGCCTATTGGTAAATCAAAGAGATGAATACTAAGTATATGTGCCCGTTATTATATCGGGATTAAGAGCATGTACTAAATAATATCTGAGGTCTGATTCGATTATGTAGTCAGTAATAAATCGAATCACCTCTATGTCGGTCCTGCTCAATACACTCAAAGTGCACTAGTGTGATTCTATGGTCAAGACAAACCAATATCAAATCACACTACAACCATTCCGATGGTTTGTCCAAAGTCATCTCGATTGTGAGCCTTTACTTATACTTTACAAGGAGCCGATAACATGATCTCCCGTGTGACACCACACACCGTGTTATCTACAATGTAATGTATTAGACAATATTGCATAACCATAAAAATGCAAACAATGATCATGTGATTCTTATTTCAAAATAAAGGTGTTCATACAAAAGATAGACTTTTCAGTATACATCCCTATAGTTCAACCTCCATCAAGGCCTCAGTGTTATGGTCTTTATCTTGAATTTCTTCAAGATCGAACGTACTCCCACTAGTTTTTCTAGAAACAAAATCCCTTTCTAGAAATACCCCAGTCTTTGCCATAAACACTTTGTGCTGACTGGGAATGTAGAAGTAATATCCCTTCGTTTCCTTGGGATATCCAACAAAATAGCACTTATCGGATTTGGGTCCCAGTTTGTCTGAGACTTGACGTCGAACGTAAGCCTCACAACCCCAAATCCTCATGAAAGACATCTTGAGATTTCTTCCTATCCATATCGTATATGGTGTCTTTATCACAGCCTTAGATGGAACACGGTTAAGTGTGAAGGCTGCTGTGTCTAGAGCATATCCCCAAAAGGATATAGGAAGATCTGTGTGACTCATTATAGATCGTACCATATCTAATAGGGTACGATTCCTCCTTTCGGATACACCATTCCACTGTGGTGTTCCAGGAGGAGTGAGTTGGGATAGAATCTCACACTCAGCTAGATAGTCACGAAATTCATGGCTAAGGTATTCACCACCTTGATCTGATCGAAGTATCTTAATACTCTTGCCAAGCTAGTTTTGTACTTCATTCTTGAATTCTTTAAACTTTTCAAAGGATTCCAACTTATGTGTCATCAGATACACATAACCATATCTACTAAAGTCATCAAATACACATAACCATATCTACTAAAGTCATCAATAAATGTAATGAAGTACCTGTAACCACCTCTAGCAGCAACATTGAAAGGGCCGCATACATCACTATGTATAAGTCCTAACAAGTCTGTTGCTCTCTCGCTGTGTCCACTAAAGGGAGTCTTTGTCATCTTACCTAAAAGGCAAGACTCACATGTCTCATATGATTCAAAATCAAATGAGTTCAGCAGCCCATCCTTATGGAACTGGGATAAGCGACTCTCATTTATGTGACCTAAGTGACAATGTCAGAGATAGGTTTGGTTCAAGTCATTTGACTTGAACCTTTTGGTACTTATGTTATAGATGGGGCTCTCTAAGTCTAGAATGTAGAGTCCGTTCATTAGAGGTGCACTACAATAGAATAAATCATTTAAATAAACTGAACAACATTTATTCTTTATTATAAATGAAAAGTCTTTCTTGTCCAAACAAGAAACTGAAATTATGTTTTTAGTCAAAGCAGGAACATAACAATATTCATCTAGTTCTAGTACAAGCCCAAAGTGCAGAGATAGAAAATAAGTTCCTACAGCAATAGAAGCAACCCTTGCTCCATTGCCTACTCGTAGGTCCACCTCGCCCTTCGTCAATGCCCTGCTATTTCTCAGCGCCTGCACATTGGTACAAATGTGAGATGCACATCCAGTATCTAATACCCATGATGAAGAAATAAATAGATTAACTTCTATAACATTTATACCTGAAGTAGAAGTCTCACTTCTCTTCTTCTTAAGATCTTCCAGGTATGCTTTACAGTTACGCTTCCAGTGTCCAGCTTCCTTACAGTGGAAGCAAGTCCCTTCCTTGGCCACCCCTCCTTTCAGTTTCATTGCCTTGCCTTTGCCCTTGGCTTGGGATTTTCCCTTACCTTTAGGCATGCCCTTGCCTTTCTTCTTTTGCACCATCAAAATGGAGTCAGGTTTTTCCTTCTTAAGGTTGAGCTCAGCAGTTCTCAACATGCTAAGCATCTCAGGCAGTGGCTTATCAATTTCATTCATATTGTAATTCATGACAAATTGATTGTAGCTTTGTGGCAAAGATTGCAAGATCAAGTCAGTGGCCAGCTCTTGGCCAAGTGGGAATCCCAACCTCGGTAAGTTCTCTATGTAGCCAATCATCTTGAGTACATATGGACCTACGAGAGTCCCATCTTGCATCTTGGACTGAAACAGTGCCTTAGAGATCTCATATCTCTCATGCCTTGCTTGTCCTTGATACAGTTGACAAAGATGTTCAACCATATCAAAAGCATTCATGAACTCGTGTTGCTTCTGAAACTCAGAGTTCATGGTCGCGAGCATGAGGCATGACACATCTAATGCATCATCTTGATGCTTCTTGTAAGCATCTCGGTCACCGGCGAGCGGAGGTGCCTCTGGAATGGGCTGCTCCAGGACGTACAATTTTCTTTCTTGGGTGAGAACGATTCTCAGATTCCTGTACCAGTCCAGGAAATTAGCTCCATTGAGCTTGTCCTTCTCAAGGACAGAATGCAGGGAGAGAGTGTTTGTATTTGTCGACATGGTAATCTACAACATACACAATGCAGAAAATTAATATCATATTCCATTTATCATTTAATTAGGCCTTTAATCAAATGATGCTCCCACTGAATTATAGGACTTTTGTAGAATCGAGTCATGAATGTGGTCAAACCACATTACTAGATTCATACAAACTAGCTATAATTCTTGCGGGACAAGATCCACATCATACTACGCCTTGAGTTAGCTTTGGCTAAATCGCCCAAGACTTAGTATGATCGGTAGGTAACAAATTACCAATTACATCTCTATGCAACTCTTGTTTATAGGATCAAGATCCACATTTACAAAAGACCTTGAGTTAGCTTTGGCTAAATCACCCAATATTTAGTATAAATGCGATCTTATCCTATCTTTCCAACGGTTGGAATATGCCTATAGTTTTACTCGATCCAATTGAGTTAACTAGTTTTACTCAATCTAATTGAGCTTATTCTCCCCCAAGCCGTGATAGGCGGGACCAAGATTGTCCCTCTGCACCCTACCAAGATAATATGCGTTGCTCTGCTTTGGCAGATTCAGCAACAACAAATGATCGAGGTAGTGATGGGTATTAAAACTTGGTAGGCATTTTCGAGTTGATTCGATTAAGATCTAATCTAATCGTAAATGTATATCATATACACATTAAGGCCTTTATTACCCTACACTAGCATGCATCACATACATACAAGCAAAATTTACTAGCATGCATCATATACATACAAGCAAAATATCCTAGCATGCATCATATACATACAAGCAAAATTTACTTGCATGCATCACATACATACAAGCAAAAACAAACATATATATATATATATATATATATATATATATATATATATATATATATATATATAATTGTGATGAGGTCATGGCCCTACTACGATCTTCTCAAGCCAATGAGAAGAACGGACGGTCAACCTAGGGTTAGCGGCTTCTCCAAGCACCTCCTTTGATCGTCATGTGTTTGTCGGCACCCTTCTCGTAACTCCGTCTTTACGCCCATGACCTGTCTCGGGATTGAAACCTGCATATAACAAACGTTATAATTAAGTGCAAGCATACAATGAATGATCGAATCCTACATGAACACACTCATCCACAGCCGATCAACATCCCAATTACAGCCAACTTAACTACTTAATCCATCGCTCACAACTCCATCACAAGCACAACCAGCGCATCACACCCCCTCGACATTCATCCATGTTGAACAATAGCCATGCAACCACAACATAGCTCAAACCAACCTGGACAACTCCCGGGTAACACACAAATCGAACCATATTCGGACTCCTCAGCTTAATCCCAGCTCCAATCACTCCATCACAGCCGACAAAACCCCAAGATTAGCCCATCCCGATCAAAACCCCTTGACCCACCGCAAGGATCTACCCCGCAAGACCCACAGCAAAGATCAACACCGAAATTGAAGAAGAAAAACTAACAAACGAGGTATATCTGCACTTGGAATCCCCTCAGCTATATTTCCTCCCCTAACTCTGTTTGCCGGAACTAACTCCAGCGGTGATCGGGCAGAACAGCGATGGAAGGTTTCCTCGGTGCGGGACGATCGCGGCGGCGAAGGCTGGCCGGAGGATGGCCAGTGCTGGCAGAGGAGGGCACACGATGTGTGCGCGTGGGAGGCTGACCGAGCTACGGCGAGCAGGGTGCGGCAGATGCTTGCTGTGGCGCAGGCAGTGGCCTAGCCGTCAGCACGTGGGGCTTAGGCGAGCAGCGGCGGAGAGGGTGTACAGTTTATGCTTCGAGTCTGTGAGGGGAAATTCGCTTCCCACTTCCACTCGGTCGCTTGTTTATGGCGATCCCATCGATGTCCCCAGATTAAAAAATTTAATCCTAGACAAAAGGGATTTCCCAAGCAATCATGTCATCATCGTGTTATTCGTTTAGAGAGGTCACTTGAACAAACTCATTGTTCAAGTGACCAACCTCTATTCTACGAGTAGCCGTGGAATAGACGATGTACGGATCGTCGGCTTTCGTGTTTATGTTCGGGATCCAAGTATTATTTAGCCACAAACAGAATATATCATGCTCATAATTGAAAAACAAAAACAAACATGTTACAAAAGAGAATAGAGAATCGATATACCTCTCGATCTTCTAATGTATGACCTTCCTCCTTTCGGACGTCGTGTGGGCGACGATCTACCAAAAGTTGAAGCTCTTAGATCGCCAATCTTCCTTCCGTTCTCATTCCGAGCAAGAGGAAGAATAGAAACAAAGCTCCTTTTCTTCTTTCAACCAACCACCAACATCCAATGTTGGAGCTTGCCACCGGCCAAGAAGGAAGAGGAGATTAGGGTGGAAACCGGCCAAGACACCAAGGGAAAGCCCTAAATCTTGTTTCCACCAGCCAAGGAGAAGGAGAAAAGGGAGTTTGGATGCCGGCCAAGGGATGGAAGGGCTTCAAATGGGCGCTGACAAGCTTGAGGAAGAAGAAAAATAAGGAAGTTGTTTCCTTATTTGGTGCCGCCAATGCTTCAAACCCTATCCCTTGCTTCTTGCCGCCAACCTCCAAAAACCCTAGCTTCTCTAATTGTTCTCCACGCCAACCCTAAGCCTCCTTTCATAGAGTTTAGGGATAAGCCTTGTTTTAATCTCCACAATTGGTTCTAGGGATTTAATCTCAACCGTCGGATCTAGAGATTTAATCTCAACCGTCGGATCTAGAGATTTAATCTCTACCTTTGGATCTAGAGTTTTGTTTCTATCCATTGGATCTAAGCTTCATGAGGTTTTAATAGGCTACAATAGGGACCATGAGGAGGAGTTAGATCTTGGCCACCCATGGATCAAGCCCACATAAAGTCCGATCCATTAATGATAATCTAATCCACTAAAGGATTATCATTGATCTACCTCACCAACCCCCATAAGATAATATGGGCTCCATATATTATTTGTACATTTTCTCCCCGTGTTTAAGATCTCGAATGTCCGTCGATTAATTAATTTACTGACCATTAATTAATCAACATCTAACTCCATGAGTAGTACCACTCAACCTTTTCATCATGTCGGACCAAGTCCACCTGCATGGTTTACATGATGAACCTTATGAGCTCCTCAAGGGGACATCATCATTCTAATATATAGGACACGGTTTCCTCCTATAATCAACGGCACACCATATAAATAATATCATTTCCCAACTTACCGAGCCTATCGATTTAATCTATAAATCTCGCCTATTGGTAAATCAAAGAGATGAATACTAAGTATATGTGCTCGTTATTATATCGAGATTAAGAGCATGTACAAAATAATATCTAAGGTCCGATTCAATTATGTAGTCAGCAATAAATCGAATCACCTCTAAGTCGGTCCTGCTCAATACACACTAAGTGCACTAGTGTGATTCTATGGTCAAGACAAACCAATACCAAATCACACTACAACCATTCCGATGGTTTGTCCAAAGCCATCTTGGTTGTGAACCTTTACTTATACCTTACAAGGAGCCGATAACATGATCTCCCGTGTGACACCACACACCATGTTATCTACAATGTAATGTATTAGATAATATGCATAGCCATAAAAACATGCAAACAATGATCATGTGATTCTTATTTCAAAATAAAGTTGTTCATACAATAGATAGACTTTTCAGTATACATCCCAACAGAGGGGGCAACTCGTGGTGGTCTGGGCACAAGGAAGGGCGGTGACAGCGATCTTGGAGTGGGTGGCGCGTGGGGAGAAGGCAACAGCGCTGTGGACGGCGACGCGAGAAGAGGAAGTGCGGCGCGGCTATGAAAACTCTTGGGAGAAATAGGAATAGCAAACCTAGGTTTATAACTTAGGTTAATTACACCTATTAACTCCCTTAAATAGGTTCTACCAAAGCCTATTTATTTTATCCCCATAAATATCTCGTACAAGCTCCATTTAATTCCAGAAAAATTCTAGAAAAATTTCTAAAAATTCTCCAAAAATCCCAAACATAATTCCTAGGATTATTTTCCTAAATTTTGGCCATTTACTTTACTATTTTAATTTATTTTTTTCTGCATTCAATATTCTCCTCCACTAATAAAAATTTGATCCCCAAATTTCCCACTCAAAAGTATAATGAGTAAGAGATAGTACACTCAAGTAGCACAAGTACTGAAAGTATATTTCACGTACCTTAAGTAAATAGGTGGGGGTATTAAACTCTGATCTTTTCCTCAAGCTCCCAAGTAGCTTCCTCATCGGTGTGGTGACTCCACCAGACTTTAACAAGTCGTACAATCTTGTTCCGCAACTGTCGTTCTTTGTGATCCAGAATCTGTACCGAAACCTCTTCGTAAGTAGCATCAGGTTGAATGGAACCTGACACATCTGATAGAATATGTGTAGGGTCTGACACATACTTCCTCAGCATGGACACATGAAACACATCATGGATACCAGCCAAGGACGGTGGTAGCGCTAAGCGGTAAGTGACTGCTCTGATCCTCTCCAAAATCTCAAAAGGCCCAATGTACCTTGGAGTTAACTTACCACAGAGGCTAAATCTCTTCACCCCTTTCATGGGTGAGACTCACAAGAATACATGGTCACCAATAGAGAACTCCAGAGGTCTCCATCTCCGATCGGCATAACTCTTCTGATGATCCTGCACCTCTGCCATCCTTCGTCTGATAGTACGGACCAACTCTGCCTCATGCTGAGCTCTCTGGGGTCCTAGCAACTGGGCCTCCCCAACGTCCTCCCAGAGGGTGAGTGTCCGACACTGTCTACCATACAATTCTTCAAACGAGGCTATTTGGATAGTTGAATGATAGCTATTATTGTAGAAGAATTCCACTAATGCTAAGTGGTCCTCCCAGTTTCCCCCGAAATCCATAATGCAGGACCTCAACAAGTCCTCTAGAGTCTGAATGGTCCGCTCAGACTGTCCATCTATTTGAGGATGGAATGTTGTACTAAAACGGAGTTGTGTGCCTAAGGCCTACTGTAGACTCTGCCAGAATCGAGACGTGAATTGGGGATCTCTATCTGATATAATGCTCAAAGGAACACCATGCAATCTGATGATCTCCCAACAATATAACTCTGCCATACAATCCAGAGAGTCGGTCTTCCAAATCGCTAAGAAGTGTGCAAATTTGGTTAATCGATCAACGACTACCCAAATCGCGTCATGGTCTCGTCATGTCCTAGGCAAACCCAGCACAAAATCCATGGTAATGTGGTCCCACTTCCACTCGGGAATAGGAATCCTCTGAAGTAGTCCGATTGGTCTCTAGTGCTCAGCCTTCACCTGTGGACAAACTAGACGTCTAGCTACAAAATCTGCGATGTTTTTCTTCATGTCGTTCCACCAATACAAACTCCTTAAATCTCGATACATGTGGGTTTCGCCTGGGTGGATCACAAATCGAGAGCGATGAGCCTCCTGAAGTAACTTCTCCATGACCGAGTGAAATTGAGGTATGCATAATCTGCCTCGAAAATAAATAATACCTTCGTCATCTCGAGTGAACTCAGTCTGTTGTCCAGAGGTTATCTGGATGCCAATGAACTGTAAGTGCTTATCACCGGCCTGAGCCTCTCGGACTCTCGTCCTAATAGATGACTGTGCAACCATGGTAACAAGAATGCCCTGCTCTGTCGGTCCCTTCTCCTCAAGGCCCAACTCGGAGAAACCCTGAATCAAATCTGTGACTAAAACTCGGTAGCAAGCTAAAGTCCCTCGGGACTTCCGGCTAAGTGCATCAGCAACCACATTGGCTTTCCCTGGGTGGTAGCTAATGGTACAGTCATAATTCTTCAAGAACTCCAACCATCTCCTCTATTGGAGATTGAGTTCCTTCTGTGTAAATAGATATTTGAGACTCTTATGATCAGTGAGAATCTCAAATGTAATACCCTACAGATGATGCCTCCAAATCTTCAAGGCAAAGATAATAGCAGCTAACTCTAGATCATGTACTGGGTAGTTTTTCTCATGCTCCTTCAACTGGCGAAAAGCATAAGAGACCGCCCTGCCATGCTGCATCAGTACTGCACCTAAACCCTGGAGAGATGCATTGGTATAAAGGATAAAACTGTCATCCCCTGATGGCAATACCAGAATCGGTACTGACACCAGCCTCTTCTTAAACTCCTGAAAGCTGGTCTCGTAAGCCTCTGACCACGTGAACTTCACGCGCTTCCTAGTAAGGCATGTCAATAGCATAGCAATGCTTGAGAAACCCTCAACGAACCATCTGTAATAACCGGCCAAGCCCAAGAAACTACGAACCTCTTGAACTGATTTCTACTGCTCCCAACTGGTGACAGCCTCGATCTTCTGGGGGCCAACCGAAATGCCTCTACTAGAAACCACGTGTCCCAGAAAATTGACTGAGGATAACCAGAACACGCACTTACTAAACTTCGCATATAGTCGCTTCTGTCGGAGCATATCCAAAACAAGGTGAAGATGTTGCGCGTGTTCCTCTTCGGAATGAGAATAGACCAGAATGTCATCAATAAAGACAATGACGAACCGATCTAGGAAATCCATAAATTCACGGTTCATCAAATCCATGAATACTATCAGAGCATTATTAAGCCCAAATGGCATTACCAAAAACTCATAGTGTCCATATCTGGTACGGAACGATGTCTTTTGAACGTCTGAGTCTCTAACCCTTAGTTGATGATATTCGGACCACAAATCAATCTTAGAATACACTAATGTACCTCTGAGCTGATCAAACAAGTCCTCAATACATGGCAGAGGATATTTATTCTTGATGGTGATGAAGTTCAACTGCCTGTAGTCGTTGCATAATCTCATCGAACCGTCTTTCTTCTTTACGAAGAGAACTGGAGAACCCCAGGGAGATACACTAGGGCGGATAAAACCTCTGTCCAAAAGCTCCTGGAGTTGAACCTTTAACTCATTCAACTTTCTCGGGGTCATACGATAAGTAGCTTTCAATGTCGGCGACGTCCTCGGAATTAACTCAATTGTGAACTCCACTTGCCTTCTGGGAGGCAGGCCCGGTAACTCCTCTGGAAAGACATCTGGATATTCTCGGACAATATGAATGTTCAAGATCTGAGAGTCACCACTGTCCTCTGCATTGATCAATGATAATATAAAACCCTGGCAACTATGTAATAGAAGCTTCTGAGCCTGAATCACAGAAATGGTCGATATGTCATCGTCCCGAATGCCAGTGAAATCCCACGAGGGTTGGTTCGGAGGTCAGAATGTGACCACCCTCGTCTGGCAATCAACCATGGCATGATATGCTGACAGCCAATCCATGCCAAGGATAATGTCAAACTCGACCATTTTCAGTACCAATAAATCTACAGTAAGTATAATGTTACCAAAATCTAATGGACAACCTCGGACCTCCTGGGTAACGTCCAACGTATCACTGGACAGTAGGGAGACAGTTAGTTGTTGCGATCTAATAGTAGGTAGTCTACCAATCTCCCTTATAAATGCACAAGAAATAAATGAATGCGAACTACCGGTATCAATTAGCATATAAGCTAAAAATGCATAAAGTGAAATCGTACCGTGGAAAACGGATCCGTTGGCTCGCTGCGCATCCTCTCTAGTAACCACATGAATCCGCCCAGTCTCTGGTAAGGGTAGAGGTGATAGCACTTCCAGAGGTGGCTGTGATTGGGCCTAAGGCTGATATGAAGGCTGCGCGCACTGCACGTAGTCGGTGAGTCTGAACTAGTGGCGGGCGGTGATCTTGAATCGATGGGCAGCAGGCTATCATTAGTGGCTAGGGCTGCATCTGATACTAAGGTCCTGAAATAGAACCCTGTGACATCGTAAGGGCACTGGAGTACTCTTGTCCGTGCATGCCATATGCGACTACTGTAGGGGGAGCTGTCCTCTACTGGCGTTGTGAAGGTTTGGTTTTTTACACCCTCTCTGAGTCCGGATCGACTAAATGCCTCCTGGATAGAAACTCGAAGCTACATGCCGAGCCTTCAACAACAATTCGCCAGTGTGTCCAGCTTTGCAATAATAGCAAACTGACTGTCCCAGGGTGCAGGCTGAGATGGTATGATCTCTGGACCGACAACAGGTACAATAAGTATCACTGGTGGGCGGCTTCCGGTTCTGCTGAGAAGACTGGGAGCGTCCAGCTGAAGATCATCCTGATTTTTGAGGTCGGCTAGATGCCCTGCAGTTTCTCGACTGATCGACAGGGCTACTTTGCTATCGCCCAAGAGTCGTGGGTCGCTGGTCTCGCCCCGAGGTTCATTCTGTCTATTTCCTCTTCTTATCAGAATTAGCTCTCTGTTGAGCCGACTCAATCAACAGGGCTCTATCCAATGCCTCTCAGTAGGAAGAATTGCCAAAGCCTGCAATCTTAACCTGAAGATGCCCATCTAGTCCTTGGACAAATTGAAGCATGCGTGACCTGTCCTCATCGACTAACTCTGGACAAAATCTGGCTAACCGATTAAATTCTGCATTGTACTTCATCACTATGCAATTATTCTGCCGAAGACTCAGAAAATCCTAACGGTTCGTCATCTGATATGACCGTGGGAAGTATTGACTCTCAAAGGCCTCCCTGAATCTCACCCAGGTAATCTATTGCTCGTCGATGATCGAGCGCTGCGTGTCCCACCAGATCTCAGCCTCATCCCATAAATGAAAGGCCGCCAACTCTGCCTTCTCCCACTCAGAGCAAACCATATAGAGGAAAGTATGCTCCATAGTCTCGATCCAAGACTGAGCCACACTCGGATCAGTCTCTCCGCAGAATAGTGTGAATCGTCTTTACATCGACTTGGCTAAAATGGAGATCCGAGCTCGTGCCGCAATCACATCAGTAGGATGAGTAGGGGTTGTCGCAGGAGCTGGTGGAACTACTGTAAGTGGTGTCGCTACATAAGCAGGGGCAGATACTGAGTAAGGGTCGACCGGCACTACTGGTGGACATATCGGGTATGCGAGGGTGCACTACCGACGGGGTGCCCGGTGTGTAGCAAGAGGACTACGGTGGTACCTCCTGATAGAGCGGGTTCTCACCGAGGGTACTGCGGAATATGATGGAGTGGGTACCACCGGTGGTACATCGGATACCGCAAAAATGGGTATCTCTGGAGGAGGAACCGTCGGGGACTGAGGACCCACGACACCCGCGGCACCATGTGAAATCTGACCCTGATCAACATGCTCATTCTCAGTAGATCTTTTTGGCAACTCCGTCACCAGAGATCTCAATGTCCTCTTGCGTGGATGCCCCGCACCACGTCTCGGCGCAAGAGCACGCCCACCTCATTTCATATCTATTAAATTCATTACCCAGATGTTACTACGAGTAAAAATATATAAAATTAATCATCTTACCTATTTGCCGCCAGGAGAGGTCCCGTCTCCGCCAAATCCCCAAATCGACCTCGTCAATAATACCTCGAATTTCCAAAACATAAAAATCATCAGAAATCCGTACAAATCCGAAAATCCCCAGATTGACTCACAAAAACCTGTCAAACGTGGCGAACTCCAAAAATCCAAAAACCCTTAGGAACTCGAAAACCTAGGCGCTCTGATACCAAATAAATTATCACGCCCCGAGGGAGTCCCTGTCAGACGAAAATCCGACAGCATCTCCCCTATACGGGTGACAATACGAATCTTGTATACAAGACACACATGACCCACTATACATCGGCCAACATGAACGGAACATAAAACACACATACATATAATATATGGGCCTCAGGCCAACAACCAAAGTAAATAAAAAGTCTACAACATCTAGACTTACCTCTTTTGTCATCTGAGCAGGAATACACAACCAAAATAAATCAAATAAAAGTGCATAAGAACATATCAAGTACCACCAAATCATCCACAAGTATATAACCAAAACACAAGTCCTACACATGTCTTCTAGTCAATATAACCAAAACCATAAGACCAAAAACAAAACCCTTACGATGAGGGGGATTGGCAACTGGACTCTCCTGACAGTTTCAACCTGAAATAGATATAAAGCAACGGGGTAAGTTCAACGAACTCAGCGGGTATCAAGTCGACATGCATAGTAAGATATATCTAACAATAATAATCATATCAGTACAGTCTCCTGATCAATAATAGGAAATGAAAGGAAGAAATGTGAAAAGACTGTAGTTACCTGAATCTCCTATCCTGACATAGGAGTGTGAGCCATACTAGCAGAAGTAAGGTCATCAGACCAAATACATAATGTATCTTGTATGCATGTCAATCATATGCAACAACCAAGGCAGCAACCAAAATGCAGCAAACACAAAAAAATGTCATCCATACAATATGCATGCGATGCAAATGACATGGTCACCCCTGACGCCAGTCAGTCGCCTCACACGCGATGGTGAGGCCGAGTGGGTAGGGCTATGACAATTGTGCACTCTGCCATCACTGCTCCTGAGTGACCGAGTGGATAGGATGCTGTTGGAGTACACCTATCCTCCTACCCCAAACAGAGTGGGGGAGCAAAGCTCTCATCTCCCAGTGTCATAGACTAGAGGAGGGATCCCTGCCTGCTACCACGCTGCATCACTGCTACCCATGAGCATACCAGCGGAGCCTGACAGAGCTAATGCACACACCCTCCTAATGTACCACTAACCCATGAGTGGCAGTGTGTGCAGATCATGTAACTGGCAACAGGCTCAACTACAAAGGAGTCGCTGCCCGCTAGCATACAATCATTCAAGATGGTGCATGACACTAAAGCATGTGACACCAACCAATATACGTCTCCAAATAATATGTACAAAAAAAATGAGTACATATCGATAACTCAGGTATACAGGGAAAGTATATCTAAAAGCTAGTCAAGTGTATGTCACAACTACTAAAATAAGTACACATGGCAAGTATCACGATAATATAGACTAAGATGTGTATCAGGTAACATAGAAAGACATAAATGTTGGGAATCGATTGGCCGGCTAGAGGGGGGGTGAATAGCCCTCGTTCGTTGGATGTCGTAATTCGTTCGTTCTCGTGTGCTTGTCTATAATTGTCATTAATATACGCAGCAGAATAACAATAGAAATAACAACAATACAAGCACAATCAATACACAAGCATATACGTGGTTCGGAACCGAATGGTTCCTACTCCACGGGGTGAGCTCAACGAGCTCGTGTTATGCGCACGGCACTAACAACACTCCTTATCGACTACACGTCGGAGGTGGAGAAACCTCTCACAAGCTATTACAACAAGTAATATGAAATACAACAAGAAATACAAAGACAATACAAAAGAGAACTTTTACACAATTGTTTTGATCGCTTTCTTGTTGCTTGCTTTTGCTTGCTCTTGAAGGTCTGGAATGCAACAAAGAATTCCTCCAAAGTCACCTCAAAACCTTGGCGAAATCCTCCTCTTGAGCTCCGCATCGATTTCCGCCCATCACCGATCGATCGTGACCATCCGATCGTCCCGTAGCTTGTCTGTCTCACAACGGCCAGATCCACGTTGGTTAAGTTCCAACAGATCACACATCAGTCGACTGATGGCACCCATCAGTCGACTGATCATCCATCAGTCGAGTGCTGGCGAGCTCGACTCCATTCTGTGCCCGTGCACAGTGTCATCAGTCGACTGCCATCCCTCGGCAGTCGACTGATTCTCCCAACAGTCGACTGCCCTCCCTTGGCAGTCGACTGATCAGCAAGACTCGGTTCAGTCGAACACTAGTCAAACCCATACGACCTAGAGCAGTCAACTGGCACCTATGCCAGTCGACTGATGTCAGCTAAAACCTCAAACACAAAGTTGTTTGAGCGTCCGACACTCAGTCTTAGCCACTTGGTCAAGTCCACCTTATCCCTCATGGAGTTCCCCACCGAAGCTCTCTTCCCTCGGCCTACGTCCCTCGGATGCGCCAAGCGCACGGCTTTGCAATGTCATCCTTCGTGTCTCATGCCCTAGAAGTATACTTCCCTTTGGGCTCACTCCATTCGCTCCCCGTCCGGCGGTCCCTCGGATGCACCAAGCGCACGGCTTCGCAATGCCATCCTTCACCGACTCAAGGACCCGAGCCTAGTGAACTTGCCAAGTTCTCAAGACTTCCCAAATGCACCAAGCGCACGGCTTCGCAATGCTTTGGACTTTCCCATGCCAAGGATTCCCCCTTGGACTTCCACACCAAGCTCCATGCTTGGATTTTCCATGCCAACCCCATGTTGGACTTTCCCATGACAATCCCATGTCATGAGTTTTGTCTATCAAAATCATCAAAATATCTTTGCTCGAGTCAAACTCGAGTCAACCTGGGCCGATTGCACCAACAATCTCCCCCTTTTTGATGATTGACAAAACTACCATCTCAAGTCTACCAATTCTCCCATATTGGCAATTCTCATATCCTAATGAGAATTCCAACGAACCCTAATTGGTAACTTGGTAACTTCTCCCCCTTTTTGACATTACATCAAAAAGGTCCTCCCCAAGGGTATGAATGTCTCATATCCCAATGAGATCTTACAATCTCTCCCTTGGAGGAACACATGCCTACAATCTTTCTAGTGATCCCATATCACTTAAAGAGAGGCAACCCAATTTTCCTGTCATGAGGAAATATACATCCATCTTTCCATGATGGATACCTCCCCCTAGAGGCTTGGTCCCCCTTGACCATTGCACCAACAATGTCCTTGGAGAGTCCCTAAGTCAATAGGAACATTAACCAAATCAAAATTAAGGCAAAGTTCAACAATGAACTCTCTTCCACCTTAAAGTTGATACTCACCCTCAACCCAACTCCTAATTCATATCCAATGGATTTCCACCCTCTCTAATGCTCTCCCTAGCATATCCTAGGGTTAAGAGTGGTTAGGGGACCAAAACATGGCTAAACATGGGCCTAACTATCAAGTTTACCCAAAATCAGGCTACGACCACGATACCCGATCGATTTGTTTATCATCGATCGCATTATTACAGGCCGATCGATAATCGATTCGCAGCTTTTTCGCTTCGTAAATTGGATTTTTGAAATCCATAAGTAAATATACGTAATTTTAAAAATCTTGAAAATGCATATGTATAATACTTATCCTAAACACTATGGGTGAAAAATATTAGAAATTTATTTGACCCATTAAATTAGGAGATTGATACAAAGTTCAAAATTTAAGAAAAGCTTCAATAAAGAGTCATCTTTGTATCATCCCATTCAATGGTGATAGCTATCAAAAGATAGGTTTCACCAAGGTTTTTCAAAATGTTTTCAAAATGTTTTTTAAACCTTTATTTTCTTTTTCCTAAACATCTCACCAATATCTAGATGTGTAAAACACATACAAGTCAAATTTTTTGTGAGATGTGGGTTTTGTTTTGTTTATGTTCTCATGCATATTTCTAAGGCAATATTCTTTGATTCCCATCAAATCATGCCATAGTCCATAATTTCATTTTATTTATATACATGATATGATTATGGCATAGATATGATATAAGTAAAAGCATATGCCAATATCATGATGTCATGGCATGTAAATGAGATCTAGGCATTCATGACATCTAAACATAATTCTAAACATGATCATGACATTTTATAGATAAAAATGAAAATGATGTCATGACATGGTAAGGCAAACAAATCATGGCAAGTAAAATATACTAAGGTATAGAATACCTAAGCGTGAAAATCAATTTGCCATTTTTAGGGATTAAATACATTTTGCCTTAATTGCCATCATTCCCCCTAGTGTGCCAAAACCCAAAATGGCACACCAATACCTCTAAGACCTAATTGTGCCAATTTAAATCATTCTAAACTTCTCAAACCATATTGGCACGCCCTAATGTGTCAACTCATCATGGCTAGGTTAACTACCCATCCACTTAGGGTTGACACACCCTAACCCATCTAGCGTGAATCGATCACGCTTCTAGGAACCCAATACCTATTGGAGCTCCTTGGGTTAACAAGGTATTCCCTAGGGATAACTTCCCTGGATACCTTCCTAATGACCCTTTTTGGCTTTGAAGCCTTAGTCAAATGGGTCTTACTTGGGTCAACTCTAGAGGTGACTCCTCCATTGACCTTCTTAGTGGCTACATTTGATTTCTTTGAGGTGTTAGCCACTAAGCACACACCATGACTAGTCTTAGGGAAGACTTCCCTATTAGCCTTGGTTTTCCTTGACCTAGAAATAGTTCCATAATTAAATGGAACATTATGATAAGTCTTCTTGGGCTTAGGTTTGTGACCCAAACCTTCCTTGCCCTTAAACCGTTTTTGAACCTTCGGTCTTGACTTTTGGGCATTTGACCCTAGAATTGAATTTTCTATGATTCTAAGGGCTTTCTCCATTCTCTCAAGTCTTGACCTCAAGACTTGGTTCTCTAGCTATAATTTTCCCATTTTTGAATTTTCATTAGGTTTTTGGGAAAGCCTCTTCTTTTTAGGCATGTGCCTAGACTTTTTGGGATTAATACATAAATTTTCTTCTACTCTCCTAATTGACTCCCTAGGCAAGATATTTCTAGAATTATGAGTCCTAGGTTTGTCTTTAGTCATATGAACATGCTTGGCACCTAAGCAATAACCCTTAGGGTGCGTTTGGTTCAAGTAATCATACATAACCTTGGTTATGTGATTACCAGGGAATAAAACATAACCTTGGAATAAAGTATAACCTTAGATAAAAACCTTGTTTGGTTGGAGGTTTTAATATATAACTTAGTTTAACATTTTACTAAATTATCCTTTGTCTTTGCTCAATCAATTCGGTAGTGGCCGATGGCGACGACGATGGCGGTGGTCGGGCGATGGCGGCGGCATGCGGCGACGGGCGGCGATCGGCCGCGGAGGCGGCGATGTGGCGGCGGCGACGGCGACTACGGCGACGGCGCGGCGGCGATAAGCGCGGCGATGACGGGTGGCGGCGCGCGACGGCGCGGCGGCGATGCGGACGGCGGCGACGACGGGCGGCGACGGCGGCGGCGGCGGCGGCGGCGGTGGCGGCGGCGGCGACGACGGCCGGCGACCGACGGCGGGTTAACGACGAGGGCGACCGCTGGCGGCGGCCGACGGACGAGTCGGCGCGGCGGCCGACGGAACGGCCGGCGACGGCGGCGACAGCGGCGGCCGGTGACGGGCGACGACAGCGACGGCCGACGACGGACGGCGATTGACGATGGACGACAAATCGATTGAGTTTTGACAAATTGACATTTAATATATTGCTAGGGGTAATATTGGAAAAAAGTTTTCTTAACCCCAGGAATCAACAAAAACCTTGGTTCTCCAAGGTTTTCTGATTCCCCATAAAAAGGTTTTTGTTCATAACCAGGTAATGAACAATTACCAGGTAATTGTTTATAACCTAACCCAAACAAGGTTTTTCTTGGTAACCTAACAAGGTTATCAACAAAAACCTCCAACCAAATGCACCCTTATTGTTTCTCCTAGCATGCTTTTCATTAATAATGGCAGGAGAACTAAAATAATTTTTGGCATGCTTTTTGACTTTAGGAATTGAAGGTGCATTAACTAAATGTACCTTAGGGTTAGCTTTAGAAACTCCCCCTACATGAGTCACACCTTCTTGCCCTTTCTTCCTCCCCCTAGGGCATTGGCTTCGGTAATGTCCCCGTTGGTTGCATTTAAAACACACAATGTGCTCTTTGCTCTTGATTTTGGGAACACCGGCATCCTTTGACTTTGGGTTGACTTTTGGTGTTGATGCCTTTTCCTTAGCCAATTTAGGGCATTTACTCTTGTAGTGCCCTTTCTCCCTACACTCAAAGCATATTATGTGACTTTTATTTAAAATAATAACACTTTAGTTACCTAGGGAGGTGGTGGAGGCCTCTTCCTGATCTTCACTTCTCCCGGATGTGGATGCTTCTTGTTCTTGCTCCAGGATGGAAGATTTCCTCTCCTCCCCCTCAATGCTAGAGGTGGAGGTCTCCACCAAGTCATCAACATCTTCAAAAGTTGTGGGTTCTTCTTCCTTGGCATTTTCTTCTACTTGTGCCAGTTGAGAATTTTCTTAGAACTTTATTATCTTATTCCATAGTTCCCTTGCATCCCTATAATCACCCAATCTAGACCAAATAGTGTTAGGTAACAAATCACTAATCAATTTAATTACCTCGAGATTTGTCTTGGAGTTCTTGATTTGGTCTTCGGTCCACTTTGATTTTTCCATGGGCTTGTTTTCTTTGTCCCTAGACATCTTAAAACCATTTTCTACAATTAACATAGAATCAAAATCGGTTTCAAGATATACCTCCATCCGTTTCCTCCACCAAGCAAAATCTCCATCGAATTTCGGTGGATGGATGAAGTCGGCCATTTTGTAGTGCTCTCGCGGCGGTTAGTCCTTGAAGAGCGACCTCGACTCTGATACCACTTGTTGGGAATCGATTAGCCGGCTAGAGGGGGGGTGAATAGCCCTCGTTCGTTGGATGTCGTAATTCATTCGTTCTCGTGTGCTTGTCTACAATTGTCGTTAATATACGTAGTGGAATAACAATAGAAATAACAACAATACAAGCATAATCAATACACAAGCATATATGTGGTTCGGAACCGAATGGTTCCTACTCCACGGGGTGAGCTCAACGAGCTCGTGTTATGCGCACGGCACTAACAACACTCCTTATCAACTACACATCGGAGGTGGAGAAACCTCTCACAAGCTATTACAACAAGTAATATGAAATACAACAAGAAATACAAAGACAATACAAAAGAGAACTTTTACACAATTGTTTTGATCGCTTTCTTGTTGCTTGCTTTTACTTTCTCTTGAAGGTCTGGAATGCAACAGCAATTCCCCTCCAAAGTTACCTCAAAAACCTTGGCGAAATCCTCCCTCTTGAGCTCCTTTTATAACCTGCATCAAGCTGATTTCGCGTCCATCAGTCAACTAATCGTGACCATCAGTCGACTGGTCCCGTAGCCGTTGTCTCACAGTGGCCAGATCCACGTTGGTTAAGTTCCAACGGATCACACATCAGTCGACTGATGGCACCCATCAGTCGACTGATCATCCATCACCGATCGAGTCGGCGAGCTTGACTCCATTACGTCGCGTGCAGTGTCATCATTGCCATCCCTCGGCGGTCGGCCCGATTCTCCCAACGATCATTGCCCTCCCTCGGCGTGATCGCAAGACTTCGGTTGATCGAACACTGGTCGAACTCATACGACCTAGAGCAGTCGACTGGCACCTATGCCAGTCGACTGATGTCGGCTAAAACCTCAAACACAAAGTTGGTTGAGCGTCCGACACTCAGTCTTAGCCACTTGGCCAAGTCCACCTTATCCCTCATGGAGTTCCCCACCGAAGCTCTCTTCCCTCGGCCTACGTCCCTCAGATGCGCCAAGCGCATGGCTTCACAATGTCATCCTTCACATCTCATGCCCTAGAAGTATGCTTCCCTTTGGGCTCACTCCATTCGCTCCCCGTCCGGCGGTCCCTCGGATTCACCAAGCGCACGGCTTCGCAATGTCATCCTTCACCGACTCAAGGACCCGAGCCTAGTGAACTTGCCAAGTTCTCAAGACTTCCCAAATGCACCAAGCGCACGGCTTCGCAATGCATTTCTCACCAAGCACCAAGTGCACGGCTTCGCAATGCTTTGGACTTTCCCATGCCAAGGCTTCCCCCTTGGACTTCCACACCAAGCTCCATGCTTGGATTTTCCATGCCAACCCCATGTTGGACTTTCCCATGACAATCCCATGTCATGAGTTTTGTCTATCATCAAAATACTGTCAAGGTACTGCTCGAGTCAAACTCGAGTCAACCTGGGCCGATTGCACCAACAATAAAGGCCTACAACAGGTATGGAACAGTGACATACAAGGGCAGATAAGACATAAAAATTACTGCGAGCTATAGCCAACTACACATATCAACATGTCAATATCTAAAAGATAAGTCAAATTACCTGCCTGCTATGAAGAATATCGATTGTCTTTACGCCCGTGACCTGTCTCGGGACTGAAACCTGCATATAACAAATGTTATAATTAAGTGCAAGCATACAACGAATGATTGAATCCTACATGAACACACTCATCCACAGCCGAGCAACATCCCATTTATAGCCGACTTAACTACTTAATCCATCGCTCACAACTCCGTCACAAGTACAACCAGCGCATAGTACCCCCTCGACATTCATCCATGTTGAACAATAGCCATGCAACCACAACATAGCTCAAACCAACCTAGACAACTCCCGGGTAACACACAAATCAAACCCTATTCGGACTCCTCAGCTTAATCCCAGCTCCAATCACTCCATCACAGCCGGCAAAACCCCAAGATCAGCCCATCCTGATCAAAACCCCTTGACCCACCACAAGGATCTACCCCGCAAGACCCACAGCAAAGACCAACATCGAAATTGAAGAAGAAAAACTAACAAATGAGGTATACCTGCTCTTGTAATCCCCTCAGTTGTATTTCCTCCCCTAACTTCGTTTGTTGGAACTAACTCCAACAGTGATCGGGCAGAATAGTGATGGAAGGTTTCCTCGGTGCGGGTCGATCGCGGTGGCGGAGGCTGGCCGGAGGATGGCCAGCGCTGGCAAAGGAGGGCACGCGATGTGTGCGCGTGGGAGGCTGACCGAGCTACGGTGAGCAGGGTGCGACAGATGATTGCTGCGGCGCGAGCAATGGCCTGGCCGTCGGCGCGTGCGGCTCGGGCGAGCAGCGACGGAGAGGGGCCAACTCGTGGTGGCCTGGGCACAGGGAAGGGTGACGACGACGATCTTGGAGTGGGCGTCACGTGGGGAGAAGGCGACAGCGCTATGGACGGCGATGCGAGAAGAGGAAGTGTGGCGTGGCTACGAAAATGCTTGGGAGAAATAGGAATAGCAAACCTAGGTTTATAACTTAGGTTAATTACACCTATTATCTCCCTTAAATAGGTTCTACTAAAGCCTATTTATTTTATCCCCGTAAATATCTCGTACAATCTCTGTTTAATTCCAGAAAAATTCTAAAAAAAATTCTAAAAATTCTCCAAAAATCCCAAACATAATTCCTAGGATTATTTTCCTAAATTTTGGCCATTTACTTTAGTATTTTAATTTATTTATTTTTCGTATTTAACAAGATGAGTGAAAGGAATGGGGCACGATTCATTGTAGCTACTGAAGGGTTTCAGAAATGGTTTTGGGATCAACCGTTGATTTTTCGATTAATTGGGGATCATGATGTACTATTAGGTGTCACTCATGATTGTTCTATAATTAATGGTTAATTATAGATGGCCAACATAAATCGGGAACCTATTTGGTCACACGCACAACGAGTGTAATCCGAAGGATTTAAAATGATTTTGAGAATAGGATTCTCAGATTGAGAGAGATTTGGTTTGGTTGGACCAAACAAAGAGCGAGTATGAAATTGTTTCAGTCGCATCGGAAGCATGGAAGGGTCGAGTCTTATGAAGACATAATGTGTAAGATACGAAAAAAAATAATTAAAATTATATGGATTAACCCTTTAATTAATTGGGTTTAGTTAGTGGGTTAATTGGGTCTAATTAGTGATTGGGTTTGAGGATTGGGCTATTAGGTTGAATTTATTGGGCCGAAGCTGTTGGACTCTCTCTATTGGACCAAAGTTGTTGGGCTGGAATTGAGTTGGATCCGGGTTGGCTTGAACTGGATTTTATTGGTTTTGGTTTGGCTTGAACCAAACCGAAGGAACAACGGTTAAATAGGGGATGAACCGATCGCGAGCTCATCCTTTTCCGTTTTCTTCTCGTTGTTTCTATTCCGTGCGATCGCGTCGCTTCTTCTTCAACTCGTCGGCATCCCGATGAGAGCAGTTGACGGCGCAGCTCCCTTGGTCGATCTCCGGTGGTGGATCAGAGGGTTCTCGCCTGGGGGATCTTGGCGATAGCTTCAGCGGACGGGCAGTGCTATCGCCACAGCAACGAGCTGTCGATCAAGTGATTGGGGCTGATTTCGCCGGTGAAAAAGGGGACGGTCGATGGAGTGTTGAGTTCGACTGGTTGACGGAACCCATCCTTTTCCTGTGCCCTTGTGGCGTTGTCGCCGTCTTTGAGTTCTCATCGTGAGCTCGATCACAGCGAGCTCATCCTCGCCGAGAGTTGGATCGAGAGTGACCTCACTTCCCTTTGATCATGATCTGCCATTTCTGGACCTCCAGCACCGACGCCCCAAGTTTGCTTAGCCGATCGCTAGCCACATGGTACCACCTCCTTATTGTCACCACCACTAGGAGCATCCTCATCGCTAGCCACATTGAATGTGATCCGATCGGGCCAGTGAAGGATAGGTAATTGTTTGATCCATTTCTAGATTGGAGAAGTTGATTGGGAGTTTTGATGTTAGTTGTGTCTTCATGATTTCTAGGTGGGATTTCTGTGATTTCAATGAAGCTACCATTGCAATTGGGGAGGTAAGGTTTTCCGATATTGATTAAGCTAATGGATTTCTATGGGATTGCTTCGGTGAACAGAGCAACTAGGGAGGGACGACTGCCAGTGGAGATTTGAGCTCGGTAAGCTTTGATTACCCTTTTCTTCTCATGTGTATTTGCTGCCTTCGGTGGTGTGTCAGTGTGGTTGAGATCGGATGTGTTTGTTGTTAATGGATCACGGCTGTGGTTGAGAGTGTGCTCGACTGTGGGTGAGTGGAGAATTGATGGAGCTATGTGTTTCATCTAGGGTGTAGTTGGATCCTTAAATCTTTGTGTGAATTGTTGGTTGTATTGATTGATGATTCTGTACAGATTTCTTGTAATTATAGATGATAAGGGATTTTGTTATGATTGCATATTGAGGTATTGGTGCATGATTTGTCTATATAGCTGATTTGATATGGAGTTGTTCTGTTATATTAACTGTTCGGATTGGTGATGTTGTTAGTACCGATTGGGTTGAAGCTGAGGAGTTCAGTCGACAAGTGAATAGGTATAATGAATTCGGTGTTGTGGCTGTGTCCGATTGATCTATTCGGTGGATGTATTGGATTTATTAGTTGTGGTAGACTGATCTTGTGGTAAGCTTCTATTACAACCCTATTGTGAGTGGTGTTTAGATCTAATTACCTTAATTGATCTTGAGAATGTCGGTGATCTATTGTGAGTTTGGTTATGATGTATCAGATTGGGATAGTCGAGTATCTAACTCGTAGACAAGGAAAGAATACGAACATAGAAACGAGTAGTGTTTGGTTCGTATATTTGTCTAGTGATTGTACTTAATCATAGTTTCTATTATATGCAGGTTTGGGATATGAAGCAACTCCACGGTCATGAGGATTATTCGAGCTTCGTATCAGGTGGGTAATATCTACCTGGTCCGGTAGTTTTGATCAAATTCTAGTGCATGATCTTGGATTTATGTTTATACCTGTTTACCTTAAATCCACTCTTATTTAATCATATGCTTGTACTGCCTTGACCTTTGAGATATATACTCTGGTACTTCATTGATTATCTAGCTCGGATAGGAACTATAAACCCTATTATGTATTAGCTGATGGATGTTCAGTAAGTACAGGTGGTTAGGGTTATCTTTGTGACCTCAGATTGGGTTACTGTGTTACATCACTAGGGTTAGGTGATGAATTGGGTTATGGAGTCGATTGTTGTATCGTACACATATTAGTTGTGCATCTATGGTGGATTTGTAGGGAATTCTTTATGCCAAATGGCATATGCGCAACGGAAAAATTAGGATCCCTTCCAAGTGATCCATGCGAAAGCAAACTCGTATAAAATAAATTTCTCTAAACCAAACCTATCTTATAGGAGAGGATTACCTTTGTTGCGTGCCCTTGTTAATCCCGCTTCTTCCTTTTGTTTGTTGGATCTTTAGCACGTTCAAGTGTCCGTGCCTCTATATGTATCCACACGAGCAAGCTCTTGTCTCACAAAAGAAAAACTAGAGGAGCTCTCCTTTACTTCTTGCTAGAGAAGTCCCTAAAGGAGAGGAAGAGAGGGAAAAGGAGAAAGGAAGAAGAAGACTCCTCTTCTTGCTAGCCTACACTCACAAACCCACACAACCAAAGCTTCCACCAAGCTCTCTCACAACCACCACAACACTTGCTTTGGCCGGCCACTTCATGGGGTCTTTTATAGGGTTGGAAAAACCCTTTCACCTCCACACATTCAATGCAATCCATTGCATTGGGACACAAGTTTGGCCGGCCACTTAAGGAGACAAAACCATTTTGTTTCCTTCCACCTTATCTAGCTTAGGTGGCATGCTTATGTGGCATGCTTATGTGGCATTCTTATGTGGCATTCATGCATGTTGAATTAATCTTATTAATTCAATTAAGCTTATGTTATTATGTTGAATTAATCTTATTAATTCAATCATATTGAATTAATCTTATTAATTCAATTAAGCTTATGTTATCATATTGAATTAATCTTATTAAATCAATAAGGTAACATATTGAATTAATCTCATTAAATCAATTAGCTAAAATTCTCATTAAGCTTAAAGTCCAAAAATCATTTTGTACTTAAGCTTATTCCCAAATTATTCTAGTCAAACTAGAATACTCTAATTCCTCTAATCATCATGCTCTTTGTGTGTGACCCTATAGGCTCTCTTAACGCTATAAAGTGGACCTAAACTCTTTTAGATACACAAGCAATGAGCGGCATCTAGCAATACATCATTGCTACCCAAGTTATGAGATAAGTCAAGATCCGACTAACCTTTCCGTGACTACTATAATATATGACTGTGTCCTTCTATCCTTGATATCAGATTGATCAATGAGGCATAGACCGTGTCATCCTCGATCAATCTATGTGTTTCTTGATCCCTGAGTAAACTAACTCAAACAAATGAGCTCAATATCTCATATTGACTCATTCGAGCATGGCCATGCGTTTTAGTAGTTCTACTCAATCAAGGGGCCCACCGATATCACTCTCGTCATATGAGAGGGATAGATCCCATCTACATCACTCACATCCCTCCGCATAATTTGTTATATACCCAGTAATTGCCTTTATGGTCCACCCTGTTACGGGTGACGTTTGACGATACCAAAGTACATAACTCCTTATGTAGGGAACCGTAGTGACTTCAGGTCTGAGGACTATTCATACCAATAGTCACATGAGAAAGTTTATGACACTCATATAACGATCCATGAAACTTTCTCATGGCGGGTCAGTTCAGTATATATTCTCTAGTATATACCCATGTGTCAACTTGATATCATATATCCATGATTTGTGAGATCAAGTCATCAATTGACCTACATGCTAGTCTTTATGTATTAATATTGCCCTTGCATATTAATACTTGACTATGAACATTTAGAAAGTGTTCTCTACAGCCTCTCATAATCAATTCTGCCAATTGATGTGCTGTAGATAAGAACCTACTTTTCTAGGGCATTACTATATTTAATTTAGCTGGCACAAGCAAGACTTAAATATAATAACCAATCCTTTGCCTTTATAGAATATGATACAAAATGTTACCTATTCAACCATCAAATGATTGGTTCTTAGGGATATAACTAACAATCTCCCACTAGCACTAGTACCAATCACTATGATATCTAATACCTAGTGACCTAGTGTGACCATCATGCTTCCTCTGTGCCAAAGCCTTGGTCAATGGATGCGCAATGTTAGCTTCGCCGGTACTCTGCATATCCTCACATCTCCTCTATCGATGATCTCTCGAATGAGATGGAAGCGCCGCAAAGATGTGTTTGGTCCGATGTGATCGAGGTTCCTTAGCTCGTAATAGCCCCATTGTTGTCACAATAGAGGTCTATTGGATCCGCAATGCTAGGAACTACCCCAAGTTCATCGATGAACTTACGGAGCCAACAGCTTCCTTTTTGCATCGTGATGCAAAGAATATACTTTCTGTTGTAGAATCAAGAATCGTGTCCCGCTTTGAACTCTTCCACTCAAACCCACCATTCAGCAAAACACGTACTCGATTGCGATCTATAGTCATCCTTGTCTTTGGAAGCTTGCATCACTGTAACCCTTTACAGCTAGCTCCTCATTGCCTCCAAATATCAGGAAATATTCTTTCGTTCTTCGTAAGTATTTAAGAATATTTTTGACTGCTATCCAGTGACTTTCACCTGGATCCGACTGGTATCTACTCGTCATGCTCAAATCATACGAGACGTCAGGACGAGTACAAAGCATGGACTACATGATAGACCCTATGGCGACGATAAGGGATCTTATCCATGCGATCTCTCTCCTCCCTAGAAGAGGGACATTGAGTCTTGAAAGACTCACACCATGTGATAAAGGCGAAATCCTTTCTTGGAATTTTGCATAGCAAACGATCTAGCACTTTATCAATGTATGTACTCGACTTAGGCCAAGTAATCTTTTAGATCTATCTCTATAGATCTTGATGCCTAGAATATAGGCACTTCACCTAAGTCTTTCATCGAGAAACAATTCCCTAACCACATCTTCACAGATCCGGAGTGAGGGAATATCATTTCATGAGAAGTATGTCATCTACATACAAGACAAGAAATACAACTGTGCTCCCACTATTTCTCTTGTAGACACAAGGTTCATCTTCATTCTTGATGAAACCAAACTCTTTGATTGCATCATCGAATCGAAGATTCCATCTTCGAGAGGCTTGCTTTAGTCCATAAATGGACCTTTGCAGTTTGCATACCTTTCCAGGATGCTTTGGATCTTCAAAACCCTCGGTGTGTCATGTACAAATCCTCGAGTAGCTTTCCATTCAGAAAAGCGGTTTTGACATCCATCTGCCAGATCTCATAATCGTGGTAGGCTGCAATAGTAAGTATGATCCGAATGGATTTAAGCATCGCAACTGGTGAAAAGGTTTCATCATAGTCAATACCATGAATTTGTTTGAATCCTTTAGCCACCAATCTACCTTTATAGGTATGCTTATTACCATCCATGTCTTTACTTTAAAGACCCACTTACACCCAATGGGTTTTACCCTTCAGTGGATCAACCAAGGTCCATACTTGGTTAGTGTACATGGATTCCATTTGGATCTCATGGCCTCTAGCCATTTCTGAATCTGGGCTCATCATAGCTTCTTGACGGGATGTAGGCTCGCCAAGATTGACAAGCAATACATCACCATTGTCACCAAGAGAAAAGAATATCTCTCGGGTTGACGACGGATCCTCGCCGGATCTACGAAGAGGTTGGTCTACTTGAGCAGTGTGTTTGTTCCACAACTCTTTGGGCAACAATTTCCTCATCCACAACACTTTGTGGTTCCTGTTCATTTTCCATCGAAGCCTTAGTGTTATCGTCATCTTGAACTTCTTCAAGATGAATTTTACTCCCACTAGTTTTTCTAGAAATAAATTCTCTTTCTAGAAAGATTTCCGCAACAAAGACCTTGCCAAGTGTGGGATTGTAAAAGTAATATCCCTTAGTTTCCTTGGGATATCCGACAAAATAACACTTATCTGATTTGGGTCCTAGTTTATCTGAGACTTGACGTCTTACATAAGCTTCACAACCCCAAATCTTTATAAAAGACATTTTGGGACTCTTCCCAGTCCATATCGTATATGGTGTCTTTTCTACGGCTTTTGATGGGACGCGATTAAGTGTGAAAGCGGCTGTCTCTAGAGCTAGTCCCCAAAAGGAAGTAGGTAGATCAGTCTGGCTCATCATTGATCGTACCATATCTAATAGAGTACGATTTCTCCTCTCAGATACACCATTCCATTGTGGTGTTGAGTTGGGATATTATCCCACACTCAGCCAGGTGATCACGAAACTCTTGACTAAGGTATTCACCACCTCGATCTGATCGAAGTAGCTTAATACGCTTACCAAGTTGGTTTTGTACTTCATTCTTGAATGCTTTGAACTTTTCAAAGGATTCTGACTTATGTCTCATCAAATATAAGTAGCCAAATCTACTCATATCATCAGTGAAAGTAATAAAGTACTTATAGCCTCCTCTGGCTTCGACATTGAAAGGCCCATACATCAGTATGTATGAGTCCTAACAAGTCCGTCGCTCTCTCGCCATGTCCACTAAATGGAGTTTTAGTCATCTTTCCTAAAAGGCAAGATTCGCATACCTCATATGATTCAAAATCAAATGAGTCCAATAATCCATCTTTATGGAGTTGATATGCGTTTTTCATTTATGTGACCTAGGCGACAGTGCCAGAGATATGTTTGGTTAGAATCATTCGATTTGAACCGCTTGGTATTTACGTTATAAATTGGGTTTTCTAAATCTAGAACATAGAGACCATTCATAAGTGGTGCATTACAATAGAACATTTCATTTAAATAAATGGAACAACATTTGTCCTTTATTATAAAAAAAAAAATTTCTTGTCTAAACAAGATACAGAAATTATGTTCTTTGTCAATGCAGGTACATATAAGCACTCCTCTAGTTCTAAGATAAGCCCAGTAGGCAAAGACAAAGAATATGCTCCTACAGCTACAGCAGCAACTTTTGCGCAATTGCCTACTCGTAGGTCTACTTCGCCTTTTGCCATTTGTCTACTATTTCACCCTCAGACATTATTACAAATGTGAGATGCACATCCTATCTAATACCCATGTAGAAGAAATAGATAGATTAACTCTATAACGTATACCGAGGCGTAAGTCCCACTTCTTTTATTCTTTACTTCCTCAAGGTAGACTTTCAGCCCGCCTCCAAAGGTCCGCCTCACCGCAATGGAAGCAGCCCCTTCCTTAGGTACTTTACCTTTACCCTTTGAAGTGGATGAATTGGCCTTGCCTTTGGCTTGGTCTTACCCTTGCCTTTGCGCTACCTTTGCCCTTCTTGACCATTAGTACGCTGTTAACTTTCTTTTTGAGATTGGTTCAGTTAGCTTCTTAACATGCCGAGAATCTCAGCAAAGGTTTATCAATTTCTTTCATGTTATAATTCATGACGAATTGATTATATGCTTCCGGCAACGATTGCAGGATAACATCGGTTGCCAATTCTTGGCTCAGTGGAAAACCTAGTCTTTCAAGGTTCTCAAGGTACCCAATCATTTTGAGTACGTGAGTTCCTACAGGTGTTCCTTCTTGCATCTTGCATGCAAAAAGAGCCTTAGACACTTCAAAACGCTCGTGCCTAGCTTGACCTTGATATAGTTGTTTCAAATGCTCAACCATATCATAGGCATCCATGTTCTCATGTTGCTTCTGAAGCTCAGAGTTCATGGTGGCAAGTATAAGACATGACACATCTAATGCGTCATCTTGATGCTTCTTATAAGCATCCTTTTCACAGGCCGCATGGCGGGTGTTTTGTGGGTAGACCGCTCTAGGACATACTGTTTATGCGTTTGTTTGAGGATAATCCTCAAGTTCCTATACCAAGAAAGTTCGCTCCATTGCTTGTCCTTCTCAAGGACAGATCGTAAGTCGAGAGGGTGTGTCGTGTTAGATGACATGGTGATCTACAACATTAAAATGCAAAGTTAAGTATCATACCTAAATCATTTAATTAGGCCTTTAATTAAATGAGGCTCCCACTAAATTCTCATAGCTACTATTTAGCTATAAATTTATATGGGATAAAGATCCACATTATAATTCGTCTTGAGTTAGCTTTGGCTAATCGCCCAAGACGTAGTATAATTAGGTAGGCAATCTTTTTCCAATTACATCTGATGTAACTCTTTAATAGCTTTGGTTAAGTTTTAGATTAGTTTAGTGTTTATTCCTAAACCAGCTTCCAGTGCGAGGCACAGGGCCTTCTTGGATATCGAGCAACGACCACTTCTAAGACAAAGGCCGATGTTGAAATCACATAAAACTAATTTTAAAACTTATGTTCAAAGCTAATATATGCCTCTACTTTCTTAACTAATTAAGAAAACTTAATTAAGTCTTAACCAAGTTTGATAGCGGGACATCACGATTGTCCACTCGCACTCTTCCAAGATAAAATGCATTGCTTTGCTTTGGCAAACCCAATAACAAATGATCGAGGAAGTAGTGAGTACCAAGCTTTGGTAGGCATATCGTTTTTGACTTATTAAGAAATAAACATGTATCATATACATATTAGCATACATCACATACAAGCTAAACTAACATGCATCACATACATATTAAACTAACGTGTCATGGTTATGGCCCTTATTCTACAATCTTCTCAAGCCAATGAAAAGATTGATTGGTCAACCTAGGGATAGCATCTTCTCCTAAGTGCTTCCTTTTGGTTGTCTTGTGTGTTGACTTCCTCCTTGTAACCTCATCTTCCAATGGACCTTCCATCTTTGTTTTGTACATTACAAAAGGAGAAATACTCGAGTTACATTCGAGTCTAAAACTAATTTTACAACAAGAATTTTAGGAGGAAGGCACGACACGCAGGCCGTATTTAAGAATTACAACACACACATATTCACAAACCTTTTGGGACTAGGCCATAACCATGCACCATGTCATTTTAACTTTTAAAAGACATTGGATATTTTATTATGTTTGACAATTGCTAATGCAATTATCAACTCATAATAAAATTTATCCTACTTCTATATCACATATAAAATAGAGAAACCTATTTTATACGATCTTTAAGTGGCTCTGATACCCAGAGGGAATTCTTTATGCCAAATGGCATATGCGCAACGGAAAAATTAGGATCCCTTCCAAGTGATCCATGCGAAAGCAAACTCATATAAAATAAATTTCTCTAAACCAAACCTATCTTATAGGAGAGGATTACCTTTGTTGCGTGCCCTTGTTAATCCCGCTTCTTCCTTTTGTTTGTTGGATCTTTAGCACGTTCAAGTGTCCGTGCCTCTATATGTATCCACACGAGCAAGCTCTTGTCTCACAAAAGAAAAACTAGAGGAGCTCTCCTTTACTTCTTGCTAGAGAAGTCCCTAAAGGAGAGGAAGAGAGGGAAAAGGAGAAAGGAAGAAGAAGACTCCTCTTCTTGCTAGCCTACACTCACAAACCCACACAACCAAAGCTTCCACCAAGCTCTCTCACAACCACCACAACACTTGCTTTGGCCGGCCACTTCATGGGGTCTTTTATAGGGTTGGAAAAACCCTTTCACCTCCACACATTCAATGCAATCCATTGCATTGGGACACAAGTTTGGCCGGCCACTTAAGGAGACAAAACCATTTTGTTTCCTTCCACCTTATCTAGCTTAGGTGGCATGCTTATGTGGCATGCTTATGTGGCATTCTTATGTGGCATTCATGCATGTTGAATTAATCTTATTAATTCAATTAAGCTTATGTTATTATGTTGAATTAATCTTATTAATTCAATCATATTGAATTAATCTTATTAATTCAATTAAGCTTATGTTATCATATTGAATTAATCTTATTAAATCAATAAGGTAACATATTGAATTAATCTCATTAAATCAATTAGCTAAAATTCTCATTAAGCTTAAAGTCCAAAAACCATTTTATACTTAAGCTTATTCCCAAATTATTCTAGTCAAACTAGAATACTCTAATTCCTCTAATCATCATGCTCTTTGTGTGTGACCCTATAGGCTCTCATAACGTTGGCAGTGGACCTAAACTCTTTTAGATACACAAGCAATGAGCGGCATCTAGCAATACATCATTGCTACCCAAGTTATGAGATAAGTCAAGATCCGACTAACCTTTCCGTGACTACTATAATATATGACCGTGTCCTTCTATCCTTGATATCAGATTGATCAATGAGGCATAGACCGTGTCATCCTCGATCAATCTATGTGTTTCTTGATCACTGAGTAAACTAACTCAAACAAATGAGCTCAATATCTCATATTGATTCATTCGAGCATGCCATGCATTTTAGTAGTTCTACTCAATCAAGGGGCCCACCGATATCACTCTCGTCATATGAGAGGATAGATCCCATCTACATCACTCACATCCCTCGCATAATTTGTTATATACCCGATGTCGCCTTTATGGTCCACCTATTACGGGTGGCGTTTGGCGATACCAAAGTACATAACTCCTTATGTAGGAACCGTAGTGACTTGGTCGAGGACTATTCATACCAATAGTCACATGAGAAAGTTTATGACACTCATATAGCGATCCATGAAACTTTCTCATGGCGAATTGATTCGATTATATATTCTCTAATATATACCCATGTGTCAACTTGATATCATATATCCATGACTTGTGAGATCAAGTCATCAATTGACCTACATGCTAGTCTTTATGTATTAATATTGCCCTTGCATATTAATACTTGACTAGGAACATTTAGAAAGTGTTCTCTACAGCCTCTCATAATCAATTCTGCCAATTGATGTGCTGTAGATAAGAACCTACTTTTCTAGGGCATTACTATATTTAATTTAGCTGGCACAAGCAAGACTTAAATATAATAACCAATCCTTTGCCTTTATAGAATATGATACAAAATGTTTCCTATTCAACCATCACATGATTGGTTCTTAGGGCTATAACTAACAGGATTTAGTTTTGTCTGTGCATAGATAAATGTGTGTGGTTGTCAGTATGTGGTTACGGACTAGAGGTCCTAGCATGATTGTATATCCATTATGGATCGTATATCTGTGTATGGTTATATGGAGGGTCGATAGTATTTCGCTACTGACTAGAGGTCTTAGCGTGGTTGACTGTCAAATGAGTATGACTCTTTGTACGATAAAGAGAGTCTTGGGGATTGTAGTCCTTGCATAATTGACTTTTAGTTGACCAGGACTCCCCGTGAGATAGGGAGTGTTGCGAGGATACTTGTGTGGATCTATGCATCATTACATTTGCATGCATGATGTTGACTGGGTCTCCCTTGTGGTTGAGACGAGTCGTCAGTCATCCTGCCTCCCCGGCCACTCGGGGTAGTGGTTGTAGGGTTGAGGGCAGAGCATTGGTGTGCGTGCCGTTCTCGTCCACTATGGATGGTGATAGCTGGAGATGCGCACTTGGCCACTGTGCGGAGTGGTAATTAGCGCACTCACCCACTATAGACGGTGGTCGTGTGATGTGCAGTTGTCCTGGGTGCGGTGCTCGTCTACTCATGGGTAGGGACGGAGCAGCTAGTAGCAGGGACCCCCGTGTGAGTAGCATATAGCTCTATGGCGGCTAGCTACTGTTTCATACTATCCAACTCGGTCACTCGAGAGTGGTGGCGGCTGGAGTCGGGATAGTTGTCATGTCGTGCCACCTAGGCCACACTGGGGTCGTGGTAGCGAGTTGGGTACGCAGGCATGACCATGCATATGCATTGCTGATATATATGTATGCATGTATTTGATATATGTTTTACATATGCCTGTGAGATGCTGCATTTGATTGAGCTATGATTGCTGCATATGGTTGTTCATCATGATACATGTCATCTGCATTTTATATACTGCTATGTGTTGAGCATGATACATGCGTTGATTCAGACTGTTATATGCATTTGATTAGCATCATGTCATTGTGTAGATGCAGACAGGGTTGTTATTACAGTGATCATATCTCATATGTTGGAGTATTGGTCAGGTATGGGATTGACTTGGTACGTTATATGAGTTATGTTATTGTAAATCTGTTCAGGATGATCTAGCATATGGTGTTACAGACCGTCAGGTACGTTGGTACATTACTTCATGTTCAGTTGATCAGTTTAGTATATACATTGAGTATGACTTTACTGTAGTTACTTGTTATTAGATTTGGATATGACTGTATGTCTATTGGACTCATGCTGTATACCTGTAGATCTTCACATGTATACTTATAGATCTCTATATCCTTATATGATGTTCATGCACTCTCTACATATTACCCCTGAGTTTATACTCACCACCGGGACCACGGGCTTCTGTCGCCATAATGTAGAAGATTTCTTGGACGCTCGAGTTGACTCTTGGTGATCCCATCTCACACCGGACGAACGGATGAAGGTGTATTTACGCTTTGTTATATTCTTGTGGATTGATGTATTCCATATTGTTGTTTTGGGTTTTAGCTTGTATTGTTTCCGTATTTGCGATATACGGATGTGTTGTATATATTTGGTCTTCGATTTGATTTCTGTTATGATTCTTGTCGTGTCAAGTCACTCCGGAGTGCACAGTTGGTCTTTGTATCTTGTTTATCTGTTTGTATTGTTTCCGCTGTGTTTAGTATAATTGGTATGTTGATATCTTTATATCATATTGTTGTTGTGGGCCTACGGGCCTTGTATTAACCCGATATGTTGCCATGTACAGGGGAGATGCTGTCTGTTTGCTTTTCGGCATGGCATACTCTCGGGGCGTGACATAATGGATGAACCAAATTAGTTTGGTTCTAATCCAATGGTGGAAAATAAACCAAAGTGGTTTGGTTTGTTTTAAACGAATGAACCAAAGTTGGTTCGGTTCATTTTAACTTAAAATAGACCAACGCAGTTTGGTTTATTTTAACTTAAGTTATTGGAGCGGGTTAACGGGTTTTGGTTATGAACCAATAACCATTAAGAGAATATGTTCTCTATAAAAAAACATGGCTTAAAAGTTTTTCATGGAGGATTAATTGGTTCAATGGTTTTGGAAACCCTAGCCTCCTTTCTGTTGGATCGAAGCGGATCGCTAGAGGGGGGGGTGAATAGCGATAAAAACTTTTTTTAAATCGTTCGATAGACAATTAAACGCAGCGGAAATGTAAATAAAAACTAAATGAGACAAATAGTTTTTTTACTTGGTTCGTAGCCTTCGGCTACTACTCCAAGGCCCTAACGGTCCTAGACCGTGTACGGAGGGCAATTCACTAAAACACTCCTCCTCGTTGGAGGTAGGGTTTCGATTACAAAAACCTTGAAGCAAAAGATAGAGACAAACCCTCTCTTCTATTAAAGTAAAATGCATCTAATAGTCTTTATTAAAATGAATTGCTATATTGAATTCTATAATAAATTAAGATTATACCAACAACTAAACAAAAGAAACTTTAAGCTAGGGTTGTTGGCGGCACTTCGTTGTTGTAGAGTCGTCGGAGAGTTGCAGTAGTGGAGGCTTTTGAGCACTTAGAATTGAGGATGAAACCCTAGGTTTGGCCCTCCTTTTATAGCCTTTAAGCCCCTCAACGAATGGGTCTTCAACCAATCACAAATGGGCACAAAACTCCTTGAAAAATGGTGATAAAGCTTGACTCCTCGAGGCTGATTTTTGACCATCGGTTGAACTTCGCCGGTTGAGTGGCGGGGTTGAATGATGGCCAGGATTTTGACTACAATAAAGAGTTAGCTCAAAATATAAGTGGATTCGGCGGCCACTTGTCGTCAATCTCAACATAGACCTTCCATGGGAAGTCTTGGGTCGGATCGTCGCCTAAGATCATCCCCGTAAAGAGGATACGACCTCACTTACGCTCGCACACACGAGCTTACCTCGATACTTACGTGTCGCTTTTGCTTCCGGCCTTCCACTCGATTCCTTCGGCTCCCTCCGACGTAACTCGAGTGTCGCCCGATCACCGCGGCTTCCTCCGGGTGTCGCTAGCCTTCAGCTCCAGCATTGAGACTTTTCTGCACACTTGATTTAGCTCGTGAGATAACAATATAAACTTAACTTTATATCGTTTGCTATAATCAAAACTTAGGTTCGACTTAGGTGCCCCTTTGCACCAACAATCTCCCCTTTTTGATTTATGGCAAACCCACATACAAAGTTAAGACAAAAATAAGTATGAGATTATGCATGAATGAGTAGGAGTATATAAAAATTCTTTTCAAGTGCTCCCCCTTGAGAATCCTCCCGACCACGAGGGTGAGTACTTAGAAAGGGTTTTAACTCTCCCCTTGATATGCATTAAGAAAAAGAATTAAGTAACCGAAATTACTTAATATTGGCCATAGTGTTTAAAATAAGTTTTAAGTTAAGAAACCAAATGATTTCTTAACCTTGGCCTTTTGTTAAAAGTTAAATAAGTTTTCAAAACTTAAAGTTAACTTTTGGTTTAATTATGAAGTAAGAGTTAAGTTATCAAAAAAAAAAATTTTGACCCCTTAACTTTTGTCCTTTTCTCCTTTTCTCCCATTTGCCGTATATCGAAAAGAGTAAGGGGTGTGTGGAAAACAAAATAAATGTTAAATTTAAAGTCCAAGCATGTTCCACATTTTTATTTTTAAAAATAATATACTGAAAATAAGTTCATCTATAAAATGTTCGACTCATATTTGGCTTGATTGAAATGAAGGACCAACCACCCGGTCGTAGTGAGTATGATTATACTGTGGTTCATAGCGATGCACTAGCTCTACATCTTGAACCAGAAGTAAGGTCCTAACATCTCACGCCCATCTACATGGCTAAGTACACAAACACATTAGTCCTATGTGTTGTGAGATGTATTGGCTCCTTAAATCTATAGGTGCATGATATCTAAGGTATGTCCTATGCTAGTTCCATGAAAAAAAAGTAAGAAATAGTAGTAAGAAAATATAATTTGCAAGTTCCTATTCTATTACGCACATGCCTAATCTTCGTCTCAAGAGACTAAATTTCCGGGTAGTGGTTTAGTAAATATGTCGCTAGGTTAGACTTTGAGTCAACATATTCGAGTTGTATGGAGCCGTTGGCTACATGTTCTCGAATGAAATGGTGTTTTACCTCTATATGCTTTGTCCTTGAATGGCATATAGGGTTCTTAGTTAGATTTATCGAACTTATGTTGTCTACAAAAACTTTAGTTTTGGTGAAGTCCAACCTAAAGTCTCGGAGAGTGTGCTTCATCCAAAGAAGCTGAGTTACACACTCACCCATCGCAACGTATTCGGCTTCGGTGGTAGATAAGGCAACACAATGTTGTTTCCTACTGCACCAACTCACTAGACTTGAGCCGAGTAGTTGACAACAACCACTCGTGCTCTTTCTATCGAGTTTACTACCGGCATAATCTGAATCGGAGTAGCCGATTAGTTCGAACTCCGTAGATCTAGGGTACCAAATACCAACGTTAAGTGTACCCTTAAGATATCTAAGGATACGCTTAACTAGGGTTAGGTGAGACTCCTTAGCACAGGTTTGAAACCTGGTGCACATACTTACTGTGAATAGGATGTCGGGTCGACTCGCAGTTAAGTATAGGAGACTTCCTATCGGGCTCCTATAGTACTTTAAGTCAATGGACTTACTTTCTAGGTCTTCTCCTATGTTAACATTAATCGCCATTGGGGTGTTTATTATCTTAGCGTCTTGCATTCCAAATCTTTTAATTAACTCCTTAGTATATTTTTGTTGATATAGGTATATACCATCCTTAGTTTGTTTAATTTGTAGACCTAAAAAGAAACTTAACTCGCCTACCAAGTTCATTTCGAACTCACTTTCCATGAGCGAAACGAACTCGTTTAGTAAGGCTAAGTTAGAGGTTCCAAAAATTATATCATCTACGTAAATTTGAGCTATGAATATTTCTTTACCTAAGGTTTTTACGAAGAGAGTTGGGTCAACTAAGCCTTGGTTAAACCCTTTTGACTTAAGATGGATTGAAAGTCTCTCGTACCAAGCTCGAGGAGCTTGTTTAAGTCCATAGAGAGCTTTCTTAAGTTTTAGAACATGGTCGGGTTTATCTAGATTTTCGAATCTGGGGGTTGGCTAACATAAACTTCTTCTTTAATGTATCCATTTAGGAATGCCGACTTAACATCCATTTGAAACAGCTTAAATCCTCGATGTGCGGCATAAGCTAGTAACATTCGAATGGATTCGAGTCTAGCTACTGGGGCATAGGTTTTGTCGTAATCTAATCCTTCGACTTGACTAAACCCTTTGGCGACTAACCTAGCCTTGTTTCTAACTACTTCACCTTTATCATCAAGCTTATTTCGAAACACCCACCTTGTTCCAATTATCGTTTTGTCTTTAGGTGGTGGTACTAATTCCCACACTTCATTCCTAGTAAATTGTAATAATCCAATTGGGATCAAGAAGAGCTTGTTCAATTGATTTGGGTTATATCTTTGAAATTAAGGATATTTGACTAAGGTTCCTATAGGATGCTCTAGTTCGAACTCCTAGATTAGGATCTCCTATCACTTGGTCGATAGGATGATTCGTTTGAGTCCTAGTTGGATTTGGGTTTGAGTCTACAACTTGATCCATAGGATGACTTGGTTGAAAACTAGTTTGGTTGGAGTCATCTATCACTTGATCAATAGAGTGATTTGGTTGACTTAGGTTAGGATTAACACTAGACCTGATCTCTGGATCAGAGTTAGGTCTAGTATGAATCGGCTCGCTAATTGGGGTTGCCGGGGGTTTTGTAGGTTCATGTCCTTCATCAAATACTACATTGATAGTCTCCTCAACTCTAAGGGTGTCGTGGTTATATACTCTATAAGCTCGACTTATAGCCGAGTATCCTAGAAAGATTCTGGTCGTGGTCTTGGATGTAAATTTCCCTAGGTAATCCTTAGTGTTTAGGATATGTACCTTACACCCAAATACCCTAAAGTACTTGATGTTAGGTATTTTATCGTGATAAATCTCGTATGAGGTCTTAAGGTGCCTCTTTACCATAAGGATTCTATTTTGGACATAGCATGTCATACTCACGGCTTCTGCCCAAAACCTATTGGGTAAGTCATATTCGTTCAACATGGTCCTAGCGGCTTCTTGTAGAGTTCGGTTTCTCCGCTCCACTAGGCCATTTTGTTGAGGGGTCCTAGGGCAAGAGAATTCATGGTGGTATCCGTTTAGGTTACAGAAGTCGGTGAACCTTTGATTTTCGAATTCACCACCATGATCGCTTCTAATTCTTTTAACCTTAAAGTTTTTTTGATTCTCGATTAATTTGAATAAATTGATTAATTGATCTAGGGTATCATTTTTATGTTTGATGAACCTAACCCAGGTAAACCTGGAGTAGTCGTCAATTATGACTAAGCAATATTGACTTTTATTGAGTGACTTGGCTCCATGTGAATTGAATAGATCCATATGCAGGAGCTCAAGTACACTTGAGGTTCGTTCTTGGTTAGTTAACTTGTGTTGTGTCCTAGGTTGTTTTCCTTGTTGACAAGCATTACAGATTTTATTAACCAAATTGTTAAGGTTGGGTAAGCCTCTGACTAGGCCACTCTGACTCATCTTGTGAACGAGTATTGGGTGCGAGTGACCAAGTCGTCGGTGCCACAACCATGATTCCTCTTCCTGTGTCATAAGACATTTGGCTGAGGATTTGATTAAGTTAATTGTATAAATGTTATTTGTCCTAGTTCCTTTGAGTATTGTTTTAATTTGTTTCATTTGTTTTAATTACACATTCATTTTCTAAAAATACGACCTTATAATTATTGTCACATAATTGGCTTACGCTAAGCAGGTTATATTCAAAATTCTCTACAAGTAATACATTTTTAATAACAAAATTCGAGTTAAGCTCGATATCACCTGATCCGATGATTTTGAGCTTGTCGTTATTCCCAAAGGCTACCGATCCTTGTCGTTTAAATCGAAGCTTCGCGAATTTGAGTTGATCCCGGCCATGTGTCGAGCAGTCATTTGTCTAACATCCATTGATCCTACACACAAGGTGGTTGGATTGGATGTTAGATTATTATATTTTTTTAAAAAAAATTGGTTGTAAGTTGTTAAACCTAGGTCATCTCACCGGAGTCTATATGATCAAGCATGTTATACTTATGTGTTCTTTGTGAGATGACTTCCAATTAAGTTGATTAAGTGCATTTATGTTTAAGTAATGTTAGATTTGGATTTGACCCTAGGCTTGTCAAGTTTACCTTTTCAAGATCATGGCTTCCAGGTCGTGGCGAGGCACAGGGGCCTTCTTTTATCGGATCATCGACCACTTCCTTAGACAAAGCCATTTTCAAGAAAATGATGACTTGACTCACCTAAAATTATTTCCTCGTCTAACTAGTTATTTTTGAAAAGAGGCTCCCCGAGGCTCAATCTTTTCGAAGGATTTTAGTTGATTATTTGAAAAGAGGCTCCCCGAGGCTCAATCTTTTCGAAGGATTTTAGTTGGTTATTTACGTGTTCTAAGTGAGTTCACGAAAGAAAAAAAAACAAAAAAAATCTAAGCATGCAATTTCTAAGTTAAAACACAAACATGTTTTGTACTGGCTCCCCCTAGACCGTTGAATCGGTTCGGTCTATCCACATAGTGGATTTGGTCCTTGGGAACCCAGTACGAGTTGGATCCTAGAGTTGAAATCAAAGTGGTCTTAGGGACCCATGCTTGGACACATTTTTTATGTCTACTTACGATTGACATATACGACTTATTGGTCGTGTTTGAGCTAAACCCTAGTCCGACCTTGTTGTACACGGCCCTTTGCGATCCAAGTAGGAGGTCAAGTCCTTTGGATCCCAAAGTAAACCTTTCCAACGTATTCCTAAGATCTTCGACTTGACTTTTCAAGAGTGAGTTCTCAACTTCGAGTTTTTCAACCCGAGTTGAGTCCTTCTCTTGAACTCGACTAGTCGAAGAGGTTAGGGAGACCTCGTGTTTGAGGAGTTTAACTTCCTCAACCAGGGTCTCGACCTTGGACTCGGACTTAGCTAACTTCCTAGACAAAAACCTAACCGTATTATGTAAAGTATTAAATAAACACTCACCTTAAGGGTATCTTTTGAACCGGATGCGTATCCGTGGCTTGACTTGAAGGTAGCTTCGTAGTCCGAGTCATCCTCAGGTTCTGACTCAAGTTCAGGTTCGGTCTCCGTGTCGGACTCAATCGATTTCGCCATGAAGACGTGGTCTTCGTCTTCTTCGGATGACGCTTCTTCCCATGTCGCATTGAGGGCCTTCTTGTGCTTAGGTGCTTGGTGGTTGAGCTTGGGGCACTCGGACTTTATATGTCCAAACCTGTTACACTCATAACACCTAATATTAGAACTTTTAAGCTTACCTTGGTTGGGTCGAGTTGTGGTTCTCTTTCGTCCCTTGGCTATCCTTCGAGCTAGGTTCATTAGTTTGGCAGTCAATTCCGGGTCAACTTCTTCTTCGGACTCATCTTCCTCCTCGGTTGGTGGTGGCTTGCTTGCGATTTTCTTCTTCTTTGAACCTGCAAACAAGGCTATACCCCTCTCGGGTTCCGAGTTGGACTGCTCATGTAATTCAAAATCCGAAAAGAGCTCATCTAATCTAAGTTTAGAAAGGTCCTTGGAGACCTTGTAGGCATCGACCATGGATGCCCACAAGGTAGTCCTCGGAAAAGAGTTTAGAACATACCTTATAAGGTCACGGTTTTCGACCTTTTGCCCGATTGCGTGTAGGTTGTTGACTATGTCTTGGACACGGGCATGGAGTTGCGTCGTGGACTCGTGTTCCTACATTTTTAGTGTGTACAATTTATTGAACAACAAATCACGTTTGCAAACCTTAGCTTGATCCGATCCTTTCTGTAACTCGATCAGCTTTGTCCAAAGGTCCTTTGCGCTAATGAAGGGGCCGACGCGATTTAACTCCTCCTTGGACAAGCCGCATTGGAGGATTTGTGTTGCCTTGGCGTCGGCTTCGACTTGTCGTTTTGTCGCAATGGTCCATTGATCATAATCCAAGGAGTCACCCACTTCATTAGTCGAAAGTGTGAAACCCGTTTGGATTATGATCCACATCTCGATTTGGGTTTTGAGAAAGCATTCCATCCGACCCTTCCAATAACGGAAGTCATCTCCGTTGTAAAACAGAGGTCGGACGGTGCTAAAACCCTCGAGATGGGCCATTAGAACAAAAGATAAAAAGGGACGAAGACGAAGAAACTAGCAACGACAAAAACACAAAACAAAGTACCAAGACTCGCATCTTGGATTAGTAGTGCGAGAGTAAATTTAACAAAGCGAAATAAATCAGAAATAAACAGAAATAAAAGAAAAATAAATCTGTGAAAAATGGCTAAATTGGTGGTTTCACCAAATCTTAGCAACCCCCGGCTCTGATACCAATTGTTGGATCGAAGCGGATCGCTAGAGGGGGGGTGAATAGCGATAAAAACTTTTCTTTTAAATCGTTCGATAGAAAATTAAACGCAGCGGAAATGTAAATAAAAACTAAATGAGACAAATAGTTTTTTTACTTGGTTCGTAGCCTTTGGCTACTACTCCAAGGCCCTAACGGTCCTAGACCGTGTACGGAGGGCAATTCACTAAAACACTCCTCCTCGTTGGAGGTAGGAGTTTTACGATTACAAAAGCCTTCGAAGCAAAAAGATAGAGAGACAAACCCTCTCTTCTATTAAAGTAAAATGCAACGAAAAGCCTCGATTAAAAAGAATTGCAATATTGAAAGCAATAACAAATTAAGATTATACCAACAACTAAACAAAAGAAACTTTAAGCTAGGGTTGTTGGCAGCACTTCGTTGTTGTAGAGTCGTTGGAGAGTTACAGCATAATGGAGGCTTTTGAGCACTTAGAATATAGGATGAAACCCTAGGTTTGGCCCTCCTTTTATAGCCTTTAATCCCCTCAATGAATGGGTCTTCAACCAATCACAAATGGGCACAAAACTCCTTGAAAAATGGTGATAAAGCTTGACTCCTCGAGGCTGATTTTTTACCACCGGTTGAACTGGCCGGTTGAACTGGCGCTGGTTGAACTGGTCGGTTGAACTGATGGCCAGGATTTTTTACTACAATAAAGAGTTAGCTCAAAATATAAGTGGATTCGACGGCCACTTGCCGTCCGATCTCAACATAGACCTTCCATGGGAAGTCTTGGGTCGGATCGTCGCCTAAGATCATCCCCATAAAGAAGATACGACCTCACTTACGCTCGCACACACGAGCTTACCTCGATACTTACGTGTCGCTTTTGCTTCCAGCCTTTCACTCGATTCCTTCGGCTCCCTCCGAAATAACTCGAGTGTCGCCCGACCACCGCGGCTTCCTCCGGGTGTCGCTAGCCTTCAGCTCCAGCATTGAGACTTTTCTGCACACTTGATTTAGCTCGTGAGATAACAATATAAGCTTAACTTTATATCGTTTGCTATAATCAAAACTTAGGTTCGACTTAGGTGCCCACTGCACCAACACTTTCCTTCTTCTCCTTGCTCTTGCCACCCAAGAGGAGTTGCCGCCCAGGTTTTGCTGCTGCCCAAGTCGCTGTCGACCACCCACCAACCACCAGCGACTCCTCCGGCCATCCTCCCTTAGTCGCCAGAGACCAAGGAGCAATCGGTCGTTGATTGGTTGGCCATATCTTCCACCAAACAAGTTGTCCAGATTCTGGATAGCTTGTTCTCCTCTTCGTGGAGAGGTCGTTTGGTCGGCGTTTTGTGCTCCAACATCGACCTACTTGTCGGGGATTGGTTCTCCGATGATACTGTTGGTACCTTTTCTATATAGTTCCCGATAGAAGGGTTAGTGGGTGACCCATGATCCGATCCAAAATGTTCGGCTCAGCGAAGGGAGAAACGAAAGAATGGTTCGGGCGCGAATATCAGAAGCCATTGGTATGGGAGAATATCGAAAGCAATTGGCATGGGAGAATTAGCAGAAGCAATTGGCACGGGAGAATTAGCAGAAGCAATTGGCACAGGAGAATTAGCAGAAGCAATTGACACGGGAGAGTTAGCATAAGCAATTGGCATGGCAAAGAAGAGACGGAAGGCACTTCGCTAAGGGGTCGGCTCAACCTGATTGATCCGAAGGAAGTTTGGTACAGGAAAAAGAGGAATTGGTTCGGGTTGATGAGGAGCCCTAGGGCTAGGTCACCCGTGAGCCATAGACCTAAGCTAGCTTCACCTAAAGTGGATGGTTGAGGGAGACAGTCTAACCTAGTTACCTGAAAAATAGAGGAAGAGGCGTTATGCAATGGCTGGGGAGGCCCCCACACAATATTCCGAGGAGCCTTCGTTCCTCATATCTGTAACAGAATTATTCTCCAGGAGGAGGTGGTGGCCACGTGTACGATGGAGATAGCCCGCGACGTTACGATGAAGGAAAAGGGAAGATAAAAGGGAGGAAGCAAGGAGGAAAGGAGGATCCGCAATTATTCCCACCCAGCAAGAGAGAAGGGGATGCAGGAGAAGAAGGGGAGCGACAATCGCCTCGCCGGAGAAGAAGGACGGAGATCTGTCGTTGTTACATCTCTTGTATTTTTCTCGTCTTGTGATATCACTGTAAGAGGTCTTTCTCATCCACCTTCGGAAACTTACTTTCCGTAAAGGAGGACCTTCATAGTGAAAGTACTTAGGCACTGCATCCGGTGAGAAATCTCACCTCCGTGGAGTAGGAATCCTTATTCCGAACCACGTTACATCTTGTGTCTGAGTCTCGATTGCTGGCGTCGGTTTCTTGCGTTTCATCTACTTCATCTTCTTATTCTCTACTGATTGCGGCCTGTGAGAACCCTCCGAGATCTCCCTCAGTGCTTAACTGTATTGAAAAAGGAGTGAACAGATTTCACCCATCCGCATCAGTTGGCGTCGTCTGTGGGAACATTGAGCTGGACGTCGAGATGCAACCTGAAGAAGTACAACAACCTGCTACCTCTGCAGCGGAGGAGCGCCCCATCACCCTTCTACCATCGTAGCTGAAGGCCCTGATGGATGACGCTATTACAGAAGCCCTCGCTAGGGAAAGGTGAAGGACCGGGTATATGCATCCGCATTCCGGGGAACCTTCTTCCAGAGGCCCACCCCCAGAAATGCCTCCTCCATCTCGTACAGCCGTCAATGGGGAAATATTGCCTGGAGGAGGACTTGGGGGAAGAATGCCTCAAAACACTATGCCCTTCACCCAAACGCGTAGGGAAGAACAGGGCGAAAGTCAATCAACCAGACCTCCGGAAGTATACGAGCCTAGTCCCTTTACAATGGACATTCTCTCTGAAGTCCCTCCGTCCTACTTCCGGAATCCTCAGATCGATAAGTATGATGGTTCGACGGATCCCGAAGAGCACATATCTCAGTTCGACGGAGCGGCCTCGCTCCACTGTTATACCGATGCTCTCAAATGTCGAGTTTTCTGAACCACCTTAACCGGCTTGGCACAAAAGTGATTCAATACTCTACCCCCAGGATCCATCACTTGTTTCGCTAATTTCCAGAGAATGTTCAGTCGGGAATTTGTCACCGTGAAGGCGATAAAACAGACGCCTCTATGTTATGCATATCACCGGGGACCCTGGAATCCCTTGAGGGGTATCTTCATCGATTCACTTCTGCGGCTAGAGAATCCCCTCGGCCCGTCCAGAATCTTTCGGGCTCCTTCCTCAGTTCCTTGTTAAGACAACCTGCGGATAGTTATGAGGAGCTACTAAGTCGTGCGGAGTAATTTATCCGCGAAGAAGGATTAAAGATGCGAGAGGCTGAATGGATGCCTTGTGCGGTCCCAAGTGAAACTCGTCCGTTGCTCCTCAGCGCCCCTCGGCGAGTATACAAGACCTTTTCGGCCGGGAGGTTCCGAGGCCTCGTCGATCTTTGCAGGTGTTAGCCCCGTCCGCCATTACAAATCATGACCAAGCGCTTCCTCTGTGAGGACTTGGAAAGAAGCAGGAAATGGAATTCTATGACCAGCGGTCTGCTGCAGCGACCCTTAGGATCTGAGGGGATCCCACGTAACCCCCGCCCCGTTCTTCGCCAATATCATATATGGAATCAGTTACAAGAGGAATTGGATCGCCTCCATCTGCATATCCGCAAGTAAAGCTCCAGGGGAGGACCCGGCGAGGCTCAGGCCCAATGTAACTCGTCCAGGGCCCTATAATCAACAACCTCAAGTCACTTTCCCTCAAACGCCGTCCCAAGAGGTTGTCTCCCAAGGAGGTCCATCAGGTGAGGGCCCTTCATCCAATTTAGATAACGCTCCCACACAAGGAGTTATTCATGTTATAGCTGGAGGACCTACCGATGGGGACTCCAACCGAGCGCGGAAGTCGTATGCCCGTCTCATGGAGAGTTTGGCCATCGTCACCGACCAGACTATTCAAGCTGCACCGCCCATTTCATTTGGGCCAGAAGATTTACAGGGTGTCCTACTGCCCCATACGGACGCCTTGGTTATTCATATATCCTTGGCCAATTATGAAGTGGCCCGGGTGTTGGTCGATTCGGGAAGTTCCATCAACATCCTCTTTCAGGAAGCCTTCGGACAGATACAGCTGGGGAATGCCCAGCTAGAAGATGTGGCCACCCCCCTCTTTGGATTCGCAGGGCATGTAGTACACCCTACGGGGCAGATTTCATTGCCTCTGACTCTGGGCATAAAGCCCAGCCAAAAAACCAGTATAATCCCTTTCCTCATTGTGGACACTCCGTCCACTTATAACGCTATTCTTGGGCATCCTTTCCTCACCCTTTTTCAGGTCATGGCTTCCCCGTACCACCAGAAGCTGAAATTTCCAGTGGGTCCATCGGTGGGAGAAGTCCGTGGAGAACAGAAGGCCTCCAGGAGCTGCTACGTGCAAATGGTTCGGGATGATCAGAAGAAAGCCCGAACCAATGACCTCAAAGGCAAAGCCACATCATCATCAGCGATGTCCGTCTGAAGGAATTCCCAAGGCCGCAAAATAGAGGAAGGAGAACTGGTGGAAATCGCTCCAGGAAAGGCCACATGGATAGCACAACAATTGGAAACCAAAGAAGAGCTGGTGGCTTGCCTGAAGGAGAATGAAGACATCTTTGCAAAAGATGTGCATGATCTCACGGGGATCAACCCTCGAGTGGCTGAACACCATCTCAATATCACTAAAGGAGCCCGACCCATCCAACAGAAGAGGCGACATTTTGGACCAGAAAAGGACAAGGTCATAGTCGAAGAAGTGGACAAACTGCTAAAAGCGGGTCATGTAAAGGAAATCCAGTTTCCCGAATGGGTTTCCAATGTAGTCTTGGTCCCCAAGCCTTCGGGGCAATGGAGGATGTGTATCGATTTTCGTGATTTAAATAAAGCATGCCCTAAAGACTGCTACCCCTTGCCTCGTATTGATCAATTGGTGGATTCTACTGTGGGATATGAAGTGGTGTCCCTAATGGATGCATATCAAGGATATCATCAAATACCTTTGGCCGAAGAAGATCAAAAGAGGGTTAGCTTTGTGATTGCAGGAGGGTTATACGCTTATGTGGTAATGCTGTTCGGATTAAAGAACGCAGGGGCCACCTATCAGCGCCTTATGGACAAAATCTTTGCAGGACAGAAAGGGAAAAATATGGAAGTCTACGTGGATGACATATTAGTCAAATCGAAGGCCACTCGGGATTTAGTCAAGGACTTAAATGAAACCTTCACCACATTAAGGCGGTTTAATATGAAGCTAAACCCTAACAAATGCATGTTCGGAGTAAAGAGCGGCAAGTTCTTGGAGTACATCGTGACTGAGAAAGGGTTGCAAGCCAACCCTGAGAAGGTGCAAGCACTATGTAACATGAAGTCACCCGCTAATCTGCGGGAAACCCAGAAGCTGGTGGGCAGGATCGTTTCTTTATCACGATTCATAGCCAGATCGGCAGACAAAGGGCTGCCTTTCTTCAAGATCCTGTGCAAGGCTACTAAATTTCAGTGGGATGATCAATGTGAATAGGCTTTCCAGAAGTTGAAGAAATATTTGGCTGGACTCCCACTGCTAGCCAAACCAATAGACGGAGAACCATTATGGATGTATCTGGCCGTCTCAGAGGGAGTCGTTAGTTCGGTATTATTGAAACAAGAAGGCTCTCACCAGCAGCCTATTTATTATACCAGCCATATCCTGAAGGGGCGGAATTCCGTTATACAGAGCTGGAGAAGTTGGCATATATCCTAGTGCTAACCGCCCACAAATTAAGGCCGTACTTTTTGACTCATCCCATCACCGTTCTAACACACAGCGAATTGGGCAAGGTCGTCACTAAGCCCAATTTCTCTGGATGATTGGCCAAATGGGTGGTAGAACTAAGCGAGTATGATATTCACTACCAACCTCGAACGATTATCAAGGCCCAAGCGCTTGCTGATTTTCTAGCAGAGGTACCCTGCGGCTCGGAAGAGGGTTCGGCAGCCAAAGAGGAGGGATCAGAGGCATGGAATATATTCGTAGATGGTTCTTCAGGATCTACAGGCAGCGGCGTCGGTGTTCTATTAATTTCCCCTGATGGTAAAGAAACTCGACTAACCGTTCGCCTGGAATATTGGGCATCTAATAATGAGGCAGAATATGAAGCCATTCTAGCGGGATTACAGGCTGCTAAAGCGGTGGGGGCTTCTTCCATTGTAATCCATTCGGATTCCCAGTTGGTAATATCACAACTTCAAGGTTCTTTTGCGGTTCGAGAGGAAAGGCTGCATAAGTACTTGAAGGCTTTTGAGAAAGAAAAAGCTCAATTCCGTCAGGTCCTCTTAAAGCAAATCCCGCGGGAGAATAACGGGAAGGCAGATGAATTGGCTCGGATGGCTAGTGCTATGGAAGGAATGAAGTCCTCAGAAACGGTCCATACGAAAATCCATACTTCCTTAGCAAGCGATGTGGAGGAAGACGCAAACCTAATTCTTGATTGGAGGACCGACATCATAGCTTATTTACGCAGGAAGGTCCCTCAAGAAAAATAGTAGCATCCGCTTTAATAAGCCGAGCCAAACGGTTCACCCTCTTAAATGAAGACTTATACAAGACTTCTTTCGGACGACCCTTATTGAAATGCTTGGGAAATGAGGATGTGGAATGGGTACTCCGGGAGATTCATGAAGGTTGCTGCAGCAATCATTTAGGAGGGAGACCTTTAGCAAGGAAGGCCTTATTAGCAGGATATTTTTGGCCTACTCTCCAAAGAAGATCTTTATTTGTCATAGTGCAAGCTCGCATTGCTTGTCGAAGCGCATAGCAAAGTTGTGGTCTCTTCATGTCCTTTTGATCAATGGGGAATGGATATAGTGGGTCCGATGCCAGTGGCACCTTTACAGAAGAAGTTTTTGTTGGTGGCTGTAGATTATTTTTCCAAATGGGTGGAGGCAGAGCCCCTGGCCAAAATTACTGAGAATGCTGTGATACAGTTCTTATGGAGAAATATTGTTTGTCGATACGATATTCCTCGGAAAATAGTCAGTGACAACGACGCGATTCAAGGAAAAAGATCCAAGAGTGGTGTCAAAGTCTCAACATTCAGCAGGCTTTCACTTCGGTAGCTCACCCTCAAGCGAACGGGCAAGTGGAGGTGACTAACAGGATGCTCATTCAAGGATTAAAGACCAAATTGGGGGCTCAGAGGGGAAACTGGGTAGAAGAGTTACCAGGCGTCCTGTGGGCCTATCGAACTACACCCAAGACAGCAACAGGAGAAACTCCCTTTAGTTTGGTGTACGAGACGGAAGTCGTTATTCCGGTCGAGGTTCTGTTAAATAGTGCTCGGATAAAGGCATACGAACCAAATCAGAACCAACTTATCCGAAGCACTGAATTGGACTTGGTGGAGGAAAAGTGGGAGATGGCACGGAGGCGAGCGGAATTTTACAAGCAAAGAGTGCAGCGAGCCTTTAATAAGAAAGTGATGCCTCAGAGATTTCAAGAAGGGGATTGGGTTTTGCGTAAAGTTAATCCCGCTGGAGACCCTGGAAAGCTAGCTCCAAACTGGGAAGGACCCTATGAAATAATGCGTTGCGTAGCAGGGTCAGCATATTATCTGAAAGATGACCAAGGCAAAGATCTTCCACGACCTTGGAATGTCATTCATTTAAAACTTTTTCACACTGTATGAGAAGTAGGGAATAGAAGAAGAGAAATTATGAGACTCCGAAGGGGAATACTTCTTAACTTGATCGCGTTAATTAGATGCCAAGTGATGCGGACGGGTGAAATCTATTCACTCCTTTTTCAATGCAATGAAGCACTGAGGGAGATCTCAGAGGGTTATCATAGGCCGCAATCAGTAGAGAATAAGAAGATGAAGTAGATGAAATGCAAGAAATCGACGCCAGCAATCGAGACTCAGACACAAGATGTAATGTGGTTCGGAATAAGGATTCCTACTCCACGGAGGTGAGCTTTCTCACCGGATGCAGTGCCTAAGCACTTTCACTATGAAGGTCCTCCTTTACGGAAAGTAAGTTTCCGAAGGTGGAGGAGAAAGACCTCTTACAGTGATATCACAAGACGAGAAAAATACAAGAGATGTAACAACGACAGATCTTCGTCCTTCTTCTCCGGCGAGGCGGTTGTCTCTCCCCTTCTCCTCCTGCGTCCCCTTCTCTCTTGCTGGGTGGGAATAATTGCGGATCCTTCTTTCCTCCTTGCTTCCTCCCTTTTATCTTCCCTTTTCCTTCATCGTAACGTCGCGGGCTATCTCCATCGTACACGTGGCCACCACCTCCACCTGGAGAATAATTCTGTTACAGATATGAGGAACGAAGGCTCCTCGAAATATTGTATGGGGGCCTCCCCAGCCATTGCATAACGCCTCTTCCTCTATTTTTCATGTAACTAGGTTAGACTGTCTCCCTCAACCATCCGCTTTGAGTGAAGCTAGCTTAGGTCTATAGCCCACGAGCGCCCTAGCCCTAGGGTTCCTCATCAACCTGAACCAATTCCTCTTTTTCCTGTGCCAAACTTCCTTCGGATCAATCAGGCTGAGCCAACCCCTTAGTGAAGTGCCTTCCGTCTCTTCTTTGCCATGCAATTGCTTCTGCTAACTCTCCCGTGCCAATTGCTTCTGCTAATTCTCCCGTGCCAATTGCTTTTTCTAATTCTCCCATGCCAATTGCTTTCAATATTCTCCCATACCAATGGCTTCTGATATTCGCGCCCGAACCATTCTTTCGTTTCTCCCTTCGCTGAGCCGAACATTTTGGATTGGATCATGGTTCACCCGCTAACCCTTCTATCGGGAACTATATAGAAAAGGTACCAGCAGTATCATTAGTCAACCCCGAAAAATAGTCAAGCGAAGTTATAAGCTTGACTTTCCAAATGTACATAAAGTCTCTGACCTATTCTTTATTTCTCAACTTAAATCCATCCGTTCCCTTATAACTCCCTTATGTATACTAAAGGAGGCCCGCTAGGCTCATGGGCTCCGCTTCTCCTTCTCCTTTCGTGCAGTTGAATCGTCACGGAAAACCCTATATAAATCCTTGCCTTCTCCTTTTAGATATCATTTAGTGTACTTAACAATCCAACCTGTTCTTCTCCTTCCGTGATTTTCACCGGCCGCGTTTCGGCGACCCAGTCCTTCCTTTCCCCACACGATTCTTCCTTAACCTCCAAGTAAGTGCTCTGCTTTGTTCACACCCATGGCTCCTAGGACCATCTCTTCACCCGCCTGGTATGTACATACCATAACCTAGTTAGATTGTAACCATTATTTCTTTAATATTAAGAACAACTACATAGACCCCTCTATAAAATGTTGTTTCACGACTAAACTACATCGACCTCATAATCCTCCTCCCGGCTTGACATGCTTTTTCTCCGAACAATTTCTTAACGGCTTATCCCTGCCTGTACCGTCAGTCTATTTGGACCTTCTAAACTTCTATGGACTACCCTTGAAACTAATTCACCCCCAACTCCTTTCGAATTTTATCGGGAGCTCACATAGTGTTCCAACACCTTAACCTCTCTTTAACCCCTGAAATATTCCATTGCTTCTTCCAATTAAAATCTTCCAAGGCAGGTCTCTTCTATTTATTTAGTCGTTCAGACTGCCAATTCTTGGTGAACCTACCCACTTCCCACAAGGGTTGGGAAGAATTGTATTTCTTTGTACAGCTTCCCGAGTCTCTACCCTATTCTGATACATGGAAGGTAGCCCTTACTGAATTACCTCCCTTCCGGGAAATGAGGACCAAATGTCCCTTCCCGGAAGTGTATAGAGTATTAGGAGAGTTACATTACTGCTCAAACCATCTAATAGAAACTCCTCTTTTAAGCCACTTTGGATTGTCTCCTCTACCTTTGACGACTTCGGTTGCTGTAGGTAGGGTGATACTTACCCTGCAATATGACTTCCTTTCTATGTTATTCATCTTTCTTATCAGTATACCTTGCAGATAATCTAATGTAGAAGGTTTTGGTGGAAGGGGAGGCGATCGAGGCTGCCAAGAAGAAGAAAATCTCGACTAAAAGAGGCAAATCAGTAGCAGCTCCGTCATCCCCCCGGAAAAAGCTGCGGCTCATCAAGAAAGGAGTCAAGCCATTTATGAGCCAAGAAGAGGAGGCAATACCTCCCCTGTCCCTTCTCCATCTCCTCAAGGAGGGGATTCTCCCTCCCATTTTCTTCATTCCTCCCCATCTGCACAAAATTCACCCCCAGCTTCTCATACGGAATCCCTCCGAGCTCTTATACCTTCCGACTCAAGAGCTGCTCCTACCCCCATTCGTCGTATCAGACCTCCATCCTCCTCTGAAGGGGAGGATCCTTCCCTTCCTGTTCCTCCGAGGGTCACGTTGGGATCCCTGCTGAAGATTCGGCACCCCTCGGAGGTAAAATTCTTCAATCAGTCGGGCATACAAGGCCCTTGCGAGCAAGTGAGCAAGCTGTTGGCAGAGGTATTTACTCTTTCTTTTCCTCCTCTTCACTATGGGTATCTCTATATGCCGATGTATACTGATAATTTTTCTTTCCCTGTAGGCCTCCACCCAATATAACAAAATGGTGGTTCAGCTGGCCCAATTCCAATCTAGTGTGGAGACTCACCACTTTGTCGCCGTATCACAACAAAAAGAGCTCGTTCGGCAGTTAAACGAGCAAGAGGCAAAGGAGGCGGACTTCAGAAGCCAGTGCGAAGATGCCATGATGCAACTAGCCCTAGTCCGAAGCGAGAAAGAGGAGCTGCAATGAAAAAATGAAGAACTTGAGCAGCGCCTCTTCTTACTGATCCGGTGGTGCAGCGGTAGCGTCGACCCGAGGCGAAGGAGTATAAGGGATATCTTGGGGACGCCATGATCAAGGATGCTGACTCCTCGGCTACTATTATACAGCTTCAACAAGAATGCCACCGTCTTAATCTGGAGCGTCAAGCACAGGCGATTACGAGAATCTGTGAAGAAAGTGTCGAGAGCTTTCCTCCATGGTAGCGCTCTTCCCAAACCTTATCGCGGTGGCTCGGCAGCGCAATCTACCCTCCACCGGGAGTATTTTGAAGCTCTTTTCGGCCTTAGGCAATGAAGCTATAAAGGCGACCAGAAAGAGATGCTTTGGCGGCTAAATTGGCGGAAAGTCAAGCTCAGGTGGTTCAATATCAAGACCAACTGAAGGAGCAAGAAGCCGACCTCAAGGGACACTATGTCAAGAAGGGGGTAGATTTATTTATACTAGGTTTTGAGGGGTCCTCGGCTCAAAATGCTGAACAAGGATACCCGCCTCCTGGCACGGACACTAGCTATTTAGATCCCACGGAGGCGCTAGCTAAGTGTCCGCCCGAACTCTTTGAGTTGTAATTTCTACTATTCTCCTTTTTGGTAATTTTGTCAATAGCCTCTCTTTTGCTTCTGAATGATGAATTTATCCATATGTTTAGTTATCATCATCTTGTCATGTTTCTTGATGGGTCAGGAATTCTTGACCAATTTTAAACTCCTCCCATTTTATACCGTTATCTCTTTTCCCGTATCGTATGGCGCAATCTCCTCGTTGGTTCGGGCTTATTAGAGAGATCTCGAATAACATTATTCACCTCCGTCCCAATTTCGGTTCGGGAATCCGCTTGAAGTATCTTGCCTGATATTATTCACATCCGTCTCGATTTCGATTCGGAGATTTGCTTTAAGTGACTCTTGCCTATTGGTTTTCCCCATTCCTTTTACTGCTTCGGAAACTGTATCAATCTCTTCGTCTTCTTCTCCTTCCCAAGAACTTTTGTCGTCGCTTTTCTTCCATTATAAATCATTGTCCTCCATGTCTTCATCCTCCTATCTCACTATCATGGCTTTAGAGGGGCACCCCATCGAAATTTCTTCAAATTCAGAATCTTTCGAGCTGCGGGACTGGGTTTCTGAAGACACTGAAGATTCAGAGACCCGCTCAACTGCCACTTCCGCTTTTCGTCCTCTTCCTTTTCCGCCTCACACTCCAACTCCAACCCCTCCTACAGGGAGGTCCTTTCGTGCTCCCTTCCCTTCCTTCCGCAATAGAGTGTGGAATCCTCCCTTCACCTGGGAGTATACAGTGGGAGACCCCCGTGCCGCTGACGAACATCCTCCACTTCCACCAGTGTTGGCTTTCATCCCAGTCCCCCCGGCGGAAGCTCATCCTTCTCCGTTCGATGAAGGTCCATCAGCCATTCCTCCGTCTCAAGGCGAGCACTTCAAGGTCATCTTGGCGCCCTCTCCCCCCAAAGAGACCTCTCCCGCTTCGTCTATTAGGAGTAATCAGAGAAAATCTGTATAGATCAAATTAATGTAATCATTTCAAATATATCAATAAAAACGAGGGAGGGAACTTGATGTTTGCTTTTGTCTTTTTCTCGTAGAAGTAAGGTTTCTGTCTTCAAAAGGACGGTAATCTGGTCCGAACATACCTTCTTCTATCATCGCCCGGGGATTCGGACCCTCTTAATTACAGTTATAGTCCCGTCGACCTTCCCACTACTGCCCCCACGTTTCCTCTTCTTTACTGGCATTTATGGTCCTTATTTCTTCTACCAATAAATGCACTTTTCCCCTTCGTCGCTATAAAAGCCCCCGACCCTTACCTGATAGCTTCCATCCTTTCCTTTTCTTTTTGTTTGCCATGGACAGAATATCTGAACAGGGCAGCAGTTCCTCTCCTTCTGAAGAACAGATAAATGATCGCCGATACATAGCTAGCCTGGAGGAGCAAGTGAAGTATTTACAGCAACGGCTGAAGGAAACTTCCGCCAGTAATCGCTCCCTGCGCCAACAACTGGTCGGGTCCCAAAAGGAACTGGCCAAGCAGATCTTTCTGCAGCAGTCTTACCGGCGGCAACTATTATGCCAACCTCAACCATACAATGGAGCTCCATCCGTTCCTCCCAATAAAGAACTGTAATACCCATGATGTATAAGGGTTTCTGTTTGTTATTTTCCCTTGCATCAATGAACTTTCCCAGTTTATCTTCTTTCTTCAGTATCTTCTGAGTTGTGCCACGCTTTACTTCTTTCGTATTCACATAGACTCACATATAACTGAGGCAAATTTCGGCTCTTCCGCCTTTTTACTCTGCTGGGTATATAGAACCATTAAATGAGCCAACTTTGCTATTTTATAGGAATAAAACAATACAAAGTTAAACAAGGACTTCAACTTCTCCCACTTTACGGGGACAAAAAGTGATACACAACTGAGAAGATCTCAGTTAGTCCGTTCCGCCACCGCACGGGGATATCTTCCGCTTCGCGGGGATAAAAATTTTGAGTATAACCGAATGAATTTCGGTTCTTCCGGTCCGCCACCGCACGGGGATATCTTTCACTTCGCGGGGATAGAAATTTAGATATATATATTACGTAACCGAGGAATCTCGGTTCTTCCGTTCCGCCACCGCACGGGGATATCTTCTGCTTCGCCTCGCGGGGATAGAAATTTATACATAGAATACATAACCGAGGAATCTCGGTTCTTCTGTTCCGCCACCGCACGGGGATATCTTCCGCTTCACCTCGCGGGGATAGAAATTTATATATATAACACATAACCGAGGAATCTCGGTTCTTCCGTTCCGCCACCGCACGGGGATATATTTCGCTTCGCCTCGTGGGGATAAAAATTTATATATATAATACATAACCGAGGAATCTCGGATCTTCCATTCTGCCACCGCACGGGGATATCTTCCGCTTCACCTCGCAGGGATAGAGATTTATATATATAATACATAACCGAGGAATCTCGGTTCTTCCGTTCCGCCACCGCACAGGGATATCTTCCGCTTCGCCTCGCGGAGATAGAGATTTATATATATAATACATAACCGAGGAATCTCGTTTCTTCCGTTCCGCCACCGCACGGGGATATCTTCCGCTTCGCCTTGCACAAAATTTATATATATATGGCTCAGAAGCCATCAACATAAAGGAGGCAGCGTTTTCATATCATCCCTCTTTTGTGCTTGTCTTCCGAAGGGGAACGCCTATATCCGCCCCTTCCCATGCAAATGAAGGCTTTAGTACATAACAGGTCATTTAGAAAAAATAACCCTTCTTTCCCTTTCACTTAGGGCCGCTTTCACCACAGATGAGGAGCCCAATAATGGTTACAAGCCCACTCTCCTCCCTTTTATAGGGGATCCTTTTGTCTTCGTTTCTTTTGCTATCTTCGTCCCTTTGCCTTTTCATCTCCTTCTTCTCCGTCTGTTCGTTCCTCCGCCGCCATACTTTTTTTTAGCCCTTTCTCTTTATTCTCAGACCCTCAAAATGCATTCTACCTTCTTCCAGGAGATAGCGGGTCGTTATCCACATCGCAAGAGGAAAGCCGGTCAGCCGTCGACTTTGTCTTCTTCTTCACTTTCCCCGGTCACCACCACACCTGCTTCATCTCGTCCGTCTTCCTCTCCTCCCCCTGCATCCCTTTTTACTTCCGCCCCGGAGGAAATCGGGACAATTAGTCCTTCCTCGATTTCTCCGGCATTTACAAACCCTAGCTCTCATGCTTTTTCTCCCTCTGCTACCAATATTCAGAAGTCGCCTTCTCCTTCACTGCAACCTGAGGATGAACCTGGGGAGGATGCACTTCCATGTCAGCCGATGACAGAGGATGGCTCACCCCTGCCTTCTATCTCCCCTGAATACCATTCTTCCTCCGAACCCATGGCGGTTGATATCCCCTTACTGCAAACTTCCCCCTCCACTCATCGCCTGAAGAGCCCTTCTCCTCCCTCTAATATCATCCCCCTTCTCCCCATCACCAGTGAACTTCCCACCTCAGTATCATCCGTCCCATCTTCCTCCTTTTCTCCCAGGAGTCTTCGGATCCTGAACTTAGAGGAAGTGGTTCCTCGCATGGAAAGCCTACGCCATGCTCTGGATTTGGTATGTTTTCTCAATTAGCTTCCTTAGCTTTGTCTTACTAACCGATTTCTTTTCCACAACCGGCATGCAGGCCTTGACCAACCATCAAGAGTTGGATCTCTCCCTCCATCAATATCGGGCCCAAGCTCAAGAATGGGAGCGGCAACAACGGGAAGATTTGGCGAATACTCAGAATCAAGAACGGCCTCGTTGTAACAATTGCACTGCGCAGAGCGATTAGCCGAAGCTCGCCAAAAAATTCAGAAGGATGCTGATACTATTGCAGCGTTAAGGGAACAACAGCGATCAGGTGTGGAACCACCCGTCCCCCAGCAGGAAGTCCAACCGGCTCCTCTTGATAAGGAGTCTTCCTCGGCTCAAGAGTTAATACGTCTTCAAGGGCAGGTAGCAGAGCTCCTCAAGGGGAAGCAACAGGATTCTGACGTCATCGCTCGCCCTTCGTGTTCACACCGCGAGCACAAGATAAGATAGGGGACCTCCGCACCCACTTGTGCAAGGAGGTACAAGAAAACTCATCCCTCATAAATTCCACGGCGCATGCTCATGCCCGTCTACGCAGGCAAGAGACTTCCCTCCAGAGGCTGGGCACTGAACTCACCCGGACCAGATCTTATTCTAAAGCAGTGGAGGGGATTTCAGCTTCTATGCGTCAAAATATGGTGGAGATGATGCACCTTGTGCAGCAGGACCAAAGTTCCTGAGCCGATAATGTTTCCATCCTAGCCGATGCTATTATGGAGGTGTTGCGACGTTATGTGGACGTGCATCAAAATCTTCAAGAACAACAAGAAAAATGCGAGAGGTCAGATCGAGAGCGGCCCGATCATCCGAACCGCGCCAGAGCGACTCATCATTTTCATCAAGCGCTACTTATCAGACGGATTTAATGAAGCGGTTCAGTCCTCCAACTTATCCTTCATTTTCTTTAAATTGGGAGGCTGGTTTTCGACGTTATCCTTTCGACCAATTTAAGCTGTAATTCGATATCTTGTTTTGAAACGGGAATTTCCTTTCCATTTTCTTTCTCTTCTTCAAGATTTATTAACAGTACCGTATTGCTCTTGTAAATAACTCATTAATGAAATTTGGAGAGTACTTGGCATCTAATTAACGCGATCAAGTTAAGAAGTATTCCCCTTCGGAGTCTCATAATTTCTCTTCTTCTATTCCCTACTTCTCATACAGTGTGAAAAAGTTTTAAATGAATGGCATTCCAAGGTCGTGGAAGCTCTTTGCCTTGGTCATCTTTCAGATAATATGCTGACCCTGCTACGCAGCGCGTTATTTCATAGGGTCCTTCCCAGTTTGGAGCTAGCTTTCCAGGGTCTCCAGCGGGATTAACTTTACGCAAAACCCAATCCCCTTCTTGAAATCTCCGAGGCATCACTTTCTTATTAAAGGCTCGCTGCACTCTTTGCTTGTAAAATTCCGCTCGCTTCCGTGCCATCTCCCGCTTTTCCTCCACCAAGTCCAATTCAGTGCTTCGAATAAGTTAGTTCTGATTTGGTTCGTATGCCTTTATCCGAGCGCTATTTAACAGAACCTCGACCGGAATAACGGCTTCCGTCCCGTACACCAAACTAAAGGGAGTTTCTCCTGTTGCTGTCTTGGGTGTAGTTCGATAGGCCCACAGGACGCCTGGTAACTCTTCTACCCAGTTTCCCCTCTGAGCCCCCAATTTGGTCTTTAATCCTTGAATGAGGATCCTGTTAGTCACCTCCACTTGCCCGTTCGCTTGAGGGTGAGCTACCGAAGTGAAAGTCTGCTGAATGTTGAGACTTTGGCACCACTCTTGGATCTTTTTCCCTTGGAACTGTCGTCCGTTGTCACTGACTATTTTTCGAGGAATACTGTATCGACAAATAATATTTCTCCATAAGAACTGTATCACAGTATTCTCAGTAATTCTGGCTAGGGGCTCTGCCTCCACCCATTTGGAAAAATAATCCACAGCCACCAATAAAAACTTCTTCTATAAAGGTGTCGCTGGCATCGGACCTACTATATCCATTCCCCATTGATCAAAAGGACAGGAAGAGATCACGGCTTTCATTAACTCAGCCGGCCGTTCGGAATGGTTGCTATGCTTCTGACAAGTGATGCAGGCTTGCACTATACGAGCAGCATCTTGCTGGAGAGTAGGCCAAAAATATCCTGCTAATAAGGCCTTTCTTGCTAAAGCTCTCTCTCCTAAATGATTGCTGCAGCAACCTTCATGAATCTCCCGGAGCACCCATTCTGCATCCTCATTTCCCAAGCATTTCAATAAGGGTCGTCCGAAAGAAGTCTTGTATAAGTCTTCATTTAAGAGGGTGAACCGTTTGGCTCGGCTTATTAAAGCGGATGCCGCTATTTTTTCTTCAGGGACCTTCTCGTGCCGTAAATAAGCTATGATGTCAGTCCTCCAATCAAGAATTAGGCTTGATTCGGGTGCGTCTTCCTCCACGCTGCATATTGCTAAGGAAGTATGGATTTTCGTATGGACCATTTTCGAGGACTTCATTCCTTCCATAGCACTAGCCATCTGAGCCAATTCATCTGCCTTCTCGTTATTCTCCCGCGGGATTTGCTTTAAGAGGACCTGACAGAATTGAGCTTTTTCTTTCTCAAAAGCCTTCAAGTACTTATGCAGCCTTTCCTCTCGAACCGCAAAAGAACCTTGAAGTTGTGATATCACCAACTGGGAATCCGAATGGATTACAATGGAAGAAGCCCCCACCGCTTTAGCAGCCTACAATCCCGCTAGAATGGCTTCATATTCCGCCTCATTATTAGATGCCCAATATTCCAGGCGAACGGCTAGTCGAGTTTCTTCACCATCAGGGGAAATTAATAGAACACCGACGTCGCTGCCCGTAGATCCTGAAGAACCGTCTACGAATATATTCCATGCCTCTAATCCCTCCTCTTTGGCTGTCGAACCCTCTTCCGAGCCGCAGGGTACCTCTGCTAGAAAATCAGCAAGCGCTTGGGCCTTGATAACCGTTCGAGGTTGGTAGTGAATATCATACTCGCTTAGTTCTACCACCCATTTGTCCAATCTTCCAGAGAAATTGGGCTTAGTGACGACCTTGCCCAATTCACTGTGTGTTAGAACGGTGATGGGATGAGTCAAAAAGTACGGCCTTAATTTGCGGGCGGTTAGCACTAGGATATATGCCAACTTCTCCAGCTCTGTATAACGGAATTTCGCCCCCTTCAGGATATTGCTGGTATAATAAATAGGTTGCTGGTGAGAGCCTTCTTGTTTCAATAATACCGAACTAACGGCTCCCTCTGAGACGGCCAGATACATCCATAATGGTTCTCCGGCTATTGGTTTGGCTAGCAGTGGGAGTCCAGCCAAATATTTCTTCAACTCCTGGAAAGCATGTTCACATTGATCATCCCACTGAAATTTAGTAGCCTTGCGCAGGATCTTGAAGAAAGGCAGCCCTTTGTCCGCCGATCTGACTATGAATCGTGATAAAAAAACTATCCTGCCCACCAGCTTCTGGGTTTCCCGCAGATTAGCAGGTGACTTCATGTTACATAGTGCTTGTACCTTCTCAGGGTTGGCTTGCAACCATTTCTCAGTCACGATGTACCCCAAGAACTTGCCGCTCTTTACTCCGAACAGGCATTTGTTAGGGTTTAGCTTCATATTAAACCACCTTAATGTAGCGAAGGTTTCATTTAAGTCCTTGACTAAATCCCGAGTGGCCTTCGATTTGACTAATATGTCATCCACGTAGACTTCCACATTTTTCCCTTTCTGTCCTGCAAAGATTTTATCCATAAGGTGCTGATAGGTGGCCCCTGCGTTCTTTAATCCGAACGGCATTACCACATAAGTATATAACCCTCCTGCAGTCACAAAGCTAAATCTCTTTTGATCTTCTTCGGCTAAAGGTATTTGATGATATCCTTGATATGCATCCATTAGGGACACCACTTCATATCCCACAGTAGAATCCACCAATTGATCAATACGAGGCAAGGGGTAGTAGTCTTTAGGGCACGCTTTATTTAAATCACGAAAATCGATACACATCCTCCATTGCCCCGAAGGCTTGGGGACCAAGACTACATTGGAAACCCATTTGGGAAACTGGATTTCATTTACATGACCCACTTTTAGCAGTTTGTCCACTTCTTCGGCTATGACCTTGTCCTTTTCTGGTCCAAAATGTCACCTCTTCTGTTGGATAGGTCGGGCTCCTTTAGTGATATTGAGATGGTGTTCAGCCACTCGAGGGTTGATCCCCGTGAGATCATGCACATCTTTTGCAAAGATGTCTTCATTCTCCTTCAGGCAAGCCACCAGCTCTTCTTTGGTTTCCAGCTGTTGTGCTATCCATGTGGCCTTTCCTGGAGCGATTTCTACTAGTTCTCCTTCCTCTATTTTGCCAGCCTTGGGGGGGATTCCTCCAGGACGCAGACATCAGTGATGATGACAGTTTTGCCTTTGAGGTCATTGGTTCGGGCTTTCTTCTGATCGTCCCGAACCATTTGCACGTAGCAGCTCCTGGAGGCCTTCTGTTCTCCATGGACTTCTCCCACCGATGGACCCACTAGAAATTTCAATTTCTGGTGGTACGGGGAAGCCACGTCCTGAAAAAGGGTGAGGAAAGGATGTCCAAGAATAGCGTTATAAGTGGACGGAGCGTCCACAATGAGGAAAGGGATTATACTGGTTTTTTGGCTTGGGCTTTACGCCCAGAGTCAGAGACAATGAAATCTGCCCCGTAGGGTGTACTACATGCCCTATGAATCCAAAGAGGGGGTGGTCACATCTTCTAGCTTGGCATTCCCCAGCTGCATCTGTCCGAAGGCTTCCTGAAAGAGGATGTTGACGGAACTTCCCGAATCGACCAACACCCGGGCCACTTCATAATTGGCCAAGGATATACGAATAACCAAGGCGTCTGTATGGGGCAGTAGGACACCCTGTAAATCTTCTGGCCCGAATGAAATGGGCAGTGCAGCTTGAATAGTCTGGTCGGTGACGATGGCCAAACTCTCCATGAGACGGGCATACGACTTCCGCGCTCGGTTGGAGTCCCCATCGGTAGGTCCTCCAGCTATAACATGAATAACTCCTCGTGTGGGAGCGTTATCTAAATTGGATGAAGGGCCCTCACCTGATGGGCCTCCTTGGGAGACAACCTCTTGGGACGGTGTTTGAGGGAAAGTGACTTGAGGTTGTTGATTATAGGGCCCTGGACGAGTTACATTGGGTTGGGGGCCTCGCCGTGCCGGTCCTCCTGCCTGGAGCCTTACTTGCGGATATGCAGTATGGAGGCGATCCAATTCCTCTTGTAACTTGAAACATCGGCCACTACTGTGGCCGTATTCCGTATGATATTGGCAGAAGAATGGGGCAGGGGGGTTACGTGGGATCCCCCTGTATCCTAAGGGTCATTGCAGCTAAGCCTGTTGGTCATAGAATTCCATTTCCCGTTCTTTCCAAGTCCTCACAGGAGGAAGCGCTTCAGCGGCCATGATTTGTAATGGCGGGACGGGGCGAACACCTTGCAGCATTGGACGAGGCCTCGAAACCTCCTATCAAAAAGGTCTTGTATACTCCCGTCGAGGGGGCGCTTGAGGAGCAGCGGGACGAGCTCTTTCAGTTAGGACTGTTGCGGCAGTCCGTTCAGCTCTTCGTACCTTTAATCCTTCTTCTTCGTGGATAAACTGCTCCGCACGGCTTAGTAGCTCCTCATAACTATCCGCAGGTTGTCTTAACAAGGAACTGAGGAAGGGGCCCTCCTTCAGCCTGTGCTGAATAGTGCCTCTGAAAGATTCGGATCGGGCTGAGGGGATTCCCCTAGCTGCAGAAGTGAATCGGTGAAGATTTCGTGGATCGCATTTTTCTTGTTGTTCTTGAAGATTTCGACGCACGTCCACATAGCGTCGCGACACCTCCATAATAGCATCGGCTAGGATGGAAACATCATCGGCTCGGGAACTTTGGTCCTGCTGCACAAGGTGCGTCATCTCCACCATATTTTGACGCATAGAAGCTGAAATCCCCTCCACTGCTTCAGAATAAGATCTGGTCCGGGCGAGTTCAGTGCCCAGCCTCTGGAGGGAAGTCTCTTGCCTGCGTAGACGGGCGTGAGCATGCACCCTGGAATTTATGAGGGATGAGTTTTCTTGTACCTCCTTGCACAAGAGGGTGCGGAGGTCCCCTATCTTATCCTGTGCTCGTCGGTATTGAACCTGAAGGCGAGCGATGGCGTCAGAATCCTGTTGCTTCCCCTTGATGAGCTCTGCTACTTGCCCTTGAAGACGTATTAACTCTTGAGCCGAGGAAGACTCCTTATCAAGAGGAGCCGGTTGGACTTCCCGCTGGGGGACGGGTGGTTCCACACCTGATCGTTGTTGTTCCCTTAACGCTGCAATAGTATCATCATCCTTTTGAATTTGTTGGCGAGCTTCGGCTAATTGCTTCTGGCACAGGTGCAATTGTTGCAACAGGAGCCGTTCTTGATTCTGAGTATTCGCCAAATCTTCCCATTATTGCTGCTCCCATTCTTGAGCTTGAGCCCGATATTGATGGAGGGAGCAATCCAACTCTTGATGGTTGGTCAAGGCCTGCATGCCGGTTGTGGAAAAAAAATCGGTTAGTAAGACAAAGCTAAGGAAGCTAATTGAGAAAACATAACAAATCCAGAGCATGGCGTAGGCTTTCCATGCGAGGAACCACTTCCTCTAAGTTCAGGATCCGAAGACTCCTGGGAGAAAAGGAGGAAGATGGGACGGATGATACTGAGGTGGGAAGTTCACTGGTGATGGGGAGAAGGGGGATGATATTGGAGGGAGGAGAAGGGCTCTTCAGGCGATGAGTGGAGGGGGAAGTTTGCAGTAAGGGGATATCAACCGCCATGGGTTCGGAGGAAGAATGGTATTCAGGGGAGATAAGGCGGTGAGCCATCCTCTCATCGCGACATGGAAGTGCATCCTCCCCAGGTTCATCCTCAGGTTGCAGTGAAGGAGAAGGCGACTTCTGAATATTGGTAGCAGAGGGAGAAAAAGCATGAGAGCTAGGGTTTGTAAATGCCGGAGAAATTGAGGAAGGACTAATTGTCCTGATTTCCTCCGGGGCGGAAGTAAAAAAGGATGCAAGGGGAGGAGAGGAAGACGGACGAGATGAAGCAGGTGTGGTGGTGACCGGGGAAAGTAAAGAAGAAGACAGAGCCGACGGCTGACCGGCTTTCCTCTTGCGATGTGGATAACGACCCGCTATCTCCTGGAAGAAGGTAGAATGCATTTTGAGGGTCTGAGAATAAAGAGAAAGGGCTAAAAAAAGGATTGGGGTAACGAAATATGGCGGTGGAGGAACGAACAGACGGAGAAGAAGGAGATGAAAAGGCAAAGGGATGAAGATAGCAAAAGAAACGAAGACAAAAGGATCCCCTATAAAAGGAAGGAGAGTGGGATTGTAACCATTATTGGGCTCCTCGTCTGTGGTGAAAGCGGCCCTAAGTGAAAGGGAAAGAAGGGTTATTTTTTCTAAATGGCCCGTTATGTACTAAAGCCTTCATTTGCATGGGAAGGGGTAGATATAGGCGTTCCCCTTCGGAAGACAAGCACAAAAGAGGGATGATATGAAAACGTTGCCTCCTTTATGTTGATGGCTTCTGAGCCATATATATATAAATTTCTATCCCCGCGAGGCGAAGCGGAAGATATCCCCGTGCGGTGGAGGAACGGAAGAACCGAGATTCCTCGGTTATGTATTATATATATAAATCTCTATCCCCACGAGGCGAAGCGGAAGATATCCCCGTGCGGTGGCGGAACGGAAGAACCGAGATTCCTCGGTTATGTGTTATATATATAAATTTCTATCCCCGCGAGGCGAAGCAGAAGATATCCCCGTGCGGTGGCGGAACGGAAGAACCGAGATTCCTCGGTTATGTATTCTATGTATAAATTTCTATCCCCGCGAGGCGAAGCGGAAGATATCCTCATGCGGTGGCGGAACGGAAGAACCGAGATTCCTCGGTTATGTGTTATATATATACATTTCTATCCCCGCGATGCGAAGCGGAAGATATCCCCGTGCGGTGGCGGAACAGAAGAACCGAGATTCCTCGGTTATGTATTCTATGTATAAATTTCTATCCCCGCGAGGCGAAGCGGAAGATATCCTCGTGCGGTGGTGGAACGGAAGAATCTAGATTCCTCGGTTATGTGTTATATATATAAATTTCTATCCCCGCGAGGCGAAGCGGAAGATATCCCCGTGCGGTGGCGGAACGGAAGAACCGAGATTCCTCGGTTATGTATTCTATGTATAAATTTCTATCCCCGCTAGGCGAAGCAAAAGATATCCCCGTTCGGTGGAGGAACGGAAGAACCGAGATTCCTCGGTTATGTATTATATATATATAAATTTCTATCCCCGCAAGGCGAAGCGGAAGATATCCCCGTGCGGTGGCGGAATGGAAGAACCGAGATTCCTCGGTTACATAATATATATATCTATATATCCCCATGCGGTGGCGGAACGGAAGAACCGAGATTCCTCGGTTATGTATTATATATATAAATTTCTATCCCCGCGAGGCGAAGCGGAAGATATCCTCATGTGGTGGCGGAACGGAAGAACCGAGATTCCTCGATTAAGTATTCTATGTATAAATTTCTATCCCCGCGAGGCGAAGCGGAAGATATCCCCGTGCGGTGGTGGAATGGAAGAACCGAGATCCCTCGGTTATGTGTTATATATATAAATTTCTATCCCTGCGAGGCGAAGCGGAAGATATCCCCGTGCGATGGCGGAATGGAAGAACCGAGATTCCTCGGTTATGTATTCTATGTATAAATTTCTATCCCCGCGAGGCGAAGCGGAAGATATCCCCGTGCGGTGGCGGAACGGAAGAATCGAGATTCCTCGGTTATGTGTTATATATATAAATTTCTATCCCCGCGAGGCGAAGCGAAAGATATCCCCGTGCGGTGGAGGAACGGAAGAACCGAGATTATAAATTTCTATCCCCGCGAGGCGAAGGGGAAGATATCCCCGTGCGGTGGCGGAATGAAAGAACCGAGATTCCTCGGTTATGTATTATATATATATAAATTTCTATCTCGCAGGCGGCGGAAGATATCTTCGCGGTGGCGACGTAAGAACCGAGATTCTCGGTTTACGAATATATATATCTAAATTTCTATCTCGCGAGGCTAACTAAGATATCCTCGCGTGGTGGAACGGAAGAACCGAGATTCCTCGGTTATGTATTATATGTATAAATTTCTATTCCCACGAAGCGGAAGATATCCCCGTGCGGTGGTGGACCGGAAGAACCGAAATTCATTCGGTTATACTCAAAAAATTTTATCCCAAGCGAAGATATCCTCGCGTGGCGGAACGGAAGAACTGAGATCTCCTCAGTTGTGTATCACTTTTTATCCCCGTAAAGTGGGAGAAGTTGAAGTCCTTGTTTAACTTTGTATTATTTTATTCTTGTAAAATAGCAGAGTTGGCTCATTTAATGGTTCTATATACCCAGCAGAGTAAAAAGGCGGAAGAGCCGAAATATGCCTCAGTTATATGTGAGTCTATGTGAATACGAAAGAAGTAAAGCGTGGCACAACTCAGAAGATACTGAAGAAAGAAGATAAACTGGGAAAGTTCATTGATGCGAGAGAATTACATATTCTGAGTCATTTACAAGGGAAAATAACAAACAGAAACCCTTATACATCTTGGGTATTACAATTCTTTGTTGGGAGGAACGGATGGAGCTCCTTTGTATGGTTGAGGTTGGCACAATAGTTGCTGTAGAAGACCGCCGCAGGAAGATCTGCTGGCTGCCTTTGGGACCCGACACTGTTGTTGCGCAGGAGCGACATCGGCGGAAGTTTTCTTCAGCCGTTGCTGTAAATACTTCACTTGCTCCTCCAGGCTAGCTATGTATCGGCGATCATTTATCTGTTCTTCAAAAGGAGAGGAACTGCTGCCCTGTTCAGATATTCTGTCCATGGCAAACAAAAAGAAAAGGAAAGGATGGAAGCTATCAGGTAAGGGTCGGGGTCTTTTATAGCGACGAAGGGGAAAAGTGCATTTATTGGTAGAAGAAATAGGGACAATAAATGTCAGTAAAGAAGAGGAAACGTGGGGCAGTAGTGGGAAGGTCGACGGGACTATAACTGTAATTAAGAGGGTCCGAATCCCCGGGCGATGATAGAAGAAGGTATGTTCGGACCAGATTACCGTCCTTTTGAAGACAGAAACCTTATTTCTACGAGAAAAAGGCAAAAATAAACATCAAGTTCCCTCCCTCGTTTTTATTGATATATTTGAAATGATTACATTAATTTGATCTATACAGATTTTCTCTGATTACTCCTAACAGACGAAGCGGGAGAGGTCTCTTTGGGGGGAGAGGGCGCCAAGATGACCTTGAAGCGCTCGCCATGAGACGGAGGATGGCTGATGGACCTTCATCGAACGGAGAAGGATGAGCTTCCGCCGGGGGGACTGGGATGAAAGCCAGCACTGGTGGAAGTGGAGGAAGTTCGTCGTGCAAGCACGGGGTCTCCTTTGTATTCTCCTGTGAAGGGAGGATTCCACACTCTATTGCGGAAGGAAGGGAAGGGAGCACGAAAGGACCTCCCTGTAGGAGGGGTTGGAGTTGGAGTGTGAAGCGGAAAAGGAAGAGGACGAAAAGGGGAAGTGGCAGTTGAGCGGGTCTCTGAATCTTCAGTGTCTTCAGAAACCCAGTCCTGCAGCTCGAAAGATTCTGAATTTTAAGAAATTTCGATGGGGTGCCCCTCTGAAGCCATGATAGTGAGATAGGATGATGAAGACATGGAGGGCAATGATTTATAATGGAAGAAAAGCGACGGCAGAAGTTCTTGGGAAGGGGAAGAAGACGAAGAGATTGATACAGTTTCTGAAGCAGTAAAAGGAATGGGGAAAACCAATAGGCAAGAGTCACTTAAAGCAAATCTCCGAGCTAAAATCGGGACGGATGTGAATAATATCAGGCAAGATACTTCAAGCGGATTCCCGAACCGAAATTGGGACGGAGGTGAATAATGTTATTCGAGATCTCTCCAATAAGCCCGAACCAATGAAGTGATTGCGTCATACGATACGGGAAAAGAGATAACGGTATAAAAAGGGAGGAGTTTAAAATTGGTCCAGAATTCCCGACTCGTCAAGAAACATGACAAGATGATGATAACTAAACATATGGACAAATTCATCATTCAAAAGCAAAAGAGAGGCTATTGACAAAATTACCAAAAAGGAGAATAGTAGAAATTACAACTCAAAGAGTTCGAGCGGACACTTAGCTAGCGCCTCCGTGGGATCTAAATAGCTAGTGTCCGTGGCTGTGAGGCGGTATTTGTTCTCGCATTTCGGTTTGAGGACCCCTCAAAACCTAGTATAAATAAATCTACCCCCTTCTTGACATAGCATCCCTTGAGGTCGGCTTCTTGCTCCTTCAGTTGGTCTTGATATTGAACCGCCTGAGCTTGACTTTCCGCCAATTTAGCCGCCAAAGCATCTCTTTCGGTGGCTGCCTTTATAGCTTGTTGTCCTAAGGCTGAAAGAGCTTCAAAATACTCCTGGTGGAGGGTAGATTGTTGCCGAGCCACCAGCGATAAGGTTTGGGGAAGAGCCGCTACCATGGAGGAAAGCTCCTGACACTTCTTTGTACATGATTACCTGGTAACTGCCCAGGCTTGACGCTCCAGATTAAGACGGTGGCGTTCTTGTTGAAGCTGTATAATAGTAGCCGAGGAGTCAACATCCTTGATCATGACGTCCCCAAGATATCCCTTATACTCCTTCAGTTCCTGGGTCAAGACGTCTACCTGTTGCAGCTCACTGGACTGTAAGAAGAGGCGCTGTTCAAGTTCTTCATTTTTCCGTAGCAACTCCTCTTTCTCGCTTTGGACCAGGGCTAGTTGCATCATGGCATCTTCGCACTGGCCCATGAAGTCCGCCTCCTTTGCCTCTTGCTCGTTTAACCGCCGAACGAGCTCTTTTTGTTGTGATACGGCGGCAAAGTGGCGAGTCTCCACACTAGATTGGAATTGGGCCAGCTGAACCACCATTTTGTTATGTTGGGTGGAGGCCTAAAGGGAAAGGAAAATTATCAATATACATCGGCATATAGAGATACCCATAGTGAAGAGGAGGAAAAGAAAGAGTAAATACCTCTGTCAACAGCTTGCTCACTTGCTCGCAAGGGCCTTGTATGCCCGACTGATTGAAGAATTTTACCTCCGAGGGGTGCCGAATCTTCAGCAGGGATCCCAACGTGGCCCTCGAAGGAACAGGAAGGGAAGGATCCTCCCCTTCAGAGGAGGATGGGGGTCTGATACGACGAAGGGGGGTAGGAGCAGCTCTTGAGTCGGAAGGTATAGGAGCTTGGAGGGATTCCGTATGAGAAGCTGGGGGTGAATTTTGTACAGATGGGGAGGAATGAAGAAAATGGGAGGGAGAATCCCCTCCTTGAGGAGATGGAGAAGGGACAGGGGAGGTATTGCCTCCTCTTCTTGGCTCATAAATGGCTAGGGGTTAAGACCCTGGCTGGTCGGAAGATGAGGGGAGAAGAGCCGATGAACTTGAGGCTCCTTTCTTGATGAGCTGCAGCTTTTTCCAGGGGGATGACGGAGCTGCTACTGATTTGCCTCTTTTAGTCGAGGTTTTCTTCTTCTTGGCAGCCTCGATCGCCTCCCCTTCCACCAAAGCCTTCTGCATTAGATTATCTGCAAGGTATACTGATAAGAAAGATGAATAACATAGAAAGGAAGTCATATTGCAAGGTAAGTATCACCCTACCTACAGCAACCGAAGTTGTCAAAGGTAGAGGAGACAATCCAAAGTGGCTTAAAAGAGGAGTTTCTATTAGATGGTTTGAGCAGTAATGTAACTCTCCTAATACTCTATACACTTCCGGGAAGGGACATTTGGTCCTCATTTCCCGGAAGTGAGGCAATTCAGGAAGGGCTACCTTCCATGTATCAGAATAGGGTAAAGACTCGGGAAGCTATACAAAGAAATACAATTCTTCCCAGCCCTTGTGGGAAGTGGGCAGGTTCACCAAGAATTGGCAGTTTGAACGGCTAGATAAATAGAAGAGACCTGCCTTGGAAGATTTTAATTGGAAGAAGCAATGGAATATTTCAGGGGTTAAAGAGAGGTTCAGGTGTTGAAACACTATGTGAGCTCCCGATAAAATTCGAAAGGAGTTGGGGGTGAATTGGTTCAAGGGTAGTCCATAGAAGTTTAGAAGGTCCAAATAGACCGACGGTACAGGCAGGGATAGGCCGTTAAGAAATTGTTCGGAGAAAAAGCATGTCAAGCCGGGAGGAGGATTATGAGGTCGATGCAGTTTAGTCGTGAAACAGCATTTTATAGAGGGGTCTATGTAGTTGTTCTTAATATTAAAGAAATAATGGTTACAATCTAACTGGGTTATGGTATGTTCATACCAGGCGAGTGAAGAGATGGTCCTAGGAGCCATGGGTGTGAACAAAGCAGAGCACTTACTCGGAGGTTAAGGAAGAATCGTGTGGGGAAAGGAAGGACTGGGTCGCCGAAACGCCGCCGGTGAAAATCACGAAAGGAGAAGAATAGGCTGGATTGTTAAGCACACTAAACGATACCTAAAAGGAGAAGGCAGGGGTTTATATAGGGTTTTCCGTGACGATTCAACTGCACGAAAGGAGAAGGAGAAGCGTAGCCCATGAGCCCAGCGGGCCTCCTTTAGTATACATAAGGGAGTTATAAGGGAACGGATGGATTTAAGTTGAGAAATGAAGAATAGGTCAGAGACTTTATGTACATTTGGAAAGTTAAGCTTATAACTTCGCTTGACTATTTTTCGGGGTTGACTAATGATACTGCTGGTACCTTTTCTATATAGTTCCCGATAGAAGGGTTAGCGGGTGACCCATAATCCGATCCAAAATGTCCGGCTCAGCGAAGGGAGAAACGAAAGAATGGTTTGGGCGCGAATATCAAAAGCCATTGGTACGGGAGAATATCGAAAGCAATTGGCACGGGAGAATTAGCAAAAGCAATTGGCACGGGAGAATTAGCAGAAGCAATTGACACGGGAGAGTTAGCAGAAGCAATTGGCATGGCAAAGAAGAGACGGAAGGCACTTCGCTAAGGGGTCGGCTCAACCTGATTGATCCGAAGGAAGTTTATGGAAAAAGAGGAATTGGTTCGGGTTGATGAGGAGCCCTAGGGCTAGGTCACCCGTGAGCCATAGACCTAAGCTAGCTTCACCTAAAGTGGATGGTTGAGGGAGACAGTCTAACCTAGTTACCTAAAAAATAGAGGAAGGGGCGTTATGCAATGGCTGGGGAGGCCTCCATACAATATTCCGAGGAGCCTTCGTTCCTCATATCTGTAACAGAATTATTCTCCAGGTGGAGGTGGTGGCCACGTGTACGATGCAGATAGCCCGCGACGTTACGATGAAGGAAAAGGGAAGATAAAAGGGAGGAAGCAAGGAGGAAAGAAGGATCCGCAATTATTCCCACCCAGCAAGAGAGAAGGGGACGCAGGAGGAGAAGGGGAGCGACAACCGCCTCGCCGGAGAAGAAGGACGGAGATCTGTCGTTGTTACATCTCTTGTATTTTTCTCGTCTTGTGATATCACTGTAAGAGGTCTTTCTCCTCCACCTTCGAAAACTTACTTTCCGTAAAGGAGGACCTTCATAGTGAAAGTGCTTAGGCACTGCATCCGGTGAGAAAGCTCACCTCCGTGGAGTAGGAATCCTTATTCCGAACCACGTTACATCTTGTGTCTGAGTCTCGATTGCTGGCGTTGGTTTCTTGCGTTTCATCTACTTCATCTTCTTATTCTCTACTGATTGCGGCCTGTGAGAACCCTCTGAGATCTCCCTCAGTGCTTCACTGCATTGAAAAAGGAGTGAACAGATTTCACCCGTCCGCATCATCCGACAATCCTCATAGGTGGAGCGTTAAGTTTTCATTAAACGGTTGACGAAAACCGCTTCCGACAAGTGAGTTTGTGAAACTCATTTTTGGGATTTGAATTTTGATTCGGATTGTAATCGTCTCTCGGATCACATCATCTTTGACTCGAGGCTAGTGACTTTTACGAAGATGAGGCTCGTGGCTTTGTGAAACTATCCCGATGATACTCGACGTGAATACGGATAGAGGAGATTCTAGCGAGGGTCGCTACGGTTGATGTCAATTTCGCTACCCGTGATCCGTCAGGTATACCTAGTATAAGTTTCTTTTTATTGCAAAATTTTAAATAGTGATTATGTCTATACATATTGTATCCTGCATGTGTGTGATGTGTGTGTTGTAATAAATTAGATTTATTGCTTTTATTGCTTCCGTTGTGTGCATGTTTACGAAACGTGTTCGAACACACACTCGTTGCGGTGCCGGGGAAACCCAACAGTATCTGCCCGGAATAACACCTCTTATGGAGATGGTTGTGAAGTTGTTAAAGTATAAGTCATCATGCCCAAGATAACTTAAATATCTTAAGTCTAAGGAAGTTTGTACTCGAGCTGCAATGAAATCTTTATCAATATAAAGAATCATATAAAGTTTTATGGTATGTCATTCTAATGAACTAGTTACCTTAACTAGCATCCACATGTTCACTGTCTATTTAGTCGGTCTTTAATTAGAGACCGATTCTAATGTCGGTCTCTATTTAGAGACCGACGTTAAATCGGTCTCTAATTAGAGACCGATTCTAATGTCGGTCTCTATTTAGAGACCGACGTTAAATCGGTCTCTAATTAGAGACCGATTTAAATTCGGTCTCTAATTAAGGATTTTCTTGTAGTGTCAGTATCCCTATGCTTCCATTTAGTGAGTACCGAATGCTTAAATAAATCAAGGAGCATAATACGTGTTAGTCTCACAGAATTGATAATGTCCAATCATATTAATTCATCGACTAGAGATTATTTTAATACTTAAATAATTACACATGATGAAATACTCATTAATTGTGATTCAATCACAATATCTCTCATGATATGTATCATATTGTTGACTTCAGTAAATAGATTTAAAATCAAATCACATACACAATAAATACACATCAAATAATAAATTTATTAATAAAGCATTTAAAATAATTGTTTTGGGATATCGCTCAAATCTAACACCCAAAATGCATTAGGCAAAATTAGGAACATGACAAAAGAAAAATAATTATACACAATCACAAGTCTAAGGGAAATGGAGAGACTTGAACTCTCGGCTCACATAGCAATGAACAACACTCCCAATTCTGGATAGAAAAGATTCTCAGCGGGTTGCCATGTTGCTTCCACATGGACAAACTGACAGGGACATTACCCAAGATTCTTTCTTCCAGTTATGAAGTTAATGATGTATGGTATAGAAATAGAAGTACCTGAAGTCATAATCAGGTCATAGATCATAGGTCCAGCCCACAAGATAATATCTTCTAGGGCTGTCCTACAGTTTACCCCTTCGCGATTTCTCCTTGGGACGGGAGCCGGAGGTCGTTAAATTGACGGTTCCAATCTTTTTGAAAAAAAAGGGAACTGAAGTCATAATCAGGATAGATGTTGTTTCCACTAGATATATTAGTGTTTTCCGACTGCATTTTCTAGAAAAAAAAATAAGATTGAAAATTTCCATAAGCTTGCTGGGAAAAAATTCTAACAAATATACCTTGATCTACTAGTCAAATACTCCACAGATGAAGGTGAATCATTATGGGAAGATTGCTCAAGATAGTCAAGAATCTGAACTAGAAAAATATAGAGAAGAATTAACTCTCATATAATGGACCTATAAAAATCAATAAGGCATAATAACTATTACCCCTATGCTAGACTAAAATAATATAATTTAACGAATTGAAATCGGAACAAAGGAAACAACATAAATATCCCAAGTTAAATAACTAATATTCTCCAATAAATTTGAGTCTTCTTTAACCCACGTAAATATAAATGACATGCAAATTATTACTGAGAATGATATATAAATCGATTCAGAATATCTCTGGCAAAGAAAACTCATTGTATACTTGTTCCTCTTGCTCTAAGCTAAAAGAAAGCTTTCTATTTGTCCCAGTTTAATTTGTTTACCTGAACAACTAAAAAAAAAAAGAAAGAAAGAAAGATATAGGTGCAATTAAACCATATCATACCAAACATCATACAAGTCACCCTACATCTTACATGAGAAGGCTTCAAGGTGCCATTTGATGGTACTCTCTCCCATGTTTAGATGATTTAGAAAAGATTTATGCTGGGAACACATTAAAGTTTAATGTGTCATATGTTAGTACATATGCTTATAATCCCTAACACATGCAGCATTTTAGAATCACCTGTCCAAAGAAGTGTATTCCAGAAACTTCTTCTTCCTGAACCTTACAAACAGGTCAAATGGCTTGGTCACAGAAACGAGGAAAAGGAGAAAAAAAAATCAGTGTAAATCCTTTTTGCAATGAAGTGAACGGAAAGAAAATTAACACTATAAAGTTTGATTCCAAGTTCAAACGTGAGTAGCACAGAAAATAATAAGAAAGGACAACAACTATGCAGCATCAAACAGTGTCGGTTGACATGACCCAATGCATTTCTGTGGTTTTCTTAATTGAAAACAAAGAAATATTTGCCATATAGCTGTTGTCAAAAAAAAAAAAAAACGAGGTCAGACACAAGCAGAAGACTAATGAAGACTAGTAGAAAATAAATTACAATGAAAATTTTTCTAAATTTAATGGGAACAAGTAACCAACATCACGTGATATATCAAGAAGAAAATCACAGACATACAACAAACTACCTCAGTGTAATACTCCAAATAAATGAGAATTAATCAGCAAAGTATCCTAATTCCTAGTTACTGAAATGGCATTTTCATTTTGTTTACCCTCGTGGTTGGGACCATACTTCCACAAGGAAATCAACAAACACAAATGTAAAGTTAAGTTACATGACAAAAACCATCTTCAATCTTATGCACTATGGATATTGCATCCCTCTCTCCACAAGTGTTCTAATATGCAACATCTAAGTTTCCAAGTCTCAGGTTTGTATTCTCTACAACCCCTAAAACAAGTTAAGAGGTTCATACTAACACATTTTTTCAATTAATTGCAAAGGTATTCATTTGAATAGGAATTTACAGACCAAACGAGTTATTTATCTAATTTAAAGAAATGATACACAACCTTCGAAGGTAAAAATGATATCATACCACTATTTGTCATATTCACCTCGTCCAAATTCCTAATACATGCTTTTGAAAGTAATGAGACATAATAAAAGAAGCATCACCAATATTTAAAAAAACTTTTCTTTTTTCTTTCATAGAAGAAAGGGAAAAAAATGAAGGCGATGATCATACAAGCAATATTTAAGAAACAACAAAAGGAGCCCATTTACAATGGGATCCGAGAAGACCCCACAATTCAACACCATCTCCGAAAAAAATAATTGCAAGTTTGCAACCCTAGCTCTAGGTATATTCCTATAGATATCACAACAATCAAAAGATATCAAATTTAGCATCAAAATATAACATAAAGCCCCCGAGAAGAGAGAGAAGAATCAAGATATACAAATTTAAAGACAGCAGAAAAGATCATATCGAGAGGAGATTGTTGCCGATGTGAGTAGATGAAAATGTGAAATTTGAATAGCCTTTCATTTCATTTGCGTAGATAAGAATCGACAAAAATGCAGTTCATAAGGATCGTATTGTTTACACAAATAGCCAGCAACACAACTAACATATGATTTCTCCAACCTTATTCGTAATCATCTAAATTTGGTCACACAGCCAATTAGAGAAATGCTTTTCTTATGTTCTGATGATGTAGAATCTTTATTTTTAAATGGCAACAATGCCAAAAGATGGATGGAGTTCACATGAAATTGAGTAAAATTGAAACAAAGCAGTCATACAAATCCAGACATATGCGTGGTTGCATATCCAATGAGAACAGAAGAAGGAAGGAATTATTTTAAAAGGCATAACTATTTGTGGTGAAACAAAACAACAGATACGTATCTTCCAATAATACCGACTAACATCACACCCATGTTATTTATAGAAAACTCATTGACTAAACGACGAGTCAAGCATTAATTACTTTCTTTAGTCCGTTTGTATACTAATTCAAATAAAAATATAATTTATTGAAAAATATTGATAAGTTTTATATTTATTTTATTTTGCACTTTATAAAATCATTTTTAAAATATAATGTTTTATATTATTTTAACAGATAATTTTATCTATTTGTAATGAATTTATATGAGGTATTCATTTTAATTTGCCTTTGCCTAAGTTTTATTTGATAGGAATATTGTCATGTGAATAAAATAATTTGTTACTTCTGTATTAAAATCCTATTTATCCCAAACTTTTACCAAGTTCAGAAAAATATTAATTGTACTTAAATGTATTTATTTATTTATAATATTAAATTTAACTTATTTTAAACATCTTGATTAAAAATATTATTTGTCTTAACCTTTTACTAAAATAATATTTTTATATTTTTCATTTTAAACTTATTAAGAGAAAACATAAAATTTTAAAATTAAATATTAAACAAACAATTCTGTTGGATCGTAAAAGCGCTGGAGGGGGGGTGAATAGCGCGTGTAAATTCTTTTCGATTTGATTCGTTCGATTAAAACAAAGTAAAGAATTGCACAACGGAAAAGTAAATGACAAATTTATTTTTACTAGGTTCACAACCTAACGGTTGTTAATTCAAGACTCTTACGATCCTAGACCACATACGGAAGGAAATTCACTAAAAGATCTCCTCCTTGTTGGAGGTAGGAGATAACGGATATACGAAAGCACGGAAAGTCCGAGGATGGGGCAACAAGTCTACTTCACCTCATTTTAGAATGAAAACTTCGAGTACAATAATTGAAAAGAAATTTAACACACTGAATAGGAATGGAAATTTTGAGAACTTATACCGACAACGAATGGATCTTTGAGCTTGAGGTTGTGTCGTCGGCGTTCCAGTAGTGTTTCGGTGTCGTAGCATTGTCGTAGAGAAGCAGCATTGCGGTAGCATTTCAGAAGCTTGAATTCATGTAGAATAGTGTGAAACCCTCCTCATTTTATAGCCTTTGAGCTCTCTAAACGATGAGATGAAGATCCACCAAAAAAGGCAACCTCACCCTAAGATAAGGGGATGAGGTTTGACTCTCATTGAAGCTGGAAATTTAAATGGCAGTCGACTGTTCACCTTCATCAGTCGACTGATGCCATCAACAGTCGACTACTAATAGCCATCAATCGACTGATGGCTAGGTTTTTCGACTGCAGCAAAGAGTTAGCTTGAAACAAACAAGTAGAGGTAAAATCCGATGACCACTTACTGTCCAATCTCGACCTAGACCTTCCACTGGAAGTTTTAGTCGGGTCGCCGCCTAAAATCGTCCCCGTACGGAGGACGGGACCTTACCTCCACTCACACTCGAGCTTACCTTAGTGACTTGTAGCTCAGCCTTTAGTCTCCACCTGGGTTCTTCGACTCTCTCCGAAGTTCTCCCAGTGTCGCCAGACCACCGCAGTTTCTCAACACGAGATTATTCGGGTGTCGCTGACCTTCAGCTCGGCTTAATCATTTCTGCACACTTGTTTCAGCTCATTAGATAACAATATGACCTTAGCTTTGGGTCTTTGTCATAATCAAAACCTAGGTTAGATTATCTGGTGCCTACTGTTAGGACCCTTGGAACGGCTAGAGGGGGGGTGATTAGCGTTTCTTCGATTCTACAAACAAGTTAGCGGAAGCAATACAAATACGAAAATGAATACGAATAAGAAATACGAAACCAATGCTAACACCCGATGTTACGTGGTTCGGAGATGACGCTCCTACTCCACGGCAATCCGTAAGGTGGATTAGTCCTAGCCAAGCTTCACTATCTTCTCCTTTGGATGAACCAAGGTGGAGAAACCTTTCTTACAATGATCTCCTCTTCTTTACAATGATGGATGATCAAGAACAAGAGAAGAGGAAGTTTTGAATCACTAAAAACACTTAGGAAGCTTGGTGAGCACGAGGATGTAGTTAGGATTAAGAGCACTAGCCTCACCAAGCTTCCCATGGCCCCTTTTTATAGAAGAGGGGCTGTTTTTCCCGTTGGGCGTCGATCGACCGATGCAGCCATCGATCGTCACGGCCAACGGCTTCTGAAACGCGATCTCCGCGGAGATTCGTAGCCGCAATCTCCAACGGCCAGGTGATCAGTCGACTGATCCCTCCATCGATCGGTGATGGGGTGATCACCGAGTGGTCAAGGCGAATGAGTGAGATCGATCGGGCGATATTTCTTTTGATCACGGTGATGTCATTTTCGACCGATCGCAGATCGCCGATCGCTCCGATCAAGGCGATCGATCGATGGCTGGTTTCACCTCGACTCCAACGCCTCGACGCCGATCGATCGATACATCGATCCGATCGATACTCATCAAGTATGAGTAATTCATACTTGATTTTATACCCTAGACCTAGACTTAACCTTCTAGCTCCTTAATAAGCCTTGCGCCTTCAGGATCCCTCCGAGTCCGCGACTTGTTCATCCTTGCGCTTTGCTTCCAAGAGCTTCCTTCGGTTTCGTCATGTCTTGGGTTGCCAAATACTTGGACTTTACGCCGCCAAGACTACAAGCTTGGACTTATGCTGCCAAGACTTTACTTTGGACTTCCTTTGCCAAGGTTCACTTTGGACTTTATGCTGCCAAGACTACAAACTTGGTCTTATGCCGCCAAGTCCATCCCTTGGACTTCCTTTGCCAAGATCATACTTGGACTTCCTTTTACCAAGTACTTCATCCTTGGATTTCCCTGTCACTTAAACACATTCGTAATTAGATCACAAGATATTGCCTAACTTAGATGATTAGCCAAACATCAAAACATATAAATGCTTGGAGCATTGTTGCACCAACAATCTCCCCCTTTTTGATGTTTGACAATCATTTAAGTTAGGTCTTTAAAGATACACACATAATCATCTAACTTAAGCATTCCTTCTCCCCCTTTGACATACATCAAAAAGAGAAGGATGAAGAATTAAGAATGTTGGATCTTGGACTCAGGTATTAGATTGAAATTAAGCTCCCCCTTAATCCAAGATAGGATGTAAATTACATTTGAAGCAAAGCATAATCTAAAATTCAAAAGTTAAATCCTAACTTTGCACCAACAATTGTTTTGGGGATAAAAGGATAGAATTTATTGAAAACTCCCCCTTAAACCACTGTATTGAGCAGTCCTAAAACTCGTTTATACGTAATATTATCATACTAGAGTGTTAGGACATCAAAAATACACCAAATATCAGAAAATGGAGCTTATGAGTATCACGAACGATCACTGATCGCATGCTAAATCGAAATTTCAGTCTTTTCAGCTCATTTTCAGAAATGCGGTAAAAATTCCAGAAATCTCGAAAAATCACGAAATTTTGCGTACATATTTATGAAATCATACTTTATTAAGGAAAAATAATTTGAAAAATATATGTTTTCCAGATTCCAAGATTGATACAAATTTGGAAACTTACAAAAGTTCTAAAGAATTTTCAACCTTTGTATCACTTTTATGATTCACTTGAAAACTGTTTTCCAAAATATAATGAACATAGTTTAAAATATATATGATTTGGAATTTCCAACCATGTTCTTAGAGCTATGTACTCATTACTTGAATACAAGCCTTCCCAATGGTTGGTCCATAAGGTATTTATGTCTCTAGGTGTGTCATTGACTCATAGTAATGCATCATAACAAGCATGATGAGCCAATTACACCTTCTCTATCATCTCACATGGTTCTAAGTGTCTTAATACAAAAATCAAGGTTTCTTAAGGCTTTTTGTGAGATGTATCAAGGTATAAGGATAACATATAAACATGGGATCATGCAAACCTAGAATTTTACTCTACAAGGCACATACCAAGCTCTCTCCTTAAAGATGAAAATTCATTTTCGGGAAGAGCTTTGGTGAAGATATCGGCAAGGTTGGACTTAGATTCTACATAATTAAGTTCAATGTCCCCTCTTGCCACATGATCTCTTATGAAGTGATGTTTCACTTCAATGTGCTTTGTCCTAGAGTGATGTACCGGATTTTTGGTCAAGTTGATGGTACTCACATTATCACAATAAACTTTAATGTTAGAGTAGTGTAGCTCATAATCCACAAGAGTATGTCTCATCCAAAGTAATTGAGCCACACAACCACCCATAGCCACATATTCGGTGGTTGATAAAGCAACACAATGTTGCTTCCTACTACTCCAACTAACTAGGGAGGACCCAAGAAATTGACATCCACCACTAGTACTTTTCCTATCCAATTTGCACCCGGCATAATCGGAATCGGTATAACCAAGCAATTCAAATGATCTAGTCCTAGGATACCAAAGTCCTACATTTAGGGTGCCTTTAATATATCTTAATATTCTTTTGACGGCTACCAAATGTGATTCTTTGGCACAAGATTGGTATCTTACACACATACCTACCACAAATAAAATGTCGGGTCTACTAGCGGTTAGGTATAGTAGGCTACCAATCATACTCCTATAAAGTTTAAGATCAATTGATTTACCTTCATGATCACTATTTATTCTAGTGCTAGTGGCCATAGGAGTGGTTACAATTTTGGCATTTTCCAAACCAAATTTCTTGATCATTTCATTTGCATATTTGGTTTGATAAATATGAATACCCTCATTGGTTTGTTTGACTTGTAAGCCTAGGAAAAAGGTAAGCTCTCCAACCAAACTCATTTCAAATTCATTTTCCATATTTTTTATAAAGTCTTGAAGAAGATCATTATTTGTTGACCCAAAGATGATATCATCAACATATACTTGGGCTATGAATATATCTTTCAATGTTGACTTTATAAACAAAGTTTGATCTACTTGTCCTCTTCTAAAATCCTTAGAAATTAAGAATGATGACAATCTTTCATACCATGCCCTAGGAGCTTGTTTTAACCCATATAATGCTTTCCTAAGCTTGCATACATGATTTGGATAATCTATGTTCTCAAACCCGGGTGGTTGCTCTACATATACTTCCTCCTTAATAAAACCATTTAAGAATGCGGATTTAACATCCATTTGGTAAAGTTTAAATCCCATATAGGAAGCATATCCTAGGAGAATTCTAATAGATTCTAATCTAGCAACCGGGGCATAAGTCTCATCATAGTCAAGCCCCTCAACTTGATTAAATCCCCTAGCAACCAACCTAGCCTTATTCCTAGTGATATTTCCTTGATCATCTAATTTATTCCTAAAGACCCATCTTGTAGTAATTATGGTGCTATCATTGGGTCTAGGTACTAATTCCCACACTTGACTTCTCTCAAATTGAGTCAATTCATCTTGCATTGCCAAAATCCAATCCGGATCATGTAATGCATCATTGATCGATTTGGGCTCAATTTGTGAGATAAGAGCAACTTGACTAGTAGGAGGTCTATGAAATGACCTAGTTCTTACTCCTTGAGATAAATCTCCTACTACTTGGTCAAGTGGATGATCTTGATGAATTCTTAGGTTTCTAGAAGGGTTTCAATTTGATCATTGTTATCTTCCACCCTTCTTTCATCATCGAGTCTCCTCTTCCTCCCCCTTGATCATTACCCCTAATGGTCAAATTTTGAAGTTTTTGGGTAATGTCTTGATTATTGTCATTAATATCCTTATCAATGGAGGACTTTCTAGGGTAGGTACTAGTGGTTTCATCAAATTTAACATTTGAGGACTCCTCAATCCCTTGGGTTCTCTTATTATAGACTCTATACCCTCTACTTGTGGATGAGTATCCAACTAGGATTCCCTCATCCGCTTTTGATTCAAATTTCCCTAAGTTATCTTTGGTATTTAAGATATAAACTTTACACCCAAAGACTTTGAAATAGTGAATTGTGGGAATAGTTCCATTCCATAGTTCAAAAGGTGTTTTTCCTAAAAACCTATGGATTTGAACCCTATTTTGGATATAGCAAGCGGTATTAACCGCTTCCGCCCACAAGTAGCTAGGAAGTGAATATGCATTAAGCATGGTCCTAGCGGCCTCTTGTAGGGCACGATTTCTCCTCTCCACCACCCCATTTTGTTGGGGTGTTCTTGGACAAGAGAACTCATGCTTGTACCCTTGCTCTAAACAAAATTGTGAAAATTTTGAGTTCTCAAATTCACCACCATGATCACTACGGATCCGGTTGATTTTGAGACTCTTTTCATTTTCAACCCTTTTACTAAATCCTATGATTATTTCTAAGGTATCATCCTTATGTTTCATAAAATAGACCCAAGTATACCTAGAAAAATCATCTACTATAACCAAGCAATATTTATTACCATTTAAAGATGGAGTACTATGACAATCAAAGAGTCAAGATGCAATAACTCTAATGGTAAAGATGTGTTAGTTAGAGTTTTATCTTTGTGTGATGCCTTTGTTTGTTTTCCTTCTTGGCATGCATCACACAATTTGTTCTTGACATACTTGATCTTTGGTAGCCCTTTGACCAACTCCATCTTGGCTACCTTACAGAAGATCAACATAATAGATATTTGACTTCCTATATCCAACTAACATGCAATCATTTAATTCCTTGTGTCTAATCATGCATTTAGAGGATTCAAAGGAAACATGATAGTTTGCATCACAAAGTTGACTAACACTCAATAGATTAAACTTCATATCTTCAACTAGCAAGACTTTGTGAATAATAATTTTGGGGGATACCTCAATTGTACCTCTACCTAATATCTTGAGTTTTCCACTATTCCCAAAAGACACCGCTCCCTTCTTCACATATTTAATTGTGGAGAACTTGCTCACATCCCCGGTCATATGTGTTGAGCAACCGCTATCCACAATCCACATACCTCGCTCTCCTACCTAAATCACATGAAAAACACAAGCTTTTGGTACCCAAACATTTGGACCGGTAACATTAAGTAAAAACTTCTTAGGTACCCAAGCTTTCTTAACCTTACCCTTAATAGTTGCTTTCCTATTTATTAATGAAATGTAAGCAACTTCTTTTTCTTTTGGCTTATACCCTAAACCGGCCTTGTTATAAACCGCTCTTTGTCTACTAAGAATCATATCAAGACACTTTGAGCCATTTGAAAATTTTTCTAAACATGCTTTTAATTCACTAACCTCATCCTTAAGTTTATCATTTTCTTCTTTAAGCATGCAAGAGTCAATATGTGAGGGTTTTTCATTTCTAATGGCTTTTAGTTCTACCTTCATGCTTTTAACCTTAGATTTTGACTTATCTAGAGCTTCTTTAAGATAGGCAATTGATTTATAAAGGAGCTTAACCTTAGGAGAGTTCATTACCTCATCGTCACTAGATGATGATTCATAGGAATCTTCTTGGCTTGAGGTGCTCGAATCATCTCCTAGGGCCATGAGTGTCACATGGCGTGTGATGTGGCAAAGCTCATCATCGGAGGAAGAATCTTCAATGCTTGGTGTGTCCCATGTGGTTTGAGCCACCATGGCCTCCTTCTTCTTCTTTTCCTTTTTGTCCTTCTTTTTCTTTTCTTTTTCCTCCTTCTTTTTTAGCTCCGGGCAATTCGGCTTTATGTGCCCCTTCTTGTTGCAAGCATGGCAAATCACATTATTATTAAAACTTGAATTACCATTAAATTTACCTTTTGAGGAATGAGACCCCTTCCTTGCTTCTCTATTCTTGAACTCTCTTGACTTCCTATAAAGCTTCTTGACGAAATTTGCCATTTCACTAGATGAGTCTCCATCACTACTTGACTCATCCTCCGACTCGGATGATGATGATGCTTCTTTTCTTTCCTTCTTCTTCTTTTCTTTCTTGTCCTTCTTTTCAACGAATAGAGCTAACCCCTTTTCCTTAGAGGACATGTTAGTTTGCTCATGTAATTCAAACTCACAAAACAATTCATCAATTTTAATTTGAGATAAATCTCTAGTTACCTTAATTGCATCAACTATAGAGGTCCATAAAGAATTTCTAGGAAATGCTTGTAAAATATACCTTACCAAATCCCGATTGTCAACTCGCTCACCTATGATATGGAGTTCGTTAACAATTTCTTTGAACCTTCCATGCATTTGACTTACGGTTTCATGCATCTTCATTTGGAAGGCTTGAAGTTGTCCAATCAATAGGTCCTTCTTGGCCCTCTTTGATTCCTTGGAACCTTCATTTAGCTCAATGAGCTTTTCCCATAATTCCTTGGCGGATTCGAAGGTCCCACCTTGTTAAGTTGCTCCATGGTAATCCCACATTGAATGGTGAGTACCGCTTTTGCATTTGACTCGAAACTCCTATTCATTTCTCTTGTCCAATCCTTGCTCGGAATAGGGTTTCCACGTTCATCCACCGGTTCCTTGAAGCCATCTACAACACTATGTCAAATTTCAATATTACTCATTAAATAGTATTTCATCCTACCTTTCCAATATAGTGACTCCCATCGAAGAGTGGTGGCTTGGCGATGCTATATCCCTCTTGAAGAGCCATTGATGCCTTGGTTGATGGTGAGATCTTACAAGCAATCGCTCGATACCACTTGTTAGGACCCTTGGAGCGGCTAGAGGGGGTGATTAGCGTTTCTTGATTCTACAAACAAGTTAGCGGAAGCAATACAAAATCTGAAAATGAATACGAATAAGAAATACGAAACCAATGCTAACACCCGATGTTACGTGGTTGGAGATGACGCTCCTACTCTACTCACAATCCGTAAGGTGGATTAGTCTAGCCAAGCTTCACTATCTTCTCCTTTGGATGAACCAAGGTGGAGAAACCTTTCTTACAATGATCTCCTCTTCTTTACAATGATGGATGATCAAGAACAAGAGAAGAGGAGGTTTTGAATCACTAAAAACACTTAGGAAGCTTGGTGAGCACGAGGATGTAGTTAGGATTAAGAGCACTAGCCTCACCAAGCTTCCCATGGCCCCTTTTATAGAAGAGGATGTTTTTCCCGTTAGGCGTCGATCAATCGGTGATCGAGCCATCGATCGACGCAAAGCCAACGGCTTCAAACGCGATCTCGCGGAGATTCGTAGCCCGCAATCTTCAACGGCCGGTGATCGACCGGTGATCCTCCATCGATCGTGATGGGGTGATCGATCAGTGGTCAAACGGCGATCAGTGAGGCTGCGTACGTGGCGATATTTCTTTTGATCGGTCGGTGATCGACATCGATCGATTGCTCGACGATCAAGCGGATCGGTGATGGCGAGTTTCACTCGGTCGAGCGCTGACGATCGGTGATACATCGTATGAGTAATTCATACTTGATTTTATACCCTAGACCTAGACTTAACCTTCTAGCTCCTTAATAAGCCTTGCGCCTTCAGGATCCCTCCGAGTCCGCGACTTGTTCATCCTTGCGCTTTGCTTCCAAGAGCTTCCTTCGGTTTCGTCATGTCTTGGGTTGCCAAATACTTGGACTTTACGCCGCCAAGACTACAAGCTTGGACTTATGCTGCCAAGACTTTACTTTGGACTTCCTTTGCCAAGGTTCACTTTGGACTTTATGCTGCCAAGACTACAAGCTTGGTCTTATGCCGCCAAGTCCATCCCTTGGACTTCCTTTGCCAAGATCATACTTGGACTTCCTTTTACCAAGTACTTCATCCTTGGATTTCCCTGTCACTTAAACACATTCGTAATTAGATCACAAGATATTGCCTAACTTAGATGATTAGCCAAACATCAAAACATATAAATGCTTGGAGCATTGTTGCACCAACACCTACTGCACCAACAATCTCTCCCTTTTTGATTTATGGCAAACCGACACAAAGTTAAGGGAAAAATTAAAGCATAAAGGACATTAAGTAAGTGAAATGGTTAGATCCAATTAGCATGAACAAAAAAAGAAATATGAATGCATAACTTAATAATTTAGTGTGAGTAATTTAGTAAGTTAGCATAGGTCGGAGTATGAGTAAAACTCTTTTTCAAGTCCTTCCCCTTGACCTTAAGTGAATACTTGAAAAAGGATCTTAGTTCTCCCCCTTAACATTTGCTACTTAATAAGTTAAGTAATCAAGATTACTTAGCATTGACCTAAATGTTTAAGTTAAGTTATCAAAAATTAATTTTGATCTCTTAACTTTGGTCTTTATCAAAAATTAAAAAGGTTGAGTTAAGTAATCACTTAACTTTGTCCTGATGGTTTTAAGTTAGGTTTAAGTTAAGTTATCAAAAAATAATTTTGATCCCTTAACTTTGGCCTTCTCTCCTCCTTTTGCCATAAATCGAAAAGCGTTGGGGTTTATAGGAAAAAAATCTTTTAGAAACATAGTGATTATGTTTTATAAGTCCAAGCATGTTCCTATTAGATTATGAAAATAATACTTTAAACATAAACTCAACTAATAGTATGTTCAACTATATTTGACTTGATTGATATAGAATGATCAATAAGTCCTTATTAGAGTTGATTAATTTAGATAATTATACTCCATGGTTCATGTCGATGCACTAGATCTATATCTGGAACCAGGAGTGAGGTCCTAACATCTCACGCTCATCTACGTGGCTAAGTACACAAACACATTAGTCCTATGTGTTATGAGATGTGTTGGCTCCTTAAATCTATAGGTGCATGCTTTCTAGCGTAAGTCCTAAGCTAGTTCCATTTAGCATGAAAAGAAAAAATAGAGTATATAAAAAAATTATAAGTTGCAAGTCCTACTCTATTACGCACATACCTAATTTTCATCTAAGTAGACTAAACTCTGCTTCGGATAAGGGCTTTATAAATAGGTCTGCTAGATTTGATTTGGACTCCACGTATTCGAGTTGTATGGTCCCACTTGCTACATGTTCTCGAATAAAGTGGTGTTTGACCTCTATATATTTGGTAGAATGACAGATTAAGTTTTTGGTTAAATTAATTGAACTAATATTGTCGATGTAAATTTTAGTGTTGTTAAAGTTTAACTTAAAGTCTTGGAGAGTGTGCTTCATCCAAAGAAGTTGAGCTACATACTCACCCATCGCGACGTATTCGGCTTCGGTGGTAGATAAGGCAACACAGTGTTGCTTTCTACTGCACCAGTTCACTAGACTCGAGGTGAGAAGTTGGCAACACCCACTCGTGCTCTTTCTATCAAGTTTACTACCGGCATAATCCGAGTCGGAGTAGATGATTAGTTCGAACTCGTTAGATCTAGGGTACCAAATTCCTACGTTTAGTGTACCCTTTAGATATCTAAGGATGTGTTTGACTAATGTTAGGTGCGACTCCTTAGCACAAGTTTGAAATCTTGCACACATACTCACTGCGAATAGTATGTCGGGTGGACTCGTAGTTAAGTACAGGAGACTACTTATCGCGCTCCTATAGTATTTTAGGTCTATTGGTCTTCCATCTAAGTTCTCTCCTATATTGACATTTGTACCCATTAGTGTATTTATTACCTTAGCATTTTGCATTCCAAATCTATTAATTAATTCCTTAGCGTATTTATGTTGATGTAGGTAAATTCCTTCCTTAGTTTGTTTAATTTGTAAGCCTAGAAAAAATGTTAATTCTCCTACTAAGTTCATTTCAAATTCACTTTCCATTAGTGAAATGAACTCATTTAGTAAAATTGAGTTGGTTGTTCCAAACATTATATCATCTACGTATATTTGGGCAATAAAAATTTCCTTACCTACAGATTTTACAAACAAGGTTGGGTCTACTAGGCATTGACTAAACCTTTTTGACTTGAGAAAAACAGAAAGTCTTTCATACCAAGCTCTAAGAGCTTGTTTTAGTCCATATAAAGCTTTATTAAGTTTGAAAACATGGTCGGGTTTGTCTAAACTTTCAAATCCTGAGGATTGGCTAACGTAGACCTCTTCCTTAATAAACTCATTTAAAAATGCTAACTTCACATTCATTTGAAATAATTTGAATCCTCGATGTGTAGTGTAGGCCAACAACATTCTAATCGATTCTAGTCTAGCTACGGGGGCATAGGTTTTATCATAATCTAACCTTTCTACTTGACTAAATCCTTTAGCGACTAATCTTGCCTTATTCCTAACTACTTCTCCTTTATCATCGAGTTTGTTCCGGAATACCCACCTTGTTTCAATGATCGATTTGTCTTTAGGTGGTGGTACTAATTCCCAGACTTCACTTCGGGATCAAGAAGAGCTTGTTCAATTGATTTGGGTTCAATTTTCGAGATTAATAAAATTTGACTAAGGTTTCTATACGACGCTCTAGTTTGAACCCTTAGGTTGGGATCACCTATTACTTGATCTATGGAATGATTTGATTATATCCTAGATTGAGTCGAGTTAGGATTTATACTAGACTCATTTTCATGGTCAGATTCAGGTCTAATATCAATTGGTTCATTAACTAGTTCTACTTCGGGTTTTGTGGGTTTATCTCCTTCATCGAATACTACATTAATTGTTTCTTCGATTTTTAGAGTTTCATTGTTGTAGACCCTATAGGCTTTACTTGTGGTTGAGTACCCTAGGAATATTCTAGTGGTTGTTTTAGACATGAATTCCCCTAGGTAGTCTTTAGTATTTAAGATGTGTATCCTACATCCAAATACCCTAAAATATTTAATGTTAGATAATTTTTCATAGTAGATTTCGTGGTCCTAAGGTGTCTCATGACTAGTAGGATTTTATTTTGGACATAATAAGTTGTACTAATGGCTCCTGCCCAAAACTTATTAGGAATGTTGTACTCGTTTAACATGGTTCTAGCGGCTTCTTGTAGGGTTCTATTCTTTCGCTCGACTAGACTATTTTATTGTGGGGTTCTAGTGTAGGAGAACTCATGGTGGTATCCGTTTAGGTTATAGAAGTCGGTGAACCTATAGTTTTCGAATTCACCACCATGATCGCTTCTAAGTCTCTTAACCTTAAGGTTCTTTTCATTTTCTATTAGCTTGCATAAGTTGGTGAGTTGTTCTAGGGTTTCACTTTTGTGTTTTAGGAACTTGACCCAGGTAAACCTAGAGTAGTCGTCAACTATGATTAAGCAGAATTGACTTTCGTTTAGTGACTTGGCTCCATGAGAATCAAATAGGTCTAAGTGTAGGAGCTCAAGTACACTTTTGGTTCTTTCTTGGTTAGTTAGTTGATGTTGTGCCCTAGTTTGTTTACCTTGTTGACACATTACAAATTTTATTGTCTAAGTTGTTAAGGTTGGGTAAATCTTTGACTAGGTCACTTTGACTCATTTTGTGTACGAGTCTTGGATGAGAATGTCTAAGTTGTCAGTGCCACAACTAAGATTCCCCTTGTTGTGTCATTAGACACTTGGATGAGGAGTTGAGTAAATTAATTGTGTATATGTTGTTATTCCTCGTTCCTTTAAGTATTGTTTTTGAGGTATCATTAGTTTTAATTAAACATTCATTTTCTAATAATGCAACCTTATAGTTGTTATCACACAATTGGCTTACACTAAGTAAATTAAAATCAAAATTTTTGACTAAAAGAATGTTGCGAATTATAAAATTAGAGTTCAGCTCAATATCACCTGATCCAATGATTTTGAGCTTCCCGTTGTTTCTAAATGCTACCGATCCTTGATTTTTGAATCTAAGCTTCGAAAATTTCAGTCGGTCTCCGGTCATGTGTCCGGAGCACCTACTATCCAATATCCATTGATCCTACACATAAAGTGTAGGTGTCTATAAGATTCACATATCTCCACAATGGTATAATATTATCCACTTTGGGCCTAAGCCCTCATGGTTTTGTTTTTGGACTTTACTCAAAAGGCCTCATACCAATTGAGATATCTTTCCATCTTATAAGCACATGATCTTTTTCATGTCTTACCAATGTGGGACTTTGATTGTATTCCCAATACTCCAACAATCCCCTCCCCCCTCAAACGAAGGACCACATTGACCTCCCTCAAGCCTATCCGTCCTCGAAGGACATCCTTTGCTTGATGTCTGATCCTCAACCCACCAGGACTTCCTGCCAACTGTCTGGTCCTCCTGACCCAGCTGGACTTTCTGCCAGTTGTCTAGTCCTTCTGGTCCAAGTGGACTTCCTGTCAGTTGTTCGGTCCTCCCGACCCAACTGGACTTCCTGTCAGTTGTTCGGTCCTCCCGACCCAACTGGACTTTCTGCCTGGTGTCTGATTCTCTTGATCCGAACATGGGAGCTCAACTTCCTTCGTTTGAGGTTCATGGCTTGACATGGATCATGGATCTGATACCAATTGTTAGGACCTGTGCGCCCGCTAGAGGGGGGTGAATAGCGATGTGCTCGTTCGATGATGGAATTCATTGCGTTTGTCTCTACAATTTCGTTAGCACAGCGGAAATAGAAATAATACAATAACGAAACAAGACAAACACAATTCACAACACGAGATATAACGTGGTTCGGAATCGAACGGTTCCTACTGTTGGTGCAGGGGCACTAGATAATCGAACCTGTGTTTTGATTATGGCAAAGACACAAAGTTAAGTTTATATTGTTATCTCACGAGCTAAATCAAGTGTGCAGAAAAGTACTAAAGCTGGAGCTGAAGGCTAGCGACACCCGGAGGAAGCCGTGGTGGTCGGGTGACACTTGAGTGAATTCGGAGGGAGCCGAAGGAATCGAGTGGAAGGCCGAAAGCGAGAGCTACTATCGAGGTAAGCTCGTGTGAGTGAGAGATTGTAAGGTCGTGTCCTCTTTACAGGGCGGGACGGCGACGTGATCGACTAAGACTTCTGTGGAAGGTCTAGGTCGAGATCGGACGATTAGAAACCGTCGTATTTATCATTTTCCGAGCTAACCTCTTCTTTGCAGGAAGTGGTCATGGCGATCATTCTTTGGACATTGGCGTCATTATTATCGATCGGTGATGAGATCATCATCGATCGTATCATCGATCGGTGATGAGAGGTATCGATCGGTGATGGCGATTTACTTTTGCGCTAGGTCAAAGCGGATAACGTTTGGCGGCCGCCAGCGATAAAAATTTGGAAAAATTCATGATCCGTTCCAAAGAAATAGGAGACAAATTCAGAGGCTAAAGTCTATAAAAGGAGGGGAGGATTCATCTCCAAAGATCATCAATTATTCATCAAGTGCTCCTACAACGCCAACGCTTCAACACCGTCATAACGCCGACGCAGACAACCTCGATCTTCTTCGTCGGCAGATTCAAGTAATATTTTTGATATTATATTCTGTGTTTTTTATCTTCATAACGAGGTGAGGTAGGCTTGTTGCCTCATCCTCGTGTATTCGGTTTTTGTAATCGTTGTCTCCTACCTCCAACGAGGAGGAGACGTTTTAGTGTTTTGCCCTCCGTACGCGGTCTAGGACCGATAGGGCCTTGGAGTAGCAACCGCTGGGTTGTGAACCAAGTAAAATAAACGTGTTCATTTATTTTCCGCTGTGCTTACTTTGCGTATTGAACGAACGAAAAAGAAAAGATTTACGATCGCTATTCACCCCCCTCTAGCGACGCTTCTCGATCCAACAATTGGTATCAGAGCGGGGGCGCTAAGATTTGGTGAAACCACCAATCTAGCACGTTTTGGTTTTCTTTTCGTATTTTTCGATTCGTATATTTCTTAGGTTTTGTTTCCCGCACTACTAATCCAAGACCAAGTCTTGGTACATAGTTTTTGGTTGTGTTTTTGCTAGTACTAATCTCCTTCGGAGTACCTCACGATCAAACGCAGGCATAACTTTTGCTACGAGTGGACTCACGATCTACCCACCAAATCGAAGCTCTCTGAAAGATCTACACTTTTTACAGGGTTTACCCCGTAACAAGCTGTTTCCAGCCCCAAAATCCAGCGTTTAGTACCCTTTCGGGGACATCGAAGGTCGTAAGTTTCAAATTTTTTTTAGTTTTTTATCCTCCTTATTTATTTCTGTTTTTTTTCTATTATTTCCCGCATTACTAATCCAAGACCAAGTCTTGGAATTCTCTTTGGTTTTTATTTGTGTTTTTGCAAGATACTTAATGGCTCACATTGAGGGATATAGCACCAAACGACCTCCGTTCTTTAACGGAGATGATTTGTTATTGGAAAGGTCGGATGGAGTGTTTCTTGAAAACACAAGTCGAGACTTGGATAATAATCCAAACCGGCTTTGCTTTACCCACCAATGATCAAGGAGAGCCCTTGGATTTCAACAAGTGGACAAATGCAACCAAGAGGCAAATCGAAGCCGATGCAAGAGCAACCCAAATATTGCAATGCGGCTTGTCCAAGGAGGAACTCAACCGCATCGGACCATTCATTAGCGCCAAGGACCTATGGAATAAATTAATTGAGCTACACGAAGGAACACCCGATGCTAAGGTATATTGACCTTCTTTTCAATAAGTTGTATAACCTCAAGATGCAGAACACGAGGCGGCACACAACTACACGCCGCGTCCAGGACATTGTCAACGGCCTACACACCATCGGACACAAGGTCGAAAATCGTGACCTATTAAGGTACGTTCTTAATTCATTTCCTAGGACTACCTTGTGGGCATCCATGGTCGATGCCTACAAGGTCTCTAAGGACCTATCGAAGCTTAGGTTAGATGAATTATTTTCCGAGTTTGAACTTCATGAGCAAACTAACGTGATCCGGGCCGAGAGAGGTATTGCTCTACTTGCAGGACAAAGAAGCAAGCCACCTACTAGGCAAGTAGATGGACTCGAACCCAAGAAGGCGAATCCGAATCCGAAGAGGAGGCCATAATAGTCAATATTGTGCGGAGAATAGTTCGACAAGAAAGAAGGAAATTGAAGAATGAGAACCAAAGAAAAAGGGAGCAAGGAAAGCCTTCCATGCAACTTGGGACAACAGAGAAGACATAGCTTACATGGCAAGAACGGAGGAGTCCGAGTCAATCCGGCCGAGTCCAACTACAACTCCGACTCGACCAAGATTATTTCGAGAGAAAACTCAAAGCCGGACCAAAAGGGAAAGTTAAGGTTAATTTCTCTTTAATTAGTACACTTTACAGTACAATTAAACTGCTTAATAGGAAATTAACTAAGTCCGAGTCTAGGGTTGAGTCGTTACTTGAGGAGGTTGAAACCCTCAAGCAAGAGGCTACTCTAACCTCTTCAACTAGTCAAGTTCAAGAGAGAAACTCAACCCAAATTGAAAAACTTGAGAAGGAGAATTCTCTCTTGAAAGACCAAGTTCAAGAGGTCGAGGCTAGGTTGAAAAAGTTCACGTTGGGATCTAAGAACCTTAACCGACTACTTGGAACACAAAGAGCCGTGTACAACAAAGCCGGACTCGGATTTAAGTCAAAGACTACGAATAGGTCTTATATGTCTATCATAAATCGTAGTCATCAAAGAGTCCAAGCATGGGTCCCAAAGGTTTTATTAAATTCACATATAAGGACTAATAAGTATTGGATTCCTCAGGATCAAGTTCATTATTTGAATAGACCTTATTGGTTCAATGGTCTAGGAGCTAACACTAAAATAGTATACCGCTTACTTAGCAAAACCATTGCATGCTTAGAATTTCGTTAACTTGTGAACTTACTTAGAATACGTACATAACCAACTAAAATCCTTCAAAAGATTGAGCCTCGGGAGCCTCTTTTCATAAATAACTAGTTAGTCAACTCTTGATAATATAGTATCGGGCGCCGCGAGATGATAGTACGTTAGGAGACAAAGTCTCGTGTATTCGAGCTAGATAAGGCGTATCTAGCTTGGTGCACTTGGACCGAGTGGAACTAGTGAAGCTACCTCGCCGTATCCTAAACTAGTTAGACCAGGAAGTAACCTAAGTGACTTAAGTAATATTTTCTTGAATTTGGCTTTGTCTAAGGAAGTGGTCGTTGTTCCGATCAAAGAAGGCCCCTGTGCCTCGCCACGACCTGGAAGCCAGTTTCTCGAAAAGTTACTTAACGATCTAAAGGTTAAATCTGAATCTAACCCAAGGTTGACTATCTTTAATCAATTTAAAATCATCTCACAAAACATATAAGGTGAACAAATTATGAGACACATAGAATGGGTGAGATGTTAAGGATAATTGAAATATACTTGAAACAATCCCTTCAAAATACTACTTATATTTCTCAACTATTGTACTTAACAACTCGAGGCCAAAGTTTAGCGCCTACATCTCTTATACTTCATATATTTGACTAAGGAGAGCAAACTAATCTTAAGGGTTATATTATAAATCTTTAGATTATTCGTGCAGATGGACACACATCGAACCAATCTATCTAACTATTGCTAGACGCATGCTTGGACTAATATTTGAATTATCTAGATGCAATCATAAACGACATTGTTTTAAACCCCTATTTTATACAAAAACCCCAACACTCTTTTTTGATTTATGGCAAAAGGGGGAGAAGAGCGAAAGTTAAGGGGGAGTAACACAAAATTTTGTTTTGAAACACAAAATTTGTTTTTGAAAACTAAAGTATCTCTTTCAAAACTCACCTAGGGTTAAGGGGGAGTTTTGGTTAAGGGAGAGTTTTTGGGAATGGCATTCATCATCTACTATATGTGTTTTATGCTTTAATTTCCCTTAACTTTGTGTTGGTTTGCCATAGATCAAAAAGGGGGAGATTGTTGGTGCAGGGGCACTAGATAATCGAACCTGTGTTTTGATTATGGCAAAGACACAAAGTTAAGTTTATATTGTTATCTCACGAGCTAAATCAAGTGTGCAGAAAAGTACTAAAGCTGGAGCTGAAGGCTAGCGACACCCGGAGGAAGCCGTGGTGGTCGGGTGACACTTGAGTGAATTCGGAGGGAGCCGAAGGAATCGAGTGGAAGGCCGAAAGCGAGAGCTACTATCGAGGTAAGCTCGTGTGAGTGAGAGATTGTAAGGTCGTGTCCTCTTTACAGGGACGACCGTAGGCGACGATTCGACTAAGACTTCCTGTGGAAGGTCTAGGTCGAGATCGGACGGTTAGAAACCGTCGTATTTATCATTTTCCGAGCTAATCTCTTCGCAGGAAGTGGTCAGTCGGTGATCATCGGACATTGAAGGCGATCGTTATTATCGATCGATGAGATGCATCGATCGATCATCGATCCGATGAGAGGTATCATCGATCGATGGCGGCGATTCGCTTTGCGCTAGGTCAAAACGGATAACGCTTGTGCGCCGCCAGCGATAAAATTTGGAAAAATTCATGATCCGTTCCAAAGAAATAGGAGACAAATTCAGAGGCTAAAGTCTATAAAAGGAGGGGAGGATTCATCTCCAAAGATCATCAATTATTCATCAAGTGCTCCTACAACGCCAACGCTTCAACACCGTCATAACGCCGACGCGACGACAACCTCAGATCTTCTTCGTCGGCAGCAGATTCAAGTAATATTTTTGATATTATATTCTGTGTTTTTTATCTTCATAACGAGGTGAGGTAGGCTTGTTGCCTCATCCTCGTGTATTCGGTTTTTGTAATCGTTGTCTCCTACCTCCAACGAGGAGGAGACGTTTTAGTGTTTTGCCCTCCGTACGCGGTCTAGGACCGATAGGGCCTTGGAGTAGCAACCGCTGGGTTGTGAACCAAGTAAAATAAACGTGTTCATTTATTTTCCGCTGTGCTTACTTTGCGTATTGAACGAACGAAAAAGAAAAGATTTACGATCGCTATTCACCCCCCCCCTCTAGCGACGCTTCTCGATCCAACACCTACTCCACGGATCGAGCTCTAAAAAGCTCTAGCGATGCCAATGCAATCACTAATCACAAATACTCCTTCTCGACACAAGTCGGAGGCGGAGAAACCTCATACAAACGTTCTTACAACAATAAGAAATGAATACAAGCAAAATACAAGAGAGAAATATAATGTAAGTAAAGAAAACTACTTTACAAGAGCTTTTGATTTGCTTGCTTTTGGTTGCCTTAAACTAGCCTTGAAGGACTGGAAAAGCACCAACTATTCCCCTTCAAATCGCCCAAGAAAAACCTTGTTTTGAGCCTTCCACGAATAGCAGCTTTTATCCTCTATCGGGCTGGATTTCCGCCTGGCAATCGACTGTCATAAGTCCCCAGTCGACTGCCAACACTGTAGCTATGAGACAACGGCTCAATCCACGTTGGACAAGTTCCAACGGATCTCTTGGCAATCGACTTCCAATATTAGCGATCATTGCCCGTGCCGTGCCGAGCTCGACTCCCGATCATCGGTGCGTCTAATGCTCACAACAAGCTGGAAGTCATTGCCGTGATCACTGCTCAATGAGCGATCATTGCCAAGCAATTCAGCCCTAAGTGGCGATCGAGCTCTAGTCGACTCTCGTGATCGAAGCCATAATGTCGGTCAGTTAACCCAAGTATGGTGTCCCCATACTTGCTAGACCACCCTTAGCCTAGACCTAAGCCTTCTAGCCACCTCCATCAGCCTCACGCCTCTCAGATCCCTCCAAGTCACCCATGACTTGTTCATCCATCGCGCTATCCTTCAGGTGCTTCCATCGGCTATGTCATGCTAACGGTGTCTACACCGCCAAGGCACATTGGACTTACGCCGCCAAGACTCCGCTTGGACTTTACGCCGCCAACCATTGGACTTATGCTGCCAAGACTCCACCCTTGGACTTTACGTCGCCAATATCAAACCCCTTGGACTTCTCAAATGCCAAGACTCAAGCTTGGACTTTCCCTTGCCAACCCATGTTGGACTTTCCATGCCAAGACCCATGCTTGGGCTTCCCTTGTGCCAAGTACTCAAGACTTGGACTTTCCCAAATGCCAAGTGTCCCACTTGGACTTTCCATGTCAAGTACTCATGACTTGGACTTTACCTTGTCAAGACCCATGCTTGGACTTTCCCATAATCACATGGTCAACCCTAGTCAACCATCAAAGTCTCCCTCGAGTCAAACTCGAGTCTGGTCAATTATAACCTGGGTCGATTGTATAAACAATCTCCCCAAAGCATTAACCGACATCAATGTCAAACATACTATGTCAAACCACTTTGTCAAACATCAAAACATAACTCGAGTCCAACTCGAGTCTGGTCAATCGTGACCTGGGCCGATTGCACCAACAATCTTCCCCTTTTTGATGTTTGACAAAACAAACCTTGAGTTAGGCCCCTAACTCAAATTCCCTTACCAATTTTCCAAATTGGTAATTTTACCTTCTCCCCCTTTTTGACTAACATCAAAAAGGTTATCTCTCCAAGGAGGTCAATGTCTCATGTCCCAATGAGATATTACAATCTCCCCCTTGATCCAAAAATACTTAGGATGTCTACCATCTTCCTAGTGATAAGTCTCATATCACTCAAGAGAGGCAATCCTATCCACTCTCCCAATTTTCAAATTGGGTCTCTCAAAATCCCATCAATTTTCCCAATTGATGATACTCTCCCAATAACTTCTCCCCCTTCATAAAGAAAAACACATCCATCATCCCAAGATGGATAACTCCCCCTAAAGGCTTGCTCCCCCTTGACCATTGCACCAACAATGTCCTTGGGAAGTCCCTAAGCCTATAGGAACTCTAAACCATCAAAATTAAGGTTCAAAGTTCAACATAGAACTTTCACTCGCCTTAAGATTGATACAAACCCTAAAAACTCTCCTAATCCATATCCAATGGATCTTCACCCTTTATAATGCTTCCCAAAGCATATCCTAGGGTTAGGAGTGGTTAGGAAACTTTACCATAGCTAAAACCAGGCTAAACAAACCTTGTTAACCCGAAATCAGACCTGACAGTCGACTCCTATCGATGTCGTCAGGCCTTCATCGATCAATGCCATCTGGCGGTCAGCGATAAGCGAAATTCTCGAATTTCAGCTATCAGAATCGAGTTTTGAAAAGTCATAAGTAATTCTACGTATTTTTAAAATTCATGAAAATCCATACGTATATTACTTATAGTCAATACAATGGGTGAAAAATATTTGAAAATTATTTTACCCATAAAATATTGAAATTGATACAAAATCCAAAAGTGAAGAAAAACTTCAATGTTTTAGTTCACTTTGTATCAACCTCATCAATGGTGATTGCTATCAAAAGATATGCTTCACCAAGGTTTTCTAAATTGATTTTAAAACGATTTCAAAACCTTGTTTTGGATTATATCCCTTGGGCTCTATGTACATGACTTGTACACAAGCTTTTCCAAAGATCCACAAATGAAATTAGATGAGTTATAGTCCATCTAGATGCAAAAACTATGCACTTTGAACTCAACTCATATCCTAGCATCTCACATGTATCTAGGGTGTATAAATACACATACATGTCAATGTAATGTGAGATGTGAGTTTTGTTCTCCTTAATCTAGGGTTTCATGTATTTTTCTAAGGCAACTCTATTTGATTCCCTTATAAATGGGACTTCAAGTTATGCCAAAGTCCTTAACTCATTTTTAATCAAATACATGAAATGATCATGGCATAATGATAGCAATAATTAAAGCATGGTCAATGATCATAATGTCATGGCATAATATGAAATCTAAAAACTCATGACATTAATCCTTAATCTTAAACATGATCATGACATATAAATGATACAAATAAATATGATGTCATGGCATGTTATATGACAATCAAGGCATGGCAAATAAAAAGTATAGGTATAATAATACCTAAATTTTAATATTAGCTGTCATTTGATATGATTGAGTATATTTTGCCATATTACTATTAATCTCCCTAATGTGTCAAAAACCCAAAATGACACACTAACCTCTAAACCTAAATCGTGTCAATTTAATTGATTTTTTATAATTCCAAAAATACATTGGCACATCCTAAAATCTTTTAGGATCAAAGCTCAAATGTATTTTCAAGGTAACCATAACCTTGAAAATATCCTAAAATGCCACCTTTACCATGGTTGAGTTAACTACCCATCCAATCAAGGTTAGCACACACCTAAACCCTTCTAGCGTGAATCTATCACGCTCCTAGGAACCCAAAATCTATTTGAGCTCATTGGGTTAATTAGGTATTCCTTAGGGATGACCTCCCTAGATACCCTCCTAGTGACCCTCCTAGGCTTGTTAGCCTTGGTCATTTGGGTCTTACCTAGGTTGACTCTAGGGGTAACTCCCTTTGCAACCTTCTTAGTGGTCACCCTAGGTTTCCTAGAAACCCTAGCCACTAGGCATCTACCTTGGTCAACCTTAGGGATGACTTCCCTATTGACCTTGGTCTTCCTAGACCTAGATTGTGTTCCATAATCTAATGGAACATTATGATAAATCATCTTAGACTTAGGTTTGTGACCCAAATCATGCTTGCCCTTGGTTGACTTTTGTTTCTTGAGTCCTAGATGTTGACTTTGAGATTTGGACCCTTGACTTTGACCATTAGACCCTTGAAATTGATTTTGTATCTTATTGAGGGTCTTTTCTAATTTCTCAAGCCTCGATCTCAAGGCTTGGTTCTCTAATTCTAATTGTCCAATTTTAGAATTTTGATTTGGTCTTTGGGCATGGTTCTTTCTAGGCATATGCCTAGTCCATTTAGGATTAAGACCTAGGTGTTCTTGCACCTTTCTAATTGTCTCCCTAGGTAAAATTGATCTTGAGTTATTTGACCTAGGTTTGTCCTTAGGTAAATTATTTTTAGGGACATTAGTCCCAAATTTCTCCTTATTTTCAAAATAAAAATTCTTAGCTCCTAAACAAATGTACTTGTTCCTATTAGCATGATTTTCATAAATTGCAAGAGAATTAAAATTCCTAGCATGTTTTTTAACATTTAAGGAGCATTATTTAGATATACCTTAGGGTTTGCCTTAGAAACTCCCCCTACTTGTGATGCTCCATTTTGCCTCTTCCTTTCCCCCCTCGGGCATTGATTCCGGTAATGTCCCGGTTGTTGGCACTTGAAGCAAATGACATGCTCTTTGCTTCTTCTAGTGGGGGCACCGACATCTTTTGATCTTTCTTGAGGTCTTGGTGTCGGAGGAGTTTTTCTTACTCTTTTCGGACACTTACTCTTGTAGTGTCCAGATTCCCTACACTCAAAGTAAATTATATGATTTTTATTTAAAATTGAATTGCTTGAGTTACCTAAGTCAATGGTGGTGGTGAGGATCTCTTGAGCTTGCTCTTCCTCTCTACCGGATGTAGATGGTTCTTTTTGTTGCTCCAGTGTTGAGGATGCTCTCTCCTCTCCCTCAATCCTAGAGGTGGAGACTTCTTCCACTTCTACCTCCTCCTTGGAAGTTGATGGCCTCTCAACCTCCAATTCTTCACACTCTCCTCTTGACCCGGATGTTGACTCTTCTTCAACTTCCGAATCCTCACTTGCTTGTGAGGAAGAGCTTGCTTCTTCGGCCTTTTCCGATTGAACCGATGAGCATTCTACATCTTCTTCTTCTTCTTCTTCTTGGACCGGTTGAGGGTTTTCATGATATTTTGCCAATTCATTCCAAAATTCCTTGGCATCCTTGTATTCACCTAGGCTACACAAGATATCATTAGGGATCAAATCACTCAAAAATTTGATTACCTTATTACTCCTCTCGAATTCTCGGAGTTGTTCTTCGGTCCACTTCTTCATTTTGAGGAACCCTTCTTTAGGCCCTCTTGGAAATTGGAACCCTTCCATCAAAACGGACCACTCTTCAAAGTCCCTCATCATTAAGAAGTCATCGGTCCGTGCGCTCCATTGCCTAAACCCTTCTTGTCCATAGAAGGTGTACGGGATCGGAGTGTTGATATCCCATCAGAGCCTAGACCTAAGCCTTCTAGCCACCTCCATCAGTCTCACGCCTCTCGGATCCCTCCAAGTCATCCATGACTTGTTCATCCATTGCGCTAGCCTTCAGGTGCTTCCATCGGCTATGTCATGCTAACGAGTGTCTACACCGCCAAGGCACATTGGACTTACGCCTCCAAGACTCCACTTGGACTTTACGCCATCAACCATTGGACTTATGCTGCCAAGACTCACCCTTGGACTTTATGCCGCCAATATCAAACCCCTTGGACTTCTCAAATGCTAAGACTCAAGCTTGGACTTTCCCTTTCCAACCCATGTTGGACTTTCCATGTCAAGACTCATGCTTGGACTTCCCTTGTGCCAAGTACTCAAGACTTGGACTTTCCCAAATGCCAAGTGTCTCACTTGGACTTTCCATGTCAAGTACCCATGACTTGGACTTTATCTTGCCAAGACTCATGCTTGGACTTTCCCATAATCACATGGTCAACCCTAATCAACCATCAAAGTCTTCCTCGAGTCAAACTCGAGTCAAGTCAATTATAATCTGGGTCGATTGTATAAACAATCTCCCCAAAGCATTAACCGACATCAATGTCAAACATACTATGTCAAACCACTTTGTCAAACATCAAAACATCACTCGAGTCCAACTCGAGTCTGGTCAATCGCGACCTGGGCCGATTGCACCAACATATAGTAGTTGGATCAGATATTGGGATTTTAAGAGTTGGTTGAAAGTTATTAGTCCATATAATACAAAAGACAATGGTTTAACACTATCCGTTGTTGTTGAGTGTATTTTTTTTAATCAACAACACAATTTACAACGATTTCCAAAACTGTTGTTTTTAATAATTTTTATTTTTATCTTAACAATAGTTGGGACAACGATGCAATGAACTGTTGTCAATGAAAAGGTTTTCACAACATTTGGCACAATGATAAAAAACCGTTGTCGTTGTAATACTAATACAACGGTTATAAACCGTTGTCAATGAAATTATAATGGTGTAATTAAATTAGAAGAAGTATAATATAATTCATTAATAATAATTATTAATTTTAAAATATTTTTAATACAAATAAAATTATTTTATTTATTATTAATACTATTTTTTTAATTATTGAAAATACATTTTTTGTTCAAATTTATAAATATATAAGATTACAAAAAAATAAAATTATTTAACCAATAACAGTTTAAATAAATTTTAATGTATTAAAAAATTTTAAAATAATAATAATAATAAATTTAATCAAATCATGGTATATATATAGGTTAATTTCATGAACCTTCGTTCCTTTTCTTTCCCCTTTCGTCCTTTTCCCGATAGCTTCTGTCGCATTCTCTTGATCGCTTGCCTCCTTTCGTCCCTTTAGCCATCGATTGCTCCGTCGATTCCCTTCGCCTTCTAGCGGTTTCTCACGGCATCACTTACCAATCCGGAAACCATCATCCTTTGCCCTTCCGTCGCCGATTGCTCGTGTTGGAGATCGATTGGCCGGCTAGAGGGGGGTGAATAGCCCTCGTACGTTGGACGTCGTAAATTGCTCGTCTACAAAAGATTAGCGCAAGCGGAATATACAAATACAAAGCAAAAGACAAACAATAAAACAAATGCTAACACGATGGTATAACGTGGTTCACGGCTACGCCGCTAATCCACGGTCCCTGATTCGTCCTCGGTGAATCACTCCGTTAAACCACTCCACTAAATGGTCTCTCCTTTGCACCAAGCTAGGTGGAGGTAACCTTTACAAATCAAGCACACTCTTCTTACAAATAGAATGGAGTAAGAACAGGTAAGAAGAGTTTAGAGCTTGTGGGGCACTAGGAAGATTGTTTGGAGTATGAGCATTAGCCTCTCAAAGGCTCACACCCTCTCTTTTTATAGAGAGGGCTAACTTCTTCCGTTGGCGCCATCGATCATTGCCGCCCTTGGCGATCATTGCCGTCCTACTGACCTCCGAACACGTCGGATCCGACCGTTGTAGTCAGCGGAACTCTTGGCGGTCGGTGATGGACCTCATCGATCATTCTCCTCGTCGGCCGATCGGCTACGAAGCGGTAATGGCGAAACCCTATTGACCGATCATTGCGCCTTGGCGTGATCGATGGTCTTCGATCGGCGCCGCGTATGGCGATCATTGTTGCCACAGTCCAGTCAGTCGTATACCAGTCGAACTCACTCGACTCAGAGCAGTCGACTGCCATGACATGGCAGTCGACTGGTGTCGGGAAAACCCATCCGACACTTGGCCAAGTGGCCAAGTTTCACCTAAGAGCTACCCTTCCCCGGGTTACAATCGCTCACTCTCATTTCTCGGAGTCCCTCGCCTTCGAAGTTCTCTTCGTTCTCGGCCACGTCCCTCGGCAGCATCAGGCGCACGGCTCTGCAATGCTCCTTCGCGTCTCTTGCCTCGAAGTCTACTTCCTCCGGCTTCACTCCAAGCTTCTCGTCCGGTGGTCCCTCGGATGCTCCAAGCGCACGGCTTCCGCAAAGCTATCCTTCACCGACTCAAGGCACGAGTCATGAGATGTGAAACTCGCCACGGCTCCATGTGCGAATTACTAAGTCCTGCACGATTTCAACGCACATATCAAATCAACATATCAAACTAACTTAAACCCTTTGCCACACCATCAAAACCATATTACGGCAAGAGATTGCCCTAACAATCTCCCCCTTTTTGATGTGTGGCAATTCGTTTAAGTTAGGTAAAAACATTTGATATAAATTCTAAGGTAAGAAAGCATGTAAGGATAAACATGATATAGCAACATGCAACTCCCCCTTAATCCATGAAACTCTCTATGTAAATTTTCTCCCCCTATCATATATTTCTCCCCCTAATATATTTCTTCACCCTAAAATGATTAACTTAAACATAAATTATTTCTCCCCCTTTGACACCATCAAAAAGAATAACACTAAGTCATAAGCTCATCAAGTATAATGGAGGGAATATGACAAGTTGATTTAAAATTGGGTACCACTTGTAGGTTTACAAACTGAAATCGGCCTTCAATGTTCTGATTTAGCCACCATCATTGCTATCGATATATGGCGGTCGTAGCACAAGGAATCAAATTTCGATTTTACGGTAATTTTAAATGCATTATAAATTCGAAAATTTGAAAAATCATGAAATTTGGGGAACATATTTCTTTTAAGTATATCTATCAATGAAAAATAGTTTTTCATGAAAACTCATTATATTTTCTTGTTTTTGCCAAAAATCCAAACACTTGAAAAACCACTAGTTTTTGAGCATGTTAGTATCCATTTTAACACCTAGTCTTGCTTTGAATTGTTCCAAAACATGAATACATAGATTTTAGATTAAGAAATTGTTTTGAAAACATATGAAATATCCAACCATGATCTTTGGGCAATATGTCTATGAATTAAACATAAGTCTTCCCCATGATTGGTCTATTATTGCTATTTTGATACTTTAAATGACCATCTAAATGTCATAGGCATTAGTGGACATTTGTATCATCCTAACATCTCACTCATGCTAAGTTTTCAATCAAGGTAGCCTATGGTGAGTGTGAAATACATCCTAGGGGGTATTTGTATATACTTAACCAATATATTCATGCAATTCTATCATGGTTAAGTATCATCCTAACAATTAACATGATCATAATGACATATATGAATGAATTGTACATTATGATCATGAAATGCATGTTTTCATCAATTTATAACCATGCATTAGGTAATATGTGATGTTAAATAAAGTATTACCTAAAGCATGATTCAAACCTATTTCTCATGATAACGTGCCAAATTTCAAAAACATAAATCATGATTTAAAACATACATAGCAATTACATTAATCATCATGATTTAAGCATTATTACCTATTTATGGGTACGTTATCATCACCCAACACTATCTAAAAAATGTTGTCCCGTCATCCTAAGTCAATATGATATAGGTTAGGTCCATGTGGTTGACTACCCTAGGGTTTTCTAACCCTTAAGGATGGATTTTGGAACCCAAAATAAATTCTTTCCTATTGTGTTCACTAAATACTCCTTGGGGATCCATTTCCTAGCAATTACTTTCTTTTTATCTTGTCCCCTAGCTATTAGGCATTTATAGGCCTTTTCATTTTTCTTTTCTTTGTATCCTAGGCCTTTCTTGTTGAAACTAGCTCTTTGGCTCCCTAAGATCATATTTAAGGTGTTGGAGCCAATTGTGAATTTCTCTAAGGCTTTGGTTAAATAATCTACCTTTTCCTTAATGCCCTATTTTCCTCTATGCATGCATCATTAACATTTAAAGGCATATAATCATGTGAGCATGCATCATCTAAGCTAGAAGAAATATTTTCATTTTCATTTAAGCATGCTTTTTCTAATTTTTGTTCTAGGTCCTTAATTTGATCTAGCATGCTTTTGTTCTTCTTCTTAGCTCTAAATAAGTCCTTAGTTAAGCTAGAAATCATAGAAACTATTTTATTAGGTGAGAGGTTGGTTACCATAGTTTCCATGTCCTCTTCTTCTTCGGATGATGAGGATGATGTAGAAGCTCCCCCTTCATTTGAGCTCTCTCCTCTTGAGCTTGAACCTTCATTTTCGGAGGAAGAGCAATCCAAGTCATCAAAGGCCATCAAGGCCAAATTGGTGACAAAGGCATTCTCCTCTTCCGATGATGATGAAGAGGATGAGGAAGGATCATCCCATGTCTTGGCCTTGAATGCTTTGGCCTTCCCCTTTTCTTTTGCCTTCTTTTCTTCTTCCTTTCTCTTGCTCCCCTTCTTCTTCTTCCTCTTTTCTTCTTTCTTTTTCTTCTCTTCTTTGCTTTTGTTTAGGAGGGGACAATTGTCCCTTATGTGCCCTTCTCCTTGGCAATTGTAGCATATGACCTTCCCCCTTGGTCTTCTATTTCTATCATAAGATTTATCAAATCTAAAATTCTTAAATGCACATCTTACCTTCCTTACCATGTAGGCTTCTTCCGTGCTATCCATGGAGGAGGAGGAGGCTTCATCGGATGAGGAGGAGGGGACTTCTATCTTCTTCTTCCCCTTGTTTGCCATCAAGGCTACTCCTCTTGAGGGTTGAATTCTAGGCTCCTCTTGTATTCCTTCAAGCCTAGTTTCGTGAAGCTCCATGGTTGAAAAGAATTCCTCCAAGGTGCTCACTTCTAGGTTCTTGGAGATATAAAATGAGTCCACCATGGAGCTCCATTTTGAGGACCGGGGAAAGGCATCTATGGCCTTCATTACCATATCCCGGTTTGATAGCTTCTCACCTACACTTGTTAGCTCAATTAAAATTTCTTTAAACCTAGAGTGTAGTGAGGTTACCTTTTCTCCCTTTTCTAGTTTTATATTGGATAGTTGGGAGCGGAGGAGGTCTCTTCTTGCTAGCTTGGCCTCGGATGTGCCTTCATGGAGTTCTATAAGCTTTTCCCACATCTCTTTGGCGCTAGCACATTCTCCAATCCGGTTGATCTCTTGTTGGGGGAGCACATTGAAAAGATGATGTTTTGCCGTTGAGTTCGCAAGGTGCTCCTCTCTTTGCTTCTTAGTCCATCGTGATTTTTCGATTGGTTTCCCTTCTTCATCCCTAGGCAAAACGAAATCGGATTCCATTGTAATCATAATGTCAAAATCCGTTTCGAAAAATACCTCCATTCGCTTTTTCCACCAAGCGAATTCTCCTTCAAACTTCGGAGGATGAATGTTGGAGCCGGCCATTTTGAAAATTGCTTGTTGTGGCGGTTAGTCCTCGACAAGCTTTCCTTGGCTCTGATACCACTTGTTGGAGATCGATTGGCCGGCTAGAGGGGGGGTGAATAGCCCTCGTACGTTGGACGTCGTAAATTGCTCGTCTACAAAAGATTAGCGCAAGCGGAATATACAAATACAAAGCAAAAGACAAACAATAAAACAAACGCTAACACGATGGTATAACGTGGTTCACGGCTACGCCGCTAATCCACGGTCCCCATTTCGTCTCGGTGAATCACTCCGTTAAACCACTCCACTAAATGGTCTCTCCTTTGCACCAAGCTAGGTGGAGGTAACCTTCTGAATCAAGCACACTCTTCTTACAAATAGAATGGAGTAAGAAGGTAAGAAGAGTTTAGAGCTTGTGGGGCACGAAGATTGTTTGGAGTATGAGCATTAGCCTCTCAGGCTCACACCCTCTCTTTTTATAGAGAGGGCTAACTTCTTCCGTTAGGCCGCCATCGATCGTGCTTGCCGCGATCGCTGTATCAACGGCCTCAGAACACGTCGGATCCCGACCGTTGTAGTCCAACGGAACTCTTGGCGATCGTGATGGACCTCATCGATCGGCGCGATCGGCTCTGAGCAGTTACGTGGCGAAACCCTATTGACGATCATTCGCGCCTTGGCGATCGATGTCTTTCTTGATCGGCCACGTATGGCGATCATTGCGCCCGCGATCGATCGATCGTATAACGGTCGAACTCACTCGACTCGGGCGATCATTGCCGCCGCATGACATAGCGATCGGTGGTGTCGGGAAAACCCATCCGACACTTGGCCAAGTGGTCAAGTTTCACCTAAGAGCTACCCTTCCCCGGGTTACAATCGCTCACTCTCATTTCTCGGAGTCCCTCGCCTTCGAAGTTCTCTTCGTTCTCGGCCACGTCCCTTGGCAGCATCAGGCGCACGGCTCTGCAATGCTCCTTCGCGTCTCTTACCTCGAAGTCTACTTCCTCCGGCTTCACTCCAAGCTTCTCGTCCGGCGGTCCCTCGGATGCTCCAAGCGCACGGCTTCCGCAAAGCTATCCTTCACCGACTCAAGGCACGAGTCATGAGATGTGAAACTCGCCACGGCTCTATGTGCGAATTACTAAGTCCTGCATGACTTCAACGCACATATCAAATCAACATATCAAACTAACTTAAACCCTTTGCCACACCATCAAAACCATATTACGGCAAGAGATTGCCCTAACAGCTCGTCCATCATCCATCCATTCTCTTCTCCTTCGGTTAATCGCACTACAAGAAAATAGGACTTCATAAATAGATTTTTAAAACAGAATTAAAATTCACTTTAAATATTTATAAATTAGAAACGGAATTACAAATCCATTTCACTTAAATAAAATATAACATATATAAATATATTTAAGATAGAATTTAAAATGAATTAGAAATAAATTTTTATAAACACGAATTAGAAACGGAATTGATACGAAGTTATATTTGTCATAAAATCTATTTAACATAATTTTAAATAAAAAAATATTCTGTTTATAAATTAAAAATAAATTTATTAAATAATAATAAATTTAATTATTTCTAATAGACTAAAATTCTATTCTCTAATTATCTTCCTTTTTTCATATTTTCTTTTTTTTCGGAGATTTGAGAGAGAACAATTAATGCGTTGCACCAGTTAATTTTCTCCTATCTTCTGACCACATTTTCTTGTGACAGTGTTGCACCAATTATGTTCAATTTTATAATTAAATATTATGAAGTGATGTAGGAGATTTTGAAAGAACGTAACTTTTGACTCAGATTAAATCAGAAAAAAAAAGTACAATATATTTCATTAATACTAACTATTAAGTCTAAAATATTTTTAATACAAATAATTTTTTATTATTAATACTATTTTTTTAATTATTAAAAATTAGTTTTTTAAATGTATAAATATATAAGATTAAAAAATAAAATAAAATTATTTAACCAACAATACTTGTCAATGAAGAAATTATCTTATCAAATTTTTTTAAAAAATTAAGAATTTTTTAGGATTTAAATAAATTTCTATGTCATTTTATGGGATAAAATGAATAGACTTTTATAGAATTAAATTAACTTGGTTTAAATATCAAAACCTAAGTTTTCTCCCTCATTTTCTCCCGACACTTCTCTTCCATTGTCGCCTCCCCTTTCCCTTCCTCTTCTCTCGATCGCGCACCTCTCCTCATCGTCGCCTTCCACTTCACATCCCCGCCGCTAGCAACTCTGCGGTCGGCCGCCTCTGCCGCGGGCAATGACGCTGCCACTATCGATTTTTGGTCCGAGCACTTGGCTCCGCCGCCACTTCTTCCTCGATTGGGGTCGCTTCCCTCTCCGCCACCGTAGCCAAATACTTCATCGCCAACATCGATCTTTGTCGATCCCTGCGTATCAGCGTCCATCCGCATTCGGATCATCGTTTTTCCCTTTTGCCCGCATGCCGCGTTGTGAGTTGACGCCGCCTCTGCTGCAGGCTGCTGCCCATCTCCCAAAGGAGAAGTTTGTTCATGTTCTTCGGCGTGAGAGCACGAGCTATCCTAGAGGAAGCTCCAAGTATAGCGGAGTGACCTTGCACAAATGCGGCAAATGGGAAGCAAGAATGGGTCAGTTTCTGGGTAAAAAGTATATATCTGCTCTTTGGTTTCTGTAGATTTAATGCTTCTATTCTTTCTTATGCTTCAACAAAATTATGGTTCATGTTCATCATTGATCGATCATATCTCAGATATGTGTATCTAGGCCTCTTTGACATTGAAATTGAAGCTGCAAGGTACATCAAAATCTTGGGTTTTTCATGTTAGTGGGGTTTGAGTAGATTATGGGGGAATTGTGAGATGCCTATTTGAACTTTTCAGAGCTTATGACAAGGCTGCAATTAAATTTAATGGAAAGGAAGCAGTTTCAAACTTTGATCCGAGTATCTACAAGGAGTTCAATGCTTAAAGTGAGTTTTTTCAAGGCAGTGTACTTTGTTCACTTGTGGTGAAATCTCGGTTTTGCCCTCACGTATAGTTTGTCCTCCAGAATATGAAAAATATCAGTTTCCTTTCTGAAGTTTTCAATGAGCAATAGCTTTCCCTGGAAACTCATTTTCCACCATATTTCAATTGGAAAATGTTAGCTTCGCTAACAAACAAAGACATGCATGTTATAACCGATAAACTTTCGATGCATGCTTATACTTTTTCGAGTTTTGAGAAGCAACAACAAAATGAGTAGGACTTAATTTGACAGATTGAAATCTGCCTAACCAAAGATTCTAATTGTATGAATAAACATCTTACAGCAAGCCATGGTCAGCTTGAAGATAATCTCGACTTGAGTTTGGGGGAATTAGGGTGCAAGGGCAGTGCTACGGATTCAATGATCTTCAAGTCCCACTGAAATAGCAGCACTAAATCTAAGGTATGGTTTCTTTCTCACCACATAATTTGTTAATCTCTTTCACAGTTCATACCTTATTAATATCAATTTCTCTCGGAAGAAGCACATCCTTACAAACATATATTTTTGCTTGTTGGAATTACATAATGCTATTTTTCTCCAACTAGTTTGATGAATAGATTATCAATGGATTAAAGCGATCTCAGATTTGATCCTATTGATGATAGAATTTATCTCTTATCAAAGTAATTGTTTAGCAACTTTTTGAGATATGATATTCATTCCATTGAAAAATTGGATTCTTGACGAGAGCAACTCCTAAAGGAGTTCTTAGTTGATTCTCTTTTTATTAGTTTGAAAGGTTCATGTTTTTATAGTTGTGTACATTTCAATATTTTATAGCTGTGTACTTTTCAAAATACAACCACTTGGTCTTCGACTAGTCTAGATGCATTACATTTCTTTTGCTTTTAGTCATTTGTTTGCTTAGCAATTAGGTCTATGACATTATGCATCTACTTTTAAATAGCTCAATATAATGATTAAATAATATTGATGCAGGATGTCAAGAAGAGAAGAACATCTCAAGGAGTTCCTTTTCTAGTTTACTATCTAACCATTTTAGTTTAAAAACAAATAACATTGTATACAATAATTTTCAAATATTCTTATTGAAACCTATTTGTAAAACGATTTGTACAATTAATTATCACATAGTACTCAAAGTGTTCAGTAGTTTACATTTTCATTCATTTATTTACATGCAGTTCGCAAAATCTATGATAGCTGCAAAGGAAATTGATGAAGTACGTTCGGAGTGGGTTGAATGCATACAAGATCACATATCTGATGATTAGGAGATCTCCTACTAGATTTAAGTGTACATACCTCTTTTAGTTATATGTGATAATCTATAAGTGTTTTGGTTATTATGCATAATACTTCTGGTGCAGTACTACGCATATGATGCGTAGTTGTTTTGCTACAATATATATATATATATATATATATATATATATATATATATATAAAAGAGTGATCATTTAAAATGAGATGATGTGAGCTTGTACTTTACATTATTACAAGTGCGAGTGTATATGTGTTTTCTATATATAATTTTTTTTAATATTATTGTGTGATTTATATTAAAAACACAACACTATAAATCGACAACGGTTAAAATAACAATGACAATACAAATGACATCGGTTAATAACCGTTGTCTATGACTCAAAAAATTATAATAAATCCATGCGTTGAGAAAAATAGGACGCTCAAAGACAATGGTTATAATCCGTTGTAATTTTAGTTGAAATACAACAATGAAAATCGTTATCTATGATACAAAAAATCCATGGTAAATCGATCCGTTGTAAAAAGTGGGGCACTCAAAGACAACGGTTAAAAATCATTGTCTTTTTCTTAAATCAACAATGATTTTTCACCGTTGTCTTTGAGCATCCCACTTTTCACAACGGGCCGATTTACCACGGATTTTTTGGATCATAGACAACGATTTTTCACTGTTGTCTATTCAAATTTTTGTTGTAGTGTTATGTGTTCTGTGAGATAACTTCAATTTTACTTGTTTAGATTTAGTGAATTGAAACTAATCAACCTTGGATTAGATTCGGATTTAACTTTTAGCTCGTCAAATAAACTTTTCAAGAAATTGGCTTCCAGGTCGTGGCGAGGCACAGAGACCTTCTTTAATCAGAACAATGACAACTTCCTTAGACAAAGCCAAATTCAAGAAATCGATTACTTGAGTCACTTAAGATTACTTCCTGGTATAACTAGTTAAGGATACGGCGAGGTAGCTTCAGCTAGTTCAACTTAGTCGAGTGCACCAAGCTAGATACACCTTATCTAACTTGGACACATAGGACTTCGTTTCTCTAACGTACTATCATCTCGCCACGTCCTAATACTATGTTGTCAAGATTAACGAGTTATTAACTCTATCTAGCCGTTCTAAAAATCAAAACAAAATAACTAAGCATGCAAAGATTAATTTCATGTAATAGAACAAACAAATTTAGTACTAGCTCCCCCTGGACCGTTGAATCGATTCGGTCTTTCCACGTAGTGGATTTGGTCCTTGGGAACCCAGTACTTATTAGATCCTAACTGTGAAATTAAAGCGGTCTTAGGGACCTATGCTTGGATTTGTGTTCTATTTCGATTTACGATTGACATGTACGATTTAGTAGTTGTAGTTGATCTAAATCCTAGTCTGGCTTTGTTGTACACGACCCTTTGTGATCCAAGTAGTAGTTAAGTCCCTTGGATCCCAAAGTGAATCTTTCCAACGTTTGCCTAAGATCTTAGACTTGTCCTTATAAGAGAGAGTTCTCTTCTTCAAGTTTTTCAACTCGAGTTAAGTTCTCCTCTTGAACTTGACTAGTCGAAGAGGTTAGAGAGACCTCATGTTTAAGGAGTTTAACCTCCTTAACTAAGGTCTCGACCTTGGACTCGGACTTAGCTAACTTTCTAGTTAAAAATCTAATTGCACTATACAATGTATCAATTAAAGAACAACTCACCTTGAGTGAACCTTTTGAATCGGATACGGATCCGTGGCTTGTCTTGAATTGAAACTCGTCGTTGGATCCGGAGTTGGATTCATCTTCGAGTTCAGGCTCTTCCTCAAGTTCGGTCGGCTTGGCCATGAAGGCGAGGTTGATAAGTTCGTCTTCCTCCTCCGACGATTCTTCCCACGTTACGTTGAGTGCCTTCTTGGATTGTGGTGTCTTGTTCTTGAGTCTTGGGCACTCCGATTTGATGTGGCCCATCCTGTTGCACTCATAGCATCTATAGTTAGAATTTTTTTTCGACTTACCCTCCTTGGATTGATTGATTTGTCGTCTTCTGCTCTTTTTCATTTTCCGAACTAGATTTACTAGTTCGATCTCCATCTCGTTGTCCACCTCCGATTCGTACTCGTCTTCTTCCTCCGGTAGTGATTTGTTCTTCGGCTTCTTCTTCGGACCTGCAAACAAAGCGATACTTTTCTCGGCGGGGGTCAAATTAGACTACTCATGTAATTCGAATTCAGAGAATAATTCGTCTAACCTAATTTTTGAAATATCTTTAGAAACCTTGTAGATATCGATCATGGATGCCCACAAGGTGGTCCTAGGGAACGCGTTTAGTGCATACCTGATTACGTCCCGATTTTCGGCCTTTTGTCCGATCGAATGTAGCTCATTCATGATGTCTTATATGCGAGCATGGAGTTGAGTGGCCTACTCATGTTCCTGCATTTTTAAGTTAAACAATTTATTTAAAAGTAGATCCCTCTTACATACCTTGGTGTCGGCGGTTCCTTCGTAAAGCTCGATGAGCTTGTTCTATAAGTCCTTTGCGCTTATGAACGGGTCAACGTAGTTGAGCTCTTCTTTGGATAGCCCGCATTATAAGATTTGTGTGGCCTTGGCGTCAACTTCCACTTGGCATTTCATGGCACTTGTCCACTGATTGCAATCCAAGAATTCACCATCTCCATTTGTTGGAAGTGTGAATTCGGTTTGTATCACGATTCACATCTCTACTTGGGTTTTCAAGTAGCACTCCATCCAACCCTTCCAATAACGGAAGTCATCTCCGTTGTAAAATGGAGGTCAAGCGGTGCTAAACCCTTCGAAATAGGTCATTTAGAAAAAAAACCTTGCAAAAACACAAACGACACAAAAAAAAACAAGTTGCCAAGATTCGTCTTGGATTAGTGGTGCAGGAGAAAAGCGAATTTAATGAAATGAAAAACACCACGAAATGCGATTTAAAATGAATACGAAAAGAAAGTTGAAAATGATGCTAGATTGGTGGTTGCACCAAATCGTAGTGCTCTCACTCTGATACCAATTGTTGGATCATAAAAGCGCTAGAGGGGGGTGAATAGCGCGCGTAAATTCTTTTCGATTTGATTCGTTCGATTAAAACAAAGTAAAGAATTGCACAACGAAAAAGTAAATGACAAATTTATTTTTACTTGGTTCACAATCTAACAGTTGCTAATCCAAGGCCCTTGCGATCCTAGACCGCATACGGAGGGAAATTCATTAAAAGATCTCATCCTCGTTGGAGGTAGGAGACAATGGATACACAAAAGCACGGAAAGCCCAAGGATGAGGCAACAAGTCTACCTCACCTCGTTTTACAATGAAAATTTCGAGTACAATAATTGAAAAGAAATTTAACACATTAAATAGAAATGGAAATTTTGAGAACTTATACCAACGACGAATGGATCTTTGAGCTTGAGGTTGTGTCGTCGGCATTCTGGCAGTGTTTCGGTGTCGTAGCGTTGTCATAGAGAAGCGGCGTTGCGGCAGTGTTTCGGAAGCTTGAATTCATGTAGAATAGTGTGAAACCCTCCTCATTTTATAACCTTTGAGCCCCCTAAACGATAAGATGAAAATCCACCAAAAAAGGCTACCTCACCCTAAGATAAGGGGATGAGATTTAACTCTCATCGAAGCTGAAAATTTGAATGACAGTCGACTGTTCACCCTCATCAGTCGACTGATGCCACCAGCAGTTAACTACTAACAGTCATCAATCGACTGATGGCTAGATTTTTCGACTGCAACAAAGAGTTAGCTTGAAACAAACAAGTAGAGGTAAAATCCGACGACCACTTACCGTCCGATCTCGACCTAAATCTTCCACTAAAAGTCTTAGTCAGATCACCGCCTAAAATCATCCCCGTACGGAGAACCCGACCTTACCTCCACTCACACTCGAGCTTACCTTAGTGACTTGTAGCTCAGCCTTTGGTCTCCACCTGGGTTCTTCGACTCCCTCCGAAGTTCTTCCGGTGTCGTCCGACCATCACGATTTCTCAACACGAAATTATCCGAGTGTCACTGACCTTCAGATCAACTTTATCATTCATACACACTTGATTCAGCTCATTAGACAACAATATGACCGTAACTTTGGGTCTTTATCATAATCAAAATCTAAATTCCATTATCGAGTACCTGCTGCACCAACAAATTTCATTCTTAAGTATTTAAGGTTCGTTATAAACATTAACCAGCCAAAGTTTAAGATTATTTATTTTATAATGTCCAACACAAATAATTATTTATATATAGGCCTTTTCTAAACTATTAATTTTCAAGCACAACTAAAATAAATGACTAATAGTCCGCTGGCAAAATGCCTAATAATTTTTCAGATATTTTCGATTTCTATAACACATTTACAAAAAACTTCTTTTAAAAAAAATGATAAATTCTAAAATACTAAACTGTTAAATCGTCCACTATGTATTTCCTGATTTATGCTAGCGATAAATAAAAAACATATGTAAGACCCAATCATTTCTAAAATTAATCAAGTTAAAAGCTTAAATACCTCGTAAACTTGTAAAAAAAAAAAAGACTTACAGAGATTCGTACATATACAAGAACTCTTCTTGCATTATCTACGTGCACGATGACATTTAAATCTAGTAGATTAAGTTATGTATTTGAAATAAAAAGGGCAATCGAAAATTTGATAAATATGAAAAATCATACACGCTAACGAAAATATAAATAAAATTACTAATAAAAGAACATTCATAAATTTGACGAGTAAAACAAGAGTAACTCCATCTCTAGAAGGTCAACCGAAGACTGGGCTGCTTTGGACGAAGTTGTTCTTGGAGAAATATACAGCAAATACAAAGATTGAAACAGCGCAAATCAATGCGGAAGCAAAAGTTGCAGTGGCTGCCATGTTTCTATGCGCGTCATTCCCTGCCGGAACATGCCACACCATTGTCTTCACTGATCTAGCATCTACATTCAATTCGATGAGTGTCCACAAACATGGTTCTAACTGCAATCTTTTCGGCCTGCAACGTAGAAACAATTCTGGGCTTCCTAATTTGACTTTCATATAACCACTGCCATCAAGGGGCTGCAAGAAACCAGACATTTTGAGGGGTTGCATATCAAGTCATACAAATCAGCATGGAGAAAAGAGAACAGCAAGTTCAGCCAATTCAATAGCTTGATTTGTGAAGGAACAAAATGTGATTTAGGACATCTATTGAGCAAGTGTAAAAAAGCTAGCACAATGGAAACCTCAAGGATAAGAGAGACTAGAGTGGGAGAAGGGAAGGGAAACAGATGAAATAATAACAAGAGGGAAGGGAAGCATTTAGCTTATTGCCGTTTTTCATAATTTTCCAATCATATAAATTAAGTAATTTTATGCAAATCACAAGCAATTCTTTTGAAATCATAAATAACAGAAAAATAGCCTACTGATAAGTATGATGTATCTGTAACATTAGTTGATGATGTATAAGAAAAAGTACAAGTAAAAACGTTTATGGGGAACCTAACATAATAGTTTGCTGAACCAATATGTGAATATTAGTAGGTGGTGCATGGCGACACATTGGAGTTATTTTATGTGACAGCTTGCATTTTATTTTGACTTTTGATACGATTGATTAGTTTGATTGCTGCTTAATTTTGGGTCTAACAAAATCAATTTCTCATTCTAAGCCCATTTAGTCAGTCCCTTTAAATGACCAAGATGCAATTATACGAGATTCAGAGTCAAGAAAGAAAAAACTAACATGATAGATACATAATAATTCTAGAAGTACTTAAGTCATATATAACATACTTTTTGTTTCAATGAGATTCTTCAAATTTAAACTCACTGGATATCTAGCATGCAGTGGAAGTTGAACCATAGTTTCGGTTCTCATTGTATTTTCAGTCCCAATAATCATATGAATCTCCACAATTGACCTATTTGAAAGTGAAGAGGGCAGTTCTAAATTTGTATCGCCAAATACAGCCACGTCCAAGTAAACTGCAAAAATGATAAGAATGAAATGCTTGAACAACAGAATTTAAAAATTGAAAATGATGTGCAAGATGTTCAGTTTCAATGACCTTTGTGGTTAACAAGATGTTGTAACTCAAATGGATCAGCAAAGACACCAGCTGGAAGTCTCTCAATGATAACTGCTTCACACTCTTGAGTACCCACCAAAGAGCTAATATCTGATTGGTTCAAGAACCTCATGGTGGAAATTATACGTCGATGGGATCCTTCACCCTTAAGTTTGCGATTGAGGTTCAAAAGATCAAGAGTGCCAATATTACCAGCCAGCCCTTGACAGGCATCACTTATACCAAATTCTTGAGCTAAGTAACCATGAAAATCTGATTCAAACATGGTATCATGTAGCATAAAGTTCGAGCTTGCAAAATAGGGCCGGAAGCATGGCCAACAGCCAACAAGTCTTTGACTATTATTTCTAGGAAGGTCAACATTTTCAGTATAACTGTTGGCCTGCCATAAATGACCATATATAAAGCAGCATATGAATCAAAGGGGAGAAAAAAGACCAAAAGAAAAAAAAAAATGAGCTACTAAAATTCAGAGTAACCAAAACTAGATCTCCAAATTATACATGCAAATATCAAACAAACACTAGAACTCGTGTCAAGGTCTAACGTTGCATTATGTAGGTGTAAATAAGCCAATTTCATACTGGACTTATTTGTGAAGGATATACTAGTCCTATAGGATAGGATAATGCCTTGCTGGATGGCTTCTGGAACAGAGAAAGCATTGCAGTTACTATATTTGTGTGGATTATGTGGATATATTTTAGTCTTCGTTGTGCATTGAAGACCTTTTGCAATTAACTTTTAGTTCGTTTTAGTTACTCAACAAGGGGAAATTTGTAACTGATGCAAGTACATTTATGCAAGCTATTTATAGTTTTGAGGATTCATATAGTAGCCAGTATTAAATACTGGCATAATGGCATTGGTTACAGCTTTATCATTTATCATCGTTGTCAAGTATTGATCAGCAGGGAAACACTAACAGCACTCATTCGCTAGAATTGAACAGCGAATATTTTATAATTTCACCAATAGGTGTTTATGCTAACTGCCGGCATCTTTATAAAGAAACTAATATACAACAACATAGAGTCCAACAAAATACAATTTGAAATGACCAATAGCATTATTGGCAAAACTACAGGCCGATGTTACAGAGCAGTAATTAAAAAACAAAAACAGAAGTAGCAACAGCAAATCCTACCTTCACAATTGATGGAACCATGAAAATAAACAAAAATAGGACAAAGTTCTTCATAGTGAAATGACACATGATCCCTACAATAAATCATAAATCTTTGTGAAAAGAGAATCATTGTAAAAGCAGAAGGACACAGAATATAAATGGCATGTGGAAATTATTACTGAGCATGATATATAAATCAATTCAGAATATCTCTGGCAAAGAAAAATCATCGTATACTTGTACCTCTTGCTCCAAGCTAATAGAAAGCTTTCTAGCTGTCCCACTTTGTTTACTTGAACAACCCAAAAAAAGATGTGCAATTAAATTTTAACCACATCATACAAGAAATCATACGAGTCTCAAAATCTTACATGAGAAGGCTTCAAGGTGCCCTTTGATGGTGATACTCTCTTCCAAAGATTAGATGATTTAAGAAAAGATTCATGCTGGGAACTCATTAAAATTTAATGTGTCTTCTGTTAACATGCAGCATTTTAGAATCACCTGTCCAAAAGAGAGTATTCCAGAAACTTCATCTTCCTGAACTGTACAAACAGGTCAAATGGCTTGGTCACAGAAACGAGGAAAAGAAAAAAAAATTCAGTGTAAATCCTTTCTGCAATGAAGTGAACGGAAAGAAAATTAGCACTATAAAGGTTCCAAGTTCATACGAGAGTAGCACAGGAAAATATAAAAAAGGACAACTACTATGCAGCATGAAACAGTGCCTGTTGACATGATCCAATGCATTTCATGGGCCACTGAATCCAAACAGGATGATGTAAGACTTAATTGAAAACCAAGAAATAATTGTCATGTAAATGTTGCCAAAAAACAAGATCAGACACAAATGAAGACTAATGAACACTAGTAGAAAATAAATTACAAGGAAAGATTTCCCAAATTCAACAGATTTAACAGGAACAAGTAACCAACATCACATGATATATCAAGAAGAAAATCACAGACATACAACAAACTACCTCAATGTAATACTCCTTCAAAGAAATGAGAATTAATCAGCAAAGTATCCTAATTCCTAGTTACTGAAATGGCATTATCATTTTGTCTACCATCGTGGTTGGGACCATACTTCACATGGAAACCAACAAACACAAATGTAAAGTTAAGTACATGACAAAAACTATCTTCAATCTTATGCACTATGGATATCGCATCCCAACACGGGAACGCCTTACATCGTGTCAAATTTACAATGAAAAATGGTGATTGTCTTGGAACGCCATTCGTGGGCATTATAATGGCAAAAAAAAAGGACTCGGAACGAACCGGAACAGCGAACTTTGATAGTGGCGATGGGTGAGGATCGACGATTGGAGGTGAGGCCAGTGGTGGAATCGGAACAAATCAGAACACGCCGGTGAGGAAGTCACACCTCCACTTCCGATTTTCTCACATGGTCGGAGACACCTATGTCAACAACCGATCAGTTGGTGTCAGCTAACCATCGGACTTTGAAGGTTAAAAAAAGGCAACCAAAATGCCCCTCTATGTCATGCCCCAGAGGTATACTTGTCCGTCAAATCGGATGGTACCCCTTTGTGACAATATAAGATACGAACTGAGGTCATATAACTACTGGCAAACACAAGCCAAATACAATAATAAAATAAAATTATCAAGGGTAGTTTATATATATATATATATATATAGACCAATACGACTTCATCACATCAAGAAAAAATTAATAAACGACAATGTATCAAAACAGAAACAGTACCACAAGTCGAGTAATATAGAACATAACTAAGTCAAAATCTGTAGTATAAAAGAAATAGAAACCGAAAAGCTCGATGTGAGATGTGATAAGTTGGCAAGATCTCCGAGCATCAAAATATATCCTCTACCTGCTACTTGAAGGGAGGAAAATAAACGTAATAGTGAGTACAAATTATTCAGTGGATATAAAAAAGATAGTGCATGAACTAAGTGTAAAAAAGTTAAAGGAAATACAGTCTCACAAATAATACAACTAAACAACAGTAAAAACATAATAAATGCATATACCAACTTGATCCACCAAATATAATATAATGAACATAAATAAATGAGGATCTACAATAATATTGCTCGTAACTGCATGAGCAACATATAATAGCATATAACATCAAATAGCATGTATAACAATGTCACACCTATGCAACATTCATATCTCAAACATATGCAACATATTATAAGCATATACAACATATCACCAACATGTGTGACCGAGTGAACAAAACATTACTACACATAACTCCAACTACCACTACTCTTGAGTGGTCGAATGTGCAGTATGAGTAGCTATCTAGCTACATACAAAAGGGTGCATATCTGCACGTAACTCCAGCTACCACTACCCCGAATGACCGAGTGAGCATGATATGACCAACTACATACACCTCCAACTGCCACTACCCCGAGTGGTCGGATGGACAGATATGACTGACGACTCAACCACAAGGGAGACATGGTCGACAACATGTATATAATGCGATGATAAACATAAAGTAAATTATACTGCACACTCGACCACTCGAGAGTTGGCAAGTGAGCATTCTAAGTGAGTCAAGGAGGACCGAATACTTGGTGGTTGAAAGTTCAACAGGGAATTAGTAAGTGTGAAGGCTAAATGGGTCCTCCTTGATCTACTTAGATTTCTCACTTGTTAACTCCCTATTGGACTTCTAACCAGTCTAGTCTTCCCTAATCCACTTGGATTTCTCATTTATCAAGTATCCGATCAATCTCGGCCTACTTGATCTTACTCAACCTTGACCCTACATGTGTCATTGATTAACCTGATCCAATGATGACTACACCAACAATCTTTTTCTTCATCACCCAACCTATTGTCATATTATCAAACATCGAAACTCAACTAGAGCCCAACTCGAGCTTAGTCAGTCTTAATCTGAGATTGATTGCACCAACATATAATGCAATTATAGATTATATCATGGACTTCTAACAAATAGATCCTCCCGTCGCAGTGAACACATATCAGGTAGTAGACCTTCTGTCATCCAAATCTCTTGCATAATTTGCATCCACATATCCTACCACTGAAGGATCATCTTGTTGTCTGCTAAACATAATGCCATAACTTTTCTCAAGTGTCTAAAAATCCACTTAACTGCATTCCAATGTTGTGAATCAGAATTTTAAAAAAAAAAACTTGCTCACCATACTAATAACATATGTCAAATCAAGCCTTATGCAAATCAAGGTATACATCAGACAACCATCTACACTGACATATAAAATATTTGACATATCATGAATTTCATCATCTGTCTTTAGGCACTGTTCAATGGAAAATTTAAAGTGTTGCGTTAGGGGTGTACCCACAGACTTCGCATTACCTATGTTGCACCAATACCTTTTCAATGTGCGCAAAGATAGCCATAATCTCCCAGAGATTGTCTCTATAAATCACCATTCTAAGAATCTACTTGGCCGCACTCAAATCTTTCATATCAAATTCCTTGTTCAATAGCTCCATTAACTTGTTGACCTCAATCATACCTTTTGCAGCAATCAGCATATCATCCACATACAGTAACAAAGATAAGTGAATCATGACCCTTCACATATATACAACAGTCATACTCACATCTCATGTACCCATTCTGAATCATATAAGAATCAAAACTCTTATATCATTGCCTTGGAGACTACTTTATCCCATGAAGTAACTTCTTTAGTTTACAGACTAAATGCTCCTGCTCGAGCTGACTAAATCCTTCTAGTTGTAACATGTAGATCTATTCTTCCAAATTACCATGAAAAAACACAATCTTCACATCTATTTGCTCCAACTTAAGGTCATGATGAGCCACCGAAGCTAATACCGCTCTGATAGATGTATGCCTGACCACCGGAGAAAATATCTCATCGTAGCAATCCCCTTTTTCTGTGAGTAACCCTTTGTCAATAGTTAAACCTTGAACTTTTTCACTTCCTGATATAGCTTCTTTCTTGTATTAAATGGAAGTGTTTTCAACGTTTTCAAAACAACTTTCAATACAAGATAAGTATACAAGAACTAGAGAGAATTATACAGACTTATATCGAAAGCTGAAAACTTACAGACTTCTGAAGACTCAAGAAAACTCAAGTAAGATTTCAGTGTTCGACTGATACCTTGCAAGAGTAAACTAAAGGGGTTTATATAGGCAAGAAGGGATAAGAACCAAGTACGCAAGGGGCCCATCGCATTCTTATCCACTTCTTTCTTGATACCCCTTTGACACAAAGTTGACATAAAGTTTACACAAAGTAAAGTTGACACAACTTAGAGTTGACACAAAGGATGGACGGCTCCCCGAGGCTCAGTCCATAGTACAATAATAGAGGCAATAATGCACATCGAATAGACATAAAGGTAGCAGAGTGGCCTAGATTGGACGTAAAGGGGAAGTGGTGGTATTGAAAGGCGAAATTAGTGGCCCTGTGTGCGGTGTCCATTACTAGCGTGAGGGCATCTTCCAGTTGTTTGTCTTGTTGCTTTATTGCTGGCAACCAATCACCGTACCAATTTCGTCAAGTGGATCATCTTCGGTATTCTTCCAATTTGATCTGATGGATGGCCCGGTACTATTATAGGGCTTGGATGGCTTGCTGGGTTGCTTCCTTTTGGATGAGGCGCATATGGGCCTCAATTGCATGTTCTTCATCCAGCCTGAGTCCGTGGGTTGTCTTTCGGTGTATTTGGGTAAGGTGTTCCTGATATTGGGAACTAGTTGATCACTAGTGCAAAGTGAGTCCTCACTTTGTTGTTCGATTGGTTGCTTATTTCCTGTGCTACTCCCGCTAGATGTCCAAGAGTGTCCAACTGCTGCTCCGACCATCCTGTAAAAATTAACACATTAATTAACCGGGAGAGGGCATCAGCAAGTTGGTTGTGGGCTCCGTCAATGTGCTCAAATGTAATGGTGAGACCACTTCCAGTGATATAATCAACAAATGATATCCACCGGACACGTGATGGTTTGTTAACTGCAGTTTTGTTGAAGAAGCTGATTATGGCTTGGCAGTCTGTGCGGATTAATAGTTCCTTTTTATCCATGTAATAAATTTTGAGAGCTTCCATTGTCTTCGTAATAGCATGGATTTCCGCATCAATGGTGGATTTAATTGGGTTAAATCTTCCATTGGCATAGGCACATATCTTTTGAATACTCAAGAAAACTCAAGTTATCATAATTTATTACTTGTTTTCATCATTTACCATTAAAATGAAAGCGTTTTCAACGTTTTCAAAACAACTTTCAATACAAGATAAGTATACAAGAACTAGAGAGAATTATACAAACTTATATCGAAAGTTGGAAACTTACAAACTTCTGAAGACTCAAGTAAGACTTCAGTGTTCGACTGATGCCTTGCAAGAGTAAACTAAAGGGGTTTATATAGGCAAGAAGGGATAAGAATCGGGTACGCAAGGGGGCCCCATCACATTCTTATCCGCTTCTTTCTTGATACCCCTTTGACACAAAGTTGACACAACTTAGAGTTGACACGAAGGATGGACGGCTCCCCGAGGCTCAGTCCATAGTACAATAATAGAGGCAATAATGCACATCGAATAGACATAAAGGTAGCAGAGTGGCCTGGATTGGACGTAAAGGGGAAGTGGTGGTATTAAAAAGCGAAATTAGTGGCCCTGTATGTGGTGTCCATTACTAGCGCGAGGGCATCTTCCAGTTGTTTATCTTGTTGCTTTATTATTGGCAACCAATCACCGTACCAATTTCGTCTAGTGGATCGTCTTCGATATTCTTCCAATTTGATCTGATGGATGGCCCGGTACTGTTGTAGGGCTTGGATGGCTTGCTGGGCTGCTTCCTTTTGGATGTGGCGTATATGGGCCTCAATTGCATGTTCTTCATCCAGCCTGAGTCCGTGGGTTGTCTTTCAGTGTATTTGGGTAAGGTGTTCCTGATATTGGGAAACGAGGTCAGGAACTGATTGATCACTAGTGCAAAGTGAGTCCTCACTTTGCTGTTCGATTGGTTGCTTATTTCCTGTACTGCTCCTGCTAGATGTCCAAGAGTGTCCAGCTGCTGCTCCGACCATCCTGTAAAAATTAACACATTAATTAATCGGGAGAGGGCATCAGCAAGTTGGTTGTGGGCTCCATCAATGTGCTCAAATGTAATGGTGAGACCGCTTCCAGTGATATAATCAACAAATGATATCCACCGGACACGTGATGGTTTGTTGACTGCAATTTTGTTGAAGAAGTTGATTATAGCTTGGCAGTCTGTGCGGATTAATAGTTCCTTTTTATCCATGTAATAAATTTTGAGAGCTTCCATTGTCTTCATAACAACATGGATTTCCACATCAATGGTAGATTTAATTGGGTTAAATCTTCCACTGGCATAGGCACATATCTTTTCTGTGCTCTTTGGGTCAAACTTACTGTGTTTTCATTTACATATCTCACCCCAACCAGTCATACAACCATCAACCTCCAGGAGTAGAAAACAGCTTTCAGGTGGAATGTCTAGGTCAGGTAAGTTCTGAACCTATTTTTTAATACTTCTAACCAGCTCCCAGTCCTACTGGTTCATTCGTTTTTCCCTTGTAGCACTTGTTTTGGCATATAGAGTTCCTAGCAATTTTCCAAGGTTAGGAATATACGTTCGGGCATAGTTAAATAAACCTAACCAGGACCTCATTCCCTTCAGACTTAGTAGTTCTGCATCCTTAAAATTGGCAACCTTCTTGAAGATATGAGGCTGGAGTTTAATTTTATTATTGCCAAGGACGACCCCCAGGAATTCAATTTCTCTTATTGCCACTTTCATCTTTGTAGGGCTGAGAATTAATCCGTGCCCTTTGCATATTTCAAGCATAGCCCTTAGATGCTTTTCATGTTCTTCCTCTGAATCAAAGAATACCAAAATATCATCAATATAAATTGCAATATAACTTTCAGTACTTGCGAAGCGAGTATCCATTTTTCTCTGAAATATAGCAGGGGCATTTTTGAATCCAAAAGACATTACTAGTCATTCATATAATCCGTCAGGTACCCAGAATGCAGTTCATTCAATAGAGTCATGGTGCATAGCAACCTAGTGAAATCTAGATTTAAGGTCAAATTTGGAGAAAATCTTCATGATACCAACTTTTTTGAGAATAGTGTTGATGCCAGGAAGACTGTATTGATCTTTATTAGTGAGATCATTCAGTCGTTTGTGATTAAAGACCATTCTTTCCTTTCCTTTGACTTCTTGACCAGTTTTTGGATCAATAGAAGTGCCTGAATGGACGATTATGGCGATTATGGCGATAGTACGGTGTCGACTTTTGCTTGGGCATATAACCCCAAGATCCAATAATGCCTTTATATGTTTTGCAAAGGCTTCTTTGACTATCGGAGTTAAATGTTTGAGTGGCCGATCTTCAATTGTTAGATCTGGATTTGTTATGTCTAAGTAACATAGTACCTTGTTTTTACTCCAATGTTTTAAGGGGTCATCACCAATATAGCCCTGCTGTTTTAATTCTGTGATCACCGTGTGGAATCTGCTGAGAAAACCATCTGAGCTTGAGGTGGTATTTGCATAGTTCACCATATCTTGAATTTGGATATATTCATTCTCTTCCAGGTCAAGCTTAGGAATAGTTGCGGCAGGGGATGTTTCAATAGTTGTAAGATTCTTGTAGAAGGTTACCTGATTTCCTTCAATACGCAGGCCTCCTTGCATTGCTCGGATGTAATTACATCCGATTATCATCTAAATATTTTCCCCTAGCTTCGTTGGGAAGGAATAAGTATAGGGAATTCTGAACGTATTATACTCGATCATCATTTTTCCCCCTTTCAGTTTCTTTTTGGCTACGACCTTGGAAGATATGCCACTAAAGTTCACAACAAATGGATTTTCTTCTAATGCTTCAGTAGGAATAGAGTTTTGATCAACGACACATGTTGTTGCTCCTGTGTCGAGTATGACATTAACCTGAAAAGTTAGTAAGTTTTGTATCTCAAAACTTACCTTCAGGTTATACAACATGTTTCTTCCTCTTTTGGCATGCCTTGGCCCTTCAGGAAGTGTGTACACTTTTTGTTCTTGAAGAAGTACATTCAGGTCTTCTTCTGCAGAAAGTATTTCTTTATTCTTTTGCTACTGTAATCGATTAATTTCCTTTCATAGGTCGTCTTTTTCCAGGATCAGTCTGTCGAGCTCCATACTTTCTTGAAGCAATTCCTGGTATTTGCAGGATAGTTCTTGTTTCTCCTTTTGAAGTTGCTGATTTTCTTGTGCTATTTGAATAGCATCTGCACGAATTTGGCTGCATTCCTTTTTTTCTATTTCTTGTGCATCAAGTTGGGATTGCAGACGCCTTATTTCTGCTTCACATTGCTTAATATAATTTTGTTGTTCTGTAACTAAGCTTGAAGTATCGTACCTTGTGGGTGTTGTTGTGGCGACGAGCGCCCTTTTGTTGTAATAGTAGAGACTGCACATGCCACATGTAGTCATTTTGCATAAGGGGCAATGACGTCTATGTCGTTTCTGAGTGGAGTGATTGCATAACTTGCAGACTTCATGTTGACTGTCGACGTCTTCATTAATCTCCCATATGTGCTTACATTCATATTGGGATTGAGAAACTTGGACCATTCTCCGGTATCCAGTTTCTGGGCCTATCCACCACGTCTTCCCGAGCTCTCGGAGCATATAAATTGTTTCATGGGAAATAAGAGTAAGGGTAGTCTGGAGATCATCCAGGTATTCATCTTCGGAAAGGCTGAAGATTGCATCACTAGGATCTTCGCCATCCTGAACAGAGACAATGTCATAATCATCAGGAAGATCAAGCTGCTCAAACATAGCAACGCTTTTGACGTTGCGACGATCATTGGGGCATTCACACACAAAATGTCCTTCGCCACAGAGAAAACAGCGGCATTTTTTGTTCTTGATCAGATGCTTGCGTCGTTCAATTCGGGCATGTGAAGGCCCCTAAAGGTGCGGGACTTGCGTACACCCATCCGCTTCTCAAGATGTTTGTAGTACCCGGGAATAGGGATATTACTACAGAATGAGATATCTTTGAGGGCACGCTTGAAGGCAGCATCTTTGCATTCATTTTCAAGGAATCGGTAGGAAAATAATATCCTAGGAAAGACACCAACAGTGTTGCCTTGATATCGTTCCTGGAAAGCTTGCTTGATTCAACTACCAAGGTCCCCTGGCATCTTTGCCCATAGTTTTTCAGATAATTCAGGGGTTGTGAATAACCTACCTATTTTTGCCGATATTCGGAGGTAGTCATTGAGGAATGGTAGTATGTCCTTGAGGTTGTTGCAGGTTAATCGTTCAAGATTCTTTTAAGCTTTGTCTTGCATATGAGTAGACCCTTAAAAAGGATCTTCTAATTTGAAAACCATTCGTATTTAAGAGAGGATATTTTGTGTTCCTCCTGCCCATCAGCATTGCTGCGGAGGAGTTGATATTCATCAGGGTAGCTCATACGCCATTGTATCCAAGCCAATTTTTCTGCTTCTCCCTGAAGATTTTCTATAAATTCAATCTTTGTTTGTGGGTCTGTGAAATTTTATAATAATACCAAGTTTTTGGTTATAGATTCCCATCGCATGAAGACCTCATCAAAGTGCCCAAGTTGGGTCGGAATGACGAATATTGCACCAGTCTGGTGAAACACTGAAGGTAAGTTCCACCATTCATTCTGCTCTTTTCTTTTAAATTTGCCACCACCATAGCCTTCAAATGTTGGCCGTGTACTTGGTCCTGCTTCCAGATTTGTTGCAGTGGGGTAATTTGAGGGTCTCATAGTTGTGTCAGGGGGAGGCCTGTAGTTGGAAACTGCAGAGGATGAATATAAATGTTCTGTTAATCTTGCCAATTGAGGGTATTCCATTTTCCATCCGCCTTCTAGCAGTTCTTCTTCTTCGGCTACTGCAAAGAATTCTTCTTCATAGTAGTCATGATCTTCATATTCATGTTTAGCATAGGAGTTATCATAATACCGGTCCCCGAAATCATCTTCAAAATAGCCTTGGCACTTGTGCCCATGGATCGAGTACTGATGGCCCCTAGGCTCAGATCCTCTGCGTGGTGCATGTGATGAAAGTTATTTATCAGAGATTCCACTTCCTCCCGTACCTGTGTAGTTACAGGTTGTACTTGTCTAGATGACTCCGATTTTTCTTTTGGACTAAGATATTGAATAATTCTTCAGTAAGCTTCGGACCTACTTGATTTGGGTTTGTAAATTCCTCTACTTCTTTGAACTCAACTTTTGGTAAAGCGAGTATCAATATCTAAGCTATCCTCTGGCCTGCTCGAATAAAAATTGGTCTTCTTGTATGATTAAACAGAAGTATGTTGACTTCGTCTTGGTAGCCACTTTTTATAATTCCTATGCTAAGAACCCCAAGTTTAGATGTCATACCTGATTTAGCCGTTATATGTCCATAATACCCTTTGGGTATTGCCATAACTATTCCAGTAGGTATTAGTAATTGGCTATTAGGTTCAATTATTTCTTCTTCTGCTGCAAAGAGGTCATATCCAGCTACTCCTTCCGAGCTTTGTTCGGAAATTCTTGCTCTTTCGGACAGTCTCTTGAATTCAATTTCAATTTCTTCTTGTATAAGAACAGCAATTGTATGCTCCCGTAATTCTTCTTCATCTTTATCATCATATTCAACTGGAGCTGTAAGTGTTGTAGAGTAATTGTGAAAACTTACAGAAATCCTTCCATCAAGTAAATTACGGCTATGAACCTCAAAAGGTTGCATGGAAATATTGACTTGTGTGGGCCGGACGACCCAATCCATGCCTCTTAATTGTTTTGTTGAATATCGTCGTCCTGGTAGTGCATTTACTCCGTGGCTAGTAAGGTAGTCTACGACTCCTTGTACTTCATAAGCAAAAGCCACGTTGGGGGTGTTGGAGAGTCTCCCAATCATACCCTTTGTAATTAACAGATTTGCCTCTCTATTTCGCCAGGAATCATACCCTCGAGTGAGTATAGAAAGTTGTATATTCCTGAAAAAGTCACCTATTGTCATCATAATATTAGGAATTACATAAATCAGTTGACTGCCTCGAGTTAGGTCAACCTCCATGGTAGCAATAATTGACCTATCATCTTGCCACCTGTTATCTCGGAAGAGGATAAGAGTCAGTGTACCTTCCTCATGTCGGTGTAGGATTTGAATACGTACTTGGAGGACACCGAGATGGATGTATCGCATCTAGCTTCGTTGTAATTGATTAAAACTTTCTTCTTGAATGAAAGGTCTATCAACCTAATTATCTGTGCATAGTATAGGTTCTTCCGATCTGTGCATATAGACTCGATGATGTGCATCATCTTGTCGGGAATGATAGAGCACCTCAGCTGGTGCTATTGCAGCTCGTTCCTGTATAGAAAGCTGCAATTGTACCTGTGGATCAATTTGCAGCTCCAAAGTATTAGCAGCTGTAGGTCGTCCTGTGATGAGTCTGCCAAATCGTCTGGCAGCTTGCTGGGCATTATATATTCGCAGGGATTCCACTTCCTCCCGTACCTGTGTAGTTACAGGTTGTACTTGTCTAGATGACTCCGGTTTTACTTTTGGGACTAAGATATTGAATAATTCTTCAGTAAGCTTCGGACCTACTTGATTTGGGTTTGTAAATTCCTCTACTTCTTTGAACTCAACTTTTGGTAAAGCGAGTATCAATATCTGAGCTATCCTCTGGCCTGCTCGGATAAAAATTGGTCTTCTTGTATGATTAAACAAAAATATGTTGACTTCGTCTTGGTGGCCACTTTCTATAATTCCAGTGCTAAGAACCCCAAGTCTAGATGTCATACCTGGTTTAGCCATTATATATCCATAATACCCTTTGGGTATTGCCAAAACTATTCCAGTAGGTATTAGTAATCGACCATTAGGTTCAATTGTTTCTTCTTCTGCTGCAAAGAGGCATATCCAGCTGCTCCTTCCGAGCTTTGTTCGGGAATTCTTGCTCTTTCGGACAGTCTCTTAAATTCAATTTCAATTTCTTCTTGTATAAGAACAGCAATTGTATGCTCCCGTAATTCTTCTTCATCTTTATCATCATATTCAACTAGAGCTGTAAGTGTTGTAAAGTAATTGCGAAAACTTATAGAAATCCATCGATCAAGTAAATTACGGCTATAAACCTCAGAAGGTTGCATGGAAATATTGACTTGTGTGGGCCGGACGACCCAATCCATGCCTCTTAATAGACATAAAGGTAGCAGAGTGGCCTGGATTGGACGTAAAGGGGAAGTGGTGGTATTAAAAGGCGAAATTAGTGGCCCTGTGTGCGGTGTCCATTACTAGCGTGAGGGCATCTTCCAGCTGTTTATCTTGTTGCTTTATTGCTAGCAATCAATCACCGTACCAATTTCATCTAGTGGATCGTCTTCGGTATTCTTCCAATTTGATATGATGGATGGCCCGGTACTGTTGTAGGGCTTGGATGGCTTGCTGGACTGCTTCCTTTTGGATGAGGCGCATATGGGCCTCAATTGCATGTTCTTCATCCAGCATGAGTCTGTGGGCTGTTTTTAACTCCGACAGTCAAAAGCCTTTGCAAAACATATAAAGGCATTATTGGATCTTGGGGTTATATGCCCAAGCAAAAGTCGGCACCGTACTACCGCCATAATCGTCCATTTAGGCACCTCTATTGATTCAAAAACTGGTCAAGAAGTCAAAGGAAAGGAGAGAATGGTCTTTAATTACAAACGACTAAATGATCTCACTAATAAAGATCAATACAGTCTTCCTGGCATCAACACTATTCTCAAAAAGGTCGGTAACAAGAAGATTTTCTCCAAATTTGACCTTAAATCTGGATTTCACCAGGTTGCTATGCACCATGACTCTATTGAATGGACTGCATTCTAGGTACCTGACGGATTATATGAATGGCTAGTAATGTCTTTTAGACTCAAAAATGCCCCTGCTATATTTCAAAGAAATATGGATACTTGCTTCGCAGGTACTGAAAGTTATATTGTAGTTTATGCCTTGTATACTTATCTTGTATTAAAAGTTGTTTTGAAAACATTGAAAACGCTTCCATTTTGGTATCAGAGCTAGTTTTCATGGCTAAGTAGTTATCTTTGTTCAGGATATTCGCAGGAATGAAGTTCCTCTGCTTTAGTTATCATAATTTATTACTTGTTTTCATCATTTACCATTAATACTTCTTAAGGACAAGGGTGTTCAGTCCTGAGGGTGGTCGGCAAAGAAGTTCCGTAAGTCCATTGGCAAGACGAAGCCTTTGTTTATAAGGGGTCCTTAATGTCTAAACGATGGGAAGAAGCAATAAAAGAATGGTATACTAAGGCACATACTTCAAACCTAGAATATCTTGATCTTTCCGAAACATCAAAGCCATCTTCTAAAGAACTAACTCATAATCTTAGCATAGTATACGACCGAGTTTGCCTGCCTAGCAGAGTCCACTTGAAAAACTTCAAAACTATACTTGAGCAGGTACAGCACTTAGAACAAGAAGTCCAGAAGCTAAGGGGATCACTCCAAACTCTTACCACTTTGCTTCTTGATAATAAACCACTCACAAAACAAGAAATCAAGGAGTTGATTGTTGAAATTGCAAGACAACCAAAGCTTGTAGAAGAAGAAGCTCTGCGGCTTACAGTAAACCTAAACCAAAAGATTCAAAAGGTCGAGGTTTTACTAGCAAAATTTGAAGGTTTAATGTTCGGATGAACTACGTAACAACCAAAAGAACAGAATCCTACAAAGAAGCTATTCAAGCCGTAGAAAATATTGAACCTCCTGCACTTGGATTTGTAAAACCAAGTGACTACCAAGGTGTTGCAAGCAATAATATTGCAACAATAAAACAAAATAATCTTCAGATTCAACTGTTAATACAGATAGCTGAAGATTTGAGAGGAGTCAGAAGTGATTTGAAAACCCTTCTGGCACATCAAAAGGAAGCTTCAAAAGCAGGATCCAGTACCGGAGCTCTTCCCGAAGCATTACTGACAAAATTACAAAACCAGACGCTCAGACCAAAAGACGCTCCAAAAGAACCAAGGGGTAAAATTCTAGTTTTCAAAGACCCTTTGAAAATCCTTGCAGAAGAAAAACAGAAGGCGCAAAGATGATGACCATAACTCAAAATGAACCTACACCTGCCAATCCCCTTATTGAAGATCAAATTCGCAATTATAGACGAGGGCAAAGGAGAATATATAATGCCCAGCAAGCTGCCAGATGAGTTGGCAGACTCATCACAGGACAACCTACAGCTGCTAATACTTTGGAGATGCAAATTGAACCACAGGTACAATTGCAGCTTTCTATGCAGGAACGAGCTGCAATAGCACCAGCTGAGGTGCTCTATCATTCCCGATAAGATGATGCACATCATCGAGTCTATATGCACAGATCGGAAGAACCTATATTATGCACAGATAATCAGGTTGATAGACCTTTCATTCAAGAAGAAAGTTTTAATCAATTACAACGAAGTCAGATGCGATACATCCATCTCGGTGTCCTCCAAGTACGTATTCAAATCCTACACCGACATGAGGAAGGTACACTGGCTCTTATCCTCTTCCGAGATAACAGGTGGCAAGATGATAGGTCAATTATTGTTACCATAGAGGTTGACCTAACTCGAGGCAGTCAATTGATTTATGTAATTCCTGATATTATGATGACAATAGGTGACTTTTTCAGGAATATACAGCTTTCTATACTCACTCGAGGGTATGATTCCTGGCGAAATGGAGAGGCAAATCTGTTAATTACAAGGGGTATTATTGGGAGACTCTCCAACACCCCCAACGTGGCTTTTGCTTATGAAGTACAAGGAGGCGTAGACTACCTTACCAGCCACGGAGTAAATGCACTACCAGGAAGGCGATATTCAACAGAACAATTATGAGACATGAATTGGGTCGTCCGGCCCACACAAGTTAATATTTTCATACAACCTTCTGAGGTTCATAGCCGTAATTTACTTGATGGAAGAATTTCTGTAAGTTTTCACAATTACTCTACAGCACTTACAGCTCCAGTTGAATATGATGATAAAGATGATAAAGAATTACAGGAGCATACAATTGTTGTTCTTATACAAGAAGAAATTGAAATTGAATTCAAGAAACTGTCCGAAAGAGCAAGAATTCCTGAACAAAGCTCGGAAAGAGCAGCTGGATATGACCTCTTTGCAGCAGAAGAAGAAACAATTGAACCTAATGGCCGATTACTAATACCTACTAGAATAGTTATGGCAATACCCAAAGGGTATTATGGACATATAACAGCTAAATCAGGTATGGCATCTAATCTTGGGGTCGCATAGGAATTATAGAAAGTGGCCATCAAGACAAAGTCAACATACTTCTGTTTAATCATACAAGAAGACCAATTTTTATCCAAGCAGGGCAGAGGATAGCTCAGATATTAATACTCACTTTACCAAAAGTTGAGTTCAAAGAAGTAGAGGAATTTACAAACCCAAATCAAGTAGGTCCGAAGCTTACTGAAGAACTATTCAATATCTTAGTCCCAAAAGAAAAACTGGAGTCATCTAGACAAGTACAACCTGTAACTACACAGGTACGGGAGGAAGTGGAATCTCTGATAAATAACTTTCTGTCACAGTTAGACCATGCAGAGGATACAAGCCCAGAGGCCACTGTACCTCAGTCCATGGGCCTAAGTGTGGACCCAGAAGGCTATTTTGAAGATGATTTCGGGGACCGGTATTATGATAACTCCTATGCTGAACATGAATATAAAGATCATGACTACTATGAAAAAGAATTCCTTGCAGTAGCCGAAGAAGAAGAACCGCTAGAAGGCGGATGGGAAATGGAATACCCTCAATTGGCAAAATTAACAGAACATTTATATTCATCCTCTGCAGTTTCCAACTACAAGCCTCCCCCTGACACAACTATGGGACCCTCAAATTATCCCCCTGCAATAAATTTGGAAGCAGGACCAAATACATGGCCAACATTTGAAGGCTATGGTGGTGGTAAATTTAAAAGAAAAAAGCAGAAAGAATGGTGGAACTTACCTTCACCGTTTCACCAGACTGGTGCAATATTCGTCATTCCGACCCAACTTGGGCACTTTGATGAGGTCTTCATGCGATGGAAATCTATAACCAAAAACTTGGTATCATTACAAAATTTCACATACCCACAAAGAAAGATTGAATTTATAGAAAACCTTCTGGGAGAAGCAGAAAAATTGGCTTGGATACAATGACGTATGAGCTACCCTGAGGAATATCAACTCCTCCTCAACAATGTTGATGGGGCAGGAGGAACACAAAATATCCTCTCTCAAATACGAATAGTTTTCAAATTGGAAGATCCTTTTCAAGGGTCTACTCATATGCAAGACGAAGCTTATAAGGATCTTGAACGATTAACCTGCAACAACCTCAAGGACATACTACCATTCCTCAATGACTATCTCCGAATATCGGCAAAAACAGGTAGGTTATTCACAACCCCTGAATTATCTGAAAAACTATGAGCAAAGATGTCAGGGGACCTTGGTAGTCGAATCAAGCAAGCTTTCCAGAAACGATATCAAGGCAACACTGTTGGTGTCTTTCCTAGGATATTATTTGTCTACCGATTCCTTGAAAATGAATGCAAAGATGCTGCCTTCAAGCGTGCCCTCAAAGATCTCTCATTCTGTAGTAATATCCCTATTCCCGAGTACTACAAACGTCCTGACAAGCTGATGGGTGTACGCAAGTCCCGCACCTTTAGGGGAAAACCCCACCCTTCACATGCCCGAATTGAACGACGCAAGCATCTGATCAAGAACAAAAAATGTCGTTGTTTTCTCTGTGGCGAAGGACATTTTGCGCGTGAATGCCCCAATGATCGCCGCAACGTCAAACGCGTTGTTATGTTCGAGCAGCTTGATCTTCCTGATGATTATGACATTGTCTCTGTTCAGGATGGCGAAGATCCTAGTGATGCAATCTTCAGCCTTTCCGAAGACGAAGACCTAGATGATCTCTAGACTACCCTTAATCCTCTTATTTCCCATGAAACAATTTATATGCTCCGAGAGCTCGGGAAGACGTGGTGGATAGGCCCAGAAACTGGATACCGGAGCATGGTCCAAGTTTCTCAATCCCAATATGAATGTAAGCACATATGGGAGATTAATGAAGACGTCGACAGTCAACATGCAGTCTGCAAGTGCTGCAAGCACCCCACTCAGAAACGACATAGACGTCATTGCCCCTTATGCAAAATGACTACATGTGGCATGTGCAATCTCTACTATTACAATAAAAGGGCGCCCGTCGCCACAACAACACCCACAAGGTACGATACTTCAAGCTTAATTACAGAACAACAAAATTATATTAAGCAATGTGAAGCAGAAATAAGGCATCTGCAATCCCAACTTGATGCACAAGAAATAGAAAAGAAGGAATGCAGCCAAATTCGTGCAGATGCTATTCAAATGGCACAAGAAAATTAGCAACTTCAAAAGGAGAAACAAGAACTATCCCGCAAATACCAAGAATTGCTTCAAGAAAGTATGGAGCTCGACAAACTGATCCTGGAAAAAGACGACCTACGAAAGGAAATAAACCGATTACAGCAGCAAAAGAATAAAGAAATACTTTCCGCAGAAGAAGACCTGAATGTACTTCTTCAAGAACAAAAAGTGTACACACTTCCTGAAGGGCCAAGGCATGCCAAAAGAGGAAGAAACATGTTGTATAACCTCAAGGTAAGTTTTGAGATACAAAACTTACCAAATTTTCAGGTCAATGTCATACTCGACACAGGAGCAACAACATGTGTCGTTGATCAAGACTCTATTCCTACTGAAGCATTAGAAGAAAATCCATTTGTTGTGAACTTTAGTGGCATATCTTCCAAGGTCGTAGCCAAAAAGAAACTGAAAGGGGGAAAAATAATGATCGGGTATAATACGTTCAGAATTCCCTATACTTATTCCTTCCTAACGAAGCTAGGGGAAAATATTCAGATGATAATCGGATGTAATTTCATCCGAGCAATGCAAGGAGGCCTCCGTATTGAAGGAAATCAAGTAACCTTCTAAAAGAATCTTACAACTATTGAAACATCCCCCTATGTTTCTGCAGTAGCTATTCCTGAGCTTGACCTGGAAGAGAATGAATATATTCAAATTCAAGATATGGTGAACTATGCAAATACCACCTCAAGCTCAGATGGTTTTCTCAGCAAATTCCATACGGTGATCACAGAATTAAAACAGCAGGGTTATATTAGTGATGACCCCTTAAAACATTAGAGTAAAAACAAGGTATTATATTACTTAGACATGACAAATCCAGATCTAACAATTGAAAATCGGTCACTCAAGCATTTAACTCCGACAATCAAAGAAGCCTTTACAAAACATATAAAGGCATTATTGGATCTTGGGGTTATATGCCCAAGCAAAAGTCGGCACCGTACTACCGCTATAATCGTCCATTCAGGCACCTCTATTGATCCAAAAACTGGTCAAGAAGTCAAAGGAAAGGAAAGAATGGTCTTTAATTATAAACGACTGAATGATCTCACTAATAAAGATCAATACAGTCTTCCTAGCATCAACACTATTCTCAAAAAGGCCAGTAACAAGAAGATTTTTCCAAATTTGACCTTAAATTTGGATTTCACCAGGTTGCTATGCACCCTGACTCTATTGAATAGACTGCATTCTAGGTACCTAACAGATTATATGAATGGCTAGTAATGTCTTTTGGACTCAAAAATGCCCCTGCTATATTTCAGAGAAAATGGATACTTGCTTCGCAGATACTGAAAGTTATATTGCAGTTTATATTGATGATATTTTGGTATTCTCTGATTCAGAGGAAGAACATGAAAAGCATCTAAGGACTATGCTTGAAATATGCAAAAGGCACAGACTAATTCTCAACCCTACAAAGATGAAAGTGGCGATCAGAGAAATTGAATTCCAGGGGGGCATCCTTGGCAATAATAAATTAAACTCCAACCCCATATCATCAAGAAGGTTGCCAATTTTAAGGATGCAAAACTACTAAGTCTGAAGGGAATGAGGTCCTGGTTAGGTTTACTTAAATATGCCCGAACATATATTCCTAACCTTGGAAAATTGCTAGGACCTCTATATGCCAAAACAAGTGCTACAGGGGAAAAACGAATGAACCAGTAGGACTGGGAGCTGGTTAGAAGTATTAAAAAACAGGTTTAGAACTTACCTGACCTAGACATTCCACTTGAAAGTTGTTTTCTACTCCTAGAGGTTGATGGTTGTATGACTGGTTGGGGTGGGATATGTAATGGAAACACAGTAAGTTTGACCCAAAGAGCACAGAAAAGATATGTGTCTATGTCAGTGGAAGATTTAACCCAATTAAATCCACCATTGATGCGGAAATCCATGCTGTTATGAAGATAATGGAAGCTCTCAAAATTTATTACATGGATAAAAAGGAACTATTAATCCGCACAGACTGCCAAGCCATAATCAGCTTCTTCAACAAAACTGTAGTCAACAAACCATCACGTGTCCGGTGGATATCATTTGTTGATTATATCACTGGAAGCGGTCTCACCATTACATTTGAGCACATTGACGGAGCCCACAACCAACTTGTTGATGCCCTCTCCCGGTTAATTAATGTGTTAATTTTTATAGGATAGCCGGAGCAGCAGCTGGACACTCTTGGACATCTAGCGGGAGCAGCACAAGAAATAAGCAACCAATCGAACAACAAAGTGAGGACTCACTTTGCACTAGTGATCAACCAGTTCCTGACCTCATTTCCCAATATCAGGAACACCTTACCCAAATACACCGAAAGACAGCCCACGGACTCAGGCTGGATGAAGAACATGCAATTGAGGCCCATATGCGCCTCATCCAAAAGGAAGCAGCCCAGCAAGCCATCCAAGCCCTATAATAGTACCGAGCCATCCATCAGATCAAATTGGAAGAATACCGAAGACGATCCACTAGACAAAATTGGTATCGTGATTGGTTGCCAGCAATAAAGCAACAAGACAAACAGCTGGAAGATGCCCTCACGCTAGTAATGGACACCGCACACAGGGCCACTAATTTCGCCTTTTAATATCACCACTTCCCCTTTACATCCAATCCAGGCCACTCTGCTACCTTTATGTCTATTCGATGTGCATTATTGCCTCTATTATTGTACTAGGGACTGAGCCTCGGGGAGTCGTCCATCCTTTGTGTCAACTCTAAGTTGTGTCAACTTTATTTTGTGTAAACTTTATGTCAACTTTGTGTTAAAGGGGTATCAAGAAAGAAGCGGATAAGAATGTCTTACTTGAGTTTTCTTGAGTCTTCAGAAGTCTGTAAGTTTCCAGCTTTCGATATAAGTCGGTATAATTCTCTCTAGTTCTTGTATACTTATCTTGTATTGAAAGTTATTTTGAAAACGTTGAAAACGCTTCCATTTTAATGGTAAATGATGAAAACAAGTAATAAATTATGATAACTTGAGTTTTCTCGAGTCTTCAAAAGATATGTGCCTATGCCAATGGAAGATTTAACCCAATTAAATCCACCATTGATGCAAAAATCCATTCTGTTATGAAGACAATGGAAGCTCTCAAAATTTATTACATGGAAAAAAAGGAACTATTAATCCGCATGCATGTACTACCATAATCGCTTCACGTGTCAATAAAAATGGATATCATTTGTTGATTATATCACTGGAAGCGGTCTCACCATTACATTTGAGCACATTGACGGAGCCCACAACCAACTTGTTGACGCCCTCTCTCGATTAATTAATGTGTTAATTTTTACAGGATGGCCTGAGCAGCAGCTGGACACTCTTGGACATCTAGCAGGAGCAGCATCTTCCACTGGCATAGGCACATATCTTTTCTGTGCTCTTTGGTTCAAATTTACTGTGTTTCCATTTACATATCCCACTGACTCCTCATACAACCATCAACCTCGGAGTAATGTGCTTCGTTCAGTTACGTATTGCTGTAGCTTGTACCGAAACCATCCGTGATTACAATGATATCATCGAATTATACCGTACTTTTGAACATTGAACCATAAAGTATTCTCTCTCGATTTGTTATTTTTACGAGATGCTTCATATGAGCGATTTGGACACTCTTGGACATATATAAGCGGCGCCGCAGTGAAACCCACTTTGACATGCTCGACGATTCACGACCTCGTTTCTCGATATGTCAACTTCTTAAGAAAGGTGTGTTGATCCAGGGTGGCGTGAAGAAGTTAGTAAGAATCCATTGGCAAGACGAAGCCTTTGCTTATAAGGGGTCCTTAATGTCTAAACGATGGGAAGAAGCAATAGAATCGTTCCTGGAAAGCTTGCTTGATTCGACTACCAAGGTCCCCTGGCATTTTTTGCCCATAGTTTTTCAGATATAATATCAGGAATTACATACTATCAGAGAAAAATGGATACTTGCTTCGTAGGTACTGAAAGTTACACCGAAAGACAGCCCACGGACTCAAGCTGGATGAAGAACATACAATTGAGGCCCATATGCGCCTCATCCAAAAGGAAGCAGCCCAACAAGCCATCCAAGCCCTACAACAGTACCGCACCATCCATCACATCAAATTGGAAGAATACCGAAGACGATCCACTAGACGAAATTGGTACGGTGATTAGTTGTCAGCAATAAAGTAACAAGACAAACAGTTGGAAGATGCCCTCACGCTAGTAATGGATACCGCACACAGGGCCACTAATTTCGCCTTTTAATACCACCACTTCCCCTTTACGTCCAATCCAGGCCACTCTGCTACCTTTACTACCCATTTGCATCTTATAGTATTTTCTCCTTTGGGAAGTTCTATCATATCCCACATTTGATTCTTATGCAATGACTCTATCTCCTTTGCCATAGCACCCATCTATTGTTGGTGCAATAGGCACCAGATAATCGAACCTAGGTTTTGATTATGGCAAAGGCCAAGGTCATATTGTTATCTAATGAGTTGAACTAAGTGTGCAGAAATGATTAAGCTGAGTTGAAGGTCGGCGACACCCAGAGAATCTCGAGTCGAAAAACCGTGGTGGTCGGACGACACCGGGAGAACTTCGGATGAAATCGAAGAACCTGGGTGGAAGACCGGAAGCTAAGCGACAAGTCACAAAGGACCAGAGGTAAGTTCGAGTGTGAGTAAAGGTGAGGTCGAGTCCTCCGTACGGGGACGTCTTTAGGCGGCGATCCGACTAAGACTTCCAGTGAAAGGTCTAGGTCGAGATCGAACGGTAAGTGGCCGTTGATTTTACCTTTACTTGTATGTTTCAGACTAACTCTTTGTTGCAGTTGAATAAACAAGCTGGCAGTCGACTGTTGGCCCTTATCAATCGATTGCTGGTGGCATCAGTCGACTGATAAGGGTCATCAGTCGACTGCTATTCAAACTGTCAGCTTCGATAAAGGTCAAACTTCATCCCCTTATCTTGGAGTAATGTGGCCTCCTTTGTAGGATCTTGATCTCAAAGACTAGGGGGCTTGGAGGGTTATAAAAGAAGGGGGGTTCACCCCTTTAGGTTATCTCAAGTGCTTATAAAGTGATCCCACAACGCCGAAGGTCTACGACAATGCTACGACGTCGAAACGCTGCCGCAACACCGACGATGCGCTCTCTACTTCAAGCTTTAATCGTCGTCGGTATAGTTTTTAGTTGTTATTTCAATTCAATGTATTCAAGTTTTCTTAATCGAGATTTTGATCGCAATGAGGAGAGGTGGGATTGTCCCTCTACCTCGATCTTTTGGTTTTGTAATCATCGTCTCCTATCTCCAATGAGGAGACTTTTTTAGTGCTTTGTCCTTCGTACGCGGTCTAGGATTGCAAGGGCCTTGGATTAGTAACCGTTTGGTTGTGAACCAAGTAAAAATAAATTGTCATTTATTTTTCCGCTGCACTACTTTGTTTTTGTCTTAATCGAACGAAACGAAAAGAAATTTTAAGCTCGCTATTCACCCCCCCCCCTCTAGCGCGCTCTTTCAATCCTACATCTATGTCTTTTTCAGAACTATGAATCACCTCCTAAAAAGTAATAGGATCTTCGCTAGTAGTAATAAGTGCATAAGAAACCAAATCCTAAAAATTATATCTGACAAGTAGTTTAAGGTGCGTCTAGACCTGTCTGTAGCTATAATTCAATGCTCTATATGCTCCGAGCTAGCATTGCCAACACCATGAGTCTCTAGCTCCACCTGCATAATATCTTTGCTATTGCTTTGTGATGGTATTTGATTCTCATCTCCTTGAATACGCTATAACATAGTCTTTTCATCAAATACCACATTTCAACTAATCATTACCTTGTTTGTCTTCAAATCCCAAACCTTGAAGTCTTTCACCCTTTTCTGATATTCCAAAAAAATACATTGAATAAACTTTGCATCCAGCTTTAATCTATCTTCACTAGAAATGTGAACATAGGTCGGGCATTCAAATACTCTCAGGCAGAGTAATCAACTGGATTGTCTGTCTACACCTCTAATATTTTTTCATCTAGTATTGCTATTGGTGATCGATTAATCAAAAAATGTCATATTTACCGCTTCTGTCCAGAAGTTCTTTACAAGCCCAGCATTCAATCTGAAGTATCGAGCTTTCTCAATTAGAGATTTTTTCATCCTTTCCACCCCACCATTTTACTATGGTGTCATGCATATTATGTAATATCTTCTGATAGCATGTTGCTCACAAAATTCCTGAAATTAGGAATCTGTGTACTCAGTATCATTGTTTGACCTAAAACACTTCAGTTTCCTCCCAGTTTGATTTTCTACTTCAGCTTTTCACAATTTGAACTTCAAGAAAGTTTTTAACTTGTTCTGCATGAAATACACTCAGACCTTCCGTGAGTAATCATTGATGAAACTCACAAGGTACATATGTCCACCACGTGATGCTACACTGGCAGGCCCCCTGAGATCTGTATGAATATAATCCAGAATCCTTTGTCTTGTGTGTGGCCGTCTTGAATTGCATTCTGCTTTGTTTTCGAAGAACACAAAACTTGCAGAAATCAAGCTTGCATGTCTTGATACCCTTAAGTTTCTTTTATGAAGTTCCAGCATCCCACGCTCACCCATATGACCCAGCCACATATGTCACAAGACTGTTTCATTTAATTTAGATTCTACAGCGGCAACTCCACCTACAACTGTTGTCCCTAGCAGCTTATAAATATTCCCTACTAATTTTTGTCATTTCATCACCGTTAAAACACCCTTGCTAACTTTTATGATTTCGCTCACAGATTTATAACTGCAATCATTATCATCCCAAGTGCTGAAGGAGATCAAATTTGTCCACAAATCCGATATATCTAACATCACCTAATATTTTGACCACTCCATCAAACATCTTGATTTTGACATTCCATATTTCAATGACTCTGCAGAATGCATCGTTATCCATCAAAACATAACCAGAATTAACTTGTCTAAAGGTGTCGAACCAATCTCAATTAGGTGTCATTTGGTATGAACACGTTGAATCCAAAATCCAAGAATCTGTCAATTGCTCTAAACTCGATAAGACGAAAAGCATATTGTCATCGCCGCTCTCTAAATTATCTTCTTTCTACCAAGTCTATAGACTTCGATGAACCATCTTTCCCTGCATTAGTCTTCTTTCTCTCTAGACAATCTCTCTTGATGTGACTCTTTACTTCACACTTGTAGTTTGTGATCTCTTTCTTCTTTCTCGATTTAGATCGGGTTTTATTATTTCCCAACTCATATCGAGTAATGCTCCTTCCATGTTCCTGATTACCTTTCACCATGAATCTTTCACCTTGTGAAGTCTCATCACTAGCTTTCTTCCACTGATGAAATTCCAACAGAGCACTCGTGACCTCTAGATTTAGAGTTTCCTTCCCCCACATCAAAGTTGTAACCAGATTCTCATATATAGGAGATCATGATAAAGATTTCAACAACATTAGATTATTTTCTTCATTATCAATCTTCACATCAATCCGTTTCAAATCAATGACGATCCGATTAAATACATAGATATACTATGTCAAATCGGTGTCCTCCAACATCTTAAGCCCAAACAATTTCTGTTTTTGATAGAGTTTGTTCGTCAATAACTTGGACATATGTTGGCTTTTCAATTTTTGCCAAACTGCCACCGATGATTCCTCATCTATGATGTGATACATCATATCATCCGTTAGACAAAGCATGATTGTTGTCTTCTCCATGCTATCCGATTTCTTTTCTCCTAGGACTTTCACCATACCTTGTTGCACCATCAAATCCTTAACCCTCCTCTACCACAATCCAAAGTTTCTGATTCCATCAAACTTCACCAGTTTGAATTTTGCAAAAGAGATCCCCACCAAAGTGAACCTTGGCTCTAGTATCACTTGTTGAGATCGACAAGCAATAAAAGCTAAGAAAACGACGACAAAAGAAAGAAAAATCGAAGAAGAGAGACAGAAAATTTTAACGTGGTTTAGCCAAAACTGCCTACCTACTCTATAAAACGACCAAGGGAAATCAATTAGAATCCTCATGTTTATGGTTACAATCATCCTATAAATACATCTCTAGTCATATATAGTATTTTAGACCTAAAATATCATAAATTGACAACCTTTCTGAACTTCCCACGGCCTAGCCGTGTTCTGCCCTCCGCATACGCCGCCGACACGGCCATGGCATCTCCTTCTAAAACATGATACATGGCCTAACCACGCCGCTGACACGACCGCGGCTCGCCGCTTACCTACACCCTCGCTGGGTCGCGGTTGATGTTGGGATTCCGATCACAAGGCGTGTGTGTGTTCGATCATGTTTCGTAAACATGAGCACAGCGGAAGCAATAAAAATAATAAATACTCCTATTTATTACAACACACACAACACACGCATGTTATTACAACAAGTGTAGACATAACCGTAAATTAAAATTGCAATAAAAGGAAATTAAACTACGTTATACCTTCCAGATGACGCAGAATGAACGGATCAACCTAACGATCCTCGTAAGGATCGCTCTATCCGTATCCACGCCGAGCTCCTGACGATTTCGCTTAAGTCACGAGCCGCCTTCGTGACGGGTTACTAGCCTCGCTTAAGACGACGCGATCGAGATGATCACGATCCGAATCCAAATTCGATCCAAAACGAAGTTCTCAAACTCGCTTCTCCGAGAGGTATTCACAACCGCTCGACGAATCCTTCGGCCCTCCACTCAGAGGATTACCGGAGATCAAATCCCCAGATGTTAGCCGTTTGTCGAGCACTAACCGCCGCCCAAACGACGCCCGAGAGGAGAAGCTGTCCGTAAAACTGACAGCTTGGTGGAGGAGTAGCGCCGCCAAAACAAGGAGAGACAAGCCTGATATAGATCAAGAAGGAGGTCGGGCGGCACAAGCTGTCAGCGGCAACTGGGTTGAGGTCAGCGCACAGGCGGCAACCTCGAGGCTAGGGTTTTGATTTCGATTAGGCTTTAACAATCCCTAAAGCCCACTTTTATAGAGAACTAATTCTCTTAATGGATAATGGATCATATCCATAAAGCCCGTTAACCCGCTCCAGTAAGATAAGTTAAAATAAACCAAACCATGATGGTTTATTTTAAGTTAAAACGAACCGAACCAACTTTTGGTTCATTCGTTTAAAATAAACCAAACCCTTCGTTCATTCTTATCCATCGATTGTAACCAAACCATTTCGTCCATCCATTACGCCTTCATAAGACGCACCATCCACGCCTATCATGCGATCAAAACAATTTCATGCTCGCTTATGTTCGTCCAACCAAACCTAGTTTCTCCCGAGAATCCAATTCCTCAAGCTCGCTTTTAAATCCTTCGATTACACTCGCGTGACCAAATAGGTTCTCGCTTACGCCGGGCCGCCTATAATTAACCATTAATTATGTAACCATCACGAGTGGCACCTAAGTAGTACATCACGATCCCCAATTAACCGAAAAGATCAACTCCGATCCGTAACTATTTCTCAAACCCTTCAAGAGTTCGAATGAATCGCGGCCTCATTCCTTCACTCATCTTATACCCACTGGGTTCAGATACGGGTCTATCGGTCACCTCACTAGTCGACTCACGCCACACCTAGCCCAAGTATCATTTCCTCGTCCTACGGATTCTAGTTACTCCACATGTATTGAAGAGTACCTTACTCTAAACATGTAATGCTTTGGCCAAAGACTTTAGTAACAATCCGACGAGAGGCCATGGGTATACATCTCCTCGCAAGGAGTGGTGAATCCTCTATAAGCTATTCAAACACCTTCGATCACTTCGACTTATACCCAATCATCCCGGGTCCACATCTCCTTAGAGATGTTTGCTTAAGATGTCAAAGCATAAGTCTCCATGATCAAGATGACTTGAATACCGCAAGTCAAAGGAACATCGCACTTAAGCCACAGTAAGAACTTCATTGACATATCTATATATGCAGAGAACCATATGAAGTCTTACGGCTGGTCACTCCAACGAACTAGTTACCATAACTAGCATCCACGATTAACTCCGGACATCACTATGTCTCCAGCCAGTGAGAATCAGCTGCTTGGATACACCAAGGAGTATACCTCGTGCTAGTCTCAACAGAATTGATGGTGTCCAGATTCATCAATTCATCGACAAGGGATAATTCCGATACATCACAATTACACATGTAGAGATACTCACTAGTTGTGATCCAATCACAAATTCTCTCATGCTGTGAATCGTATCGTGGACATTCAGTAAATGAGTTTAAGATCCAAACAAATACATAAAACATGTATACTCAAATAGTGAATCTTCATTTATCATATAAATGGTTCATACATAAGGCGATTGCCTTAGGACATCTCTCATATATTACTAACAGACTCCCACTTGGCCTAATGCCAATCGCTACGGTCTCCAATACCATAAGCACTAACATCAAACTTACTTTGAGGTAATGCTTAGTCAAAGGATCCGCTAAGTTCCTTTCGGGAATTTTCTCGATTTGTATTGCTCCTACTTACGATCTCTCCGATAAGAGATAATGCGCTACATGTTCGATCGCTGATGAGACCTCGCTCTTTCGCTCGTAATTGCTCCATTGTTGCCGCAGCAGAGACCCAGAGATTGCTTCAACAATGGCCGGAATCACACCAAGTTCACGAACGAACTTCGATCCAAACCGCTTCTCACGCTCGGCCGCAATATATTCCGCCTCGGGTAGAATCCGCCGCCTCGTTTGAACTTTTCCAACTCATCGCGCCCATTCAAGGTGAACACATATCCGCATCGAGACCCGAATCATCTCGTTCGTCTCGAAGCCGCATCCAGATACCCGTATCACCATGTCCCCTTCTCCATATATTAGAACACATCCTGGGCTTCTTCTCAAGTACTTAAGGATCGCCTTAATAGCCGCCAACGATCCATTCTCGATCGATCGTATCCGCCGCGACACTCGTGAGCATACGATACATCGGGCCTCGTACATAACATAAGATACGATAGATCCTATCATGATCTATCTCTATGAGAATCTTACTCACGCAAATTCGCCTTCGCATGACATGTAGACTTCGAAGGTGTACCTACGCCCGATGGGCGTATAACCTTTCTTGATTCCGACACGCTAAACCTCTTTAAAGACTTGGCCTATATACGTAGATCGCGAAGACCAAGCAACCGCTTCGATCTATCTCTAGATCTTAATCCCAAGGACGTAGGTCGCTTCTCCCGTGTCTTTCATGGAGAACGCCTCGATAACCAAACCTTAATCGATCAGAAGATCGACACATCGCTTCCTATAAGTAATATGTCATCGACATACAATACTAGAACACGATCGCACTCCCACTAACCTTCAGACACACAAGGTTCGGCTCGATTTCGCGAGAAATCAAACTTTCGATCGCCTCATCAAAACGGATATTCCAGCTCGGATGCTTGCTTCAATCCATAAACGGATCGTCCGCAACTCAGATACTGGTTTTATCAACCGACGAAAACCTCAGTCAGATCATATACACGCCCTCGAGCAAGTTTCCATTAAGGAAAGTCGTTACATCCATCCGCCATATCTCATAATCATAATGAGTCATGCATGGCCGGAGCATCCGAATGGATTTAAGCATAGCTACAAAGTAATAGGTTTCGCCATAATCAACACCTTGCTGACGATATCCTTTCGCCACCAATCTAGCCTTATTAATCACATTATCATCCACGCTTTTTTCTTGAAAACCCACTTGCACCCTATAGGCTTTACGCCTTCAGTGGTCAACCAAGTTCCAAACTTGGTTTTCGTGATACGGAATCCATTTCACTTCACGGCACCAAGCCACTTATCCCTTTCTCGAACTCACAAGACTTCTTCATAACCTGTAGGCCTCATCATCAACGAGTAACACGCCGCTCGATTCACTTACGAGAAATCCATATCTCTCGTGAATATCATGGTTCTACCGTGATCTACGAAGACGCTGGTGTTATTAACAGTCCAAATTGATTGCTCATCACTACGAGTCATTTACCGTCAGGCTTCACCGTATCTCATTAATGTTCATTCGAGTCTCGAGCCTCCTCAAGCTCGACGCTTTCTCGCAAGAGAAACTCTTTCTCTAAACACAAAGACGCTAAAACAAACACCTTGCTTCCACAGACGATGATAGAATCGTAACCCTCGTTTCCTTAGTGGTATCCAACAAATAGACATTTATCGACGACTTATCATCCTATTCGACTGATCCGCTTCACATAAGGTAGACAACCCATATCTTCAAGTAAGATACATGAGGTTTCTTACCATTCCATATCTCATATGGAGTAGAGACTACTTAGGCATTCTGCTTAACAAGTAAACAAATGTGTCAAGTGCATAACCCCAAAAGGACTTGGGAAGAGTCAGATGATTCATCATCGACCGACTACGTCCCAACAAGGTCCTAAGATACGCCTCGATACACCATTACGCTGTGTATAGGCGGAGTCCATCGAGACAATACGTCATTGTCTCTAGATAATCAAGAAACTCGACTTAAGTATTCACCACCTCGATCCGATCAAGTATTTTAATACTCTTGTCATGTTGTTTCTCTACTTCATTTCTGAATTCTTTGAACCTTTCAAAGGCTTCAGACTTGTGTTTCATCAAGAACACATACCCAAACCGTGAGTGATCATCATGAAGGTAATGGCAGCTATAGCCTCCTAACGCTTGAGTCGACATAGTCCACATACATCAAGATGTACTAAACCTAGTAACTCTCCCACTCGCTCACCTTTTCCAAAGAAAGGTAACTTAGTCATCTCGCTTTAAGCACGATTCGCACGATCGTATGAATCCAATTCAACGATTCCGCATTCCACATCGCGTAATTCGACACGCGCTTTCGCTTATACGCCAAGACGACAACGCCACATATAGAGTCTACGCGATTATCCTTCGAGCACGCTGTCGCTTCGCCGATATCAAAATGTCACCGGATACGCCCAACGATAAATGTCATTACTCAAAGTTCCAGGGGCTCCATAAAGTACGCCATTCAAAGTTATATAACAACAATTGTTACTAAACGTTAAATGGAAACCATTTCTATTTAAGCAGGAAATAAACAATGTTCTTTATTAGAGAAGGAACATAATAGCAATTGTCAGTTCCAAGACTAGTCCACTAGGAGCTTCAAAGAAATAAGTTCCGATGGCGATCAGCAAAGAACTCTCCATCGCTAACTCGCAAATTTGACTCTCCGACAAGTCTTCTTACATTCCTACTGATGCCATTACATATATGAGCTACACCCAAGATCCAATACCCAAGTGTCTAAGGAAATAGAACGACAATCAATAACGAAGATACTCAAGAGAATGGGCATCGGATGCCTTCTTCTTCTTCATGGATTCAAGATAAATCTCAGCTTTCTTCGCTGGCCTTCCTCGCTAGCTGATGGGTAAGTGCCCTTTCATACGGTTCCGCCTTCTTCGCTTTTCTTTCCTTTCTTCTCGTTTTTCGCTTTCCTCTTGTAACCTTTCTTTGAGGAATCGAGAATCAATGTAACCGCCTTCTCCTCACGCTTCACGTAAGGCTCCAGCCTTTCGATATCGAGGAGCTCTGAACGGTGGATTCCAATTTGTTCATCCGATAGTTCATCACAAATCGCGAAAACTCTTGGGCAAACAACAGAATTAAGTCAATACTTAACCTACGATCCATCACAAAACCGAGGGTAGCTAGCCGCCGATGTACCCGCTCATCTTTAGACAAACTCATTACGCGATTTAACCTTCTTGATCTTCGCGGTGAAGAGGAGCCAGAGACTCAACCTTTCTGGATCTCGCCGCTTCATCGAACAACTCGAAGATGGAAGACCATACAGCAAGATCCATACGCCACGCCGCTTCGCAATGTACCATCGCCGCTACGATGATGCAACTCGCCACCGACCGCCACGCTTCGATAGACCAACATTCGTCCGAGTCGATCGCCCAGACGGCCATGAAAGAGGCTCTTCAAGGACATATGCAAGCTTTTCCGCCGAGAACAATTCTCGTGTTTCTAAGCCACCCGTGAAGTTAGGCCCACTACTGTCAATCCAAAATAGGCGCAAATTCAAAGACGCTACGATTAATTTATCGACCTGTAAATACAAAACGAGCATATATGAGAAAATGATTTTAAAATGCATCAATATACATTTATAAATCCCATTCATTTTTCGAATTTCAAAACCCCAAAATCACTTCGAGATCAGAGTCCATCTCCGACGCCGATATCCATCATAGTTACGAACAACCTCGAGAGAGTCCAACAAGTCATTCATAACTACGAGGTATCATCTATACCGACAGATATCACGATACGCAACTATCACAACGCCGCTATCAACTAATCAACGCTCACACATACATCGGGTTGTTAACACATTAACAAGTATGATCATACGATAAGACCTAACTTCACCTCCCTTTACATCGACTCGAGAGAGTCCAACAAGCCGACGCCTGTGTTAAAGCCAACCCATTAATCGACATAGTTTTAATATGGTTAGCAAGATTCAACCAATTAGCAAATTGAGAGAGTCCAACAACCAAAGCTAACGATCGACCTCGACTCTTACCATATTAAGATTAAACTATTTCATGGTTTCAACATATTCAGTTCGAGTCGCTGAGGAGAGTCCAACAAACTCAAACAAGAAATGTAACTCGTTCTAAATCCATATTAATGGAAGGTGTAGGCTTTAATATTGATGGGTTTTATGTCTCATCCTCTTTGCATGCAAATAACTATTATCTACATGGCATGGCATATACATGGCATACATCTACATGTCACGACACGCATGGCATAATGTTACGATCTAATGCAATTACATGGCATACAATTATGTCATGTATATAATTTCCTTATATGTCATAACTATTTATGGAAATAAAATATGTTTAAGATTTGATTCTCCAAATCAAATCATAATTAAATTAGGAAACAAATTTCCAAATCTAATCACATATTTTATTCATGGAATTATTTGATTAAGGAAAATCTATTTAGGAAACCAATTTCCTAAATCATTAAAACTACTTACGGAAATAAAATATTTTAAGATTTGATTTCCCAAATCAAATCATGATTAAATTAGGAAACAAATTTCCAGAATCTAATCAAATATTTTATTTATGGAAAATATCAATTTCCATAAATACTTCCAACTTTCCAAAAGTGGAAGATTTCCATAAATACTTCTAGACTTTCCAAAATTAAAAATTTCCATAAATACTTCTAAATTTCCAAAATTAGAAAATTTCAAATACATTACGACTATCGCAAACCATTTTACGATTATGTCAAACACAACCCGCTCGATACCACTGCTGGGATTCCAAGACCGCTAAGGTGTGTGTTCGATCATGTTTCGTAAACATGAGCACAGCGGAAGCAATAAAAATAATAAATACTCCTATTTATTACAACACACACAACACACGCATGCTATTACAACAAGTGTAGACATAACCGTAAATTAAAATCGCAATAAAAGGAAATTAAACTACGTTATACCTTCCGTATGACGTGTAGCGGGAACGGCATCAACCGGAACGATCCTCGTAAGAATCGTCTCTATCCGTATCCACGCCGAGCTCCTGACGACTTTCGCTAAGTCACGAGCTTCGCCTTCAGACGGTTACTAGCCTCGCTAAGACGACGTGATCGAGATTTATCACGATCCGAATCCAAATTCGATCCAAAACGAAGTTCTCAAACTCGCTTCTCCGAGAGGTATTCACAACCGCTTCGACGAATCCTTCGCCCTCCACTCAGAGGATTACCGAGATCAAATCCCCAGATGTTAGCCGCTGTCGAGCACTAACCGCCGCCCAAACGACGCCCGACGAGGAGGAGAAGCTGTCCGTAAAACTGACAGCTTGGTGGAGGAGTAGGCGCCGCCAAAACAAGGAGAGAAAAGCCTCACCTTGATGCCAAACCTATAGAGATCATCGAGGGTCACGGAGGTTCACCTACGAAGCTCGTCGCCAAGAAGGAGCTAGACTAAGAAGACAATCAAGCAAGAAGGAGGTCACGCACAACCAGTCACGCAACTCCTCGAGGCTAGGATTTTGATTTCGATTAGGTTTAACAATCCTCTTAAGCCCACTTTTATAGAGAACTAATTCTCTTAATGGTTAATGGATCATATCCATAAAGCCCGTTAACCCGCTCCATTAAGATAAGTTAAAATAAACCAAACCACGATGGTTTATTTTAAGTTAAAACGAACCGAACCAACTTTTGGTTCATTCGCTTAAAATAAACCAAACCCTTTCGTTCATTCTTATCCATCGGATTGTAACCAAACCATTTCGTCCATCCATTACGCCTTCATAAGACGCACCATCCACGCCCATCAAGCGATCAAAACAATTTCATGCTCGCTTATGTTCGTCCAACCAAACCTAGTTTCTCTGGCCCGAGAATCCATTCTCAAGCTCGCTTTAAATCCTTCGATTACACTCTGCTGCGACCAAATAGGTTCTCGCTTATGCTGCCGCCTATAATTAACCATTAATTATGTAATCCATCATGAGTGGCACCTAAGAGTACATCACGATCCCCAATTAACCAAAAGATCAACGGCCGATCCGTAACTATTTCAAACCCTTCAAGAGCTCGAATGAATCGTGCCCCATTCCCTTCACTCATCTTATGACCCACGGTCTATCATTGTCATGGGTCACCTCACTAGTCCGACTACGCCACACCTAGCCCAAGTATCATTTCTCGTCCCTACGGATTCTAGTTACTCCACACGTATCAAGAGCACCTTACTCTAAACACGTAATGCTGCCAAAGACTTTAGAATAATCCGACGAGAGGCCATGGGTATACATCTCCTCGCAAGGAGTGGTGAATCCTCTATAAGCTATTCAAACACCTTCGATCACTTCGACTTATACCCAATCATCCCGGGTCCACATCTCCTTAGAGATGTTTGCTTAAGATGTCAAAGCATAAGTCTCCATGATCAAGATGACTCAATACCGCAAGTCAAAGGAACATCGCACTTAAGCCACAAGAAGAACTTCATCGACATATCTATATACGCAGAGAACCATACGAAGTCTTACTACCGTCACTCCAACGAACTAGTTACCATAACTAGATCCACGATTAACTCCGACATCACTACGCTCCAAAGGAGAATCACCGCTGATACACCAAGGAGTATACCTCGTGCTAGTCTCAACAGACCGATGGTGTCCGATTCATCAATTCATCGACTAGGATAATTCCGATACATCACAATTACACATGTAGAGATACTCACTAGTTGTGATCCAATCACAAATTCTCTCATGCTGTGAATCGTATCGTGGACATTCAGTAAATGAGTTTAAGATCCAATCAAATACATAAAACATGTATACTCAAATAGTGAATCTTCATTTATCATATAAATGGTTCATACATAAGGCGATTGCCTTAGGACATCTCTCATATATTACTAACAGTTGACGGCCATGATCGTGTCATGGCTTCCAAAGCGACGCACAACCTGGCCATGCTGACAACCACGACTTGGTCGTGTTGAAGCCCATGGTCATGTCACCCCTCTCTCTATATGAGTCATCTTCTAATAATCTTCAACCTTATGCACTATAGATATGGTATCCATCCCTTTGCAAGTGTTCAAATATGCAACATCTAAGTTTACGAGACTAGTCGGTATTTGGTACAACCTCTAAAACAAGTTAAGACATTCACACTACCACCTTTTTTCTAGTTAATTGCAAAGGTATTCATTTAAGTAGGAATTTGCATTCCAAACGAGTTATTTATCTAATTTAAAGAAATGATATACAACTTTCCTATTAAACAAAAGGCAAAAATGATATCATACCACTTGTCATATTCAATTCCTAATACATGCTTTCTTTTGAAAGTAACAAGACATGATAAAACAAGCATAATCAATATTTAGAAAAAATCAAATTTTTTTTCTTTCATGAAAGAAGGGGAAAAAAAAGAAGGCAATGCCCATATAAGCAATAGTTAAGAAACCGAAAAATGAGTCCATTTAGAAAAGGGATCCGAGAAGATCCCACAATTCAGCACCATCTACGACAAAAACAAAAATAAAATAATAATAATAATAACTGCTAATTTGCAACGCTAACTCGAGGTATGTTCCTACATATACCCCGACAATCAAAATGTGAAGTCAAATTTAGCACCAAAATAGAACAAAAATACCCCAAGAAGTGATAGAGAAATCAAAAATAAGAACCTAAAGATCACAGAAAAGATCAAATTGAGAGGAGATTGTTGCCGACGTGAGTAGATGAAAATGTGAAATTTAAACGGCCTTTATTTATTTGCATAGATAAGAATCGATGAAAATGGGGTTGGTAAGGAGCCTAAGGATTGTACATACTTCCACAAATAGGCAACATCACAACTAACGTATGATTTCTCCAACCTTTTTAAACCAAAATAGATAAGCTCTTGTTTCAAGCTTAGGATAGAAAGGGGGTTTAGGGCTGGCAATAGGATTGTGAACGTTAAACGTACTTGTTGCTCCACTCACCGACCATAGATTAGAATAGCAAGCATCCATCGATGGATTGAATAAATAGTGATTTGTGGTCCAGCAATGCATTTCAGATCTGCAATGAGATTATTTGAAGCGACTAGGGGAGGCAAGCAACTAAGAGCACGATTAATCTACAGTGATTATTCTACTTGTAATGCAGTGAGTCAGAAGAATGCAGCGGCGATCACTCTCGAGGGAGGGTGAGACGAGTGCAACCGATAAAAGAGAGGAAGGTTATGGAACAATGAAACGATGAAAGGGAGATCTGGTCCTCTAGAGAGGCTTCTGGCTTTAGAAATTTTTGTCGTCTCATCGAGAAAATTTCGTTTTACCCCGTCTTTTGTTGTTTTTTCAACATGCCGCCTATAGTTTCATTATACTCCTATTTTTATAACCATATGACCGCCAAGATTTATTAGATAATATAGGAGTGACCACAGTTCGGTTCGAACCGTGAACTAAAACAGAATTAATGACTCAAAAGTCAAACTAGACTTGCTTTTTCAATTCCGATTCAAAAAATCAAAATTGGAACCGGAGACATGATTCGATTCTGGTTCTTAAATTTTTAGAACCAAAATCAAAATTGAACTGGAATTAAAATTGAAATCGGAGTTGGAATAGAAACTAAGTTTTTTTTTTGTTGAAATCGAAACCAAATTTTTAAAAATGATTGATTTTTTACTTTTAAACAAGTATTAAAATCATCAACATGTATAAAAATCAAAATCATTCAAAATTTTAAATTTTCATTGTTGTGTTACAATCACAATAAAAAACATGCACAAAAATCAAAGTCATTCAAAATTCAAATCAAAATCATGCACAGCGGCATCTCCAACTGAAAAAGGGGATGCGACCACCCCCGAGATTTTTTTAAAAAATATTATATATACAATATATATTTTAAACTCTCTCTCTATAAGAAACCTCTCTCTTTAATCACTCCATCTTCAGGGCACAAATCTTGAAGCATCACACTTCTATTATAAAAAGCCCTTTCTTCTCATTGACACCAACGCCACCCGCTTGTATTTCATCTCCCTTTCAAAACCCTAACAGCAGTGTTGTATTCACTTGCTCGTCGAAATCCTGCCTAATGTATTGCTATGTGAAACAATAAAGAAACGAAGCATCAAAAAGAGAACAATTGATGTTGTATGTCTTTTACTTTCCTCGTGCTTCTTTGACGTATGCTAATTTAGTCAGAAATTTTTTAAGAAACATGCTCGTTCTGCTTTTACTCTAGTAGAAATAGCTGTCATCGAATAATATTTTTATTAGTGTGATTGCTCATTGTTTCTTCCGATCTATTCTCTTTTTATATTTTTTGTCGGTTATGATTTAAGCAAAATCTAAATGTGCTAGAACAACATGTCACGTTGTCTTGGATTCTCATTTCCTCTATGCTTCTCTAGATTGACCTTCGGAATAGGGATGCACGGAAGATATTTTTTGCTTCTGTTAGAATATTGTATATATGGCTAGGGATAATTATGTCATCCCTAAATATCGTTAGGGATAATTATTTCCTAGAATAGAGTTTGATTTATTCCTAGGATAAGGTTTGATTTATTCCTTTGAATAGGCCCTAATTTTTGTATATAAATAAGGCTTCTTTCATGTAATCCAGGGATCTCTGTTTTTATGAAATAACATGGTATCAGAGCCATAGATTAGGTTTCTTTGCGATTTTTTTTCGGCGACCACCTCGCGCCGCTCGCGTCCTTCTTCCCAGCGACGCAGACTTCTTCCGTCGCTCGCGTCCTTCTTCCCAGCGACGCAGAATTCTTCCCGCGAGGGACGTCGCGGCTTTCCTCGCTTGCGGAAGCAATCTCATCCGCGACATCCTCCAGTGCGTCGAGCACCGCCTCCAGCGTCAACGAGCGCGTTCTTTTCCCAATCTTCCGCAAGGTTCACGATCCTCTTTCCCTCCTCGACTTTCTCGTTCGCGATCCTCTCCCTCCTCGACCTTCTCTTCCACAAGACGCGTCAGACGCGATCCTCGTACGGGATCCACCGCGACGCCTTCTCCGTTGAAGGAGGCGATCAAGGGCGAATCGTTGTTGAAGAGACTTCTTCTCCACCGCGACACACAGCGCAAAGCCGACGGCCGATCTTCCCTCCACAAGCGACGGCGATATAGAACGACAGCCTTTCCTTCCTTCCTCACACGGCAGGCTCGAACGAGTAGAGCAAGAGGAGGCCCAGAAGGATGGCGCCACCGCCAAAGCCGCCACGTCCCGCCACCGTGTCGACCGCTACCACAACAGTAGCCTCCTCGCCGCGACTCCATCCGTCGAACTCGACAGAAGTAGCGGCTTCCTTCGCTCCATTTCAGGCCTAACGCGAGCACGCAAGACTACTCTTCCAGCTTCCTTTCGAACATCCATTCATTCACATGGCTACCCCCAAAGACTTCGGTTGGATTTTCCAATTTTTACCAACCACGTCACGGCACCGCTCTCGTCTGAGCTCTTGGATGGTAAAAACTACTCCTCTTGGGCCTCTCACATTGAACTTTGGCTTGTTGGACAGGGTTATGAAACACATCTCATCCAAACTGAAGAGGATATTCAAGTCGTCGATCGTCCTTTATGGAAGAAAATTGATGCTCAGTTGTGTTGTATTATCCGAGCCACCATCCATCCATCTCTCAGGGACGTCTTCCGCACTCATAAGACCTGCAAGAAAGTTTGGATACAGGCTCAACAACTTTTTACGAACACCTCTCGACGACTCTATCAAGTTTGTGACGACCTCATGACCATCCTTAATGCTCATCAGATCAAGGATTCTATGTCAACTTATCTGGGATCAGTCTCTAGCCTTCTGTGTGAGTTCAATGACCTGCTCCCACCTGCAGCCACTCCTGTTGCAGAGCTTGAAAATCGGAAGAAATTTTTTTTGTCTCTGGCTTTATATGGTCTGCCCACAGATTACTCTAATATTCGTGATCAAATCCTGGGCAGCCCCATAGAAGCCACCATGAACTCTACCTGGGCGACTCTCCTCCGTGTCCCTGCAAAAGTCTTGACATTTCCATCCTCTGGTCCAATCTTCTGACTGATATTCCCATTGCACTTCGGAAAGGTATACATTCCACTCGTAATCCTTCTCTTCATTATGTTTCTTTAAGTTACTATCGTCTTTCTCCTTCCTATTATTCTTGTCTTTCCTCCTTGTCGTCTGTTTCTCTTCCGAAGACTGCAGGAGATGCATTTGCCCATCCAGGATAGAAACAGGCTATGCTGGACGAAATGAGTGTCTTACGGAGCTGTGGGACTTGGGACCTCGTTCCTCTACCACCAGGAAAGTTAGTTGTTGGTTGTCGATGGCTATATACGGTGAAGGTTAGTCCAAATGGAATGGTTGATCGGCTTAAGGCTCGTCTCGTTGCTAAAGGCTATACTCAGGTCTTCGAATTGAATTATAGGGACACGTTTTCTCCTGTTGTCAAGATGTCCTCTATATGCTTATTCATGTCCATTGCTGCGATTCAACACTGCCTCTATATCAGTTGGACATCAAGAATGCGTTCTTACATGGTGACCTACTCGAAGAAGTCTACATGGAGCAACCTCCATGTTTTGTTGCTCAGGGGGAGTCTTCTAGTCTTGTTTGTCGCTTACGAAAATCTTTATATAGTCTCAAGCTACCCAGAGTACGGTTGGTAGATTCAAGATTGTAATTCAACGCTCAAGACGATTTGAGCGAGACCGACCATTCGCCTTTTATCGCCACTCATCTACGTGTCAGATCTACCTAGTGGTTTATGTTGATGATATCATTATCACAGTAAGTGATCATCTCGATCTCACAAGTGAAACATCTTTCAAACATTTCCGCACAAAGGATCTCGGCAGACTCAAATATTTCGAGGATAAGTAAAGATATCTAAAACGGGATCATTATATCCCAAAGGAAGTATGCAAATGGATATTCTAGAAGAAAAAATGTTAAACTCAAAGACAATGACAACCCTATGGATCCTAATGTCAAACTCCGCCAAATCAAAGTGGAGCCTCTACCAGATTCTCGAACGATACAAGCGACAAGAGGAAGACTAAGTTACCTTACTATTACTCGCCCGTATATCTCATTCATAGAAGTCGGCTTTCAACTCTCCATGTAAAGAACATCGACGCCGTGATTCGTGATTGCTCGATATATCGAAGCGCCCAGAAAGGGTCTTTCAGATGAAGACAAAGGACATACTCGAGTCATGGATATTCGACGCAGATCAAGGGTGATCTCCCAAATGATAGGAGATCCACTGTTTTTTCAGATATTTGTCAGAGGTAATCTTATTTCTTGGAAAAGCAAAAAGCAGAATGTTGTGCCAAGATCCAATGCAGAGGCAAAATATCGAGCTATGGCCATAGCCAGTCAAGAGCTTATATGGCTCAAACAGTTGCTTTAGGAGCTAAGGTTTGGAGATGTTACACAAATGTCACTTATATGTGATAACCAGGCCGCCATGCATATCGTCTCAAATCTAGTTTTTCATGAGAGGACAAAGCATATTAAAGTCGACTGTCACTTTGTCAGAGATAGAGTCATATCCGGAGAAATATCTACTAGTTTTGTTAACTCACATGATCAGCTAGCAGATATATTTACTAAGTCACTGAGAGGTCCCCGAATTAACTACATATGTAACAAGCTGGGTACATATAATTTATATTCTTCAGCTTGAGGGGGAGTATTAGAATATTGTATATATGGATAGGGATAATTATGTCATCCCTAAATATCGTTAGGGATAATTATTTCCTAAAATAGAGTTTGATTTATTCCTAGGATAAGGTTTGATTTATTCCTTTGAATAGGCCCTAATTTTTGTATATAAATAGAGATTTTTTCATGTAATCCAGGGGTCTCTTTCTTTATGAAATAACAGCTTCGGCAAAGTAATTTTTTTCCGCAATAATGTTCAGAGTTGCACAGTCCAAGTCAATTTCATCGAAAGATATAATCTTGCGATGAAACATATTAGTCAATTATTAACAGCTTTGAATTTATGTGAAAGTTCAGTTTGTTCATGTTCTTTAGGATTTTTTTTTCTCTCCTTAATAATAGAGACCATATAATTCCTTGATCTATCTATCTGATTTTACCAAGCGTGATAAAGATAGTCATTAAAAAAATTTGAGACTAATTTAGTTGTGAAGAAAAATTCAAAGTTTTAGACTTTTAAGAAATTTTGTTTGCTATTTGTTTCTAGATTATTGGAAAAAGATAGTCATTAAATTAGGTGATTGTGTTTCTAAAATATAATGTTAATGATAAATTAGTGAAATAGCAACATTAAGGTATTTTAAAAAGATGCGAGATGAACCTACTTTAAATAAGGCATCCCCCCTCCACCACCTCCTCCTCCTCCACCTCCACCATCTCCTGATGTTGACTCGAATGAGTATCTTAGTGATCTTAGGCTAAGAAAGAATATCCTCGAATATAATGTGAATAAAAGAGAGATTGTTATTGCTATTTTCAAAAAGGTCCATTCCTTGGCCTTTTTGTCCGAAGGAGAAATGAAGATTTCGAGCTATATGGCTCAGTGATCATCCTAATTGGCTAGAGTACAACATTGCAAAAGACGCAACCTTTTGTCTTTATTACTATTTATTCAAAGTTGATCATGGCAGTCAAAGTGGTAGTGATTCTTTTATTATTGAGAGATTTAAAAATTGGAGAAAGAAAAATTTCGTGAACATGTTGGAAATTAAAGCAGCATTCGCAACAAGTGTATAATGGCGGCTTATGATTTAATGAATCAAAAACAGCATATTGAAACTTATTTGGTCAATCAATCTAGTCAGGTAACTGCTGATTATTGTGATCATTTGACAACATCCATTGATTGCATAAGATTTTTTGTATGTCAAGGATAATCATTTCGTGGTCATGATGAATCTACAGACTCACTCAATCATGATAATTTTCTTGAACTATTAAGATTTTTCACCGACCATATAATGAGAATATCAATAGAGTTGCATTGGACAATGCTCTCTCAAACCTCAAACTGCCATTACCTAATATTCAACAAGATATTATCGGATCCATCGCCTAATTAACCACTAATTCTATTCTTAGAGATCTTGGTGATGAATTATTTACGATATCAGTTGATGAGGCTCGTGATGTATCTGGTAAAGAGCAGATGGAAATTACTTTACGGTTTGTAGATGAAAGGGGAAATATTGTTGAACACTTTTTAGGCATTGTACATGTAAGCGATATTATTGTCTCATCACTTAAGATTGCTATTGATTCTTTATTGTGTCAACATGGGTTATCCATATCTAATTTACGGAAGTAAGGATATGATGGAGCTAGCAATATGCGAGGAGAATTCATCGGCTTAAAAAACTTAATTATGATGGAGAACAAGTTTGCATGTTATGTTCATTGTTTTGATCATCAATTGCAACTCAAACTTGTAGCTATTGCTAAAAATCACATGAGAATTTTTACTTTTTTATGTAGTTGTACAGTTTTTTTTTTTTTACTAGCACGAGATATCCAAGCCTTTGGCATGATTAATCCTGGGGATGGTCGACCAGGCCCCACAAATTTCTGACGGGACGCTAAGTAATCCCTAGACAAAATATATTCCACCGACCACCAGAGTAGGAAAGTGCTCGCGGCTCAGTAGCTAAGCTCAGTGGCACAGTTGAGTTGTCCCTATAAGACAGGTCTGATGTTGAGATGTATTCTGCCTGAGAAGGCAAACTCCCAACCCACACCGAACTCAGGGTCGTCTACCTAAGTTTTTCAGAAATTCAGAGTTGAACTTGTCTCATTAGAGGATCGAACTGTGCTAGCTTGTGAGATGTCACCCCGCTTTACAGCTGCACCGTGCCCCTGGGGGCAATATTATTGGAGTGTCATGCAAGCGAAGAGATATACTTCATGAGAAACAATTTGAAACAGTTATTGAAGGGATTTACAATGACGATATCAGCATTGGACGAGGTATGAATCAACAGAAGACATTGAAAAGAACCAAAAGTACATATTGGGATTCATATTATAATATATTATTGAGTTTGATATGCTTATATCCTTCAATTATTGATGTCTTTTTAATTGTTGAAGAAAGGGGAAACGATCACAAGCAAAATGCGTAAGCAAATAATCTGTTAGAATTGAAAGAAAAATATGATATCATATTTCAGATGCACTTAATAAAGAATATTTCGAGAGTCACGAATGATTTATCGCAAGTTTTACAAAAAAAAATTAAGACATCATAAATATCACGATTCTTGTAAGATTAAGCAAATATCAACTGCAAACTATAAGAGATGATAATTGGGATTTGTTATTGAATGAAATTTCTTTATTTTGTGTTAAATATGAGATAGTCACCCGACACATGGAAGGCTTATTCGTCTTTCATAGGAGTTCACAACGAAATATTGAAAGGACAAATCTTCACTATTATCGCGTTGAAACATTTTATGAAATGCTACATTTGCAACTTCGAGAGTTGAACAATTGGTTTAACGAGGTGAATACAAAGTTGTTATATATGGCTTGTCTTGATCTATCAAATTCATTCTCTGCTAATGATAAAAGAAAATTACTTCAATTTGCTCAATTTTATCCATCCAATTTCTCTTCGAGGGAGTTAATGCACCTTGAGCATCAACTTGATAACTTTATTTTTGACATGTAAAGTAGAAATCAATTCTATGAGATTGTAGCAATTAGCAAGTTTGCTAAAAGGATGGTTCAATTGAAGAAACAATGACAATATCCTTTGGCATATTACCTTTTGAAGTTAGTGTTGTTATTATCCGTTGCAACTGCTAGTGTAAAAAGAGTATTTTCAACAATGAAAATAATCAAAATCTCACTTCGTAATCAATTGGAAGATGATATATTAAATGATTGTTTGGTATTATATATTGAGCGAAATGTGTTTGATACAATTGATAATAAAGCTATTATTCAGCTTTTTCAAAGCATAAAATCTCTGAGTGTGTTATTGTAAAAACATATTGATGAGGTTCCTTTTTGGCCCCTTTCGCTGAATCTTCGGGAGAGAGTGGGTTCTCATAGCCTCAATAGTAATCTCCTCCTTTCAAAGTCAACACAAGTCAAATAGCCATCGGTGTTTCGGCTACAAGAAAAAGATGAAATAGAATGTATTCACAATATTCAAGAGCAGAGAAAGATCATATCCCTTTTCCCTACCTCAACCTATCCATATATAGAATCTCCGAGGTTTCTTGTCGATTATGGTCATCTCTACCTATCGTGCCCCTTATTGGTTGTTGGGGGCAACCGTTGCAAGGAAACTCCATGTGGCGTGCCACATATTTAAGGGTCGCTGTTGGGAGAAACCGCTAGGGGAAAATGGATGTGACATCTATGAAGAGGAGTATCCTCTGTGGTCCTCACTCCGCTTCTAACTTTGCATAATGGGAACTTGCATTCCCCCTGTTGGGCCCCTACATCATGGTCCCCTTTGGTAGTGGGTTCGATCGTTTGGCTTTCTCCAACAGTATCATTAGCCACCTCCCCTAAATAGCGAGTTTGCTTCATTAGGGCCTTGCTATTCTCGTGAAGGATGCCTATTCAATTAGTCAACCTAGGAGTGGTCACTCTCCTCTCATTCATGCCCCTCAATTTATCATTAGTGTTTGGAAAATACCGCCACCACCCTTGTGTTGTCGTCCCTTCGTCTACTCCCTTCACCCGTATAAAATAGAGACAGAAACAGTGGCCTTAGCTATAGCTTAAGATTTTTCTCTTTCCCTCCCCACTGCATCTAACGATGGTTTCTTCCCGTCTTCACAATTTCGATTCTACGACTTCATTTAAAAGTCAGGACCTTGATATACAATCTACCACTTCTTCGTCCTTACGACCCCCTCAATCCTGCCTCCTTCTCAGAGACCCTGTCCTCTCAAGCAGGGCGAAGGCTTAGGCTCCCCTCTTTCGCCTGTCCATGACCATCCATTTCGTCTTGCCTCGCAGGTCAACCCGGGTCCTCCCTCGGGAACTGCATTGCCTTGGCCCCTAGGGCAATTTATTCTAGCACATAAATTTTTGCGCAAATCAAAACCGACAAAAAATAGAAAGAGAGAACAGATCGGAAGAAACAATGAGCAGTCACACTAATAAAAATATTATTTGATGATAGTTATTTCTACTAAAGAGTAAAAGTAGGCCTTTGACGAGCAAATGTCTTAAAAAGCTTCCGACTAAATTAGCATATATCAAAAAAGCAGGAGGAAAGTAAAAGGCATATAATATCAATTGTTCTCTTTCTGATGCTTCATTTTTTTATCATTTCACCTAGTGATACGTTTGGTAGGACTTCTGCGAGCACGTGAAGACAACGCTGCTGCTAGGGTTTTGAAAGAGAGATGGAAAACATGTGGGTGTCGATGGTGTCAACAAGAAGAAAAGGTTTTACTTATAATAGAAGTGTGATGCTACAAGATTTGCACCCTGAAGATAGAGTGATTAAAGAGTGAGGTTTCTTATAATAGAAGAGAGTTTAAAATACATATTATATATATAATTTTTTTTTAAATCTAAGGGGTGGTGGTTGCACCCCCGCTCTCCCCAGTTGGAGACACCGCTATGCATGACTTTGATTTTTAAGCATGTTTTTTATTGTGATTGTAACCCAATGAAAATTTAAAATTTGGATGATTTTAATTTTTATACATGTTAATTGTTATGACGTAATGATGAAGAATTTGAATTTTAAATAATTTTGATTTTTTCTATATTTATTGTTATAATTGACACAATAATAAAAATTTAAATTTTAAATGAGTTTAGTACCCATTCAAAATTTAAAAATCAATCATTTTCAAAAATTTGATTCCAATTTCAACCAAAAAATACTTGATTTCGATTCCGACTCCGATTTCAATTTCAATTCTGGCTCAATTCTAATTTTGGTTCCAAAACTTTAAGAATCAAAACCGAACCATGTCTCTAATTCCAATTTTAATTTTTTGAATCAGAACTGAAAAAGCAAGTCTAATTTAATTTTTTAGCCATCAATTCCGGTTCAGTTCACAACTCGAACCGAACCGTAGTCACCCCTATATTATCCAGTAAATCTTGGTCGTCGTATGGTTACAAAAAAAAGGAGTATAATGAAACTATAGGCGACATGTTGAAAAAACAACAAAAGATGGGATAAAACAAAATTTTCTTGATTAGACGACAAAAATTTCTAAAGCCGGAAGCCCTTCTCCAGAGGACCAGATCTCCCTTGCATCGTTTCGTTGTTCTGTAACCATCCTCTCTTCAATCGGTTGCACTCGTCTCACCCTCCCTCAAGAGCGATTGCCGCTGCGTTCTTCTAACTCATTGCATTATGAGTAGATTAATCACTGTAGATCAATCGTGCTCTTGGTTGCTTGCCTCCCCTGGCCACTTCAAATGATCTCATTGTAGTTTAGAAATACACTACTGGACCACAAATCACTATTTATTCAATCCATCGACAAACACTTGTTATTCTAATCTATGACTGGCCAGTGGAGCAGCAAGTATGTTTGACGTTCACAACCCCACTGCCAGCCCTAAAACCCCTTTCTATCCTAAGCTTGAAACAAGAGTTTATCTGATTTGGTTTAAAAAGGTTGGAGAAATCATACGTTAGTTGTGTTGTTGTCTATTTATGGAAGTATATACAATCCTTAGGCTCCTTACCAACCCCATTTTCGTCGATTCTTATCTACGCAAATAAATAAAGGTTGTTCAAATTTATATTTTCATCTACTCACATTGACGGCAATCTCCTCTCGATCTGATCTTTTTTGCAGTCTCCAGGTTCATATTTTTTATTTTCTCTCTCTTCTTAGGGTATTTTTGTTCTATTTTGGTGCTAAATTTGACTTCACATTTTGATTATTGCAGTATCTATAGGAAGATACCTCGAGTTAGGGTTGCAAACTTGCAGTTATTATTATTATTATTATTTTATTTTATTTTTTGTCATAGATAGTGCTGAATTGTGGAATCTTCTCAGATCCCTTTTGTAGATAGGCTCATTTTTCGATTTCTTAACTATTGCATGCATGATCATTACCTTCATTTGTCCCCCTTCTTTTATGAAAGAAAAAAAATGGTTTTTATTAAATATTGATTATGCTTCTTTTATCATATCTCGTTACTTTCAAAAGAAAGCATGTATTAGGAATTTGGACGAGGTGAATATGACAAGAAGTGGTACGATATCATTTTTACCTTTTGTTTACTAGGAAAGTTGTATATCATTTTTTTAAATTAGATTAATAACTCGCTTGGACTGCAAATTCCTATTCAAATTAATACCTCTACAATTAACTGAAAAAAGGATGCTAGTGTGAACATCTTAACTTGTTTTAGAGGTTGTACCAAATACAGACAAGACTTGTAAACTTAGATGTTGCAAATTTGAACACTTGTGGGGGGAGGGATGTCATATCCATAGTGCATAAGGTTGAAGATTGTTGGAAGATGACGCATATGGAGAGAGGGGGTGACACGATCATGGTCGTCAACAGGGCCAGGTCATGCTCTGCTCTGGAGGCCAAGACATGGTCATCGCCGCCACCATGGCCAAGTCGTAGTGTAGCAGAGAGCAATGGCATGCCCATGACACAGTCGTGATCGTCAGCACAACCAGGTCGTGCTCCGCTCTGTAAGCCATGACACAATCATGGTCGTCAACATGGCCAGGCAAGGGTGCAGACAGGCAACGGCAAGCACAATCGTGTCATGTTATGGAGATGGCATGGTGGGGTCCAGCGACATGGCCAGGGTCATGTTACGTCTAGAGGAGCTAACACGGTCGTGTCCAAGGACATAGTTAGGCCATGGCGCATCCTGGAGGCAATGGGAAGTTCAAAAAGTTCATCAATTTATGGTATTTTGAATCTAAAGCACCATATATGACTACAGATGTATATATAAGATGATTGTAACCCTAAACAAGAGGATTCTAATTGATTTTCCTTGGTCGTTTTGTGGAATATACAGTTTTGGTTAAAATTTCCTGTGTCTCTCTTCTTTGGTCTTTTTTCTTATGTCATTGTTTTCTTAGCTTTTGTTGCATGTCAATCTCAACAAGTGGTATCGGAGCCAAGGTTCACCATGGTGGGGATCTCTTTTGTGAAATTTGATCTGGTGAAGTTTGATGGAATCAGAAACATTGGATTGTGACAGAGGAGAGCTAAAGATTTGTTGGTGCAATAAGGTATGGTGAAGATGCTTGGAGAAGAGAAGCTAGATAGCATGGAGAAGGCAGATTGGGAGGAATTACAGGCAAGAGTGGTGCCAATAATCAGGCTTTGTCTGACGGATGATGTGATGTATCACATCATGGACGAGTAATCACCAGTGGTAGTTTGGCAAAAATTGAAAAGTCAATATATGTCCAAGTCATTAATGAACAAACTCTATCTTGAATAGAAATTATTTGGAATTAAGATGATGGAGGGCACCAATCTAACATAACACATCAATGTATTCAATCAGATCATCATTGATTTGAAGCGGACGGATGTGAAGATCGATGATGAAGACAAGACGTTGATGTTGTTGAACTCTCTACCATCATCTCCTACGTACAAAAAGCTGGTTATAACTCTAATGCGGAGAGGGAAATTCTAAATATGGAGGAGATCATGAGTGCTCTATTAGACTTTCATTAGCGGAAGAAAGTCAGTGATAAGACTTCACAAGGTGAAAGGTAATCAAGAATGTGGAAGGAGCATTACTCGACATGATTCGGAAAATAATAAAGCTCGATCTAAATTGAGAAAGAAGAAAGAGATCACAGGCTACAAGTGTGGAGTAAAGGGTCACATCAAGAGAGATTGTCTAGAGAGAAAAAAGACTAAAGCAGAAAAAGATGGTTCATCGAAGTCTGCAAATTTAGTAGAAGAAGATAATTCAGAGAGCAGCGATGGCGATATACTTTTCGTCTGCAAACGTGGAAGGAGCTTGAGAGGTAGAAAGAACTCAAAAGTCGGGAGCTCCAGAAGTTGGGAACTCAAGAATCAAAGGAGCTACGCACTTAGGGACCACAGAAGAGATTCCATGTAGTAGTTGTCACTTCTAGTCTCCCAACAACCATGCTCAGTAATAATTCCCGGAACCCATGGCGTGCCACATGGAGATACCATATAACAGTTGTCCTCTAACAACTTTGCAGAAGGAATTGACCTCTACTGTATAACAATCGGCTGAGATAAAGAAAAGGGGATGATCTTTATTACTCTTGACTACGGATACTGTTGTGACCGTGAGAACACATCCTCTCTCGGAGACTTAGTGAAAGGAACCACAAAAGCAACCGCATCAATAACGACACTAGGCCAACCAATAGTGGATAAATAATACCATCCAGCTACTATGCCCATAGCACTTTATCAAGCTCTTCTAAATTAGTTGTTTTAAGAATACAATTGAAACAGCAAAATAATGAGAAAATTTTGTAGCAAAACATCTAAACATTTAGATTATTTACAAGAACTAAAATCCTTAGCTAAGCTAATACTGTTTATAAATCATGTTTAGATTCTAAGAGAAATGGATGCAGCAAACAAATATACTTCATGTCAAGACCTCTGACATTGCTCAAAAGAAGAAAAAAAAAGGACGAACGCAAAGATATTAAAAAAGAGCAAAGTGAAGGCGCATGAGTGTAAATTCATACCTAGTAGTCAAAGTTTACAAATTAGAGCTTCAATGCTTAGAGCACTTAATGCTAAACGCTTCAAGTAAATTGGTGTCTGATATCCTCATCAAGAAGCGACGATGACAGAAATAACGATATTAGGGCGCAACGAGAACGGACAGCAGGTCAGTTGTGACGGCAAGGAAGGGGAGAGTTCTCCAAGGCGAGGAGGGCAGACGAAGCGCGATCGAGGTGCTAACTCTCACATGGAAACAGTTAACTGTGGAAAAGGCAGGGCGACGATGGAATGTTGCTGCGAGCAGCTTCGATTGGGAATCGAGTCGAATACTAGAAGCAGGGCAAACATCGCTCGCTCATTTGGGTACGATAGTTTTAGCTTACGGATCGATTTTCCACTAGATCCAATAGATAAACCGAATCCAATGTAAACACAATTCTGAATTCATCAAATTTAAGAAAAATTTATTTTGCCCCTAACATTTTATTCTTTTTTAATAAATACAGCTTTACCAAGTAAAAATGAGTACACATCTTTATTTTATTAGCTAAATTAATAATATCAATCGGCACGAGGTTGAAATTCATCAATCTAACGATCTTCATCTATATGTCTCACGGTCATTGTGAGGGAGATAAATCATGGAGGGATAGATCTTGACATGGTGACTAAAACACTAAACACGTGGGAATTATTTGAATCCAGAAAAAAATTTTAAACTTTTTCCAGAATCGATCTTTATTTTATCCGTAAGTTCCATCATATCTTAATCACCTCACTATCCTGGTAAGGATAATTAATAATATCAATAATTAAATATAAAATGGTCCCTTGCAGTACAATAATAGAGTATATAATTCGATTTTTAAATATTCACCATTTAATCTTAATTATAATGTTTTCTAAATGAAATCACAAATTAAACTTCAATATTTTTTTTATAAAATGATAGCAATATGAAATTTTTTATGACAAATAAAAAATATATATAAATTTCTAAAAGAATTAATCCTTAAAATTTTAATTAATATATAATAATATTATGAAATACTTTTTTTTTTATTTTCATTCAACGATATCAAAATTTACTATATTATTTTAAATTTTATTAGATATTTTAACTGCCGATGCAACGAAGTAAAGTAATTCCATATATTTTTAGGGTAAAAATAAAAAATTGGAATATCATTGACTCAGCATCTCATTCTTTTTTTTATTAGACAAATTATTTTTCTTTATATCAACTACAATTTATAAGCTGATATAATGTACTTATTATTAATCATCTGTATATATATTGCAAACGAGTTCAAGAAAGAAGCACAAGTTCTAACTATCCCTAACCAAAGATTGTTTGGAAGGTATAAATCTCTACTTGTATTATGCTTTAAATATGTATATTGATATATGTGATAATAGTTTTATTTAGATTATGCTTAAATAATCTAGCATGTTAGTTCTAGATAGTTTAGTATTTTTAAATAAAATGATTAAATTGACATTAGATGTGCAATCACATAATAGTTTATCTTTACTATGCATTTATGATCTTGCTTAAAAGGTTAGATAGTATTACATGCTTAGATTAAAAGAACATGCTTATGTTTGTTTTAAAATCCATATGAACACTCCTTTAATTTAAGTGTTAAATCATAAATAAAATTTAATTTTCACTGCACATAAGAGTGTATAAACACCACGCAAATGCTAGATTTGCGTGCATCAACTATGGTATCCGAACTATATATGACATAGCTTGTAGATGTCGCGGCGTTCCAACAGATATATAGTATGGTTATAGATGGGGGTAGTTGCACTAATGTAGCTAGCACTGTCTTAGCTGAGAAATTAAGTTCACCTACTACAAAACATCCTAGACCATATAAATTGCAATGGTTGAATGAGTATGGGAAAGTGAAGGTCAATAAGCAAGTGTTGGTTTTATTTTCCATTGGTATGTATCATGATAAAGTGTTTTGTGATGAAATTCATTTACTTTTAGATAGGTCATGGCAATTTGATATGAGGGGCATGCATGATGGGTACAAAAATAAATATTCTTTAATGATGCATAATAAACGAATCACTCTTGTACCATTAACTCTAATGCAAGTATACGAAGATTAATTGAGGATCAAAAATAGGAGTGAAAAAAAATGACGGTGAGAAAAAAAGAATGACAAAACGAAAACAAGCAAAAAAGAAAGGTGTGAAAAAAGAAAAAAAAACAAGGACAAGAGAAGTGGAAATAAGAATGAGAGAGAAAAAGAAAACTTTCAAGAGCAAAAGAAGGAAAAAGAAAATTTGTATACAAAAAAAAGGAGGTTAAAGGAGCTTTACGTTCTCAACCGCCAATGATTTTACTTTTGTATAAGGAGACATATTTCAATACTAACAATCTTAATTCTATTTAATCTAGTATTGTTAAATCTCTTTTGCGGGAATTTGAAGATGTATTCCTTGATGAGGTTCCTGATGGATTACCACCATTTAGAGGAATAGAGTATCAAATCAATTTCATCCCTTGTGCATCGATTCCCAATCAACAAACCTATAGGAGCAATCTAAAGGAAACAAAGGAGCTTCAACAACAAGTCGAAGAGTTGATATGTTATTATTTGTCATAATTACTAGTGTTTGATTCCACAATTACTCTGAAGAGAAGAAGGTAAAATTGTTGCAATTGAGTTTATTAATTATGTTATTATTTGGTGAGATCAAATTGTTCTAAGTAGAAGAAGAAACTAAGAGAGACTCATTGACACATGGGATAAAATGAAATCTTTTATGTTGAAGCGGTTCATTCCATCACATTACTATCGAGATTTATACCAACGACTTCAAAGTTTAACCTAAGGATCTAAGAGTATGGAGGAATATCACAAAGAGATATAAATTGTCATGATTCAGGTCAATGTGAAGGAGGATCGAGAAGCAACAATGACACGATTTTTGCAAGGCTTGAATCTAGAAATTGCAAATGTAGTGGAGTTTAAGCATTATGTGAAGCTTGAGAATATGATGCACATGTCCATGAAAGTGGAAAGACAACTCAAAAGGAAGAGTTTAACCAAACATGGGCAAAGTTCTAGTTCATTCACTTGGAAATCTAATTGGAACAAAAGGGAAGATAAAGTAATTTCTAGGAGTAAAGTCGAATTTTCTAAGCAAAAGGATGCAAATACTACTTTGGTTAAAGGTGAAGAACCTATTCAAACTATGAGAAATAAATATATCTATTTTAAATGCTTAGGAAGGAGTCATATTGTATCACAATGTCTAAACAAAAAAGTAATGATTTTGAAAGAAAATGGTGATATTGAAACTGATAATGAGTCAGATGATGATATTATCTTGCCACCATTATTGAAAAGTAATGAAGAAAAATATCCAATTGAAGGCGAAACTCTTGTCACTCAACGTGCTTTAAATTTATAATTGAAAGAAGAAGAAGAAGAACAACAAGACAACATTTTTCATACTCGCTACCACATTAAAAACAAAATATGTAGTAGTATGGTTATAGATGAGGGTATACTGTCTTGGTTGAGAAATTAAGCTTACCTACTATAAAACATCCTAGATCATATAAATTGTAATGGTTAAATGAATTTGAGAAGTGAAGGTTAATAAACAAGTATTAGTTTCAGATATAGACTTAGTGCATTGATATTAATTAAAGAATATAAATATAAATTGATCACTTTGATAACTAACTTGTACCTATACTTGATGATAATTTAATATTATTTGAGTCAAGTAAATAAAAGTAACACATTTCTTTAATAACACTTTCTTTGATGATTTATTTTCAAATATTATTTTCTAGAGTTGGTTAAAACTCAAAATGGATGCATGGTTAAATTCTACAGACTCACTCAACCTTGATTAAAAGTTTAACTTGCATATGTTAACTTGTTGGGTACTAAGATTTAATCACATGCTTTAATTTGTTTTATTACATGTTTTAACTATTTCATTAAAGTTGAAAACATGGGGAGAAAGAAAAAAAACTTTTCAAAAACTATTTTGAAAAATTATGCTTGAATATCTTCTAGGAAAATTTATCATTTGGACTTAAAATATCTTTTAAAAAATTACTTTAAGCAATTACCAAAATTTTAAAAATCTATTAAGTAGTTGACAAAAAAATTCATAAATATTTTGTTTGAAAAAAATTCTTAAACTTATCTTTGGGGAATAAATTTTGAAAAATATTTTCTAAAATTGTTTCTGTAGTCTCAAAATTTTTTATGGATGATAAAGGGGGAGTTTTGCGGTCCACGTTCTTTTTCAAAGGGGGAAATAAGTAAAGTTAAAAGTTTTATTTCATCATTGAATCAATATTTTTATGTACAGCAAAGGGATAGATATGTGGTTTAAAAGTTAATAGCTTTGTTTAAACATGCATAAAGGAGGAGAAGAGGGGGTTTGCTGTCAACCTTCTTTTTCAAAGGGGGAAATAAGTAAAGTTAAAAGTTTTATTTCATCATTGAATCAATATTTTTATGTATGGTAGAGGGATAGATATGTGGTTTAAAAATTAACAGCTTTGTTTAAACATGCATAAAGGAAGAGAAGGGTGTTTTAAAAGTTACATTTTAAGTATTTTCAAAAAACCTCCGGGATATTACGTTCAGAGGAGAATTAAATTTGAGGGGGATTTTTTAAAAATTAATATAACTTTAAAGCTTAATTTAACTTTTATTTTCTTAACTTTGAACTATATTGATATAAATAAAAAAGAAGAGATTATTGGTACAAGAAGCATCATATGATCAAACTCAGATTTTGATGTTGGCAAATGTTCAAAACTAAGTCTTGCTATGGTCTGATGGCTTGGTTAAATGTGCAGATAGCTCAACCAAGTGGAAGCTCTAGTAGGTCACATTGATCGGATACTAGGCAATTGGAAGTCCTAGTAGGTCAATTGGATTAGATACTAGGTAGTGGTAAAAGACTTAGTAGATCTAGATGGGTCAGTGGACAGGACATCTAGCAAGATGGAAGTCTAGATGGCTTAGTGGACCAAACATCTAGCAAGGTAAATTCAATGGATCAATAAGGATCGGACATCGATGAAAGCCCTAGCAGGTCAAGTGATCAAATTCTGAGCAGAAAAGGTCCAAACAAGTCTGGAGGATCAAATGTTTGGCAAAAAGGTAAATCAAGTAGTGAGGTCAAGTCTTTGTTATAGGAACAATTTTAGACGTCGATCCGACTAAGGGTTCCACTTAGATTATGAAATCGAGATTAAAAAGTTAAATAACTATCCAATCATATATTATCTATCATTTGTTGTGCTAACTCAACTCCGCCCATGATAAATTAACCTTGTTGTGGCCGGTCCCAAGCCCGGATAAAGGAGGAGGGTTGCGTTAGGTTGCCAACCAACGTTAAACTAAGGTAAATGTTCAATGAATGGATCAATCAAACTATTGTGCTAATGCTAGATTGTTCCCCGGAAGGAACACGTTACAGGGTCCGACTGTAATATCTCGGCAAGGACCGCTACATTTTCAGAACTCGGGTGTAGTGAAAAATATGCAAGAGTTCGCATTGCAGGGTTTGACTGCAACGTATCGACAATGACCACTACATCTTCATGAGAACTTAGGTGTAGTGTTAAATAAGCAAGAATTCTCACACCATAGGTTGAGTAAGAACAAATATTATAGAAAAACTAATAGTCTAAGATTTGATACATGAAACATAGGAACCCTCACTGGTAAAACAATGGAGATAGTAGATACGATGATTAGGAGGCAAATTAATATTATGTGTGTAAGAGATAAAATGGGTAGGTGAGAAGACAAAGATGATAGAGAACTCGAATTTTAAGTTATGGTATACAAGAAAGAGTAAAATAAGAAATGGAGTGGGTATTATTGTAGATAATTCGTTAAAGGATGAAGTTGTAGGAATACTTAGAAAGGGGGATAGAATTATAGCTCTCAAAATAGTAGTAAAAAAAGAAACTATGAACATAATTAGTGTATATGCACCTCAAATAGGATTAGATGAAAATACAAAATTAAGGTTTTGGGATGACTTGGATGAAGTATTACAAAATATTCTATCAAATGAAATGATTTTAATAGGAGGCGATTTAAATGTGCATGTCGGAGTGAAAAATGACGAATATGAGAGGATGCATGAGGGTTATGAGTTTGGAACAAGAAATGAAGAAGGTAAACCTATATTGAATTTTACAATAGCATATGATCTTATACTAGCTAATATATTTTTTAAGAAAAGAGAAGGACACTTGATCACATTCAAAAGTGGAAATAATAAATCACAAATTGACTTTCTTATGGTTAGAAAGAGAGATAGAAAGATTTGTAAAGATTATAAGGTCATCTCTGGAGAAAGTTTAACTACTCAATATAGGTTAGTAGTATTGGATATACACCTCAAACATAATATTAATAGTAGGAAAATATACATGACTCCTGGAATTAAATGGTGGAAGTTAAAGGATGAGAAACTAAATATATTCAAAGAGAATGTAGGAGTATAAGTATTAGATAAAATATACAGTGACTCTAATACGACATGGGATAAGATAGTATCAAAGTTGAAAATAGTAGCCAAGAGTATACTCGGTGAGTCAAAGGGACATGCACCACTAAGTAAAGAATCTTGGTGGTGGAATGAGAAAGTCAAGGAAAAATGAACAACATATAAGAATTATATATTTGAAAAAATGAGAAAAATTTGAAAAAAAAATATATAATAGCCAAGAAAGAAGCTAAGCAAGTAGTGAATGAAGCTAAGACTGAAATTTTTGAACGGTTATATCGAAAATTAGATACAAAAGAAGGGGAAAGAAACATTTATAGAATAGCTAAAGTAAGAGAGAGGAAGACAAAAGATCTTAATCAAATAAGATGTATTAAAGATGAATGCAATAGGGTACTAGTAAATGATAAAGAAATAAAAGAACGGTGTAAGAGATATTTTCATCAACTTTTTAATGAAGGTTTAGGAGACCAACTTAATTTAGGTAATTTAAGTAGGTCAAATGAGTATAGAAATTTAAATTTTTATCAGAAGTAGAACAAGCTTTAAATAGAATGCAAAATGAAAAAACCGCTGGACCAGATGATATTCCGATAGAGGTATGGAAGTGTCTAAGGAAACAAGGTATTGAATGACTTACAAAATTATTTAACATGATATTGAAAACAAAAAGGATGTCTGATCAATGGAGGGTAAGTATCATAATTCCCTTATATAAGAATAAGGGAGATATACAAACTTGTGAAAATTATAGAGGTATTAAACTAACGAGTCATACCATGAAACTTTGGGAAAGAGTAATAGAAAAAAGATTAAGGAAGGAGGCTACGGTTCTTGAAAATCAATTTGGATTCATGTCAGGAAGGTCGACAATAGAAGTTATACATCTTCTTAGACAACTAATTGAAAAACATAGAGAGTAAAAGTATGATCTACACATGGTATTCATTGATTAAAAAAAAAACTTATGATAGAGTTCCAAGATAAATTATATGGAGAATTTTAGAAAAAAGAGGTATCAGTGTAACATATATTGAACTAATTAAGGATATGTATGAGGAAGTAATGACCAGCGTGAAGACTTCAGATGGATTAATTGAAGCATTTTCAATAAAAATAGTGTTACATCAAGGATCAGCTTTAAGTCCCTATCTTTTTACACTTATCATGGACGAACTCACTGGACACATTCAAGACACAGTACCGTGGTGCATGTTATTTACAGATGATATTATTTTGGTAGATGAGACATGTGAATAAGTAAATACTAAACTGGAATCTTGACGGGAAACACTAGAAGTGAAAGGTTTTAGGCTTAATAGAGTAAAGACATAATATATGGAATTTAAGTTTAGCAATATTAGACGTAATTAGACAAGTGTTAAGATAGGAGATGACGAGTTATCTTTAGGATCATTTTTACAAGATGATAGAGGGATTGAGAGAGATGTTTTACATAGAATACAAGCAGGATGGTTGAAACGGAGGAAAGCATCGAGTGTTTTTATGTGATCGTAAAGTGTCTCTAAAACTTAAAGGGAAGTTCTACAAAAGGGCGATTATATCTGCTATATTATATAACGCTGAATGTTGGGCTACGACTCGAGCACATGAGCAAAAGATGAGAGTTACAGAGATGAGGATGTTAAGGTGGATGCATGTGTGGACATACGAGGATGAACATAATAAAAAATGAGAGCATTAGAGAAAAAGTCAGTGTTGCATCTATTGAAGGAAAGCTCCGAGAGACATGTTTAAGGTGGTACGGATATGTACTTAGATGACCAATAAATACTCCAGTTAGGCGATGTGAAACGATGACAAATATACACATCAAACGAGGAAGAGGAAGACCAAAAAAAGACTTGGTTAGCAATAATAAAATAAAACAAAATTTATTTAAATACAGATGATGATATAATAGGGGATAGAGTCCAATGGTGTAGAAGGATCCATATAGTCGACCCCACCTAGTGGAATAAGACTTCTTTGTTGTTGTCGTATTTGTTGTGTTAACTCTATAATTCAAGACTTAGAAGTCTGAGTCAAAGGAATCCGGCGTGATCGATTTGGTTCAAGTTGACCGAGGGTCTAGGCGACTGGATTCAGATTCAGTGAAAGTCCAGATCCAGTCCAGATTCCACTTCAGATCCAGACTACTGAAAGAGATCCGAACGACCAAAGCGAGATAATGCGTAGCTAAATTGGATGGATCAACTTTGCCAACAATGTGACATGTCAACGTCCAAACGTCTGAAAGGAATCCAAGTGACCGAAAGGGGATAAAATCTAACTGACTTAGACTAGATCAAAGTAGAACTAGAGGTGCCTGAAAGATATCCAAGCAACCGGATTCACTTTATAAAAGTGAATTCGAACAACAACTCCATATCATCAATTCAAGCAAGCAATCAAAGTGCAATCAAGTGACACTATCTTCTACTTCTGTTCTACGTGAAAGCCTTGATGTTACACTTCAACACCGAACTTCACTTCAATCAATCTTCGTGTAGGTATAAGTTTAATTATTTCATTTTGTACATTTCTTTAACTCTAAAAGGCAATAAGTTTGTTACCGCATCTTACCCTTATAAAAGTTGAATCTCTTTCTTTTCAAAAAAAGAGATTACTAATGAATTAATCATTCAAAGTGATCACAGATCTCAAACCTTGAACTAACAACCATTGGTTATGAACCAAATAAAAAACAATTTATCTCTCTCCTTATGATTGCTTTTTTGTTTCTACGTACTACATGTTTTACGTATTTTACGAATAAGTGACGAGTACTATTCACCTCCCTCTCTAGCATTCTTCTTTAATCTCAATAGACCTCCAAGCCATTAAGCATACCACATTACGTATGTCAAGCCATAATCTCTCCAAGCTTCATGTCACACAATAAATACATAAGGTAATGCCTAATTTAAAACTCTTTGCTAAAGCATCAAAATCACTTAAGGGACATTGCACCAACAATGCCGATCAACCTACAAGTAAAAAAATTGGATTGGCATGTAAAATTTCATTAACAGCACCAACCTGTCAAAAACACGACTACACAGTTGGACCATCAACTCCAACAGCAAAAACAAGTGTTCAAATTTTGTTTGGTCTACTTTCACAATTGATTAGATCAACCACACTTGAGCAAACCAATACAAATTGATCAAAGGTGATTTGCTTGGAATATTAGACTTCTTAGTCTTCTAAATTATCATTGTCATTGTCGTTATTATCGTGATGATCTTTAGACGATTATAAATTCAAGGCAGGTAGCACAAAAGGTATTTCGAATGTTCATATTGTGGGGGTTCAAAATCACAAAATAACATACTTTAATCCTCAAGAAATTTCATAATTTTAATCCAATTATATCTCTAGCATGATAAATCGAGAATTGAAAAAATTAAACTAAAACATGGAAGAGTACCTAAATCCATAAATTGAATCTGAATAGCTTGGTATGATTTTCCAAACGTTTGGTTCTCCCTTTTGGTATCTCGTTCTATAGAGAGAATACATAAAGAATAGAATGAAATCGTTGTTTGGAGACCATAACCCTTTTTAATAATAAAAATGCTTTATTTTCAATTTGGTCCCTCAACAAATTGAAAATCTCTTTATGGTATCTACACAGATAATTTAATATCCTATTTTAGTCCAAACTTTAAATCTTAGTATATTACTTTAATTGGACTACCGAAAGACAGCTACACATATTTAATTTTAACATATGTAAGTCTAAACTTTGGATTTTTCCAACAATCTCCCTATATGCTCTATTGCAATCTGTCCACTCTGTACTCTTTCCTTCACAACCAAGAACTTTATGTCAATGTGCTTTGACTTAGTAGAACTCCTGTTGTTATTGGAATATAACACCGCTGAGTTATTGCCACAATATAACTGTAGTGATCTTTCAATACCTCCAATTATGCGTAACCCAATGACAAAGTTTCGTAGCCATATTCCGTGATTGGATTCCTCGTAACATGCTACAAATTTTGCTGCCATGGTAGAATGTACTACTAGTGTCTGCTTAGCACTTCTCCATGAAACAGCTCCCCCAGTCAACAGAAAAATATAGCCTGAAGTGGATCTCCTACTATCTTGGCACCAGTGAAATCAGAATCAGAATACCCTATGATCTCCAACTGATCTGATTTCCTATATGTGAGCATGTAATCCTTAGTCCTCTGTAGGTATCTCATAACTCGTTTGGCTGCTTTTCAGTGATCCATAACAAGGTTACTTAAATATCTACCCAACATACCAACAATAAACGCTATGTCAGGTCTTGTGCAAACCTGAGCATACATCAGACTTCCAGTAGCCGAAGCATATGGAATCTTCCGCATTTCCTTAACCTCAAGATCATTTTTAGGGCACTGATTGAGACTGAACTTGTCTCCCTTAGCCATAGAGGAATCTCCTGGTTTGCAATTCTGCATGCCAAACCTTTGTAATACTTTTTCTATATAACCCTTTTGTGATAATCCAAGAAAGCCCTGAGAACGATCCCGGTGTATCTTGATTCCCAGAACAAAAGAGGCTTCCCCAAGATCTTTCATTTCAAATCTCTTTGAAAAAAAAACTCTTGGTGTTGTGCAACAATCCTAAATCATTGGCGGCAAACAGTATGTCATCGACATACAACACCAAAAATATACATTTACTCCCACTGAACTTGTGATACACACAATCATCAACAATAATTGTCTCAAAACCGAACGAGATAACTTGGTAAAATTTGTAGTACTACTGACGGGAAGCCTGCTTGAGCCCATAGATGGACACAGTTTTTTGGTTGCACCATATAAATTCTCATCAATGTCTCCATTGAAAATGCTGTCTTTACATCCATATGATGTAACTCAAGGTTAAAATGTGCAACTAAAGCCATTATTATCCTAAAAGAGTCTTTCGTAGAAATCGGAGAGAAAGTCTCTTTAAAATCAATACCTTCACGATGAGTAAAACCTTTAGCTACAAGACGAGCCTTATATCTTTCCACATTACCCTTCGAGTCCCTCTTGGTTTTAAATATTAATTTACAACCAATGGGCTTCGCACCTGCAGGTAATGAGACAAGATCCCAAACTTGATTGTCTTGCATTGATTTATACTCTTCGTTCATAGCTTCAATCCACTTTTAAGAGTTTGTACCCTGCATGGCTTGACAGAAGTTAATAGGATCATCTTCTATCAAACCATTATTTTCCTCATTTTCTTAAAGAAACACTACATAATCATCCGGAATAGCATTTCTTCTCACTCTCGTGGATTTCCTTAATGACATTAGTTCTTGAGGTTGTTGAGTTTGTTCATCCTGAATAGGGAGTTGTTCAATATTTTCATGTACATTATCCTGTTGAGGTACCAAATCTATTTCTTGATCAATGACAGGAATGAAAACCTGCACATTATCAAGGGCAGTAGTCAACGTTGAAACTGACTCCTCCTCAAAGATAATGTCTCTAACCTTATTTCTCCCCCCCCAAACTCAACATCCTCAAAGAATACCGCATTTTCCATCTCAAAAATAGACCTTTTAGTGGGATCATAAAACTTGAAACCCCTGAATTTTTTAGAATAACCAATAAAGTAGCTACTCACTGTTTTGGAGTCAAGCTTCTTTTCATTTGGCCTATAAGGCCTAGCCTCAGCTGGACACCCCCAAATGTGAAAGTGCTTTAAACTAGGCTTTTACCCAGTCCAAAGCTCAAAAGATGTTTTGGCAGCTGCTTTAGTTGGTACCCTGTTGAGAATATAAGCTGCAGTCTTTAGTGCTTCTCCCCAGAGTGATTCTGGTAAGGAGGAATGACTAATCATACTCCTCACCATATTTTTTAGAGTTCTGTTTCGTCTTTCAGCTACACTATTCATGCTAGGTGTCCCCCACATAGTGTACTGTGGGACGATTCCACATTCCTCTAGGAAGATAACAAAAGGACTTGGACGTTGTTATCCTAAATTGTCATATTTGCTATAGTACTCACCACCACGAACAGATCTGACAATTTTAATTCTGTTGCTGAGTTGATTTTCAACCTCAACCTTAAATACCTTGAACATGTCCAGTGCCTTTTATTTTTCATGAATTAGATATAGGTACCCATATCATGAGTAATCGTCTATGAATGACACAAAGTATTGTTGACCATTCCAAGAAGCCATAGGAAATGACCCACAAATGTCCGTATGTATCAATTGTAAGACGTTTGTTGTTTTGTTGGCACCTAATCTCTTTATTTTGGTATGTTTTTCTTTTATACACTCAACACAAATATCAAGTTATTAAAAATCAAGTGTATCTAAAATACCGTCTGACACAAGTCTCTCAATTCTGATTTTTGAGATATGACCTAAACGCTTTTGCCATAATTTAGTTGAATTTTCTTTATTTAATTTACGCTTAGCACCTCTTGAGTCAGCATGCAAGGATTCTTTATACGAAGCAATAGTGTCAAGCAAATATAGATTGTCAAATGCACTTAATGAATCAGTGCCCACAATACTGGAATTAATTGAAAGACTAAATTGACAATTTCTAAATGAACAAGAAAAACTATATTTGTCCAAAGTGGAAATAGAAACCAAATTTCATCTAAAAGACGGTACAACAAAAGTGTTTTTCAAATCAAGAAACAATCCAGTCCCTAATAACAATCTAAAATGCCCTATCGCCTCAACTTCTACTGACTTGCCATCGCCCACAAAGATGTATCTTTCACCATCATTTGGCTTTCGGTAGCTCAGGCATCTCTACATCGAAACACTTATGTGAGTAGTAGTACCAGAGTCTAACCACCAAGTGTTTCTAGGTACTGAAGCTAAATTAACTTTAGAACAAACCAAAGTAAGAAATGTACCTTTCTTTGCATGCCAAGCATGATACTTAGTATAATCCTTCTTCATATGTCCAGGTTTGCCACAAAAGAAACAACCCTCATTATCATTATCTTCCTGTTTCTTTTATGCTGAACCTTTTGTCACGCCCCGATGGAGTCCCCGCCAAACGAAAATCCGGCAACATCTCCCTTGTACGGGTGACAATGTCAATTTACATACAAGGCCTACACGACCACTATACATCGGTCAACACGACCGGAATCCAAACAACCCACGCAGATAACAAATTAGGCCTCTGACCAACTATCAAAGAAAAAGGTAAACAATCTACATAACTAGACTTACCCATTCTGTCATTTGGGTAGGAATACCCAACCAAAACCAATCGAAATAAATCCGATCAAAGATCCCTAAGGACATACCAAAACATCCACAGGTACAAATATCCAACTCCAGTCCTAAACATATATTCTAATCAAAATATCCAAAACCGTAAACACAAATAGCAATTAGAACTTTCACGATGAGTGGGGTTCGGCAGCTGGACTCTTCTGATAGCTTCATCCTGAAATAGATATAAATCAATGGGGTAAGTTCAAAGAACTCAACGGGTATAGTCGATATGCAAAGTAAGATATAGCTAACAATAAAAATCATGCCAGTACAGTCTCACATATAGGGTAAGCAAGAAATAAATGCAAAAGGACTGTACTCATCTGAATCTCCTACCCTGATATAGGAGCATGTGCCCTACTATAAGAGATAAAGTCATCACAATATACGAATATGAATCCTGTATGCATGACAATTATATGCAACATGCAAGACATCAATAAAATAATACAGCAAACACAATACAAATGCAATCCGTGCAAAGTGCATGTCGTGCAAATGACATGGTCACCCCTGACGCCAGTCAACTGCCTCACACGCGATGGTGAAGCCGAGTGGGTAGGGCTATGACAACTGTGCACTCTGCCATCACTGCTCCTGAGTAACCGAGTGGACAAGATGCTGTCGGAGTACACCTATCCTCCTGCCCCAAACAGAGTGGGGGAGCTAAGCTCTCATCTCCCGATGTCATAGACCAGAGGAGGAATCCCTGCCTGCTACCACGCTGCCTCATCGCTACCCATGAGCGGACCAGCGGAGCCTGACAGAGCAACTGTACACACCCTTCTGATGTACCACTAACCCATGAGTGGCAGTGTGTGTAGGCCATGTAACTGGCTGCGGGCTCAACAATAAAGGAACCTCGTCCAGCCAGCATGCAATCATGCAAGATGGTGCATGATACTAAATCATGTAAATCCAACTAAATACACCTATCCGAATAATATGCACAATTAATATGTACATATCCATAATTCAAGTAACTATGATCCAAATAAAACAGGGAAAGTATAATCATAACCTATCACATGCATGTATCAAGTAGACACAAAAACATACTAGGCATAGAAACATGAAAATTATTGCAAGCTATCCTAACTAGCATATCAACATGACTATATCTAGGAGATCAGTCAAAATACCCGCCTGATAATATATCCGCAAAAGAATCAGATCGTCACGACCGGGGACCTACCTTGTGACCAAAACCTGCATAATGCATAACTATTGTTAAGCACAAAATATCATTCACCGACAAATCGAATACTTAATCGATTCCTTCCATAACCAAGAATACTTAATCGATTCCTTCCATAACCAATTAATCCAAAGTAAATCCATCAAATCCCAGCATACGACAACGTGCTAAATTACTACTATATATCCCCAAGTAGCCCCTCAACCCGTAGGTCATAAATTGTGATTAACTCTTCAATCCAAAAACATATCCTTGCAATTAATCTCACCATGATCAATACTCATCATATGAAAATATTATCCATCTCACAACAAATGATCGAATCGAATCCTACATCGACCTCATATCCGATCCACTAGATTGATTTAATTATCCATGGAACCACTAACTCTAAACCCTAATCCTACTAATAGGGAAATCGACGGATTTACCTGAAATCAGATATGGCACAGGGGAAAAACAACCCCAATCTATTCGCTGCCCATAAACAAACCACTCCTAGATCTATCCACCATTACCACAACACAACCACTCAAAAATCTAACAATTTTACAGCTAAAAGAGAAGCTAGCTCAAACTTACTAGCCTTGGAAATCTCTCGGCAGAAATCCCCAAATTTTTTACCTGTTCGTCGAAACCAAATTCTACCCAAAACAATAGATCATCGAAATGAGACAAGAAAAACAACTAAGTCTCTAATTCTATCCTAGATAACAAGGGACCAACCCTTACCTAGATACCACAATCACCGGCGATGCAGAGGGGCTCACAGCGACGGTCCGATGGCTGCAGGCGGCGTGTGCGCGGCGACGAAGGCTGTTGGTGCGCCGAGGGGGACAGAACGACGGCGGTTCCATGGCCGCGGAGGCCGGCGCGTGCGGAGGAGAGGCGTCGGGCGCGACAATCAAAGATGAAGAGAACGACGAGAGCCATCTGCCGGCGCGATCCTGTTGCCGCGGCTGTGGTCGGCGAGCCCACATAGGGTCATTGGGGCGGCGGCGACACTTGCGGAGGGACGGCCGCAAGGCTCGGGCGTGAGGAAGGGCGAAGACAAGCGCTGCCTGTGAGCAGCGACGACGGTGCGCCCTCGGCGTCGGACGACGCTGTGGGTGGCGGCGGCCTGGTCGTCGGTGGAGAAGAGGTCGCGAGAGAATCCGGCGACGGAGAGGAAAACGCGAGAGAGAAGAGAGCACGGAAGAGGGCTCGCGCGAGAGAACGGTCGACTAAGGAAATGGGGCCGCAAGAGGAAAACCGACGCGGCGGGGAGAAAAAAATCGGGAATTAGAAAGTAAAAACCTAAGTTTATTAATTCTATTAACTAGTTCAAATAGGTCCTTTAAAAGCCTGTTTATTTTATCCCCAAAATTTTCTCGCATGGACTCCGTTTAAATCCAGAAAAATTCCGGAAAAATTCCTAAAATTTCCTAAAAATCCAAAAAAAAATCCAAGATTATTTTCTTAATCCTTTGGCTATTTAATTTTATATTTTAATTTTCCAGTATTTAACACCTTTATCCTTAGCAGCTTTCTCAACAACTTTTCTTTTCCTGTCCTTGCCCTTATCCTTAGTAACACTGGCCAGTTGAGCAAACTCAGTCCTTTCTTGCTTCAATCTTTCTTCCTCTTGCACATAGTATGAAATGAGCTCATTAAGAATCCACTTCTCCCTTTGACAGTTATAACTGACCTTAAATTGACTGAACTGTATGAGAAGCGATATACACGAGTAAGTCCTCAGACACCTCAAGCTTTAGTGCCCTTAATTTTGAAGCAACATGAGACATCTGCATGATGTACTCCCTTATGTTTCCCTTGCCCTTATACTTCATGGAGATCAAGCTCGTTAGAAGCGTACTTGTCTCTGCCTTATCGTTTTTGTCAAAACGCTTTTCAATCTCAGCAAGGTACTCACTGGCCTTAATAATTTCACCAGAAGTTGTGCCTTGAAAGGCTTCCGGAATGCCGCGCTTAATGATCATTAGACTTACGCGATTCGAGCGATCCCACTTCTCAAAGTTCTTCCTTTCATCAAGAGAACTTGCATCCGTAAGAGAAGGGGGTTGCTCAACCCTTAGTGTATAGTCCAGATCCATGCAATCCAAAATGATCAGAATGTTTTCTTCTCAATTCTTAAAGTTAGGCCCATTAAGCATGGGTATATTGTTGGTGTTGGCAGAAATAGAAGTAGCAGACATCAAAACTGTACAAAGAACAAAATCAAATAATTGTCATGCTCACATAATAACCAAATAAACAATCATTAAATTCAAATGAGTTAGCAACATCTCGAGACACCTAGCATAACATTAATATCAAGTCTTTGGACACTAATATTAACTTGTAAGTGGTCACCTCTGTGCAGTAATCAAATACTGACAATAAGTCCCGTCAAGCAATAGCCTTCCTTTGAGCCGACATATTGCTCACATGGATAACCTGATAATTGTCACGTATTTACCACCACAGGTGTATATGTATTTCGGGTCAAACATTAACTTTCTTTTGGATCGGCTAATACCTGCATGAACTTACACATACACAACCATCTTAATATTCTTAATGAATAAATCTTCGCAAGAGAGGTCACTTTGGCGATTTCTTGTTTAAATAAATTCATTCTCAATATCAGACAAATCATATAGGAACATGAGACATGCCAAATAAATTGAAATAGAATGATTGAAACATACTTTTGTACAAATAATATGCATAATGTGGTCCCAAATTGATTGTCATCAATTTCATGCAAACAATTATGTTTTCCCGAACGTACAACAACGTACAAACCATATATACATATATGGATAATTTGAAATCACACACTTGTAAATGGGTGTGATTTAATCAATCGAATACAAATAATAAATCTCAAATCATGATTACGAACCGTAAATTTCATGGAATTAAATTAAAATATGTAATACCCATGAAATCCATGTAACTCAATGGCAATTTCACTAAAATTTAAGAAAAATTGAAACCCTAGTTTCACATGAATGAAGAAAAAAGAAAATTCTTCCCAATTCTCAGTGTATCATGTGTAGAGTCGCTTTGATACCATTGTGGGGATTCAAAATAACAAAATAACATGTTTTAATCCTCAAGAAATTTCATAATCTGAATCCAATTATATCTCTAGCATGATAAATCGAGAATCGGAAAGATTAAACTAAAATATGGAAGTGTACTTGAATCCATAAATTGAATCTGAATGACCTGGTATGATTTTCCAAACGCTCGATTCTCCCTTTTAGTATCTCGTTCTATAAAGAGAATACAGAAAAAATAGAATGGAATAGTCGTTTGGAGACCATAACCCTTTTTAGTAATAAAAATACTTTATTTTCAATTTGGTCCTTCAACAAATTAAAAATTTCTTTATGGTATTTACACATCAATTCCATGATAATTTAATATCCTATTTTAGTCCAAACTTTAAATCCCAATAGATCACTTTAATTGGACTATTAAAAAACAACTACTTATATTTAATTTTAACATGTAAGTCCAAACGTTACATTTGCAACATGGGATCCCCTATTTTCTTTCATCGATTCTTCCTAAGAATAAACAGGAGGCATATAATTTAATGCATATTGGAATATCCAGAATCTCACCAAAAGTATTCTGACACCGTTCTAAAAACTAACTCCACTGCCGAAGGGTCTACATCAAAGCCAAAGTTTTCGCCAGCATAATTTACAAACAAGTATTCCTTCAAAGACAATGGTGCAGGAAGCAGATCATATATACAACGGAGATCCAAGCTCGACGGAGTGATGTAATCATCTTTTCTCAGAGAATACATCAGCCAGCAGAAGCCAAATAAGGTCTGAACTCTGACTCAATCCGAGCAAGTGCTGATAATGCCCTAATAGAAGAATCTCTTAAACTTGCCATGCTATTGCAGGCTATTCCTACAGAAATGCCACTAATCTTTTTGAGAACAGTTCGTAATGCAGAAGAAGCTCTATCATCTAAGCATATCATTGTAATCATGTCCAAGACTGCGGCTTGCACTTTTAGACTGGAGATTTCAGTCATTGATTCCTCCAAGGGAGCAGCATCTCTGTAAGGAAGGAGTATTCTTTTCTCATCTGATGCCATTTGTTTCCTTCGAAATGGAAAAGACACAAGCAATTTCCATATAATATTCCCATCATTGTGGAATCGGCGAATGAAAAAATCACCCCCTCCTATTTGGACCCCTGTGTAAAGCACTTGTAAGCATCTCTGGATGGTAGCCTGAAAAGCATAAAAAGAATGCATCTAGCTAGATTTAAGAATACTAAGTCTCTAGAAGTCCATTTTTACTGGTGGGTCAAATTGACTGCAGATGAAAATTCAACCATCCACAAGAAAAGCAAGTATGGTTTGAAGAAAGGAAAAAAAGGGAAATAATGAGATCTAGTGACACGCCACTGAAACCTTATTCGTAAGGCAAAGAGTTAGATAAGGCCATATTTTGTTCATTGCCGGCAGCACTCTATTTTCATCACCCTCTACATCTTGAGAATCCATCTTATATTTCAGATCAGTTATTGATAATAACTTAGTTGCTTCCACAATTGCTGCTTCAGTTTTTTCTCGTGCTTGTAAGCTTCCTCCACTTTTGCCAGAGATACAGAAACATCCTACAAAATATATTTTACTTGAAATTCATGGAAAGAATACAAAACAATATTAAAGGTAGCTCATTTTAAATTGGAATATTAGTCTGCCAAGCACTCCATCTTTGTTAGCACTACTTTTATTGTTCTCATAGAAGTGCATATTTTAGAAAAAAAGGGGCAAAAACACAACGTTATGCATGATCTAAAACAGAAATAGGCTATAACACATTTGCAGTAGGGTTTCAGATTTCTATCACCTGTATTGTGCCAAAAGTAGTAAAACTTAAAAATCCTATATTCCATAAGTATTCTAATTTTCATATGTACCACTAATGGTTGAAATCAATATTTAAAATCTTGATCCATACCGAATGACATAGACAAAATTTATCGTTCTGTCCACTACTCGACACCGATACGAGGTTGAGGGGCGGTGGAGGTCGTCACGACCCTACAGAGGTCGTGGAGGCTACCTCGATTATGCAATAACAACCTCCACAGGGGTCGTAACGAATATTGCAGCACCTCCGTGACCCTGCGAATGTCGCACCTTGCCCTACTTATTGCCTTTTTTTTTTTTATTTTTTTTAATATTTAAGTTAAGATGTTTATTTTTAATTAATATATTTTATATTTAAAAAGTATCGATATGTACCGACATGGTATAATAAGTATTGAAATTGTATCATTATGATCGCGAACTAAAATCTTAACACGGATCGAGATTTTAAATACGGATTGAAATCAAGTTATTTTTTATTGTCAACAATACACATGTCTTATTATCCTTAAATGCTCCAATATGCACATTACTCATCAAGTTATGGAAAGTGTTATCTAAGTGGTCATGTTCGACCAAGTTGCTCTTATTGGTCGTGTCCCACCCAACTGCTTAAATAGCTTTAATATCTTTAGCAAAGAATTTAAGTTAAGTGTGCCTCTATGATTGGTATGTTTATGAAGTTTGAAGGAACTTTGTTAGATGCACATGAAGGTCCGTTGAAGATCAACGAAGGATGGTACGAGATATCCGAAGAACCATAGAATAAGTAAATTTAAGTTGTGTGAGAAACTATGATAGTAATTACACGTAGAGTATGTAAGGACATAGCAAAGGATGATGTGTGGAATGTGAAATAGACTTGACGCATCCAAAAGACGAGGTACCTAAGATAATACTCTTGGATAAGTGTAAAGTTATGATAACTTGATAAAATATGAGAAATTATGAGAGAATGTGTAATCTTGGGTCTCGGGGTAGATTCTTACTTAGGTATAGACTTTGCCAAGAAAATGAGTATTTCAGGATCATATCCAATCGATTGAATTTTGAATTAAATTGATTAATTAATTTGGTCGCTTGGGTAATTTAACATAAGACACTTTGCTCGCAAATAGAAAGACTTTGTCAACTAAAAAAAGGTTTTAATCCCCACTATTTAGGATAGAGTTGGTTAGGCAATTGACTAGCTTCTCGTTTGAATTTGAAAATAAGATCCTCTTCCTAAAGTGGATCTTGTCTAGTTTAATAGATCAAAGAGGTTTTAGTCGATTAAAATGGTTTCCAATCAATTGGATTGTAGATGAAATAATGATCTCATGATCATGCATGTTTCAATTGACTACATTAGAAAAGGAATTGAGTCAATTGGAATTAAACAAAACAGTTTGATGAAACTTGTCCAAGCATGGATTGATTGAAGGCTATAAATAGAGGGTAAGGGGAGCTTGAAGCACAACAATAGATATCATTCTAAAGCATCTGCACAGCTACACTTTTCACTATCCATTGTTTTATTATTTTATAGTATTTCATATTTAGAACATAAGGTTTATACATTTATTCACATATTAGTTTTTTTTTATCTTTATAAAAGAACAAATTTTGTATGAGATTTCTTATCTTTTAAAAATGCTTGAGAGAAGTGGTGACTCACTTTGAAAGGTCATAAAGAATTGAAGTTCCAAACCACATAAATTATATTATCAAAGATTTGATTATCTTGTTCTATTTCGTTACTATTTCCAATTTACTTGTGCTTTTGGACTCGCAAAGAATTCACAAGAAAAAAACTTTATTTTTAGGTCAAGGGCTATCTCTCCAACTCATCTATGACCCATATGAGAAAGAGCATACGAGACTAATAATAAGCTAGCGTAAATTCCCAAGGAGTTGTGAAAGGAGAGCACCACTAGAATTTTGTTCTTAATGCGGGTGGGAAACCCATTAATTTTTCCATCCTTCAATGGAAGATAGGTGATTGGGGGTAGAGTGTAGTTAATGTGAACGAATAATAATCCAGAGTAGAAAAATCAGTTCACTTAAGAGGCCTATATCCTGAATGAGAGAACTACTAGATTCTTTGAAGATTATGCACCACATGTAACGGTGGCATTGGATAGGCATTCACTCCCATGGTATACAAAAGGGGGACAGCTCCGGTCACTAGGAGATCTTGAATTTTGTGAAAGATAGACAAGGTTTCAGCCAAACTACTACTAGCAGCTAGTAGATTTTTATAGTATGTTATAAAACTGTGAGAGATACGTGTAAAATAGTATAAATATGTACTTAGATAATTAGTAGATATTTCAGTTACACGATGTGAAATTATTATAAATATATAAAATAAATGAAAGAAAGAAAGATAAAAAAATATTTGGTTAGCGATGATAAAATAAAATAAAATTTATTTAAATATAGATGATGATATAGTAAAAGATAAACTCAATGATGTAGAAAGATCTATATAACTAACTCCATCTAGTAGGATAAAATTTAATAGTTGTTATTACTATACAAACTAGAAAAACTCTCATAAGCAAATCATAGACTAGATATGACAATAATGAAAAGAAGACACGATGTATGCGAAGAAAAAATCTTCCAATGCAAATTGGAATTTAATTTTTTTAAAAGATATTCGTTAGAAATTCATCATTTTGATAGATACTTTTATTCAGGAAAATAAATTAATTAAGGTACTTTCTGACTTGGAAATTATCCTATTAAGAAAATAAGATATTGATTGGTTGATTCCTTTTTATGTACAGTATTTTAATTGATTTCTAATATTGTTTAGGTAAAAGTCTTTAAAAGTGACCTCAATCTCCTTGTTTAAGTTTCTCTTTGTAAGTTTCGTTCTTAGTGTGAGATTGTTGTTTTTTATTTATTTATAAGTGGTATCTAAGCTTCGCTCGATTAATCCACTTGGTGAATCGGTTCTGTCCCACGACCTCCGAAGAATCTCCATCGGTCTACAAGGGTAAATCAAAATGACGCACCGTCAAATCACCGTGAGAGGTATATATGCCAATTAAGATCCATATCCCACGTCAACCTAGCTGGAAAACGGGAGTGAGATTGTTGTTCCTTGCCACAACAATTAGTATCTAAGTGACTTCACGTTGCATATGAGTGTTGAATTCCTAACTCCTCTCGATGTATTCCCTTTCACTTGCCGTGACACCTGCAAAACATTTGCAAACCCAACACAACACGTCCAACTCTTGCTATGTCTATCTATTCTTTACCTATCCGATTTCTATCTTTGCAATATCAACATTGTGTTGATCCTTTTGGCCTCTTCTTCCCAGAGATGGCTCTTATTGCCTCCTCTAGACTTGAAGCTAAGAGCTTACCCTCCATGAGCTTGTTTGCAAATTTGCAACTGATCCTCCCCCTTCTACTGTGACATGCTCCACTGCCCACCTTCGAAAGAACTAAGTGAGCTTCCTACTCTCAACCAAGTTCCTCTGACATCTATCGACGGTTCCTGAACCACCTTCTCCTTGCTGGAATCTTTGCACCTAGTGGCAGGTTTACCATCTCCAACTCTGGCATAATAGAGATCTTAGTGTCTCTCTCTACTTGTAGTGGAATCACACTTCCAGCACCATCTTTGTACCATGTCTTCTGCCACAAAATTTAACCATTTTCCATCTACATTGTTCACATGCTACTGGACTTACGATCTTCCCAGGACCATCCTAGTCGTGCAGTTACTGCATCCACCTCATTAGAAGCTCATTCCTCCATCTCTATCGCATGATCACTCGCGACTAAACTGCGAGAAACTCTTCTTTGAGAGAGCAGCCCTAGTACAACCTTCCATGGGAGTTGCTCTCACCTCAGGTTTTGGATAATCAACCTCCACAGCTTGGACGAAGTTGCATGTCAGCTTCTACAATGAGGAACTCTAGTTCATAAAATCATCTAGAGTGTAAGAGATGGTTTCCAATTATTAAACCATGAGCCTTATCAAATTGGTCCCCACTCTTTAGATTTCATGATTATTGCGAAATTATTAGTGATTAACATATATACACCAGGACATCAACCGTAAGTTTTGGGAAAACTTAAATAAGGAAATACAAAAAATTAATCACTAATAATTTCTTTAAATAAGAGAGCAGTGTGGAAGATGTCCATTTAAATCTTCTCTTATTTCTCTTATTAATTTTTTGTTGTGGAAAACTTAAATGAGGAAATACATGTTCTTATTAAGGACTTCAACCAATTCTCTGTTGTACCGAAACAGATAATTGGTTGAAGTAGTTGTCTCGGACATTAGCCGAATGATGTGTCACGATCGAACGACACGAGATGGGTCCTATAGAGGAAGAAATAGTTAAGGGTGCCGAGAGAAATCTCGGCAAAGCCCCTCCGATCCTCAAGGCATGAATTAGTATATAGAGGAGAAATAATGGAAGCAAGAGAGCAGTGTGGAAGATGTCGAACCTCCTCCCTTCTCCTCTTCAGGTTGCCAATTTATATAAGCGAAGCCATCCCTGCGGAGCGGTACGGGAGGGCGTGGGCAGTATGACTTAGTGACGTGATGCTGCAAGCTCTTAAAGTAATATGATCATTGCCCTCATAAATGCTGCAGGCATAGGGACGGTAATTAATACTCTCCGCATGGTTGATGGGAAACAAGTCTTCATTAATATGGTGACATATACGTCATCTCGTCGGGTGAGGTCCCTAACAAAGGATGCCCTGCTGACTATTTTATCTTGAAAGGATGCCACATCACTTAATTTGAGCTGAGATATAATATATTGGGAAAGCCATATAGCAGAGAGGAAATATAATATAACCAGGATGCCAAGAATTTGAAATGCCATACAACCGAAATAGGATATAGTAGCCGAGATCTGATGCCTTAGTGTTTAGGGCAGTCTTCTTCGTTCGGCGAGGTCGAGATGTAATATCTTTGTCATTCGACAGCTTGCCGAGATGTAATATCTTTGTCATTCGGTCACTTGCAGAGATACCATATCCTTGTCATTCGGTAACTTGCTGAGATGTACTGCCTTTGAATACTAGTTGGGCTTGAGGCATGAGTAGTCATAAATATCAAACCGTTTTACTCATAGGTTAGTTTTACCCGGTATCATAGGCATTCCTCCCCCAAGTCTAGTCCGAAGGATGTGTTGGGGATCGATTGGCCGGCTAGAGGGGGGTGAATAGCCCTCGTTCGTTGGATGCCGTATTTTGCTCGTCTACGAAAACGTTGGCGCAAGCGGAAGCAATAAACTAAGACAAGCAAATAGAAATAAAGCAAAGACAATACAAACACGGAGATGTAACGTGGTTCACGGCTACGCCGCTAATCCACGGTCCGATTCGTCCACGGTGAATCACTCCGCAATCTATCCACTAGATCTCTCCTTTGCACAAAGCTAGGTGGAGGTAACCTCTTTACAACAACACTCCTCTTACAAATATAATGAAAATAAGCTTGGGTAAGAGGATGGAAAGCTTTAGGGAACTTTGGGAGAGTGTTAGAGTGTAAGCATTAGCCTCCCAAAGCCTTACCCCCTTCCTTTTTATAGAGGAAGAGGGTTTCTTCCCGTTGACACAGGATCAGTCGACTGATGCCCTCGATCAGTCGACTGATCCCGTAGCCGTTGCCCAATAACGGCCACTTTCCACGTTGGATCCCATCCAACGGTATTGGCATCAGTCGACTGATCCTACCATCAGTCGACTGGTGCTCGATCAGTCGAGTGCCCAGTCGAGTCGACTCCATTCTGTGCCCGTGCACAGTGCCATCAGTCGACTGCCAAGCACTTGACCGGTCTTATACCAGTCGATCGACCCATCGACTCAGAGCAGTCGACTGCCATGACATGGCAGTCGACTGGTGTCGGGAAAACTCATCCGACACTTGGCCAAATGGCCAAGTTTCACCTAAGAGCTACCCTTCCCGGGTTACAGTCGCTCACTCTCATCCCTCGGAGTCCCTCGCCTTCGAAGTTCTCTTCGTTCGCGGCCACGTCCCTCGGCAGCATCAGGCGCACGACTCTGCAATGCTCCTTTGTGTCTCTTGCCTCGAAGTCTACTCCCTCCGGCTTCACTCCAAGCTTCTCGTCCGGCGGTCCCTCGGATGCTCCAAGCGCACAGCTTCCGTAAAGCTATCCTTCACCGACTTAAGGCACGAGTCATGAGATGTGAAACTCGCCATGGCTCCATGTGCGAATTACTAAGTCCTGCACGACTTCAACGCACATATCAAATCAACATATCAAACTAACTTAAACCCTTTGCCACACAATCAAAACCATATTACGGCAAGAGATTGCCCTAACAGGATGTACGTAGCATGACTGACTGGACTAGCCTTAATACATTATGGTCTATCTCTTCGATTCAATAAGGTATGGGGGGGGGGTGTGCTTAGCATCTGTCCTCGGGAACGGACAAGATATGATTTTGGAGGTATATCATAAATGTGCAGATTTGATATGGTTGCCTCGCTTCCTGAGGCTTCGCCCCGCCCTACCACGCATCCTCAGGATCCCTAAAGCAGATCCTCGAGAGAAGAAGCGATGCGACTCTTCTTTATAAATAGCTTCTGAAACCTAAGTTCTGCCACTTTGCGCTCACACCTCCTTAGCATATTCTTCTATGGCGACTCTCCTCTCTTACTCCCTCCCATCGCGATCCCTGTTCTGTAAGTCCCTTACTCCTTTCTTCCTTTTATGATGGGAGAAACTCCTGATTTTTGGTTTCTTAGAACTCACAACGCCATCACTTCTGATGTGCGCAGCGAGATTAGGGCTGTCTTTCACATCCCCAACACCCATAGGTTTAGGGCTCCCCAAAGAGACCAACGCCCCCATGAACCACCTCCTGAATTCATCGCCTTCTTTCACGACTAGCTGATGGCGAGTCTTCGCTTTCTGATTCACCCTTTTTACGCCGAGCTGTCCACTTGTTTCCTTATTCCTTTACAACAGCTGACTCCTAAATCCTTTAGCCTCATCAATGGCTTCATCATTATTTTTCTTTTTTATCATCTCCCTTTATCTGTTACTGCTTTCCACTCCTGCTTCATCACGAAAAGGAAGGAGACAGGAGTTGTCTTCTTTACAGCTCGCCGAGAGACCAAGTTCTTGGCGAAGCTCATTACTTCCCACAAGTATTGGAAAACCCAATACTTGTTCGTAAAGCCAGAGTCTCCCTTCCTCTGGCCGAATGGGTGGCAGCTCGAGCTGCCCCCTTCTGCCTCTCTTCGAAGCTTCAAGATGTTGGTGCAATCAACCCAGGTCACGATTGACCAGGACTCGAGCTTGACTCGAGAGATGTTTTCATGTTCGACAAAAACATATGACAATGTAATTGTCATGAGAAAGTCCAAGTCATGGGTACTTGGCATGGAAAGTCCAAGTGAGACACTTGACATTTGGGAAAGTCCAAGCATGAGGCTTGACAATGGAAAGTCCAACATGGGTTGGCATGGAAAGTCCAAGTCTTGAGTACTTGGCATGGAAAGTCCAACATGGGTTGGCAAGGAAAAGTCCAAGCTTGAGTCTTGGCATTTGAGAACTCCAAGGGGTTTGATATTGGCGGCGTAAAGTCCAAGCAGGAGTCCTGGTAGCATAAATCCAATGATTGACGGCGTAAAGTCCAAGCGGAGTCTTGACAGTGAAAGTCCAATGTGCCTTGGCGGTGTAGACACTGTTAGCATGACATAGCCGATGGAAGCACCTGAAGGCTAGCGCAATGGATGAACAAGTCATGGATGACTTGGAGGGATCCGAGAGGCGTGAGGCTGATAGAGGTGGCTAGAAGGCTTAGGTCTAGGCTACGAGTGGTCTAGCAAGTATGGGGGAACCATACTTGGGTTAAACCTCATGTTTAAGGTTAAAACCTCATGTTTGAGGTGTGCTAGTCGACTGATGCCATATGACAGTCGACTGGTGTGAGTCAACTAAGGTTTGACTGCGAGAATTGCCCTAGTAGTTGACTGCCATAGGTCTCGGTGATTGATGATCGGCGATCGATCGTGTGATCACCGGTGGTGCTCGATTTTAGTGCAGAATGAAGTCTGACTCGACTGCTAGGGTTAGAAGTCGAGTGGAGGCTCTATCAGTCGACTGATGGTCATAATCAGTTGACTGATGATGGATATGTTGGATCTTTCCAGTGTGGACCTAGCCGTTGTCTCACGACAACAGTGACATCAGTCGACTGATGGTCCCGAGCAGTCGACTGATCGACGATTTCTAGCACAGGTTGAAGCTTTAAATGGAGCTCGTGGAGGAGGAAATTGCCAACGGTTTTTGAAGGCTTTTGGGGCAATTTGCTGCTGCAAATCGGGGTCTCCAAGTGTAATTCAACCAACCAAAGATCAAACATTCAAAAGAGCAATTATAAAGTAATTTTCTTTACTTGCATTGTATTTTGTTATTGTAATTGTTTGTATCTATTTCTTATTGTTGTAAGAATACTTGTACGAGGTTTCTCCGTCTCCGACTTGTGTCGAGGAGTATTTATGATTAGTGATTGCATTGGCGTCGCTAGAGCTCGTTAGAGCTCGATCCGTGGAGTAGAAACCATTCAGTTCCGAACCACGTTAAATATTTGTGTTTGCGTGTTTGTCTTTTTCGTTATTGCTATTATTATTATTCCACTGCTTGCTAACGAGTTTTGTAGAGACGAACGCAAACGAAATCCATCAGGCTACGAAAATGAGCTATTCACCCCCCCCTCTAGTGTTCCAACGATCCCCTACAAGTGGTATCAGAGCGAGACCGCTCTTCAAAGTTTAACAACTAAGGGAGCACACTAGAGGGTGAAGATGAAAGTCCAAGAACAACTAGTATGGGACATCAATACACCGATGCCTTACACTCTGTATGGACGAGAAAGCTTCAATTCTTGGAAGAGAAGAATTGAAGATTTTATTATGATGAGAGATTTTGAGGAATGGTCTATTTTGATGGATGAATTCGAATATCCAAAAGGACCAAAGGGTGGTCTTCTCAAGAAGAAGAAATGGAGTGAAGATCAAATCCAAGCCTTCGAGAAAAATATGAAGGTAGTAAAGTTTATTTTTGATTTGATCCCTAACGATATTGTGTGTATGTTAGGGGATTATATGGATGCTAAGGAGTTATGGAGCCAAGTGGAAAAGCTCCATGAAAATTCATCATCGGTTCAAGAAGAAGAGAAGTGCTCACCCTCTCAAGCTCAAGCAAGTACATCGTCATCTAAAGAGCTTGAGGATTTGGAAGTTGATAGGGAATCAATTTCCGGATCGATGGAAGAAGTGGAAGAAGCCTCCACTTCAAGGATTGAGGGGGAGGAGAGACCATCCACACCGGAGCCGAAGCAAAATAAAAAAGAAGCCTCAACCTCCGGGAGGGATGAGGAACCCACTCCGATCACCACCACAAATACCCTAGGTAACTCAAGCAATTTAAGTTTAAATAAAAATCATATAATTTACTTTGAGTGTAGGGAAAGTGGGCATTACAAGAGCAAATGCCCAAAGAGAGTAAGGAAAGCTCCACCAGCACCAAAAATCAAGGATGCCGGTCCCCCAACCATCAAAATCAAGGAGCAAGTCATTTGCTTCAAGTGCCGACAACCGGGTCATTACCGGAGTCAATGCCCAAAGGGGGAAAAGAAGGGGCAAAGAGGAGCATCACAAGTAGGGGGAGCTACTAAGGTAAACCCTAAGGTATATCTAAATAATGTTCTTTCTTTTAATTATGGGCAAAAGCATGCTAGAAATAATTTTAGCAATCTTGCTATTTATCACAAAGAGCATGCTAGAAATAGGGAATTTTGCTTAGGAGCTAAGAATGTCCACTTAGGAAATAAGGAAAAATTTGGGACTAATATCCCTAAAAATATTTTATTTAAGGACAAATCTAGGTCAAATAATTCTAGACCAATTTTACCTAGGGGGACAATTAAAAAGGTACAAGAGCACCTAGGTTTTAATCCTAAATGGACTAGGCATATGCCTAGAAAGGACAATGCCCAAAGACCAAATCAAAATTCAAAAATTAGGCAATTAGAATTAGAAAATCAAGCCTTGAGGTCAAGGCTTGAGAAATTAGAAAAGACCCTTAAGAAGATACAAAATCAATTTCAAGGGTCAAATAGTCAAAGTCAAGGGTCTAGGACTCAAAGTCAACATCTAGGACCTAAGAGACAAAAGTCAACCAAGGACAAGAAGGGTTTGAGTCACAAACCTAAGCCTAAGGTGGCTTATCATAGTATTCCATTTGATTATGGAACACAAACTAGGTCTAGGAAGACCAAGGTCAATAGGGAGGTCATCCCTAGAATTGACCATGGTGTGTACGTAGTGGCTAGGGTTTCAAGGAAACCTAGGGTGACCACTAAGAAGGTTAGTAGGGAGGCAATCCCTAAGGTTAACCTAGGCAAGACCAAAATGATCAAGGATACCAAGTCTAGGAGGGTCATTAGGAAGGTATCTAGGGAGGTTATCCCTAAGGAATACCTAATTAACCCTAGGAGCTCAAATAGGTTTTGGGTTCCTAAGAGCGTGATTGATTCACGCTAGATGGGTTTAGGGTGTGCCAACCTTGATTGGATGAGTAGTTAACTTAACCATAATAAAGGTGGCACTTTAGGTAATTTTCAAGGTTATGGGTACCTTGAAAATAGATTTGATCTTATGATCCTAAAAGAATTTAGGATGTGCCAATACATTTTTGGAATTATGAAAAATCAATTAAATTGACATAATTTAGGATTAGAGGTCATAGTGTGCCATTTTGGATTTTTGGCACACTAGGGAGAAAAATGATAATATGACAAAATAAATCTAATTATAACAAATGACAACTAATATTTAAATTTAGGTATTATTATACCTATACTTTTTATATGCCATAATTTGTTTGCCATATAACATGCCATGACATCATATTTATTATTAAATTATCATTTATATGTCATGATCATGTTTAGGATTAAAGATTAAATGTCATGTATTTTTAGATTTAATCATATGCCATGACATCATGATCATTGGCCATGCTTAATTATTGCTATCATTATGCCATGATCATTTCATGCATTTAAATTGATTAAAATTGATTTAAGGACTATGACATGACTTGGAGTCTCATTTATAAGGGAATCAAGTAGAGTTGCCTTAGAAAATGCATGAAACCCTAGATTAGGGAGAACAAAACCCATATCTCACATCTAATTTGACATGTATGTGTATTTATACACTCTAGATATATGTGAGATGCTAGGATATGAGTTAAGTTCAAGGTGCATAGTTTTTGCATCTAGATGAACTAAAACTCATCTTATTTCATTTGTGGATCATTGGGAAAGCTTGTGTACAAGTCATGTACATTGAGCCCAAGGAATATGATCCAAAATAAGGTTTTAAAAATATTTTAAAATCACTTTAGAAAACCTTGGTGAAGTCTATCTTTTGATAGCAATCACCATTAATGAGATTGATACAAAGTGAGCTAAAACTTTGAAGTTTTTATTCACTTTTGGATTTTGTATCAATTTTAATATTTTATAGATAAAATATTTTTCTATTATTTTTCACCCATTGTGTTGCCTATAAGTAACATACATATGAATTTTCACGATTTTTCGATATACGTATAATTACTTATGATTTTCTGAATTTTGTTTCGATAATCAAATTCGATATTTTGATTATCGATCGCCTTCGGGTGGCGATCAATCGATAAGGGTGGCAATGATAGCTGAGAGAGTCGACTGTCAATGTTGATTTCGAGAAAAACAAGGTTGTTTAGCCCGATTTCAGCTACGGTAAAGGTTCCTAACTACTTCTAACCCTAGGATATGCTTTGGAAAGTATTATAAAGGGTGAAAATCCATTGGATATGGATTAGGAGAGGTGTTAGGTCGATGTATCGAATTTAAGGGTAGGAAAGTTCATGTTTGAACTTTGAACCTTATTTTTGATGGTTTAGAGTTCCTATTGGCTTAGGGACTTCCCAAGGACATTGTTGGTGCAATGGTCAAGGGGGAGCAAGCCTTTAGGGGGAGGTATCCATCAAGGGATGATGGATGTTATTTTTCCTCATGAGGGGGAAAATGCGATACTCAATTTGGAAATTGAGAGAGTGTATAGGATTGCCTCTCTTGAGTGATATGAGACTTATCACTAGAAAGATGGTAGACATCCTAGGTATTTTTGGACCAAGGGGGAGATTGTAAGATCTCATTGGGACATGAGACATTGATCTCCTTGGAGAGAACCTTTTTGATGTTAGTCAAAAAAGGGGAGAATGTTTTGGGAGAGAACTTATTGGGAGAATGACATCAATTGATGGGGATGATTGGTTTGAGTTAGATGGTCTAACTCAATGGTTTGTTTGGTTTTGTCAAACATCAAAAAGGGGGAGATTGTTGGTGCAATCGGCCCAGGTCATGATTGACCAGGACTCGAGCTTGACTCAAGAGATGTTTTGATGTTCGACAAAAACATATGACAATGTAATTGTTATGGGAAAGTTTAAGTCATGGGTACTTGGCATAGAAAGTCCAAGTGGGACACTTGGCATTTGGGAAAGTCCAAGCATAGGTCTTGGCAATGGAAAGTCCAACATGGGTTGGCATGGAAAGTCCAAGTCATGATCGTGTGATCAGTCAACTGGTGCTCGGTTTTTCGGGCACAGAATGGAGTTTGACTCGACTGCTGGGGTTAGCAGTCGAGTGGAGGCTCTATCAGTCGACTGATGGTCATAATCAGTCGACTGATGATGGATCCGTTGGATCTTTTCAACGTGGATCTAGCCGTTGTCTCACGACAACAGTGGCATCAGTCGACTGATGGTCCCGAGCAGTCGATTGATCGGCGATTTCCAACAAGGTTGAAGCTTTAAATGAAGCTTGTGGAGGAGGAAAACACCAACGGTTTTTGAAGGCTTTTGGGGTGATTTGCTGCTGCAAATCAAGGTCTCCAAGTGCAATTCAAGCAACCAAAGATCAAGAATTCAAAAGAGCAATTGTAAAGTAGTTTTCATTACTTGCATTGTATTTTGTTATTGTAATTGCTTGTATCTATTTCTTATTATTGTAAGAATACTTGTACGAGGTTTCTTCGCCTCCGACTTGTATCGAGAAGGAGTATTTGTGATTAGTGATTGCATTGGCGTCGCTAGAGCTCGTTAGAGCTCGATCTGTGGAGTAGGAACCATTCAGTTATGAACCACGTTAAATATTTGTGTTTGCGTGTTTGTCTTTTTCGTTATTACTATTATTATTATTCCACTGTGCGCTAACGAGTTTTGTAGAGACGAACGCAAACGAAATCCATCACGCTACGAAAACGAGCTATCCACCCCCCTCTAGCGTTCCAACGGTCCCCTACACAAGAAGTCTCCCTCTTACCGAGAGATAGTTAGAGTTCTCTCCGGCTTGAACTTCGATGTAAATGTCTTGCTGGAGGAGGGGATCCTATACCACTTCGGTTTAAGCCCGATAGAAGATGAGCTGAGTGGCACATTAGGTAAAGATTTGTTTTTCCTTCTTTTTTTTATTACTAACCCCTAACTCGCCTTTTGTCTTTTGCAGCCGAAGTCATGCTGAGGGCCTCGATTAACAAGAAGATGAAGTGGAAATGGGCACAGATGATTGCCCCTGCAAATGCTCCGGCCGAGACGCCGGATGAGACCGACTCCGAAGACCCCCCACCACCTCAGGCCTCCATGGTGGCCGACGTGATTAGTTCAGAAGAATCGAAAGAGTAGGGCCGACATCAGAAAAGAAGCCAGGTGGTGCTCTCCTTGGTCGAAGGGAACCCCTCCTGGGGGTCGCCCAACCCAAGTCCCCATGACTCAGTTGAGCCGAGTAATGCCGGACCATCCGACAGTTCGATTCCCCTAGTAGAGGAGCATTCGATGACCCCTATTCCTCCAACTGAGCCATCATCCTCCCGCTAGCGAAGTCCCAACCCCTCTCTCCCCGGGATGTCATCCAGACATTCTGTACCGAGGAGAGAGTGCCCAACTCAAGGATTCCTCCAGGAGATCCGCAACGCAGTCGGCTTGTCCACTAAGGACAAGTCCGTTCCCGCGTTGTGTGATGCCATGAATACCCATCTGACTCAAGTAAGTGAATACCTTCTTTTTTCTCTCTCTTTTTTTTATTAACCAACTTGGTTGTTTTGTAGTTCTAGGGCTATCACCTGGAATTAATGACGCGCTTGCCTCCCCTGATCGCAACCTTTCAGGGAATGCGGGCCTAGGTGGCATCCCTCTCGACCCAGCTCCGTGATAAGGAGATGAAGCTCGGGATGGCTTAGGCTGAGATAACTGTGTCTCGGTCGAAGGTCCTTCGTTACGAGGACGACCTTCAGAGCTAGGCGGGGGAAATGGAACACCTACGATTCCAGGCGGCGGATGCAAAAGAGCTTAGGGCCCGAGCAGCGGAAGCCAAAGCCAAGCTACTAGAGGTTGAATAGATTAGGGCCGCCAAAGCGGCCTCTAAGGCGAAGTGGCACGAAGAGCTAGAACCTAGGCTGAAACGACCAGGGTTGAACTATCTTCTTACCGGCCAGGTGAGGAAGGCCGGTGGGTGCAACGCAAGAAGGTCTTTATGGCCTCGGAAGAATTTTCTGACATCCTGGGAGGACGCATCATCAACCTCCTAGAGATAGGGTATGAGGGGGCCATTTGACATTTTAAAGAAGCCAGATACCCTCCTGAGGGAGCCTTGACCGAGTTCCTGGACCTACAATGCCTAATCGACGAGACCCCTGACTCGGCATTCGGTGGGCTCCAATAATAACTTAGTTTCTATTTTTAGGTCTTTTGTAGTCGTACTCGGCTTTTTTCTGTATTTTCTTTTTGGTAGTTTTGAAGACTTGTAGTAATCTTGTGCTATTTTGGACTTTAATATAACAAGTGTTAGCCAAGCCTAAATGTTGTTGTCTATGTTGATGCAGAGAGCATCACTTATTAGTTTTGTTATATGAACCATAGTTAAAGTTATGACTTACTTGTATTCTAATATCAGTGTTAAGGGTGCAGACTTAACAAGAAGTCCTAGTAGGTTGTGTTGACCGGATACTAGGCAGACGACTTGACAGATCAAGAGGATCGGACACCAGACATGAAGTCCAGATGGGTCGTGTGGACCAGAAAGTTGGCATGAAGACTGATTGGGTCAGGAGACCAGACAATCGGCAAAAAGTTCAGCTGGGTCAGGTAGACCGGACAATAGGTGGAAGCCTTGGTGGGTCAGATCAGATGTCAAGAACGGTAAGTCCAGTAGGTAAGCCTCGAGCGGAGAGGTGAGGTCGAGTCCTCTATAAGGGGACAAAGCTAGGCATCGATTCGACGAATAGTCTGCGTGGGACTTAGAAGTTGAGATCGAGCAGTATTACTACTGCTATCCTGTGTTATATTATCTATGTGTGCTAATCTCGTTTTACAGGGATCAGTCGACTAAATGGATTCTAGTCGACTGAAGTTCAGTCGACTGGATGCACACTTGGCAGGATTAGCTAGTAATCGATCGAAGATCTGGCATCGCAGATAGAAAGAGTTTCAGTCAACTGGGGGAGGTTCAGTCAACTGGAGAGCCAAACTTTCCGATGCAGAGCCAAGTGACCTGGAGTCGACTGGAAGACCAGAAGTTCCATATCGATGGGCTGATGTGGATTCGACCGAAGGGCATTCCAGTCGAATGGAAAAGCTTTATAAAATAAGTGCTCGACCAACTCCGACCAGAACACTACTACTACGTCGAAGTGCTGCAAAAATTCATTCTCATCCACTAGAGCTTTAACTCCTTGCAAAGATGCACATCTGACACTCCATGCCTACCTTCATATTTCAATTAGTGTCGGTATAACTTAGCTCTAATTTTATTTGTATTAATTTTCGCTTTGTGTACTTAATTTCAAAAGAGAAGGTAAAGTGTTATCTATCTCTTATTATTTGTAAAAAGTGAATCCCTTCGAAGTCGAGAGTTCTCGAGTCGGAGGGTATATAGTGATTGCTCATCAAGGTAGCTCTCGGAAGAGCTACGGGCTTTGGAGTAGCAACCCAGTTAGGGTTGTGAACCAAGTAAAAGAAGTTGTCTCTATTTCATTTTATTTCCGCTGCATACTCTTTAAATATTTCAAAAATATAAAAATAAGCTTTAATTTTTTAAAGAAAATTATAACTTCCGAGATTCACCCCTCTCTCTCGGAGCATCTCGATCCTACAATTGGTATCAGAGCGGGGGCGCTTCGAATTTGGTGCAACCACTATCGAGAGCTTTAGAATAATTTTTATTAATTTTCTTGCTTTAGAATAATTTTTATTAATTTTCTTGCTTTAGAATAATTTTTGTTAATTTTTCTATATTTAGGAAATATTTTATTTAATATTCAACATTTAGAAAATATTTCATTAATTTTCTGTATTTAGAAAATATTTTATTTGATATTCTGCATTTAGAAAATATTTTATTTAATATTTTGTATTTAGAAAATATTTTATTTGATATTCTGTATTTAGAAAATATTTTATTTAATATTCTATATTTAGAAAATATTTCATTAATTTTCTGCATTTAAAAAATATTTTATTTAATATTTTACATTTAGAAAATATTTCATTAATTTTCTGCATTTAGAAAATATTTTATTTAATTTTCTACATTTAAGAAATATTTTATTTAATATTCTGTATTTAGAAAATATTTTATTTAATATTCTTCATTTAGAAAATATTTTATTTAATATTCTATTTTTAGAAAATATTTCACTATATTTAGGAAATATTTTATTTAATATTCTATATTTATAAAATATTTCATTAATTTTCTACATTTAAAAAATATTCTATTTAATTATCTACATTTAGAACAATTTTATTTAATTTTGTCACTTAAAATATTTTTTTATTAATTATTGCATTTAGAATTTTTTTAACTCTATGAATAATTTTGAATTTTAATTAAATTAAATAAAATTTAATAATGTCGCACTTAGAAGGGTAAAACACTGTTCGTCCTCCTCTCTTCAACGAAGAGGACTTTTCTTATTGGAAAAGGCGTATGAAGTGCTACCTGAGAATCGACTTAGAGGTCTGGTTTTCGATTAGGAAAGATTTCGTCTCACTGGTAGACGACTCGGGTGAGTTGTTAGAATCGGAGAAATTGACTGTGGACGTTAGGAAATGGGCTTAAGTCGATTACAAGGTGCTTAATACCTTGCAATGCAGACTTATCAAAGAAGAGCTCAATAAGGTGGGTCCATTCGAAAACTTTAAGGAAATATGGGATAAATTAATCGAATTACATGAAGGTACACATGACACAAGGATAGCTACATGGGACATGTTACTTAATAAACTATTTAATTATAAAATGAACTAAAATGAAAATTCTAGTCAACTTCATACAAGAATAAAAGATATTTTAAATGGTTTACATTTAATAGGATACAAAATCGAAAATAGGGACGTAATTAGATATACACTTACGACATTCCCGAGGAACGCCTTATGGACATCCATTGTCGATACCTATAAGGTTTCCAGGGATCTTTCCACAATTAGACTAGACGAATTATTTTGTGAACTTGAACTACACGAACAAGCTAACTTGGGTCAAACCGAGAATGATATTGCTTTAGTGGCAGGTTCACCAAAAAGGAAAGAAAAGCGAGAAGTGAGTCTGAAGACGAGTCGGAGTCAGACCCAAATGGAGAAGATGAAATTGTAAACATGGTCCGGAAGATGTTCAACCGGAGAAAAAGGTTTACGAAGAAGGAGGCCAAGAAAGTCATCGACAACAAGCCGAGACCCCGATCGGAAGTGACATGCTACGAGTGCAACGGAAAAGGAAATTACAAGTCGGAGTGCGCGAATCTAAGAAAGGAAGAAAAACTGAAAAAGGAAAAGAAGAAGAAAGCACTTAAGGCAACTTGGGATGAATCATCCTCGGAAGAGTCAGATGCAGAAGAGACGAAGAGAAGCTTCGTGGCGTTCATGGCCGAATCAAGCTCCGGAGCCGAATCAAATTCCAAGTACGAGTCCGAGAGAAGCCACGGATCCACATCCATTTCCGAAGGACTAGACCAGGTAACTTCTCCCTTAGAAGATAAGTTGTACAATATAATTGCATGCCTAGGTAGGAAGTTAGCTAAGTCCAAGAATCGAGTCGACTCGCTACTCAAGGAAGTCCAAGTACTTAAGGAGCAAGTTAACTCAGAGACTTCAACTTGCCAAACTAAGGATAGAGACTCAACTCAAGTTGTGAAGCTTGAGGAAGAGAACTCGGTCTTGAAAAGGAAAGTAGAAGATCTAACCGAATCGTTGGAAAGGTTCACTTTGGGCTCCAAGTATCTCAACATGATGCTTGGATCTCAGCGAGCCGTGTACAACAAGTTCGGACTCGGACACAAAGCTAAATCCTCCTATAAATCATACATGTCATTACTTAGCTGAAATGCTAAGAATCGAGTCCAAGCATGGGTTCCTAATTCTAGCTTAGTCAACCAAGTTGGACTAAATCAATTTTGGGTTCCCAAGAGTCAAGTTCACTTAGTGAATAAAACTCAACATAACTATCACTTAGGGGGAGCTAACACTTTGCTTGTTTCCTTGTTTAGTTAAACTCTTGCATGCTTTAGTTTACTTTACTTGCTTAATTTAGAATGGACTAGATAGGAAACAAAGTATTTTAAACTTGAACAACCTGTTGGAGCTGAGGCTCTAAGCTGTGTTTTGGTGTTTGACAAAAATTCAAATAAACAGAGGTTTAGAAAAGTCCAAGATGGTTAATTCCTTAGCATGTGAGAAATCCAAGGGTGGACCTTGGTGAAAAGTCCAAGATGGTTAATTCCTTGGCATGTGAGAAATACAAGGGTGGACCTTGGTGAAAAGTCCAAGATGGTTAATTCCTTGGCAGCTAGAAATTCCTTGCGGAAGTGACAAGGTGAAAAGTCCAAGAATGGCTGGAGGTCGGAGTCTTGGCAAGTAAAGGGTCTCTGGGTAGAGTCTTTGCTAGGCATATTTCAATCTTAGAGTTGACTGAAACAATGGGTCATGAGGACAATAATGAGTTGACACCTCAACTGTTGTCTTTATTGCATTTGTCAATTAAAAAATTTGCCGACAACCAAGAGCAGTTGAGGCGACGCCTCGACTGAACGCGTGTAGAAGCTAATGGGATTGCTGTAGGACGATTGGCAGTCGAGCTGACACCTCGACCGACTCTTCTAATGAGGCAGTCGAGGCAGTTCCTCGACTGATACTAGGCTGAAACAGACATAATCAAGCCACGCTCGACCGACAGTTCAATTGCTTCAGTCGAGGTGGCACCTCGACTGGCCTCTAGTAGAAGCTGGCATATGCAAAGCAGGCTTGATCGACAGTTTAGTTGGAGCAGTCGAGCCGACGCCTCGACTGATCATTGGCAGTTGCGAAGAGAAGCGAGGGAGCTTCGACATTTAATATAAGCGATTGAGCGGTGCCTCGGCGATCGTTGGCAATGCGAGCAGAGCGAGGAGCTTTGGCGCACCTTATCGCATCGAGGGAGTCTCGACATTTAACATATGCAGTCAAGCCAGCACCTCGACTGACCTTTGAAAAAATTGCACAGATGCAAGGCGCGCTCAACTGCCACCTCGACTGGGGGAAACCAGTTCATGATTTTGGCGAGGAAATTTATCTGTTCTTCTGTGTGTTCGATTTTTACAGGTTTCTGCTCAAGTGGATGACCAAATCTTTTGGCTCGTGGACATTTTCCAATGGTGTGGACAAAATTGATTGGAGATTGGAGCAAGGATAAAGGGATTAGGGTTTGCATAGAAACAAAAAGGGCTGGCTCTATTTTCGAAAAAAATGCTCAAACGAGATTCAAGTTTTCCTGCGATTTCCATACAACTCTGGGTTTTTTATCTTTAGGATGCAAATTGATCGACAACCAGTTGCAACTGACTCTCTCACCTGTGGTTGATTGATCGTCTGAGAAAGAGTTGCATCCATTGTCTTTGTTGTGCTCTGAATTTTTCTCGGCTGGTGCTCTGAAAATCTGGACGACTGGGACCATTATTGTACTCGCGATCATCTCACTACCTCCACATCTCAGCTGTAAAGATTAAAAGTTCTGTGTGTTGGTTTTTGGTTTTCATTGCTTTCTATTTGTGATCATCTATAATTGCATATCTGTCTAGGTTCTTGTTTTGCTGTTTCTTTTCATTTAGATTCGAGTGTTCATTTCATATCTAAGGAATCTGTAATTTGTAAGTTTTTTAAGAGGTTTCTCCGCCTTTGAAGTTCACTTCAAAAAGGAGAAAAGATAGAGGTGTGCCTTGGATTAGCAGCTCTAGGAGAGAGCTGTGAACTAAGTAAAATCTGTTGCGTCAGTTTTTTTTTTGTTTCTTGTGAGTTGGTTGTGGTAGTTTGTGATTTGTGTGTATGATCAAGTTGTCTTAGTCTATTCGCTGCATCTTTAAGTTTTTATTAAAAAAAAAGGTTCAAAATGGAAAAGGGAAATCGATATATCTCCCCCCTTCTTGCGTAGTAACCGATCCTATCAAGTGGTATCAGAGCCAGGGCTCTATTTACCAGTTTAACCACCTTAGAGTCATAACCATGCAAGAAGGTTATAGTACAAACCAACCTCTATTTTTTGATGGAACCAATTTCCAATACTGGAAAAGTCAGATGGAGTACTATCTCATGACTGAGATAGAAATGTGGTTCTCCGTCACGGAGGGCTTCATCACTCTAGTGGATGAAGTAGGGAAGGTCTTAGGGTCTACTCTTTGGAGAAATGAGCAAAAGCACAAGACACAGGCTAACTCCAAGGCCACTGTAACTGTCACGCCCCGAGAGCATGCCGAGCCGAAAATCAAACGGACAGCACCTCCCCTGTACGTGTCAACATTTCAGGTTAATACAAGGCCCGTAGGCCCACAATGACAACAATATATATAAATATACCAAACCACAATAGTATATATATATCAAAACAACTACACACAGCGGAAATGATACCACAACAATACACATCCTACACATGCATACCAGTATGACTAACACATCACAACGATACAAAACTTCGATAAAAATCCAAATATACAACATGTACATCACGAAAACTCCAAAACACAATACACAATGGACGGAAAGCCCAAATACACACGGGAGCCTCAGAGGTGAGATGAGACGATGTCGGGTGCTCAAGTCGTCTCGAAGTCTTACTGCATTGCAGGCGACGAAAACCGAGTCCAGCGGGGGTGGTGAGTAAAACTCAACAGGTAATAGAAAACATGTATATATATGTAATATCACATGTATTTCAACGACATACTCTAGAAGTACAACAGGTATATCAACATAGTATATAAATACAAACATATACCGTCTAACTGAATGAACAACATAAAAATGCAGACATACTTGAAGTCTGCCACGCTACTCTGATCCAACCTGAATATATATCCAACATATATATATATAATAGGAAGAGTAGATCAACTCAAAACATACTCTAGCTACAGGTCAAGGTATCTAATGGTCTGTCCAACACATACCAATATCCGACACAATCGTATAACAAATGCAAGAGACATGCATGAATATGATGTCCACCCAAATGCAGCAAGCATAGTATAAATAAATGCAACATCACAATAATCATATATATATAGACTGTATCCATATATATATTAATCTCAACCATCCATATATATATATATATACATGCATATATGTATATATATATGGTAATATGCAAAGCGCCATAGGATATGACAATGCAACATGCATGGTCATGCCTGCTCACCCCTACTCGCTACCACGACCCCAGTGTGGCCTAGGTGACACGACATGACAACTGTCCCAACTCACACCAACCACTGCTATAGAGTGGCCGAGTGGGCAGTATGATCAAGTAGCATATGAGCGTAAAGAGCTCGCTACACAACGGGGGTCCCTGCTGCTGGCCACTCCGACTAACACTACCAATGAGTGGTCGAGTACCACGCACCCAGGACAACTGCACGCAACTCCAACTACCTCCGTCTATAGTGGTAGAGTGCGGCACAACAGATGCTCTGCCCTCACACCAGTTACTCCTCGGGGAGTGCTCTGGGAGGCAAGATGACTGACGACTCTCTCAACCCCAAGGGAGACTATGTCGTCAGAATGCATGCAAATGACATGTGTATGCTGTCACACGTATAACCATCTACCACAGACTCTCTGTTCAGCAGAGAGTCATACCCATCTAATCAATACTCTCTATCCTGTAGAGAGTTGTACTCAACTGATCAACGCACTCTCTATCCTGTAGAGAGTCGTACTCGACTGATCATAACTCTCTCCAATAGAGAGTTGTACTCGACTGATCATAACTCTCTCTCCAATAGAGAGTCGTACTCGATTGATCATAACTCTCTCTCCAATAGAGAGTCGTACTCAACTGATCGACGCACTCTCTATCCGATAGAGAGTCATACTCGACTAATCATATCAAGCTGGGACCACCGGTCTGCAGTGACACTCTAATCACCCTTCACCTAACCATTACACAATACATGTTTGGTGGTAACATACAACCTAAGGGTACTAGAACTAACCCTAGGTTAAAGACATTATCTACCTACGGATGACCTTTTTGCCCAATGTACAATCAGGCTGTCATCCGGACTTTACTATTTGCACTTAACTTAACAAATTCTAAGTTACTTGCATCACCTATATGTATAACTCCTAATCATGATAAAATAAACATGATATCAGCAATGAAGTTAATAGCCAACGGTAAAGGATCAAGCATACGATAAAAAGAGCGGGGTCAAGATAATATGAACACCTAACATGCTCATATTTATGACTAAATCTGAATACAATACATCTACCCGAACCAGGTAGGAAATTACCCACCTTCTAAGAAGCTCAGAATAATATCTTCATGGTCACGATCCTGTCTCATATCCAGGTCCTGCACATATCAAATATTATGATTAAGTGCAAGCATACAATGAAGGATCAAACCGAATCTTACATCGACTTCATATCCCGATCAACTATGTTGATCTAGTTATCCAATTAACATAATCAATCCTCCACATTCATCCCTATTTCACATTCATACTATCCATCTCCATGTCCATGTATCTATCACAATCAAAATCCTGTAATTACAAAACATGAAACAAAACAAAATGCTAGCATAACCCTAATGCTAGAATAATTTCCTAAATCATAGCCTAACCCTTATTAATCAATTCAATCATGTAGTAGTATAATCCTCTACACTTGATTCACTAATCATATTAAATCTACAATATCCTTCACAATTAATACTACTGTAACAACCTATTTTAGAGCTAACACATATTCACATTGAATCAATAACAACATCTAATCCAGGCTTACCTTACAATTGCTTCAATCACACACAGTTTCCTGTTTCAATCGGACCTAAGTCCAAACAGTTGAATTGGAGACAAACACCCACTGATCGCCCTTATCCCAAGCACAGTTTCAATCCCAAAGATTGGGTAGCCTGAAATCACAAATTTAACATCAAATGTAAAATTATTACACAGAACATCTTCCTCACCTTTGTTTTCCCCTTTTTCCTTCCAATCCCGTAGCCTCAATCCACCAGTCCCTATGAAGGGGAAAAATCGATAGTGGTGAATCCATCACTCGTGACGGAGAGCTAGGAAGGGATTACAACAATCGAGTCGGTGACCTCGATTAGACATGGCAGTAGCATCTAATCCATTGCGCGTGCGAAGAGGATGGCGAAGATGAAGACAAGGAGAAGAAGATGCGTTCGACATAGGGATACAGAGGCTGCGGAGCTTTGCTACCATCAGGATCTGAAGAATAAAAGCGACGACAACAGATCACTCCGACGGTGATCCCCTGTTCACCGGCGAACTCCTTGCTGCCCTAACCCCACAACACCGATCTAAGGGCAGCGAATAACATGATTGAGGATGGATCTCCTTCAAAAACAGGGAAATGAGTTTAACCACTTACCTAACTACGACAGAGATCATGAAGCATCGGAAATCAGGAAGGAATCGCCGCTGATCTCTGAACTCCTTGTGAAGGCACTCGCTCCCCTGCAACGACACACGTCGGAATCCCGCACGAGGAAGCTACGATCGGTGGTCTTCCAGCGAGATGAACCTCCACCGCGAGCATGTCGGCAACCGTGGATTTCGGAAGGAAAAAGGAGAAGATGAGCAGCTCTCTTTCTCCTCTCACGCACGATGGGAAGATGTAGGAAAACGCTCGAAAAGGAAGAGCCGACGAGAGTAAATACGGAACGGTAAAGAAACGGGTCGGTTAAAGCTTTTAAACGGATCCATTTAAGAGAAATTAAACTTAGGTTAGGTTTAATTAATCCCAAAAGCTTTAACCTAGGTTAGGTTTAATTAATCCCAAAAGCTTTAACCTAGGTTAGGTTTGATTTATCCCTAACCGTCCATTTTTTTTTTCACTTTTTAGCCATTTATTTGGGGTATTTTACAGTAACCTTACAGTGCGGCCTGGTGAAGGAACAACTAAATAAAGTTGGTCCTTTCAGTAGTGCGCAAGACCTGTGGAGCAAATTACTTGAGTTGCACGAAGGTACTAGAGACTCTCGTATAGCCAAGAGGGATTTGTTCCTAAGTCAACTCTAGAACTTTTCTATGAAGGACACTGAATCTGTCACTGAACTTCATGGAAGATTCAAGGAGTTGCTCAACGGTCTCCACTCTATTGGAGAGAGTGTTGAGAATCGAGATCTGATTAGGTATATACTTAAATCATTTCCCCAAAATGTCTTATGGTCATCTATGGTAGATGCCTATAAGGTATCAAGGGACTTATCAACTGTTAAAATAGATGAATTGTTTTGTGAAATGGAATTGCATGAACAGGCTAATAAAGGTCAAAAAGAGAAGGGTATGACTTTGCTTGTAGGTGATCAAAGCAAGGAGGGAAAGAAAAAGAAGGAGAAGAAGGAGTTATCTTCATCCTCAAGCACGGAATCAGATGGAGATGACAAGTCCTCCTCCAGTGAGATGGCCAACTTCGTGAGGAAGATGATGAGGAGAAGTAGAAGATTTAGCAAAAAGAAAGGTAAGCAAGTTGATAATGGAATTGATAAATCTAATGTAGTGTGTTATGAATGCAGCAAGAAAGGACACTTCAGAAATTAATGTCCTCGTCTTAAGAAGAAGGAAGAAAAGAGGAGGAGATGAAAAACTTTGTGGGCTACATGGGATGAGTCCTCATCCGGATCGTCAGAAGAAGACAAAGAAGAAAAGGCAGGTCGACACACTTCTCTGATGGCGCTGGAGGACTCCAAAACAGGATCAGACTCGGAGGCAGAGTCATCATCTGTAACGCCCGCCCTTCCCGTACCTCAGAGGGGAGCGAAGGGCGGCGCTACGTGATCATACATACATGCATATACATACAGCGGAAGCATTTAAAACAATAAAATCCCTTTCTTAAGCTAACTATATTAACCTAATCCACCTAACAGATTTATTATGATGTACGGTCTTAGCAATTTTCTTAACTAAACATGTACTAAAGAAATTCAAGATTTATATAATAAACGAGAGTGACAACCAAGGCAAAAACATCATTTAAGTCTTAACACTGAACGGTAAAACATGCATAATCTCCCCGAACCATAAACTAAATCTTATCCACCATGCCACTGCCACACACATCTTTGCCTCCTGCTTCTCCCTTCAATTATTCCATTCCTTACCTTGCTTTGCAGTACAAGGGAAAAACGACACTATCAGCACATATGCTGAGTAAGATCCTTTCCTACTCACAAAAGCCATACGACATAAATTACACATAAGATAGTGACATGTTCATTTAACTAACATATAGTCATAGCATGGATGTAACTATTAACATGATCATCAAGAGGCATATAGACTTAGCATTCAAAATTCATGGGTAAAGCAATCCGTGACATGATCATCTAGGACAAGTATCCCCATGGCATTTTTATCACAATAACATAACATCTCGTAATAACATAGGCATGGAATAGTTATATGCAGAATGCTCTTTGAAAACATATACTTTCATAAGTACTTAAACATAATCTCAACATTAGGGCCCGACATTGTATCCATGACTCGGCCCAGCCCATTTCGGCATTCAGTGACCCATTTGGCGACCCCTTGTGGTCGTCGGCCAGTCGGCCGTCGACGCGTCGTAGTGTCATTACCACTAGGCCCGTACTTCGACCTAGGGGCAACTTTGGATACAAGCCATGCGTAAAGTAAAATAGCATATATGTTCTTTGACATAACATAAAGAGTGTTCTTGTCCCCACTCTTAGGGAAACATTTCTTAACCAATTCATATTCATAAGCCTTACGTAACCATAGCATAGGGGTGCCTATTGTTCATGAACATAAACAGGTACATCATGATAAAATGAGCAAAACTTAACATATACATTATGATACAATGGTTCTACATCAGCCGTTAACATGGACATAAGGTATGAAATCATGCAAATATATCGTCTAACTAGCATCATATCAATACCATATATATACCTATCATAACATGGAAAATCATTCGGAATCATGTTCGAAAATATATATATATATATATATATATATTTTATTTATTTTCTTGTCCTTTTTAATCTTCAAGGCCGGCCCGGTAAACTGCGTTGGGCGACACACCGTGTGTAGTGAGCCGCCTACTGCATTGAGAATGCGTACGCTAGAGCAGCACCTCCAGTGGTCGAGCGACACGCCTGGCGCCCGAGTGGCATGCTTTCGCCGCAGGCCTTCGCCGAGATATTTGTCCCGTCGCTGTCTTGGAGCGGCATAAGCGTGTCCCCACGTTGCTCACCCGACACACCTATGTCGGGTGAAAAGCAGGCGTGTTGGCCTCTGTCGTGTTACGCAACAAAATTTATACGAACCTCGTCCTAGGGTCTTAAGCAATATCAACCATGGAACCTCGACTAAGGTTAATCATATGCAATACAAGGAAAAGAAGAACATGAAAAACTCTTTATTGCATAGCACAACATTAGGAACATGAAAGCCATTCGAGAGAAACCAATTGCACTGCAGGTGAGGGAATTCTTACCTTCGATTGCTTTAACTTATATTTGTAAAACCTAATGAGATGCAACCTTCTGTCCCACCCTAGCAGCTGCCCTCCAAGGTCTCTTGAATCCCACCTTTCCTTGGATTCGGTGGAGAAGACAACCCTAGGAGAGAATTCTCCTTGATGTGTGGTTCGGCGGTGGAGGGATCAAGAGAGTAGAGAAGTGTCCTCTAGGGTATTAGGGAGGTTAAATTAATAACCATCAAGGCTTAACCTATTCCCTTATAAATTTCCTTAAATTTCTCTCTTTAACAGAAATAATTCCTTCTTCAATTAAATTCATGACTTCTCCCTAATCATATAAAATTTTTATTGGATTTTTGGTGACTCAACCCTTCTTGTCCGATTTTCTTTTCTTTTATCTTTTCTTTTATTTCCTTTAAATCCCACGTAAGCCTATTATCATCATGCATAATTATCTTTATTTTCTTTAACCCACATAAGGGCCCCTTTATTATCATGCCTCATTATCTATAAAACTCCTAAGATTTTTCAGGCGTTACATCATCGACGGATGATGATCAGGTAAATTCTGAACATAGAGATTGCTATAAAACTATTGCATATTTGACTGACATGCTAGACAAATCCAAGTTTAGAATCAAAACGTTAAAATCTGAATTAGATCAATTTAAGAATCTTAAGGAGCATGCAGTAGAATCTAGTGTTAACACTTCCCAATTTGATAAAATTATGGATGAAAACAGATCTCTGAGAGCACAAGTGAATGATCTCAAGTGTACTCTTGAGAAGTTCAACTCTAGCTCTCGAACATTAAATATGATTCTAGAATTACAACGAGCTGTTTACAATAAGCTGGAATAGGTTATAGACCTAAACAGCAAGAATATAGTTTTATTTCTTTAGTTTCTAGAATTCCGAGTAGGAAGAAAACAAGTAAGGCATGGATTCCTAGGAAATACATTTTGGAGGCTAATGGACCCAATATATGGGTACCGAAATCTTTTATCTTTCGTGTCTAGCAGGCATCAGTTAAGGAGGAGTGTCCATCAACCTGGTTTGTAGACAGTGGATACTCCAAACATATGACCGACAACGTATCCCTATTTTCGTCGCTGCAAAACAAAAGTAGATGTACCATTTCTTTTGGCAATAACGGTAAGTTAAAGGTTATAGGAATAGGGGACATTTGTGTTTCTGAGCATTTTATGATTAGGAATGTGTTGCTAGTTAGGAATATGTCATTTAACTTGTTAAGTGTGAGTCAGTTGTGCGATGCTGGATATAGGGTTGAATTCAATTCAACTCAATGTCTAGTAAAGCACAACAGTTCAGATATTACCATGTTAGTAGGAATTTGAAAGGAAAACATAAATCAAGTGGATTTTGAAAATACTACTAAGCTATCTGCCAAGTGTCTTGTATCTAGAACAGATGAATCTTGGCTATGGCATAGAAGGCTCGCACACGTCAACTTGAAAAACTTAAGAAGACTAGTTGAAAAAGAGTTGGTCAGGGGGCTGCCAATGCTAAAGTATCAAAAAGACAGGTTATGTGATGCCTATCAGAAAGGTAAGCAAAAGAGGGCATCACACAAGCCCAAAAACATTGTTAGTACTTCTACTGCTTTAGATTTATTACATTTAGACCTTTTTGACTGTAGTACTATTAAATCGCTTAATGGTAGTAGATATTGCTTGGTAATTATTGATGATTACACTAGATACACTTGGACATTTTTCTTGAAACATAAAGATGAAACTCTTGAGGTTTTTTACTTCTTTTAGTAAAAGAATTGAAAATGAGAAAAACACAACCATTAAAACCCTTAGGAGTGATCATGGAGGGGAATTTGAAAACACCCGGTTTAAGGACTATTGTTTAGAAAAGAGGTATAGGCACAAATTTTCTGTTCCAAGAACACCCCAATAAAATGGTGTTGTAGAAAGGAAAAATCGAGCCTTACAAGAAGCTGTTAGAAGCATGCTCAATGAGTATGCTCTTCCAAGCTTCTTGTGGGCCGAAGCTGTCAGCACAGCTTGTTATGTTCAGAACAGGGTGCTAATACATAAGTTTCTAGGAAAAATCTCGCATGAACTCTGGTTTGGAAAACCATCTACAGTTAAGCATCTTAGGGTGTTTGGCTGCAAGGTGTTTATTCTAAATACCAGATTTCATCTAGGAAAATTCACGGCTAAAGTTGATGAAGGTATTCTTGTTGGGTACTCTTCTATTAGCAAAGCATATAGAGTCTACAATAAGAAATCAAAATTAATTGAAGAATCGTCAGATGCCATTTTTAAAGAGGGTGAAAAATCTGATGATACCCAAAGAATTATTGAAGAAATTGAATTTGGAGTGGAGAAGATCAAATTATAAGAGAACATCGAAGTAGGGGGGAGTTAAAATTGAATCTGAAGAAGAAAAGTCTAAGTCACAAGGGTCATTACTTGAAGATGTATCAAACAACCAAATATTTGAAACATCTCAAGCACTAAGATCCAGTAGGACAAGCATCGGTCATCCTCATGATTAGATTATTGGGGAACTTCAACAAGGGGTGAGGACCAGATCATCCTTTAGAAATGAAGGGGTTGAAGTTGCACTAATCTCAGAAATTGAACTCAAAGTAGTAGAAGAAGCTTTGCTTGATCCTGATTAGATCTTAGCAATGCAAGATGAACTAGGGCAATTCGAAAGAAACCAAGTATGGGACTTGGTTCCGAGATCGGAAGAAGTCTCCATAATTGGTACAAAATGGGTGTTTAGAAACAAAATGAATCATAAGGGAGAAATTATAAGAAATAAAGCAAGGTTAGTGGCCAAAGGATATAACCAAATTGAAGGATTAGATTATGAAGAGACATACGCCCCACTAGCACGACTAGAGTCCATAAGGCTTATGCTAGCATTTGCTGCATATAAAGGCTTCAAACTGTATCAAATGGATGTGAAGTCTGTCTTCTTGAATGGGGTAATTAAGGAAGAAGTGTACGTTGAACAGCCACCGGGGTTTGAAAGTATAGACTTTCCAGACCACGTGTTTAAACTGAAAAAAGCCCTTTATGGGATAAAACAAGCACCTCGTGCTTGGTACAAAAGGCTGTCCACATTTCTAGTAGAGAAAGGGTTGAAGAGAGGTCAGATAGATCCCACACTATTTCTGAAAAGAGATGGTGAAAATATTTTGTAGCCCAGGTCTATGTTGATGACATAATCTGTGGCTCAAATAATAAGGACTATCTAAACGAGTTTATAGGGCACATGGAGAGCGAGTTTGAGATGAGTCTTGTGGGTGAACTCACTTTCTTCCTCAGACTTGATATCAAACAGACAAAGGAAGGTATATATGTCCATCCGTCTTGGTATGTCATGAATCTGCTGAAGAAATTCAATATGCAGAATTCAAAGGAGATATCCACTCATATGGCACAAAGCACAAATCTAGGAAATGATGATGGAGGAAAATCAGTGGATCTAAAATATTATAGGAGTATGATTGGTAGTTTACTGTATCTCATAGCGAGTCGACCTGATATTTTATATGCTGTGGGGGTATGTGCTAGGTATTAGTCATGTGCCAAAGAGTCTCACCTAAGTGCTTTAAAAATGATAATGAGATATCTTTTAAGGCACTATTAAGGTTGGGTTATGGTATCCTCGTACTGAATCATTTGATTTAGTTGGCTATACTGACTCTGACTATGTTGGGTGCAAGTTAGACAGAAAGAGCACAAGTGAAGGATGCCAGTTCTTAGGTTCTTCGCTAGTGAGTTGGTCGAGTCGAAAGCAATATTATGTTGCTCTCTCCACCACTGAGGCTGAGTATATCGCTATAGGAGAGAGTGTATCACAACTGTTGTGGATGACTCATACGTTGGAGGACTATGGTTTATCGTACAAACATATACAAGTGTTGTGTGATAACATGAGCACTATCAATTTGACAAAGAATTGTGTCCACAACTCTAGAACGAAACATATTGAAGTGAGACATCACTTCATTAGAGATCATGTAGCTAGGGGAGATGTTGTACTCAATTATGTTGAGTCCAAGTTAAATCTAGCAGATATCTTCACTAAACCCCTTCCGGAAAAAGAATTCAGCCACCTAAGAAGGGAATTAGGCATGTGTGTCACTGAGTAAAGAATTAGAATCTCTCCATGATCATAAGGACTAATTCACCATAACAAGAAGGAATTATGGAAATTAGGGGAACCTTGGGAAGCATCTCACACAAACTAAAGGTTTAACAAATCTGTTTTTGTATTTTTAGTTGGTGGGGGTGAGATATTTAGGTATAACCAACTTACCCAAAATGTTTATTGCATCCCTTGGGGAAGTTGGTTATCGAGACAGTGATCATTAATTTAACCAATTATGGGGAAGACCTTTGCATAATTCATGTGCATTTGGTCTGAAGATCATAGTTGGATATTCCAACCAAGTAAAATTGGTTGGTTCACTTAAAGACAAATGCAAATCTAAAATAAGTGTCTTAAATCATTTTAAAAGGATGATATCTTCACTGTGGTCAATCATGTATTGGTGTATGGATCACCTTTGAAGTTAGTGATACAACTGGAATGAAGATCAAGGAAGGCTCAATTTTCAGATTTTTGAAAACCGTATCAATCCATGAGAATATTAGGTTGTGTATTTTTCACAGATTTTTCTATGTAAGAGCATGACTTTCGAATTTTGTACGCAAAATTTTAAGATTTTTTGAAATCTTCGAAATTAAATATGAATTTCTGAAGTTCGTCTGAAAAATTGAGCAAATCAATTATCAGGAACTAGTCGAGGCAGCGCCTTGACTGCTTATAGCTTAAAACATGAGTTTGCTCTCGACTAGGAGCTCGACCACACTTCCAGTCGAGGCACTGACTCGACTGGCACCCTTGGTTGTAGCCATCAACGAACAGAATCGAGGCGCGCTCGACCAGCGCCTCGACTGGACATTTTTATAAAGGCACAGAATCAAGGCGCGCTCAACCAGCGCCTCGATTGGACAAATTAATGAAGGCTCAGAATCGAGGCAACCTCGACCTGTGCCTCGACTAATTTATCAGTCAAGGCATTTAACTTATCGCCTCGACTGGTCAATGTGGATTTATATAAGGAAATCCTTTCTCCGAGTTTGACTCGCTCACGAACTCTTCCTCTGCTTCCGTTGCTTTCGCCGTTGCCGCTCGAACTCCAGCCAACCTTTAACGACTACCACACCTGCACTACCCCTCTAGACCCCAAGCTAGGCTAGGGTAAGTCTTCACATAGATATTTCCATCTCTAGGTTAGAAGCCTAACCCTAATCTACCGGCGTTGACAGCTAGGGTTCGCCGGAACCTTTCTCGTCGGAAGCCTAACCCTAATCTGTCGGCATTGACAGCTAGGGTTCGGTAGAACCTTTCTCGTTGGAAGCCTAACCCTAATCTGTCGGCGTTGACAGCTAGGGTTCGCCGGAACCTTTCTCGCCAAAAACTTCCTTCCTTAGAAGGAGTGTCGACTTTAGCTGAGAATCACTTGGACGAAGAACAAATGGCGCCCAAGTATAACTCTCTTTCCTTCTTCTCGTTATTTTCGCGATTATTCGTCACCATTTGATCACTAATCAGGGTCTATCCATGTCATTCATCATACCACATCATACCACATTTATTCTATAATTCTTTCACATAATTGTTGCATCTTTAGACAAAAACGAAAACAATCCGACATTAGTAGGAGGGAAACATCGAGGGAAAACCCCTCTACTGATCCCCGATTCCCCTCCGAATTACATCAGCATACATACAAGACCTATAAATTCCAAAATATGCCTACACACTCTTTAGATAAAGATTTTTTCAAAGATTTTGCCCCAGAAGTAATGGGTGTAATTGATTATTATCAACTCAGTAAGCTAGTCTACTGTGATCACGATATTAATGTAGACTTAGTTTCTGAGTTTTACAATAATCTACAACCTACTAGAGATCGACTAATCTATAGGAGTAGAGTTGTGAGGACAGACATATCCTTCATTCCTGATATCCTTAGAGCATTTTTAGGTTGTAGAGAGTCAACATCAACCTTAGAATTCTATCCAAGCATCCAAGAGCCTATTGATGGTTTCTCTCTCAATGACATTCATGAACAATTCTTTAGGAGACCAAGACAACCTAGTGTCAACCTAGCTCTAGCCATGACATTAGCTGCCCTTGACAATGTCCTATATAAGGTCATTGTAGGTTGTATTCTTCCGATAGTCATGAGGGGGCAATCTAAGGTGCGACTGCATCATTTACTAGCCCTCCAATTCCTCAAGAATCATCTAGACTTCAATATTGCATTAAATATGTTTCTCTGCATCATCCATTTCACGGTCCTAGTCCAAAAGAAAATTTACATGCCTTTTGGACATATCATCACATCTTGGTTATAGGCCATAGGCATAAACACTAGCAGGGGCAAGGTTGTGCAGATGACAGATTTTGATTTCATCAAATGGAGAAACTTTGCCTTGGCCGGCATGGTTCAAGGCAAAAAGACTGTGATGTGGGCTGATGGGCGCCAGCCTGGTGAGAGATGGAACATGGGAACACAAGACGAAGAAGAAGAAGAAGAGCGTATGGCTCTTGCTAATGAGCCCTATGTGTCAGTGTCCAAGCAGCTTGACAGCCTACACTGTGATTATGATGAGTTCACAGAGACCATGAACACATGACTCTTGGATCTAGAGATGACCATAGATATGCGTTTCTCGAAAGTCACAACCCGACAAATGCAAATTCTGGATCAGCAGGCTGAAATGCTTAGACTCCTACGCTCCTTAGCGATTGACTCATCGGGCCCCTCGTCATTGGATTTTTAGTTTTTGATAGCTCTTTTGAATTGTAGTAAAACTAAATTTGAAAGCTTATGGATGGGTTCGGATACTTAGTGACTTGGCCTAATAAACACTTTGAAAAAATTGACTTGTTTATGTGTCTGTTAGATAGTCGTGTTTGTAAAAACACATATGATTGTAGTCTTTGTTTGATGAGTTTTGATTCTTGTTGATTAATGTGATTGTATTATACCAGGTTTCTCACAACCATTTTTAGAGAAACCTCTGTCAAAATTTTCTCTAAAATCCATTACTTTTTACTTTCACTGCATTTTGCTGTTATGCGTTATTGGTATGAATAACTAAGAGTAAGGATTCAGAGGGAGGATATTTTAATCCTTTCTGGATTGTTTTATTCCTCACACTCTCAGTACCCCTATGATCCCTTTTAGGTGTTTGCCATAGGGGGAGGAGAATATGTTTATAGTTTAGGTTTTTATTCATTCCCTGTTTTATCAATTTCCTGTCCTGTTTTATTCATGTTTAATGCTAACCTTTTTTATTCATGCTTAACGCTCATTCATTACTGCTAATTCATTCATAAAAATCTAGTACTGCAACCTAAACTTAAATGGGTTGTCAAATATCAAAAAGGGGGAGACTGTTGGAGCTGAGGCTCTAAGATGTGTTTTGGTGTTTTACAAATGTTTAAGTAAACAGTGGTTTAGAAAAGTCCAAGATGGTTAATTCCTTGGCATGTGAGAAATCCAAGGGTGGATCTTGTTGAAAAGTCAAATATGGTTAATTCCTTGGCATGTGAGAAATCCAAGGGTGGACCTTGATGAAAAGTCCAAGATGGTTAATTCCTTAGCATGTGAGAAATCTAAGGGTGGACCTTGGTGAAAAGTCCAAGATAGTTAATTCCTTGGCTGCTAGGAATTCCTTGCAGAAGTGGCAAGGTGAAAAGTCCAAGAATGGCTGGAGGCCGAAGTCTTGGCAGGTAAAGGGTCTCTGGGTAGAGTCTTTGTTAGGCGTGTTTCAATCTTAGAGTTGACTGAAACAATGGGTCATGAGGATAACAATGAGTTTACACCTCAACTATTGTCCTTACTGCATTTGTCAGTTGAAGAATTTGCCGACAGCCAGGAGCAATCGAGATGACACCTCGACTGAACGTGTGTAGTAGCTAATGGGATTGCTACAGGACGATTGGCAGTCGAGCTGACACCTCGACCGACTCTTCAACTGAGGCAGTCGAGGTAGTGCCTTGACTGATATTAGGTTGAAACAGATAGAATCAAGCCACGCTCGACTGAAAATTTGACTGCATCAGTCGAGGCGACACCTCGATCGGCCTTTGGCAGAAGCTGGCAGATGTAAGGCAGGCTTGACCGACAGTTTAGCTGGAGCAGTCGAGCCAATGCCTCGATTGATCGTTGGCAGCTACGAACAAAATCGAGGGAGCTTCGACCGGTGCCTCGACTGCTTTGGAGGAAGTCTCGACATTTAACATAAGCAGTCAAGCCAGTGCCTCGACTGATCGTTGGCAGCTGCGAATAGAAGTGAGGGAGCTTTGAATGGCGCCTCGACTGCATCAGAGGAAGTCTTAGCATTTAACATAAGCAGTCGAGCTAGTGCCTCGACTGGCCTTCGAAAAAATTGCATAGACACAAGGCGCACTCAACTGCCGCCTCGACTGGGGGAAACCAGTTCGTGATTCTGGCGAGGGAATTTTATCTGTTCTTCCGTGTGTTCGATTTTTACAGGTTTCTGCTCGAGTGGATGACCAAATCTTTTGGATCGTGGACATTTTCCAATGGCATGGACATAATTGATTGAAGATTGGAGCAAGGATCAAGGGATTAGTGTTTGCGCAGAAACAAAAAGGGCTGGCTCTGTTTTCGAAAAAAAAATGCTCGAACGAGATTCAAGTTTTCCTGCGATTTCCATACAGCTCTGGGGTTTTCATCTTTTGGCTACAAATTGATCGACAACCAGTTGCAACTGACTCTCTCACTCGTGGTTGATTGATCGTCTGAGAAAGAGTTGCATCCATTGTCTTTGTTGTGCTTTGAATTCTGCTCGGCTGGTGCTCTAAAAATCTGGACGGCTGAGACCATTGTTGCACTCGTGATCATCTCGCTACCTCCACGTCTCATCTGTAAAGGTTAAAAGTTCTGTGTGTTGGTTTTTGGTTTTCATTGCTTTCCATTTGTGATTATCTATAATTGCATATTTGTCTAGGTTCTTGTTTTGCTGTTGCTTTTCATTCAGATTCGAGTGTTCATTTCATATCTAAGGAATATGTAATTTGTAAGTTTTTAAAGAGGTTTCTCCACCTTTGAAGTTCACTTCAAAAAAGAGAAAAGATAGAGGTAGGCCTTGGATTAGCAGCTCTAAGAGAGAGCTGTGAACCAAGTAAAATATGCTGCGTTAGTTTTTTTTGTTTCTTGTGAGTTGGTTGTGGTAGTTTGTGATTTGTGTGTGTGGTCAAGTTGTCTTAGTCTATCCGCTGCATCTTTAAGTTTTTATTAAAAAAAAAAGGTTCAAAAAGGTAAAGGAAAATCGATATATCTCCCCTCCCCTTCTTGCGTAGTAACCGATCCTATCACAACCTAGTACTAAGATAAAGTGAACTGATAGTAAGTTAGGAAAGCTCTTCAAAGTGCATGTCTAGGAAGTGGTCGTTGCTCCGATATCTAAGAAGGCCATGTGCCTCGCCACGACCTGGTGCACTAAGTCGAGTGGAACTGATCGAAGCTAACTCACTAAGTCTTTGACTAGTTAGACCAAGGCTTAGTCCAAAGTGAGTCAAGTACTTGATTCCTTCATTGACTTTGTCTAGGAAGTGGTCATTGCTCCGATATCCAAGAAGGACATGTGCCTCGCCATGACCTGGAAGTCAATGCTAGAAAAATCTACTTGACTACCTCAAGCTAAGCTTGAATCTAACACAAGTTTAAAAACTTTGAAAATTCTCATTAAATTTAATTAAGATAAAAAGAAACTCTCATCTCACAAAACCCATAGGAGTAACGTGTATTGAAAACCTAGCTTGGGTGAGATGATTTAGAATTTAATCAAGCTTAATACAATTTACATAACTTAACAAATTTCAACTAAACAAACTTACTTTAACTAAACCTATCTTAATAAATATACTTAAACTAAACTCAAGTTAACTTAAACTAAACGAACTTACTTTAACTAAACTCAACCCAATCAATTTAATCAACTCAACTTAATCAATCAATCAACGAAATTTACCAAATAAAATCAACTAAACTGAATGAAACATAAAAATTAAAATTAATCATTTTCAGTCGACTGGACCATTTCCAATCGACTCGAAAAGAGTCGACTGAATCAGCTTCAGTTGCCTCCAAGCCTTGGGAAGGTAAAAATGCGACTTCAGTCGACTGAAATTAATTCAGTCGACTGAAATGAAATGGTAGATAAAAGTTAGGCATCGCAGTAAATGGTAAAATTAACTACAGTCACCTGAAATAGGTCCAGTCGACTGGATTCTATCTATAAGAACAATGCTAAGGCAGTGCCAAATCGACTCACAACCACCTCAATCCACCGCGAAAACCCTATTTTCAGCCTTCCGAAGCATCTAGGTCATCATATCTCTTTAACATCATTCATAATGCCGAGGTAATAAGTCTAAAACTTTAATTTCAATTACTTTCAATAAATATTGAATAATTATAATTCAATTAGGGGTAAAAGAAGAGTTGTTGAGGTTGAGTCATCTACTCCATGCATGAACATTAGGTTCCCTACTAAAGGGCATAAGATTAGGTTTGAGAACATGCTTTATACTCCCATGCCTACTAGATACATTAGTAGATCATTTTTAGTAATTCATGCATGCTTAGTATGGAAGTCATAACACATTACGGGTTAGAGAAATTAGTGTATTGTAAAAATTCTTAACACAGATCTGTGCATAGTTTTTCAATAACTTTAGTAAAATTGATGATCTTGCATATTCGACTAGAGTACAGGGTAAGGATTTGATTTTTACCCCCTCTATGTTGAGAGAGCATCTAGGACTCATGCATTCAACATGTCCAGTGGCATGTTTTCCATCTATGAAGTTATCATACGGTGACCCCTACTCACACATTACATTAGATAGGATACACTTACATCTATTTGGTGAGGAGAGGACTCCATCTGTGAGTATCTTTAGCTCCACTAGACTTAGAGTACAAGACTATGCCTTGTATCGAGTTATAGTGAATTGCATTTTGCCACTCACAACTAGAGACATCGCTATGATGCATCCCTATCATTCATTTCCACTTTATGCACTTAGTCATAGATTTGATTTAGACATTAGTTTGCAGATGTTTCATTCCATCATTTATCATTCTAGGCCAGTTACTAGCAGGAAGGCACACTTGCCCTACTGCCATGTCATCACATCCTTACTAGACACATTAGCATTTGATGTTACCACAGGTAACATCAAACAACTTACTGAGTATGACATGATAGGTTCTAGGAAATTTGGTTTAGCTAAAATAGGATTAGATGAGAATAATGTCCTAGCATGGAAGAGAGATGGCCCTCAGCCCTAGCCCCAGCCTGAGCCGGAGTAGGAGCCTGAGCCTGAGGTTGATCCCGAGCACCACTCCGAGTATGAGCATTAGGAAGCCCCAGGATTCGACAGTCTATCACCATTTCTTGGGATTCCAGCACCTTCTACTATTGTAGAGATATTATCCAGATTGGAGGATGCGATGCAATGCTAGGAGCAGCAACATCAGCCTCATCATCTTGAGATGATGCAGATGTTGCAGGCATAGAGAGAGGATCATCGAGAGATGATGGAGCTTCTTATGTCTTGGAACATGGGTTATCCATCTCCTCCACCTCCACCTTCCTCTTCTGACTAGGAATGTTATGCTAGTTGTTACTAGTTGAACTTAATTAATAAATTTGATAACTTTTAAATCTTGGTTGTGATTTGGATTATACTTGGCAGACTAGGATGTTTTCATATTCATTACTCAAAATTTATTTTGAAAAGTAATATTATATTTTTATTTAAAAAAAAATAAAAAAAGGGGAAATTTAAAAATCAATCTAGCCTAGGTCAATTTAGATTTCATGATCCTATAGACCTAGATAAGCCTTCGCATCTCACAAACACCTAGGATTACCTGTTTGTGTATTGAGCCATGAAGATGGGCATGAGATGTTAGGACTGCACCCCTAGTTCCAGATGTAGATTCAGTGCATCGACATGGACCAACACGGGGTTTACAAGAGCATATCAATCACTTTGGTGAATAACTCTAATTCAAAGCTTGATGATAATTCTATATCACTTGAGCTAGTAAAGATCTAGACATTTGCTTTACGGACTATTTTTAGATGTGTATTTTTAATTATAAATAATATCTAGGAATTCATGCTTGGACATATTTTTCTATCACATTTTGCATCATCTTGGAAAATTTTGAAAATTATTTTTATTGAGGGGGAGTTAGAAAATTTTGAAAATGAAAAATTTTAGAATTAAAAAAATGTTTTTATTGGGGGGGGGGGAGTTAGAAAATTTTGAAATTTAAAAAAAAATAAAAAATTTTAGAATTTGAAAAATATTTTTATTGAGGGGGAGTTAGAAAATTTTGAAATTAAAAAAAATTAGAATTTGAAAAATGATTTTATTGAGTGGGAGTTAGAAAATTTTGAAATTTAAAAAAAAAATAAAAAATTTTAGAATTTGAAAAATATTTTTATTGAGGGGGAGTACGAATTTTTGAATATATATTTTTTATTGAGGGTAATTTTTGAAAACTAGACCTTAAAGAATTTTAAGGTGGAGTTTCAAAGATTTTTGAAAATTTCAAGGGAAACATTGATAAATTCTAGGGAGAGATCCCATCTTTAAAAGTAAATTTTATTTAAAGGGGAGTATTGATAAATTATTTTCAAAACTTAAGCATTTTTGTTAGAGCTTGATCTATAGATTGAAAGCTTTAATTCTCATCTTATGGCATTTTGAAGTTAAAGTTGATTTTGATGTATGCCAAAGGGGGAGAGAGGAGATTTAAAGTTAGAGAGAAGAGACTTAAAGTTAGAGAGAAGAGACTTAAAAGAGGGAGATTTAAAGTTCTTTATGCACATGAGCATTTCATGCACATACATCTTTAACTCAATGTATTACTGATATATGCTTTAATTGGATATTGCATTTTGATTCTCCTAACTTTAACTGATATGTTGTTATACATCAAAAAGGGAGAGATTGTTGATGCAGAGAGCATCACTCCTTTGTTTTGATGTATGAACCATAGTTAAAGTTAGGACTTGTGTTCTAATATCAGTGTTAAGTGTGTAGACTTAACAGGAAGTCCTAGTAGGTCGTGTTGATCGGATACTAGGCAGATGACTTGATAGATCAGGAGGATCAGACACCAGGCATGAAGTCCAGATGGGTCGTGTGGACCTGACATTTGGCATGAAGATCGATTGGGTCAGGAGACCAGACAATCGGCAAAAAGTCCAGCTGGGTTAGGTAGACTGAACAGCTGGTGGAAGCCCTGGTGGGTTAGATCGGATGTCAAGAACGGTAAGTCCAGCAGGTAGCCAAAAGGTAAGCCTCAAGTGGAGAGGTGAGGCCGAGTCCTTTGTATGGGGACAAAGCTAGGCGTCGATCCGACGGATAGTCCATGTGGGACTTAGAAGTCGAGATCGAGCAGTATTATTACTGCTATCCTGTGTTGTATTATCTATGTGTGCTAATCTCGTTTTACAGGGATCAGTCGACTAAATGGATTCCAGTCGATTGAAGTTCAGTCGACTGGATGCACACTTGGCAGGATTAGTTGGTGATCAATCAAAGATCTGGCATCGTAGATGGAAAGAGTTTCAGTCGACTGGGGGAGGTTCAATCGACTGGAGAGTCAAACTTCCTGATGCAGTGCCAGGTGCCCTGGAGTCAACTAGAAGACCAAAAGTTCCATATCGACGGGCTGATGTGGAGCCGACTGGAAAAGCTTTATAAAACAAGTGCTCGACCAGCTCCGACCAGAACACTGATACTACGTCAAAGTGCTACAAAAATTCATTCTCGTCCACCAGAGCTTCAACTCCTTGCAAAGATGGACATCCGACACTCCGTGCCTACCTCCATATTTCAATTAGTGTCAGTATAACTTAGCTCTAATTTTGTTTGTATTAATTTTTACTTTGTGTACTTAATTTCAAAAGAGAAGGTAGAGTGTTACCTATCTCTTATTATTTGTAAAAAGTAAATCCCTCCGAAGTCATGAGTTCTCGAGTTGGAGCATATATAGTGATTGCCCATCGAGGTAGCTCTCGGAAGAGCTATGGGCCTTAGAGTAGCAACCCAGTTAGGGTTGTGAACCAAGTAAAAGAACTTGTCTCTATTTCATTTCATTTCCACTGCATACTCTTTAAATATTTCAAAATATAAAAATAATATTTAATTTTTAAAAGAAAATTATAACTTCTGATATTCACCCCCCTCTCTCGGAGCATCTTGATCCTACAGTCTAGAGAGAATTAATTGAGCCTCTCGGCTTTTTCAGAATATTAATGAACGTAAAGGAATAAACTATGCTATAATAAGCAATAGTTGGAAATGCTTGGAGTTGTAACTGACTATAATAAGTACCTTTACCATGCCCTATGATAAGGGACTTTTCTTAGATGCGCCATGATAGGCGACTTAGAAGTAATATGGCGTGATAAGTGCCTTTGCCGAGATACACCATGATAGGCCTCTTAGAGATAATATACTGTGATAGGCAAATAGAAGTGATAGATCCACACTGTTGCCATGACCCTTAGCTGAGAGATAAATACTTGAACCAGCCGTGATAGGTGACCTTAATAAAAATGGGTCGTGATAGGTGGCTTATCCAAGATGCACCGTGATAAATAAGTGTGCGCTGTGATATGAGGCTTTAATGAGAATGCACCTTGATAGACGACTTATCCGAGATGCACCGTGATAGGTGACTTTTATAAGAGTGTGCCGTGATAGACGACTTTAATAAGAATGCACCGTGATAGGCGACTTATCCGAGATGCACTTGTTAGTTATAGCCCTAGAACCAATCATGTGATGATTGAAAAGGGAACATTTTGTATCATATTCTATAAAGGCAAAGGATTGGTTATTATATTTACGTCTTGCTTGTGTCAGCTAAATTAAATATAATAATGCTCTAGAAAAGTAGGTTCTTATCTACAACACATCAATTGGCAGAATTGATTATGAGAGGCTGTAGAGAACACTTTCCTAAAATGTTCCTAGTCAAGTATTAATATGCAAGGGCAATATTAATACATAAAGACTAGCATGTAGGTCAATTGATGACTTGATCTCACAAGTCATGGATATATGATATCAAGTTGACACATGGGTATATATTATAGAATATATACTGAACTGACCCGCCATGAGAAAGTTTCATGGATCGTCATATGAGTGTCATAAACTTTCTCATGTGACTATTGGTATGAATAGTCCTCAAACCTGAAGTCACTACGGTTCCCTACATAAGGAGTTATGTACTTTGGTATCGTCAAACGTCACCCGTAACAGGGTGGACCATAAAGGCGATTACTGGGTATATAACAAATTATGCGGAGGGATGTAGATGGGATCTATCCCTCCCATATGACGGGAGTGATATCTGTGGGCCCCTTGATTGAGTAGAACTACTAAAACGCATGGCCATGCTCGAATGAGTCAATATGAGATATTGAGCTCATTTGTTTGAGTTAGTTTACTCAGGGATCAAGAAACACATAGATTGATCGAGGATGACACGGTCTATGCCTCATTGATCAATCTGATATCAAGGATAGAAGGACACGGTCATACATTATAGTAGTCACGGAAAGGTTAGTCGGATCTTGACTTATTTCGTAACTTGGGTAGCAATGATGTATTGCTAGATGCCGCTCATTGCTTGTGTATCTAAAAGAGTTTAGATCCACTGCCAACGTTATGAGAGCCTATAGGGTCACACACAAAGAGCATGATGATTAGAAGAATTAGTGCATTCTAGTTTAACTAGAATAATTTGGAAATAAGCTTAAGTACAAAATGGTTTTTGGACTTTAAGCTTAATGAGAATTTTAGCTTATTGATTTAATGAGATTAATTCAATATGCTAAGCTTATTAATTTAATAAGATTAAATAAATATGTTATCATGATAGCCTAAGCTTAATTGATTTAATAAGATTAATTCAATATGTTACCTTATTGATTTAATGGGATTAATTCAATATGATAACATAAGCTTATTGAATTAATAAGATTAATTCAACATGCATGAATGCCACATAAGCATGCCACCTAAGCATGCCACCTAAGCTTGATGAGGTGGAAGGAGACAAAGGGTTTTGACCTTTGGAATTTCTCCACATGTGGACGACCTAATTATTTTTAAATGCAATTGATTGCATTGAATGTGATAGGAGGTGAAAGGTTTTTTCAATCCAATAAAACACTTCATGGGGTGGCCGGCCAAAGTGGGGGGAAGCTTGAGGCTTGAAGAGAGCTTGGTGGTGAGAGGCTTTGGTTGTGTGGCTTTTGTGAGTGTAGGCTAGCAAGAAGAGTGGTCTTCTTCTTCCTTTCTCTTTTTCCCTACCTTCCTCTCCTTTAGGGACTTCTCTAGCAAGAAGTAAAGGAGAGCTCTTCTAGTTTCTTTTGTGAGACAAGAGCTTGCTCGTGTGGATACATATAGAGGCACGGACAATTGAACGTGCTAAAAGATCCAACAAACCCAAGGAGAAGCGGGATTAAAAAGGGCACGCAACAAAGGTAATATTCTCCTATAAGATAGGTTTTTCTTTTAGAGAAATTTATTTTTTTGTACGAGGTTTTCTTTCGCAAGGATCACTTGGAAGGGATCCTATTTTTCCGTTGCGCATATGCTATTTTGCATAAAAAAATCCCTACAGTGGTATCAGAGCCACTTGCGAAAGATCGTATAAAAAAAATAGGTTTTCTCTATTTTATATATGATATAGAAGTAGGATAAATTTTATTATGAGTTGATAATTGCATTAGCAATTTTTCAAACATAATAAAATATCCGATGTCTTTTAAAAGTTAAAATTGACATGGTGCATGGTTATGGCCTAGTCCCAAAAAGTTTGTGAATGTGTGTGTTGTAATTCTTAATACGGCCTGCGTGTCATGCCTTTCTCCTAAAATTCTTGTTGTAAAATTAGTTTTAGACTCGAATGTAACTCGAGTATTTCTCCTTTTGTAATATACAAAATAAAGATGGAGGGTCCATTGGAAGATGACGTTACAAGGAGGAAGTCAACAACACAAGACAACCAAAAGGAAGCACTTGGGAGAAGATGCTATCCCTAGGTTGACCAATCAATCTTTTCATTGGCTTGAGAAGATTGTAGAATAAGGGCCATAACCATGACACACTTAGTTTAATATGTATGTGATGCATGTTAATTTAGCTTATATGTGATGTATGCTAATATGTATGTGATGCATGTTTAAGTTTATTTCTTAATAAGTCAAAAACGATATGCCTACCAAAGTTTGGTACTCACTACTTCCTCGATCATTTGTTGTTGGGTTTGCCAAAGCAAAGCAATGCATTTTATCTTGGAAGAGTGCGAGTGGACAATTGTGATGTCCCGCTATCAAACTTGGTTAAGACTTAATTAAGTTTTTCTTAATTAATTAAGAAAGTAGAGGCATATATTAGCTTTGAACATAAGATTTAAAAATTAGTTTTGTGTGATTTTTGAACATCAGCTTTGTCTTAGAAAGTGGTCGTTGCTCCGATATCAAAGAAGGCCTCTGTGCCTTGCCACGGCCTGGAAGATGGTTTAGGAATAAGCACTAAACTAATCTAAACTTAACCAAAGCTATTAAAGAGTTACATCAGATGTAATTGGAAAAAGATTGCCTACCTAATCATACTACGTCTTGGGCGATTAGCCAAAGCTAACTCAAGACGAAGTATGATGTGGATCTTTATCCCATATAAATTTATAGCTAAATAGAAGCTAATGATGTAAGCAAAATGTGTTTGCCTACATCAATGATTAGCTCATATCAAAGCTATGAGAATTAGTGGGAGCCTCATTTAATTAAAGGCCTAATTAAATGACTTAGGTATGATACTTAATTTTGCATTTTAATGTTGTAGATCACCATGTCATCTAACACGACACCCCCCCTCAACTTGCGATCTGTCCTTAAGAAAGACAAGCTTAATGGAGCTAACTTTCTAGACTGGTATAGGAACTTGAGGATTATCCTCAAGAAAGAACGTAAACTGTATGTCCTAGAGCAGTCTATCCTCAAACACGCCCCACTGCCACTCGTCTTGAAAAGGATGCTTATAAGAAGCATCAAGATGACGATTAGATGTGTCATGTCTTATGCTTACCACCATGAACTCGAGCTTCGTAAGCAACATGAGAACATGGATGCCTATGGTATGGTTGAGCATTTGAAACAACTATATCAAGGACAAGCTAGGCACGAGCGTTTGAAGTGTCTAAGGCTCTTTTTGCATGCAAGATGCAAGAAGGAACACTGTAGGAACTCACGCACTTAAAATGATAGGGTACGCTGAGAACCTTGAAAGACTAGGTTTTCCAACGAGCCAAGAATTGGCAACCGATGTTATCCTCGCAATCATTGCCGAAGCATATAATCAATTCATCATGAATTATAACATGAATGAAATTGATAAGCCTTTGCTCGAGATTCTCAAAGATGTTAAGAAGCTCACAACCGAATCTCAAGAAGAAAGTTAGTAACATACTAATGGTCAAGAAGGGCAAAGGTAAGCTAAAGGCAAGGGTAAGACCTAATCCAAAGGCAAGGCCAATTCATCCACTTCAAAGGGTAAAGGTAAAGTACCTAAGGAAGGGGACTGTTTCCATTGCGGTGAGACTGGACACTGGAAGCGAAACTGCAAAGTCTACCTTGAGGAAGTAAAGAAGAAAAGAAGTGGGACTTCTGCCTCAGGTATACACATTATAGAAGTTAATCTATCTATTTCTTCTACATGGGTATTAGATACCGGATGTGCATCTCACATTTGTACTAATGTGCAGGGACTGAGAAATAGTAGACTAATGGCAAAGGGCGAAGTGGACCTACGAGTAGGCAATGGCGCAAAAGTTGTCCAGAGTCAGAGGAACATATTCTTTGTCTTTGCCCACCGGGCTTATCTTAGAACTAGAGGAGTGCTTTTATGTACTGCTTTAACGAAGAATATAATTTAGTATCTTGTTTAGACAAGAAAAACTTTTCTTTTATAATAAAGGACAAATGTTGTTCCATTTATTTGAATGAAATGTTCTATTGTAATGCACCACTTATGAATGGTCTCTATGTTCTAGATTTAGAAAACCCAATTTATAACGTAAATACCAAATGGTTCAAATCGAATAATTTGAACCAACATATCTCTGGCACTGTCGCCTAGGTCACATAAATGAAAAACGCATATCCCAACTCCATAAAGATGGATTATTGGACTCATTTGATTTTGAATCATATGAGGTATGCGAATCTTATCTTTTAGGAAAGATGACTAAAACTCCATTTAGTGGACATGGCGAGAGAGCGACGGACTTGTTAGGACTCATACATACTGATGTATGTGGCCCTTTCAATGTCGAAGCCAGAGGAGGCTATAAGTACTTTATTACTTTCACTGATGATATGAGTAGATTTGGCTACTTATATTTGATGAGACATAAGTCATAATCCTTTGAAAAGTTCAAAGAATTCAAGAATGAAGTACAAAACCAACTTGGTAAGCGTATTAAGCTACTTCGATCAGATCGAGGTGGTGAATACCTTAGTCAAGAGTTTCGTGATCACCTGGCTGAGTGTGGGATAATATCCCAACTCACTCCACCTGGAACACCACAATGGAATGGTGTATCTGAGAGGAGAAATCGTACTCTATTAGATATGGTACGATCAATGATGAGCCAGACTGATCTACCTACTTCCTTTTGGGGTTTAGCTCTAGAGACAGCCGCTTTCACACTTAATCATGTCCCATCAAAAGCCGTAGAAAAGACACCATATACGTTATGGACTGGGAAGAGTCCCAAAATGTCTTTTATAAAGATTTGGGGTTGTGAAGCTTATGTTAGACGTCAAGTCTCAGATAAACTAGGACCCAAATCAGATAAGTGTTATTTTATAGGATACCCCAAGGAAACTAAGGGATATTACTTTTACAATCCCACACTTGACAAGGTGATTGTTGCCAGAAATGCTGTCTTTCTAGAAAGAGAATTTATTTCTAGAAAAACTAGTGGGAGTAAAATTCATCTTGAAGAAATTCAAGATGAAGATAACACTAAGGCTTCGATGGAAAATGAACAGGCACCATAAAGTGTTGTGGATGAGGAAATTATTGCCCAAAGAGTTGTGGAGCAAACACCTGTTCAAGTAGACCAACCTCTCCATAGATCTGATAGGATCCGTCGTCAACCCGAGAGATATTCTTTTCTCTTGACTGACAACGGTGATGTATTGCTTGTCGATCTTGACGAGCCTACATCCTATCAAGAAGCTATGATGAGCCCAGATTCCGAGAAATGGCTAGAGGCCATGAGATCCGAAATGGAATCCATGTACACTAACCAAGTATGGACTTTGGTTGATCCACCTGAAGGGGTAAAACCCATTGGGTGTAAGTGGGTCTTTAAAGTAAAGACTGACATGAATGGTAATAAGCATACCTATAAAGGTAGATTGGTGGCTAAAGGATTCAAATAAATTCATTGTATTGACTATGATGAAACCTTTTCACCAGTTGCGATGCTTAAATCCATTCGGATCATACTTGCTATCTGACCTACCAATTGTACTTCGTTCAGTTACGTATTGCTATCTACATCAGAAAATTTAGTTAAATCTCGAGACGAGATGTATGACCTGAAGGGTTTTGAAGATCAAAGCATCTGGAAAGGTATAAAAGGTCCATTTATAATTTTATTCAAGAGCACCTTGATCATGGAGCTTATACCCAATCATCCATGGACTAAAGCAAGCCTCTCGATTTGGAATCTTCGATTCGATGATGCAATCAAGGAGTTTGGTTTCATCAAGAATGAAGATGAACCTTGTGTCTACAAGAGAAATAGTGGGAGCACAGTTGTATTTCTTATCTTGTATGTAGATGACATACTTCTCATTGGAAATGATATTCCCTCACTCCAGTCTGTGAAGATGTGGTTAGGGAATTATTTCTCGATGAAAGACTTAGGTGAAGCTGCCTATATTCTAGGCATCAAGATCTATAGAGATAGATCTAAAAGATTACTTGGCCTAAGTCAGAGTACATACATTGATAAAGTGCTAGATCGTTTTGCTATGCAAAATTCCAAGAAAGGATTTCTGCCTTTATCACATGGTGTGAGTCTTTCGAAGACTCAATGTCCCTCTTCTAAGGAGGAGAGAGATCGCATGGATAAGATCCCTTATGCATCTGCTATAGGGTCTATCATGTACGCCATGCTTTGTACTCGTCCTGACGTCTCGTATGCTTTGAGCATGACGAGTAGATACCAGTCGGATCCAGGTGAAAGTCACTGGATAGCAGTCAAAAATATTCTTAAATACTTACGAAGAACGAAAGAATATTTCCTGATATTTGGAGGCAATGAGGAGCTAACTGTAAAGGGTTATAGTGATGCAAGCTTCCAAACAGACAAGGATGACTATAGATCGCAATCGGGGTACGTGTTTTGCCTGAATGGTGGTGGTGGTGTGGTGGAAGAGTTCGAGCGAGGACACGATTGCTAATTCTGTGAAGCCGAGTATATTGCTGCATCTGATGCAGCAAAGGAGGCTGTTTGGCTCTGCAAGTTCATCAGTGAACTTGGGGTAGTTCCTAGCATTGCAGATCCAATAGACCTCTATTGTGATAACAATGGGGATATTGCACAGGCTAAGGAACCTCGATCACATCAGCGGACCAAACACATACTGCGGCGCTTCCATCTCATTTGAGAGATCATCGATAGAGGAGATGTGAGGATATGCAGAGTACCGACAGAAGCTAACATGGCCATGCTCGCTTGGGTAGCACGGCCATGCTCGAATGAGTCAATATGAGATATTGAGCTCATTTGTTTGAGTTAGTTTACTCAGGGATCAAGAAACACATAGAGTCAATATGAGTAGAACTACTAAAATGCATGGCCATGCTCGAATGAGTCAATATGAGATATTGAGCTCATTTGTTTGAGTTAGTTTACTCAGGGATCAAGAAACACATAGATTGATCAAGGATGACATAGTCTATGCCTCATTGGTCAATCTGATATCAAGGATAGAAGGACATGGTCATACATTATAGTAGTCACGGAAAGGTTAGTCGGATCTTGACTTATTTCGTAACTTGGGTAGCAATGATGTATTGCTAGATGCCGCTCATTGCTTGTGTATCTAAAAGAGTTTAGATCCACTGCCAACGTTATGAGAGCCTATAGGGTCACACACAAAGATCATGATGATTAGAAGAATTAGTGCATTCTAGTTTGACTAGAATAATTTGGGAATAAGCTTAAGTACAAAATGGTTTTTGGACTTTAAGCTTAATGAGAATTTTAGCTTATTGATTTAATGAGATTAATTCAATATGCTAAGCTTATTAATTTAATAAGATTAAATAAATATGTTATCATGATAGCCTAAGCTTAATTGATTTAATAAGATTAATTCAATATGTTACCTTATTGATTTAATGAGATTAATTCAATATGATAACATAAGCTTATTGAATTAATAAGATTAATTCAACATGCATGAATGCCACATAAGCATGCCACCTAAGCATGCCACATAAGCATGCCACCTAAGCTTGATGAGGTGGAAGGAGACAAAGGGTTTTGACCTTTGGAATTTCTCCACATGTGGCCGGCCAAACAAGGATTTGATTATTTTTCAATGCAATTGATTGCATTGAATGTGATAGGAGGTGAAAGGTTTTTTCAATCCTATAAAACACTCCATGGGGTGGCCGGCCAAAGTGGGGGGAAGCTTGAGGCTTGGAGAGAGCTTGGTGGTGAGAGGCTTTGGTTGTGTGGCTTTTGTGAGTGTAGGCTAGCAAGAAGAGTGGTCTTCTTCTTCCTTTCTCTTTTTCCCTACCTTCCTCTCCTTTAGGGACTTCTCTAGCAAGAAGTAAAGGAGAGCTCTTCTAGTTTCTTTTGTGAGACAAGAGCTTGCTCGTGTGGATACATGTAGAGGCACGGACAATTGAACGTGCTAAAAGATCCAACAAACCCAAGGAGAAGCGGGATTAAAAAGGGCACACAACAAAGGTAATATTCTCCTATAAGATAGGTTTTTCTTTTAGAGAAATTTATTTTTTTTGTACGAGGTTTTCTTTCGCAAGGATCACTTGGAAGGGATCCTATTTTTTCTATTGCGCATATGCTATTTTGCATAAAAAAAAATCCCTACAGCACTGTGATAGGTGACTTTTATAAGAGTGCGTCGTGATAGGCTCCTTTAATAAGAATGCACCGTGATAGGTGACTTATCCGAGATGCACCATGATAGGTGACTTTTATAAGAGTGCCGGTGATAGGCGACTTTAATAAGAATGCGCCATGATAGGTGACTTATCCGAGATGCACCGTGATAGGTGACATTTATAAGAGTGCGTCGTGATAGGCGACTTTAATAAGAATGTGTCATGATAGGCGGCTTATCCGAGATGTACCGTGATTGATGACTTTTATAAGAGTGCGCCGTGATAGATGACTTTAATAAGAATGTGCTGTGATAGGTGGCTTATCTGAGTTGCACCATGATAGGTGACTTTTATAAGAGTGCATCGTGATAGGCGGCTTTAATAAGAATGCATCGTGATAGACAGCTTATCCGAGATGCACCGTGATAGGTGACTTTTATAAGAGTGCATCGTGATAGGTGGCTTTAATAAGAATGAATATGCGTGTAATCAACGAGAGAGAGTTTTTGTTATCCAAAGAAAAGGGGAAACATTATTACATACCGCCTGACTGTTACACATGATAAGGCCGTAAGTGGAAAACGTTCCATAGCCGAGTGAGCTCTTTTCCCTCGTTGTCTTGAAGATAATAAGCTCCCGAGCTGAGCTTCTTGGTTATCTTATACAGGCCCTCCCATCGAGGTGCCAATTTATGAACCTCTCCTGCTGGCTGAATTTTCTTCCATACAAAGTCGCCGGGTTGGAAGGAGCGAGGTACAACTTTCTTATCGTAAGTCTGGGCGATCCTTCTCCGAAAAGCATTCATTCAGCTAGCAGCATTGTCTCGGGCCTCAATTACCAAGTCTAATTCTGCCAGTCTTTTTTCATCATTGCTGTTGTTATCTGAGGTATATGCCGAGACTCTTGGCGACCCCATGCCAATTTCGACTGGGACAAGGGCTTCAACACCGTAGACCAGACGAAAAGGGGTGAGGCCCGTACTGTCCTTGGGGGTTATTCTATATGCTCATAAAATACTAAGTAATTCTTCGACCCAACTTCCCCCGGTATGGCCTAACTTGATTTTTAGCCCTCGAATTAACTCCCGGTTGGTGACTTCAGCCTGCCCGTTACTTTGAGGATAAGCTACTGAGGTGAAGGCCTGTTAAATTTCTAACCGATGGCACCATTCCTTTATCTTTCATCCCTGAAATTGCCACCCATTGTCCGAGATTGGTTTTCTCAGGATGCCGAATCGGCAGACTACATTTTTCCAGAGGAATTTCAATACAACTTCTTCAGTGATTTTAGCCAATGGTTCTGCCTCCACTCATTTTGAAAAATAATCTATGGCAACCAGCAGGAACCTTTTCTTATTCGGCCCGGTTGGCAGCGGACCCACTATATCCATCCTCCACTGGTCGAAGGGGCATGATATTACTGACGCCTTCAATAACTCATCTGATTGTTGAGAGAAATTCTGATGCTTCTGGCAGCTAAGGCAAACACGAACACAACGAGCGGCGTCTTTTTGGAGAGTTGGCCAAAAATATCCTGCCAAGATAATCTTCTGGGCTAGGGATGTTCCTCCTGAGTGATTTTGGTAGCAACCTTCATGTATCTCCCTTATGACATAATCAACCTCCTCGAGGCTGAGACACTTAAGCAAGGGTCGAGAGAAGGCTCGCTTGTACAAGGTATCTCCTACTAAGACAAAATGAATACCTCTCTTCTTGATGATCTGTGCCTCGGCTCAATCGTCTGATAAGACCCCTCTTTTCAGGTAATCAACTAAGGGGTCTCTCCAATCCAGCAATCCCCTCAACACATTATGATCTTGATCTATGTGAGCGACGAGCTGAGTCTCAGCTAGTGAGTCCTTTAGGCTCCAAGTAGTGAGTGCACTAGCCATAATAGCTAACTCATCGGCTTTTTGATTATCTGTTCGAGGAATTTTATGAAGATTACCTCTTGAAACTTTGCTATTAGCTTGCGGTAAGCTTGTATATAGAGTTGAAGCCGCTGATTGTTGGTGTCAAATGACCCTTTGACTTTCTCCATGGCTAACTATGAGTTAGAATATAAAGAAATCCAAGAAGCTCCAACATGCCAAACTGCCCGAAGACCTGCCAGCAAGGCTTCATACTCGGCTTCATTGTTGGAGGCTCGGAAGTTGAGCTACACTGCTATTCGGATCATATCTCCTTGAGGATATATTAATAGTACTCTTACTCTGCTCCCTTGCTTTGTTGTCGAGCCATTAACATATATTTTCCATACTTCGTCCCTTTCGGCCCCAGGTGTCTCGGCTAGGAAGTCTGCTAATACTTGCCCTTTGAGAGCCGTCCGAGGTTGGTACTGAATGTCATATTTGACCAGTTCTGTGGTCCATTTGATCAAGCGACCGGATGCCTCAGGGTTGGTTAATATTCTTCCGAGGCCGCTATTGGTCAATACTGTGACCGGATGAGACAGAAAATATGGGCGAAGCCTCCTGGCCGTTATAAGCAGAGCAAGGGCCAACTTCTCCAATATTGTATATCGACTTTCTACAGCTTTTTATAAATGAATGATAAAATAGATAGGTAATTGCTTACCATCCTCTTGCCGAATCAGGACAGATGCCACAACTTCTTCGGATGAGGCTAAGTATAGCTGCAAGCTTTCTCCTGCTATTGGTTTCGCTAGTGTAGGTAACTCGGACATATATTATTTTAACTCGAGGAAGGCTTGCTCACATTTTTCATCCCATAAAAATCGAGCCGACTTGCGGAGTATCTTAAAAAAGGGGAGACTTCGCTCAACCGACTTAGGGATGAATCGTGAGAGTGCTGTTATCCTGTCGAGCAGCTATTGTACTTCTTTGGTATTTCGAGGAGAGGTTATATTTTGCAAGGCTTAACTTTCTCCGGGTTAACATCAATGCCTCGTTCGGTCACAATGTACCCGAGAAATATGCCATTTCGGATGCCGAATATACATTTGTTAGGATAAAGTTAGATTCCGTATCGATGTAGTGTGCCGAATGTTTCTTCCATGTCTTTAACAATGTCTTCAACTTTAGTAGACTTGATGAGGATATCGTCCACATATACTTCAATGTTTCTATTGGGTTTCCGGCACCGCGGCGAGTGTGTGTTCGAACATGTTTCGTAAATATGTGCACAGCGGAAGAAATAAAAAGCAATTAATCTAATTTATTACAACACACACACCAAACACATGCATAGTACAACATGTATAGACATAATCGTAGTTTCAAATTTTGCAATAAAAGGAAATTACTCTAGGTATACCTGACGTATCATGTGCAGCGGGAAAGACATCAACCGGAGCAACTCTCGCTAGAATTGCCTCTATCCGTATCCACGCTGAGTATTATCGGGATAGCTTCACAAAGCTACAAGCCTCGTCTTCGCAAGAGTCACTAGCCTCGTGACGAAGACGATGTGATCGAGAGAGGATCACAATCCGAATCAAAATTCGGATTCAAAAATGAGTCCCCAAAACTCACTTCTTCGGAGACATATTCGCCAACTGATTGACGAATCCTTCGTCCTCCACCTATGAGGATTACCGGAGATCGAATCCCCGGCAAGGTATCCACTGTCAGAGCTCCAAACGTCATCCAAACAACGCTCCGACACGAAGGGAGGAAGCTGTCCAGAATTCTGGACAGATTGGTGGAGGGGTTGCACTGGCCCAAAGAGGATGGCCGGCTGCTCCTTGGTCACCTAAGCCAAGGGAAGTCGCCGGAGGGTCGTCGACGGGAGCTTGGACGCCGACAACAGCTTGGACGGTGGCACAAAAGCTAGGCGACAACAAGGTTGGGCGGCGGCAAGGAGAAGAGAGGGAGGGGGCGGCAAGACTAGGATTAGGTTTTCACAAAACTCTTAAGCCCTGTTTTTATAGAGAACACATTCTCCTAACGGTTATTGGTTCATAAACAAAAATCCATTAACTCGCTCCAATAACTTAAGTTAAAATAAACCGAACCGAGTTGGTCTATTTTAAGTTAAAACGAACCGAACCAACTTTGGTTCATTCATTTAAAACAAACCAAACCCCTTTGGTTTATTCTTCAACATTGGATAAGAACCAAACCAATTTGGTGAATCCATCATGTCTTCATAAGACACAGCCCATCCACACTTCCATTGCGACTGAAACGATTTCATGCTCAATCCTTGTTTGGTCCAACCAAACCTAGTTTCTCTCGATCTGAGAATCTCATTCTCAAGCTCGTTTTAAATCCTTCGGATTACGCTTGTTGTGCGTGTGACCAAATAGGTTCTCGGTTTATGTTGGTCATCTATAATTAACCATTAATTATAGAACATTCATGAGTGGCACCTAGTAGTACATTATGATCCCCAATTAACTAAAAGATCAACGGTTGATCTAGAACTATTTCTGAAACCCTTCAGCAGCTATAATGAATCGTGTCCCGTTCCCTTCACGCATCTTATACCCACTTGGTTCAGGACATGGTCTATAGTGTCAGCCCCCACTAGGTTGACTACGTCACACCTAGCCCAAGTATCATTTCCTCGTCCTACGGATTCTAGTTACCGCACATGTATCCAAGAGTACCTTACTCTAAACATGTAATGCTTTGGCCAAAGACTTTAGTAACAATCCGACGAGAGGCCATGGGTATACATCTCCTCGCAAGGAGTGGTGAATCCTTTATAGGCTATTCAAACACCTTCGATCACTTCAATTTATGCCCAATCATCCCGGGTCCACATCTCCTCAGAGATGCTTGCTTAAGATGTCAAAGCATAAGTCTTCATGACCAAGATGACTTGAATACCGCAAGTCAAAGGAACATCGCACTTAAGCTGCAGTAAGAACTTCATTGACATATCTATATATCCAGAGAACCATATGAAGTTTTATAGCTGGTCACTCCAATGAACTAGTTACCATAACTAGCATCCACGATTAACTCCGGACATCACAATGTCTCCAGCCAGTGAGAATCAGCTGCTTGGATACACCAAGGAGTTTTCCTCATGCTAGTCTCGACAGAATTAATGATGTCCAAATCCATCAATTCATCGACTAGGGATAATTTCGATACATCACAATTATACTTGTAGAGATACTCACTAGTTGTGATCCAATCACAAATTCTCTCATGCTGTGAATCGTATCATGGACATTCAGTAAATGAGTTTAAGATCTAATCAAATACATGAAAACATGTATACTCAAATAGTGAATCTTCATTTATCATATAAATGGTTCAAACATAAGGCGATTGCCCTAGGACATCTCTCATATATTACTAACAAACTCTGACTTGGCCTAATGCCAATCGCTACGGTATCCAATACCATAAGCTCTAACATGACCCTCAAACTTACTTTGAGGTAATGCCTTAGTTAAAGGATCTGCTAAGTTCCTTTCAGTGGGAATCTTCTCGATTTGTATTTCCTTCCTACTTATGATCTCTCTGATCAAATGATAGTAACCAAGCACATGTTTGAATCGTTGATGAGACCTTGGCTCTTTCGCCTGTGCAATTGCTCCATTGTTGTTGCAGTAAACCGGTATTACTTCAACAATGGCTAGAACCACACCAAGTTCATAAATGAACTTCTTGATCCAAACCACTTCCTTTGTTGCTTTCGAAGTTGCAATGTATTCTGCCTCAATGGTAGAATCCACTATAGTGTCTTGTTTGGAACTTTTCCAACTCACTGCGCCCCCATTCAAGGTGAACACATACCCAGACTGAGACCTGGAATCATCCTTGTCTGTCTAGAAGCTGGCATCCGTATACCCGTGTATCACCATGTCCCCTTCTCCATATATTAGGAACACATCCTTAGTTCTTTTTAAGTACTTAAGGATCATCTTAACAACCACTCAATGATCCATTCCTAGATCAGACTGATATCTACTCGTGACACTCAGAGCATATGATACATCGGGCCTCGTACATAACATAACATACATGATAGATCCTATTGCAGATGCATAGGAAATCTTACTCATGTAAATCCTCTCGTCTTCTTTACGCGGACACATAGACTTCGAAAGGTGTATCCCATGCCTGATGGGTAAGAAACCTTTCTTGGATTCCGATATGTTAAACCTCTTTAGCAGTCGGTCTATATATGTAGACTGCGAAAGACCAAGCAACTGTTTCGATCTATCTCTATAGATCTTAATCCCGAGGATGTAGGTTGCTTCTCCCAGGTCTTTAACTGACTGTAAAGACAGAAACATCTTTCCTATAAGTAATATGTCATTGACATACAATACTATAAACATGACTGCACTCCCACTAACCTTCTTGTACACACAAGGTTTGTCCGAATTTTGTGAGAAATTAAAATTTTTGATTATCTCATCAAAACAGATATTCCAGCTCCTGGATGCTTGCTTCAGTCCATATATGGACTGTCACAATTTGCATACCTTGGTTTTATCAACCGATGTGAAACCCTCAGGCTGTATCATATATACATCCTCGAGTAGGTTTTCATTAAGGAAAGTTATTTTCACATCAATCTACCATATCTCATAATCATAATGAGTCGCTATGGCTAGGAGCATCCGAATGGATTTAAGCATAGCAACAGGAGAATAGGTTTCGTCATAATCAACACCTTGCTTTTGACGATATCCTTTCGCCACCAATCTAGCCTTATAGGTAATCACATTACCATCCATGTCGGTTTTCTTCTTGAAAACCCACTTGCACCCTATAAGCTTTATGCCTTCAGGTGGGTCAACTAAGTTCCAAACTTGATTTTCATACATGGAATCCATTTTCGACTTCATGGTATTAAGCCGCTTATCCCTTTATGAACTTTTCATAACTTCTTCATAACTGATAGGCTCCTCATCATCAATGAGTAACACGTCGTTCGATTCACTTACGAGAAATCCATATCTCTCAGGAATGTTGCGTGTTCTACCAGATCTACGAAGATGTGGTGTCACAATAGGTCCAGCCGATGGCTCATCACTATGAGTTATCGGTTGTGGTGCTTCACTAGGTATCTCATCAATGTCTATTTGAGTCTCTCGAGCCTCCTCAAGCTCAACGATACTCCCACTATTTTCTTGCAAGAGAAACTCTTTCTCTAGAAACATAGCATGCCTTGAAACAAACACCTTTTATTCCATAGGATAATAGAATTGGTAACCCCTTGTTTCCTTAGGGTATCTAATAAATAAACATTTATCAGACTTAGTGTTGGTGCAGGGGCACTAGATAATCGAACCTGTGTTTTGATTATGGCAAAGACACAAAGTTAAGTTTACATCGTTATCTCATGAGCTAAATCGAGTGTGCAAAAAAGTACTAAAGCTAGAGCTGAAGGCTAGCGACACCCGGAGGAAGCTGCGGTGGTCGGGCGACACTCGAGTGACTTCGGAGGGAGCCGAAGGAATCGAGTGGAAGGCCGGAAGCGAAAGCGTCACAGTAAGAATCGAGGTAAGCTCGTGTGAGTGAGAGATGGTAAGGTCGTGTCCTCTATACGGGGATGACCGTAGGCGGCGATCCGACTAAAACTTCTTGTGGAAGGTCTAGGTCGAGATCGGACGATTAGAAATCATCGTATTTATCATTTTTCGAGCTAACCTCTCACTGCAGGGAAGTGGCCAGGCTGGCAGTCGACTGATGCCCATCAGTCGACTGATGGGAGGCATCAGTCGACTGATGGCGACGACTCAGCCTTTGCGCTAGGTCAAAACGGATAACGTTTGACGCGGCCACTTCGCGATAAAATTTGGAAAACTTCATGATTCGTTCCAAAAAAAAGGGAGACATATTCAGAGCCCAAAGTCTATAAAAGGAGGAGGATTCCAACTCCAAAGGAGATCAAGTTTATTCATCAAGTGCTCCTACAACACCAACGCTCCAACACCGTCATAACGCCGACGCGACGACAAGTTTCGATCTTCTTCGTCGGCAGCAGTAGCAAGTAACATATTTTGATATTGTATTCTTTATTTTTATTCGTAACGAGGTGAGGTAGGCTTGTTGCCTCACCCTTGTAATTTCGGTTTTGTGATCGTTGTCTCCTACCTCCAACGAGGAGGAGACGTTATAGTGTTTTGCCCTCCGTACGCGGTCTAGGACCGATAGGGCCTTGGAGTAGCAACCGCTGGGTTGTGAACCAAGTAAAATAAACGTGTTCATTTATTTTCCGCTGCTCTTATTTTGTGTATCGAACGAATTCGAATGAAAGATTTACGATCGCTATTCACCCCCCCTCTAGCGACGCTTCTCGATCCAACACTTAGCATCCAATTTGTCTGATACAGTCCGCTTCACATAAGCAGGACAACCCCATATCTTCAAGTAAGATACATGAGGTTTCTTATTATTCCATATCTCATATGGAGTAGTGGAGACTACCTTGGTTGGCATTCTGTTTAGCAAGTAAACAGTTGTCTGAAGTGCATAGCCCCAGGACTTGGGAAGATTCACATGATTCATCATTGACCTGACCATGTCCAACAAGGTCCAGTTATGCCTCTTAGATACACCATTATGCTGCCGTGTATATGACGGAGTCCATTGAGACAATATACCAATGTCTCTTAGATAATCTAGAAACTATTGACTTAAGTATTCACCACCTCGATCCGATCGAAGTATTTTAATACTCTTGTCATGTTGTTTCTTTACTTCATTTCTGAATTCTTTGAATCTTTCAAAGGCTTCAGACTTGTATTTCATCAAGAACACATACCCAAACCGTGAGTGGTCATCAGTGAAGGTAATGAAGTAGTTATAGCCTCCTAGAGCTTGAATTGACATAGGTTCGCATACATCAATATGTATTAGACCAAGCAACTCTCCCACCCGTTCACCTTTTCCTGTAAAAGGTAACTTAGTCATCTTGCCTTTTAAGCATGATTCACATGTATCGTATGAATCCAATTCAAACAATTCCAGAATTCCACATCGGTGTAATTCGGATATGCATTTCTTGCTTGCATGGCCAAGATGACAATGCCACATATAGGAGTCTAATTGATTATCTTTTTGAGCATGCTTGTTGCTCGCTTCGATATTGAAAATGTCACTGGATACGTCCAATGTATAAATACCATTGCTTAAAGTTCCAGTCCCATAAAGAACTCCATTCAAAGTTATGTAACAACAATTGTTACTAAAAGTCAAATGGTACCCATTTCTATTTAAACAAGAAATAGAAATGATGTTCTTTATCAATGAAGGAATATAAAAGCAATTGTCCAATTCTAAGACAAGTCCACTAGGGAGCTTCAGCAAATAAGTTCTGATGGCGATTGCAGCAACCTTTGCTCCATTGCCAACTCGCAAATTTGACTCCCCTCTGACGAGTCTTTTTCTATTTCTTAGCCCCTGTATGTCATTACATATATGTGAGCCACACCCAGTATACAATACCCAAGTGTCTAAGGAAATAGAATGACAATTAATAACGAAGATATCTGAAGAAGATGGGGCATCCGATGCCTTATTCTTCTTCACAGACTCAAGATAAATCTTGTAATTTCTTCGCCAATTGCCCTCCTTGCCACAATGATGGCAAGTGCCCTTTTGTGCTGGTTCTGCCTTCTTAGCCTTTTTCTTCCCCTTTTGCTATTCCTTTGACTTCCTCTTAGAACCTTTCTTCAAGGAATCAACTAACAACACTGTCCCCTTCTCATGCTTCACAGAAGGCTCCACAGTCTTCAGCATGTTGAGCAGTACCACAGATGATCCTTCTTTCATCTCAAAGGTGAAGAGGAGCTTGGAGACTTTGAACCTTTTAAATCTCACTTGCTCATCAAACAACTTATAAAGATGAAAGACTATGGTATGAGCATCCATATACTCATGCTTCTTCTACAGCTCAGGTATCATCGCGGCTAGCATGATGCAACTCGCCATTTCAGAATCAATCACATGTTTCTGATAGGTCAACAATTGGTCCGGAGTTGCATTGTCTCTAGGACGAGTGGGAAGAGGCGCTTCGAGGACATTCACAAGCTTTTCAACCTTGAGAACAATTCTCAGGTTGAATCCAAAAGTCAGTCCAAGAAGTTCAATCCAGTCAATTTATTTGAATCCAAAATAGAGTGCAAATTCAAAGACATAATGATCAATCAATTAGCCTTGAAATACAAATCAAGCATATATGAGAAAATAATTTTAAAATGTATCAACATACATTTATAAATCCCATTCATTTTTTCGAATTTCAAAAATCCCAAAATCACTTCGGGAGATCGTAGGTCCATCTCCGAATGGGCTGATATCCAACATATATATGAACAACCTTGGAGAGAGTTCAACAAGCCATTCATAGCTACGATGGTAGGTATCAAATATACTGATTGCATATCACATATATGAAACTATCACAATGTGCTATCAACTAATTAAATGTTCACACATACATCGGGTTGTTAACTCATTAACAAGTATGCATCATATGCATATCACCCAACTTCACCTTCCTTCACATCGACCTTGGAGAGAGTCCAACAAGGCGATGCTCCAGGTTAAAGCCAACCCATTAATCGAGAAATAGTTTTAATATGGTTAGAGTGCATTCAACCAATTAGCTCGGCTTGGAGAGAGTCCAACAACCAAAGCTAACGATTGACCTCTGACTCTTACCATGTTAGTATTAAACTATTTCATGGTTTGAACAAGTTCAGGTTCGAGCCGGGCTTGGAGAGAGTCCAACAACCCAAACAGGAAATATAACTCTGGTTCTAACCATATTAATGGAAGATGTAGGCTTTAGTATTGAGCAAGGGTTTTATGTCTCATCCTCTTTGCATGCAAATAACTATTATCTACATTGTATGACATACATGACATACATCTACATGTCACGACATGCATGACATAATGATATGCATCTAATGCAATTACATGACATACAATTATGGTATGTACAAAATTTCCTTATATGTCATAACTATCTATGGAAATAAAATATGCTTAAGATTTGATTCCCAAAATCAAATCATGATTAAATTAGGAAATAAATTTCTAAATCTAATCACATATTTTATTTATGGAAGGTCTCAATTAAGGAAAATCAAATTTAATTTAGGAAACAGATTTCTTAAATTGTCAAAACTATTTATGGAAATAAAATATATTTTAGATTTGATTATCCAAATCAAATCATGATTAAATTAGGAAACAAATTTCCAAATATAATCAAATATTTTATTTATGGAAAGTGTTAATTTTCATAAATACTTCTAGACTTTTCAAAAGTAGAAGATTTCCATAAATACTTCTAGACTTTCCAAAATTAGAAAATTTCCATAAATATTTCTAAACTTCCAAAAGTAGAAAATTTTCATAAATACAATTACGACTATCGCAAAATAATTTTACATTTATGTCGAAACACAACCTGGGCTCTGATACCACTGTTGGGTTTCCGGCACCGCGACGAGTGTGTGTTTGAACATGTTTCGTAAACATATGCGCAGTGGAAGAAATAAAAAGCAATAAATCTAATTTATTACAACACACATACCACACGCATGCATAGTACAACATGTGTATACATAATCGTAGTTTCAAATTTTGCAATAAAAGGAAATTACTCTAGGTATACCTGACGTATCATGTGCAGTGGGAAAGGCATCAACCGGAGCAACTCTCGCTAGAATTGCCTCTATCCGTATCCACGCCGAGTATCGTCGGGATAGCTTCACAAAGCTACAAGCCTCATCTTTGCTAGAGTCACTAGCCTCGTGACGAAGACGATGTGATCGAGAGAGGATCACAATCTGAATCAAAATTTGGATTCAAAAATGAGTCCTCAAAATTCGCTTCTCCGGAGAGGTATTCGTCAATCGATTGATGAATCCTTCGTTCACCACCTATGTGGATTACCGGAGATCGAATCCCCGGCAAAGTAGCCATTGTCGGAGCTCCAAATGTCATCCAAACGATGCTCTGACATGAAGGGAGGAAGCTGTCCAGAATTATAGACAGATTGGTGGAGGGGTTGCGCCGGCCCAAAGAAAATGGCCAGCTGCTCCTTGGTCACCCTAGCCAAGGGAAGTCACCGGAGGGTCGTCAGAGGATCGCTGGCAGGAGCTTGGATGTCGACAGTAGCTTGGATGATGGCACAAAAGCTGGGCGACAACAAGGTTGGGCGGCGGCAAGGAGAAGAGAGGGAGGGGGCGGCAAGACTAGGATTAGGTTTTCACAAAACCCTTAAGCCCTGTTTTTATAGAGAACACATTCTCATAACGATTATTGGTTCATAACCAAAAACCCGTTAACCCGCTCCAATAACTTAAGTTAAAATAAACCGAACCAAGTTGGTCTATTTTAAGTTAAAACGAACCGAACCAACTTTGGTTCATTCGTTTAAAACAAATCAAACCCCTTTGGTTTATTCTTCGCCATTGGATTAAAACCAAACCAATTTGGTCCATCCATCATGTCTTCATAAGACATGACCCATCCACGCTTCCATTGCGACTGAAACGATTTCATGCTCGATCCTTGTTTGGTCCAACCAAACCTAGTTTCTCTCGATCTGAGAATCTCATTCTCAAGCTCGTTTTAAATCCTTCAGATTACGCTCGTTGTGCGTGTGACCAAATAGGTTCTCGATTTATGTTGGTCATCTATAATTAACCATTAATTATAGAACGATCATGAGTGGAACCTAGTAGTACATCATGATCCCCAATTGACCGAAAGATCAACGGTTGATCCAGAACTATTTCTGAAACCCTTCAGCAGCTACAATGAATCATGCCCCATTCCCTTCACGCATCTTATACCCACTTGGTTAAGGACATGGTCTATAGTGTCAGTCCCCACTAGGTTGACTACGTCACACCTAGCCCAAGTATCATTTCCTCATCCTACAGATTCTAGTTACTGCACATGTATCCAAGAGTACCTTACTCTAAACATGTAATGCTTTGGCCAAAGACTTTAGTAACAATTCGACGAGAGGCCATGAGTATACATCTCCTCGCAAGGAGTGGAATCCTTTATAGGCTATTCAAACACCTTTGATCACTTCGACTTATGCCCAATCATCCCGGGTCCACATCTCCTCAGAGATGCTTGCTTAAGATGTCAAAGCATAAGTCTTCATGACCAAGATGACTTGAATACCGTAAGTCAAAGGAACATCACACTTAAGCTGTAGTAAGAACTTTATTGAAATATCTATATATACAGAGAACCATATGAAGTTTTACAGCTGGTCACTCCAATGAACTAGTTACCATAACTAGCATCCACGATTAACTCCGAACATCACAATATATCCAACTAGTGAGAATCAGCTGCTTGGATACACCAAGGAGTATTCCTCGTGCTAGTCTCGACAGAATTGATGGTGTCTAAATCCATCAATTCATCAACTAGGGATAATTCCGATACATCACAATTACACATGTAGAGATACTCACTAGTTGTGATCTAATCACAAATTCTCTCATGCTATGAATCGTATCGTGGACATTCAGTAAATGAGTTTAAGATCTAATCAAATACATGAAAACATGTATACTCAAATAGTGAATCTTCATTTATCATATAAATGGTTCAAACATAAGGTGATTGCCTTAGAACATCTCTCATATATTACTAACAGTTTCGACCTATTTGTGGCCGAAAGACCTTGTCCATTATTCTCTTATAAGTGGCGCCGACATTCTTTAAGCCGAATGACATAACCTTGTAGCAAAAAGTGCCATCCGCCATGACAAAGCTAACCTTTTCTTGGCCTTCTTGGGCTAGGGGAATCTGATGGTACCCTTGATAGGCATCTAACATGCAGATTAACTCACACCCCACTGTAGAATCTACTGACTGATCTATTCGAGGGAAGGGGTAGCAATCTTTAGTGCATGCTTTATTGAGATCTCAGAAATCTATGCATACCCTCCAATTATATTCTGTCTTAGGTACCAGTACAATATTTTGACAACCATTCGGGGAACTGGACTTCTCGGATATATCTGGTCTACAACAATTTCTGTACCTCAGCTCAGATGATCTGATCTTTATTAGGGCCGAAGTGTCTTCTTTTCTTATTTACTGGCCGGGCTCCAGGGAAAATGTTCAAACGATGCTCCATTACAGCTCGAGAGATGCCTCGGTTCGGCTCCTCGGGCCAAGTGAAGTCGTCTTGGTTATCCACCAGGCTGCTGACAACTTCTTGCTTTATCTTGGCCGGTAAGTCGGAGGCAACTCAGACAACACGGCTAGGCTGATCTGGCAATATATGCGCAGCTTCGTCTTCACCCCGTGGTTCTTCTCAGAGAGTGTAAATTGCTGTAGCTTCCACCCTCCTGCTCTTCCTGGGGCTCGTCCGGACTTCTTCCACATAACATCTTCGAGCTGCCTTTTGGTCCCCTGCCACTTCGCCCACTCGATAATTCACTGGGAATTTGAGCTTTTGGTGATAAGTGGATATGGTATCTTTGAAGGAATGTAGTTTCAACCTTCCTAAGATAACGTTGTAAGCAGAGGCGACATCTACCACTGTGAAAGTGGTAATTCTGGTCCGACGGAGGGGCTCTTCTCCCAAGGATAGAGGTAGATCAATTCGGCCGAATGGAGATACTTCATGGCCTGAGAAACCAAATAGGGCTATGTTCATTGGCTGCAACTGGGCTGGGTCAAGCTGCATGCTAACAAAAGCTTCCTTAAATAAAATATTAATCGAGCTACCTATGTCCATGAAGATTCTGGCTACGTCATAATTGACTATGGTGGCTCAGATCACTAAGGCATCATCATGGGGAACAACAACTCCTCACAAGTCCTCGGAGCTAAAATTTATTAAAGGTCCTTCAGTACATCTTCGACTGGTGTTCACCTCCATGTTCTCTAGCCGCCTTCCATGAGCCTTTCTGGATCGGTTCGAGTCACCATCCATGTCTCCACCGGTGATCATGCTGATGGTACCTCGGTGTGGAGTGTTGGAGATGTCTCTCGGCGACTCTGGCCGAGGAGATGGTTGTGTTAAATACTGGAAATTTTTTTTTATTTAGAATATTAAATTTAATGGCCAAAGAGTTAAGGAAAATAATCCTGGAAATTTTTCGGAATTTTTAAGAATTTTTCTGGATTTAAACGGAGGTTGTACGAGATAATCACGGGGATAGAGAAAACAGGTTGTTAAAGGGGCCTATTTAGATAAGTAAATAGGATAAATTATATTTTTCTATTTTTTCTATTTTCTATTTTTTCCCCGCCGCGACCTTTTCCCCCATCCGACTCTGTTCCTCTTTCGGCAATTCCACCCGACGCCATTCCCTCTTCTCTGTCGACGACGAGGCCACCGCGACCCACGTCACCGTCTGTGCACGCGGCCAACAGCCGTAGTTCTGCACGCTCGCTGCCCTCAATCCCCCCCGCACCACAGAGTTTTTCCCAAGCCCTCTCCTCTTTTCTCCGCGTCGCCATGCGATCTCGCCGCCATTCGCTGCGTCGAGAGCTCTGCGGCGGCCGCTCCTCCGAATCGCTCTGTGCCACCATCTTCCCTACTTAGCCGTCGCGGCATGCGACAGCCATGTGTCCGCGTTGGGCAGGGGTCTTGCGGTCGGCCATCCCTCCGACAGTGCCGGCGCACGCCTTCGCCGTTGCTTCCGCCGCCGTCTCTGCGTGCTGCTCACCGAGACGCACACGCCGCCCCCCATCCACCACATCCTCTGTCGGCTCCTCTGCCACTATCGCCGCTGCAGCACTTTCCACCATCGGATTGAGGAGGTGTGGCTTCGTGTGTGCTAGGGCAACAGAATTCGGTGAACAAAGATTTGGGAAGGATACTGTCGGTAAGATTTCCCATGGCCGGTAAGATTTTTCCTCTATTTAATTATTTGTAGATTTATGTGGTTGAATTAGGGGCTGTAAATTTAGGAAATCGAGTTGAGGATCTGATTTGGGGAAAGATTTGGCTACCGGTGGGATCCTAGGGCCGGTAAACACGATTTTGGTGTTGTTCGGTTGATCATATTGTATTCGGTGGATATGGGATGGCTGCTGTGAGATTTAGGATGGCTGTCGAATGTGATTGAGCTACTCTGTTTAGGTGTTTTGCTTGACTGTGTGTGAGTGAGGAAGGACTAATGGAGTGAGTGTTTCATTTAGGGTTGGTTAGAGCTCTAAATCCTGTATATGAAATTTGTTAATGGTTGTAAATGGATTGTGGGTGCCAAGTTGTGGGATCCAAGTATTGGATCGTGTTTGAGGTAAGGTTTGGTTGAGTCGTGTGTATGTCACCTAGGGTTAGGTTGGATTCATAATTATGATCGGTTCTGTAATTCAGTATGGAGGATTGATTAGGTTGAATAGGATAATTAAATCAATCTAGTGGATCGGATATGAGGTCGATGTAGGATTCGATTCGATCATTTGTTGTGAGATGGATAATATTTTCATATGATGAGTATTGATCATGGTGAGATAAATTGCAAGGATATGTTTTTGGATTGAGGAGTTAATCACAATTTATGACCTACGGGTTGAGGGTCTACTTGGAGATACATAGTAGTATTTAGCACGTTGTCGTGTGCTTGGATTTGATGGATTTATTTTGGATTAATTGGTTATGGAAGGAATCGATTATGTATTCGATTTGTTGGTGAATGGTATTTTGTGCTTAACAATAGTTATGCATTATGCAGGTTTTGGTCACGAGGCAGGTCCCCGGTAGTGACGATCTGGTTCTCTTTACGGATATTTGGCAGGCGGGTATTTTGAATTATCTTTTAGATAGTCATTGTTGATATGCTAGTTAGGATAGCTTACAATAATTTTTCATGTTTATATACCTAATATGCTTTTGGTGCCTACTTGATACATGCATGTGATAGGATATGATTTTATCTTCCCTGTTGTATTTGGATCATAGTACTTGGATTAGGGATATGTACATATTGATTGTACATATTATTCGGATAGGTATTTTGAGTAGGATTTACATGCTTTAGTATCATGCACCATATTTGCATGATTGCATGCTGGCTGGACGGGGATCCATTATTGTTGAGCCCGCAGCTAGTTACATGGCCTGCACACACTGCCACTCATGGGTTAGTGGTACATCAGGAGGGTGTGTGCAGTTGCTCTGTCAGGCTACGCTGGTCCGCTCATGGGTAGCGATGAGGCAGCGTGGTAGCGGGCAGGGATCCCTCCTCTGGTCTATGACACCGGGAGATGAGAGCTTAGTAATGTGTTATTTTCCGCAAGTGCACGGTTGTCGTCAAGTTATAAAAATATCGATCCCACAGGGATTGGGACAATTACCGAATGATCGTGATACCAAGTTATCTAGTCAATCAATTTGTGGATTAAGCAAAGATACTGAGCAGTCAAGAATAACGAATGAGAAGAACGAGCTAAAAGTCAATAGTTGAGGAGAATCTCAGGATATGGGTTTCACCACGTCGACGATTTATAAGGTGATTTAATTCTTTCCTACCCCTATTAGAGTTGTTTTGATGGAACCTATCCTAAGGTAAATCAATGGCCCCTTTCGAGGTCTACGCTAACTGTACCTATCAAACTCAATTTACCTATCATGATATTCGAGGGTAGGGGATCATAATCAGCTAAGGGGACCTGTCACGAGACCCCCGCAAACCTCCCTAGCCTTACCTCCGTTACTTGGTAAAAACTGGATTTGATAGATCCATTAAGTCCATAAGAGTTCCTTTAGAGTCTAAATTTCCTTTTCACGGTAGGTTTGCACACGGGACCATAATCAGCTAAGGGGACCTGTCACGAGACCCCCGCAAGCCCTCATAGATACACTACCACTACTTGACAGGAGTTTATCCCTAATTGGTTCTGGGTTTCGGGAACTTGGGTTCACTGTTAGGTACTTCCCCTTAGCTCCTTAGGTTTATCAATAAGAATCCAAAAACAGATCAAAACAAACAATAATTCAAGTAGTATAGATTACATCATCCATCATAAATCGTCAAGGGATACTCCCCCATCCTAAGATTACAAGGCACAACTCCATAGTCGAACAAGAATTGCTAGAGAAAGAAATTACGATCCTTAGTGCCATCTGTGTTCCTCTGTCGTCGACTCCTTCCTTCTTCTGTCGTCCTTTTGACCACCCGCCGTCGTCCCTTAGGGTTAGAATATCTCCTCTTTTATAGCCTTGGCCTCCTCTTTAATTAAGGTAAAAGATTTTCCTTTAATTGAGACGAAGATCGCGGCTTCGTCGAGTTGTTCCTGAAAGGAAATTGAATCGTGCCAACACTCCGTGCGAATGAGGGCATAGGCGTGTTGCGAGCTTCCCACCGAGCGTGTTGCGCTTGAATTGGGGTGTGTCGAAGGCTGAACTGGGGCGTGTTGAAGGCTGGAACTCCTGACACGGGCGTGTCGAAGGATGAACTGGGGTGTGTCGAAGGCTGAACTGGGCGTGTTGAAGGCTGGAACTCCTGACATGGGCGTGTCACTGATGACACGCCTATGTTGTTTTGATACGCCTACTTCTTTGCCATGTTAACACGAACAACACCCAAAAGCAGTCTCTTTGTCCAAAATATGCTAAACTTAACTAAATCATGATAAAATACATGCCTAAGACATGAAATGAGATAAAATGCATGTATATGGAGTAGTGAAAACATAGCATGATTTACACACATCAAAATCCCCTAGTCCTAAACTTTTGCTTGTCCTCAAGCAAAGAAAACTCAAAAGACAACTTATTTGTGGGAATGCTAGACACCATCCAGAGGTATACAATCTGATCTTAATCTTTTCAAATCATTCCTAGTTGCCAAGTTTGAAAGATCCCTATATAGTGCACGTGAAAAGTTGACTAAAGTCATTGGACACCAATCCGGATTTGACATCCCTTCTATCGTAGAGCATTCTTATTTCCGGCATAGAGGCACTTACCTGCCTTAATGCATGGATCATCCTTACCTATCATCAAAAGGTCTCAAAGGAGCACTTTCTAAGAAGAAAGAAAGAAAGGAATTTATAGAGAGCATTTCCCCAGTAACTAGTTAGTCTCAAAGGGGCACCTTTTAGGTGTTTCCCCAGTAACTACTTGGTCTCAAAGGGGTGCTTGAAAACAATTCCAGTTTTCATTTTTTTTATCATACTTCTAGTGAAAGTGTTTCTCCAGTAACCAAGTTGCGCAGGCAAGTCTCCAATGGAAAATCGAGTACTCGTCCGATATGGGGGATTTAAAATCTTTTTTTTGGATACCTCAGACCTATAGACCGTGTTAGAAGTGAAATAGGGTTCTTATCAAATAGGCAAAAAGGAATATCATGATCCGACCAATGTTCAGTTGTATTGCGCTAGATGATATAAAAATGCAATGTTATGATATATGAAAAGATGCAAACAAAATAGCACTAACCAAACTAAAAATCTAAGTAGAAACGGCATAAGCAGTAAAGGATGTGCATCGAAACTCACAAAATAGTTCAAGGTGGTCAATGGTCATCGTCTTCGCTACTAGCATCCTCCTCTGCCCACCTACGTCGCTGCTCCTGATAAAACTCCCGGGACTCCTGTCAAAATCTATCATCATCTTCCCTCCGGGCGGACTCAGCAATGAAAAACTCATCATCTCTCCTGTAAAAATCAGCTGCCCTATCCAAATGCTGTGTCACCATACGATGGTGCTCCTCTGTAGCTTGGGCATACCGATCCCACACACCTATGTGCGAGGTATGCTCGACCCTGAACGCTTCGAATGATGATTGGAATCCTGAAAAATCAAAAGAAGAGTACCCTGCAGAAATATTATCAGTAGGAAACCGTGGGGGTTCAGGAGTCGAATGTGATGGCTCAGGGGCTATGTGAGATGGCTCCCTAGGAGAGGGTGATGGAGCATGGGCAGTGGGGGTAGGAAAGGGTTCCTGGACATCTCTAAAAAGCTAATTGGATGAATTACGTACAGTCATCCACTCAGGGTTTGGAAGAGGGATTTTAATTCCATTTCTTAACACCAAATGATACCCCTCGTCACAAGCCTCAATCATCTTCATATTTATACAAGCATCCAAATCCAATCTAGGGCTAGCAGGACAATATTCAAGGCCATCCAATTCACATCCTAAGGCCACAACAATCCTAGTGATAATACCACCTATGACCATGACCCCAGATGGGCTATTACTAACCTTAACTAAATGTCTAACCATATGGGCTCCAGAATCAATATTAACTTCATTTAGCATGGCCCATAAAAACTATAACTCACTCTGTCTAGCCACCCCTGCACTATCATATCTTCCAGAGATTGTATTAGCCATAAACCTGAGGAGATAACGAAAAGTAGGATTAGGGATGTTAAATGATTTAGACCTAGTTGCATCATAAGGGCGAGGGTCATCAAAAATTAATCTCCAAAATTGATGATCAATAAAATGTCTATGAATTTGCCTCTCCCCTCCACTAGGAAAATCAAATATCGTATTAAAATCACTTAAAGAAAGGGTAAACTCATGGTTCATTAATCTAAATTTTATTTTTCCTTCCTCACAATCCTTTCCTTGCAGTATTTCAGTAGACAGGGAGCTAAGGAATTTAAGAGTGATGCTAGGGTAAGTAAGATGATGGTGCGTGATAAATTCGGTCCAGCCTATCCTATTGGTCAACCAAGTTATGTCATCTCTTAACCCTAGGGTGGTCAACGTGTAGAAGTCTATAGTTCTTGTAGATACTAACTTCCTTTTTTCAAGCTTGCTGAATTTATACTTCATAACCTCATCCCTAAAAACAATTCCATACGGATGGCAGGAGGTCGGAGGAGGATCGTTACCCAAGTCCTGAGCTTTTCTCTTTCCCTTGTCCTTTGCCGAAGAGGAAGAAGCTCCTCCTCTAGTCTTCACTCGCTTACTCATGGCATTGGGGAGGGAGAGACAGCAGGTTAGCTCCTCAGCTGCTCGAGAGAGATCGGCGACAGCTACTTCAAGCTTGTATCGCGAGTGGAAGATTAGGGCGTGCTCGGGCCGACTTTAGAGGGCTATCCGCTACATAGGCGTGTCGGGCGCAAATACCCGACCCGTTTAAGCGCGACATAGGCGTGCTCGGGCCTCCCCAGGCGTGCCGCAGTCTGGCCTAGGCATGCCGCAGTCTGGCCCAGGCGTGCCGCAGTCCGGCCCAGGCGTGCCTTGATCCGGCTTATTAAGATGAGTTTGTTCTGGTGCTCCTTCTAGTGCTATTGACTGGAAACTGTCAATCCTACAACAAACATCAAAACCAGAAGGTTGTTTAACAGCTTTTGAAAGGTCGAATTCAATTTTGTCATTTCCAAATGCAAGTGAGAGTTTGTGGTTCTTGACATCTATCATTGCCCCTACAATAGCCAAGAAAGGTCTCCCCAAAATGAGTGGAATGCATGGGTCTTCATCCATGTCAAGCACTACAAAATCTGCAGGAATAATAAAATTTCCCACCTGCACTGGTACATCTTCTAAGATTCCCAAAGGATATCTAATGGAGCGATTGGCTAACTGTAAGGCCATAGTAGTTAGTTTCATTTCTCCCAAATCCAATTTCTTGCATATGGAAAGAGGTATCAGATTGACATTGGAGCCCAAATCGCAAAAAGCCTTATCAAAATTTGAGTCATTAATTATGCAAGGGATAGAAAAGCTACCCGGATCATTTAGTTTGGGAGGTACCATATTCTTAATTAAAGCACTGCACTCCTCAGTAAGAGCCACTGTTACATGCTTCTCGACTTTTCTTTTATTGGTTAAGATATCCTTCAAGAACTTGGAGTATGTAGGCATTTGTTGAAGAGCTTCTATAAAAGGTATATTGATATATAGCTTCCTAATTACCTCAAGGATCTTACCAAATTGTTCATCCAATTTTTCCTTAATCAGCCTCTGAGGGAACGGGATAGGGGGCTTATATGTTCTTGGTTCCTTATTCGACACGCTTGTGTCGTTCGGCACAGGCTGGGCGTGTTGGCTGTTGGAGTGACCCGACACGGGTGTGTCGGCTGACACACGCTCGTGGGCATTCTCTCTCCTTAGGCGTGTTGAACAACACGCCCTGGGTCAGGGTGTGTCGGCTTCCTTTTATATTCATCCCAGGCGTGCTGCTGTCTTCTTCCAACTCTGACATGCTCGTGTCCTCTAGCACAGGGGCCGCTTGTTGAGCTCTGTCCCCTTCTAAAATCCTTCCACTTCTCAAACTTATGGAATTACAATGCTCAGCTGGGTTTACTTCTGAATTTCCAGGAAATCTGCCCGGCATCCTTGATGCTGAGTTGGCAATTTGGGAAATCTGATTTTCCAGCATTCTTGTGTGATTAGTCAAATTATCAACCTTGCCTCCCAATTGCTTGATTGCCTCGGTATTAATTTGATGTTGCCGATTTGATTCTACAATATGCTGTCGAAATTCATCATTTATCTTCCCGTGACACGTAATAAAATTTTCCATCATCTTTTCTAAGCTTGACTTGGGTCCTGGCTGAAATTCCGAAGGTGCTCCAAAACTGTTTTGTCCAGAAGAATTTTGGTTGGCTCTATACGAAAAGTTGGGATGATTCCTCCAACCGGGATTGTACATGTTCGAGTAAGGGTTGCCACCATTAGGCTTCTGATTAAAATTATTTAGCGCATCTACTTGCTCAATCCCAGCTCCCGATGATGGTGCGTGTAGGATTTGGCAATTCATCGCTACATGTCCTGTTACACCACAGATCTCGCAAGTGACATTAGATGAGTTTACAGCTGATACATTAAAATGTTCGAGTTTTTGAGTTAACGCATCGACTTTTACACTTAGTAGATCAAGGGTACTTACCTCAAACTTACCTGGCATTTTAGTTTGATATCCTCGTTCTGTAGCCCATTGGTGAGAATTCATTGCCACATTCTCGATGATCTCAAAAGATTCATCCAATGTTTTGTTCATAAGAGCTCCTCCTGTAGCAGAATCAAGAGAAACTTTAGTAGCATACGAGATTCCATTGTAGAAAGTATGAACAATGAGCCACTTCTCCAGCCCATGATGAGGGCATTGCTGTAGTAATCCCTTAAATCTGTCCCAGGCTTCAAATAATGTTTCTCCATCCTTTTGTGCAAAATTAGTGATTTGATGACGAAGACTTACAGTTTTGCTGGGTGGAAAATACTTGTCTAAAAATCTTTGCTCCAGCTAATCCCAGGTAGTTATGTAATCTGCTGGAAGAGAGTGTAGCCAGGCTCTAGCTTTGTCCTGCAAGGAGAAAGAAAACAAGCGCAATCTAATAGCATCAGCTGAGGCTCCATTCAGTTTTAAAGTCTCGTAAAATTCCAAAAATACTTCCAAGTGCAGATTTGGATCTTCAGTGGGTGCACCTCCGAATTGATGCTGTTGGACCATGGATAGTAGATCCGGTTTTAATTCAAAATTGTTCGCTTCAATAGGGGGTCTTCTAATACTCGATCTCAATCCCCTTGTACTAGGTGCTGCATAATCCGTTAAAGGTTTATTCTCGTTCTGATCAGCCATGTTGGAGGTCAGATTGTCTTCCTGACGTTGCTGGAATCGTCTTCTAGCGAGGAACGTTCTCTCTACCTCAGGATCAATATCGAGAATTTCCCTATTAAGTCTGTGCATGCAACAACAAGAGAGGCTCCCAAAACAAGAGTTCAGAATAGACACAAAGAATAGAAACAAAAATAGAAATCTAGATTAACTAAATCACGCTCAATTCAATATTGAGTGCCAATCCCCGGCAACGGCACCAAAAACTTGATGTGTTATTTTCCGCAAGTGCACGGTTGTCGTCAAGTAATAAAAATATCGATCCCACAGGGATTGGGACAATTACCGAATGATCGTGATACCAAGTTATCTAGTCAATCAATTTGTGGATTAAGCAAAGACACTGAGCAGTCAAGAACAACGAATGAGAAGAACGAGCTAAAAGTCAATAGTTGAGGAGAATCTCAGGATATGGGTTTCACCACGTCGACGATTTATAAGGTGATTTAATTCTTTCCTACCCCTATTAGAGTTGTTTTGATGGAACCTATCCTAAGGTAAATCAACGACCCCTTTCGAGGTCTATGCTAACTGTACCTATCAAACTCAATTTACCTGTCATGGTATTCGAGCGTAGGGGATCATAATCAGCTAAGGGGACCTATCACGAGACCCCCGTAAACCTCCCTAGTCTTACCTCCGTTACTTGGTAAAAACTGGATTTGATAGATCCATTAAGTCCATAAGAGTTCCTTTAGAGTCTAAATTTCTTTTTCACGGTAGGTTTGCACACGGGACCATAATCAGCTAAGGGGACCTGTCACGAGACCCCCGCAAGCCCTCATAGATACACTACCGCTACTTGACAGGAGTTTATGCCTAATTGGTTCTGGGTTTCGGGAACTTGGGTTCACTGTTAGGTACTTCCCCTTAGCTCCTTAGGTTTATCAATAAGAATCCAAAAACAGATCAAAACAAACAATAATTCAAGTAGTATAGATTACATCATCCATCATAAATCGTCAAGGGCTACTCCCCCTGTTGGCAATGTGCTATACCTCGGAATGCTCATAGGCTCCCATGTCCCCGGATTAAAATTTTCACTAATGAAAACTAATCCGGATGGGATGAGTTTCCTAAGCACAACCAATTCGTCGTCGTGCTAACGACTTGAGCGATCGCTTGAACAAACTAGTTGTTCAAGCAACACAACTCTTCTAGTCGGTTAGCCGCGGAAGAGACGACGGACGGATCGCCGGTTTTTGTGTTTCTTATCGGGGTCCATGATTATACAAATACATGCAAATGCAAACTAGTATAATCAACATATACTAACATAATGAACATAAGCTAGCATATCAAATAAGAACATGAAAAGAACAATAATAAAAGTTGTGAAACTTTTATACCTCTTGATCTTCTATCGTATGTCCTAACCTCCTTGTAGACTTCGTGTGGGCGAAGATCCTCCACAAGTTGAAGCTTCCTAGATCTTCTTCAATCCAAAGAATGAAGAACTCTCTTTCCCTTCTTGCTTGAGCCAACCACCAATCCACAAAGGATTGATGCCGTCGGCCCCAAGAATAGAGAGAATAATATGGAAACAACCAAGGAACCAAACTAGGGACAAACCCTAGTTTTGGTGCCGCCGGCCAAGATGGAGTGAATAGGAGAAAAGGAATATGTTGGGCACCCGCAGTGGAGGGAATAGAGGAAGGAGTCGGCCACACCCTAGGAAGAAGACCTCCTCTCCTATAGTTGCCGCCCAATTTCCTTGCAATCCCTAGCCTTGATAGTTGCCGCCCCACCTTCCTTGCATACCCTAGTCGCTTCAACCATAGGAGGAAACCCTAATTAGGGTTTCTCCTTAGGCTTTCTTGCCGCCAACCATGGTGGAGAGAAGATATCTAGGAGCCAGCCACCTCCAAGGAAGAAGACAAACTCTCCACAAGTGGCCGCCCAACCTTCATTCCCATCCATGGCCGCCATGCAAAGGAGCCAAAACCCTAATCAAATTAGGTTTCTCCATAGGGTTCCTTGCACCAAGCATGGTGGAGAGAATAGATATAGTAGCTAGCCACCTCCATGGAAGAAGACATGCTCCTCCAGAGGTTGCCGCCCACTAGTGTTGCTCACCACGGCCGCGCAACCCAAAAGAGGCAAACCCTAATTAGGGTTTCCTCCTAGGGTTGCTTGCCGCCCAAGCAATTGGAGGCTAAACCCTAATCTCCTTAGCATCCATCATCCAACTCCTAAAACTTGTTGCCGCCCAACCCATAGCCACCCTTTTATAGAGTTAGGGTTTAGGCCTTGGTTTAATCTCCACCGTCGGTTCTAGGGTTTTAATCTCAACCGTCGGATCTAGAGATTTAATCTCCACCGTCGGTTCTAGGAATTTAATCCCAACCGTCGGATCTAGAGATTTAATCTCCACCGTCGGGTCTAGGAATTTAATCCCAACCGTCGGATCTAGAGATTTGTTTTCCATTATTTGATCTAGACTTCATGAGGTTTATATTAGGCTACGATAGGGACCATGAGGAGGAGTTGGGTCTTGGCCACCCGATGGATCGGAACCACACAAACTTGATCCATCAATGATGTTCCATTCCACTAGAGGATCATCATCGAACTACCTCACCAACCCCCATAAATTAATATGGGCTCCATATATTATTTGTACATCCATCTCCCTGTGTTTAAGATATCGAATGTCCGTCAATTAATTGATTTACTGACCATCAATTAATTAACATCTAACTCCTCGAGTAGTACCACTCAACCTTATCATCATGTTGACTAAGTCAACCTGCAGGGTTTACATGATGAACCTTATGAGCTCCTCAAGGGGACATCATCAACCTAATACATAGGACACGGATTCCTCCTATAATCAACGACACACCATGTAAATAATATCATTTCCCAACTTATCGAGCATATTGATTTAATCCATAGAAATCTCACCCTCTGGTAAATCAAAGAAATAAATATTAAGTACATGTGCCCGTTATTATATCGGGATTAAGAGCATGTACAACATAATATCCGAGGTCCGATTCAATTATGCAGTCAACAATAAATTGAATCACCTCTATGTCGGTCCTGCTCAATACAACTAAGTGTACTAGTGTAACTCTATGTTCAAGATAAAACAATACCAAGCTACACTACAACCATGCCAATGGTTTGTCCAAAACCATCTTGGTTGTGAGCCTCTACTTATATTCTACAAGGGACTGATAACATGATCTTCTGTGCCGCACCCAGGCACCATGTTATCTACAATGTAAAATATTAGACAATATGCACACATATAAATATAACGTGCAAACAATGATCATGTGATTCCTATTTCAAAATAAAGATGTTCATACAAAAGAGCTAGGCTTTCAGTATACATCCCAACAATCTCCCACTTATACTAAAAGACTATCATCATAATCGCCATACATCCGATTCCCTTCCTCCACATGCCTATCAAAGCTCTCTAGAAGGGCCTTAGTGAAAGGGTCTACCAGTCATCCTCTCGATGCATGCTAGGCGACAAGAACTTCTACCTCCTTTACGATTTCTCGTGTCGTGGTACTTGCACTCTATGTGTTTACTAGCCTTATGGGCTCGTGGTTCCTTCGAGTTTGCAATCAGACTATTATTATCACAATAAATTGTGATAGTTTTGGGCAAACCAGAATCACATCCAAGTCCATCGGAAGTTCCCAAACCACAGCTTATTTGGCGCCTATAGGTCGCCACATACTCCTTCCATGGTGGAGTCCGCCACGCATTTCTGCTGGCCACTCCTCCATACAATGGCTCCACCTCCTAAAGTAAACACAAAACCTGAGGTAGACTTACTGTTATTCCTATTTGATTGGAAATCACAATCCATGCAACCCACAGGGAGTAATTGGTCTGCCCGGTAAACTAGCATATAATCCCTAGTCCTTCTCAAGCACTACAATATATGCTTTACCGCAGTCCAATGTCCCTGTCACTGGATTACTCTGATATCTACTAACCATGCCCATGACAAAGCAGATATCTTGTCTCGTACATAGCATACATGAGGCTTCCTACTGCCAAAGCATAAGGAACCGCCTTCAGCTCCTTTATCACCTCATATGATCTAGGACACATCTCCTTAGATAAAGGAACTCCATGCCTGAAGGGTAGAAAACCCTTCTTGGAGTTTTGTATGCTAAAACGATTCAAAACCATGTCTATGTATGAAGCTTGGGATAAGCACAACAACCTTGATCCCCAAGGTTGTGACCCACTTCTCCCAAGTCCTTCATATCATACTGTTTGGACGACCATACCCTTACGTCTGATAACACTTCGATGTTGTCGCCAACCACCAAAATGTCATCTACGTATAGTACAAAAATACCACTACGTTTCTGTCACATCTCTGATATACACAAGACTCATTCGAACTTTGAATAAATCCATAAGACTGGATTTACCTCCTCAAAGCGGATGTCCCAAGACTTCAAAGCTTGCTTCAGTCCATTAACGGACCGATTAAGCTTATATACAATACGCTCTTTGCCCTTAGCAATGAATCCCTCTGGTCGCTTCATGTAGATGGATTCCTCAAGACTTCCACTAAGGAATGCTGTCTTGACCTCCATCTGTCATGCCTCATAATCCATATGAGTTGCTATGCATAAGAGCTCCCAGACCTGTCTTGAATCCATAGATTCAATCTCAGTATTCATTGCACTTTGCAAAGATGCTGTATTTATATCTTGGATTGCCTCGTCGTATGTCTAGGGATCAGGTTCATGTTTGCTAGGGACCAAATCAAAAGATTTGTCCAAAAACATGAATCTAAGAGGTTGTCTAACAACCCTCCCACTACGACGAGGTATCTTCTGTGTATCCTCTGTGACACGCGGTGCAGTGACATGTGGTATGTCCTCTTGTACCGGTGGTACTAAAGAAGTGACTTCCCTTTTTTAACTCCTCCAGAACAATTTTACTCTTGGGCTTGTGGCTTATCACATAGTCTTCCTCTAGAAATCTGGCATTCGTGTTAACGATCACCCTCTGATCTCTAGGACTACAAAATAAGTCAGAATAACTCATCATCAATCTAACCATTTCCATAAGAGTCCTATTCCTTCAGATCGCTACACTGCTCACTGGGTGTGCCAAAGTACCAATTGGGATTGAATCCCAACCTCTGATAAGTAGTTCCTAAACTCTCCCAAGAGGTTGTCACCACCACGATCAGATCGTAGTGTCATCCATATCTTGAATAATCTTCTATGAAAGAGACGAAATATTCAAGATTACCTCTTGCCTGGATAGACATAGGACCATACGAATCAGAATGAACCAATTCCAACACATCTTTGGATCTATACCCCTTGGCCTTGAAAGGCCTCTTGGTCATCTTACCCTCCAAGCAAGATTCGCAGGTTGGGAGATGCTCCACCACTTATGAACCCAAAGGTCCATCAGCTATCAACCTTTGAATTCTACTTAGGTTAATATGACCAAGCCTAAGATCCTAAAGATATGTTTGGTTCATCTTCGAAGGTTCTTTTCTCTTATTGGAATTAGAAGATGAGTTATTAACTTCTATTTGCATCGTGGGAGGTTTTGGTTCAAATTTCCTTTCAATGTACCTGAATAGATATTCTCCCTATTCCTTTTTATAACAACTCTGTCATTAAAAGAAATAGAATATCCATCCATAATAATTTAGAAACTGAAACTAAATTCTTTCTAAATAAAGGTACATAAAGGGAATTTTCCAGAACCAAAGTTTTATTATTTTCAAGAGATAAATAAAACTTCTCCCACTGCAATAGCTGCCACCATCATGGCATTGCCCAAGTAAATGGTAATCTCCCCTTCAACTAGTCATCGGGTTTCCTGGAACCCTTGCAAATTATTGTAGACATGATTAGTGGCTCCCGTATCTACTCACCAGGTGCCGGTAGATATCACCGCTAATCATGTTTCAATGACTAGTCCAAAAGATATACCTATGTTCTATTTTGGATTGGGACAGTCCTTCTTCCAATGTCCATCCTGCTTGCAAGTGAAGTACTTGCCTTTCGGCTTCTTCACTCTTCCCTGAGATCCTCGCACCATCTTTGCTTCACCTTGTTTCTTCTTCTTCTTGCCTTTCGGCTTAGAAGTAGAAACTCTTTTGAGCAATGATGGCTTGAGGACACTCTTTGAAGAGTGCATACTTGTACTCCTTAGCAGATAAGACAATATCTTGGATTCATTTCCAATCAATATAATTTGGGTACAATAAGTTTATTTCCTTTAGTATCAAAGTAAGTGGACTGAAAGTCATTTTTAAAGTCCTAAGAATCACATAGATCATTACTTTAGATTTCAAAAAATTATTGATTCCTCAAATAATAAAATTTCGAAATCAACCAACACCTCAAAACACCGAGAATATCGCATGCCACGCAGTGTGGACGTATACGAATTCTACATTTGTAAGAGGAGGTTTTACCCATTAATTTTATTATCTTGTCAACCTTACTTTTTGACAAATAAAATTAATAGTTGGTTCCTCTTTGGCCCTACAAATAAAAGCAGTGACTCCGATGGGGAGGATACTTTTTATTTGCATCTAAGTGTGCACCATTACACGGTACTAAGGGAATTATTTCGGATTATGTGCCTTACCGCTGTGGAAGTACACACGCTCCTAGATAATTTCCTATAACCATTATTTGACCTAGTGATCCGCAAACAAACTCATCCGCAGGGAGGAAGGCACTCAGAGCCGACACGTAAGTTTGTTGCATCACACGTCAAATTGTAATGGAGGCCGCGGGAATTAATTAAAATATCCCTCTCCCACTTAGTAAATTTGAAAATGAGGAATTTTCAAGCACACACAATATGCTTATTATTACTGTAGATTTCAATAAAAATTATTGATTCCTCAAACAATAAAATTTCGAAATCAACCAACACCTCAAACACCGAGAATATCGCATGCCACGCTGTGTGGACGTATACGAATTCTACATTTGTAAGAGGAGGTTTAACCCATTAATTTTATTATCTTGTCAAACTTACTTTTGACAAATAAAATTAATAGTTGGTTTCTCTTTGGCCCTACAAATAAAACTACTTTTTATTTGCATCTAAGTGTGCACCATTACACGGTACTAAGGGAATTATTTTGGATTATGTGCCTTACCGCTGTGGAAGTACACACGCTCCTAGATAATTTCCTATAACCATTATTTGACCTAGTGATCTGCAAACAAACTCATCCGCAGGGAGGAAGGCACTCAGAGCCGACACGCAAGTTTGTTGCATCACACGTCAAATTGTAATGGAGGCTGCGGGAATTAATTAAAATGTCCCTCTCCCACTTAGTAAATTGAAAATGAGGAATTTTCAAGCACACACAACATGCATATAAAACAAATCAGCAATAAATATGGAAAAATCAGAATTTTTCCAACTATTATGGCATTGTTCTCCAATATGCGTCCCGTCGTGTCGCCACCTCGTCCGCTCCTCCTACGCCATGTACGAGCCATCCGGAGATCCGAGCCGAGAATAAAACCTATTTTATTTTACATCCATCGATCCTATACTCCACGAGGGAGTGTACATGAAATCTAGATCGAAAGTAAAATAAAATAAAGAGTGGCTAAACAATGCCGTATTCAATTACAAAAATTAAATACTAATTTAGCCTCGTCAACCCCGAGGATTCAAATAATATACAATCACACACACATGCAATCACATACACACATATATCGCCATAATAGTTGGATCTTATGCCTGCAACCAAAAAGTTAGCCTACGCACATCCTACTATTATCTGGCATACACAATATATGATAAGTGCATGAAAGTAACCGAATCCAAAACACACAAAACCGGAAACCGTGGCTCTGATACCAATTGTTGGCAATGTGCTATACCTCGGAATGCTCATAGGCTCCCATGTCCCCGGATTAAAATTTTCACTAATGAAAACTAATCCGGATGGGATGAGTTTCCTAAGCACAACCAATTCGTCGTCGTGCTAACGACTTGAGCGATCGCTTGAACAAACTAGTTGTTTAAGCAACACAACTCTTCTAGTCGATTAGCCGCGGAAGAGACGACGGACGGATCGCCGGTTTTTGTGTTTCTTATCGGGGTCCATGATTATACAAATACATGCAAATGCAAACTAGTATAATCAACATATACTAACATAATGAACATAAGCTAGCATATCAAATAAGAACATGAAAAGAACAATAATAAAAGTTGTGAAACTTTTATACCTCTTGATCTTCTATCGTATGTCCTAACCTCCTTGTAGACTTCGTGTGGGCGAAGATCCTCCACAAGTTGAAGCTTCCTAGATCTTCTTCAATCAAAAGAATGAAGAACTCTCTTTCCCTTCTTGCTTGAGCCAACCACCAATCCACAAAGGATTGATGCCGTCGGCCCCAAGAATAGAGAGAATAATATGGAAACAACCAAGGAACCGAACTAGGGACAAACCCTAGTTTTGGTGCCGCCGGCCAAGATGGAGTGAATAGGAGAAAAGGAATATGTTGGGCCCGCCATGGGAGGGAATAGAGGAAGGAGTCGCCACACCCTAGGAAGAAGAAGACCTCCTCTCCTATAGTTGCCGCCAACTTCCTTGCAATCCCTAGCGCCAACCTAAGGAGGAAACCCTAATTAGGGTTTCTCCTTAGGCTTTCTTGCCGCCCAACCATGGTGGAGAGAAGATATCTAGGAGCTAGCCACCTCCAAGGAAGAAGACAAACTCCTCCACAAGTGGCCGCCCAACCTTCATTCCCATCCATGGCTGCCCATGCAAAGGAGCCAAAACCCGAATCAAATTAGGGTTTCCTCCATAGGGTTCCTTGCCGCCCAAGCATGGTGGAGAGAAGAGATCTAGGAGCTAGCCACCTCCATGGAAGAAGACAAGCTCCTCCATAGGTTGCCTCCCACTCTTCTTCCTCACCTTGGCCACCCAACCCAAAAGAGCCAAACCCTAATTAGGGTTTCCTCCTAGGGTTGCTTGCCGCCCAAGCAATTGGAGGCTAAACCCTAATCTCCTTAGCATCCATCATCCAACTCCTAAAACTTGTTGCCGCCCAACCCATAGCCACCCTTTTATAGAGTTAGGGTTTAGGCCTTGGTTTAATCTCCACCGTCGGTTCTAGGGTTTTAATCTCAACCGTCGGATCTAGAGATTTAATCTCAACCGTCGGTTCTAGGGTTTTAATCCCAACCGTCGGATCTAGAGATTTAATCTCTACCGTCGGTTCTAGGAATTTAATCCCAACCGTCGGATCTAGAGATTTGTTTTCCATTATTTGATCTAGACTTCATGAGGTTTATATTAGGCTACGATAGGGACCATGAGGAGGAGTTGGGTCTTGGCCACCCGATGGATCGGAACCACACAAACTTGATCCATCAATGATGTTCCATTCCACTAGAGGATCATCATCGAACTACCTCACCAACCCCCATAAATTAATATGGGCTCCATATATTATTTGTACATCCATCTCCCCGTGTTTAAGATATCGAATGTCCGTCAATTAATTGATTTTCTGACCATCAATTAATTAACATCTAACTCCTCGAGTAGTACCACTCAACCTTATCATCATGTTGACTAAGTCAACCTGCAGGGTTTACATGATGAACCTTATGAGCTCCTCAAGGGGACATCATCAACCTAATACATAGGACACGGATTCCTCCTATAATCAATGACACACCATGTAAATAATATCATTTCTCAACTTACCGGGCATATTGATTTAATCCATAGAAATCTCACCCTCTGGTAAATCAAAGAAATAAATATTAAGTACATGTGCCCGTTATTATATCGGGATTAAGAGCATGTACAACATAATATCCGAGGTCCGATTTAATTATGCAGTCAGCAATAAATTGAATCACCTCTATGTCGGTCCTGCTCAATACACCTAAGTGTACTAGTGTAACTCTATGTTCAAGATAAAACAATACCAAGCTACACTACAACCATGCCAATGGTTTGTCCAAAACCATCTTGGTTGTGAGCCTCTACTTATATTCTACAAGGGATCGATAACATGATCTTCGGCGCACCTGCACCATGTTATCTACAATGTAAAATATTAGACAATATGCACACATATAAATATAACGTGCAAACAATGATCATGTGATTCTTATTTCAAAATAAAGATGTTCATACAAAAGAGCTAGGCTTTCAGTATACATCCCAACACCCCCATCCTAAGATTACAAGGCACTACTCCATAGTCGAACAAGAATTGCTAGAGAAAGAAATTACGATCCTTAGTGCCATCTGTGTTCCTCTGTCGTCGACTCCTTCCTTCTTCTGTCGTCCTTTTGACCACCCGCCGTCATCCCTTAGGGTTAGAATATCTCCTCTTTTATAGCCTTGGCCTCCTCTTTAATTAAGGTAAAAGATTTTCCTTTAATTGAGACGAAGATCGCAGCTTCGTCGAGTTGCTCGCAGAAAAGGAATCGAATCAACACGCCTGCGTGCTAAATGAGGGCACAGCGTGTCGCGGCTTCCCACCGAGCGTGGCGCTTAAATTGGGGCGGTCGAAGGCGAATCGTGTGTTGAAGGCCGAACTCGACACGGCATGTCAAGGCCGAATCGGGTGTGTCGAAGGCTGAACTGGGCCTGTTGAAGGTTGGAACTCCTGACACGGGCGTGTCACTGATGACACGCCTGTGTTGTTTTGATACGCCTGCTTCTTTGCCCTGTTAACACGAACAACACCCAAAAGCAGTCTCTTTGTCCAAAATATGCTAAACTTAACTAAATCATGATAAAATACATGCCTAAGACATGAAATGAGATAAAATGCATGTATATGGAGTAGTGAAAACATAGCATGATTTACACACATCACTTAGCTCCCTCACTATGTTTGGGGCAGGAGGATAGGTGTACTCCGACAGCATCCTGTCCACTCGGTCACTTAGGAGCAGTGATGGCAGAGTGCACAGTTGTCATAGCCCTACCCACTCAGCTTCACCATCGCGTGTGAGGCGGCTAACTGGCGTCAGGGGTGACCATGTCATTGGCACGACATGCATTTTGCATGGATAGCATTTGTATTGTGTTTGCTGCATTTTTATTGCTGCCTTGGATGTGCATATGATTGTCATGCATACAGGATACATATTTATATATATGGTGAGGACTTTATTACTTCTAGTCAGGCACATGCTCCTATATCAGGGTTGGAGATTCAGGTTAGTACAGTCCTGTTGTATTTATTTCTTGCATACCCTATATGTGAGACTGTACTGGCATGATTTTTATTGTTAGCTATATCTTACTTGCATATCGACTATACCCGCTGAGTTTTTTGAACTGACCCCGTTGATTATATCTATTTCAGGATGAAGCTGTCAGGAGAGTCCAGCTGCCAAACCCCACTCATCGTGGAAGTTTTATTTGGTTATTTGTTTTTGGTTTTGGATATCTTATTTAGAAGATATATTTAGGACTGGAATTGGATTTGTGTATTCGTGGATTTTTGTGTCCTTATGGACTTTTATTCGAAGTTTTGTTCTGGATTGGATTTCGGTTGAGTATTCCTGCCCAGATGGCAGAAGGGGTAGGTTTAGATGTGATAGACTGTTTATTTATTTACTTGGATTGAAGGCCTGAGGCCTGATTTATTATCTGCATGTGTGTTTGGATTCCGGTCGTGTTGACCGATGTATAGTGGCCGTGTAGGCCTTGTATAAAATTGATCTTGTCACCCGTACAGGGGAGATGCTGTCGGATTTTCATCTGGCGGGGACTCCATCGGGGCGTGATAATTTATTTGGTATCAGAGCGCCTAGGTTTTCGAGTTCCTAGGGGTTTTTGGATTTGTTGGGGATCGATTGGCCGGCTAGAGGGGGGTGAATAGCCCTCGTTCGTTGGATGTCGGACTTTGCTCGTTTTCGTTGCGTTGCTTGTCTACGATTGTTGTTAGCGCAGCGGAAATAATAGAAACAATAATAATACTAACAACAACACAAGAACATGCAATACACACGATATACGTGGTTCAGAACCGAATGGTTCCTACTCCACGGGCGAGCTCCTCGAGCTCTAGTTATGCTCACGGCACTAACTCAAACTCCTTCTCGACAACACGTCGGAGGTGGAGAAACCTCTCACAAGCAATTACAAAGTAATATAGAAATACAAACAAGAATACAAATACAATACAAAAGAAACTCTTTTCACCGATTGCTTTTGATCACTTGTTTGTTGCTTGCTTTGGTTGGCTCTTGAAGGACTGGAATGCAGCAACAATTCCCCTCTAGTAGCTCCCTTAAAGTCTTGAAATCCTTAATTTGGTCTTGGGTCCACCTTGACTTCTCAATTTGCTTGTTGTGTTTGTCCCTAGGCATCTCAAAACCGTTTTCTACAATAATCATATAATCAAAATTGGTTTCGAGATATACCTCCATCCGTTTCCTCCACCAAGCAAAATCTCCATCGAATTTCGGTGGATGGATGAAGCCGGCCATTTGTAGTGCTCTCGCGGCGGTTAGTCCTTGAAGAGCGACCTGGCTCTGATACCACTTGTTGGGATCGATCGGTTGATCTATTGGCCGGCTAGAGGGGGGTGAATAGCCCTCGTTCGATGATCGCCGTATTTTGTTTGTCTACAAAACGTTAGCGCAAGTAGAATATACAAATACAAACAAAGACAAACAAAATATAAGCAAGCAATACAAACACCGAGATGTAACGTGGTTCACGGCTACGCCGCTAATCCACGGTTCGATTCGTCCACGGTGAATCACTCCGCAATCTATCCACTAGATCTCTCCTTTGCACAAAGCTAGGTGGAGGTAACCTCTTTACAATCTCTCTTCTTACAATAGAATGGAGATAAAACTAGTAAGAAGAGTGGAAGAACACTTAGAGTACTTTGAGAGCAATTAGGAGCATAAGCATTAGCCTCCCAAACCCTTACCCACTTCCTTTTTATAGAGGAAGAGGGTTTCTTCCCGTTGACACAAGATCAGTCGACTGATGCCCTCGATCAGTCGACTGATCCCGTAGCCGTTGCCCAACAACGACCGCTTTCCACGTTGGATTCCATCCAACGGTATTGGCATCAGTCGACTGATGGGAGCATCAGTCGACTGATGCTCGATCAGTCGAGTGCTCAGTCGAGTCGACTCCATTCGCGTGCTGCAGTTCCATCGATCGCCTTCCTGGCGATCATTGCCGACATCATCGCTACCCGATCCATGCGATCGCCAAGCACTAAACCAGATCTCATACCGGTCGATCAACCCATTGACTCGGAAGCGATCGGCCATGACATGGCAGTCGACTGGTGTCGGGAAAACCCATCCGACACTTGGCCAAATGGCCAAGTTTCACCTAAGAGCCACCCTTCCCGGGTTACAATCGCTCACTCTCATCTCTCGGAGTCCCTCGCCTTCGAAGTTCTCTTCATTCTCAGCCACGTCCCTCGGCAGCATCAGGCGCACGGCTCTGCAATGCTCCTTCGCGTCTCTTGCCTCGAAGTCTACTTCCTCCGGCTTCACTCCAAGCTTCTCGTCTGGCGGTCCCTCGGATGCTCCAAGCGCACGGCTTCCGCAAAGCAATCCTTCACCGACTCAAGGCCCGAGTGATGAGTTGGTGAAACTCGCCATGGCTCCATGTGCGAATTACTAAGTCCTGCACGACTTCAACGCACATATCAAATCAACATAACAAACTAATTTAAACCCTTTGCCACACCATCAAAACCATATCACGGCAAGAGATTGCCCTAACAATCTCCCCCTTTTTGATGTGTGGCAATCCGTTTAAGTTAGGTAAAAGCATTTGATATAAATTTTAAAGGAAAGAAAGCATGTAAACATAAACATTTGATAGCAACATGCAACTCCCCCTTAATCCATGAAACTTCCCCTAAATCTCTTCCCCTCTCATAAATAACTTAAACACATTCATTTCTCCCCCTTTGACACCATCAAAAATATGAATACTAAGTTAAGAACACATGGCATCAAGTCTAGTAAAAAGAAAATACCACATGTTGATTAAAAATTGGAATTCAGCCGTTACTGGACTGAGATGCAGGCCATCAGTCGACTGGTTCAGATACCAGTCGACTGGCACGTGATTTTCGGAATTTCTGATTTTTCTGGCCGAATTTCAGAAATGCATAAAAAATTCCAGAAAATTTGAAAAATCATGAAATTTGGGGAACACATTTCATTTAAGTATATCTATCAGGGAAAAATAGTTTTTCATGAAAAATCATTATATTTTCACGTTTTTGCCAAAAATCCAAAAGCTTTAAAAACTACTAGGTTTTGGATCATGATAGTATCAAGTTTAACACCTAGTTTTGGTTCCAATTGTTTCAAAACATGAATACATGGATTTTAAAGTAAGAAATTGTTTTGAAAACTTATGAAATATCCAACCATGATCTTTGGGCAATATGTCTATGAATTAAACATAAGCCTTCCCCATGATTGGTCTATTATTGCTATGTTGATACTTTAAATGACCATCTAAATGCCATAGGCATTAGTGGACATTTGTATCATCCTAACATCTCACCCATGCTAAGTTTGCAATCAAGTTAGCCTATAGTGAGTGTGAGATGCATCCTAGGGGGTATTTGTATATACTTAACCAATATATTCATGCAATTCTATCATGGTTAAGTATCAACCTAACAATTAACATGATCATAATGACATATATGAATGAATTCTACATTATGATCATTAAACTCATGTATTCATCAAATAATAGTCATGCATTAGGTATTATATGATGATAATAAACAAAGTATTACCTAAAACATGATTCAAACCTATTTCTTATGATAACGTGCCAAATTTCAAAAACATAAATCATGATTGCACATATACATAGGAATTACATCAATCATCATGATTTAAGCATTATTATCTATTTATGGGTACGTTATCATCACCCAACACTATCTAAAAAATGTTGTCCCGTCATCCTAAGTCAACCAAAATATGATATAGGTTAGGTCCATGTGGTTGACTACCCTAGGGTTATCCTAACCCTTAAGGATGGATTTTGGAACCCAAAATAAGTTCTTTCCTATTGGGTTCACTAGATATTCCTTGGGGATCCATTTTCTAGCAATTACTTTCTTTTTATCTTGTCCCCTAGCTATTAGGCATTTGTAGGCCTTTTCATTTTTCTTTTCCTTATATCCTAGGCCCTTCTTGTTAAAACTTGCCCTTTGGCTCCCAATTATCATGTTAAGGGTATTGGAGCCTATTGTGAATTTCTCTAGGGCTTTGGTTAAATAATCTACCTTTTCCCTTAATGCCTTATTTTCCTCTATGCATGCATCATTAACATCCAAAGGCATATAGTCATGTGAGCATGCATCATCATGGCAAGAAGAAACATTATCATTTAAGCATGCATTTTCTAGCTTTTGTTCTAATTCCTTAATTTGACTAAGCATGCTTTTACTTTTCTTTTTCATGCCAAATAACTCCTTAGTTAAACTAGAAATTATGGAAACTATTTTCTTAGGAGAAGCATTCGTTACCATAGTTTCCATATCCTCTTCTTCTTCTTCGGATGAAGAGGATGTAGAAGCTCCCCCTTCATTTGAGCTTGATTCTTCATTTGAGGAGGAGGAGGAGCAATCCGAGTCATGAAGAGCCATAAGTGCTAGGTTGGAGTAGACATGCTCTTCTTCTTCGGATGAGGAGGCGGGGGAAACGTCATCCCATGTCTTGGCTTTGAGTGCCATGGCCTTCCCTTTTCCTTTTGCCTTCTTTTCTTCTTCCTTTTTCTTGCTCCCCTTCTTCTTCTTTTCTTCTTTCTTGCTCTTATTTAGGAGGGGACAATTATCCCTTATATGTCCCTCTCCTTGGCAATTATAGCATATGACCTTCCCCCTTGGTCTTCTATTCCTATCATTAGATTTATGAAAATGAAAACCTTTTAAAGCCCGTCTTACCCTCCTTACCATATAGGCTTCTTCGGTGCTATCCATGGAGGAGGAGGAAGATGCTTCATCATCGGAGGAGGAGGGGACTTCCATCTTCTTCTTCCCCTTGTTTGCCATCAAGGCTACTCCCCGTGAAGTTTGGACTCTAGGCTCTTCTTGTATACCTTCAAGCCTTGTCTCATGAAGCTCCATGGTTGAAAAGAATTCCTCCAAGGTGCTCACTTCTAGGTTCTTGGAGATGTAAAATGAGTCCACCATGGAGCTCCATCTTGAGGACCGGGGAAAGGCATCTATAGCCTTCATGAGCATGTCCCGGTCGGAAAGCTTCTCACCTACACTTGTTAGCCCAATTAATATTTCTTTAATTCTAGAATGTAGGGAAGTTACCTTTTCTCCCTTTTCTAATTTGATGTTTGATAGTTGGGAGCGGAGGAGATCTCTCCTTGCTAGCTTGGCCTCGGATGTGCCTTCATGGAGTTCTATAAGCTTCTCCCACATCTCTTTGGCACTAGCACATTCTCCGATCCGGTTGATCTCTTGTTGGGGGAGGACATTGTATAGGTGGTGCTTGGCCTTTGAATTTGCCAAGTATTCTTCTCTTTGCCTCTTGCTCCACCTAGATTTCTCCAATGGCTCCCCATTTTCGTTCCTAGGCAACTCGAAACCGTTTTCTATTATTAAAAGGATTTCAAAGTCGGTTTCGAAGAATACCTCCATTCTCTTTTTCCACCAAGAGAATTCGCCGTCGAATTTCGGTGGATGGATGAAGCCGGCCATTTGTAGTGCTCTCGCGGCGGTTAGTCCTTGAAGAGCGACCTGGCTCTGATACCACTTGTTGGGGATCGATTGGCCGGCTAGAGGGGGGTGAATAGCCCTCGTTCGTTGGATGTCGAACTTTGCTCATTTTCGTTGCGTTGCTTGTCTACGATTGTTGTTAGCGCAGCGGAAATAATAGAAACAATAATAATACTAACAACAACACAAGAACATGCAATACACACGATATACGTGGTTCAGAACCGAATGGTTCCTACTCCACGGGCGAGCTCCTCGAGCTCTAGTTATGCTCACGACACTAACTCAAACTCCTTCTCGACAACACGTCGGAGGTGGAGAAACCTCTCACAAGCAATTACAAAGTAATATAGAAATACAAACAAGAATACAAATACAATACAAAAGAAACTCTTTTTTTCGGAGTTTGCCACATTTGGCAGGTTTTGCGAGGCAATCTGGAAATTTTGAATTGGTATGGATTTCCGACGATTTTTATGTTTCGGAAATTTGAGGATTTTTGACGAGGTTAATATGGGGTTTTGGCGGCGACGGGACCTCTCCTGCGGCAAAATAGGTATGATGAAAAATTTTATATATATTTTTACTTCTAGTAACATCTGTTCTAGTAACATCTGTTATAATTTAACAGATATGAGATGAGGTGGGCGTGCTCCTGCACCGAGACGTGGTGCAGGGTAACTACGCAAAGAGGACAGTGAGATCTCTGGCTAAGGAATTGCCAGAAGGGTCTATAGAGTTTTTACTCATGTGCAGACTCGTAGTAGGGGTCACCCACCAAGGTGACCAGCCAGAGTTGCCGTAGTGTATATACTCCAGGTTAGATTAGCTATGTGTTAGTGGATAACAGGAAATAACATTTAGTGTATTGGTCACTATTTGTAATCGTGGATGGAGTTGACCACATGAAAAATCTGTTCAGTTTGTGAGTCTTGAACCTGTGTCGAAAAGGTGAATTTCCTTTGAGGGCTGACTGATATTGAGTCAGAAAGTAGGGGTCAAGTCGTCACATTTATTGTGGAAATTAGAAATCAAGGACTACAGTGTTACAGATTTTCACTAATTAGGCCAGTCAGGTTATTACCCTGGTGGGTAATGTACAAGGAAGGTATACTATTGTTGATACGGACAATGGAGGTTTAAGTTATGAAGTTCCATAGGGATTTTGATCCTTGAGCGGCTTGAGCTTAGATCGCTAACATTGAAGGTACTGTTAAGTACCTAACTGGTATTTATATAAGGAGAGTGGAGTTAGTTTCTTACTATGACAATGATCAAGTTGTTACTTGGTGGAATATGTAGAAGGAATTTATTTGGGGAAATAACCCGTTACGGGATCACGGGTTCAGGATGTTTTCGAGAGACAGTATTTCTCCATGCTATTTTTGTATGACTCATTGTTGAGGAAGTCTTGAGCCTTTAGTTGAGAGATAAATTGTTAATGGATTTCACTATAGAGTTTATTAGACTTGCAGAGTTTACCCCCACTTAACGGCTCAAGTTAGTGATTGAGTTGTTTTCAATCACTCACGATTTATTGGTTTACATTTGGATTAGGATAGTTGGATCTTCCATCAGATCCTATCGGGAGGCATTAGGGTGAGTCATATTTATAAAAATGACTGCAATAAGTGTCTCAAGAGAATAGTGTAGTCAATCTATGTGATAATAACCTACACTTCGGATAAGGCAACGGTAGAAGCCGTGAACATGCTCTTCTAGCTAAATTCATGTGGCATTATTTTGTTCTTAGGTTGTTGCTCGATATTGATCAGGTCTGTTGCTAGAGGTGGTAATTTATATTGATGATGAAAGTTTACAACTTCTTGAGTGATTGAGGGTTTAGTTGGAATTTTAGTTTATTTTTGGAGGTGATCAAGGCTCTGTCTTGAGAATGAAGGATTTATGAAACACTTCATTTCCCAATGGAAAACTGGAATATGGATTAAAACTTTCTCCTCAAATTTATGTGACTATCAGAAGTGGTTTGTGCACTTGTGGAGATATGAGGCTGGTTGTATGGTACTTGAGGAAAATGATAGGAAGAGGTGTATACACCTAGATGCATACATTTATCGAATTCTTATTCTAGGTCACTGTGAAATAGGGAGTCCGTTAAGAGCAGAACTTGGATGAGTTTGCATCTTTACTTGAAAGGAATTGTATATGGTTGAAGGATTGGTCACTAAGGTATTACTATAGTTTACCTTACTTGAGGATATATTGAGAGATACAGATGTTTATAGATATCTGTGGTTAAAACATGTACAGATAGGATTAAAAGGATTTTTATATTTGGATCATGTGGATTAATAGTGTTTCCATCGATAGGTGAGATGTTGAGATGATTACTGTGATGATTATCAGAGGGGTATGAAAATGATTGTTGATGTTTAGAGGTTGATTGATGGGAATGTTATATTATGGTGAGAGAGTTGACTTAGTTGTTTTATAGTTGACTTGGTTAATATGATGTAAATATCTGGATATTATCTTGGAGGTTACGCTTGTGACATGATGGTATAAGAAGGTCCCTCGGATGCCTGTATAATTCGAGAGTAATTAAATGTAGTGTCGGATGAACTTCTAGGCTTGCCGCTGTATAGGCAAGTAGAGTAGGTGACCGGAGTGATTTCGGAAATAGTTTCGATATCGAAGATCCCCTACTAGGTGATAATTTATTTGGTACTGAGGTAATGATATTTTTACGAGCCTAATATTTTTACTTATGGTGCGTTGGTTGAGGGCTAGTGTAAAGCGCACAAGGTTGTTAAAGCTCATGATATACTAAAAGCAATGTCATTAAATTGGCTGTAAGCCAAATCGAGTTGCTTGGATACCGTTATCGATCGGTCTTTCAAAGTTGGCAAGGTTGATGATACCAAGAGGCATTTGTTGGAATGACGATTTTTCAGGGGATAATTTAATTGGTATTAGTGTTGCTTAACACTATGGGAATTGGAAGAATCTAAGTTCCAATTAAATGAGGTGTTGGATGGGATATTTATAGTCCCAATATTTTAATTCTTGAGAAGCTCTGGAACTCGTTGTTCAAAGAGAGATGAACCTTTAAGGTTATACACCGATTTCGATGATGGAATGCGGTAGTGATAAAAAGAAATGAATATCCTTCATGGTGGATCGAGGATCTATTTAGTTCAGCTATAGGACACCTGTGTATACTCTAGGATTGATTCATGATTGGTGTGTTGATATTGTAGTGACAGGGTGTCATACAATTATCAAAGTCGTAGGGATGATTGATATATCATCAGCCTAGAGTAAAGAGGATGCAGGTGTGTAGCGATGACAATCTCATACTCGGTATGAATTACATGAGGTTTGATTATCTTGTTTGACTTATGATGACTTTGTCGTCCAGGGATTTGGGAAATCATGTATTCTGGACACGATTGGATCATTTGTGATGGTGGCAGCTGGAGTTGAGCACTCGACCACCGTAGATGATGGTTTTCTAGTATTGATTTGATTATTACCATAGATATGGATAGGATGCTCTAGCGGTATTACACCGCTAATTGGTGATGGAATTTATTTGGTCTGAAGGTTGTGAACCTAGTTTCCAAGCTCAGACGATGGTTGACTTTTTCACCAGTGTTGTGTGATCATTATCGGGTGAAAGGAAGGTTAATTTATATGCGGATGCGATGTTTCAGAGAATGGAGTGTTTCTGATTTAGTTGATCGAGACGTATCCCATGTTTACGCCAAATGAGAAACTACGAGATGGTTGTCATATATATATGACGTGGACTTAGCAGATATGATGTTGCTTTGTATAGGTGAGGAGCCGGAATGCTCATGGGGTTTTGGCTAGCTACTGAGTAGCTACGAGAAGATAAATAGTGGAAAAAGAAAGCAAGTTCTATTACAAATGGATCTCAGTAAACAGGTAGATTGCTCTTGTGAGGAAATATTTCTCCGTCTCCGAGAAGAATGGTAGGTTATATAGTAGCATTCGAATTTAGGAAGAGTTACTTTTGATTCAGGAACAACAGATAGATTCCTGTTGGGATGATAGAGAGCATCTACCATAGAGTTGTACTCTTGCTCTACCCGTTCGGAGTAAGTGATAGTTACATTCGGTTGTTGTCGGTAGCTAGATAGCTACTTGACATTTTCACTGGCCACGAGTCCTGGTCGTGGTAGCATGTCGTTGCTTGCAGATGGTGCATTTGGTATTACCTCGAGAGCCACGAGACTTTATCAGGATATTTTGATAAGTATTGCTAGAGGATTGCAATAGGTTTTATATGTTGCAGATGTATCGAATTGTATTCGGAAAATAGTAAGTATGGGAACGTTCTTCGTGGTGGAACGACATGCGGGACATAGTTGATTTCGCAAATGGGTGTGCAGTGTGACAGCTAGTAAAGGTGGAATACTATTAATCAGCAAGGTTCTGTACCGAGATGGAAGGGATAGCCTAGTATGATGGACAGTGTAGGGTATGATGGACAGTGTAGGGAGATTATTTGGAATTCGGAAAGGACTTAGTATGATTAGCTAAGTCCGCTCATTTTTCTTCCGATCCATACTATGAGTTTATTGGATCGCTGGATAGGTTTATACTGTGGCGATTTTCCAGTTCATGGAGTATCTGTGAGTATCGTATGAGCTAGCGATTCGAAATTTACCTTAGGATATGGTAAAGTCTATAACATGGCACGAATATCGAGCTCCACTCTGGTACAGTTAGGTACTTATTATAGGTGGTCGAAATGAAGATATTATTCATACTTTGGAAGGGCTGCTAGAAGCAAGTGTGATTTGATGTTAAGGGATATGAGTAACCCCACTTAGTCACTTGAGGTGTGACTTGTCTCCAGATGCTTGAGATGGTTGTTGGGATATCTCGTACTAATATATGAGTAGGAAATTTGGGGACCAAATTTTTTTTAGTGGAAGAGAATGTTAAATACTGGGAAAAAAAATTATTTAGAATATTAAATTTAATGGCCAAAGAGTTAAGGAAAAAAATCCTGGAAATGTTTCGGAATTTTCAGGAATTTTTAGGAATTTTTTTGGATTTAAACGGAGGTTGTACGAGATAATCACGGGGATAGAGAAAATAGGCTGTTAAAGGGGCCTATTTAGATAAGTAAATAGGATAAATTATATTTTTCTATTTTCTATTTTTTTCCCACCACGACCTTTTCCCCCGTCCGACTCTGTTCCTCTTTCGGCAGTTCCACCCGATGCCATTCCCTCTTCTCCGTCGACGACGAGGCCGCCGCCACCCACGTCACTGTCTGCGCATGCGGCCAACATCCGTAGTTCTGCATGCTCGCCGCCCACAACCCCCCCCCCCCCCCCCCCCCGCGCTGCAGAGTTTTTCCCGAGCCCTCTCCTCTTTTCTCCCCGCGCGTCGGCCACGCCAGATCTCGCCTTCGCTGTTGCCGTTTGAGAGCCTGCGGTCGGTCGCTCCTCCGCAACTGTTCCAGGCCACCGTCTTCCCCACTCAGCCCATCGCGATGAGTCCGCAACCGCTTGGGGGTCTTGCAGTCGGTCATCCCTCTGACAGTGCCGGCGCACGCCTTCGCCATTGCTTCTGCCGCCGTCTCTGCGTGCTGCTCGTCGAGACGCACATGCTGCCCCCCCATCCGCCACATCCTCCACCGGCTCCTCTGCCACTGTCGCCGCTGCAGTGCTTTCCATTGTCGGATTGAGGGGGGGTCACAGTGGCTTCGTGTGGGGTGCTAAGGCAGAACAGGAATTTCGGTGAACAAAGATTTGGGAAGGATAATGCCGGTAAGATTTCCCATGGTCGGTAAGATTTTTCCTCTATTTAATTATTTGTAGATTTATGTGGTTGAATTAGGGGCTGTAAATTTAGGAAATCGAGTTGAGGATCTGATTTGGGGAAAGATTTGGCTACCGGTGGGATCCTAGGGCCGGTAAACACGATTTTGGTGTTGTTCGGTTGATCATATTGTATTCGGTGGATATGGGATGGCTGCTGTGAGATTTAGGATGGCTGTCGAATGTGATTGAGCTACTCTATTTAGGTGTTTTGCTCGACTGTGTGTGAGTGAGGAAGGACTAATGGAGTGAGTGTTTCATTTAGGGTTGGTTAGAGCCCTAAATCGGTGTAATTATGGGCTGTTAATGGTTGTAAATGGATTGTGGGTGCCAAGTTGTGGGATCCAAGTATTGGATCGTGTTTGAGGTAAGGTTTGGTTGAGTCGTGTGTATGTCACCTAGGGTTAGGTTGGATTCATAATTATGATCGGTTCTGTAATTCAGTATGGAGGATTGATTAGGTTGAATAGGATAATTAAATCAATCTAGTGGATCGGATATGAGGTCGATGTAGGATTCGATTCGATCATTTGTTGTGAAATGGATAATATTTTCATATGATGAGTATTGATCATGGTGAGATAAATTGCAAGGATATGTTTTTGGATTGAGGAGTTAATCACAATTTATGACCTACGGCTTGAGGGTCTACTTGGAGATACATAGTAGTATTTAGCACGTTGTCGTGTGCTTGGATTTGATGGATTTATTTTGGATTAATTGGTTATGGAAGGAATCGATTATGTATTCGATTTGTCGGTGAATGGTATTTTGTGCTTAATAATAGTTAAGCATTATGCAGGTTTTGGTCACGAGGCAGGTCCCCGGTCATGACGATCTGGTTCTCTTTGTGGATATTTGGCAGGCAGGTATTTTGACTTATCTTTTAGATAGTCATTGTTGATATGCTAGTTAGGATAGCTTACAATAATTTTTCATGTTTATATACCTAGTATGCTTTTGGTGCCTACTTGATATATGCATGTGATAGGATATGATTTTATCTTCCCTATTTTATTTGGATCATAGTACTTGGATTAAAGATATGTACATATTGATTGTACATATTATTCGGATAGATATTTTGAGTAGGATTTACATGCTTTAGTATAATGCACCATATTTGCATGATTGCATGCTGGTTGGACGGGGTTCCATTATTGTTGAGCCCGCAGCTAGTTACATGACCTGCACACACTGCCACTTATGGGTTAGTGGTACATCAGGAGGGTGTGTGTAGTTGCTCTGTCAGGCTCCGCTGGTCCGCTCATGGGTAGCGATGAGGCAGCGTGGTAGCGAGCAAGGATCCCTCCTCTGGTCTATGACACTGGGAGATGAGAGCTTAGCTCCCCCACTATGTTTGGGGCAGGAGGATAGGTGTACTCCGACAGCATCTTGTCCACTCGGTCACTCAGGAGCAGTGATGACAGAGTGCACAGTTGTCATAGCCCTACCCACTCGGCTTCACCATCGCGTGTGAGGCGGCTGACTGGCGTCAGGGGTGACCATGTCATTGGCACGACATGCATTTTGCATGGATAGAATTTGTATTGTGTTTGCTGCATTTTTATTGCTGCCTTGGATGTGCATATGATTGTCATGCATACAGGATACATATTTATATATATGGTGAGGACTTTATTACTTCTAGTCAGGCACATGTCCTATATCAGGGTAGGAGATTCAGGTTAGTACAATCCTGTTGTATTTATTTCTTACATACCCTATATATGAGACTGTACTGACATGATTTTTATTGTTAGCTATATCTTACTTGCATATCGACTATACCCGCTGAGTTTTTTGAACTGACCCCGTTGATTATATCTATTTCAGGATGAAGTTGTCAGGAGAGTCCAGCTGCCAAACCCCACTCGTCGTGGAAGTTTTATTTGGTTATTTGTTTTTGGTTTTGGATATCTTGTTTAGAAGATATATTTAGGACTGGAATTGGATTTGTGTATTCATGGATTTTGGTGTCCTTATGGACTTTTATTCGGAGTTTTGTTCTGGATTGGATTTCGGTTGAGTATTCCTGCCCAGATGGCAGAAGGGGTAGGTTTAGATGTGATAGACTGTTTATTTATTTACTTGGATTGAAGGCCTGAGGCCTGATTTATTATCTGCATGTGTGTTTGGATTCCGGTCGTGTTGACCGATGTATAGTGGCCGTGTAGGCCTTGTATAAAATTGGTCTTGTCACCCGTACAGGGGAGATGCTGCTGAATTTTCGTCTGGCGGGGACTCCATCGGGGCGTGACAGGTTACCTTGGGGAAGCCTCCCTGGCCCTCCTTGGAGCCTGAGCTCGTCTATTCGGTTCTCCTAGTGAGGGTTGTCGAGTCCTCTGATGTGAGCAAAACATATAGGGTTTTAGGAGTAGTTTTCACTCACATCTCATTTCATTTTGTGTTAGTTTTATGCATATGTTACTCTATTTTGCAAGCATTTCTTATTTTCTAGTTCGGAGGTCTGCTCGTTGTACTTTTGTGTGCAAGTTAGCATTTCGGGTGAAAAAGATGCGTTTTCGGAGCAAAAGAAGGACATTTCGTAGCTAGACGCAGAGTGGGACATGGCCAGGGCATGTGGATTCATATGGCCATGTCCAATGGGCGAGATCAGCACCCCAAGGCCGCACATGGCCTGACCGTGTGGAAACACACGACCATGTGGTGGCTCGACAGATTTGCGCGACTAGGGCTTTTTTCAAATTTTGCAGTGGTCTGAGGCGATGTCTATATAAGGATGGCTCCGCCCAAACCCTAGGGAGGAGGTACGATGGCTTGGACGGCATGCCGAAGCCCTAAAAAGCTTCGATAACTCACAACGGGGAGGAGGAACACCGCCGGAGGTCCACACCTTGCACTTCAACGCCGGAGAGAAGACCACGAAAGCATTGTGGTTCTTTGTTCTTGCATTTTATTCCTTATGTATTCGAACATAGACATGCTTTGTAATTCTTCCTCCATATACATGGAGTAGTACTTTCGATTCTAGGATTAGGGAGTAGCTTGTGTACACATACAATGTTGGTTCATGTTAAATTCTGCCTATGAGTTTGATTTGACAATTGGTAGTTGTTTTTACTATAATCTATGCGTGTTTGGTTTTCTATCTGCTGTGCTTAGGCGATACGAGGGGTGACAACCCTCGTATCTAAGATTTAGGGGATTTTATATAAGGAACCTAGGGGTAAACCTGATCTCCTGTAACTGTGGGTAGAAGGGAGCAGTGGAACCGAAAACGGTTCATCGTAGGGATTGATTTGGCATCCTCGTACCATCTATCCCGTCCTTTTAGGTGGAGATAGCTCTCGGTAGATGCGGCGGCTCTGCAGGAGAGTGTATGATGTCCCTTCCATAAAACCATAGCTAAACGTCTAGACAACGCCAATTGACAACATTGTTTTGTGATGCACAAGCGAAACTGAAGTCCTAGAATCACCTTTGAAGACCTCGGCACAATCCTTTCCTCCTCCGTGTGACACTGTATAGAGTTAAGTCCACCGACAACCCTCACCAATCGAAACCTTTAAGAGTTATGTCCGAACAATTACAACCACTGAGTATATTGGTATTCGAATCCCAGTCCATGTGGGATCGATAATCTTTATTACTTGACAATATCCATGCACTTGCGGGCGTTGAGCATGAGCGCGCGCTTTGAGTCCTCGACGGTCTCCATCGCGAGATTTGAGGTCGCGTTCGTGCGCATCAAGTTTTTGGCGCCATTGCCGGGGACTGATCGATTCGATATTAAATCGAACGGTGGTAAATTGGATCGGACTTAGGATTAGATTTATTTACTTGCTTTATTTTATTTTTAGTTTGTTTCATTTTCTTTAGTTCTATATTTTCCATATTTAGATTTAGTTTTTACTTTTAGCAGTAGTTTCCTGTTTACTTATTGCATCTTAGAGTTTGATTTGCTAGATTGTTTTATTTTTTGCTCTTAGAATTAGATTAGCACTCCTAACTTTGTGGCTTGGTTCGTCGTATGCTTAGACGACTAGGATCGAAAGGTCTAATTCCGATCGACTTAGAAATTGAGTGAACCTTTCACCGTCGGAGAGCAGAACAATGAAAGATGGAGGATCAAGCTGCATCCGAGGTGAACATAGGTAGCCGACCTATGTGGGACTATGTAGCTCCTAGCACTAGAGGATTCAGGCCGAGTATAGCTGGACTATCTATTTCGGCAAATAACTTTGAGATGAAGCTGGCACTTATACATATGGTCCAGTAAAGCCAATTCGGGGGAGCTACGACTGAAGACCCAAATCGGCACCTTGAGGCATTTCTTAAAATCTGCTCGACGATGAAAATGAATGGAGTCCCTACTGACGTGATCCGCTTGAGCCTGTTCCCATTTTCACTGTGGGATAAGGCTAAGGCATGGCTTCACTTCCTACCTTTGGGTAGCATCACTACATGGGAGCAATGTGAGCAACAATTTCTGAATAAATACTTTCCACCAAGTAAGATTGTTCACATGCGCCATCTCATCATGAGCTTTCACCAGAAGGAGGGGGAATCCTTATTCGAGGCTTGGGATCGCTACAAGGGGCTACTCTACCAATGCCCCCACCATGGACTAGAAAGGTGGCTGGTGATCCACATTTTCTACAATGGGATCGTGTACGCCGTGAAGATGTCCCTATATTCATCTGCCGGAGGAGCACTGATGAACAAGACCATAGAGGAGGCAGAGGAGCTTATCGAAGAGGTGGCCCAGAACCACCATCAATGGGCTTCCGAACATGGTCAACCCACGCCTGCAGCAGGACGATACACTGTCAACTCCATGGACCACCTTGCAGCAAGGATGGACACGCTCAATAGACGATTCGAATATATGAATCCTTCATCTGCCTGCACGACCATTGATTTTGGAGAGGGAGCGACAACATATCAAGAGGACCACTATGGAGGGCAGGGAACCTCAGACGAGCAGATTGAGCACTGTGACGCGGTTGGGGACTATGACCAAAGGCTCCATAACCCATACTCCAATACCTACAATCCTGGATGGAGGAATCACCCGAATTTCTCCTATATGAATAACTTGGGAAACTCCCAACCATCAAGGGGGTATGGGCAGCAGCAGGGCAATGGGTAGCGACCACAGAAGTCCAGACTAGAACTGATGATGGAGGACTTCATCGCTACCCAAACTAAGGCCAATGAGGAATTTCGTTGCCAAAATCAGAAGTATGAAGAATCACTCAGAGACTTGAAGGCCACCATTGACGACCTTGCAAGTTCTACCAGGATGTTGGAGACACAAGTGGCCCAGATAGCCCAATCTGTGTCGCAACCTGTGAAAAGATCTCCGGTGAGTCAAAGTAAAGAGGAAGGATTGGGGCAGAGTAGCCAATTCGCCAATGGGTGTGCAACCATGATTACCACCCTACCTAACCAAGCTGAGTTTGAAGAGAAGATTCCATTACAGCTTGAGGACCCTGGTGAATTTTTTCTTCCTTGCTCGATTTATGGAGAAAGCTTCAATAACGCACTGTGCAACTTAGGGTCATCAGTGAGTGTGATGCCCTATGCATTCTACCTGAAGATGGGATTGAGTAATATACAACCAACGGGTATAGGTATATGTATAGCGGACGACACGATCAAGAAGCCCATTGGCATGCTACCACACGTGCCTATGGTGATTGAGGATTTCGTGATACCCATAGACTTCATCATACTGCAGGGGCATGCATTGATGTGAAGGCACACCAGATCTCCCTGGAGGTAGATGGGGAGATCATCCTCTTCAGCCTTTCAGAGCACAGAGCTCCCTACCTCGACGACTTCACATTTAGCAGAATGAAGCCGGAGCCTCCAGATGAAGATCTTGAGATGGATGAAAGGTTCATTGAACCTGTAGAGCCGAGTTGATAGTGGAGTGTGGTCGAGCTAAACGACCTTAAACAAAGTGCTTCTTGGGAGGCAACCCAAGTTTAGTTTTAGATTTCCCTTTTTGATTGCATTGCATGCATTTGTTTGAATTTTAGTTTTGATTTCCATCCCATTTAGAGTTAGGACTATAAAAGAACTTTGCTAGGCAAAAATGAAATCCATATTAGCCTACATGGCGAAGTATATGAGAAAATTCAGACCGTGGTGCATAAATAGGCGAAAAATGGGGATACACGGCCTGGCCGTGTGTTTTTCCATGCCCGTGCTCGACCGACCCGAGGCGCACATGGCCTAGCCGTGTGTTTTTACACGGCCGTAGCGCGCGAGGTTAAAAGGGGTGAGTCGTGTGTTTTCACCCCATTTGCACCGTATGCTTCGAAAGTTCTTGCCCTAGCCGTGTGATTTCATCTTCCCCACCATCTAGAAGCATTTTTAACCTCTAAGGAAGCCAAAAGAAGCAAGGATGAGGAGGACCAAGCATGTAGCACCTCGATCCGGCGCCTCGGAGCGACGAACAAGGAGAGCCGATGCCCCTCAAGCTCCGGAGGAAGGTAACACCCTACCCACTCTTCTTTTTCGCAATAATGAACATAGAGATAGATATAATATGCTCTCTACTCATAAACTCACTGCTACTAGGTACTTAGATGAAGATTTGCTAGAATCCTTAGGGTTGTCGGGTGATATTCATGCCCTATTTGCAAAAATGGGGTGGGAAGAGATAATGGGAATAAGGCACCTAGGATAGTTCTAGAATTTTTGAGTTCATTAGAGGCGGAAATTTTAACGGGTAGAGAGAGCGAGGAGGGTAGGATAAATTTTAGGCTTTTTAACATTGAGCACGAGTGGACCCTTCACCAATGGAACTCATGCTTTGGCTTGCCGAGTGGGGGAGAGAGAAGAACCCCTATTGGGTTCAACTCTCAGGAATGTTGGACTGAGTTGACGGGGGAGCACGCTTATGACCCATCTAGGGCCAAAGCATGGTGCCTCCAAAACCCCGTCTTTCGATACTTCTACTGCATCATGGCCAATACTATATTTGATCGCGGGGAGAGTGACAGTGTAGTTAGAGCTAGCGAGCTTCTTTGCCTATGGGATATGCTACAAGAAAGGAGTAGCATCGATGTAGGGTCCCACTTCATCAGACACTTAGTGAAGATGGGCAAAGCAGCAGAGGAGAGATTAATGTGGGAAGCCTACTTACCCACATTTGTCATAGGATGGGGTATGATTACACAGCATTAGAGAGTATAGAGGGGAGCCCTAGGATCGACCTAGGAGTGTGCATGGCCATGAAAATGATTGTAAGAGAAGGAGACTCCTTATGCTTTGTAAGGAAAAATCTGACGACCCTTAGGCTCCTCGACCCAGATCATACCACCATCGCTATACGTGCCAATTGACGCTTGAACCTGGTAGTGGAGTCCCCTCCACATGAGGGACCATCCACATTAATGCCCATCTCTCCACCTTTGTATCACTCTCCCTCTAGTCCACACATGCATAGGAGCCCACCTAGTCCACGCCGACATGGGCCTGCACCTGCACCACCACCTTTTTCTACTTTTGAGCAGGATGCAGGTACATCGGCCTATGATTTCTCGGAGTTCCGATCGCACCTCGACAATATTTACACCGCGGCGAGAGGCTGATGGGAGGAAGCAGTGCCTACGGGGAGTTCAGGATTAGGGAGCATTTCCAGCGGGATGAGGAGTTCTACGATGAGGCCCGCATATACTTCCAGGAGGATGCTGCTCGTCGCCAGGATGAGGCTGCCTACCGCAGGGAGATGCGGTAGTACATGCATGCCCAACAGGCACAGTGGGCTAGGGAGGAGGACACCGAGCAGCCGCTGCATCCACTAGCTCCCAGATCGACCACATGTACATGTGACATCAGTGGCTCAGCGACAGGTTCTCCCAGGATCCAGAGATGCCCAGGCTCCCAGACTTTCCACCTCGTCCACCATACTAGAGGTATATTTTCATTTAAGTCTGGGGGGGGGGGAGACCCCAAAGTTTATTTTTGTTTTGTTTCCTAGCAGTAATTTCTTTTCTGATATTTTCATTCATTTATTCATGCATGGGTTGTTGAGTTTCTTTCAGTACTTAATTTTTGTTATCTGTAAAGCTACCTCAGTAGTATTTTTAAAAGTTGCTTGCATGAGTTGTTCTCATAGGTAGCTTAACTTCATTTATCTTGTGATATTTTATTTTAATCTCTCTATTAAGTGTTCTAGACTTACACTGGTTAGCTTTATTTTTGCACTTACACATGTCGAACATTCTGAAAGGGAGAATCTAGTACATACCTAGTTATGATTCACCTCAGTAGTCTAGTACTTTGGAATCCATAGGTGACTCTAGGTTTATCATTTTAGTTACTGGAGATGCTCGGATTGTGTAAGCCCATTTGGAAAAATCAAAATCCCAGTGAGTCGAAAAATAAAAGAGAGAAAAGAAAAAGAGAAATAAAAGAAAAAGAGAAAAAGAAATGAAAAAAAAAGAGAAGAGAAAAAAAGATTATGAGGGATAAAAAAACAGTTGTCGTGGGTGGAAATGGCTAGGTGCCCCTTTGAGACCGAGTTAGGTTACTAGGGAAACACCTACCAATTTCTTTCAATACCGAGCACGCCTTTGAGACTTTATGCTAGATCTAGGGAACGACCCTCGCTTTGGGTAGGTAAGTGCCTAAGAGCCAGAAACCTTAGGAAAGCTATGGGATGACGACTTAACTCACCATGGAACGAGCATCCCCTAAGAATGGTTCGCTTAGCACGAGCACGAAGAGCTAACTTAGTGAATTTCTAGAACATATTTATTTTGCTTTGATTGCAAATACCACTTGATAAATTTAGTTAACATGGTAATTATGGAACAATATCTTTTTTAAAAAAATTTCATGGCATTGAGGTTTGCTTGAGGACAAGCAAAGATTTAAGTCTGGGGGAAGTGATGTGAGCAAAACATATAGGGTTTTAGGAGTAGTTTTCGCTCACATCTCATTTCATTTTGTGTTAGTTTCATGCATATGTTACTCTATTTTGCAAGCATTTCCTATTTTCTAGTTCGGAGGTCTGCTCGTTGTACTTTTGTATTCAGGTTAGCATTTCGGGTGAAAAAGATGCATTTTCGGAGCAAAAGAAGAACATTTCGTAGCTAGACGCATAGTGGGACATGACCAGGGCATGTGGATTCACACGGCCGTGTCCAATGGGCGAGATCAGCACCCCAGGGCCGCACACGGCCTAGCCGTGTGGAAACACATGACCGTGTGGCGGCCAGACAGATTTGCGCGACTAGGGCTTTTTTCGAATTTTGCAGCGGTCCGAGGCGATGTCTATATAAGGATGGCTCCGCCCAAACCTTAGGGATGAGGCACGACGGCTAGGACGGCACGCCGAAGCCCTACAAAGCTTCGGTAACTCACAACGGGGAGGAGGAACGCCGTCGGAGGCCCACGCCTTGCACTTCAGCGCCGGAGAGAAGACCACGAAAGCATTGTAATTCTTTGTTCCTGAGTTTTATTCCTTATGTATTCGAACATAGACATGCTTTGTGATTCTTCCTCCATATACATGGAGTAGTACTTTCGATTCTAGGATTAGGGAGTAGCTTGTGTACACATACAATGTTGGTTCATGTTAAATTCTGCCTATGAGTTTGACTTGACAATTGGTAGTTGTTTTTACTATAATCTATGCGTGTTTGGTTTTCTATCTGCTGTGCTTAGGCGATACGAGGGGTGACAACCCTCGTATATAAGATTTAGGGGATTTTATATAAGGAACCTAGGGGTAAACCTGATCTCCTGTAACTGTGGGTAGAAGGGTGAGGTGGAACCAGAAACGGTTCACCGTAGGGATTGATTTGGCATCCTCGTACCGTCTATCTCGTCCTTTTAGGCGGAGATAGCTCCCAGTAGATGCGGCGGCTCTGTGGGAGAGTGTATGATGTCCCTTCCACAAAACCATAACTAAATGTCTAGATAACGCCAATTGACAACATTTTTTTGTGATGCACAAGCGAAACCGAAGTCCTAGAATCACCTTTGAAGACCTCGACACAATCCTTTCCTCCTTCGTGTGACACTGTATAGAGTTAAGTCCACCGACATCCCTCACCAATCGAAACCTCTTAGAGTTACGTCCGAACAATTACAACCACTGAGTATATTAGTATTCGAATCCCAGTCCCTGTGGGATCGATAATCTTTATTACTTGACGACATCCGTGCACTTGCGGGCGTTGAGTGCGAGCGCGCGCTTTGAGTCCTCGATGGTCTCCGTCGTGAGATTTGAGGTCGCATTCATGCGCATCACCCTCCTTAAAGGGTTCCATCAGACATGGTTCTTTGGCTCAGGCCTCGCCTCTATCTGTGGAAATCTGGGTTGGGCGTTATAGCTCTGATTATTCTCCCGCATTACTTGTTTGATTTCCTCAGCCAAGTTGCGGCACTCTCGGGTCGAGTGGCCACATACTTGATGAAAGGTACAGAAAGGGTTGTGCTGACTTAGCATTATTAAAGGATGAGTAGTCTCTTGTACAACATGAATTGCTTTATCTTTGGCCAACCATGGTGTGTAAGAAGGTGGGACTCGGGGAGGATGAACCGAGGTCGGGATGGGGGCTTTCTTGTTCAGCTTTGGGGGTTGAGGCTTGCTGGACCCCCCTCGCCTTTCTGTTCATCTGCTGCTCTCTCGACCTTCTCCAAGTTGATATATGCCTCCGCTCATCCCAACAATGCCTAAAAATGAGGTGGGGGTCTCTTCATTAAGGACTTTGAGAAATCCGCCCGTATTAAACCTTGGGAGAAGGCGTTAACTATCATCTCGAGCAAGACACCCGAGACATCCATGGCTACCCGGTTGAACCGGTGTATGTAATCCCTTAAGTGTTAGTTATATATGAGAGATGTCCTAAGGTAATCGTCTTATGGTTGTACCATTTATTTGATAAATGAAGATTCCCTATTTGAGTGTACAAGCTATCATGTATTTGATTGGATCTAAAACTCATTTACTGAATGTCCGCAATACGATTCATAGCATAAGAGAATTTGTGATTGGATCACAATTAATGAGTATCTTTACATGTGTAATTGTAATGTATTGGAATTATCCCTAGTCGATGAATTGATGCATTCGGACACCATCAATTCTGTTGAGACTAGCACGAGTTATACTCTTTGGTTTATCCAAGAAGCTGTTTCTCACTTGTTGGAGACATTGGGATGTCTGGAGTTAACTGTGGATGCTAGTTATGGTAACTAGTTCATTGAAGTGACTAGCTGTAAGATTTCATATGGTTCCCTATATATATGGATATGTTAATGAAGTTCTTATTGCATCTTAAGTGCGATTTTCGTTCAACTTGCGGTATTCAAGTCATCTTGGTCATGAAGACTTATGCTTTGACATCTTAAGCAAGCATCTCCGAGGAGATGTGGACCCGGGATGATTGGGTATAAGTCGAAGTGGCCGAAGATTTTTGAATAACCTACAGAGGATTCACCACTCCTTGCGAGGAGATGTATACCCTATGGCCTCTCGTCGGATTGTTACTAAAGTCTTTGGCTAAAGCATTACATGTTTAGAGTATGATACTCTTGGATACATGTGCAGTAACTAGAATTCGGAGGACGAGGAAGTAATTAGTGATGGGAATGGGGAACGACTCAATGTAGCTGCTGAAAGATTTCAGAAGTTGTTCTGGGGTTAACCATAGATTTTCGATTAATTGGAGATCATGATGTACTACTAGGTGCACCTCATGATCGTTCTATAATTAATGGTTAATTATAGGTGACCAATATAAATCGGGAACCTATTTGGTCACACACACTACGAGTGTTATCCGAAGGATTTAAAATGAGCTTGAGAATAAGATTCTCAGATTGAGAGAGACTTGGTTTGGTTGGACCAAACATGGAGCGAGCATGAAATTGTTTCAGTCGCATCAGAAGCATGGATGGGCCGAGTCTTATGAAGACATGATGGATGAACCAAATTGGTTTGGTTCTAATCCAATGGTAAAAAATAAACCAAAGTGGTTTGGTTTGTCTTAAACGAATGAACCAAAATTGGTTCGGTTCATTTTAACTTAAAATAGGCCAATGTGGTTTGGTTTATTTTAATTTAAGTTAATGGAGCAGGTTAACAGATTTTGGTTGTGAACCAATAACCCTTTGAGAAAAGTTTTTTTTTTGAGAAAAGGCTTTTGAGAAAAGGGCTTGAGAAAAGGTCTCTTAATGATTAAGAAACACGTTCTCTATAAATAACGGAGTTGAGAGATAATCTGTGTTGGATTTTAGGTTTTTGAAACCCTAGCCTTTCTCTCCTCTCCCTCCCTTTACTTGTGCACCGCCCATTGGAAGTGCCGTCGCCCAAGCCTAGCCGTCGACCACCTCCAACCGTCGACAACAAGGCTGCCGTCGACCACTTGTTTGGCCGATCATCTCATCCTCCAAGCTGCCCTCTTGGATAGCTTGTGTCCTTTGCAATGAGAGCGTCATTTAGCCGGCGTTTGGAACTCCGACAGTGACCTTGCCGAGGATTAGATCTCCAGCAATCCTCTTTGGTAGAGGATCGAAGTTTTGTCAATTGGTTGACAAAAACCGCTTTTGAGAAGCGAGTTTACGTAACTCATTTTTGGATTCAAATTGGATTTGAATTGTGATCGCCTCTCGGATCACAACGTCTTCGATGTGAGGCTAATAACTCTTGTGAAGATGGGGCTTGTAACTTGTTGAAGCTATCCTAATAATACTCGGCGTGGATATGGATAAAGGCAAAACTTATGAGGGTTGCTAAGGTTGATGCCATTTCCACTTCACATAATTCGTCAGATATACCTAGAGTAGTTTTCTTTATTGCAAAATTTGAAATGACGATTATGTCTACACTTGTTGTATCCTTGCATGTGTGTGGTGTGTGTGTTTTAATAAATTAGTTTATTACTTGTTTTTGCTTCCGTTGTGTGCATGTTTACGAAACGTGTTCGAACACACACCCACGTCGGTGCCGGGGAAATCCAACAGTGGTATCAGAGCCTGACTGTGTTTCGATATAATCAGAAAATTATTTTGCGATAGTCATAATTGTATTTTTGAAAATTTTCTACTTTTGAAAAGTTTAGAAATAATTATGGAAATTTTAATTAGTAAAGAAATAAAAATTGGAAATTTTCTAATGTGATTAGGAAATTACAATTTAGGAAATTTGTTTCCTTAATTAAATTTAAATTTCCTTAATTAATATTTTCCATATAAAAAAAAATGTGATTAGATTTGGAAATTTATTTCCTAATTTAATCAAGATTTGATTTGAGAAATCAAGATTTGATTTGAGAAATCAAATCTCAAACATATTTTATTTCCAAAATTAGTTATGACAAATAAGGAAACTATTTGTACATGCCATAATTATATGTCATGTAATTGCATTAGATGCATATCATTATGCCATGTAGATAATAGTTATTTGCATGCAAAGAGGATGATACCTTAAAACCCTTACACATTATTAAAGCCTACACCTTCCATTAATATAGTTAGAACCAGAGTTCTATTTCTTATTTGGGTTGTTGGACTCTCTCCAAGCCCGGCTCGAACCTGAACATATTCAAACCATTGAAATAATTTATTACTAATATGGTAAGAGTCAGAGGTCAATCGTTAGTTTGGGTTGTTAGACTCTCTCCAAGCTTGGCTAATTGGTTGAATGCGCTTTAACCATATTAAAACTATTTCACGATTAATGGATCGGCTTTAACTTGGAGCATTGGTTTGTTGGACTCTCTCCAAGGTCGATGTGAAGGGAGGTGAAGTTGGGTGCTATGCATATGATGCATGCTTGTTAATGTGTTAACAACCCAATGTATGTGTGAACATTCAATTAATTGATAACACATTGTGATAGTTACATATACGTGATATGTAATTAGTATACTTGATACCTACCATCGTAGCTAAGAATGACTTATTGGACTCTCTCCAAGGTTGTTCTTATCTATGTTGGATATCAACCCATTCGGAGATGGACCTACGATCTCCCGAATTGATTTTGAGGGTTTTGAAATTTGAAAAAAAATGAATGGGATTTTGTAAATGTATGTTGATGAATTTTAAATCATCTTTCTCATATATGCTTGATTTGTATTTCTAGGTTAATCGCTTAACCATGACGTCTTTGAACTTGCGTTCCATTTTGGATTCAAATAAATTGACTGGGCCGAATTTCTTGGACTGGCTTAGAAACTTGAGAATTGTTCTCAAGGCGGAGATGCTTGCATATGTCCTTGATCAACCTCTTCCCACCTGTCCTAAAGATGATGCAACTCCGGACCAATTGTTGGCCTATCAGAAACATATGAATGATTCTGAACTGGCGAGTTGCATCATGCTAGATACAATGGTACCCGAGCTTCAAAAGCATCATAAGCATATGGATGCGAATACTATAGTCTTTCATCATCAAGAGTTGTTTGATGAGCAGGCGAGATTCGAAAGGTTCGATGTCTCGAAGCTCCTCTTCACCTCTAAGATGCAAGAAGGTTCATCTGTAGTGCAATTTGTGCTAAAGATGAATGGGTACATAGAGCGATTAACAACACTCGATTTTGTGATGGATCATGAATTAAGTATTGACTTAATTCTACCTTATTTGCTCAAGAGTTTCTCAGAGTTTGTGATGAACTACCGGATCAACAAAATTGAAGCCACAATTCTTGAGCTCCTTAACATGCTGAAGACTGTGGAGCCTTTTGTGAAGCATGAGGAGAAGACATCACTGTTAATTGATTCCTCAAAGAAAGATTCTAAGAGGAAGTCAAAGGAATAGTGGAAGGGGAAGAAAAAAAAAGGCCAAGAAGATGGAAGCAGCTCAAAAGGGCACTTGCCAACACTATGGCAAGGAGGGCCATTGGAAAAGAAACTGCAAGATTTATCTTGAGTCCGTGAAGAAGAAGAAGGCATCCGATGCCCCATCCTCTTCAAGTATCTTCGTTATTTATTGTCATTCTATTTCTTCAAACACTTGGGTATTGGATACTGGGTGTAGCTCACATATATGTAATGACATACAGGGGCTAAGGAATAGAAGAAGACTCGTCAAGGGAGAATCAAATTTACGAGTTGGCAATGGAGCAAAGGTTGCTGCGATCGCCATCGGAACATATTTGGTGAAGCTACCTACAAGACTTGTCTTAGAACTGGACTATTGCTATTATGTACCTTCGTTAATAAAGAACATTGTTTCTATTTCCTGCTTAAATAGAAATGGGTACCATTTGACTTTTAGTTACAATTGTTGTTACATAACTTTGAATGACATTCTTTATGGGGCTGGAACTTTATGCAATGGAATATATACGTTAGACGTATCCGGTTACATTTTCAATATCGAAGCGAGCAACAAGCATGCTCGGAAAGATAATCAATTAGACTCCTATATGTGACATTGTCGTCTTGGCCATGTAAGTAAGAAATACATGTTCGAATTACACCGATGTGGAATTATGGAATCGTTGAATTTGATTCATTCGATACATGCGAATCATGCTTAAAAGGAAAGATGACTAAGTTACCTTTTACTGGAAAAGGTGAACCGGTGGGAGAGTTTCTTGGTCTAATACATATTGATGTATGCAGACCTATGTCAACTCATGCTCTAGGAGGCTATATCTACTTCATTACCCTTATCGATGATCACTCACGATTTGGGTATGTGTTCTTGATGAGACACAAATCTGAAGCCTTTGAAAAGTTCAAAGAATTCAGAAATGAAGTAGAGAAACAACTTGGCAAAAGTATTAAAATACTTTGATCTGATCGAGGTGGTGAATACTTGAGTCAAGAGTTTCTGGATTATCTAAGGGATAATAGTATATTATCTCAATGGACTCCGCCGTATACCCCGCAGCATAATTGTGTATTCGAGAGGTGAAATCGAACCTTGTTGGACATGGTTAGGTCGATGATGAATCATGCGAATCTTCCTAAGTCCTTTTGGGGCTATGCACTTCAGACAACTATTTACTTGCTAAACAAAGTCCCGACCAAGGTAGTCTCTACTACTCCATATGAGATATGGAATAGTAAGAAACCTCATTTATCTTACTTGAAGATATGGGATTGTCCTGCTTATGTGAAGCTGACTGTATCAGACAAACTGAATGCTAAGTCTGATAAATGTCTATTTATTGGATACCCTAAGGAAACAAGGGGTTACAAATTTTATCATCCTATGGAACAAAAGGTGTTTGTTTCAAGGCATGCTGTGTTTCTAGAGAAATAGTTTCTCTTGCAAGAAAATAGTGGGAGTGTCGCTGAACTTGAGGAGGTTCAAGAGACTCCAGTAGACATTGAGGAGATACCTGGTCAAGCACCTCAACCGATAACTCATAGTGATGAGACATCGACTGAATCTATTGTGACACCACATCTTCATAGATCTGGTAGGATATGCAATATTCCTGAGAGATATGAATTTCTCGTAAGCGAATCGAACGACGTGTTACTCATTGACGATGAGGATCCTACCAGTTCACTTATCAAAGTTCTGAAAAGTTCAAAAAGGGACAAATGGCTTGAAGCCATGAAGTCGGAAATGGATTCCATGTATGAAAATCAAGTTTGGAACTTGGTGGACCCACCTGAAGGCATTAAGCCTATAGGGTGCAAGTGGGTTTTCAAGAAGAAGACCGACATGGATGGTAATGTGATTATCTTTAAGGCTAGATTAGTGGCGAAAGGCTATCGTCAAAAGGAAGGTGTTGATTATGATGAGACCTATTCACTGGTAGCTATGCTTAAATCCATTCGGATGCTCCTGGCCATAGCGACTCATTATGACTATGAGATATGACAGGTGGATGTGAAAATGACTTTACTTAATGGAAACCTACTCGAGGACGTGTATATAATACAACCCGAGGGTTTCACATCGGTTGATAAAACCAAGGTATACAAATTTCGACGATCTGTATATAGACTGAAGCAAGCATCCAGGAGCTGAAATATCTATTTTGATGAGACAATCAAAAGGTTTGATTTCTTGCAAAATCCAGATGAACCCTGTGTGTACAAGAAGGTTAGTGGGAGTGTAGTCATGTTCCTAGTATTGTATGTCGATGACATATTACTTATAGGAAACGATATATCTGTCTTACAGTCAGTTAAAATTTGGTTATCCAAAACATTCTCCATGAAAGACTTGGGAGAAGCAACCTACATCTTCAGGATTAAGATCTATGGAGATAGATCGAAATGGTTGCTTGGTCTTTCACAGTCTATATATATAGACCGAGTGCTAAAAAGGTTTAGCATGTCAAAATTCAAGAAAGGTTTCATTCCCATCAAGCATGGGATATACCTTTCGAAGTCTATGTGTCTGCGCACAGAAGACGAGAGGATTTGCATGAGTAAGATTCCCTATGCATTCGCAATAAGATCTATCATGTATGCTATGTTATGTACGAGGCCCGATGTATCGTATGCTCTGAGTGTCATTAGCAGATACTAGTCTGATCCAGGAATAGATCATTGGGCAGCTGTTAAGACAATCCTTAAGTACTTGAGAAGAACTAAGGATGTGTTTCTAATATATGGAGAGGGTGATATGGTAATACTCGGGTATGCAGATGTCAGCTTTCAGGCAGACAAGGATGATTCCAAGTCTCAGTCTGGGTACATATTCACCTTGAATGGAGGCGCAATAAGTTGGAAAAGTTTCAAGCAAGACACTATAGCAGATTCTGCCACTGAGGTAGAATACATTGCAGCTTCGGAAGCAGTAAAGGAAGCGGTTTGGATCAAGAAGTTCGTCTCTGAACTTGGTGTGGTCTCATTAACGATCCTAACATGTGCTTCGCCGCTATCATCTGATCAGAGAAATCATCAGTAGGAAGAAAATACAAATCGAGAAGATTCCCACTGAAAGGAACTTAGTGGACCCTTTAACTAAGACCTTACCTCAAAGTAAATTTGAGGGCCATATTAGAACTTATGGTATTGGATACTGTGGCGATTGACATTAGGCCAAGTGGGAGTTTGTTAGTTATATATGAGAGATGTCCTAAGGCAATTGCCTTATGGTTATACCATTTATTTGATAAATGAAGATGTCCTATTTGAGTATACATGCTATTATGTATTTGATTAGATCTAAAACTCATTTACTGAATGTTGATGTGAGCAAAACATAAAGGGTTTTAGGAGTAATTTTCACTCACATCCCGTTGCATTTTATATTTGATTCTTGCATATTTCACTTTATTTTGAATGCATTTCCTATTTTTTTGGTTTGGAGATCTACTCTTTGTACTCTTGTGTGTGGGACGACATTCTACGGGGAAAATGACACACTTTTAGAGCAAAAAAAAGGCATTTGGCAGCAAGGACAGAAGGACACACACCCTGGCCCTGTGAATCCACACGACTCATGCCCCAACACCACACACGACCTGGCCGTGTGAATCCACATGGTCGTGTGGCGCTGGGCGATTTTGATGCGATTCAGTTATTTTCCAGGTTTCGGGGAGATTCGGCTTGATGTCTATATAAAGGAAGCTATGCCCAAACCCTAGGGGGGAGGCACGACGGTCGAGACAACACTCCGACACCCTAAAAAGCTTCGGGAACTCGCAACGGGGAGGAAGAAGGCCGCTCGAGGATCAAGTTCTGCACATCAACGCCGGAGATAAGAGCCAAAGTGCATTGTAATTCACGTTCTTTGCGCAGTTTACAATTTTTCTATGAATTCTAATATGCTTTGTGTTTCTCTTCTCGTATTTATGGAGTAGATTCTCCTATTCTAGGATTAGGGAGTAGTTTGTGTGCGTAGAACATGTTTTTCAAATATTTTTCTGTTCTTGAAATCATATTTGCAATTGGTGATTGTTTAGATCGATAGTTATTTGTTTTGGTCTTCTATTTACTGTGCGTAGCCGATACGAGGGGTGACATCCCTCGTATCAAAGATTTAGGAGAATTAAGGAGGAACCTAGGGGTTGGCCTCATCTTCGGTAACCGTAGATAGAAGGGTGTGATAGAGTCAGAAATGGGACACATTTTAACTCGTCATAGGGATTGAATCGACATCCTTGTATCGCCTATCTCGTCCTAAAGCTAGGGGTTGACCTGGTATGGAAGAGGTAGTTCCCGATAGATGCGAAGGCTCATCGGGAAAGTGTATGATGTCCCTTCAACAAGACCATAGTTAGACGTCTAGATAATACCCAATTGATAGCGTGTTCTACGACACACAAGCAAAATCAAAATCCTAGAATTCCCTCAAAAGACTCGTAGCAACCCTTCTCTTCTTCCGTACAACACCGTACTAGAGTTAGGACCGCCGATAACCCTCGTCATCACAACCATTAGAATGAAACTCTGAACAATAACGTCTACTAAACCAATCGGTACTCGAATCTTAGTCCATGTGAGATCGATAATCTTTTTATTACTTGACGACATCCGTGCACTTGTGGGCGTTGAGCGCGAGTGCGCACTTCGAGTCCTCGACAGTTTTTGTCATGAGATTTGAGGTCGCATTCATGTGCATCAAGTTTTTGGCATCGTTGCCGAGGACTAATTGATTCGATATCGAATTAAAAGGTGGATAGTTGGATCGGACTTAGAGTAGATTTATTTACTTGCTTTATTCTTCATTTTTATTTTTATTTTATTTACTTATTTACTTATTTACTTCAGTTTTAGATTTTTAATATCTAGAGTAAGTTTAGATTTATTTCAGTAGTTACATTGCATTAATCTTTAGTTTAAATTTTCTTCATTTGATTTAGTATTTAGACTAGTTTATTTCTTGTCTTTGAGCATTAGGTATACTCCTAATTTAGAGGCTCAGTTCTTCGTATGCATAGACACTTAGTATCGGAAAATCTACTTTCGATAGACCCTGAAATTGAAAGAACCTATTATCGTAGAAGAGCTAAGCAGAGAAGCATGGAAGACCTCGATGCATCTGTGGTAAACTTAGGTAGCCGGCCTCTATGAGACTATGCAGACCCTAGTGCTAGAGGATATAGGCTGAGCATATATGGACCTTCAATTTCGACCAACAACTTTGAGCTAAAACCTGCACTCATACACATGGTCCAGCAAAGTCAATTTGGGGGATCTGTAACTGAAGATCCGAACTGGCAACCTGGAGACATTTTTGGAAATTTGATCGACAATGAAGATCAATGTAGTACCTGTCAACGTGATTCACCTGAGCCTATTCCCTTTCTCATTGCTGGATAAGGCTAAGGCATGGCTTCACTCCTTGCCGCCGGGATGCATTACTACATGGGAGCAGTGTGAGCAACAATTCTTGAACAAAATTTTCCCACCAAGCAAGACTACTCACATGCACCATTTAATTACTAGCTTTTGTCAGAAGGAAGGGGAGTCTTTATTTGAAGCTTGGGATCGCTACAAGGGGCTACTCTACCAATGCCCCCATCATGGACTGGAAAGGTGGCTGGTGATCTATATATTCTATAATGGGATCACGTATGCCACCAAGGTGTCCCTCAATTCAGCTGCAGGAGGGGCTCTAATGAACAAGACTATCGAGGAAGCAGAGGAGCTGATCGAAGAGGTGGCCCAGAACCACCATCAATGGGCTTCCGAGCATAGTCACCCATCCCCTGCAACAGGTAGATACACTGTCAACTCAATTGACCACCTAGCAGCAAGGATGGATGCACTTAGCAGACGGTTCGACTCTCTTAATCCTATTTCTGCATGTGCGACCAATAACTTTAGAGAGGGGGCAACAACATATAAAGAGGACTATTATGGAGGGTAGGGCAGCTTAGAAGAGCAGATCGAGCATGTCGATGCGGTTGGGGACCACAATTAAAGGACCAACAACCCATACTCCAGCATTTACAATCCTGGATGGAGGAACCAGTCAAATATTTCCTATCAGAATAACTCAGGGAATTTCCAACCATCAGGAGGATATGGGCAGCAACAGGGCAATGGCCAGCAACAACCACAGAACTCTAGGCTAGAATTGATGATGGAAGACTTCATTACTACCCAAACTAAGGCCAATGCAAAATTTTGACACCAACATCAAAAAATAGAAGAGTCACTTAGGGATTTGAAGGCTACTGTTGATGGCCTTGCAAATCACACGAAGATGTTGGAAACTCAGGTGGCCCAAATAGCCTAAACCATATCGCAGACCATGGATAGCTCTCCATCATTACCCGAGCCAAGTCAGGTCAAGGAAGAGGGGATATGTGGCGAGAGAGTAGGACAAAATTGTAGATTCACTAGGGCGTGTGTAACCACTCAACCAAGTTGAAATTGAAGATAAGATTTCACCCCAGCTTGAGGACCCCGGTGAATTTGTTATACCCTACCAGATTTATGGTTAGAGCGTGAATGAAGCACTGTGCGATCTAGGGTCATCGGTTAGCGTGATGCCCTACACATTCTACCTGGAGATGGGACTGGGTAATATACAACCAACGAGCATAGGGATTCACATGGCGGATGACACGATTAAGGAACTCATTGGCATGCTGGAACATGTACCTGTGGTGGTTGACAATTTTGTCATACCCATAGATTTTATTGTACTGGACACATGACCAAACCCCTAGAATCCCATCATTTTTGGAAGAGCCTTTCTGCCAACTGCAGGAGCATGTATAGACGTGAAGACGCACAAGATCTCCTTGGAAGTAGACGACGAGATCATCATATTTAACCAATCGGAGTGTAGGCATACCTTCGCAGACGAGCATACCTCATGTCGAGTAACAACTACTTCAACTGAAGATAAAGGATTCAAGATAAATGAATGGAGGTTTACAAAACCTCCTGAGCCAAGTTGAAATAATGGAGTATGGTCGAGCTAAAAGACCTTAAACAAAGCGCTTCTTGGGAGGCAACCCAAGTTTAGATTTTATGTTTGTTTCCTATTAGTTTGTTTTGAACTTTGATTTATGTTCGTTTAGCATGTTGCATTTAAATTAGGACTAGAAAAGACTTGCTAGGTAGCCACGAAAATCATTTTTTTTGAACCTACACGACAGAGCATTTAAGGAGAATTCGGACCATTGTGCACCATGGGAGAGAAACGTGTGGTTTCACATGATCGTGCCCCAAACCGACTCATCTCCCAGTGGTGCACACGGCCAGGCCATGTGCTTACACACGACCATGTCGCGCAAGGGATAAAAGGATCATACAGTGGGTTTATTTTTATAGGTATAGGAGCCCACCTAGTCCACATAGAGAGCCTGCACCTGCATGACCATCTTTTTCTATTTTTGAGCAGGATGCCGGTACATCCTCTTACGATTTCTCCGAGTTCCGAATGCACCTTGATGTCATATACGTCGACCAACAGACGCAGAGGTAGCGATGGGAGGAGCAGAGCACCGACACACAGGCGGAGTTTCAGGGCTTACGGAAGCACTTCCAGCGGGCCGAGGAGTTCTACGACGAGGCCCGAGTTTATTTTCAAGAGGAGGCTGCCCATCGCCAGGAGGAAGCTACCTACCGTCAGGAGGTCAGGCATCACATGCGTTCCCAGTAGGCATAGTGGGCTAGGAAGGAGGAGCACAAAGTAGTTGCTACATCCACCAGCTCTCAGATCGACCACATATACATGTGGCATCAACGACTGAGCACCAGGTTCTCCTAGGAGCCAGACATGCCGAGGCTACCAGACTCCCCGCCTCGACCACCATATTAAAGGTATGCTTCACTTTAGTCGGGGGGGGGGGGGGGAGACCCCAAGTTGTGATTTATTTTGTTTCTAGCAGCAATTTCCTTCCTAATATTTGTAATTTTGTTTTAGTTAGCATTCATTTATTCATACATAGTGTGTTTAGTTTCTTTCTGCACTTAGTTTTTGTTATCTTTAAACTGCCTCAGTAGTATTTTTAAAGTTACTTTCATGAGTTGTTCCCATAGGTAGCTTAACTTCATTTATCTCGTGGTATTTTATTTTATTTGCTCTAATGAATGTTCTAGACTTACACTGGTTAGCTTTTATTTTACACCTACACATGTTGAACATTCTGAAAGGAAGAATCTAGTATATACCTATTTATGATTCATCTCAGTAGTCTAGTACTTTGGAATCCATAGGTGACTCTAGATTTAGCATTTTAGTTACTGGAGATGCTCGGATAGTGGAAGCCCATTCGGAAAAATCAAAATCCCAAGAGAGAAAGAAAAGAAAAAGAAAAAAAATGGAATAAGAAAAGGAAAAAAAAGGGAAAGAAAAAGATAGTGAGAAAAATTGAAAAAAAGATTATGAGGGATAAAAAAATAGTTGTCGTGGGTGGAAATGGTTAAGTGCCCCTTTGAGACCGAGTTAGATTATTGGGGAAACACCTACCAATTTCTCTCAATACCGAGCACACCTTTGAGACTTTGTGCTAGATCTAAAGAACGACCCTCTCTTTGGGAAGGTAAGTGTATAAGAGCCAGAGACCTTAGGAAAGCTATAAGATGACGACTTAACTTACCATGAAATGAGTATCCCCTAAGAAGATTCTCTTAGCACGTGCACTGTTGGGCACCGACGTGGGTATTGTGTTCGAACACGTTTCGTAAATATGCACACAGCGGAAGAAAAAACAAGTATTACAACACACACCACACGCAAGAAAGAATACAACATCTCTAGACATAATCAACATTTCAAATTTTGCAATAAAAGGAAATTTATTCTAGTTATCCCTGACGAATCACGTGTAGCGGGAATGATATCAACCGTAGCGACCCTCGCTAGAACCGCCTCTATTCGTATCCACGCTGAGTATCATCGGGATAGCTTCATAAAGCCACGAGTCTCGACTTCACGAAAGGTACTAGCCTCATGTTGAAGTCATTGTGATCCGAGAGACGATCACAATCCGAATCAAATTCGGATCTAAAAACGAGTTCCACGAACTCGCTTCTTGGAAGTGGTTTTCGTCAACCAATTGACGAAAACTTAACCCTCCACCTATGAGGATTGTCGGAGATCCAATCCTCAGCAAGTAGGTCACTGTCGGAGTGAAAAATGTCGACCAAACAACCTCTCCACAAAGAGGAGAAGAAGCTGTCCAAAACTAGACAACTTGTTTAGGTGGAAGAGATGGCCGACCAAAGCTTGGCCAGTTGCTTCTTGGTCATTGGCGACCAAAGGAAGATTGTCGGAGGAGTTGCCAGTGCCTAGTGGATGGCCGACGGTAAGGAGGAAGCGGCGGTAGCAACTTGGGCAGCAGCACAAGGGTTGGGCGGCAAGGACTCCCTCCTTGTGTTGGGCGGCAAGAAGCAAGGAGGGGGAGAAGAGGTGGGAGACAACTCCAAAAATAACTCTCTCTCTCTCTCTAGGGTTTCACAAAACCATTAAGTCATGTTTTTATAGAGAGCATATTCTCCTAACGGTTATTGGTTCATAACCAAAACCCGTTAACCTGCTCCAATAACTTAAGTTAAAATAAACCAAACCGCGTTGGTCTATTTTAAGTTAAAACGAACCGAACCAACTTTGGTTCATTCGTTTAAAACAAACCAAACCACTTTGGTTTATTTTTCCACTATTAGATTAGAGCCAAACAGATTTGGTTCATCCATCATGTCTTCATAAGACTCGGCTCATCCATACTTTCGAAGTGACTGAAACAATTTCATACTCGCTCTTTGTTTGATCCAACCAAACCAAGTCTCCCTCGATCTGAGAATCCTATTCTCAAGCTCGTTTTAAATCTTTCGGATTATGCTCGTTGTACGTGTGACCAAATAGGTTCCCGATTATGTTGTCCGTCTATAATTAACCATTAACTATAGAACGATCATGAGTGGCACCTAGTAGTACATCATGATCCCCAATTTACCAGAAAATCAACGGTTGATCCCAAAACCTTTTTCTGAAACCTTTCAGCAGGTACAATGAATCGTGCCCCATTCCCTTCACTCATCTTATACCCACTTGGTTCAGGACATGGTCTATTGTGTCAGTCCCCACTAGGCTGACTACATCACACCTAGCCCAAGTATTTACTTCCTCGTCCTGCGGATTCTAGTTATTGCACATGTATCCAAGAGTACCATACTCTAAACATGTAATACTTTGGCCAAAGATTTTAGTAACAATCCGACGAGAGGCCATAGGGTATACATCTCCTCCCAAGGAGTGGTGAATCCTTTGTTGGCTATTCAAACACCTTTGGACACTTTGACTTATGCCCAATCATCCTGAGTCCACATCTCCTCGGAGATTCTTACTTAAGATGTCAAAGCATAAGTCTCTGTGACCAAGATGACTTGAATACCTCAAGTCGAAGGAATATTGCACTTAAGTTGCAGTAAGGACTTCATTGACATATCTATATATGTAGAGAACCATATGAAGTCTTACAGCTGGTCACTTTAATGAACTAGTTACCATAACTAGCATCCACGATCAACTCCGAACATCCCAATGTCTCCAAATTAATGAGAATCAAATAGCTGATAAACCAAGGAGAGTAACTCTATGCTAGTCTCAATGTAATCTATGGTGTCCAAATACATCAATTCATCGACTAGGATAATTCCAATACATCACAATTACACATGTAGAGATACTCACTAGTTGTGATCCAATCACAAATTCTCTCATGATGTGATTCGCATTGCGGACATTCAGTAAATGAGTTTGAGATCCAATCAAATACATGAAAACATGTATACTCAAATAGTGAATCTTCATTTATCAAATAAATGGTACAACCATAAGGCAATTGCCTTAGGACACCTCTCATATATTACTAACAAACTCCCACTTGATCTAATGCCAATCACCACGGTACCCGATACCATAAGCTCTAACATGGCCCCTCAAACTTATTTTGAGGTAAGACCTTAGTTAAATGGTCCGCTAAGTTCCTTTTAGTGGGAATCTTCTCGATTTGTATTTCCTTCCTACTGATGATCTCTCTGATAAGATGATAGAGGCGAAACACATGTTTGGATCATTGATGAGACCACATCAAGTTCAGAGACGAACTTCTTGATCCAAACTGCTTCCTTTGCTACTTCTGAAGCTGCAATGTATTCTGCCTCAGTGGCAGAATCCGCTATAATGTCTTGCTTGGAACCTTTCCAACTTATTGCACCTCCATTGAAGGTGAATACGTACCCAGACTGAGACCTGGAATCATCCTTGTATGTCTGGAAGCTGACATCCATATACTCGCATATTACCATATCACCTTCTCCATATATTAGGAACACATCCTTAGTTCTTCTCAAGTACTTAAGAATTATCTTAATAGCCGCCCAATGATCCATTTCTAGATCAGACTGATATCTGCTCGTGACACTCAAAGCATATGATACTTCGGGCCTAGTACATAACATAGCATACATGATAGATCCTATTGCGGATGCATAGGGGATCTTACTCATGCAAATCCTCTCATCTTCTGTGCGCAGACACATAGACTTCGAAAGATGTATCCCATGCCTGACGGGTAGGAAACCTTTCTTGGATTCCGACATGCTAAACCTCTTTAGCACTCGGTCTATATAAGTAGACTACGAAAGACCAAACAATCGTTTTGATCTATCTCTATAGATCTTAATCTCGAGGATGTAGGTCGCTTCTCCCAGGTCTTTCTTGGAGAATGTTTTGGATAACCAAATTTTAACTAACTGTAAGACAGATATATCGTTTCCTATAAGTAATGTGTCATCGACATACAATACTAGGAACACGACTGCACTCCCAGTAACCTTCTTGTTCACACAAGATTTGTTTGGATTTTTTGAGAAATCAAACCTTTTGATTGTCTCATCAAAACAGATATTCCAGCTCCTGGATGCTTGCTTCAGTCCATATATGGACCATCGAACTTGCATATCTTGGTTTTATCAATCGATCTAAAACCCTCGGGCTATATCATATACTCGTCCTCGAGTAGGTTTCCATTAAGGAAAGCCATTTTCACATCCATTTGCCATATCTTATAATCATAATGAGCCGCTATGGTCAAGAGCATCCGAATGGATTTAAGCATAGGTACTGGTGAATAGGTCTCATCATAATCAACACCTTGCTTTTGATGATAGCCTTTCGCCACTAATCTAGCCTTATAGATAATCACATTACCATCCATATCGATTTTCTTCTTGTAAATCCACTTGCACCCTATAGGCTTAATGCCTTCAGGTGGGTCCACCAAGTTCCAAACTTGATTTTCATACATGGAATCCATTTCCGACTTCATGGCTTCAAGCCATTTGTCCCTTTATGAACTTTTCAGAACTTCTTCATAATTGGTAGGCTCCTCATCGGCAATGAGCAACACGTCGTTCGATTCACTTACAAGAAATCCATATCTCTTGGGAATGCTGTGTGTTCTACCAGATCTATGAAGATATGGTGTCACAATTGGTTCAGTCGATGTCTCATCACTATGAGTTATCGGTTGAGGTGCTTGACTAGGTATCTCTTCAGTGTCTATTGGAGTCTATTGAACCTCCTCAAGTTCAATGCCACTCCCACTATTTTCTTGCAAGTGAAACTCTTTCTCCAGAAACACAACATGCCTTGAAACAAACACCTTTTGTTCTACAGGATGATAGAATTGGTAATCCTTTGTTTCCTTAGGGTATCCAATAAATAGACATTTATCAGACTTAGCATTTAGTTTATCTGATACAGTTCACTTCACATAAGCAGGATAACCCCATATCTTCAAGTAAGATAAATAAAGTTTCTTACTATTCCATATCTCATATAGAGTAGTAGAGACTACCTTGGTCGGAATTCTATTTAGCAAGTAAATAGCTGTCTGAAGTGCATAGCCCCAAAAGGACTTGGGAAGATTCGCATGATTCATCATCGACCTGACCATGTCCAACAAGGTTCGGTTTCGCCTCTTAGATACACCATTAAGCTGTGGTATATATGGCAGAGTCCATTGAGACAATATACCATTGTCCATCAGATAATCTAGAAATTCTTGACTCAAGTATTCACCACCTCGATCAGATCGAAGTATTTTAATACTCTTGCCAAGTTGTTTCTCTACTTTATTTCTGAATTCTTTAAACCTTTCAAAGGCTTCAGACTTGTGTTTCATCAGTGAAGGTAATGAAGTAGCTATAGCCTCCTAGTGCTTGAGTTGACATAGGTCCGCATACATTAGTATGTTTTAGATCAAGCAACTCTCCCACCGGTTCACCTTTTCCAGTAAAAGGTAACTTGGTCATCTTGCCCTTTAAGCATGATTCACATGTATCGTATGAATCTAATTCAAACGATTCCAGAATTCCACATCGGTGTAATTCGGACATGCGTTTCTTGCTCACATGGCCAAGACGACAATGCCATATGTAGGAGTCTAATTGATTATCTTTTCGAGCCCACTTGTTGCTCGCTTCGATATTGAAAATGTTACTAGATACGTCCAACATATAAATACCATTGGTTAAAGTTCCAGTCCCATAAAGAACGTCATTCAAAGTTATGTAACAATAATTGTTACTAAAAGTTAAATGGTACCCATTTCTATTTAAACAAGAAATAGAAATGATATTCTTTATCAATGAAGGAACATAAAAGCAATTTTACAATTATAAGACAAGTCCTGTAGGGAGTTTCAACAAGTATGTTCCGATGGGGAGTGCAACAACCTTTGCTCCATTTTCAACACATAAATTTGACTCTTCCTTGACGAGTCTTCTTCTATTCCTTAGCCCATGTATGTTATTACATATATGTGAACCACACCCGGTATCCAATACCCAAGTATCTAAGGAAATAGAATGACAATCAATAACGAAGATATCTGAAGAAGATGAGGCATCAGATGCCTTATTCTTCTTCACAGACTCAAGATAAATCTTGTAGTTTCTTCGCCAATGACCCTCCTTGCCGCAATGATGGCAAGTGCTATTTTGAGCTAGTTCTGCCTTTTTAGCCCTTTTCTTCTTCCCCTTCTGCTGTTTCTTTGACTTCCTCTTAGAACCTTTTTCGAGGAATCAACTAACAACACCGTCTTCTCCTCATGCTTCACAAAAGGCTCCACAGTCTTTAGCATGTTGAGGAGCTCAAGAATTGTGGTTTCAAGTTTGTTCATCCGGTAGTCCATCACAAACTATGAGTAACTCTTCAGCAAACAATGTAGAATTAAGTCAATACTTAATTCATGATCCATCACAAACCCAAGTGTCGCTAGTCGCTCGATGTACCCATTCATCTTTAGCACAAATTGCACCGCAGATGAACCTTCTTGCATCTTAGAGGTGAAGAGGAGCTTGGAGACTTCGAACCTTTCGGATCTCGCTTGCTCTTCAAACAACTCATGGAGATGAAATACTATGGTATTAGCATCCATATGCTCATGTTGCTTCTGAAGCTTGGGTACCATCGCCGCTAGCATGATGAAACTTGCCAATTCAGAATCAGTCACATGTTTCTGATAGGCTAACAATTGGTCCGGAGTTGCATCATACTTAGGAGGTTGGGAAGAGGCTCTTCGAGGACATACACAAGCTTTTCTGCCTTGAGAATAATTCTCAAGTTTCTAAGCCAGTCCAAGAAGTTCGACCAAGTCAATTTATTCGAATCCAAAATAGAGCACAAATTCAAAGACGTCATGATCAAGTGATTAACCTAGAAATAAAATCGAGCATATATGAGAAAGATGATTTTAAAATGCAACAACATACATTTATTAGTTCCCATTCATTTTTTCGAATTCAAAAACCCCTAAAATCAATTCGGGAGATCATAGGTCCATCTCCGAATGGGCTGATATCCAACATAGGTAAGAACAACCTTAGAGAGAGTCCAACAAGCCATTCTCAACTACGATGGTTGGTATCAAGTATACCAATTGCATATCACATATATGCAACTATCACAATGTGCTATCAACTAATTGAATGTTCACACATACATTGGGTTGTTAACACATTAACAAGTATGCGTCATATGCATGGCACCCAACTTCACCTCCCTTCACATCGACCTTGGAGAGAGTCCAACAAACCGATGCTCCAAGTTAAAGCCAACCCATTAATCATGAAATAGTTTTAATATGGTTAGAGCGCATTCAACCAATTATCCAGGCTTGGAGAGAGTCCAACAACCCAAGCTAACGATTGACCTCTGACTCTTACCATATTAGTGTTAAACTATTCAATGGTTTGAACATGTTTAGGTTCGAGCTGGGCTTGGAGATAGTCCAACAACCCAAACAAGAAATGGAACTCTGGTTCTAACCATATTAATGGAAGGTGTAGGCTTTAATATTGTGTAAGTGTTTTAAAGTCTCATCCTCTTTTTCATGCAAATAACTATTATCAACATGGCATGACACACATGACATACATCTACATGTCACAACATGCATGGTATAATGATATGCATCTAATGCAATTACATGACATACAATTATGACATGTACAAATAGTTTCCTTATTTGTCATAACTATTTTGGAAATAAAATATGTTTGAGATTTGATTTCTCAAATCAAATCTCAATTAAATTAGAAAATAAATTTCTAAATCTAATCACATATTTTATTTATGAAAAATATTAATTAAGCAAATTCAAATTTAATTTAGGAAACAAATTTCCTAAATTGTAATTTCCTAATCACATTAGAAAATTTCCAATTTGAATTTCTTTACTAATTAAAATTTCCATAATTACTTCTAAACTTTCCAAAAGTAGAAAATTTCCAAAAATTCAATTATGACTATCGCAAAACATTTTTACGATTATGTCGAAACACAGTCGGGCTCTAATATCACTATTGGGTTCCCATGGCACCGACGTGAGTGTTGTGTTTGAACATGTTTCGTAAATATGCACACAGCAGAAGCAAAAATAAGTAATAAACTATTTATTACAATACACACAACACACACATGCAAGGATACAACATGTGTAGACAGAATCGATATTTCAAATTTTACAATAAAAGAAAATTTATTCGAGTTATACCTGACGAATCACGTGTAGTGGGAATGACATCAACCGTAGCGCCCCTCGCTAGAACTGCCTCTATTCGTATCCACCTCGAGTATCATCGGGATAGCTTCACAAATCCACGAGCCCCTACTTCACGAAAGGTACTAGCCTCACGTTGAAGTCATTGTGATCCAAGAGACAATCACAATTCGAATCAAATTCGGATCTAAAAATGAGTTCCATGAACTCGCTTCTTGGAAGCGGTTTTCGTCAACCAAATGATGAAAACTTAACTCTCCACCTATAAGGATTGCCGGAGATCCAATCCTCGACAAGTAGGTCACTGTCAGAGTGCAAAATGTCGACCAAACAACCTCTCCACAAAGAGGAGAAGAAGTTATTCAAAACTAGACAGCTTGTTTAGGTGGAAGAGATTGTCGACCAAAGCTTGGCCGGTTGCTCCTTGGTCACCGGCAACCAAAGGAGGATTGCCGGAGGAGTTGTCGGTGCCTGGTGGATGGCTGAAGGTAAGGAGGAAGCGGTGGCAGCAACTTGGGTAGCAGCACAAGGGCTGGGCGGCAAGGACTCCCTCCTTGTGTTGGGTGGCAAGAAGCAAGGAGAGGGAGAAGAGGTGGGCGACAACTCCAAAAATAACTCTCTCTCTCTCTAGGGTTTCACAAAACCATTAAGTCATGTTTTTATAGAGAGCATATTCTCCTAACGATTATTGGTTCATAACTAAAATCCGTTAACCCGCTCCAATAACTTAAATTAAAATAAACCAAACCACGTTGGTCTATTTTAAGTTAAAATGAACCGAACTAACTTTGGTTCATTCGTTTAAAACAAACCAAACCACTTTGGTTTATTTTTCCACCATTGGATTAGAACCAAACCGATTTAGTTCATCCATCATGTCTTCATAAGACTCGGCTCATCCATGCTTCTGATGTGACTGAAACAATTTCATACTCGCTCTTTGTTTGGTCCAACCAAACCAAGTCTCTCTTGATATGAGAATCCTATTCTTAAGCTCGTTTTAAATCCTTCAGATTATGCTCGTTGTACGTGTGACCAAATAGGTTCCCGATTTATATTGGTCGTCTATAATTAACCATTAACTATAGAATGATCATGAGTGGCACCTAGTAGTACATCATGATCCCCAATTAACTAGAAAATCAACGGTTGATCCCAAAACCTTTTTCTGAAACCCTTCAGCAGCTACAATGAATTGTGCCCCATTCCCTTCACTCATCTTATACCCACTTGGTTCAGGACATGGTCTATTGTGTCAGTCCCCACTAGGCTGACTATGTCACACCTAGCCTAAGTATTTACTTTCTCGTTCTGCGGATTCTAGTTACTACACATGTATCCAAGAGTACCATACTCTAAACATGTAATTCTTTGGCCAAAGACTTTAGTAACAATCTGACGAGAAGCCATAGGGTATACTTCTCCTCGCAAAGAGTGGTGAATCCTCTGTTGGCTATTCAAACACCTTCGGGCATTCGACTTATGCCTAATCATCCCTGGGTCCACATCTCCTCGGTGATGCTTACTTAAGATGTCAAAACATAAGTCTCTGTGACCAAGATGACTTAAATACCTCAAGTCGAAGGAATATCGCACTTAATCTGCAGTAAGGACTTCATTGACATATCTGTATATGTAGAGAACCATATGAAGTCTTACAACTGGTCACTCTAATGAACTAGTTACCATAACTAGCATCCATGATCAACTCCAGACATCCCAATGTCTCCAGCCAGTGAGAAATAGCTGCTTGGATAAACCAAAGAGTACACCTCGTGCTAGTCTCAATAGAATCGATGGCGTCCGAATGCATCAATTCATTGACTAGGGATAATTCCAATACATCACAATTACACATGTAGAGATACTCACTAGTTGTGATCCAATCACAAATTCTCTCATGCTGTGAATCGTATTGCGAACATACAGTAAATGAGTTTGAGATCCAATCAAATACATGAAAACATGTATACTCAAATAGTGAATCTTCATTTATCAAATAAATGGTACAACCATAAGGCAATTGCCTTAGAACACCTCTCATATATTACTAACATGCACAAGAAGCTAACTTAGTGAATTTTTAGAACATATCTATTTTGCTTTGATTGCAAATACCACTTGATAAATCTAGTTGACAAGCTAAATATGGAATAATGCTTTTTAAAATTTCATGGCACTGAGGTTTGCTTGAGGACAAGCAAAGATTTAAGTCTGGGGGAATTGATATGAGCAAAACATATAGGATTTTAGGAGTTATTTTTGCTCACATCCCATTGCATTTTATATTTGATTCTTTCATATTTCACTTTATTTTGCATGCATTTCCTATTTTCTAGTTCGGAGATCTGCTCTTTGTACTCTTGTGTGTAGAACAACATTCTACGGGGAAAATGGTACACTTTTGGAACAAAAAGAAGGCATTTGTTAGCTAGAACAGAAGGACACATACCCTGGCCTTATGAATACACACGGCTCGTGCCCTAGCACCACACATGGCCTGGCCGTGTGAATCCACATGACTGTGTGGCGCTGGGTGATTTCGATGTGATTCAATTATTTTCCAGGTTTTGGGGAGATCCGACCTGATGTCTATATAAAGGAAGCTACGCACAAACCCTAGGGGGGAGGCATGATGACCGAGACAACACTCTGATGCCCTAAAAAGCTTCAGGAACTCGCAACGGGGAGGAAGAAGACCACTCGAGGATCAAGTTTTGCACATTAATGTCGGAGAGGAGAGACAAAGTGCATTGTAATTCACATTCTTTGAGCAGTTTATATTGTTTCTATGAATTCTTATATTCTTTGTGTTTCTCTTCTTGTATTTATGGAGTAGATTTTCCTATTCTAGGATTAGGGAGTAGTTTGTGTGTGTATAACATATTATTTCAAATATATTTTTGTTCTTGAAATCATATTTGCAATTGGTGATTGTTTAGATCGATAGCTATTTATTTTGGTCTTCTATTTACTATACGTAGTCGATACGAGGGGTGTCAACCCTCGTATCAAAGATTTAGGAGAATTAAGGAGGAACCTGGGGGTTGGCCTCATCTTCGATAACCGTAGATAGAAGGGTGTGATAGAGTCAAAAATGGGACACGTTCTGACTCGTCATAGGGATTGAATCGGCATCCTCGTACCGCCTATCCCATCTTAAAGCTAGGGGTCGACCTGGTATGATAGAGGTAGTTCCCGATAGATGCGAAGGCTCATCAAAGAAGTGTATGATGTCCCTTCCACAAGACCATAGTTAGACGTCTAGAAGATACCCAATTGATAGCGTGTTCTACGACACACAAGCGAAACCGAAATCCTAGAATTCCCTCAAAAGACTCGTAGCAACCCTTCTCTTCCTTCGTGTGATACCGTACTTGAGTTAGGACCATCGACAACCCTCATCATCACAACCATTAGAATGAAACTCCGAACAATAACGTCCACTAAACCAATCGGTACTCGAATCTTAATCCCTGTGGGATCGATAATCTTTTTATTACTTGACGACATCCGTGCACTTGCGAGCGTTGAGCACGAGCGTCTGCTTCGAGTCCTCGACGGTTCCTGTCGCGAGATTTGAGGTCGCGTTCATGTGCATCAAATGTCTATAATACGATTCACAACATGAGAGAATTTGTGATTGGATCACAACTAGTGAGTATCTCTACATGTATAATTGTAATGTATTGGAATTATCCCTAGTCGATGAATTGATGCATTCAGACACCATTAATTCTGTTGAGACTAGCACAAGTTATACTCTTTGATTTATCCAAGCAGTTGTTTCTCACTGGCTAGAGACATTGGGATGTCCGGTGTTAACCATGAATGCTAGTTATGGTAACTAGTTAATTGGAGGGACTAGCTGTAAAACTTCATATGGTTCTCTACATATATGGATTGTTGGGATGTATACTAAAAAGTCTATCTTTTATATGAACATCTTTATTTTTGAAATAAGAATCACATGATCATTGTTTGTATATTTATGGTTATGCATATTTGTCTGATACATTACATTGTAGATAACATGGTGTGTAGTGTCACATATGAGATCATGTTATCGATTCCTTGTAAAGTATAAGTAAAGGCTCACAACCGAGATGATTATGGACAAACCATTGGTATGGTTGTAGTGTGATTTGGTATTGGTTTATCTTGACCATAAAATTACACTAGTACACTTTGTGTGTATTGAGCAGGACCGACTTAGAGGTGATTCGATTTATTGCTGACTACATAATTGAATCGGACCTCGGATATTATGGTGTACATGCTCTTAATCCCGATATAATAATGGGCACATATACTTAGTATTTATTTCTTTGATTTACCAATGGGCGAGATTTATAGAGTAAATCGATAGGCTCGGTAAGTTGGGAAATGTTATTATTTATATGGTGTGCCGTTGATTATAGGAGGAAACCGTATCCTATATATTAGGATGATGATGTCCCCTTGAGGAGCTCATAAGGTTCATCATGTAAACCCTGCAGGTGGACTTGGTCCGACATTATGATAAGGTTGAGTGGTACTACTCATGGAGTTAGATGTTGATTAATTAATTGTCAGTAAATTAATTAATTGACGGACATTCGAGATCTTAAACATGGGGAGATATTTGTACAATTAATATATAGAGCCCATATTTATTTATGGGGGTTGGTGAGGTAGATCAATGATAATCCTCTAGTGGAATGGATTATCATTAATGGATCAGACTTTATGTGGGCTAGATACATTGGGTGGCCAAGATCCAACTCCTCCTCATGGTCCCTATTGTAGCCTATTAAAACCCTCATGAAGCCTAGATCCGATGGTGGAAAATGGAACTCTAGATCCGACGGTGGAGATTAAATCTCTAGATCCGACGGTTGAGATTAAATCTCTAGATCCGATGGTGGAGATTAAAAGGAGGATTAAGCCTAACTCTATAAATAAGGCTTAAGGGGTGGGCGGCAAGGATACTCAAGGGAGATTAGGGTTTGGAGAAGCATTGGGCGGCTTGGGTTTGGAGAAGTCTTGGGCGACAAGATTTCCTATCTTCCTAGGGTTTTGGCCGGCGCCCCTCTTCTCCTTTCTCTTCTTGGTCGGTGTCCCAATCTTCTTCCTCTTCTCCTTGGCCGGTGGGAACAAGGGTTAGGGTTTTTCCCTTGGAGCTCTTGGCCGGCACCCACTCCATCTTATATTCCTTGGCTGGCGGCAACATCGAGTCTCTTGACTTGGTGGCCGGTCCTAGATAGGAGAAGAGTTTTGTTTCATTCTTCCATTTGTTCGGAGCGAGCAAGAAAGGGAAGAACGTGTTCTAGGAGGCTTCGACTTTTGAAAGATCGTCGCCCACACGACGTCCAAAAGGAGGAAGGACATACAATAGAAGATCAAGAGGTATAACAAGAGGTATAATTCTTGTTTATGAATCTTTTCTTATTCTATGCATGTTGTATATTTTGTATGTGGCTAAATTTACTTGGACCCCGAAGACAAACATAAAAATCGGTGATCCGTACATCGTCTATTCTGCGGCTAATCGAAGAATAGAGGTAGGTTGCTTGAACAACAAGTTTGTTTAAGTGACCACTCTAATCGAATAACACGACGATGAAACGGTTGCTTGGGTTATCCCTCTTTGTCAAGGATTAATTTTTTTAATTCGGGGATGTAGACGGAATCACCATGAACAAGCGACCGAGTTGAAGTGGGAAGCGAAGTTTACTTGAAGTTTTTTGACTCGACTTTGATAATACCCAATTGATAGCGTGTTCTACGACACACAAGCGAAACCGAAATCCTAGAATTCCCTCAAAAGACTCATAGCAACCCTTCGTTTCCTCCGTGTGACACCATACTTGAGTTAAGACCGTCGACAACCCTCATCATCACAACCATTATGTTGGTGCAACAATGCCCCAAGCATTTATATATTTTGATGTTTGGATAATCATCTAAGTTAGGCAATGCTTTATGATCTAATTGTGAACATGTTTAAGTGACAGGAAAATCCAAGTATGAAGACTTGGTAAAAGACAAGTCCAAGTGTGATATTGGCAAAGAGAAGTCAAAGGAAAGGTCTTGGCGGCGTAAGTCCAAGCATGTAATCTTGGCGGCGTAAAGTCCAAGCAGTCTTTGGCAAAGAAAGACAAAAGGAAAGTCTTGGCGGCATAAGTCCAAGAATGTAGTCTTGACAGTGTAAAGTCCAAGCGTACTTTGGCAAAGAAGAAACCCAAAGCATGACGAAACCGAAGGAAGCTTTTGAAGGCAAGCGCATGAATGGAGTCATGGACTCAGAGAAATCCTAGAGGCGCAAGGCTGATAGAGAAGCTAGAAGGTTAAGTCTAGGCTTTGAGTATGTTTTCAAGTATGAATTAGTCATACTTGGGGTGTGCCAGTCGACTGGAACATGGTGTCAGTCGAACTGGCCTTTAAAATGCAACATTAGAGGTTTGAGAGACAATGATCGGAGTTATCCAATCAGCCGAGAATCGACTGCACTCGCATCGCCATATAAGCCGGCAATGATCGCCATTATTGCGGCCGATCGCCACGGTCAGGCCCATAGCCGATCGCTACGGCTATGGGCGACGCCGAATCGCCATCGCTACCGATCGATAGTCCTCCGCTGGTGATGATGACGATGGCAAATCCCACGAATCCGGTTGTTCAGAAGTCGTTATAATCGACGACAATCGACTGATGTAAGTCGTCAGTCGACTGATAGACCTCCAATGGGAAAAAGAGGCTCTTTCCTATAAAAAGAGGCCAAGGGGAGCAAGAAGAGGCTAATGCTTATATTCTGATCATTCTCCTAAGCTCCCACAAGTTTTCCAAGCTTTCTAAGTGTGTTAATTTCTTTCCTCCTCTCAAATCTTCATTGTCATCTTTTGTAAGAAGAGAAGGTTTTGTAAAAGAGAAAGCTTATTAGTGAAGATTGATTTGGGTTGATCCACCTTAAGGATCACCGTGGAGTAGGAGCGTTATCTCCGAACCACGTAAAAGCTTCCGCGTTAGCATTGCATTTTCGTTTCTATTATTATTGTATTTGTTGTATTTCCACTAATCATTTGTAGAAAACGAAAAGAGACTATTCACCCCCTCTAGCCATTCAAGGATCCTACAAGTGGTATCAGAGCCCGGATCGCATCGGAAGATCTAACAATCAACCGGAGCACGATGGCTTTCCAAGAGGGGTATAGCACAACGAGGCCTCCATTCTTCGACGGTAATGATTTCGGCTACTGGAAAGGTAGGATGGAATACTACCTTATGAATGATATTGATAACTGGTTTAACATTGTAGATGGGTTCGAGAAGCCAGTCGACGAACACGGAGCGCCCATACCGACAAAGGATTGGACAAGGGACATGGCCAAGAAGGCTCAAGCCAACGCCAAGGCAACAACCACACTTCAATGTGGGTTGTCAAAAGAGCAACTAAGAAAGGTGGGGCCATTTGAATCGGCAAAGGAGCTTTGGGAGAAGTTGATAGAGCTCAACGAGGGATCCAAGGAAACAAGAAGAGCCAAGAGAGATCTCCTAATTGGTCAACTTCAAAGTTTCTCCATGAAGACAAATGAAACCGTGAGCCAAATGCACGGTCGCTTCAAAGAAGTAGTCAACGGACTACATGTAATAGGTGAGAAGGTCGACAACCGAGACCTTATGGGCTTCAATGGTAGATGCCTATAAGGTCTCTAGAGATCTCTCTTTAGTTAAGTTAGATGAGTTATTTTGTGAATTTGAATTGGACAAACAAGCTAACACTTCATCCAAAGAGAAGGGAAGAAGGACAAAAAGAAGAAGGAGAAGAAAGAAGTGTCTTCCTCATCCGAATCCGAGGAAGATTCATCTAGTAGTGAAAATGAGCTATCGGCAAGCGAGGTGGCTCATTACGTCAAGAAGTTTGGTGGGAGATCAAGGAAACTCACCAAGAAAGATGTGAGGAGGATGTTCCAATCCTCAAGAGGTAAGCCTTCAAATAGTTCAAATTCTTCATCTAATGTAACTTGTTATGGTTGCAATAAGAAAAAGCACATCAAGCCAAATTGCCCAGAACTAAAGAAGAAGGAGGAGAAAGAAAAGAAGCATAAGGAGAAGAAGGAAAAGAAGGGAAAGAAGAAGAAAGAAGCAATGGTGGCTCAAACATGGGGCACCCTAAGCATGGAGGACTCTTCCGATGATGAAGAAGTATGCCATGCCACCCGAAATCTAGCCCTCATGGCCTTAGAGGAAGAAGCCGGGAGCTCAAGTGAGGAGTCTTCATCCTCTTCATCAAGCGACGAATCATCATCAAGTGATGTTGATGAGGTAAACAACTCCCCTAGGGTAGATTTACTTTACAAGACAATTGCATGCCTTCAAAATGCATTGAATAGATCAAAAACTAGGATTAAGGACTTAAAAGTAGAAATTAAATCACTTAAGAATGTAGAACCATCTTGTGATAAATTATCTTGTGAAGATGCATGTACCCTTAGAGATGAAAATGATGAATTGAGAAAAGAAATAGGTAATCTAAGAGCATGTTTAGAAAAATTTACTAATGACTCTAAATACCTAGACATGATAATTAAGGATCAAAGAGCTATTTACAACAAGGCCGGACTAGGATATAGGCCTAAGGAAAAGAAGGTAGCATTTACATCTCTTGTTAGTAGAAGATCCATAATTAGAAGCAAGGGTAGAAAGGCTTGGGTCCCTAAGAAATTTCTAATTGATGCTAGTGGTCCTAAAATTTGGGTACCTAAGGCTTGTATTTTTCATGTGATATAGGTAGAAGAACCAAGCTTGTGGATTGTTGATAGTGGATGTTCAAAACACATGACCGGTGATGAGAGAAAATTCTCCACTATCAACCACACTAGCAAGGGAAAGGTATCATTTGGTAATAGTGACAAACTTAAGATTCTAGGAAAGGGCACAATTGAGGTATCCCCCAACCTTGCCATTCATAAAGTGTTATTAGTCAAAAATATGAAATTTAATTTACTTAGTGTAAGCCAACTATGTGATGCAAATTTTGATGTTAAATTTGACTCCTCAAAATGTTTTATAAGACATAAAACTCTAAATGATTGCATGTTAGTAGGTTTTAGGAAATCAAATATATATTATGTTGATTTATCCTATGCTACTAATGCTTCTACTAAGTGTCTTATTGCAAAAGAGGAAGAAAGTTGGCTTTAGTATAGGAGGCTAGGACACATAAACATGAAGAACATAGCCAAAATAGCAAAAATGAAGTTAGTCAAAGGGTTGCCTAAAGTCAAATTTCTCAAGGAAAAAATGTGTGATGCATGCCAAGAAGGGAAACAATCAAAAATATCACACAAAGGTAAAACTTTACTTAGTACCGCTTTACCTTTAGAACTTTTACATATGGACTTATTTGATTGTCATAGTACCCCTTCTATGATTGGTAGTAGATATTGCTTAATAATAGTAGATGATTTCTCTAGGTTTACTTGGGTAATTTTCATGAAAAATAAAGATGAAACCTTAGGAATAATCATAGGATTTAGCAAGAGAGTAGAGAATGAAAGAAAACTCAAAATCAATCGGATCCGTAGTGATCATGGTGAAGAATTTTAGAATTCAAATTTCTCAAGTTTTTGTCTAGAACAAGGGTACAAGCACGAATTTTCTTGTCCTAGAACACCCCAACAAAATGGGGTTGTGGAAAGGAAGAATCGTGCCCTACAAGAAGCGGCTAGGACAATGCTTAATGCATACTCCTTACCTAGCTACTTGTGGGCGGAAGCGGTTAACACCGTTTCCTATATCCAAAATAGGGTATTAATTCATAGGTTTTTAGTAAAAACCCCCATTTGAATTATGGAATGGTACAATTCCAACAATTCATTATTTTATGGTCTTTGGATGCAAAGTCTATATTTTAAATACCAAAGACAACCTAGGTAAGTTTGAGTCCAAAGCGGATGAGGGAATCCTAGTTGGATACTCATCCACTAGTGTAGGGTATAGAATTTACAATAAAAGGAATCAAAAGATTGAGGAATCTTCAAATGTCCAATTTGATGAAACTTCCAATACATACCCTAGGAAATCCCCTATCGATGATGATATTAATAATGAACATCAAGAAATTACCCAACAATTCTAAGATTTAACTTTAGGGGGTAATGATCAAGGGGGAGGATTGAATCAAGGGGGAGTAAGAGGTGATTCCGATGATGAGCAAAGGATTGAGATTAATTATGATCAAACTCAAATTAATACACCTCCTAGAACCATAAGAGTTCATCAAAATCACCCCTTAGATCAAATTGTGGGTGAATTATCTCAAGGTGTTAGGACTAGGTCTTTTCATTGGGATCCCACTAGTCATATAACTCTAATTTCTCAAATTGAGCCCAAAACAATCAAAGATGCATTACTTGATCCGGATTGGATCTTAGCAATGCAAGATGAATTGACTCAATTTGAAAGGAGTCAAGTATGAGAGTTAGTTCCTAGACCTAATGAAAACACCATTATTACTACAAGATGGGTTTTTAGGAACAAACTAGATGACCAAGGGAATATTACTAGGAATAAGGCAAGATTAGTTGCAAGGGGCTTTAATCAAGTTGAAGGACTTGACTATGATGAAACATATGCCCCGGTTGCTAGGTTAGAGTCTATTAGGATACTATTAGGGTATGCCTCCTATATGGGTTTCAAACTCCATCAAATGGATGTTAAATCGGCATTCCTAAATGGGATTATTAAGGAAGAGATATATGTAGAACAACCTCCCGGGTTTGAGAATATGGACTATCCAAACCATGTATACAAGCTTAGAAAAGCTTTATATGGTTTGAAACAAGCTCTCCGGGTTTGGTATGAAAGATTATCATCTTTCTTAATCTCTAAGGACTTTAAGAGGGGTAGTATAGATCAAGCTCTATTTATAAAGTCAACATCAAAGGACATCTTTGTAGCCCAAGTATATGTTGATGACTTTATTTTTGAGTCAACAAATGATGAACTTCTTCAAGACTTTATTAAAAATATGGAAAAAGAGTTTGAAATGAGTCTAGTTGGGGAATTAAATTTCTTCCTAGGATTGTAAGTCAAACAAACAAGTGAAGGAATTTATATTTACCAAACCAAATATGCTAAGGAAATGATTAAGAAATTTGGTTTGGAAAATGCTAAGGTAGTTTCAACTCCAATGGCAACCAATACAAAAATAGATAGTGATAATGAAGGAAAACAAATTGATCTTACACTCTATAGGAGTATGATTGGTAGCCTTTTATACCTAACCTCTAGTAGACCCGATATATTATTTGCGGTAGGAATGTGTGCTAGGTATCAATCATATGCCAAAGAATCACATTTAGTTACCGTTAAGAGAATCCTAAGATATATTAAAGGCACACTAAATGTAAGATTATGGTACCCTAGGACTAGGTCTTTTGATTTGGTTGGGTACACCGCTTCCGATTATGCCGGTTGCAAATTGGATCGGAAGAGTACTAGTGGTGGATGCCAATTTCTTGGGTCCTCCCTAGTTAGTTGGAGTAGTAGGAAGCAACCTTGTGTTGCCCTATCCACCACCGAGGCCGAATATGTGGCTATGGGTGGTTGTGTAGCTCAACTTCTATGGATGAAACATACTTTAGAGGACTATGAGCTATCTTACTCCAACATAAAAGTATTTTATGATAATGTGAGCACTATAAATTTGACTAAAAATCCGGTGCATCACTCTAGGACCAAGCACATTGAAGTGAAACATCACTTCATTAGGGATCATATGGCTAAGGGGGACATTGAGCTCAATTACATTGAATCTAAGTCCAACATAGCCAACATCTTTACCAAGCCTCTCCCTGAAATAGAATTTTCATCACTTAGGAGAGAACTTGGAATGTGCTTTGTAGAATAGAAGTGTAGGTTTACATGATCCCATAAAAAAAATCTAGGTTTTATACCTCTAACCATCTCAAAATAGACCTAAGAAACCATGATTTGTGTATTTAGACACTTAGACATCATGTGAGATGTTAGGAAGATGTACTTAGTTCATCATGCTTGTTATGATGCATTACAATGAACCAAAGTGCCATCTAGAGATATTAATCCTTCATTGGACCAATCATTGGGAAGGATTATATACAATTAATGTGCATATAACTCCAAGAATATGATTGGAAATGTCAAATAAAACAAAATTTAAATTATGTCTATCAAACTTTGAAAAACAATTTTCAATTGATAAGCCAAAGTGATACAAAGCTTGCAAAAATATCATAACTTTTGCAAAATCTCAAGTTTGTGTCAATATCAAAATCTAGAGATGATATATTTTTAAAATAATTTTTCCTTGATAGGAAATGATCTAACAATGTTAACCACAAAATTTCATAATTTTTTTATCTTTATTGAATTAATTATGCATTTTTTAATTTGGCCAAAAAGGCCTATTGATCGATATCAATCGATCGGGCGCTTATCGCCAGCCTGACCGATATTTATGTTATCGAACCGGCTTACTCGTTCACTAGCGCTCGATCGCCATTTATGGCGCTTGGATCGCCGCCGTAAGCACTCGTGATCCGATCGGTTGCTGATCGATTTCCATCGCTGACCGCCGACTAACGCCAATGATCATCCGCGGTTTTTAGGGCTTTCCCATCGGTTCGACTCAAGTCCTGACCTTCCTTCTTCTTCTTAGTAAGATGATCTTCCACTGCGTTTCTCTCACCGTTTTCTGACGATTTCACCGACCGGTGCTCCTGTTTGAAGTGTTCTCCGACTCGAGGACCACCTCCTCTCACCCGGTTCACGCCCTAGTCTCCCCCGCAGACCACTCGCTCGGCTAGGGTTTCATGGAAACTAGCTTCTGACACCCCTCTTTGATCGTTCACCATGCCTCCTAGGTAAACCCTCATCCCTGCTCATAGTTTGGTTGTTTCTCTAGTTTTGTTTCACTAACCATTGTTTGTTTGTTGTCTTTGTGTATGCATTCATCATCCTTAACCTACATTGTTCTTTTCACACATTTAGAATTAAGCATTATGCATCTAAGCGTGCCCGGATACCACCGGTCAACGAGGGCCCGTCAAACCCTCCACCCATTGTCGATCCTAGGTTTCCAAACTCCGCACTTGAAAATGCTTTCAATAAAAACAAATTTCAACTCATCCTGCCTCAATCAATCGACCCAAAATTTCTTAAGGACAACTGCTTTGATATTGTCCAAATCATCCAATTTTACAAACTTGAATCATTAGTCTTTTGTGACCATCTTGTCAATATCACCCTCCTTTCTGAATTCTTCAACAATTTGTGACCAGTTGGAGATGACTTGAGATACCGGACTTGCGTTGCTCAATGCGATTTGGATTTCAGCCCACAGATCTGGACGGATTTTATCGGATGTCGCTCTTCTGAGAATGACTTCGTTTTTTATCCGTCTTGGAGTGATCCACTTCCACCTCCCTTTGAGGAGATTTCTCTAGACTCACTTCATACTACCTTCTATAATTCTCCTCGTCCTTTAAACACCAATATTTTTCAATCCCAAGAGCTTTCTGCTTCTGACAATGTCCTTTATAAGGTCATTTCTCATTGTATTCTTCCTATAGTTACACGCGGGTTGACCTTAGTTCGACCTGTACACTTCCTCCTCATGCATATCCTCCGTCAGTACTTAGATATCGACATTGGTCTCAACAGTTGGTGCAGTAGGCACCTAAGTCAAACATGAGTTTTGATTTTAGTAAACGATATAAAGTTAAGCTCATGTTGTTATCTCACGAGCTGAATCGAGTGTGTAGAAGATTGCTATAGCTGGAGCTGAAGGCTAGCGACACCCGGAGGAAGCCGCGGTGGTCGGGCGACACTCGAGTGACTTCGGAGGGAGCCGAAGGAATCGAGTGGAAGGCCGGAAGCAAAAGCAACATGGTAAGTATCGAGGTAAGCTCGTGTGTGCGAGCATAAGTGAGGTCGTATCCTCCTTACGGGGATGGTCTTAAGCGTAGATCCGACCAAAGACATCCCATCGATGGTCTAGGTCGAGATCGGACAGTCGAAGGCCGTTGAAATAATGTTTTCTTTAAGCTAACTTTGCCTTGCAGTAAGCATCAGATCGCGGCTTGAGGACTCGAATGCCGCCAATCCCGATCGCCGAGGTCGAATCGATCGATGTCGCCATCACGATCGATGATGGCCATCAGTCGACTGATGGTCAATGATCAGATTCGAGGAGTCAAGGCTTATCACCCCATTTTAAAGAGATTGGTGCTCAATTGTGATTAGCTAGGGTTCCTCTCGAAAAGGGGCTCAAAGGCTATAAAAGGAGGGCCAAACCTAGGGTTTTCTTCATCATTCTAAAGCTTCCAAAAGCCTCCGCCAAGCTACAACTTTTCGACCATGAAGTGCTTTCTCTCCGACGTCTAGGTCTTAAATTCTCTCTTATTGTAACGTCGGTTTTAGTTTTTATTTAAGTTCATTTCTTTTCGGAGCTTTTATCGTATACGAGGAGAGGGGGAGTGTCCCTCTACCTCAAGCTTTTTCCTTCTTGTATCGATTAACTCCTACCTCCAACGAGGAGGAGTTCCTTTAGTGCTTTTGCCCTCCGTACGTGGTCAAGGACCACTAGGGCCTTGGAGTAGTAGATGAAGGCTACGAACCAAGTAAAACTTCATTGTCTCCTTTTACTTTACATTTCCGCTGCAATTAATTATCTCTCGAGTTTTAACGAACGAAAAGAAAAGGAAAAGGTTTTTCGCTATTCACCCCCCCCTCTAGCGAACCGCATCGATCCAACAATTGGTATCAGAGCCGGGGGCGCTTAGATTTGGTGAAACCACCAATCTAACATTTTTTTTTCAGATTTGTTTTTCGTTCGTTTAAATTTTTCTCCCGCACTACTAATCCAAGACGAAGTCTTGGTACTCTTCGTTTGGTTTTGTTTTGCAAGTATTCGCTTTTGGAGTAGCCGACAGTCAAACGGGCATAACTTTTTGTACAAGTTGACCCACAACACGGTCTACCTACCAAATCGAAGCCCTCGCAGAGATCTACACTTCTTATTGGGGTTTACCCCCGTAACAAGTTGTTTTCATCCTCAAAAATCGACGTTTAGTAGCCTTTCGGGGACATTGAAGGTTGTGAGTACTTACTTTTTATTTAGTTTCTTATTTCTTTGCTTAACTTTCTATTTTTCATTTGTTTCTTTTTATTTCCCACACTGCTAATCCAAGACGCAAGTCTTGGTACTTTCGTGTGTTTTTGTCGTTGCTAGGTCTTCTTTTTAGTCTCCTTGTTTTTTGTTCTAATGGCCCATCTTGAGGGTTTTAGCACCGTCCGACCTCTGTTTTACAACGGAGATGATTTCCGCTACTGGAAAGGTCGGATGGAATACTTTTTCAAAACCCAAATCGAGATGTGGATCATAATCCAAACGGGTTTCACACTTCCGACTAATGAAGTGGGTGACTCCTTGGATTATGATCAATGGACCGTTGCAACAAAATGACAAGTCGAAGTCGATGCCAAGGCAACACAAATCCTCCAATGCGGCTTGTCCAAGGAGGAGTTAAATCGCATTGGCCCCTTCATAAGCGCAAAAGATCTTTGGACAAAACTAGTGGAGCTACACGAAGGGACCGATGAAGCCAAGGTATGTAAGCGCGACCTTTTATTCAATAAATTATATAATCTAAAAATGCAGGAACACGAGTCCGCAACGCAACTTCACGCCCGAGTCCAGGACATCGTCAACAACCTACACGCAATCAGGCAAAAGGTCGAAAACTGTGACCTTATAAGGTATGTTCTAAACTCTTTTCCGAGGACTACCTTGTGGGCATCCATGGTCGACGCCTACAAGGTCTCCAAGGACCTTTCTAAAGTTAGAATAGACGAATTATTCTCAGATTTCGAATTACATGAGCAGTCCAACTCGAAACCCGAGAGGGGTATAGCCTTGTTTGCAGGTTCAAAGAAGAAGAAAATCGCAAGCAAGCCACCACCAACCGAGGAGGAAGACGAGTCCGAAGAAGAAGTTGACCCGGAGTTGACTGCCGAACTAATGAACCTAGCTCGAAGGATAGCCAAGGGATGAAAGCGAACCACGACTCGACCCAACCAAGGTAAGCCTAAAAGTTCTAATATTAGGTGTTATGAGTGTAACAGGTTTGGACATATCAAGTCCGAGTGCCCCAAGCTCAACCACCAAGCACCTAAGCATAAGAAGGCCCTCAACGCGACATGGGAAGAAGCGTCATCCGAAGAAGACGAAGACCACGTCTTCATGGCGAAATCGATTGAGTCAGATACGGAGACCGAACCTGAACTTGAGTCAGAACCTGAGGATGACTCGGACTACGAAGCTACCTTCAAGTCAAGCCACGGATACGCATCCAGTTCAAAAGATACCCTTAAAGTGAGTCGAACTTTATTTAATACTTTACATAATACGGTTAGGTTCTTGTCTAGGAAATTAGTTAAGTCCGAGTCCAAGGTCGAGACCCTGGTTGAGGAGGTCAAACTCCTCAAACACAAGGTCTCCCTAACCTCTTCGACTAGTCAAGTTCGAGAAGAGGACCCAACTCGAGTTAAAAAGCTCGAAGTTGAGAACTCTCTCTTGAAAAGTCAAGTTGAAGATCTTAGGAACACGTTGGAAAGGTTCACTTCGGGATCCAAAGGACTTGACCTCTTACTTGGATCTCAAAGGGCCGTGTACAACAAGGCTGGACTAGGGTTTAACTCAAACACGACTAATAGGTCGTATATGTCGATTGTAAGTCGACATAGGAAACATGTCCAAGCATGGGTCCCTAAGAACTTTTTGATTTCAACTCTAGGATCCAACCCGTACTGGGTTCCCAAGGACTAAATCCACTATGTGGATAGACCGAACCGATTCAACGGTCTAGGGGGAGCCAGTACAAAACATGTTTGTGTTTTAACTTAGAAATTGCATGTTTTTTTTAAAAACTTGTGAACTCACTTAGAACACGTACATAACCAACTAAAATCCTTCGAAAAGATTGAGCCTCGGGGAGCCTCTTTTCAAAAATAACTAGTTAGACTAGGAAATAGTCTTAGGTGAGTCAAGTCATCATTTTCTTGAAAATGGCTTTGTCTAAGGAAGTGGTCGATGATCCGATAAAAGAAGGCCCCTGTGCCTCGCCATGACCTGGAAGCCATGATCTTGAAAAGGTAAACTTGACAAGCCTAGGGTCAAATCCAAATCTAACATAAAATTACTTGAACCTAAATGCACTTAATCAACTTATTGAAAGTCATCTCACAAAAAACACATAAGTATAACATGATTGATCATATAGACACAGGTGAGATGACCTAGGTTTAACAACTTACAACCAATTTTTTTTTTAAAAAAAAAATCTAACATCCAATCCAACCACCTTGTGTGTAGGATCAATGGATGTTGGACAGCGGTTGCTCCCGACACATGACCGGGGATTAACTCAAATTCATGAAGCTTCGATTCAAACGACAAGGATCGGTAGCCTTTGGGAATAACGGCAAGCTCAAAATCATCGGATCAGGTGATATCGAGCTTAACTTGAATTTTGTTATTAAAAATGTATTACTTGTAGAGAATTTTGAATATAACCTGCTTAGCGTAAGCCAATTATGTGACAATAACTATAAGGTCGTATTTTTAGAAAATGAATGTGTAATTAAAACAAATAAAACAGCTAAAATAATACTCAAAGGAACTAGGACAAATAACATTTATACAATTAACTTAATCAAATCCTCAGCCAAATGTCTTATGACACAGGAAGAGGAATCATGGTTGTGGCACCGACGACTCGGTCACTCGCACCCAAGACTCGTCCACAAGATGAGTCAGAGTGGCTTAGTCAGAGGCTTACCCAACCTCAACAATTTGGTTAATAAAATCTGTAATGCTTGTCAACAAGGAAAACAACCTAGGACACAACACAAGTTAACTAACCAAGAACGAACCTCAAGTGTACTTGAGCTCCTGCATATGGATCTATTCGATTCACATGGAGCCAAGTCACTCAATAGAAGTCAATATTGCTTAGTCATAATTGACGACTACTCTAGGTTTACCTGGGTTAGGTTCATCAAACATAAAAATGATACCCTAGATCAATTAATCAATCTATTCAAATTAATCGAAAATCAAAAAAACCTTAAGGTTAAAAGACTTAGAAGCGATCATGGTGGTGAATTCGAAAATCAAAGGTTCACCGACTTCTGTAACCTAAACGGATACCACCATGAATTCTCTTGCCCTAGGACCCCTCAACAAAATGGCCTAGTGGAGGAAAACCGAACTCTACAAGAAGCCGCTAGGACCATGTTAAGAATACGACCTATCCGATAGGTTTTGGGCGTGGGTCATAGTAGGCACTGCTATGTCTAGAATAGGATCCTTATGGTAAAGAGGCACCTTAAGACCTCCTACAAGATTTATCACAATAAAGTGCCCAACATCAAGTACTTTAGGGTATTTGGATGTAAGGTACATATCTTAAACACTAAGAACCACCTAGGGAAATTCAAATCCAAAACCTCCACCAGAATCTTCTTAGGATACTCAACCACGAGAAGGGCCTATAGGGTATATAACCACGATACCCTTAAAGTCTAAGAGACTATTAATGTAGTGTTCGATGAAGTACCCGAACCTACAAAACCCTTAATGACCCCAAGTGTTGAGCCCACTGATACCAAACTCGTCTCCGACCCTGAGATCGAGTCTAATCCACATCAACCAACTTCTCTTGTCAATCAAGTGACAAGTGATCCGAGTCAAACAAGTGTTCAACCAAGTCACCCCATTGATCAAGCATTAGGTGACACAAACCCAACCCAATCTAGGATTCAGACTAACCACCCTATCGATCAAGTGATAGGAGATCCTAATCTGGGAGTTCGAACTAGAGCATCCTATAGGAACCTTAGTCAAATTTCCTTAATTTCAAAGATAGAACCCAAATCAATTGAACAAGCTCTTCTTGGTCCCGATTGGATTATTGCAATGCAAGAAGAGCTAGCTCAATTTACTAGGAATGAAGTGTGGGAGTTAGTACCACCACCTAAAGACAAAACGATAATTGGAACAAGGTGGGTGTTTCGAAATAAGCTTGATGATAAAGGTGAAGTAGTTAGAAACAAGGCTAGGTTAGTCGCCAAAGGGTTTAGTCAAGTCGAAGGCTTAGATTACGATGAAACCTATGCCCCAGTAGCTAGACTCGAATCCATTGGAATGTTGCTAGCTTATGCCGCACATCGAGGATTTAAGCTGTTTCAAATGGATGTTAAATCGGCATTCCTAAATGGATACATTAAAGAAGAAGTTTATGTTAGCCAACCCCCCGGATTCGAAAATCTAGATAAACCCGACCATGTTCTAAAACTTAAGAAAGCTCTCTATGGACTTAAACAAGCTCCTCGAGCTTGGTACGAGAGACTTTCAATCCATCTTAAGTCAAAAGGGTTTAACCAAGGCTTAGTTGACCCAACTCTCTTCGTAAAAACCTTAGGTAAAGAAATATTCATAGCTCAAATTTACGTAGACAATATAATTTTTGGAACCTCTAACTCAGCCTTACTAAACGAGTTCGTTTCACTCATGGAAAGTGAGTTCGAAATGAACTTGGTAAGCGAGTTAAGTTTCTTTTTAGGTCTACAAATTAAACAAACTAAGGATGGTATATACCTATATCAACAAAAATATACTAAGGAGTTAATTAAAAGATTTGGAATGCAAGACGCTAAGATAATAAACACCCCAATGGCGATTAATGTTAACATAGGAGAAGACCTAGAAAGTAAGTCCATTGACTTAAAGTACTATAGGAGCGCGATAGGAAGTCTCCTATACTTAATTGCGAGTTGACCCGACATCCTATTCGCAGTAAGTATGTGCGCCAGGTTTCAAACCTGTGCCAAGGAGTCTCACCTAACTCTAGTCAAGCGTATCCTTAGATATCTAAAGGGTACACTTAATGTCGGTATTTGGTATCCTAGATCTACCGAGTTCGAACTAACTGGCTACTCCGATTCGGACTATGCCGGTAGTAAGCTCGATAGAAAGAGTACGAGTGGTTGTTGTCAACTTCTCGGCTCGAGTCTAGTGAGTTGGTGCAGTAGGAAGCAACACTGTGTTGCCTTATCTACCACCGAAGCCGAATACATCGCGATGGGTGAGTGTATCACTCAACTTCTTTGGATGAAGCACACCCTCCGCGACTTTAAGTTAGACTTTACGAATACTAAACTTCACGTAGATAACATTAGTTCAATTAATCTTACTAAGAATCCAATATGTCACTCTAGGACCAAACATATAGAGGTCAAATACCATTTCATTCGAGAACATGTGGCCAACGGATCCATACAACTCGAATACGTCGAATCAAAGTCTAACTTAGCAGACCTATTTACTAAACCCCTATCCGAAGCCGAATTTAGTCTATTAAGACGAAAATTGGGCATGTGCATAGTAGAATAGGAACTTGCAAATTATATTTTCTTACTACTATTTCTTAATTTTCATTTTTTATGGAACTAGCATAGGACATACCTTAGATATCATGCACCTATAGATTTAAGGAGCCAGTACATCTCACAACACATAGGACTAATGTGTTTGTGTACTTAGCCACGTAGATGGGCATGAGATGTTAGGACCTTACTCCTGGTTCCAGATGTAGAGCTAGTGCATCGCTATGAACCACAGAGTATAATCATACATACTAACCGACTCTGACCAGGATTGGTTGATCCTTCATATCAATCAAGCCAAATATGAGTCGAACACTTTATAGATGAACTTATTTTCAGTATATTATTTTCAAAATAATGTGGAACATGCTTGGACTTTAAAATTAAAACTTATTCCACACACACCCTCACTCTTTTCGATAAATGGCAAAAGGGGGAGAAAAAGGCCAAAGTTAAGGGATCAAGGCCAAAGTTAAGGGATCATTTTTTTATGGCTTACTTAACTTTAAGTTAACAAAACAAGTTAAGGGAACTCTTAACTTAAACACATTTAGTTAACTTGTTTTCATTAACAATACAAAAAAATAATTTACTTAACTTTTAGTTAACGAGAAAAAGGCCAAAGTTAAGGGATCAATTTTTTTATGGCCAAGGCTTACTTAACTTTAAGTTAACAAAACAAGTTAAGGGAACTCTTAACTTAAACACATTTAGTTAACTTGTTTTCGTCAACAATACAAAAAAATAATAAATAGTAATTAACTCTAAGTTAACTTGTTAACAAAATGGAAGTAAAGGCCAAGGTTAAGAAATCAATTTTTTGATTTCTTAACTTAAAACTTATTTTAAACACATTTTTTTTAGTAGAAAATATCAAGGGGGAGAGTTAAAACTCTTTCTCAAGTACTCACCCTCGGTCAAGGGGGAGGATTCCTCAAGGGGGAGCACTTGAAAAAGAGTTATTATATACTCCTACACATTCATGCATATCTCTTGCTCATTTTACTTAATGCACTTAATTTGTATTTCTTAACTTTGTATGTGGGTTTGCCATAAATCAAAAAGGGGGAGATTATTGGTGCAATAGGCACCTAAGTCAAACCTGAGTTTTGATTTTAGCAAACGATACAAAGTTAAGCTCATGTTGTTATCTCACGATCTGAATCGAGTGTGTAGAAAATTGCTATAGCTGGAGCTGAAGGCTAGCGACACCCGGAGGAAGCCGCGGTGGTTGGGCGACACTCGAGTGACTTCGGAGGGAGCCGAAGGAATCGAGTGGAAGGCCGGAAGCAAAAGCGACATGGTAAGTATCGAGGTAAGCTCGTGTGTGCGAGCGTAAGTGAGGTCGTATCCTCCTTACGGGGATGGTCTTAAGCGTAGATCCGACCAAAGACATCCCATCGATGGTCTAGGTCGAGATCGGACGGTCGAAGGCCGTTGAAATAATGTTTTCTTTAAGCTAACTTTGCCTTGCAGTAAGCATCACGATCGCCCTTGAGGACTCGATCGGCCAATCACCGATCCGCCGGAGGTCGCGAATCGATCGATGTCGCCATCATCGATCGATGATGGCCATCACCGATCGATGGTCAATGATCAGATTCGAGGAGTCAAGGCTTATCACCCCATTTCAAGGAGATTGGTGCTCAATTGTGATTAGCTAGGGTTCCTCTCGAAAAGGGGCTCAAAGGCTATAAAAGGAGGGCCAAACCTAGGGTTTTCTTCATCATTCTAAAGCTTCCAAAACCTCCGCCAAGCTACAACTTTTTGACCACGAAGTGCTTTCTCTCCGACGTCTAGGTCTTAAATTCTCTCTTATTGTAACGTCGGTTTTAGTTTTTATTTAAGTTCATTTCTTTTCGGAGCTTTTATCGTATACGAGGAGAGGGGGAGTGTCCCTCTACCTCAAGCTTTTTCCTTCTTGTATCGATTAACTCCTACCTCCAACGAGGAGGAGTTCCTTTAGTGCTTTTGCCCTCCGTACGTGGTCAAGGACCACTAGGGCCTTGGAGTAGTAGCTGAAGGCTACGAACCAAGTAAAACTTCATTGTCTCCTTTTACTTTACATTTCCGCTGCAATTAATTATCTCTCGAGTTTTAACGAACGAAAAGAAAAGGAAAGGGTTTTTTGCTATTCACCCCCCTCTAGCGAACCGCATCGATCCAACATCTGTTGGTTTTCCGGCACCGCGGCGTGTGTATTTTCGATCACGTTTCGTAAACATGAACACAGCGGAAGCAATAAAAATAATAAATCTACATTTATTACAACACACACAACACACGCATGCATATTACAACAAGTGTAGACATAACCGTAAATTTAAATTTGCAATAAAAGGAAATTTAACTACGTTATACCTTTTGTATTACGTGTAGCGGGAACGGCATCAACCGGAACGATCCTCGCTAGAATCGTCTCTATCCGTATCCACGCCGAGTATCCTTAGGATGACTTCGCTAAGACACGAGCTTCGTCTTCGTACGGGTTACTAGCCTTGTGTTGAAGACGACGTGATCGAGAGATGATCACGATCCGAATCCAAATTCGGATGCAAAGACGAGTCCTCAAAACTCGCTTCTCCGGAGAGGTATTCGTCAACCGATTGACGAATCCTTCGTCCTCCACCTCAGAGGATTACCGTAGATCGAATCCCCGGTAAGTTAGCCGCTGTTGGAGCTCTAACCGTCATCCAAATGACGCTCCGACGAGAGGAGAACAAGCTGTCGAGAAAACTGGACAGCTTTGGTGGAGGAGATAGGCGCCGGCCAACCAAGGGAAGATAAAGCTCACCTTGATGCCAAACCTAAAGGAGATCACCGGAGTACCAACCGGCAGCAGCTCGACGCCGGCGAGGGGGAAGGTCAGCACCTTCTGGATGCCGGTTGGAGCCTCAAGGTGGGCGGCGGCAAGGAGGAGGAGAGTTGGCTCCGAATTTCTCCAAGGAGAGGTGGGCGGCAACTTAGGGTTGTGGATTAGGGATTAATTATCTCTTAAGCCCTCTTTTATAGAGAACTAATTCTCTTAATGGTTATTGGATCATAACCATTAGGCCCGTTAACCCGCTCCATTAAGATAAATTAAAATAAACCAAACCATGATGGTTTATTTTAAGTTAAAACGAACCGAACCAACTTTTTGGTTCATTCGTTTAAAATAAACCAAACCCTTTGGTTTATTCTCCTCCATTGGATTAGAACCAAACCATTTTGGTTCATCCATTATGTCTTCATAAGACACGGGCCATCCACGCTTCCATTGCGACTGAAACGATTTCATGCTCGCTTCATGTTTGGTCCAACCAAACCTTCTCTCGGTCTGAGAATCCTATTCTCAAGCTCGTTTTAAATCCTTTGGATTACGCTCGTTGTGCGTGTGACCAAATAGGTTCTCGGTTTATGTTGGCCGTCTATAATTAACCATTAATTATAGAATGATCATGAGTGGCACCTAGTAGTACATCATGATCCCCAATTAACCGAAAAGATCAACGGTTGATCCAGAACTATTTCTGAAACCCTTCAGCAGCTCGAATGATTCATGCCCCATTCCCTTCACTCATCTTATACCCACTTGGTTCAGGACATGGTCTATAGTGTCAGTCCCCACTAGGCTGACTACGTCACACCTAGCCCAAGTATCATTTCCTCGTCCTATGGATTCTAGTTACTGCACATGTATCGAAGAGTACCTTACTCTAAACATGTAATGCTTTGGCCAAAGACTTTAGTAACAATCCGACGAGAGGCCATGGGTATACATCTCCTCGCAAGGAGTGGTGAATCCTTTATAGGCTATTCAAACACCTTCGATCACTTCGACTTATACCCAATCATCCTGGGTCCACATCTCCTTAGAGATGTTTGCTTAAGATGTCAAAGCATAAGTCTCCATGATCAAGATGACTTGAATATCGCAAGTCTAAGGAACATCGCACTTAAGCCACAGTAAGAACTTCATTGACATATCTATATATGCAGAGAACCATATGAAGTCTTACGGCTGGTCACTCCAATGAACTAGTTACCATAACTAGCATCCACGATTAACTCCGGACATCACAATGTCTCCACCGGAGAATCACCGCTTGGATACACCAAGGAGTATACCTCGTGCTAGTCTCGACAGAATTGATGGTGTCCAAATCCATCAATTCATCGACTAGGGATAATTCCGATACATCACAATTACACATGTAGAGATACTCACTAGTTGTGATCCAATCATAAATTCTCTCATGCTGTGAATCGTATCGAGGACATTCAGTAAATGAGTTTAAGATCCAATCAAATACATAAAACATGTATACTCAAATAGTGAATCTTCATTTATTATATAAATGGTTCATACAGAAGGCGATTGCCTTAGGACATCTCTCATATATTACTAACAACATCAACACCTTCCACTGCATTACTCATTTCATAAAGCCAAATAATGGGAAGGTTCATATGCCGCTTGGAAATGTCATTACTCAGTGGCTTAGTTCCGTAGGCATTGATGTAAGCATAGGGGTCATTAAAATCATGAATAAGAAATATGACTAGATGAACCGTCGGAGCTTCTCCTTGGCGGGCTTGAAGGCCCGCGAGGGGGCCATTTTCTGGGACCCTGCACGATGGCCAGCAGGTGGCGCTCCGGCACCAGAGGGTGCCGCTGCTGCAGGAGATGCTGAGGGTGCTTCTACTGCGAGAGCCGATGCGGAGGGGACTGCTGCAGGCAATGCTATTCTGCCAGACTCATCCTTCATAGCCTGCTTCGATGCTTTTGCAGAGCGGGTAGATACACTCCTTGAGGAGCTTCGTTTGGGGCAACAGGAGCTTCGCCGGGAGCATCAGGAGCTCCTCTCCCTCGTGAGTGGGATGCATCGTCAACAGCAGGACATTTTGGCGATTCTCCGCCCTCCTGCACCCGGACACCCACCTCCTCACGACGGTTCGTCATCTACACCGATGGACGCTGATGACGATAATCTTTAGCTAGCATGTGTTTTTATTTTCTTTCTGGCCGTATGTACGACATCAACTCAAACTTGTGTAATGACTTTTTGTTTAATGAAATGAAGTTGTGTTTTAGTTCATTTCTATTCGTGCCTACATTACTATAATTTGTTATTTTCAAGTTTAGAAATTGAGCACATAGTACTAAGCGTTTTTTTTTGGAAAACCTTTATTGTAATCCTAACTTATGAATATTGATACAATACAATTCAATTTATGCTTCATATTTTTATCACTTTGAATTTTGTATCAATCCGTTAATCTGATGAGCTTATTTTTAGTCTAATATTTTTCATATGTTATAATAGTCAAATATAATGTGTATGCCGAGTTTCATGATTTTTGGACATCCACGGAATTTTTCTACGCATTTTTAAACCTTGACTGAAAAAATATGATTTCGTTGTCTCGATATCACCAACCGTTATTGGCGCGATTAAGGCCAATGATTGGATGACAATTTCAGTTGAACTGGTGACGCTGTTTTGGAATAGAAAATAGTTTTTTCATCGGTTAAAAGGTCCAATTTTGGACATTATATGATTCCCACAGTATATACATGATAACTTGTATGAAAAGAAGGATTTTCTTGATGCACTAGTTTAGGGGGAGCTACATCCCTTAATTCTATAATTGTTGGTGCAAAGCTAAGACATATTTGCCTATTCTATTGTTTATGCTTTGCTTCACATGTTATTTCCACATCATGAATCATGTCTTGGATTAAGGGGGAGCTTCATATCAATTTTATACCTTAGTTCAAGATGTGTCAATTATAATTCTTTCCTGAACTTATTGGATGAACTCTTCTCTTTTTGTTGTATGTCAAAGGGGGAGAAGGGATATTTAAGTTAAAATTCATATTGGAAATATGTTTATGTGCATGTGTTAAAGACCTAACTTAAATGATTGCCAAACATCAAAAAGGGGGAGATTGTTGGTGCAACAATGTCCCAAGCATTTATATATTTTGATGTTTGGATAATCATCTAAGTTAGGCAATGCTTTGTGATCTAATCGTGAACATGTTTAAGTGACAGAAAAATCCAAGTATGAAGACTTGGTAAAAGACAAGTCCAAGTGTGATCTTGGCAAAGAGAAGTCAAAGAAAAGGTCTTGGCGGCGTAAGTCTAAGCATATAGTCTTGGCGGTGTAAAGTCCAAGCAGTCCTTGGCAAAGAAAGACCAAAGGCAAGTCTTGGCGGCATAAGTCCAAGCGTACTTTGGCAAAGAAGAAACCCAAACCATGACGAAACCGAAGGAAACTTTTGAAGGCAAGCGCATGGATGGACTCAGAGAAATCTTGGAGGTGCAAGGCTGATGGAGAAGCTAGAAGGTTAAGTCTAGACTTAGGGTATGTTTTCAAGTATGAATTAGTCATACTTGGGGTGTGCCAGTCGACTGGAATATGGTGTCAGTCGAACTGGCCTTTAAAATGCAACATTAGAGGTTGGAGAGCTACCGCGCGATCGGGAGTTATCCTCCGAATCGGCCGAGAGTCGACTCGACCAAATCGCCACAAGCGGCGATCAACGCCATTATTGATACGATCGCCATGAACAGAAAGGCTCAGAGCCTATTGGCTGTCGGCTACGGCGACGAATCGCCATCGCTGGCAATCGACTGATAATCCTCCCGTTGGTGATGACGACGGAAAATCCCCCAAATCCGACTGTTCAGAAGCCGTTATAATCGACGATAGTCGACTGATGTAAGTCATCAGTCGACTGATAGACCTCCAACGGGAAAAAGAGGCTCTTTTCTATAAAAAGAGGCTAAGGGGAGCAAGAAGAGGCTAATGCTTATATTCTGATCATTCTCCTAAGCTCCCACAAGTTATCCAAGCTTTCTAAGTGTGTTAATTCCTTTCCTCCTCTCAAATCTTCATTGTCATCTTTTGTAAGAAGAGGAGGTTTTGTAAAAGAGAAAGCTTATTAGTGAAGATTGATTTGGGTTGATCCACCTTAAGGATCACCATGGAATAGGAGCGTTATCTCCGAACCACGTAAAAGCTTCTGCGTTAGCATTGCATTTTCATTTCTATTATTATTGTATTTGTTGTATTTCCACTAATCATTTGTAGAAAACGAAAAGAGGCTATTCACCCCCTCTAGCCATTCAAGGATCCTACACATTAGAATGGAACTCCGAACAATAATGTCCCCTAAACCAATCCGTACTCGAATCTTAGTCCCTGTGGGATCGATAATCTTTTTATTACTTGATGACATCCGTGCACTTGCGAGCGTTGAGCACGAGCGTCTGCTTCGAGTCCTCAACGGTTCCTGTCGCGATATTTGAGGTCGCGTTCATTTGCATCAAATGTCTATAATACGATTCACAACATGAGAGAATTTGTGATTGGATCACAACTAGTGAGTATCTCTACATGTATAATTGTAATGTATTGGAATTATCCCTATTCGATGAATTGATGCATTCAGACACCATCAATTCTGTTGAGACTAGCACAAGTTATACTCTTTGATTTATCCAAGCAGCTGTTTCTCACTGGCTAGAGACATTGGGATGTCCGGTGTTAACCATGAATGCTAGTTATGGTAACTAGTTAATTGGAGGGACTAGCTGTAAAACTTCATATGGTTCTCTATATATATGGATATGTCAATGAAGTTCTTACTACAACTTAAGTGCGATGTTCCTTTGACTTGCGGTAATCAAGTCATCTTGGTCATGAAGACTTATGCTTTGACATCTTAAGCAAGCATCTCGTAGGAGATGTGGACCCGGGATGATTGGGTATAAGTCGAAGTGACCGAAGATGTTTGAATATCCTACAGAGGATTCACCACTCCTTGCGAGGAGATGTATACCCTATGACCTCTCGTTGGATTTTTACTAAAGTCTTTGGACAAAGCATTATATGTTTAGAGTATGGTACTCTTGGATACATGTGCAGTAACTAGAATCTGGAGGACGAGAAAGTAATACTTGGGCAAGGTGTGACGTAGTCAGTCTAGTGGGGAATGACACATAGATCATGTCCTGAACCAAGTGGGTATAAGATGAGTGAAGGGAACGGGGCACGACTCACTGTAGCTGCTAAAAGGTTTTAGAAGTTGTTCTGGGGTCAACCATTGATTTTCCAGTTAATTGGGGATCATGATGTACTACTAGATGTCACTCATGATCGTTCTATAATTAATAGTTAATTATATAATGCTTTGGCCAAAGACTTTAGTAACAATCTGACGAGAGGCCAAGGGTATACATCTCTTCGCAAGGAGTGGTGAATCCTTTATAGGCTATTCAAACACCTTCGGCCACTTCGACTTATACCCAATCATCCCGGGTCCACATCTCTTCGGAGATGCTTGCTTAAGATGTCAAAGCATAAGTCTTCATGACCAAGATGACTTGAATACCGCAAGTCGAAGGAACGTCGCACTTAAGTTGTAGTAAGAACTTCATTGACATATCCATATATGCAGAGAACCATATGAAGTCTTACAGCTGGTCACTCCAATGAACTAGTTACCATAACTAGCATCCATGATTAACTCTGGACATCCCAATATCTTTAGCCAGTGAGAAACAACTGCTTGGATAAACCAAAGAGCATACCTCGTGCTAGTCTCAACAAAATCGATGGCGTCCGAATCCATCAATTCATCGACTAGGGATTATTCAAATACATCACAATTACACATGTAGAGATACTCACTAGTTGTGATCAAATCACAAATTCTCTCATGCTGTGAATTGTATTATGAACATTCAGTAAATGAGTTTAAGATCCAATCAAATACATGAAAAACATGTATACTCAAATAGTGAATCTTCATTTATCAAATAAATGGTACAACTATAAGACAATTGCCTTAGGACACCTCTCATATATTACTAACACAGAGTTCATCTAGAGTCTCCTCCTCCCCTTCATGCACCAGCTTGGGTGTGTTGAGCATGTACAACACCTTGAGAGCCACCAAGAGGAAGTGGATTCTCCTCTTCCAACGAGTGAAGTTGACGCCATCAAACCTCTCAAGTTTAACTATACTAGAGGTGAAGTATTTTATTGCACTATCGTATCAATTCAATGATCTAGGGGGAGCCAATACTAAATTTGTGTGCTCAATTACTTGATTAATTTAGTTTTACATGCCTAGTTAGTTATTACTTGCTTAATTTAGAACGGTTAGATATGCCGAAAGGTTAATGAATCTTGACAACATAGTATCAGGGTATGGTGAGATGATAGTACATTAGGAAAATGAAGTCACGTGTATTTGAGTTAGATAAGGAATATCTAGCTTGGTGCACTTGGCCAAGTGGAATTGATTGAAGCTACCTCACCACATCCTCAACTGGTTAGACTTGGATTTAGCCATAAAGTAAATTAAGTGTATAATTTCTTATGTTGGCATTGTCTAAGGAAGTGGTCATTGTTCCGATCAAGGAAGGCCTCTCTGCCTCGCCACGACCTAGAAGTCCTCTTTCGAAATGTTCACTTAACTACCTAAAGGTTAAATCCGAATCTAACCCAAGGTTAATTAATTTTCAAGTCATTAAAATTAACTAAGTAAAATTGAAAGTTATCTCACAAAATACATAAGGTTAACATATTTTTAGACACATAAAATGGGTTAGATGTTAAGAACAATTAAAATAAAAAATAATATAATTTTTTAAGGGCCTTCAAAATTAATAAATAAATATTTTCTTAAAACTAGTTAATAATATTCGTGATTGTTGTATAGGTATGCTTAATTTTTGATAATCTATAAAAAAAACATGTTACTACATATTAAGTATATAATCTTTTCAAAATCATTGTTGGTGTAGAGGGAAAAGAAAAACTTAAATTAATCTTACACCTCTAGTTACCTCTAGGTTGGTATACGATCCTTAGGACTTAAATTGATAAGTCAAAATTAACTTCAAAATATAGATGGTTTTTTTAAAGTAAAGGACACATGCTTGGATTCATAAAAGTGTATACTACTTTATATTTTATCATTTGGACATTTGAAAATGAACTTATCAAAGTTATTTCAAAAAATTTAAAGATGTCTCTATAGGGACCGTCGTGACCGCTAGAGGGGGGAGGGGTGAATAGCATCGGCGTTGCTTGATGGATTACGATCGCGATCGCATCTACAAATCGTGTTAGTGCACAATGGAATAATAACAATGAAAACAATAACACGAATACAAGCACACACACAACACCAAATATAACGTGGTTTGGAACCGAATGGTTCATACTCCACAGATCGAGCTCAAACGAGCTCTAACGATGCATACAATACCACTAAACAAATAAACTCCTTCTCGGAACAATACGGAGGTGGAGAAACCTCGTATAAATAGTCTTACAACAGTAAGAAACAAATACAAGCAATTACAATGAAATACAACAAAAGAAATGCAAGGAGCGAGTTGAAACAGATGGTGTATTAAGACACCCAACTGATAGTGAAGCTTGGAAAGAATTTGCCAATGCAAATGAAAGATTTACATGTGATCCACGAAATATTCACTTAGGATTGGCTACTGATGGGTTTAATCCATTTGGAAACATGTCAAATGCTTATAGTATGTGGCCTGTTATACTTGTGAATTATAATTTGCTACCATGGAAAATGATGAAGCCACCATATATGATTATGTCTCTTTTAATTCCTGGGCCTAAATCACTTGGCAAAGAGATAGATGTATACTTACGACCTCTAATTAAGGAACTGAAGGAGCTCTGGGATGATGGAGTGGAAGAATATGATGCATCAACTGAACAAGTATTTCAATTACATGCTACTGTGATGTGGACTATTCACGACTTTCCAGCATACGAAACAGTTTCTGGATGAAGCACAAAGGGTTATAAGGCATGTCCAGTATGTTTGAATGAAACCAAATCTCAAGGATTAAGGAGTAAAATATGCTATACATGTCACCGTCGATTCTTGGATGTGCACCACCCATGGAGTAGAAATAAAGATTTCAATGGAAAGGTTGAAAAAGAAGGACCACCACACGTAATGAATGGATATGAGATTTTAGCACAGTTAGAAGCGTTGCCCCAAGTGACATTCAGTAAGCATCCATTATTCAGTAAAAAATGACAGTGATCTTCGGACGATACAAATTGGGTAAAGAAGTAAATATTTTTTGAGTTACCATATTGGTCAGGTTTAAAGTTGAGATACAATTTGATGTGATGCATATTGAAAAGAATGTCTGTGATGCTTTAATTGACACATTATTAAATATAGATAGAAAGTCAAAGGACAATCTCAAAGCCAGATTAGACTTGTAAGATATGGGGATAAGGAGTGAGTTGCATTTACAGGCGGTAGGAGACAAATTCAGGAAGTCGTAGGCAAGTTACACATTGACATTGGAAGAAAGGCGTGAATTTTATCAATTTTTGAAATCGGTTAAGTTTCCAGATGGGTATGCTGCTAATATATCTAGACATGTCAATGCAAATGAAGGAAAAATATATGGACTGAAATCACATGATTGTCATGTATTGTTGCAAAGAATACTTCCAGTTGCTGTATGTAAATTTTTCCCAAAAGACATATGTAGCCCACTAATTGAGCTATGTGATTTCTTCAAAAAGATCACTGCAAGATCTTTACACACAGCAGACATATGTAAAATGGAGGAGAAAATAGTCCTAATATTGTGTAAGATGGAACGAATATTTCCTCCGGTATTTTTTGACATTATGGTCCATTTGACAGTTCATTTACCTCGTGAAGCTATGTTGGCTGGGCCAGTTTCGTCATGATGGATGTATCCCTTTGAGCGATATTTGGGAAGGCTAAAAAAATATGTTCGTAATAAAGCATGACCTGAAGGATCTATTACAAAGGGGTATATTGTAAATGATGCCTTGACTTTTAGTTCGTTATATATGAGTCAGATTGAGACAAGTTTTTCTAGGTCAGAATAGAATAAAGATGTCCAACCATCGAAATGCAGATCAAGTGTTTTCTCACAGGAAACAAGAGTCTTTGGCAACCAATAAAGTGTGAAATTGCCATTGTCATTGTTTAAGAAAGCATATTGGTACATTCTGAACAATTGTAAAGAAGTCGACCGATATCGAAAGTAAGTTCTTACATTAAGTTATTACTTTAATTCTATTCCATTCATAGAGTTTAAATTAATTAAGTTTTATACAGTGAGCATCTACAACTTGTGTCTCAAAAGGTTTATGCTGATCAAATGATGCAATATCATGAGCGAGATTTCCCACTATGGTTTAGGGATAAAATTGTCTCGCTAAAAAATATTACACATTCAGAGATCACAAATGAGTTGTATTATTTAGCAATGGGACCTGATGCTGAAGTTCAACTGTATGATGCATGCATAGTAAATGAGATTCGATATCATACGATGTCCCGTGATTCACGCAGAACTACTCAGAATAGTGGAGTCAGTATATCATCCTCTGATGATGGGGATAATTTGGATTTTTTTGGTTTGTTGAAGAATGTGGTCCAAATATTTTACTCTTTCAGGTATAAAGTGCAATTATTTTGGTGTGAATGGTTCCAATGTGATCTAAAAAAAATCGATGGTGGAAGAGTATGGTCTCTTGTGTATTGACACTTCTAAAAAATTATATGATGATGATCCATTCATTTTGGCTAACCAAACAAATCAAGTGTATTATTTGAATGATATCAAATGTGGAGGTCATTGAAAGGTCATGCAAAGGGTTCCCCACCGCGATATATACAAAGTAACTGAAGTTGAGGAGGTATCTGAAGATTTTGAGGGTGGTAATATCTTGATCATGGAGCTAAACCAAGAAATTTCATCCAATGATTCAACTTCAGTAGTCGGTGAAGACTTAGCAATAACTCATCTTTGTCGATTAGATGTTGAGCATCACAAAATTAATATGACAAATGCACAAGTGGATCTGGATATGGGCGCTCAAAATAATCGTATTGTTGATGGTGAAGATAGTGAAAGTGATAATGAGGTAGATGATTATTTATCCTTTTCAGATGATGATAGTGATTAGATGTATTTACACGGTATTTATATTGTTCTTCATTTATATTTCATGTATTTAATATGATCTTTCTTTTATACGTCGATCTGTATATAATGCTTTTGTCATAGCTATGCCACCTAAAAGAATTGAGCCCCCTCCAGTTGTGCCTACGCCAGACGATGATAGTGCTCCTGCTCCTACGGGTTAGTTATGTGCTTTTAAGTATGTATATATATTTTGTTTCCTATATATTTAACTTGGTAATTGTTAACATTCTTTTATTTACAGGTCATCTGGTACGTAGAGAGACACGGGGCACACACTCGGATCGGCTTTGACGGCAAATAGAGGAACGGGGTAGATTACCCATTACCTTCCGTAAGAGCGATGGTCACCCTATAGGGACGAATGCAGCTGCTTTTATGACAGAGTTAGGTATGTCAATTAAAAAGTTCGCCCCCCTGCAAGCTAAGAGATAGAAGCATATCCCTGAGAATAATAAACAGATGATATATGATCGATTATCAGTAAGTATGAGTATTTTACTATTTAAAAAATCAACCATCATTCATTATTAAATTTCAATATTGGATTTTTTTTTAGGTTGTTTTTGATATCAGTTTTGCCGATGAGGCAACGTTGGTGAGGAAGGAAACCGATAGATTAATGAGTGCACGGTACAGAGATAATCGAAACAAGATGCACACTCATTATAAGAGTCTATTGCATTTTCCCCCTACCGAGCGGCGACATCATATGCTGAGGGAGTTTTGTGAGACGCAGAAAGACTGGGACTATATGTGCGATATGTTTGAATCAGAAAAATTTCAGGCAACTAGTCTATACCAATTATTTGAGTTATATATAAATTAAAATATGTGTAACTCATGTTTTAAGTTTTATCTTAACAAATTTTGATATTATAGATTGATCGGCAATAAATGCCCAAAATCGAGCACAACTACCCTTTACCCATCGAGGTGGTTTAAAATTATTCATCCAGTACAATTATGACGGTGTAAGTATAAATTTTATAGTTACAGTATATTAGTTGGTATTTTTAATATTAACACATTATATTGTTTTTCAGCCCGATCAGTCTCAGAGAAAAAATTGGATTACCGTCTTTAACACAACCCACTGTACCTCATCAAAGGGATGGAGTGGGGAGAGAGCCGAGGCTGCATACCTAAGATATACTCCATAAAATTTAGTAAAGTTTTTTTAAAATATTAGAAATTCTTTTTAAACATATTGATAATGTGTTTGTTATTCTTAGAGTGAAATGGTGAGACTGCGAGATGAATACATCCAGTTACAAGAAATCGGAGATGACATCGATGCAGTTCAGATTGTAGATCAGGTGTGTGATCAAGTCCTAGGTGTTCACTCTGTATATATTAGAGTACTTGGAAGTGGGCCAAAACCAATTAGATCCACTTCTTCAGATGCCAGCTCCTCATCCAGAACAACTAACGCAGCACTGCGTGAAGAACTTCAGTCCACCAAAGAGGAGCTAGCAAATACTAAAGCTTGATTAGCTAGCAACGAAGAAGAGTTGACATCAATGAGATCGAGACAAGATATGTTCGAAGCAATTCTGAATCATCTTGCACTTGGAGCATTACATTCATTGATACATGAGTCATCTTCAGCTCCATCTCCTCCTCCATCTTAGAGTTAGTAAACTTGTGAATTTGAGTGTGTGTTTGCAAATTAATACTATGAATTTATTAAATTTCGTATTATGGACTTTAAATTTGATGTTATGTTAGTTGCCTTTAAATGTATATGTAGGTTTTATTGTTTTAGTTGTATGTTGATAAGTTATATTGTGTGGTTGATATTATATTCCAGGATTTCGAATACAAATAAAAAGGATTCTGGAAATTTTTTTTTGATGGTTAGTGACGAAATTATAAAAATTCGTCGCTAACTGTCGATATACGACTTCAGGATTTTGAGGTTTAGCGACAAAACTTGACAAATTCGTCACTAACTGTCGATATTTGGAGTATCGGTCAACTCGCCAGTTGAGGCGTTCGACTGCTGTAGGATTTAGCCATGAAAATTATATATTTTCGTTGCAAAAGTATATCCAGTGGAAGCACCAGACGAGGAGCTCCTGCTTCTGTGGCTGGCCCAAGATTAGACATTAGCGACGAAAATTTTTATATCGTCGCAAAGTGTCTCCAGTCGAAGCGCTAGTCACTTGGGCAAAAATAAGCAGTTAGCGACGATTTTTGTATATTTCGTCGCTAATATCTATGATTTTCCTATTTTACGGTGTCGAGGTTTTGCGACGAAATAATTTTTTTAGCGATGTTTTTATTTCCGTCGGTAATATTAACGACGAATATATTCTAAATCGTCGTTAATGTGTCTTAGCGACAGTCTTATTACGGCGAGTCTAGAGACGAAAATTTTCCATCGTAAACGTTATTTAGCGGCGAAGTTTTTCTATTAGCGATGAAAAAGTTTCGTAGCTAAATCCTCTTTTTCTTGTAGTGACATATATATATATATATATATATATATATATAGTTACTAAGGGCAGTGATAAACAGTGAGGACAGGGAAGATATATAAATTAATGCAGCACTCATCTAATGCAATAACTGCAACCGTGCAAACAAAACTTGTTTTACCTTGTTTTGCAGGAAGGAGAGAAATTTCGAAACTTTTTTGTTGGTTAGTAACAATCTTGGACTTTGATGAAGCATTTCAGTGCTTTAGTTTTGATGTACCTAGCTGCAAAACATGAAACTTTGTAAGCACAGTTTTTACTTGTCATGGATTACGACCTAAAGATCAATATTCAAAAATGAAAGCAGCGACGTTTTATCAGGGAAAGAACTATTTGCCACAGACCTCTGTGATGGGCTCCCAGCTACTGACCCAAAAAGGCTCGAGTAGATCCATGAACCAAAGAAAAATTTCAGGATAATGAGGGGGTTGTCTCCCTCATTCCTTCGAGTAGGAAAAAAAATTCAAATGGAAAAGCAATGGGCATAATCCTTTAACTTTCAGAAATAAATTGGATGAGGATCAAGGGATATGACCTGCGATTTTTCAGAGGACAACACGGTAATCCCTTCTTTATAAAGCTGCATGTAGAGAAAAAAAATTGATCTGACAAATTCTACATGTTGCCAATTCAAAAGCTGATACATGTACCCCAAACTATAAATTCCAAGGAAACATACAAATGCACAAAGAGGTCTTCGCTCTATGCTTTTGATTCTTACTAATGCATGAAAGACGCATCAAGCTATATATTTTTCAACACAATTAAAAAATGATCCAAATACATGTAATCCCCAACTATAAATACTGTATACCTAGAATACCGGATGGCTTGGAGGCCGAGTGATGGACCAAAGGAGAAGAGAATGGACAGATGACGGACGAGCAATCGGCAATGGAAGGCCCAAGGATGATATTTGTCAGATTGATAGGTAATGCCGTGAGAATCCGCTGAAAATGGAAGGGAATCGATGGGAAAACGACAAAAGTTCTATCGAAGTCATAGGGGAAACGACGAAAACTATCAGACGGAAGCTATTGGAAAAACGGCAAAAGAAAAAAAAAAAGGCTGAAGGGGAGGAAAAGCAACGAAGGGTTTAGAAATTAATTAACCTTTAAAACTAAATATATATAAAAATAAATAAATATATATATATGATAGCTGAAAAGCAACGAAGGGTTGAAATTAATATACCTTTAAACATATATATATATATATATATATATATATATATATATATATATATATATATATATATATATATATATATATATTTATTTATTTATTTATTTATGTTTAAAGGTTAATTAATTTCAACCCTTCGTTGGAATTATTCCTTATAATTTAAATATCATGATTTATATTAAAATTTATTTAAATTATTATTGGTTAAATAATTTTATTTTATTTTTGTAATCTTATATATTTATAAATTTTTTAAAAAAACTTATTTTCAATAATTAAAAAAAATAGTATTAATAATAAATAAAATAATTTTTATTTGTATTAAAAATAGTTTAAAATTAATAATTATTATTAATGAATTATATTGTACTTCTCCTAATTCAATTACACAATTATAATTTCATTGACAACAGTTTATAATCGTTGTATGAATATTACAATGACAATAGTTTTTTATCATTGTACCAAATGTTATAAAAACCATCTCATTGACAATAGTTCATTGCACTATTGTCCCAACTATTGTTTACGTATTGCTAGGCTTGGCTCAGCTATGTCAAGAAGTTTGCGGAAGTCAAGGAACACATACCCAAGAAACCGATAGTGAGGAGGATGATCAAGGTAATAAACCGTTATTTTTTGTGATACATGGACTCTCAAAGACAACGATTTTGTCAAAAACTATTGTCTTTTATCAAATTCACAACAGTTTCTTTAAAAACTGTTATCTTTATGGTATTGACTTTTAGTATTTTTGTTGTATTAAAAGGTCACATTTGTAAAGTGTTCTTTACATAGTTTGTTGTATTTCTTTTTATTTGCTTGTATTATCTTGTTTATTGTTGTGAACACTTGTACGAGATTTCTCCACCTCCGGTGTGTCACTGAGAAGGAGTGGATTAGTGGTGGTTTGCATCACTAGAGCTCATTTGAGCTCGACTTGTAGAGTAGGAATCCTAGGTTCCGAACCACGTTATATTCTTTGTGTATTGTGAGTGTTTGTCCTATATATTTTGTTATTGCTTTATTATTATTTCCACTGCGTATAACAAGCCTTGTAGACAAACACGAACGACTTTCATCATCAACACGAAACCGCTATTCACTCCCCCATTAGCGACATCCACCGGTCCCACAGTTTCCGCTAAAAATTCTTATAGAAAACAAAGAAGTTCTATTCACCCCCCCCCCCCCCCCCCCGGGGCGGCGCCCACGCCCCCCCCTCCCCCCACCCCCGCCAAACCTCAAGCATCCTACAAGTGGTATCAGAGCCCGGATTGCTTGGAAGATTTAACCATCAACTGAGGCATCACAATGGCTTTTCAAGAGGGATAGCATCGTGCGACCACTGTAGGATTGAAAAGCGCTAGAGGGGGGGGGTGAATAGCGCACATAATAACAACTTTCTTTTCGTATGATTCGATTAAGACAAAGTGTATCACAATGGAAAAGTAAATAAGACGAAGATATTTTACTTGGTTCACAACCTAACGGTTGCTAATCCAAGGCCCTTGCGATTCTAGATCGCATACAGAGGGAAAAGCACTAACTAAGTCTTCTCCTCGTTGGAGGAAGGAGACGACGATTACAAACCAAAGAAAACTCGAGGTAGAGGGACAATCCCACCTCTCCTTGTTATGATCAAAAGCTCGATAAAGACAACTTTAATACAATGAACTAAAATGACAACAACTAAACAATACCGACAACTAATAGAAGTTGAGGTTGAGGTCGTGTCATCGGTGTCGCGACAGTGTTTCGGTGTCGTAGCGTTGTTGTAGAGATGCGGCATTGCGGGAGCATTTCGGAAGCTTGAATTAATACCTAAAGGGGTAAAACCCCCCTTATTTTATAGCCCTTGAGCCCAATGAACGTTGAGATCAAGATCTATCCAAAAAGGTTATCTCACCCTAAGATAAGAGGATCAACTTTGACCTTCATCGAAGCTAGCAGTTTGAATAGCAGTCGACTGATTGCCCTAATCAGTCGACTGATACCACCATTAGTCGACTGCCAATAGCCAGCAGTCGACTGCCAGCTTGTTTATTCAATCGTAACAAAGAGTTAGTCCGAAACATACAAGTAAAGGTAAATTTGACGGCCACTTACCGTCCGATCTTGACCTAGACCTTCTGATGTGAGCAAAACATATAGGATTTTAGGAGTAATTTTCGCTCACATCTCATTGCATTTTGTGTTAGTTTCATGCATATGTTACTCTATTTTTGCACGCATTTTCTATTTTCTGGTTCGGAGGTCTGCTCGTTATACTTTTGTGTGCAAGTTAGCTTTTTGGGTGAAAAAGATGCATTTTCGGAGTAAAAGAAGGACATTTCGCAGCTAGACACAGAGTGGGACACGACGAGGGCATGTGGATTCACACGGCCGTGTCCAATGGGCGAGATTAGCACCCCAGGGCCACACACGGCCTGGCCATGTGGAAACACATGGCCGTGTGGCAGCTCGACGGATTTGCGCGACTAGGGCTTTTTTCGGATTTTGCAGCAGTTCGAGGCGATGTCTATATAAGGATGGCTCCGCCCAAACCCTAGGGGGGAGGCACGATGGCTAGGTCGACATGTTGAAGCCCTAAAAAGCTTCGGTAACTCACAATGGGGAGAAGGAATGCCGCCGGAGGTCCACACCTTGCAACACAATGCCGGAGAGAAGATCACGGAAGCATTATATATCTCTATTACTGCGTTTCATTCCTTATGTATTCAAACTTAGACATGCTTTGTGATTCTTCCTTCGTATACATGGAGTAGTACTTTCGATTCTAGGAGTAGGGAGTAGCTTGTGTACATAAACAATGTTGGTTCATGTTAAATTCTGCCCATGAGTTTGATTTGATAATTGGTAGTTTCTCTTTATTATATCTATGTGTATTTGGCTTTCTTTCTGCTGTACTTAGGCGATACGAGGGATGACAACCTTCGTAATCTAAAATTTAGGAGATTTGATTAAGGAACCTAGGGGTAAACCTGATCTCCTGTAACTGCTGGGAAAAGGGTGCGGTGGAATCAAAAACGATCCATCGTAGGGATTGATTTGACATCTTCGTACCGTCTATCCCGTCCTTTTAGGCGGAGATAGCTCTCGGTGAATGCGGCGGATCTGCGGGAGAGTGTATGATGTCCTTTCCACAAAACCGTAAGTAAACGTCTAGACAACGCCAATTGACAACATTGTTCTGTGATACACAAGCGAAACCAAAGTCCTAGAATCACCTTTGAAGACCTAGGCACACTCCTTTCCTCCTCCGTGTGACATCGTACAGAGTAGAGTCCACCGACAGCCCTCACCAACTGAAACCTCTTAGAGATCATGTCCGAACAATTACAATCACTGAGTATATTGGTATTCGAATCTCAGTCCCTGTAGAATCGATAATCTTTATTACTTGACGACATCCGTGCACTTGCGGGTGTTGAGCGCGAGCGCGCACTTTGAGTCCTCGACTGTATCCGTCACGAGATTTGAGGTCATGTCCGTGCGCATCAAGTTTTTAGCGTCGTTACTGGGTACTGATCGATTCGATATCAAATTGAACAGTGGTAGATTGGATCGGACTTAGGATTAGATTAATTGCTTGCTTTATTTTCTTTCTAGTTTATCTTATTTGCTTTAGTTCTATATTTTCCATATTTAGATTTAGTTTTTTTTAGCAGTACTTTCCTATTTACTATTTGCATCTTAGATTTTTATTTGCTAGATTGATTTATTTTCTGCTTTTAGAATTAGATCAGCACTCTTAACTTTGTGCTTTGGTTCATCGTATGCTTAGACGATTAGGGTCGAAAGGTCTAATTCCGATCGACTTAGAAATTGAGCGAACCTTTCACTGTCAGAGAGCAGAACAACGAATGATGGAGGATCAAGCTGCATCCGAGGTGAACATAGGTAGCCGACCTCTGCGGGACTACGCAACTCCTAGAGTTAGAGGATTCAGGTCGAGTATAGCTGGACCATCTATTTGGACAAATAACTTTGAGCTGAAGCCAACACTTATACATATGGTCCAACAGAGCCAATTCGGGGGAGCTGCGACTGAAGACCCAAACCGGCACCTTGAGGCATTTCTTAAAATCTGCTCAACAATGAAAATGAATGGAGTCCCTACTAACGCGATCCGCCTGAGCCTGTTCCCATTTTCACTGCGGGATAAGGCTAAGGCATGACTTCACTCCCTACCTTCTGGCAGCATCACCACATGGGAGCAGTGTGAGCAGTAGTTTCTGAATAAATACTTCCCACCAAGTAAGACTGCTCACATGCGCCATCTCATCACGAGCTTTCGCCAGAAGGAGGGGGAGTCCTTATTCGAGGCTTGGGATCGCTACAAGGGGCTACTCTACCAATGCCCCCACCACAAACTGGAGAGGTGGCTGGTGATCCACATTTTCTATAATGGGATTGTTTACGCCATGAAGATGTCCCTAGACTCTACCGTAAGAGGAGCACTGATGAATAAGACCATAGAGGAAGCGAAAGAGCTTATTGAAGAGGTGGCCCAGAACCACCATCAATGGGCTTCTGAACGTGGTCAACCTACACCTACAGCGGGACGATACACTGTCAACTCCATGGACCCCCTTACGGTAAGGATGGACACGCTCAGTAGATGGTTTGAATCTTTGAATCCTTCATCTGTATGCGCGGCCATTGATTTTGGAGAGGGAGCGACAGCGTATCAAGAGGACCACTATGGAGGGTCGGGGACCTCAAACGAGCAGATTGAGCATTGTGACGCGATTGGAGACTATGACCAAAGGCCCCACAACCCATACTCCAATATTTATAATCCCGGATGGAGAAATCACCCAAATTTCTCTTATAAGAATAACTCGGGAAACTCCCAATCATCGTGGTATGGCGTGATAGCAGAGGGCAACGGCAACCACGAAGTCGGGGCGATGATGGAAGACTTCATCGCTACCCAAACTAAGGCCAATGAGGAATTTCGTCGCCAACATCAGAAGTCTAAAGAATCACTCAGAGACTTGAAGGCCACCGTTGACGACCTTGCAAGTCATACCAGGATGTTGGAGATGCAAGTGGCCTAAATAGCCCAATCCGTGTCGCAACTTGTGAAGAGCTCTTCGGCGAGTCAAGGAAAAGAGGAAGGAGTGGGGCAAAGTAGCCAATTTGCCAAGGGGTGTGCAACCATGATTTCCACCCTACCTGACCAAGTAGAGTTTGAAGAGAAGATTCTAATACAGCTTGAGGACCCTGGTGAATTCATTATTCCCTGCTCAATTTATGAAGAAAGCTTCGATAACACGCTGTGTGACTTGGGGTCATCAGTGAGTGTGATGCCCTATGCATTTTACCTGGAGATGGGATTGTGTAATATACAACCAACGGGTATAGGTATGTATAGCGGATGACACGATCAAGAAGCCCGTTGGCCTGCTACCACACGTGCCTGTGATGATTGAGGATTTCGTAATACCCACGGACTTCATCATACTAGACATAGGACCAAATCCCCACCCATAATTCTGGGAAGGCCTTTTCTAGCAACTGCAGGGGCGTGCATAGATGTGAAGGCACACCAGATCTCCTTGGAGGTAGATGGGGAGATCATCCTGTTGGATCGAAGCGGATCGCTAGAGGGGGGGGGTGAATAGCGATAGAAACTTTTATTTGAATTCGTTCGGTAAATCACGAGTAGACACAGTGGAAGATAAATCTAAAATAGAAGAGACAATGAGTTTTTTACTTGGTTCGTAGCCGAAGGCTACTACTCCAAGGCCCTAGTGGTCCTTGACCACGCACGGAGGGCAAAACACTAAACGAACTCCTTCTCGTTGGAGATAGGAGTTAAACGAATACAAAAACTCAAGAAAGACTCAAGGTAGAGGGACACTCCCCCTATCCTTGATATGATTTAAAGCTCGAAATGAGAACAACTTATATAAATTAAAGATTATACCGACGACTTTTGAAGACTTGAATCTTGGAGCTTGAGTCGTCGTCTCGGCAGCGCTTCGTCATAGGGATGTCGGAGACTCGTAGCGTATCGGAAGCACTTGAAAGCTTTTTAATTGATGAAAAACCCTAGGACAAGCCCTCCTTTTATAGCCTTTAAGCCCCTCATCGAATGGGTCTTCAACCAATAGGAATTGGGCACAAAACCTCCTTGATAAATGGTGATAGAGCTTGACTTCTCGAGGCTGATCCTTGTCCATCATCGGATCGATGGCCATCATCGATCGAGTCGCGACCTCCGGCGATCGGCCCGATTGGCGACGGTCGAGTCCTCCAAGTGTTAGTTCAACAAAAACATAATTCCGACAGTCGTCGACCGTCCGATCTCGACCTAGACCATCTATAGGATGTCTTTGGTCGGATCTATGCTTAAGATCATCCCCGTAAAGAGGATACGACCTCACTTACGCTCGTACACACGAGCTTACCTCGATACTTACTGTGTCGCTTTCGCTTTCGGCCTTCCACTCGATTCCTTCGGCTCCCTCCGAAGTCACTCGAGTGTTGCCCGACTACCGTGGCTTCCTCCGGGTGTCGCTAGCCTTCAGCTCCAACTTTAGCACTTTTCTGCACACTTGATTCAGCTCGTGAGATAATGATATATCCTTGACTTTGCGTCTTTTGTCATAATCAAAATACAGGTTCGACTTAGGTGCCCCTGCACCAACACATCCTTTTCAGCCTTTCGGAGCATAGAGCTTCCTACTTCGACGGCTTCACATTTAGCAGAATTAAGCCGGAACCTCCAGATGAAGATCTAGAGATGGATGAATGGATGTTCATTGAACCACCAGAGCCGAGTTGATAGTAGAGTGCGGTCGAGCTAAACGACCTTAAACAAAGTGCTTCTTGGGAGGCAACCCAAGTTTAGTTTTAGATTTCCCTTTTTGATTGCATCGCATATATTTGTTTGATTTTAGTTTTGATTTCCATCACATTTAGAGTTAGGACTAGAAAAGAACTTTGCTAGGCAAAAATGAAATCCATATTAGCCTACACGACGAAGAGTATGAAAAAATTCGGACCGTGGTGCATAAATGGGCAGAAAAAGGGGACACACGGCCTGACCATGTGTTTTCCCACGGTCGTGCCCGATTGACCAGAGGCGCACACGGTCTGGCCGTGTGTTTTCACACGGCCGTGGCGCGTGAGGTTAAAGGGGGTGAGCCGTGTATTTTCACCCCATTTGCTCCGTGTGCTTCAAAAGTTCTTACCTGTTAGGATCTTTGTAACGGCTAGAGGGGGGTGATTAGCCTTTCTTCGTTTCTACAAGCAAGTTAGCGGAAGCAATACAAATACGAATAAGAATACAAGTAAGAAAACGATGAAAGCAACGCTAACACTCGATGTACGTGGTTCGGAGATGATACTCCTACTCCACGGTAATCCGTAAGGTGGATTAGTCCTAGCCAAGCTTCACTATATTCTCCTTTGGATGAACCAAGGTGGAGAAACCTTTCTTACAATGCTCTCCTCTTGTTTACAATGATGGATGATTAAGAACTAGAGAAGAGGAGGTTTTGAATTGCTAAAACACTTGGGAAAGCTTGGTGAGCACGAGGGTGTAGTTAGGAATGAGAGCACTAACTCCACCAAGCTCCCCAAGGCCCCTTTTTATAGAAGAGGGGCTGTTTTTCCCGTTGGGCCTCGATCAGTCGACTGATGCTTACCATCGATCAGCGCGCCGGCCAACGACCACGAACCGAGATCTCCGCAGAGATTCGTAGCCGCAATTTCCAATGGCGGTGATGATCGATCGGTGATCCCTCCATCGATCGGCGATGGAGCGATCGATGAGTGATCGCGAGCCACCGATCATGCGACTATATTCGTGCTCGTTTTTGCGTTGATCGACCGACTACCATCGCTAACGCAGCGGTCGATGGTCGTGGTTTCAACTCGACTTAAGTGTGAGTAATTCACACTTGATTTTACACCCTAGACCTAGACTCAATCTTCTAGCTCCTCATTAAGCCTTGCGCCTCCAGGATCCCTCCGAGTCCGTGACTTGTTCATCCTTTGCGCTTTGCTTCCAAGAACTTCCTTCGGTTTCGTCATGTCTTGGGTTGCCAAATGCTTGGACTTTACGCCACCAAGACTACAAGCTTGGACTTATGCTGCCAAGATCTTACTTTGGACTTCCTCTGCTAAGGTTCACTTGGACTTTACGCTGCCAATACTACAAGCTTGGTCTTATGCTGCCAAGTCCGTCCCTTGGACTTTCTTTGCCAAGATCATACTTGGACTTCTCTTTTACCAAGTCTTTATCCTTGGATTTTCCTGTCACTTATACATGTTCGTAATTAGATCACAAAACATTGCCTAACTTAGATGATTATCCAAACATCAAAACATATATAAATGCTTGGAGCATTGTTGCACCAACAATCTCCCTCTTTTTGATGTTTGACAATCATTTAAGTTAGGTCTTTAAAGATACACACATAATCATATTTTCAATATGAATTATAACTTAAACACTCCTTCTCCCCCTTTGACATACATCAAAAAGAGAAGGATTCAGACATGAAGGAATTAATGTGTTGGATCTTGGACTAAGGTATAAGATTGAAATTAAGCTCCCCCTTAATCCAAGATATGCTTTATAATGTTTAAACAATATTTGAAGCAAAACATAAAAAAAAAATCACAAATTAAGTCCTAACTTTAACCAACAATGGATTTTTGGGGATGAAAAAAATATAATATATGAAACTCCCCCTAAAACACTGCATTAAATAGTCCTAAAACTTGTGTATACGCAATATTATCATACTATAGTTTTAGGATATCAAAGATACACTAAATATCAGAAAATGGAGCTTTTTATCAGAAAATACAGTGTATCAGTCGACTGGTTTCTGAACCAGTCGACTGATATGCTTGAAATCGAAATTTCAGCCTTTTCATTAAACTTCGTTAAATTTAGAAATTCTAGAAACCTCGAAAAATCACGAAATTTTGTGTACACATTTCTGAGATCATACTTTATTAAGGAAAAATAGTTTTAAAAATATATGTTTTCCATATTTCAATATTGATACAAACTTGGACCTAACAAAAGTTCTAAAGATTTTGCACACTTTGTATCACTTTTGTGTTCCACTTGAAAACTGTTTTTCAAAATATGATGAACATAGTTTAAAATATATAGTATTTGGAATTTCCAACCATATTCTTAGAGCTATGTATTCATTACTTGAATACAAGCCTTCCCAATGATTGGTCCATAAGGTATTCATGTCTCTAGGTGTGTTATTGGCTCATAGTAATGCATCATAACAAGCATGACGAGCCAAGTACACCTTCCCTATCATCTCACATGTTTCTAAGTATCTCAATACAAAAATCAAGGTTTCTTAAGGCTTTTGTGAGATGCATCAAGGTATAAAGATACTATATAAGTATAGGATCATGCAAACCTAGAATTTTACTCTACAAAGCACATACCAAGCTCTCTCCTTAATGATGAAAATTCGGTTTCGGGAAGAGCTTTGGTGAAGATATCGGCAAGGTTGGACTTAGATTCTATATAATTAAGTTCAATATCCCCTCTTGCCACATGATCTCTTATAAAGTGATGTTTCACTTCAATGTGCTTGGTCCTAGAGTGATGTACCAGATTTTTGGTCAAGTTGATGGTACTCACATTGTCACAATAAACTTTAATGTTAGAGTAGTGTAGCTCATAGTCCACAAGAGTATGTCTCATCCAAAGTAGTTGAGCTACACAACCACCCATAGCCACATATTCGGCTTCGGTGGTTGATAAAGCAACACAATGTTGCTTCCTCCTACTCCAACTAACTAGGGAGGACCCAAGAAATTGGCATCCACCACTAGTACTCTTCCTATCCTATTTGCACCCGGCATAATCGGAATCGGTATAGCCAAGCAATTCAAATGACCTAGTGCTAGGATACCAAAGTCCTACATTTAGGGTGCCTTTAATATATCTTAAAATTCTCTTAACGACTACTAAATGTGATTCTTTGGCACAAGATTGGTATCTTGCACACATACCTACCGCAAATAAGATATCGGGTCTACTAGCGGTTAGGTATAGTAGGCTACCAATCATACTCCTATAAAGTTTAAGATCAATTGATTTACCTTCATGATCACTATCTATTCTAGTGCTAGTGGCCATAGGAGTGGTTACAATTTTGGCATTTTCCAAACCAAATTTCTTGATCATTTCATTTGTATATTTGGTTTGATAAATGTGAATCCCTTCATTAGTTTGCTTGACTTGTAAACCTAGGAAAAAAGTAAGCTCTCCAACTAAACTCATTTCAAATTCATTTTCCATGTTTTTTATAAAATCTTAGAGAAGATCATCATTTGTTGACCCAAAAATAATGTCATCAACATATACTTGGGCTATGAATATATCCTTTAATGTTGACTTTATAAACAACGTTTGATCTACTTGGCCTCTTCTAAAATCCTTAGAAATTAAGAAAGATGACAATCTTTCATACCATGCCCGAGGAGCTTGTTTTAACCCATATAATGCTTTCCTAAGCTTACATACATGGTTTGGATAATCTATGTTCTCAAATCCAGGTGGTTGCTCTACATATACTTCCTCCTTAATATAACCATTTAAGAATGCCGATTTAACATCCATTTGGTAAAGTTTAAATCCCATATAGGAAGCATACCCTAAGAGAATTCTAATAGATTCTAACCTAGCAACCGGGGCATAAGTCTCATCATAGTCAAGCCCCTCAACTTGATTAAATCCCCTAGCAACCAACCTAGCCTTATTTCTAGTGATATTTCCTTGGTCATCTAGCTTATTCCTAAAGACCCATCTTGTAGTAATTATGGTGCTATCATTGGGTCTAGGTACTAATTCCCATACTTGACTTCTCTCAAATTGGGCCAATTCATCTTGCATTGCCAAAATCCAATCCGGATCATGTAATGCATCATTGATCGATTTGGGCTCAATTTGTGAAATAAGAGCTACTTGACTAGTAAGAGGTCTATGAAATGACCTAGTTCTTACTCCTTGAGATAGATCTCCTACTACTTGGTCAAGTAGATGATCTTGATGAACTCTTAGGGTTCTAGAAGGGGTTTCAAATTGATCATTATTATCTTCTACCCTCCTTTCATCATCGGAATCTCCTCTTCCTCCCCCTTGATCATTACCCCTTATGGTCAAATTTTGAAGTTTTTGGGTAATGCCTTGATTATTGTCATTAATATCCTTATCAATGGAGGACTTTCTAGGGTAGGTACTAGTGGTTTCATCAAATTGAACATTAGAAGATTCCTCAATTCCTTGGGTTCTCTTATTGTAGACTCTATACCCTCTACTTGTGGATGAGTATCCAACTAGGATTCCCTCATCCACTTTGGATTCAAATTTTCCTAAATTATCTTTGGTATTTAAAATATAAACTTTACATCCAAAGACTTTGAAATAGTGAATTGTGGGAATAGTCCCATTCCATAATTCAAATGGTGTCTTTCCTAAAAACCTATGGATTTGAACCCTATTTTGGATATAGCAAGCGGTATTAACCGCTTCCGCCCACAAGTAGCTAGGTAGAGAATATGCATTAAGCATAGTCCTAGCCGTCTCCTGTAGGGCACGATTTCTCCTTTCCACCACCCCATTTTGTTGGGGTGTTCTAGGACAAGAAAACTCATGCTTGTACCCTTACTCTAAACAAAAATGTGAAAATTTAAAATTCTCAAATTCACCACCATGATCACTACGGATCCGGTTGATTTTGAGACTCTTTTCATTTTCAACCCTTTTACTAAATCCTATGATTATTTCTAAGGTATCATCCTTATGTTTCATAAAGTAGACCCAAGTATACCTAGAAAAATCATCTACTATAACTAAACAATATTTGTTACCATTTAAAGAGGGAGTGCTATGGCAATCAAATAAGTCAAGATGCAATAATTCTAACGGTAAAGAGGTATTAGTTAGGGTTTTACCTTTGTGTGATGCCTTTGTTTGTTTTCCTTCTTGGCATGCATCACACATTTTGTTCTTGACATATTTGATCTTTGGTAGCCCTTTGACCAACTCCAACTTGGCTACCTTGGCTATGTTTTTCATGTTGATGTGCCCCAATCTCCTATGCCATAGCCAACTCTCTTCTTCTTTTGCAACAAGACACTTAGTAGAAATGTTAGAAGCATATGAAAGATCAACATAATAAATATTTGACTTCCTATATCCCACTAACATACAATCATTTAATTCCTTGTGCCTAATCATGCATTTAGAGGATTTAAACGAGACATGATAGTTTGCATCACAAAGTTGACTAACACTTAATAAATTAAATTTCATATTTTCAACTAGTAAAACTTTGTGAATGACAATTTTGGAGGATACCTCAATTGTACCTCTACCTAATATCTTGAGTTTTCCACTATTTCCAAAAGATACCGCTCCCTTCTTCACATACTTAATTGTGGAGAACTTGCTCACATCACCGGTCATATGTGTTGAGCAACCGCTATCCACAATCCACATACCTTGCTCTCCTACCTAAATCACATGAAAAACACAAGCTTTTGGTACCCAAACATTTGGACCGGTAACATTAAGTAAAAGCTTCTTAGGTACCCATGCTTTCTTAACCTTTCCCTTAATGGCTGCTTTCCTATTAATCAATGAAATATAAGCAACTTCTTTTTCTTTTGGCTTATATCCTAAACCGGCCTTGTTGTAAACGGCTCTTTGTCGACTAAGGATCATATCAAGACATTTTGAGCCATTTGAAAATTTTTCTAAACATGTTTTTAATTCACTAACCTCATCCTTAAGTTTGTCATTTTCTTCCTTAAGCATGCAAGAATCAACATGTGAAGGTTTTTCATTCCTAATGGACTTTAGTTCTACCTTCATGCTCTTAACCTTAGATTTAGACTTATCTAGAGCTTCTTTAAGATAGACAATTGATTTATAGAGAAGCTTAACTTTGGGAGAGTTCATTACCTCATCGTCACTAGATGACGATTCATCACTTGAGGAGTCTTCTTGGCTTGATGTATCGGAATCATCTCCTAGGGCCATGAGTGCCACATGGCGTGTGATGTGGCAAAACTCATCATCGGAGGAGGAGTCTTCAACACTTGGTGTGTCCCATGTGGTTTGAGCTACCATAGCCTCCTTCTTCTTCTCCTTCTTGTCCTTCTTTTTCTTTTCTTTTTCCTCCTTCTTCTTTAGCTCCGGGCAATTTGACTTTATGTGTCCCTTCTTGTTGCAAGCATGGCAAATCACATTGTTATTGAAACTTGAATTACCACTAAACTTACCTTTTGAAGAATGAGACCCCTTCCTTGCTTCTCTACTCTTGAACTCCTTTGATTTCCTATAGAGCTTCTTGACAAAATTGGCCATCTCACTAGATGAGTCTTCATCACTACTTGAGTTATGCTATGATTCGGATGATGATGATACTTCTTTTCTTTTCCTTCTTTTCAACAAATAGAGCTAAACCCTTTTCCTTAGAGGACATGTTAGTTTGCTCATGTAATTCAAACTCACAAAATAATTCATCAATTTTAATTTGAGAAAGATCCCTAGTTACCTTAATGGCATCAACTATAGAAGTCCATAAAGAATTTCTAGGAAATGCTTGAAGTATGTATCTTACCAAGTCCCGGTTGTCAACTCGCTCACCTATGATGTGAAGTCCATTCACAATCTCCTTGAACCTTCCATGCATTTGGCTTACGGTTTCATGCATCTTCATTTGGAAGGCTTGAAGTTGTCCAATTAGTAGGTCCTTCTTGGCCCTTTTTGACTCCTTGGAACCTTCATTTAGCTCAATGAGCTTTTCCCATAACTCCTTGGCGGATTCGAAAAGCCCCACCTTGTTGAGTTGCTCCATGGTAATACCACATTGAATGGTGAGTACCGCCTTTGCATTTGATTCAAATTTCTTATTTATTTCCCTTGTCCAATCCTTGCTTGGAATAGAATTTCCATGTTCATCCACCGGTTCCTCGAAGCCATCTACAATGCTATACCAAATTTCAATATTACTCATTAGATAGTACTTCATCCTACCTTTCCAATACGCAAAATGACTCCCATCGAAGAGCGGTGGCTTGGCGGTGCTATATCCCTCTTGAAGAGCCATTGATGCCCTGGTTGATGATGAGATCTTCCAAGCTATCCGGGCTCTGATACCACTTGTTAGGATCTTTGTAACGGCTAGAGGGGGGGGGGTGATTAGCCTTTCTTCGTTTCTACAAGCAAGTTAGCAGAAGCAATACAAATACGAATAAGAATACAAGTAAGAAAACGATGAAAGCAACGCTAACACTCGATGTACGTGGTTCGGAGATGACACTCCTACTCCACAGCAATCCGTAAGGTGGATTAGTCCTAGCCAAGCTTCACTATATTCTCCTTTGGATGAACCAAGGCGGAGAAACCTTTCTTACAATGCTCTCCTCTTCTTTACAATGATGGATGATTAAGAACTAGAGAAGAGGAGGTTTTGAATTTCTAAAACACTTGGGAAAGCTTGGTGAGCACGAGGGTGTAGTTAGGAATGAGAGCACTAACTCCACCAAGCTCCCCAAGGCCCCTTTTTATAGAAGAGGGGCTGTTTTTCCCGTTGGGCCTCGATCAGTCAACTGATGCTTAACATCAGTCGACTGCCACCGAAGCCAACGACTTTTGAACCGAGATCTCTGCGAAGATTCGTAGCCATAATTTCCAACGGCCAGGTGATCAGTCGACTGATCCCTCCATCAGTCGACTGATGGAGCGATCAGTCGAGTGATCGCAGGCCGCAGTTGAGTGCGACTATATTCTGTGCTCGTTTTTGCGTTGATCGATCACATCGCTAACGCATTCGATGATGGTCGTGGTTTCAACTCGACTCGAGCATTGACTACCGATCGATACATTGTATCAGTCGATTGATACTCATTAAGTGTGAGTAATTCACACTTGATTTTACACCCTAGACCTAGACTCAACCTTCTAGCTCCTCATTAAGCCTTGCGCCTCCAGGATCCCTCCGAGTCCGTGACTTGTTCATCCTTTGCGCTTTGCTTCCAAGAACTTCCTTTGGTTTTGTCATATCTTGGGTTGCCAAATGCTTGGACTTTACGCTGCCATGACTACAAGCTTGGACTTATGCTGCCAAGATCTTACTTTGGACTTCCTCTGCCAAGGTTCACTTGGACTTTACGCTGCCAATACTACAAGCTTGGTCTTATGCTGCCAAGTCCGTCCCTTGGACTTTCTTTGCCAAGATCATACTTGGACTTCTCTTTTACCAAGTCTTTATCCTTGGATTTCCTGTCACTTACACATGTTCGTAATTAGATCACAAAACATTGCCTAACTTAGATGATTATCCAAACATCAAAACATATATAAATGCTTGGAGCATTGTTGCACCAACATTGCCCTAGCCATGTGATTTTGTCTTCCCCACCATCTAGAAGCATTTTTAACCTCTAAAGAAGCCAAAAGAAGCAAGGATGAGGAGGACCAAGCACGTAGCACCCCGATCTGGCGCCTCGGAGCGACGAACAAGGAGAGTCAACGCCCCTCAAGCTTCGGAGGAGGGTAACACCCTACCCACTCTACTTTTTCGCAATAATGAATATAGAGATAGATACAATATGCTCTCTACTCGTAAACTTACTGCTACTAGGTACTTAGATGAGGATTTGCTAGAATCTTTAGGGTTGTTGGGTGATATGTAAACCCTATTTGCAAAAATGGGGTGGGAAGAGATTATGAGAATAAAGCACCTAACCTACCCTAGGATAGTTTTGGAATTTTTGAGTTCCTTAGAGGCGGAAATTTTAACGTGTAGAGAGAGCGAGGAGGGCTGGATAACTTTTAGGCTTTTTAACATTGAGCATGAGTGAACCCTTCACCAATGGAACTCATGCTTTGGCTTGCCAAGTGGGGGAGAGAGAAGGACCCCTAATGGGTACAACTCTCAGATAGTTTGGACTGAGTTGATAGGGGAGCACGCTTATGACCCATCTAGGGCCAAAGCGTTGTGCCTCCAAAACTCCATCTTTCGATACCTTCATCGCATCATGGCCAATACTATATTTGGTCATGGGGAGAGTGACGGTGTAGTTAGAGCTAGCGAGCTGCTTTGCCTATGGGATATGCTATAAGAAAGGAGTAGCATCGATGTAGGGTCCCACTTCAGCAGACACTTAGTGAAGATGGGTAAAGCAGCACGAGGAGAGATCAATGTGGGAGGCCTACTTACCCACATTTGCCATAGGATGGGGTACGATTACACAACAATAGAGAGTATAGAGGGGAGCTCTAGGATCGACCTAGGAGTATGCATGGCCATGAAAATGATTGTGAGAGAAGGAAACTCCTTATTCTTTGTAAGGAAAAATCTGACGGCCCTTAGGCTCCCCGACCTGGATCGTACCACCATCGCTATACGCGCCAACTGGCGCTTGGACCTGATAGTGGAATCCCCTCCACATGAGGGACCATCCACATCAGCGCCCATCTCTTCACCTTTATATCACTCTCCCTCCAATCCACACATGCATAGGAGCCCACCTAGTCCACGGCGACATGAGCCTACACCTGCACCACCACCTTTTTCTACTTTTGAGCAGGATGCAGGTACATCAGCCTATGATTTCTCGGAGTTCCGATCATGTCTCGATGACATTTACACTGAGCAACAGACACAGAGGCAGCGATGAAAGGAGAAGAGCGCCTACCAGCAAGTGGAGTTCCAGGGATTCCGGGAGCATTTCCAGCGGGCTGAGGAGTTCTACGATGAGGCCCGTATATACTTCCAGGAAGAGGCTATTCGTCGTTAGGATGAGACCGCCTACCGAAGGGATATACGACAACACATGCATGCCCAGCAGGCGCAGTGGGCTAGGGAGAAGGAGCACCGAGTAGCCGCTGCATCCACCAGCTCCCAGATCGACCACATATATATGTGGCATCAGCAGCTCAGTAGCAGGTTCTCCCAGGATCCAGAGATACCCAGGCTCCCAGACTTTCCACCTCGTCCACCATATTAGAGGTATATTTTCATTTAAGTCTGGGGGGAGACCCCAAGGTTTATTTTGTTTTGTTTCCTAGCAGTAGTTTCTATTATGGTATTTTCATTTATTCATGGCTGAGTTGTTGAGTTTCTTTCAGTACTTGATTTTTTTTGTCTGTAAAGCTACCTCAGTAGTATTTTTGAAAATTGCTTGCATGAGTTGTTCCCATAGGTAGCTTAACTCCATTTATCTTGTGGTATTTTATTTTATTCGCTCTATTGAATGTTCTAGACTTACACTGGTTAGCTTTGTTTTTGCACTTACACATGTCGAACATCCTGAAAGGGAGAATCTAGTACATATCTAGTTATGATTCACTTTAGTAGTCTAGTACTTTGGAATCGATAGGTGACTCTAGGTTTAGCATTTTAGTTGCTGGAGATGCTCGAATTGTGTAAGCCCATTCTGAAAAATCAAAATCCCAGTGAGCCGAAAAATAAAAGAGAGAAAAGAAAAAGAGAAATAAAAGAAAAAGAGAAAAAGAAATGTGAAAAAAAAAGAAAAGAGAAAAAAAAATATTATGAGGGATAAAAAAACAGTTGTCGTGGGTGGAAATGGCTAGGTGCCCCTTTGAGACCGAGTTAGGTTACTGGGGAAACACCTACCAATTTCTCTCAATACCGAGTACGCCTTTGAGACTTTATGCTAGATCTAGGGAATGACCCTCGCTTTGGGCAGGTAAGTGCCTAAGAGACGGAAACTTTAGGAAAGCTATGGGGTGACGACTTAACTCACCATGGAACGGACATCCCCTAAGAATGGTTTGCTTAGCACGAGCATGAGGAGATAACTTAGTGAACTTCTAGAACATATTTGTTTTGCTTTGATTGCAAATATCAATTGATAAATTCAGTTAACATGCTAATTATGGAACAATATCTTTTTATAATTTCATGGCATTGAGGTTTTCTTGAGTTTTATACAAACAAAGATTTAAGTCTGGGGGAAGTGATGTGAGCAAAACATATAGGGTTTTAAGAGTAGTTTTCGCTCACATCTCATTGCATTTTATGTTAGTTTCATGCATATGTTACTCTATTTTTGCACGTATTTCCTATTTTCTGGTTCGGATGTCTGCTCGTTGTACTTTTGTGTGCAGGTTAGCTTTTCGGGTAAAAAAGATGCATTTTTAGAGCAAAAGAAGGACATTTTACAGCTAGACGCAGAGTGGGACACGGCCAGGGCGTGTGGATTCACACAGCTGTGTCCAATGGGCGAGATTAGCACCCCAGGGCCGCACACGGCCTGGCCGTGTGGTGGTCCAACGGATTTTTGCGACTAGGGCTTTTTACTAATTTTGCAGCGGTCCGAGGTAATGTCTATATAAGGATGGCTCCGCCCAAACCCTAGGGGGGAGGCATGATGGCTAGGACGGCACGTCAAAGTCCTAAAAAGCTTCGATAACTCGCAACGGGGAGGAGGAACACTGTTGGAGGTCCACACCTTGCAACACAATGCCGGAGAGAAGATCACGAAAGCATTGTATATCTCTATTACTGCGTTTCATTCCTTATGTATTCAAACTTAGACATGCTTTGTGATTCTTCCTTCGTATACATGGAGTAGTACTTTCGATTCTAGGATTAGGAAGTAGCTTGTGTACATAAACAATGTTGGTTCATGTTAAATTCTGCACGAGTTTGATTTGATAATTGGTAGTTGCTTTTTATTACATCTATGCGTATTTGGCTTTCTTTCCGCTGTACTTAGGCAATACGAGGGGTGACAACCATCGCAATCTAAAATTTAGGAGATTTGATTAAGGAACCTAGGGGTAAACTTGATCTCCTGCAACTGCAGGGAAAAGGATGTGGTGGAATCGGAAACGGTCCACCGTAGGGATTGATTTGACATCCTCGTACCGTCTATCCCGTCCTTTTAGGCGGAGATAGCTCCCGGTGAATGCGACAGCTCTGCGGGAGAGTGTATTATGTCCCTTCCACAAAACCGTAGGTAAACGTCTAGACAACGCCAATTGACAATATTGTTCTGTGATACACAAGCGAAACCAAAGTCTTAGAATCACCTTTGAAGACCTAGGCACACTTCTTTCCTCCTCCATGCGACACCGTACATAGTAGAGTCCACCGACAACCCTCACCAACCGAAACCTCTTAGAGATCATGTCCGAACAATTACAACCACTGAGTATATTGGTATTTGAATCCCAGTCCCTATGGGATCGATAATCTTTATTACTTGATGACATCCGTGCACTTGCGGGCGTTGAGCGTGAGCGCGCGCTTTGAGACCTCGACGGTATCCGTCGCGAGATTTGAGGTCGCGTCCGTGCGCATCACCTTCCACTGGAAGTCTTATTCGGATCATCACCTAAAGACGTCCCCGTATGGAGAACCCGACCTCACCTTTTACTCACACTCGAGCTTACCTTTGGTCCTTGTAGCTTAGCTTCCGATCTTCACCTGGGTTCTTCGACTCCATCCGAAGTTCTCTCGGTGTCATCCGACCACCACGGTTTCTCGGTTTAAGATTCTCTGGGTGTCGTCGACGTTCAACCTAGCTTAATCATTTCTACACACTTAGTTTAGCTCATTAGATAACAATATGACCTTATCTTTGGGCCTTTGCCATAATCAAAATCTAAGTTCGATTATCTGATGCCTACTTTACCAACAATCTCCCCCTTTTTGATCTATGACAAACCGACACAAAGTTAAGGGAAAAGATTAAATCATGAAGTACATTAAGTAAGTGAAATAATTAGATCCAATTATCATGAACAAGAAAGAAGTATGAATGCTTAACTTAATAAGTTAGTATGAGTAACTTAGTAAGTTAGTATGAGTAACTTAGTAAGTTAGCATAAGTAGGAGTATGAGTAAAACTCTTTTTCAAGTCCTCCCCCTTAAGGTAACTGTCACGCCCGCCCTTTTTAACGGCGGCGCGAAGCGATCATACATACATACATCTACAACGGAAGACTACATGCATTTACAGCGGAAGACTACATATACTTCTTACAGCGGAAAACTTTAAACTTTTTTTTTTCTTTTTTTAAACATAAAGCATGCATCATCATTTCATAAGTACTTAGTTCAAGTTCATGACATTCAACTTAAAGGACACCAAGTAGCGACCATTCATCATCAAGTAGAGTTTGACTCTTAACAACTAACATGCAAAACTTAAAGGAAAACATGCATAAGTATGAGAAACATAAACAGATCTCCTCCATCATGCCACTACCACACACACTTTGCCCCTCCTGTTGCTCCCTTTAGTTTAGCCATTCTTTACCCTTATCTGCAGTACAAGGGAACATAAAACTATAAGCACATAGACTTAGTAAGATCCTTTCCTACTCACAAAAGCCATACATCGAGAATTAGACATAGAGTAGTGACATGATCATTTAAGAACATATAAGCATAGCATGCATATAAACATACAAGAACATATAAGCATAGCATGCAGATAAACATACAAGAACATATAAGCATAGCATTCATATAAACATACAAGAACATATAAGCATAGCATTCATATAAACATCATAATCACATAGACATGGAAAGGGGTATATGCAAGATGCTATTTGAAAACATATATTTTATAGGTACTTAAACATAATCTCAACATATTGGGCCCGACATTGTACCACATTCATCATCATCATTGCGCGCATCCCTAAATAGACCCGAGGTAGCTAATCCCGAACATACTAGGTTACTAGGCCCATACTATGTCCGTCGACCTAGGGGAAACATAACACAGAAGCCCATCCTAGGCCCGTACTATGTCCGTCGGCCTAGGGCAACTTAGGAGCCCATCCCGTACTAGGTCTGCACTATAACCGTCGACCTAGGGGCACGTAGGAGCCCATCCCTTGGACCTTGTTAGGGTCCGGTACAAGCCATGCATAAAGTAAAATAACATATCATGTTTCTTCTTCATAACATATCATATTTCTTTTCATAACATATCATGTTCCTTATCATAGCATATCATGTTCCTTCTTCATAACATATCATATTTCTTTTCATAACATAAAGAGTACTCTTAGGGAAGCATCTCTTAGGTATTTTCATCATACATACTTGTTCATCATGATGCAATGAGCATAACATAATCATACATTCATACAATTAACATGACAATGAGCATAACATAATCATACATTCATACAATTAACATGGCAATGAGCATAACATAATCATACATTCATACAATTAACATGACAATGAGCATAACATAATCATACATTCATACAATTAACATGGACATAAGGTAGTGACCTAAACCAATCATGCTATCATAAAGTCTAACTAACATCATATTAACATCTTATATACATGTAGCATGGCATGGAGGATTATTAGAGGGCATGAGCATGGGTTGGACGAAACCCTAAGGGAGAGTTCTTAAGAATTTAAACCCTAAACAACTTGTACAAGATTTAACTAACCACATGTTAACATCCATTACATATAGATCATGGTATGGAAGACCATTAGGATCACAACTAGGACTTGGCCGAAAGTTTCAAGGGGGCTTTGGGATCAACCACTCAAATCAAGCCTAGCTATCAACATATTATCTTCATCTACATACAAAACATGGCATGGAAACATATAGATCATAGCATGGAAGACCATTAGGAGCATATATAGGTCTTGGCCGAAAGATTCAAGGGGCCTTGGGATCAAATACTCAAACCAAACCTAGCTATCATCATGTCATGTTCATCTACATACAAAACATGGCATGGAAACATATAGATCATAGCATGGAAGACCATTAGGAGCATATATGGGTCTTGGCCGAAAGTTTCAAGGGGCCTTGGGATCAAATACTCAAACCAAACCTAGCTATCATCATGTCATCTTCATCTACATACAAAACATGGCATGGAAACATATAGATCATAGCATGGAAGACCATTAGGAGCATATATGGGTCTTGGTCGAAAGTTTCAAGGACCTTGGGATCAAATACTCAAACCAAACCTAGCTATCATCATGTCATCTTCATCTACATACAAAACATGGCATGGAAACATATAGATCATAGCATGGAAGACCATTAGGAGCATATATGGGTCTTGGACGAAAGTTTCAAGGGCCTTGGGATCAAATACTCAAACCAAACCTAGCTATCATCATGTCATCTTCATCTACATACAAAACATGGCATGGAAACATATAGATCATAGCATGGAAGACCATTAGGAGCATATATAGGTCTTGGCCGAAAGTTTCAAGGGCCTTGGGATCAAACACTCAAACCAAACCTAGCTATCAACATATTATCATCATATTCATACAAAACATGGCATGGAAAAATCATTGGGAGCATGAAGGAGTCTTGGACGAGAGTTTCAAAAGAGATTTTTAAGCAACTATCAACCGAAACAACTTGTACTGCAGGTGAGGGGATACTTACATCCTTTCGCTTGTTTAGTAATAGGATATACCCTAGATAGTGTCAAGACAAGAGCCCTTTTCTTCTTTGCTTCTTGAGGTTTTCGAAAATGGAAGAAGGGAGAGCTAGGGTTTCGGTGGGGAAGAAGAAGAGAAGAGGAGAATGACAAGTTGTGGTTCTCTTGTCTCCTCATACTCCTATTTATTCACTTGAAGGTGTCCCTTAGCCTCCCTTACCCTTATCTATCATTTCCCATTTCCTTCTAATAGCACAACCCTGTTGGGCTTTTGGTTATTGGATGCATCCTAAGGTTTAGTTATCTACTTGGAGGTTTAGGGTTCAAACCCTGGGTCTTGCATCCTTTTTGGCTCTATTTTCTTTTATTTTTGAAAGATCCCACCTAAAAACCCCTTATGATCATGCAAAAATTTCTATAAAATTTTCTAGAAATTTTACGGGCTTCTAGCATTACTAAGACTTGTGAGGATCTCCTCTTGGAAAACCCCTCTTGAGAATCCCTACACAAGAAGCCCTAGAGCTTGGGATGAAAAGGGAGGAAGGAGAATAAGGAATTTGGCCAAGGATGAGGAAGAAGGAGAATGAAGAAGGAAAGTGGGATTTTTCTTCCTCTCTTCTCTTAATTCTCCTCTTTAATACCGAGGGAATGAACACTCTTCATCCTTTCATGGGGGGATGAACCAACTCCTCATCTTCCCATCTATATTCTTTGTATTTTCTTTATATATCTTATCCATGAATCATTCTATGGTCTAGTGGTGTCAAGGCTACCTCCCTATTTGGAGGTTCATGGTTCAAATCCTACCTATACCCATCTTTTATTTTATTTTATTTTAAACCTTTTATGGGCGTTAAAACCCATATAATTACTTTGAACAGTTTAGAATTTTACGGGCGTTACAGTAACCTCCCCCTTGACCTTAGGTGAGTACTTGAAAAAGGATCTTAGCTCTCCCCCTTAACGTTTGCTACAAGTTAAGTGATCAAGATTACTCAACATTGGCCTAAACGTTTAAGTTAAGTGATCAAAAAATATTTTTTGATCCCTTAACTTTGACCTTTTTCTCTCTCTTTTTCCATAAATCGAAAAGAGTGGGGATTTTTATATAAAAAAATAGAAAAATAGGCTTTGTAAGTCCAAGCATGTTTCTCTTAGATTTTGAAAATAATAGTTTAAACATAAGCTCATCTAATAGTATGTTCAACTCTTTTTGACTTAATTGATATAGAATGATCAATAAGTCCTGATTAGAGTTGGTTAATTTAAGTAATTATAGTCCACGATTCATGTTGATGCACTAGATCTACATCTGGAACCAGGAGTAAGGTCCTAACATCTCATGCCCATCTACGTGGCTCAGTACACAAACACATTAGTCCTATATGTTGTGAGATGTGTTGGCTCCTTAAATCTATAGGTGCATGCTTTCTAAGGTAAACCCTAAGCTAATTCCATTTAGCATGAAAAGTAAAAATAGAGTATACAAGAAAAATATAAGTTTTGAGTCCTACTCTATTACGCACATATCTAATTTTTGTCTAAGCAGACTAAACTCTGCTTCGGGTACGGGTTTGGTAAACAGGTTTGCTAGGTTCGATTTGGACTCCACGTATTCAAGTTGTATGGTCTCATTTGCTACATGTTTTCGAATGAAGTGGTGTTTGACCTCTATATGTTTGGTTCTAGAATGACAAATTGGGTTCTTGGTTAAATTAATAGAACTAATATTGTCGATGTAAATTTCAGTGTTGTTAAAGTTTAGTTTAAAGTCTTGGAGAATGTGCTTCATCCAAAGGAGTTGAGATACACACTCACCCATTGAGACGTATTAACTTCGGTGGTAGATAAGACAACACAATGTTGCTTTCTACTATACCAGCTAACTAGACTCGAGTCAAGAAGTTGGCAACACCCACTCGACTCTTTCTATCGAGTTTACTACCGTCATAATCCGAGTCAAAGTAGCTGATTAGTTCGAACTCGTTAGATCTAGGGTATCAAATTCCTACATTTATTGTACCCTTTAGGTATCTAAAAATACGCTTGACCAACGTTAGGTGTGACTCCTTAGCACAAGATTGAAATCTTGCACACATACTGCGAAAAGTATATCGGGTCGACTCGCAGTTAAGTATAGGAGAGTACCTATCACACTCCTATAGTGTTTTAAATCTATTGGTTTTCCTTCTAAGTCTTCTCCTATATTAACATTTGTAGCCATTGGTGTATTAATCACCTTAGCATTTTACATTCCAAATCTATTAATTAATTTCTTAGCGTATTTATTTCGATGTAGGTAAATTCCTTCCCTAGTTTGTTTAATTTGTAAGCCTAGAAAGAATGTTAGTTCTCCTACTAAGTTCATTTCAAATTCACTTTCCATTAGTGAAATGAACTCATTTAGTAAAATTGAATTTGTTGTTCCAAATATTATATCATCTACATATATTTAGGCAATGAATATTTCTTTACCTATGGATTTTACAAAAAGAGTTGGGTCTACTAAGCCTTGACTAAACCCTTTAGACTTGAGATAAATGGAAAGCCTTTCATACAAAGCTCTAGGGGCTTGTTTTAATCCATATAAGGCTTTCTTAAGTCTAAAAACATGGTCGAGTTTGTCTAAACTTTTAAATCCTAGTGGTTGGCTAACGTAGACCTCTTCCTTAATGAAACCATTTAAAAATGCTGACTTTGTAGGAGATCATTGGAACGCTAGAGGGGGGGGGTGAATAGCGTCGTGCTATGCATTCATGGAATTCAATTGCGTTCGTCTACAAATTTTGTTAGCGCAGTGGAAATAGAAATAATAACAATAACGAAACAAGACAAACACAATTACACAAGTATTTAGCGTGGTTCGGAACCTCAAGGTTCCTACTCCACGGATCGAGCTCTACGAGCTCTAGTGATGCACACGCAACCACTAATCACAAATACTCCTTCTCGACACAAGTCGGAGGCGGAGAAACCTCGTACAAGTATTCTTACAACAATAAGAAATAGATACAAGCAATTACAATAACAAAATACAATGCAAGTAAAGAAAACTACTTTACAATTGCTCTTTTGAATGCTTGATCTTTGGTTGCTTGGATTGCACTTGGAGACCCTGATTTGCAGCAGCAAATCTCCCCAAAAGCTCTCAAGAAATGCTAGCTTTTTCCTCCTTCATGAGCTCCATTTAAAGATTCAACCTGTGCTGGAAAAAGCCGATCAGTCGACTGCTCGGGACCATCAGTCGACTGATGCCACTGTTGTTGTGAGACAATGACTAGATCCACGCTGGAAAGATCCAACGGATCCATCATCAGTCGACTGATTATAACCATCAGTCGACTGATAGAGCCTCTACTCGACTACTAGCCCCAGTAGTCGAGTCAGACTCCATTCTGTGCCTGAAAAACTGAGCACCAATCGACCGATGATACATCGCTGATCGCTGACTAATCGGCCGATCGATCCAACCTATGGCTAGAGCGTAGTCAAACCTTAGTTGACTCACACCAGTTGACTGACACACCTCAAACATGAGATTTTAACCTCAAACATGAGATTTAACCCAAGTATGGTTCCCCCATACTTGCTAGACCACCCGTAGCCTAGACCTAAGCCTTCTCGCCTCTCGGATCCCTCCAAGTCATCCATGACTTGTTCATCCATTGCGCTAGCCTTCAGGTGCTTCCATCGGCTATGTCATGCTAATGGTGTCTACACCGCCAAGGCACATTGGACTTACGTCGCCAAGACTCCGCTTGGACTTTATGCCACCAACCATTGGACTTATGCTGCCAAGACTCCCACTTGGACTTTACGCCACCAACCATTGGACTTATGCTGCCAAGACTCCCGCTTGGCCTTTACGGTGCCAATATCAAATCCCTTGGACATCTCAAATGCCAAGACTCAAGCTTGGACTTTCCCTTGCCAACCCATGTTGGACTTTCCATGCCAAGACCTATGCTTGGACTTTTCCTTGCCAAGACCCATGCTTGGACTTTCCATTGCCAAGACCCATGCTTGGACTTTACATGCCAAATACTCAAGACTTGGACTTTCCCAAATGCCAAGTGTCCCACTTGGACTTTCCATTGCCAAGTACCCATGACTTGGACTTTCCCATGACAATTACACTGTCATATGTTTTTGTCGAACATCAAAACATCTCTCGAGTCAAGCTCGAGTCCTAGTCAATCGTGATCTGGGTCGATTGCACCAACAATCTCCCCCTTTTTGATGTTTGACAAAAACCAAATAAACCATTGAGTTAGACCATCTAACTCAAACTAATCATCCCCATCAATTTTCCCAATTGATGTCATTCTCCCAATAAATTCTCCTCAAAAACATTCTCCTCCTTTTTGACTAACATCAAAAAGGTTCTCTCTCCAAGGAGGTCAATGTCTCATGTCCCAATGAGATCTTACAATCTCCCCCTTGGTCCAAAAATACCTAGGATGCCTACTATCTTCCTAGTGATAAGTCCCATATCACTTAAGAGAGGCAATCCTATACACTCTCCCAATTTCCAAATTGGGTATCTCAAAATCTCATTTTCCTCCTCATGAGGAAAAATACCATCCATCATCTCATGATGGATACCTCCCCCTAAAGGCTGGCTTGCTCCCCCTTGACAATTGCACCGACAATGTCCTTGGGAAGTATCTAAGCCAATAGGAACTCTAAACCATCAAGAATAAGGTTCAAAGTTCAAACATGAACTCTTCCACCCTTAAATTTGATACATCGACCTAACACCTCTCCAAATCTATATCCAATGGATTTTTACCCTTTATAATGCTTTCCAAAGCATATCCTAGGGTTAGGAGTGGTTAGGAACCTTTACCGTAGCTGAAACCGGGTTAAACAATCTTGTTTATCCCGAATCGAGCTATCGATCAGTCATTCGAAACCAATCGATCAAGTGCCTATCGATCGAGCATCGAGCGGGGATGGGCATCGCGTGTGCCGCCGTGAGCTAGGGCAATTTTTCCAGGGCGGTTTTGACGCCCGGGCAGTTTTGCCGCCAGAGCGGTTTCAGCCAGAGCCGTTGCCGCCGGAGCAGCTGCCGCCCATCAGTCGACTGCCCTGTAGAGGCAGTCGACTGATAACTGAAAACCCAGTTTTTCAGTTATCAGAATCCAAGTTTGAAAAAACATAAGTAATTATACATAACTTGAAAATCACGAAATTTCATATGTATAATACTTATAATACATACAATCGGTGAAAAATATTGGAAAAATATTTTACCCATTAAAATATGAGATTGATACAAAGTTCAAAAACTATTAAAACTTTAAAGTTTTTGATCTACTTTGTATCAACTTCTACAATGATGATTGCTATCAAAAGATAGACTTCACCAAGGTTTTCTAAAGTGATTTAAAAATGTTTTCAAAACTTTATTTTGGATCATATTCCTTGGGCTCAATGTACATGACTTGTACACAAGCTTTCCCAATGATCCACCACTCATATAAGATGAGTTTTAGTTCATCTAGATGCAAAAACTACACACCTTGAACTCAACTCATATCCTAGCATCTCACATGTATCTAGGGTGTATAAATACACATACATGTCAATGTAATGTGAGATGTGGGTTTTGTTCTCCCTAATCTAGGGTTTCATGCATTTTTCTAAGGCAACTCTACTTGATTCCCTTATAAATGAGACTCCAAGTCATGCCATTGTCCTTAAATCAATTTTAATCAATTTAAATGCATGAAATGATCATGGCATAATGATAGCAATAATTGAGCATGGCCAATGATCATGATGTCATGACATATGAGTAAATCTAAAAACACATGACATTTAATCCTTAATCCTAAACACAATCATGACATATAAATGATAAAATGAAATATGATGTCATGACATGTCATATGGCAAACAAGGTATAGCATATAAAAAGTATAGGTATAGTAATACCTAAAATTTAATATTAATTGCCATTTGTATAATTCAATATATTTTGTCATATTATCACTTTTCTCCCTAGTGTGCCAAAAATCTAAAATGGCACACTATGACCTCTAATCCTAAATTGTGACAATTTAATTGATTTTTCATAATTTCAAAAATGTATTGGAACATCCTAAAATCTTTTAGGATCAATGATCAACTCTATTTCCAAGGTATCCATAACCTTGAAAATTACCTAAAATGCCACCTTTGCCATGGTTGAGTTAACTACCCATCCAATCAAGGTTGGCACACCCTAAACCCATCTAGCGTGAATCAATCACGCTCTTAGGAACCCAAAACCTATTTGAGCTCCTAGGGTTAATTAGGTATTCCTTAGGGATAACCTTCCTAGATACCCTCCTAATGACCCTTCTAGGCTTGTTAGCCTTGGTCATTGTGGTCTTACCTAGGTTGACTCTAGAGGTAACTCCCCTTGCAACCTTCTTAGTGGCTTCCCTAGGTTTCCTTGAAACCCTAGCCACTAGGCACACACCATGGTCAACTCTAGGGATGACTTCCCTATTGACCTTGGTCTTCCTAGACCTAGTTTGTGTTCCATAATCAAATGGAACACTATGATAAGCCACCTTAGGCTTAGGTTTGTGACCCAAACCCTTCTTGCCCTTAGTTGACTTTTGTCTCTTAGGTCCTAGGTGTTGACTTTGAGATCTAGACCCTTGACTTTGACCATTTGACCCTTGAAATTGATTTTGCATCTTCTTGAGGGTCTTTTCTAATTTCTCAAGCCTTGACCTCAAGGCTTGGTTTTCTAATTCTAATTGCCCCATTTTTGAATTTTGATTTGGTCTTTGGGCATTGTCCTTTCTAGGCATATGCCTAGTCCATTTAGGATTAAGACCTAGATGCTCTTGTACCTTTCTAATGGTCTCCCTAGGTAGAATTTGTCTAGAATTGTTTGACCTAGGTTTATCCTTAGATAAAATATTTTTAGGGACATTAGTCCCAAATTTCTCCTTATTATTAAAATGAATATTCTTAGCTCCTAGGAAAAAATACTTGTTCCTATTAGCATGCTTTTCATAAATTGCAAGAGCGCTAACATTATTTCTAGCATGCTTTTGACCTTAAAATTTATAGGTGCATTAATGAAATATACCTTAGGGTTAGCCTTAGCTCCCCCTACATGAGTTGCTCCTTCTTGCCCCTTCTTCTTCCCCATAGGACATTGACTCCTATAATGTCCTTCTTGGTTACACTTGAAGTACACCACATGCTTTTTGCTTTTAATTGTCGGGGCTCCGGCTTCCTTTGACTTCTCTTGACTTTTAGGTGCCGGTGGAGCTTTTCTTTCTCTCTTTGGGCATTTGCTCTTGTAATGCCCACTTTCCCTACACTCAAAGCAAATTATATGTTTTTTATTTAAAACCAAATTGCTTGAGTTACCTAGTTCGATAGTGAGGGTTTCTTGAGCTTTCGCTTCCTCTCGATCGGATGTGGATGACTCCTCTTGTTGCTCCGGTGTTGAGGATGCTCTAATCTCCTCCCCCTCAATCCTAGAGGTGGAGGTCTCCTCTTCCTCCTTGGATGTTGATGGTCTCTCAACCTCCAAGTCCTCACTTCCTTGTGAGGATGATGCGTTTGCCTCTTCGGTCCCTTCCTCTTGGACCGGTGATGGACTTTCATGGAGCTTGGCCACTTGGCTCCATAGCTCCTTGGCATCTACATAATTACCTAACATACACAAGATATTGTTAGGTATTAAATCAATTAAAAACTTCAATACCTTATCATTTTTCTCGAAGGCTTGGACTTGCTCTTCGGTCCATCTCTTTTTCTTGAGGAACCCTCCCTTTGGTCCTATTGGATAGCTATATCCCTCCATTAAAATGGACCATTCTTCGAAGTCCCTCATCATTAAGAAGTCTTCGATCCTTGCCTTCCATTGTCTAAACCCTTTTTGTCCATAGAAGGTATAAGGGATAGGTGTGTTGATATCCCATCCTAGTTGCTCTTGAACTTCCATCTTCACCCTCTAGCGTGCTCCCTTAGTTGTTAAACCATGAAGAACGACCTCGCTCTGATACCACTTATAGGAGATCGTTGGAACGCTAGAGGGGAGGGGTGAATAGCGTAATACTTCGTTCAGTTACGTATTGCTGTGGAGATCGGAAGCTAAAATGCGAGGTAAGTTTGAGGTAAGTACCTTGATCACTACGGTCTACGAAAATCGTCACGTTAACTCAAAAGCTCGAACATTCTTCTTGAGGTTGCTCCGGTGTAGAAGATGGTCTCTCCTCTTCTTCTATTTCCTCTTCCGAATCACAAATACTCCTTCTCAACACAAGTCAGAGGTGGAGAAACCTCATACAAGTATTCTTACAACAATAAGAAATAGATACAAGCAATTACAATAACAAAATACAATGCAAGTAAAGAAAACTACTTTACAATTGCTCTTTTGAATGCTTGATCTTTGGTTGCTTGGATTGCACTTGGAGACCCTAATTTGCAGCAGCAAATCACCCCAAAAGCTCTCAAGAAAAGCTAGCTTTTTCCTCCTTCACGAGCTCCATTTAAAGCTTTAACCTGAGTTGGAAAAAGTCGATCAGTCAACTGCTTGGGACCATCAGTCGACTGATGCCACTATTGTCGTGAGACAACGGCTAGATCCACGCTGGAAAGATCCAACAAATCCATCATTAGTCGACTGATTATGACCATCGGGCCGATCGATAGAGTTACGTATTGCTATTTCTATGTGACTAGATGGTATTCCGATACGTACCTGGGAGCACCATCGTGATAACATGGTCGATCCTTTGCTCAACCAATCGATCATTTTGCTATGACGATCATTGCTAGAAATTTCGATCAAACCTAGTTGACTCACATCGGCATATATACTAGTCGTGACACCTTAAATATGAGGTTTTAACCTCAAACATGAGATTTAACCAAAGTATGGTTCCCTTATACTTGCTAGACCACCCGTAGCCTAGACCTAAGCCTTCTAGCCACCTCCGTCAGCCTCACGTCTCTCAGATCCCTCCAAGTCATCCATGACTTGTTCATCCATTGCGCTAGCCTTCAGGTGCTTCCATCGGCTATGTCATGCTAATGGTGTCTACACCGCCAAGGCACATTGGACTTACACCGCCAAGACTCTGCTTGGACATTACGCCGCCAACCATTGGACTTATGCTTCCAAGACTCTCGCTTGGACTTTATGCCGCCAACCATTGGACTTATGTTGCCAAGACTCCCGCTTGGATTTTGTTGGATCGAAAGTGTCGCTAGAGGGGGGGGGGGTGAATAGCGATACGATGTCGTTAAAAAACTTTTGCAATAAGTAAAAAGCAAGTAGAGAGTGCACAGCGGAAATATAAAGTAGACAAGATATTTTTACGTGGTTCACAATCTTTCGATTGCTAATCCACGGCCCTAGTGATCCTTGATCACGTACGGAGGGCAATTCACTAAAACCACTCCTCCTCGTTGGAGGTAAGAACCGATTACAAAAGAAATCAAGGCAAAGGACACTCCCCTTTCCTTGTTACGATTAAAGCACAAAGACAATTTAAAAGTAGAACTTAAATAAATATACGACAACTCTTATAAGTAGAAGATGTAGCTTTCGTTGTCGTGCGCCGTCGTAGCAAATGTGAGTAGTAGTAGCGGCGTTACGACGGCGTGTTGAGAGCTCTTGAATTCTTGTGATTTGCTTGGCTTGAACATGTCTATTTATGGATATTGATCTATGAATTTAGACATAGGTAGTGTCCAAGGTGAGGTTCTTATCCCCCAAGACTTGTTCATCCACATCCTTTGCGCCAACTCAAGGATGAGGTGTTTCATCCAACCACCTTGTGCCACCTCCAACCTCCTTGTGCGCCAACTCAAGGATGAGGTGTTTCATCCAACCACCTTGTGCCACCTCCAACCTCCTTGGGCGCCAACTTGAGGATGAGGTGTTTCATCCAACCACCTTGTGCCACCTCCAACCTCCTTGGCGCCAACTTGTTGGAGCCATTCAACAATGCCACATCATGGGAGCCAACCATCTTGTGCCAACTCACCTTATTTTGGGCTTCCACCACAAGGAAGCTTGGTGATGGTTTGGATGTCACCTTGATGCCACATCACCCTTTGTACCAAAACACGAGTCAAGTCCAAATTCACCCCCTTGAAATTCGAGCTCTTCTCGATTTGGAACTTGACTAGCGGTTGGTAGTAGTCAAAGGGTTTTGGGCTATGATACAAGTTAGCTTAAAATATAAAATCGATGGTTCTAACCATCGATCTCTAAACCTAGACCTTCCATTGGAGGTATTGGGTCGGATCTCGCTGCGACCTTGCTTCGGCTTTCACGAGCTTACCTTGTAGCCTCGCTTAGGTCTTCACCAGTACCTCGGCTTCCTCAGAAGTCCCTCTGGCGTTGCCCGCCACCTCGGTTCCCACCGGTGTCATGAACCTTCCGCTCAACTTTAGCATTTACGCACACTTAATTGAGCTCGTAAGATAACAAATATACCCTTAACTATTGAGCCTTTTGCCATAATCAAAATACCGGTTCGACTTTGGTGCTTGCACCAACAATCTCCCCTTTTGATTCATGGCAAACACAAAAGTTAAGGAAAAATTAACATAACGATGGCTAGCATAATGATTAAGCATGAATGAGCTAGCATAAAGATTAAATATGAATGAGCTAGCATAATGATTAAGCATGAATGAGCTAGCATAAAGATTAAATATGAATGAGCTAGCATAAAGATTAAATATGAATGAGCTAGCATAATGATTAAATATGAATGAGCTAGCATAATGATTAAGTATGAGTGAGAAATATTATTGTTTCAAGTTCTCCCCTTTGAGGTAACCTCCCCTTGAGAAGGTGAGTTCTTGAAAAATAATTTTTACTCCCCCTTAATAGTTGCTTAAGTAAGCGGAATTACTTAATATAAAAGGTAATAATTTTGTTTACTTTCTTCCCTTACTTTTGTGACTTTCTCCCCTTTTGCCTTAACTCAAAAAGTTTGTAAATATATTTTAGGGTTTGTAAGTCCAAGCAAGTTCCCAATATAAATATATATTTTTTTAAAATAATAATAAGCTTGAAAATATGTTCATCTAAAATGTACAACTCCGGTTGGACTTGATTGATATAGAATGATCAATAAGTCTTGAAGGAGTTGATTAATTTTAAATAATTATACTCCATGGTTCATGTCGATGCCTTTGAATCTACGTCAGGAACTGGGAGTAAGGTCCTAACATCTCACGCCGTCTCGTGGCTAAGTACACAAACACATTAGTCCTATGTGTTGTGAGATGTGTTGGCTCCTTAAATCTATAGGTATATGATTTCTAAGGTAAGACTTAGGCTAATTTCATAAAAGAAGCAAAAGTAGAGTACATATATAGAAAAATTTAAATCCTACTCTATTACACATACCTAACTTTCGTCTTAATAAACTAAATTAAACCGGGTAGTGGTTTGGTGAAGATGTCCGCTAGGTTTGATTTGGACTCAACATACTCTAGTTGTATAGTTCCATTAGTTACATGTTCCCTAATGAAGTGGTGTTTAACTTCTATATGTTTTGTCCTAGAATGACATATTGGATTTTTAGTTAAGTTAATTGAACTAATGTTATCTATGTAGGTTTTAATGTTGTTAAAGATTAAGCTAAAGTCTTGGAGAGTGTGCTTCATCCACGGGGTGAGAGACACACTCACCCATAGCGTATTAAAGGCTTCGGTGGTAGATAAGGCAGCGCAATCTTTGCTTCCCTCTGCACCAACTTACTAGACTCGGTGAGGATTTGACAACAACCACTCGTGCTCTTTCTATCGAGTTTACTACGGCATAGTCGAGTCAGATGGCCGATTAGATTAAACTCGGTAGATCTAGGGTACAAATACCTCGTTTAGCGTGCCCTTTAGATATCTAAGGATACGCTTGACTAGGGTTAGGTGAGACTCCTTGGCACAGGTTTGTAACCTTGCGCACATACTTACGCGAATAAAATGTCGAATCGGCTCGCGGTTAAGTATAGGAGACTTCTATTGCGCTCTATAGTATTTTAGGTCAGCGGGTTTTCCTTCTACATCTTCGTTTATATTAACATTAGTTGCCATAGGTGTATTGATTATTTTAGCATCTTGCATTCCAAATCGATTTATTAAGTCCTTAGTATATTTTTGTTGATGTAAATATATTCCATCTTTAGTTTGTTTAATTTGTAAACCTAAGAAGAAACTTAACTCTCCCACTAAATTCATTTCAAATTCACTTTCCATAAGTGAGATGAATTCGTTTAGCAGGATCGAGTTGGTAGTTCCAAAAATTATATCATCTACATAGATTTGGGCTATAAAGATTTCTTTTCCTACGGTTTTAACGAATAAGGTTGGGTCGACTAAACCTTGGTTGAATCCTTTGGACTTAAGATAGATCGAAAGCCTTTCGTACCAAGCTCTTGGGGCTTGTTTGAGTCCATATAGGGCTTTCTTAAGTCTAAGGACATGGTCAGTTTATCTAGATTTTGAATCCGGGAGGTTGGTAGCGTAAACTTCTTCCTTAATGTATCCATTCAAAAATGCTGACTTGACATCCATTTGAAACAATTTAAAACCTCGATGTGCGGCGTATGCTAACAACATTCGGATGGACTCTAGTCAGCTCACAGGCGTAGGTCTCATCGTAATCTAAACCTTCGACTTGACTAAACCCTTTTGCGACTAACCTAGCTTTATTTCTAACTACTTCACCTTTATCATCAAGTTTATTTCGAAATACCCACCTTGTTCCAATAATTGATTTTTCTTTAGGTGGTGGTACTAATTCCCATACTTCATTTCTAGTGAATTGAGCTAGCTCTTCTTGCATAGCAATAATCCAGTCGGGATCAAGAAGTGCTTGTTCAATAGTTTTGGGTTCGATTTTGGAAATTAACGAGATTTGACTAAGGTTTCGATATGAAGCTCTAGTTCGAACCCCTAAATTTGGATCACCTATAACTTGATTGATAGGATGATTTGTTTGAGTCTTAGTGTGACTCGGGTTAGGGTCATCTATCACTTGGTCGATAGGATGACTTGGGTGAGTTCTAGTTTGACTTGGGTTAGAGTCATCTATCACTTGGTCGATATGATGACTTGGGTTATGACTAGATTCAATTTCAAGATCAGAGTCTCGTTCGCTCTAAGTTGCTTTTCTAGTTGGTTTTGTTAAGGATTTAACGGGTTCGTGTCCTTCGTAGAAATCTATATTAATGGTTTATTCGACTCAAAGAGTGTAGTGATTGTATACCCTATAAGCTCTCTTGGTGGTTGAGTATCCTAGAAAGGTTCGATGAGGTTTTGGATTTGAATTTCCCTAGGTAATCCTTAGTGTTTAAGATATGTACCTTGCATCCAAATACCCTAAAGTACTTGATGTTCGGTATTTTATCGTGATAAATCTCGTCAGAGGTCTTTTGGTGCCTCTTTACCATAAGGATCCTATTTTGGACATAGCAAGCCGTACTATGACCTCTTGCCCAAATATCTATCGGGTAGGTTAGACTCGTTTAACATTGTCCTAGCGGCTTCTTGTAGGGTTCTATTTTTCCGTTCGACTAACCCATTTTGTTGTGGGGTTCTAGGACATGAAAACTCATGGTGGTATCCGTTTAGGTTCACAATCTGTAAACACTGTGGTTTTGAATTCACCACCATGATCGCTTCTAAGTCTTTTAATCTTAAGGTTCTTTTGATTTTGATTAACCTACAAAGATTGATTAGTTGGTCTAGGGTATCATTTTTATGTTTGATAAACCTAACCCAAGTAAATCTAGAATAGTCGTCAATTATGACTAAGCAAAATTGACTACCATTGAGTGACTTAGCTCCATGTGAATCAAATAGATCCATGTGTAGGAGCTCAAGAACACTTTTGGTTCGTTCTTGATTAGTTAATTGAGTTGTGTCCTAGATTGTTTACCTTGTTGACAAGCATTACATATTTTATTATCCAAGTTGTTTAGTTTAGGCAAACCTATAACCAAGCCACTCGACTCATCTTGTGGGCCGAGTCTTGGAGTGTCCGAGTCTTGATTGCCATAACCAAGATTCCTCTTCTTGTGTCATAAGACACTTGGTTGAGAGTTAGGTAAATTTATTGTGTAGATGTTGCTACTCCTAGTTCCTTTAAGTATTATTTTAGATGTTGCATTTATTTTGATTACGCATTCATTTTCTAGAAATATGACCTTATAATTGTTATCACACAATTGGCTTACACTAGTAAATTATATTGGAAAGTTTTCTACTAATAAGACATTTTGAATTGTAAAGTTAGAGTTGAGCTCAATATCACCCGATCCGATGATTTTGAGCTTGCCGCTATTTCCGGCCACCGATCCTTGTCGCTTGAATCGTAACTCGAAAATTTGAGTTGATCCCGGTCATGTGTCGAGTAACACCGCCCAACATCCATTGATCCTACACATAAGGTAGTTGGATCGGATATTGGAATTAATAAAGGGTTGTTTGTAAGTTTTAACCTAAATCATCTCACCAATATCTACATGATCAAAACATGTTATTCCTATGTGTTATTGTGAGATGACTATCAATTTTACTTGATTAATTTTAATGAATTTAAATTAACCAACATTAGGTTAGATTCGATTTAGTCTAAGCTCATCAAGTAATCTTTTCAAGAGATTAGCTTCCGTGTCGTCGTGGCGAGGCACAGAGGCCTTCTTTGATCGGAACAACGACCACTTCCTTAGACAAAGCTAATTTCAAGAAATTGATAACTCGACTTACTTGAGACTACGCCTTGGTCTAACTAGTTATTTTTGAAAAGAGGCTCCCGAGGCTCAATCTTTCGTAGGATTTTAGTTGGTTTATTTTGAAAAGAGGCTCCCGAGGCTCAATCTTTTCGCAGGATTTTAGTTGGTTATGAGTCCTATCTAACCATTCTAAAAATAAAGGAAAAACTAAGCATGCAATTTCTAAGACTTAACAAAATACATTTTGTATTGGCTCCTCGACCATTGAATCGAGTGGGTCTATTCACATAGTGAATTTGGTCCTTGGGAACCCAATACATGTTAGATCCTAAAGTTGAAATCAAAGTGGTCTTAGGGACCCATGCTTGGACATTTTTCTTATGTTGGTTTACTATAGACATATATGACTTATTGGTTGTATTTGAGTTAAACCCGAGTCCGACCTTGTTGTACACGGCCCTTTGTGATCCAAGTAAGAGGTCAAGTCCCTTGGATCCCAAAGTGAACCTTTCCAACGTGTTCCTAAGGTCTTCGACTTGTGTTTTCAAAAGCGAGTTCTCAACTTCAAGCTTTTCAACTTGAGTTGAGTCCTCCTCTTGAATACGAGTAGTCGAAGAGGTTAGGGAGACCTCATGTTTGAGAAGGTTAACCTCCTCAATTAGGGTCTCGACCTTGGACTCGGACTTAGCTAGTTTCTTATTTAAAAATTTAATTGCACCATACAAAGTATTAAGTAACGACCGACTTACCCTTAATGATTCTTTTGAACCGGATACGGATCCGTGGCTTGTCTTGAATGGAAGCTCATCATCGGATTCGGACTCGACTCTTCTTCGCTTTCGAGTCGTGCTCGGTCGGCTTGGCCATTAGAGCTTGATATCGCCTTCTTCCTCCGACAACTCCTCCCAAGTAGCGTTTAGCGCTTTCTTGGTCTTTGATGCGTTATTCTTTAGCTTTGGGCACTCGGACTTGATGTATTGCACTCATAGCATCTAAAATTAGAAGTATTTGAATTAGGTTTAGGCTTACCTTGAGTTGTTGGTCGTTTCGCCTCTTGATCATCTTCCGAACTAGATTGACTAGTTCGGATTCTATTTCGAGTCTACTTCCGATTCGACTCGCCTTCTTCCTTCGGGGTGGCTTGCTTGCGGGCTTCTTCTTCTTGGAACTCGCAACTAACGCAATACTCTTCTCACCGGACCACGTTAGTTTGCTCATGTAATTCAAGTTCAAAACAATTCGCCTAACCTAATTTTAGAAAGGTCCTTGGAGACCTTGTAGGCATCGACCATGGATGCCCACAAGGTGGTCCTAGGAAACGAGTTAAGAGAATACCGATAAGGTCGCGATTCTCGACCTTTTGTCCGATGGCATGGAGTTGGTTGACGGCGATGTCTTGGATACGAGCATGTAGTTGAGTTGCGGTCTCGCTTTCCTGCATTTTCAAGTTATACAATTTATTTAAAAGTAAATCTCTTTTACATACCTTCGTGTCGTCGGTGCCTTCGGGTAGTTCCACTAGCTTGGTCCAAAAGTCCTTTTCACTAATGAAGGGGCCGACGCGGTTGAGCTCTTCCATGGACAAACCACAATGCAAGATTTGAGTTGCCTTTGCATCGGCTTCAACATTTTTTTTCAAGGAATTTTACCATTTATAGTAACCCAAATATTAACCATCTTAAATAATAGGAACTGTGAAACCGGTTTGGATTACGATCCACATCTCGATTTGGGTTTTAAGAAAGCATTCCATCCGACCCTTCCAATAACGAAAGTCATTACCGTTGTAAAACGGGGTCGGTGCTAAACCCTTCGAGATGGGCCATTTAAAAACAAGAAGAAGAACGATTTAAAAGAATCTTGCAAAACACACACGAAAGAATATTCCAAGACTTTCGCCTTGGATTAGTAGTGCAGAAGTAAAAATATATATATAAAATGTAACTTGCAAAAGAAATAAACAATCAAATGCGAATGTCGCTGAAGTTCCGGAGGACAACCTTACTCGGGATCTAACCCAAGGACAACCTTATCCGGATCCTAAAGCCTCTAATGCAATTCTATATGTAGGAGAAGATAAGCAAGTGAAATAATTATACAAAAACAGAAATAAATAAATAAAAATCTGTAAAAAAAGGAAAAACAAAGCTAGATTGGTGGTTTCACCGAATCTTAGCGCCCGACTCGATACCAATTGTTGGATCGAAAAGTGTAAGCTAGAGGGGGTGAATAAGCGATCTGATGTCGTTAAAAAACTTTTGCAATAAGTAAAAAGCAAGTAGAGTGCAGTGAAATATAAAGTAGACAAGATATTTTCGTGGTTCACAATCTTTCGATTGCTAATCCACGGCCCTAGTGATCCTTGATCACGTCACGGAGAGCAATTCACTAAAACCACTCCTCCTCGTTGGAGGTAGAACAGCGATTACAAAAGAAATCAAGGCAAAGGACACTCCCCTTTCCTTGTTACGATTAAAACACAAAGACAATTTAAAAAGTAGAACTTAAATAAATATACGACAACTCTTATAAGTAGAAGATGTAGCTTTCGTTGTCAGTGACAAATGTGAGTAGTAGTAAGCGGCGTTACGGCAGCGTGTTGAGAGCTCTTGAATTCTTGTGATTTGCTTGGCTTGAACATGTCTATTTATGGATATTGATCTATGAATTTAGACATAGGTAGTGTCCAAGGTGAGGTTCTTATCCCCCAAGACTTGTTCATCCACATCCTTTTGCTGACTCAAGGATGAGGTGTTTCATCCAACCACCTTGTGCCACCTCCAACCTCCTTGTGCGCCAACTCAAGGATGAGGTGTTTCATCCAACCACCTTGTGCCACCTCCAACCTCCTTGGGCGCCAACTTGAGGATGAGGTGTTTCATCCAACCACCTTGTGCCACCTCCAACCTCCTTGGGCGCCAACTTGTTGGAGCCATTCAACAATGCCACATCATGGGAGCCAACCATCTTGTGCCAACTCACCTTATTTTGGGCGTCCACCACAAGGAAGCTTGGTGATGGTTTGGATGTCCACCTTGATGCCACATCACCCTTTGTACCAAAACACGAGTCAAGTCCAAATTCACCCCCTTGAAATTCGAGCTCTTCTCGATTTGGAACTTGACTAGCAGTTGGTTTGTAGTCAAAGGGTTTTGACTGAGTACAAGTTAGCTTAAAATATAAAGAAATGCGATGGTTCTAACCATCTGATCTCGACCTAGACCTTCCATTGGAGGTATTGGGTCGGATCTACGCTTAACGACCTTGCTTCGCTTTCACACGAGCTTACCTTGTAGCCTCGCTTCCGGTCTTCACCCGAGTACCTCGGCTTCCTCCGAAGTCCCTCTGGCGTTGCCCGACCACCTCGGTTCCCACCGGGTGTCGCAGACCTTCCGCTCAACTTTAGCATTTCTGCACACTTAATTGAGCTCGTAAGATAACAAATATACCCTTAACTATTGAGCCTTTTGCCATAATCAAAATACCGGTTCGACTTTGGTGCCCACTGCACCAACAGATTTTACGCCGCCAATATCAAACCCCTTGGACTTCTCAAATGCCAAGACTCAAGCTTGGACTTTCCCTTGCCAACCCATGTTGGACTTTCCATGCCAAGACCCATTCTTGGACTTTTCCTTGCCAAGACCCATGCTTGGACTTTCCATTGCCAAGACCCATGCTTGGACTTTACATGCCAAGTACTCAAGACTTGGACTTTCCCAAATGCCAAGTGTCCCACTGAATAATCCAATCGGGATCAAGAAGAGCTTGTTCAATTATTTTGGGTTCGATTTTCAAGATTAATGAAATTTAACTTAGGTTTCTATATGATGCTCTAGTTTGAACCCCTAAGTTGGGATCACCTATTACTTGATCAATGAGATGATTTGATTGTAACCTAGACTGACTTGAGTTAGGATTTGACAAGACTCATTTTCATGATCAGATTCAGGTCTAATATTAAATGGTTCATTAACTAGTTCTACTTTGGGTTTTGTGGGTTTATTTTCTTCGTCAATATCACATTAATCGTTTCTTTGATTTTTAGGGTTTCATTATTATAGACCCTATAGCCTTTACTTGTGGTTGAGTACCCTAGGAATATTCCGGTGGTTGTTTTAGAAGTGAATTTTCCTAAGTAGTCTTTAGTATTTAATATGTGAACCCTACATCAAAAAACCCTAAAGTATTTAATGTTGGGTAATTTTTCATAATAGATTTCGTATGAGGTTTTAAGGTGTCTTTTGGCTAGTAGGATTCTATTTTGGACATAACAGGCCGTATTAATAGCTTCTGCCCAAAACCTATTAGGAAGGTTGTATTCATTTAACATGGTTCTAGCAGCTTGTTGTAGGGTTATAGGGTAGGAGAACTCATGGTGGTATCCGTTTAGATTACAGAAGTCGGTGAACTTATGGTTTTCGAATTTACCACCATGATCGCTTCTAAGTCTCTTAACCTTAATTTGCATAAGTTGGTGAGTTGATTTAAGGTTTCACTTTTGTATTTTAGGAACCTAACCCAGGTAAACCTAGAGTAGTCGTCAACTATGACTAAACAAAATTGACTCCCATTCAGTGATGTGGCTCCATGAGAATCAAATAGGTCTAAGTGTAGGAGCTCAAGTACACTTTTGGTTCTTTCTTGGTTAGTTAGTTGATGTTGTGCCCTAGTTTGTTTACCTTGTTGACAAGCATTACAAATTTTATTATCCAAGTTGTTAAGGTTGGGTAAACCTCTAACTAGGCCACTCTGACTCATTTTGTGTACTAGTCTTGGATGAGAGTGTCTGAGTCGTCGGTGCCACAACCAAGATTCCTCTTGCTAATGTCATTAGACACTTGGATGAGGAGTTAGGTAGGTTTATTGTATAAATGTTTCTATTCCTAGTTCCTTTAAATATTGTTTTAGAGGTATCATAAGTTTTAATTAAACATTCATTTTGTAAAAAGGTGACCTTATAGTTGTTATCACACAATTGACTTATGCTCAGTAAATTAAAATCAAAATTTTCAACTATGAGTACGTTACGAATTATAAAGGTTGAGTTCAGCTCAATATCACTTGATCAGATGATTTTGAGCTTCCCGTTGTTTCCGAATGCTACTGATCCTTGATTTTTGAATTTGAGCTTCAAAAATTTCAGTCGGTCTCCGGTCATGTGTCAGGAGCACTCACTGTCCAACATTCATTGATCCTACACATATAGTAGTTGGATCGGATATTGGAATTTTGAGATTTGGTTGAAGTTTATTAATCCTAGGAATCATCTCGCCCTTTCTACATGATCAAACATGTTATCCTTATATGTTCTGTGAGATGACTTCAATTTTACTTGATTAGATTTAGTGAATTGAAACTAATCAACCTTGGGTTAGATTCGGATTTAACCCTTAGCTCGTCAAGTAACCTTTTCGAGAAATTGGCTTCCAGGTCCTGGCGAGGCACAGAGGCCTTCTTTGATCAGAACAATGACCACTTTCTTAGACAAAGTCAAATTCAAGAAATTGATTACTTGAGTCACCTAAGGTTACTTCCTGGTCTAACTAGTTTAGGATACAGCGAGGTAGCTTCAGCTAGTTCAACTTGGTCGAGTGCACCGAGCTAGATACGCCTTATCTAACTTGGACACACAGGACTTCGTTTCCCTAACATACTATCATCTCTCCTTATCTAACTTGGACACACATGACTTCGTTTCCCTAACATACTATCATCTCGCCTCATCCTGATACTATGTTGTCAAGATTGATGAGTTATTGACCCTATCTAGCCGTTCTAAAAATTAAAACAAAATACCTAAGCATGCAAAGTCTAATTTCATGTAATAGAACAAACAAATTTAGTACTAGCTCCCCCTAGACCATTGAATCGATTCGGTATTTCCACATAATGGATTTGGTCCTTGGGAACCCAGTACTTGTTAGATCCTAATTGTGAAATTAAAGCGGTCTTAGGGACCCATGCTTAGACTTGTTTTCTATTTCGGTTACGATTGACATATACGACTTGTTAGTCATAGTTGAATGAAATCCTAGTCTGACCTTGTTGTACACGACCCTTTGTGATCCAAGTAGTAGGTCAAGCCCTTTGAATCCCAAAGTTAACCTTTCCAACGTTTGCCTAAGATCTTGGACTTGTCTTTTCAAGAGTGAGTTCTCATCTTCGAGTTTTTTTTAACTCGAGTTGAGTTCTTCTCTCGAACTTGACTAGTCGAAGAGGTTAGGGAGACCTCATGTTTAAGGAGTTTAACCTTCTCAACTAAGGTCTTGACCTTGGACTCGGACTTAGCTAACTTCTTAGTTAAAAATCTAATTGCACTATACAACATATCAATTAAAGAACGACTCACCTTGATTGAACCTTTTGAATCATATACGGATCTGTGGCTTGTCTTGAATTGAAACACATCGTTGAATCCGGGGTCGGACTCATCTTCTAGTTCGGACTCATCCTCAGGTTCGGTCGGCTTGGCCATGAAGGCGAGGTTGTTGAGCTCGTCTTCTTCCTCTGACGATTCCTCCCACGTTGCATTGAGTGCTTTCTTGGATTATGGTACCTTGTTCTTGAGTCATGGACACTCCGATTTGATATGACCAATCCTGTTGCACTCATAGCATCTATAGTTGGAATTTTGTTTTGACTTACCCTCCTTGGATTGATTAATGAGTCATCTTCTGCTCTTGATCATTTTCTGAACTAGATTCACTAGTTCGGTTTCCATCTCATTGTTCACCTCCGATTTGTACTCGTCTTCATCCTTGGGAGGTGGTTTACTCTTCGGCTTCTTCTTCAGACTTGCAAACAAAGCGATACTTTTCTCGGTGGGGGCTGAATTAGACTGTTCATGCAACTCAAATTCAAAGAAAAGTTTGTCTAACTTGATTTTTGAAAGATCCTTAGAGACCTTGTAGGCATCGACCATGGATGCCCACAAGGTGGTCCTAGGGAAGGCATTGAGTGTGTACCTAATCACGTCTCAGTTTTTGACCTTTTGTCTGATCGAGTGTAGCCCATTCATAATGTCTTGAATTCTAGCATGAAGCTGAGTGGCTAACTCGTGTTCCTGCATTTTCAAGTTAAACAATTTATTCAAAAGGAGATCCCTTGTACATACCTTGGTGTCGGTGGTCCCTTCGCGAAGCTCGATGAGCTTGTTCCACAGGTCCTTTTGCACTTATGAATGGGACAACGCGGTTGAGCTCCTCTTTAGATAGCCCACATTGTAAGATTTTGTTGATGAAGTAAGCATCACTCCTTAGTTTTGATGTATGAAGTACAGTTAATAGTTAGGACTCACGTGTGATCTAATATAAGTGTTAAGTGTGCAGGCTTAACAGGAAGTCCTAGTAGGTCATGTTGACCGGATACTAGGAATGAATCTTGACAGATCAGGAGGATCAGACATCAGACATGAAGTCCAGATGGGTCGCGTGGACCGGACATTTGGCATGAAGACTGATTGGGTCAGGAGACCGGACAATCGACAAAAAGTCCAGCTGGGTCAGGCAGACCAGACAGCTGGTGGAAGCCCTGGTGGGTCAGATCGGATGTCAAGAATGGTAAGTCCGGCAGGTAAGCCTCGAGTGAAGAGGTGAGGCCGAGTCCTCTATAGGGGGGACAAAGCTAGGCGTCGATCCGACGAAAAGTCCACGTGGGACATAGTAGTCGAGATCGAGCAATATTACTACTACTATCACATTTCATATTATTTGTTTTGTGTTAATCATGTTTTGCAGAGATCAGTCGACTTAATGGATTCAAGTCGACTAAAGTCCAATCGATTGGAGATGTATCAGTCGACTAGATACCTATTTGGCAGGATTAGCTGGTGATCGATCAAAGATCGTGCGACGCAGATTGAAAGGGCTTGAGTCGACTGAAGAGAAAAATTTCCCGATGCGGAGCCGAGTGACATGGAGTCGACTGAAGGGGATTCAGTCGACTGGAAGACCATGAATTCCATATCGACAGGCTGATGTGGAGTCGACTAGAAGACATTCCAGTCGACTGAAAAGAGTTTATAAAAGTTGTGCTCGACCAGAACTCGATATCAACATTCATATATGTCAAAGTGCTGCCAAAATTTCCTCACGATCACAAGAGCTTCAACCATTCAGAAGGACTCTTTTCCGACACCTCAAGCTGCATCCACTACTACATTTTGTGTCGGTATAAAGTAGTCTTTAACCTTTTTATTTTCTCTTTTAAATTCAATTTAAAGAGAGAGTAGATTGTTACTCTTCTCTTACATTTGTAAAAAGCGAACTCCCTCCGAAGTCGAGAGTTCTCAAATCGAGGGCATTATAGATATTGGCCATCGAGGTAGTTCCTGGTAGAGCTATGGGCCTTGGAGTAGCAACCCAGTCCGGGTTGTGAACCAAGTAAATTACTGTGTCTTTTATTGCATTTCATTTCCGCTGCGTACTCATTTTAAAAGAAATCAAAAAATTATTAAACACCGAGATTCACCCCCTCTCTCGGTTTACTCGATCCTACAATTGGTAACAGAGCAGGGCGCTCCGAGTTAGTGAAACCACCATCGTGAGCTTTAAGTTGTATTATAATATTTTTTATTACTTTAGAATAATTTTTATTGCTTTAGAATAATTTTTATTGCTTTAGAATAATTTTTATTGCATTGGAATAATTTTTATTGCTTTAGAATAATTTTTATTACATTAGAATAATTTTTATTGCATTAGAATAATTTTTATTGCATTAGAATAATTTTTATTACTTTAAAATAATTTTTTGCATATTAAATTCATTTTCTACATTTTAAAATTCTTTAAAATAATTTTCTGCATATTAAATTCATTTTCTGTATTTTAAAATTCTTTAAAATAATTTTCTGCATATTAAATTCATTTTCTGCATTTTAAAATTTTTTAAAATATTTTTTTGCATATTAAATTCATTTTTTACATTTTAAAATTCTTTAAAATAATTTTCTGCATATTAAATTTTTTTTCTACATTTTAAAATTCTTTAAAATATTTTTTTTCATATTAAATTAATTTTCTACATTTTAAAATTCTTTAAAATAATTTTCTACATATTAAATTTATTTTTTGCATTTTGAAGTTTTTTAAAATAATTTTCTGCATATTAAATTCATTTTTTGCATTTTAAAATTCTTTAAAATAATTTTATGCATATTAAATTAATTTTCTATATTTTAAAATTCGTAAAATAATTTTTTGTATTTTAAATTCATTTTCAACATATTTAAATTTGGTAAAATAGTTTTCTACATATTAGAATTTTTTTTAAAAATCAATTTTTGTCCTTAGAAAATATTTCATTGATAATGTCACACTTAGAGGAATACAGTACCGTTCACCCTCCTCTCTTTAACGGAGAGGACTTTTCCTACTGGAAAAGACGAATGAAGTGCTATATGAAGACCGACCTTAAGGTCTGATTTTCAATTAGGAAAGGATTTATAGCTCCGGTAGACGACTCGGGGGAGTTGTTAGAACCGGAGAAATGAACCTCGGATATTAGGAAGAAAGCTCAAGTCGATTACAAGACACTTAACACCTTGCAATGTGGACTTACTAAAGAAGAGCTAAATAGGGTAGGTCCATTTGAAAATTCTAAAGAATTATGGGAGAAGTTAATTAAAGTGCATGAGGGTACAAATGACACTAGGATAGCTAAAAGGGACATGCTTTTAAATAAATTATTTAATTGTAAAATGAACGAAAACGAAAATGCTAGTCAACTTCATACTAGGATTAAAGATATATTAAATAGATTACATTTAATAGGACACCAAATAGAGAATAGGGATTTAATTAGGTATACCCTTAAAGCATTCCCAAGAAATGCCTTATGGACATCGATTGTCGATGCCTATAAGGTATCTAGGGATCTCTCCACAATTAGGTTAGATGAACTATTTTGTGAACTTGAACTACACGAACAAGCTAACTCGGATCAAACCGAGAATGGTATAGCTTGATGGCAGGTTCAACTAAAAAGGAAAGAAAAGTGAAGGTTGAGTCCGAAGACGAGTCAGAGTCGGAAACAAATGGAGAAGAGGAGATTGCAAACATGGTAAGAAAAATGTTCAACCAAAAGAAAAGATTTACAAAGAAAGACGCCAAAAAGGTGGCCGACAACAAGCCAAGACCTCGATCAGAAGTAACCTGCTACGAATGCAATGGAAAAGGACATTACAAGTTAGAGTGCGCAAATTTAAAAAAGGAAGAAAAACCAAAAAAGGAAAAGAAGAAGAAGACTCTTAAGGAAACATGGGATGAGTCATCATCTGAGGAGTCAGATGCGGAAGAGATGAAGAGAAGCTTCGTCGTGTTTATGGCCGAATCAAGATCCGGAGCCGAGTTGAGTTCTAAATATGAGTCCGATTTCGAATCCGAGAGAAGCCACGGATCCGTATCCATTTTCGAAGGTTCAAATGATGTAACTTCTCAATTAGAAGATAAATTATATAATATCATTGCATGCTTAGGTAGGAAGTTAGCTAAGTCTGAAAATCGAGTCTACTCGCTACTTAAGGAAGTCCAAGTACTTAAGGAGCAAGTCAACTCGAAGACTTTGACTTGCCAATTTAAGGATAGAGACTCAACTCAAGTTGGAAAGCTTGAGGAAGAGAACTCAGTCCTAAAAAGGCAAGTAGAAGATCTAACTGGATCTTTGGAAAAGTTCACTTTGAGTTCCAAGAATCTCAACATGATGCTTAGATCTCAGCGAGCTGTGTACAACAGATCCAGACTCGAGTATAAGGCTAAGTCCACCTATAAATCTTACATGTCATTACTTAGCCGAAATGCTAAGAATCGAGTCCAAGCATGGGTTCCTAAGTCTAGCTTAGTCAACCAAGTTGGACCAAATCAATTTTGGGTTTCCAAGAGTTAAGTTCATTTAGTGAACACAACTCAAACTAACTACCATTTAGGGGGAGCTAACACCTTGCTTGTTTCCCTGTTTAGTTAAACACTTGGTTGCTTTAGTGTACCTTCCTTGTTTTAGTTAAACACTTGAATGTCTTAGTCTAGTTTACTTGCTTAACGTAGAATGGACTAGATAGGAAACAAAGTAGCTTAAACTTGAACAACCTAATACTAAGACAAGTGAACTGATAGTAAGTTGAGGAAGCTCTTCGAAGTGCATGTCTAGGAAGTGGTCGTTGCTCCGATAATCAAGAAGGCTATGTGCCTTGCCACAACCTGGTGCATTAAGTCGAGTGGAACTGACCCAAGCTAACTCACTAAGTCTTTAACTAGTTAGACCAAGGCTTAATCTAAAGTGAATCAAGTACTTGATTCCTTTATTGACTTTGTCTAGGAAGTGGTCGTTGCTTCGATAATCAAGAAGGCCATGTGCCTCGCCACGACTTGGAAGTCAATACTGAAAAAACCTACTTGACTAGCTCAAACCAAGCCTTAATCTAACACAAGTTTAAACACTTTGAAATTGCTCAAAGAAATCCTCATCTCACAAAACTCATAAAGATAAGTGTATTTAAAACCTAGCTTGGGTGAGATGATTTAGGATTAAAACACACTTTAACAATTTTTTTTTAACAACATACTTTAGTTAACCTACCGTAATTAACTCAAACTAAACAAATATATCTAACTAAAACAAATTATCTTAACCTAATTTAAGTCAACTCAAGCTAATTTACTATACTTAAACTGAATAAATGAAACTAAATAAATTTAATCGCCAAATTAATTAATCAATGAAATTTGAACAATAAGGATAATTAAATAATATTAAACCGTAAATACGATAACTCAGTCGACTGAATTGTGTTCAGTCGACTCAATGAGAGTCGACTGAATCAAAATCAATTGCCTCCAAGTATCGGGAAGGTAAAACACAAATTCAGTCGACTGAAGTCAATTAAGTCGACTAAAATGAACCGGTAGATAAAGTTTAGGCGTCGAAGTAAATGGTAATAACTATAATAGTCGACTGAAACACTTTCAGTCGACTCATATTCAGGCGACTGGAGTATCTTCAGCCGACTGAATTCCATTTATAAGAACAATACCGAACCACGCCAAAACCATTCACCACAGTCGAAATCCCAACTAAAAAACCCTAATTCCAATCTTTCGAAGCACTAAGGTGGTCGTATCATTCAAAATGTCGAGGTAATAATTTTTAAACTCATATTTCAATTATTTTCAATAAATATTTAATATTTGTAATTTAATTAGGGGTAAAAGAAGAGCTATCGAGGTTGAATCATCAACTCCATGCACGGATGTAAGGTTCCCTACTAAGGAACATAGGATTAGATTCGAGAGTATTACTTATATTCCATTGCCCACTAGGTATATCAGTAGATCATATTTTAGTAATGCATGCATACTTAGTATGGAGGTCATTGCACACTATGGATTAGAGAAACTAGTCTATTATAAAAATTCCGTTAACATAGACGTATGTGCAGAATTTTTCAATAACTTTACCAAGATTGATGACCTTTAATACTCGACTAGGGTACAAGGTAGGGACTTCGTCTTTACCCCTGACATATTGAGAGAGCATTTAGGACTATTGCATTCGACATGTCCTGTTGCATGTTTTCCATCATCAGAGTTACCATATGGTGACCCCTACTCTCATATTATATTAGATAGGATTCACATGCATCTTTTTGGTGAAGAAAGAACTCCGTCTGTGAGTATCTTTAGTTCTACTAGACTTCGAGTACAAGACTATGTCCTGTATCGAGTTATAGTAAACTGCATTTTACCACTCACCACTAGGGACATCGCTATGATGCACCCTTTTCATTCATTTTTACTTTATGTACTTATTCATAGGTTAGATTTAGATATTAGCCTACAGATGTTTCATTCTATCATCTATCATTCCAGGTCAGTCACTAGCAGGAAGGTACACTTGCCTTACTGGCATGTCATCACATCCCTCTTAGCTGCATTAGGGTTTGATGTTACCACAGGTAACATCAAACAACTTACTGAGTACGACATGATAGAATCTAGGTAGTTTGGGTTAGCAAAAGTAGGTTTAGATGACAATAATATCCTTGTATGGAAGAGAGATGGACCTCAACCTCAGCTCCAGCCTGATCCAGAGCAGGAGCATGAGCCAGAGATCGACCCAGACCACCACTCCGAGGCCGAGCATTAGGAAGCACCAGGATTTGATAGTTTATCACCATTTCTTGGGATTCCGACAACTCCGACCATAGCAGAGAGATTATCCAGGTTGGAGGATATGGTGCAGCGACAACATCTTGAGATGATGCAGATCATGCAAGAGCAGAGAGAGGACCATCGACAGATGATGGATCTTCTTAGGTCTTGGGGCATGGGTCCTTCTCATCCTCCATCAGCTGATTAGGAGTATTGTGATACTGGAAATTAATGAAATTTTATTAATAAAATCTTGTGTATTGAATTGGGTTATGCTTGGTAGACTAGGAATTTTCTTTTTGCTTACCATTCTGAATTATTTTGAAAAGTGATATTATATTATTTTTTTAAGAAAATTGAAAATTATTCTAGATTAGGTCAATCTAGAATTCATGATCCTATAGATCTAGGTAGCCTTTGCATCTCACAAATACCTAGGTTTACCTATTTGTGTACTGAGCCATGAAGATGGGCGTGAGATGTTAGGACTACACCCCTGGTTCCAGATGTAGATCAAGTGTATCGACATGAACCAACATGGGGTTTACAAAAGCAAATCAATCACTTTGGTGACTAAGTGCAATTCAAAGTTTGATAATTTACTCTATATCATTTGAGCTAGAAAAAGTTAGACATTTTCTTTAAGGACAATTTTTAGATGTGTATCTTCAAAAGCTAAATGTAATAGGAATTCATGCTTGGATTTACTCCCTATCATTTGTGCATCAAATTTAATATATATATATATATATATATATATATATATATATATATATATATATATATATATATATATATATATATATATATATATATATATATATATATATATATATATATATCTAAATGTAATAGGAATTCATGCTTGGATTTTTACTCCCTATCATTTGTGCATCAAATATAATTAATATATATATATATAAATATATATAAATATAAATATAAATCTAAATGTAATAGGAATTCATGCTTGGATTTTTACTCCCTATCATTTGTGCATCAAATATAATTAATATATATATATATATATATATATATATACATATGTTGGTGCAATCGCCCCAGGTCACGATTGATCAGGACTCGAGCTTGACTCGAGAGATGTTTTGATGTTTGACAAAAATATATGACAATGTAAGTGTCATGGAAAGTCCAAGTGGGAAACTTGGCATTTGGGAATGTCCAAGTGGGACACTTGGCATTTGGGAAAAGTCCAAGTCTTGGGTACTTGGCATGGAAAGTCCAAGTGGGACACTTGGCATTTGGAAAAGTCCAAGCATGGGTCTTGTCCATGGAAAGTCCAACATGGGTTGGCAAGGAAAGTCCAAGCATGGGTCTTGGCAATGGAAAGTCCAAGATGGGTTGACAATGGAAAGTCCAAGCTTGAGTCTTGGCAATGGAAAGTCCAACATGGGTTGGCAAGGGAAAGTCCAAGCTTGAGTCTTGGCATTTGAGAAGTCCAAGGGGTTTGATATTGGTGGTGTAAAGTCCAAGCGGGAGTCTTGGCAGCATAAGTCCAATGATTGACGGCGTAAAGTCCAAGCGGAGTCTTGGAAGCGTAAGTCCAATGTGCCTTGGCGGTGTAGACACCGTTAGCATGACATAGCCGATGGAAGCACCTGAAGGCTAATGCAATGGATGAACAAGTCATGGATGACTTGGAGGGATCCGAGAGGCGTGAGGCTGATGGAGGTGGCTAGAAGGCTTAGGTCTAGACTAAGGGTGGTCTAGCAAGTATGGGGGCACCATACTTGGGTTCACTACTAAAAATGAACCCTTTAACGATGGGAAATCCAGTCGTTAAAGAGTCAATTTCTGTCGTTGATGAGTTTTAACGATGGTATTAAATACCGTAGAAAGTTATCGCTAAAAGGCCCTGTCGGGAAAAGATTAACGACGGGGATAAAAGTACCATCGTTAAAGGCCTTTAACGATGGTATTCACTACCATTGTTATTGATAGTAACGACGGGTTTATATACCGTCGTTATTGGTAACAACGACAGTCATATGTACCATCGTTAATAACAATAACGACGGATATATGTACCATCATTAGTAATTTAATATCGTTTAATTGTTTAACATAATGGAAATAATGACGATCATTATATAAGTGTTATTTCGTTGTTATTATCTATACACAATTCACAATAAATATTAATAAATGCTAATAAAAATCAAAACATCATATATATTAATATCATCTGATAGTTCATAATGAATGTATGTACATTATTAAATTTGTAAAATTAACATCCATTTACATCAAAAGAGAATATTTCTCTAAAGTTTTCATCATCTTCTTCTTCAAAGACCTCTAGAGCTTCATCATCTTCTATAGTCTCATAAAGCTTGATATCCTCGATTGATATATATCTGTTCAGTAAAATCTATCAAACAAAAAAATAATTAGAATACAATGTGAGATGAAAACATGAAAAATTTAAAGTTGTTCATTCAGAATTTACCTGCAGAAGCCTAGCTGCATCTTCTTCAAGTGCTTGTTTTATTGAACTCCTGTGTTTACAAGATCAAATTTCACCGAGATGTCATGAACAATCATATATAACTATATAAGCAAATAGGATAAGAGATCAGTATTTACATTGAAGTTTTCTTTCTCTTCCTACAAACAGATACAACACTTGCAGTGTTGTCTTATTCAAAATGTTTATTCTTTGGGAAAAACTATTTGGAAAAATTTTCTTTTTCATAAATATGAGTTAGAAAGAGATTTAGAAAATTATTTAGCATGTTCCTAAAGAGATCATCAATAGGTTTCTCCTTGAGTTTTTCTTTTGAGGTATGAGATTTTGAAAGATGAACATGATTCTTGCATGAGAAAATCACCACAAACAGATTCAAGATTTACTAGAATTGAATATATTAACAAGAAAGAACTGATAGATGACCTATGACTTTAGACTGTGCTACCTCTTGTGTGCAGTTGGATGTCATTTGTTCTTGAGGATTTCTAGTTTCATTCATGTTGAACTCATGGCTCAATGATACTAATGAATTTAGAGTTGCAGTAATCTCAAAATGGTCTTCCTCTGTAGGTTCCATTTTCATGTAATCCAACTGGACATATACACCTAAAAGAGAGGAATAACATAAATTACAGAATATAGAAATTTAAAAAGAAGCAAGGGAAAAAAAAAGAGGATTGAGTTCGTAAGTTTTCATCTTAATGTTGCTATATGACCACTGGGAATGTTCTTAAAAACATCCATAGCAAGTAACACATATCCATTTCCTTCACACTGGTTTCTTTGGACTAATTTTTTTGACCCATCAGCATTTGTTGATATATATCTGGAAAGAAACAATCATCTTGAATATTTTAGAAAGAACAAGCTTAAATAAGAGATTTAGTCTGCCAAACCACAGTATGGGTTCTACAACCAATGTTCATTCTCAATAGCTTGCATTTCATTTTAGATGGTAAAAGTTGCTAATTTGCTATTATATTACTGTCTTCAAACTATATATTTACAACTTCAGTAAAATATACTAATCTGGTTCTTCTTTTCTCAAATAGTTTCTTCTTCTACCTTACCAATTCTTCACTCAGGAAAAACAGAATGTTTCACTCGTATGCAATAGAACATAAAGCATTACAAACACACTAAAGCATGTTACAAAGAATAATTGCATGTTTCATACCTATAGAAAACTAGGTCAATAAACTTAGACATTAAGAACAAATTTGAAATTTAAAGGTTAGAGTTCAGTTTATAAGGTCTTCTATACAAATGTATCTAGCATCTACTAACTCTCCATAATCCATGTGTTAATCAACAATTAACCATCAAGATACCTCTTTCCTTTCAATGAAGCTGGTACCATGTAGATCATAAAGCTTGAGGGAGACTGTAGATTAAAATGGACTTTGCAATCAGATTCCTAGTGATTCGAGTATACCATAAAAACCATAAATACTTACAATCAATTTTGTCTTCATGTGGAGCATTTGGATGAAAAACATTCAGAGCTCGAACAAAGTCTCCAAAATCAATAACACCTTTTTTCTTTACATCAAATAGATTGAAGATCTTTGAATGGAATTTCTAAGTGTGGGGGAAGGGAAGAGGGTGGTCAGTTGTCGCTCGTAATAGAGGCAGGTGGCGTCGGTATTGGTCGCAGGGCGGCAGGCATCGTGTGCGGGGCGGCTGTGATGGCACACAAGTGGGAGGGGTGGCGATCATGGATGTGGAGATGAGAGCGACATAGGTTAATGAGGAGGAAAGGCAGCGAAGAGATTGGAGGAGGCTCGGTAAAAAGGGGGAGAAAAGAAAAAAATATAACCTAGTTGGGGGGGGTGGCGTGTGGCGGGGGATAGATAAGTTACATTAAGGAATAATAATATAAATAAAATTAAGTTATTTTTTAATAAAATAAAAATGGAAAAAAACATGAAAATCGATATAAATAAAAGTAAATTTTCATAATTTATTTAAACATTATGTTTTTTATATTTAAAAAGTAATAACCATGGGAGAAAAAATTTGTCGTTGAAGGTCTTACAATAACGACGGGAGAAAATACCATCGTTAAAGGCATGACATTGACGACCGAAATAAAAAAAAACCGCCGTTGATGATAAAGTATTAACGACGAGATAGAATATCATCGTTAAATGCATACACAATAACGATCGACACTAAATTTGGTCATTATTGAACCACCAATAACGACGATATTTAATACCGTCATTAAAATTCGTCGTTAAAAGTAGCTTTTCTAGTAGTGGTTAAACCTCATGGTTGAGGTTAAAACCTCATGTTTGAGGTGTGCCAGTCGACTGGTGCCATATGGCAGTCGACTGGTGTGAGTCAACTAGGGTTTGACTGTGAGAAGTGCCATAGCGATCGCTAGAGGAGGCGATCAACTAATTGGTGAGCATCGATCGATCGTGTGATCATCGACCGTGCTCAATTTCGACGCAGAATAGATCGACTCATTGCTGGGGTTAGCAGTCGAGTGGAGGCTTTATCAGTCAACTGATGGTCATAATCAGTCGACTGATGATGGATCCATTGGATCTTTCTAGCGTGGATCTAGCCGTTGTCTCACGACAACAGTGGCATCAGTCGACTAATGGTCTCGAGCAGTCGACTGATCGGTATTTTTTAGCCCAGGCAGAAGCTTTAAATGGAGCTCGTGGAGGAGGAAAAAGCATCCGGTTCTTGAGCATCCTTGGGGTGATTTGTTGTTGCAAATCAAGGTCTCCAAGGTCATTCTTCAAGCAACTAAAAGCAAGCAATCCAAAGACATTTGTAAAGTATTTTCTTTACTTGTATTACATTGTATTTCATATTAGTTGCTTGTTGTATTTAGTTTATTGTTGTAAACTATTGTAGGAGGTTCCTCCTCCTCCGGATTGTTCCGAGAAGGAGAGTTTATTAGTGGTTGCGTGTGCATCACTAGAGCTCGTAGAGCTCGATCCGTGGAGTAGGAACCTTGAGGTTCCGAACCACGTTATATCCTTGTGTTGTGGTGTGTTTGTTTATTTCATTATCGCTTTATTATTATTCCGTTGTGCGCTACCGAAAATTGTAGACAAACGCGAAACAAATTCCATCACGAACGAAAATAAGCTATTCACCCCTCTTTAGCGTTCCAAGGATCCCTTACAAGTGGTATCAGAGCGAGGCCACTCTTCTAAGTTTAACAACTAAGGGAGCATGGTAGAGGGAACAAGATGGAATTCAAAGACAAGCTTGGATGGGACATCAACACTCCACCACCATACGACCGAGAAGATTTTCCGACGTGGAGAGCAAGAATGGAAACATTCTTGATGATGGATATAGAGGATTGGTTCATCCTTGTAGAAGGCTTTGAACCCCCTAGGGATAATAATGGAAACGTCTTGAAGTTGAAGAAGTGGACACAAGAGCAACATCTCAAGTTCAAGACCGAAGTCAAGGTAACAAAGCTTTTAGAAGATTTAATACCTAATGACATTTTGTCTAGCTTAGGTGAATTTCAAGATGCCAAGGAGCTATGGGACAAATTGGCCAAGTTCCATGAGAAGCCTCACTTGGCACAAGTAGAAGAAGGTAAGGAAGAAGAAGAAGAGAGCTCATCCTCAAGTGAAAGTGAGGAATCGGAAGTTGAGGTGGAGTCAACTTCCGGATCGGAGGAAGAAGAAGTAGAAGAGGTGGAAGAAGCATCCACCTCTATGATTGAGGGGGAGAGACCATCCACACAGGAGCCGGAACAAAATAAAGAAGAAGCCTCAACCTCCGAGAGGGATGAAGAACCCACTCCGATCACCATCACCTTAGGTAACTCAAGCATTTCAGTTCAAAATAAAATCTATATAATTTGCTTTGAGTGTAGGGAAACCGAGCACTATAAGAGCAAGTGCCAAAGAGAGTCAAAAAAAGTCCACCAGCGCCAAAGGTCAAGGATGCCAATGCCCAAAGACAAAGGAGCAAGGAGCACATCATTTGCTTCAAGTGCCATCAAAAGGGGCACTATAGGAGTCAATGCTCTAGGGGGAGCAAGAACACTCAAAAGGGAGCATCACATGTGGGGGGAGTCTCTAAGACTAATCCTAAGGTATATTTTCATAATGCTCATTCTTTAAATTTTAGGCAAAAGCATGCTAGAAATAATTTAAACAATTTTGCTATTACTCATGAATCAAAGCATGCTAGAAATAATAAGTATGTTTGTCTAGAAGCTAAACATGTTGGTCTTAGGTCTAAAGAAAAATCTAGAAATAATAACTCTAGACCTATTTCAAAGAAAGAGAAATTTGGGACTAATGTCCCTAGAAACGTCTTTCCTAGGGAAACAATTAAGAAAATTGAAAACCATTTAGGCGTTAACCCTAATAAGGGTAGGCATATGCTTAAAGAAAATGGTAATGCCCAAAAACCTAATCAAAAATCAATTGGGCAATTAGAGTTAGAAAATCAAGCCTTGAGGTTAAGGCTTGAGAAATTGGAAAAGACCCTTGCAAATATGCAAAATCAATTTAAAGGGTCAAATGGTCAAACTCTAGGATCTAGGAGTCAAAGTAACGGGTGTAAGAGTCAAGAACCATCTAGGAGGCAAGGTTTGGGTCACAAGCCTATGACCAAGAAAGTAATGCCTATTTACCACAATGTTCCATTTGATTATGGAACTAAACCTAGGTCTAAGAAAACTAAGGTTTCTAGGGAAATTATCCCTAAGGCCAACCATGGTGTGTGCCTAGTGGCTAGGGTTTCTAAGAAACCTAGGGAAGCCACTAAGAAGGTTACAAGGGGAGTCACCCCTAGAGTTAACCATGGCAAGACCACAATGACCAAGGCTAACAAGCCTAGAAGGGTCATTAGGAGGGTATCTAGGGAGGTTATTCCTAAGGAATACCTAATTAACCCAATGAGCTCAAATAGATTTTGGGTTCCAAGGAGCGTGATTGATTCACGCTAAATGGGGTTAGGGCATGCCAACTTTAAATGGAAGGGTAGTTAATCTAACCATGGTAAAGGTGACATTTTAGATCATTTTCAAGGTTATGGTTACCTTGGGAATGTGTTTTGATCTTGAATCCTAAAGGCTTTTAGGATGTGCCAATATTAACTAAGAAGTTTAATAAATCAATCAAATTGGCACAACTTAGATCTAGAGGTCATAGTGTGCCATTTTTGGGTTTTTGGCACACTTGAGAGATTAGTAGTAATATGGAAAAATAAATCTAATTATAACAAATGACAACTAATATTAAAATTTAGGTATTATTATACCTATACTTTTTATATGCCATGCTTTGTTTGCCATATAACATGCCATGACATCATATCTATTTTTAATCATTTAAAATGTCATGATCATGCTTAGGGTTAGGTTAAATGTCATGTATGCTTAGATTGTATCATATGTCATTACATCATGATCATTGGCCATGTTTACTTATGATATCATTTATGCCATGATCATACTTCATGCATTTAAGTTTTATGAAAATTGATTTAAGGACAATGACATGACTTGGAGTTCCATTTATAAGGGAATCAAGTAGTGTTGCCTTAGAAAATGCATGAGACCTTAGTTTAAGATGAACCAAAACCCACATCTCATATATAACTTGATATGTATGTGTATTTATACACCATAGATACATGTGAGATGTTAGGATATGAGTTAAGTTCAAGGTGCATACTTTTTGCATCTAGATGAACTAAAACTCATCCTATTTCATTGGTGGATCATTGGAAAAGCTTGTGTACAAGTCATGTACATTGAGCCCAAGGAATATGATCCAAAATAAGGTTTTGAAAACATTTTAAAATCTTTTTAAAAAACCTTGGTGAAGTCTATCTTTTGATAGCAATCACCATTGATGAGATTGATACAAAGTGAGCTAAAACTTTGAAGTTTTTATTCACTTTTGGATTTTGTATCAATTTTGATATTTTATGGGTAAAATATTTTTCTATCATTTTTCACCCATTGTATTGACTATAAGTAATATACGCATGAATTTTCATGATTTTTCGATATACGTAGAATTACTTATGATTTTCTGAATTTTGTTTCTGATAATTGAAATTCTGAAATTTAAGTTATCAGTCGACTGCCCTTGGTGGCAGTCGACTGATGGAGATGACAGTTGACTGATCTCTGATAAAGTTGACTGCCAAGCTAATTTTGGGTAAAACAAGGATGTTTAACCCCATTTCAGCTATGGTTAAGGTCCCTAACCACTTCTAACCCTAGGATATGCTTTGGGAAGCATTATAAAGGGTGAAAATCCATTGGATATGGATTAGGAGAGGTGTTAGGATAATGTATCAAATTTATGGTATAGTAAAGTTCATGTTTGAACTTTGAACCTTATTTTTGATAGTTTAGAGTTCCTATTGGCTTAGGGACTTTCCAAGGACATTGTTGGTGCAATGGTCAAGGGGAAGCAAGCTTTTAGGGGGAGGTATCCATCATGGGATGATGGATGGTATTTTTTCCTCATGAGGGGGAAAAAAGGATTTTGAGATACCCAATTTGGAAATTGGGAGAGTGTATAGGATTGCCTCTCTTGAGGGATATGAGACTTATCATTAGGAAGATGGTAGACATCCTAGGTATTTTTGAACCAAGGGGGAGATTGTAAGATCTCATTAGGACATGAGACATTGACCTCCTTGGAGAGATAACCTTTTTGATGAATGTCAAAAAGGGGGAGAAGGTAAAATTACCAATTTGGGATAATTGGTAAGGGATTTGAGTTAGTTCTCTAACTCAATGGTTTGTTTGGTTTTCGTCAAACATCAAAAAGGGGGAGATTGTTGGTGCAATCGACCCAGGTCACGATTGACCAGGACTCGAGCTTGACTCGAGAGATGTTTTGATGTTCGACAAAAACATATGACAATGTAAGTGTCATGGAAAGTTCAAGTGGGACACTTGGCATTTAGGAAAGTCCAAGTGGGACACTTGGCATTTGGGAAAAGTCCAAGTCTTGGGTACTTGGCATGGAAAGTTCAAGTGAGACACTTGGCATTTGGGAAAGTCCAAGCATGGGTCTTGGCAATGGAAAGTCCAACATGGGTTGACAAGGAAAGTCCAAGCATGAGTCTTGGCAATGTAAAGTCTAACATGGATTGGCAAGGGAAAGTCCAAGCTTTAGTCTTGACAATGGAAAGTCCAACATGGGTTGGCAAGGGAAAGTCCAAGCTTGAGTCTTGGCATTTGAGAAGTCCAAGGGGTTTGATATTGGTGGCGTAAAGTCCAAGCGGGAGTCTTGGCAGCATAAGTCAAATGATTGGCGGCGTAAAGTCCAAGCGGAGTCTTGGCAGCGTAAGTCCAATGTACCTTAGCAGTGTAGACACTGTTAGCATGACATAGCCGATGGAAGCACCTGAAGGCTAGCGCAATGGATGAATAAGTCATGGATGACTTGGAGGGATCCGAGAGGCATGAGGCTGATGGAGGTGGCTAGAAGGCTTAGGTCTTGGTTAAGGGTGGTCTAGCAAGTATGGGGGAGCCATACTTGGGTTAAACCTCATGGTTGAGGTTAAAACCTCATGTTTGAGGTGTGCCAGTCGACTGGTGCCATATGGCAGTTGACTGGTGTGAGTCAACTAGGGTCGACTGGTGCCATAGGAGTATGATTGGTTGCCTACTATACCTAACCGCTAGTAGACCCGATATTTTGTTTGCGGTAGGTATGTGTGCTAGATACCAATCTTGTGCCAAAGAGTCTCACTTAGTGGCCGTTAAAAGAATTTTAAGATACATTAAAGGCACACTAGGTGTAAGACTTTGGTACCCTAGGACTAGATCTTTTGACTTGGTTGGGTATATCGATTTTGATTATGCGGGTTGCAAATTGGACTAGAAGAGGATTAGTGGTGGATGTCAATTTCTTAGATCTTCCCTAGTTAGTTGGAGTAGTAGGAAGCAACCTTGTGTTGCTTTATCCACCATCAAGGCCGAGTATGTAGCCATGGGTGGTTGTGTAGCTCAATTGCTTTGAATGAGACATGTAGAAGAATTGATGGTCGTTAGAGGGGGGTGAATAGTGCATTCGTTCGCATGATGGAATTCCATCATGCTTGTCTTTACAATTCGTTAGTTTGCACAGTGGAAATAATAAAGCATAAACTAAAACAAAAGGCAAACACACAATCACATGCAACGCAAGAATATAACGTGGTTCGGAACCTTAGGGTTCCTACTCCATGGGTCGAGCTCAAATGAGCTCTAGTGATGCACACCACCATTAATAAAAACCTCTCCTCGACAACAAGTCAGAGGTGGAGAAAACCTCTTACAATGTGAGCTTACAACAATAAGCAAGAAGATACAATCAAATACAAGTAAAATACAAAACAAAGAACTAAACACTTTACACGAAGTGACATTTTCTTGCTTGATGATTTGATTGCTTTGGACTGGCTTTGAAGGACTGGAAAACACTAACTATTCCCCTTCAAATCGCCCCAAGAACCATGGGCCAAAATCCTCCACGAACAACTCCTTTTATGCCTCCATGTGACCTAAATTTTTTCCAAGCAGTTGACTGCCCAAAGGACCTAGTCGATTGCCCCTGTAGTTGTTGTCTCACAACAACTTAATCCACACTGGAAAAACTCCAACGGATAGCCTACCAGTTGGCTGCCAAACACTAGCAGTTGACTGCCCAGTCGACTACGGAACTTTTTGTGCTTGTGCCCATTGACTATCAGTCGACTACCCTTTATGATAGTCGACTGATCAAGGCCAGTCGATTGCCTAAAGCTAGTAGTCGACTACCTATGGCATGCAATCGCAGTCGAGTGCTAGTCGACTGATCATAATCCTAGTCGACTGCTCAGAGTCGACTCGACTGCCAAGTGTCAAACACTTGACTAGTCGACTAGTCTATAATCCCAGTCGACTGATAAACCTTAACCATGAGGTTTAACCCAAGTTGATGCCCTTATACTTGATAGACCACCCTTAGCTTAGACCTAAGCCTTCTAGCCACCTTTATCAGCCTCACACCTATTGGATCCCTCCAAGTCATCCATGACTTGTTCATCCATACGCTAGTCTTCAGGTGCTTCCATCGGCTATTGTCATGTTAATCGGGTTTACACCGCCAAGGCACATTTGGGCTTACACTGCCAAGACTCACGCATGGACTTTACGCCGGCAAGACTACCGCTTGGACTTTACGCTGCCAATATCATACCCTTGGACTTCCCTTGCCAATTCCATGTTGAACTTTCCAGTTGCCAAGACCCATGCTTGGACTTTCCAATTGCCAAGTACCCAAGAGGACTTTACCATTGCCAAGACCCATGCTTGAACTTTCCATGCCAAGTACCCAAGACTTGGACTTTACTATTGCCAAGACCTAAGCTTGGACTTTCCATGACAATCGCATTGTCATACATTTTGTCGAACATCAAAATACTGCTCGAGTCAAACTCGAGTCTGGTAATTGTAACCTGATTCGATTGCACCAACAATCTCCCATTTTTTGATGTTTGACAAAAACCACAAAAACCTTTGAGTTAGGCCACCTAAATCAAGCCAACAATCTCCCAATTCTCCCAATTGGCAATTCTCAAATTCTCCCCCTTTTTGACATACATCAAAAAGGCTCTCCCCAAGAGTATCAATGTCTTATATCCCAATGAGATCTTACAATCTTCCCTTTGGTCCTAAAACATCTAGGATGCCTTCACTCTTCCTAGTGATAAGTCTCATGTCACTAAATGAGAGGTAATACTCACTTCTTCAAATTCTCTCCCTTATGAGGAAAAATACATCCATCATCCCATGATGGATAACCTCCCTCTAAAGGCTTGCTCCCCCTTGACCATTGCACCAACAATATCCTTGGAGAGTCCCTAAGCCTATAGGAACACTAAACAATGAAAATTAGGGGAAGAGATTCAAAATTGAACTTTCATACACCTTAAAATTTGATTCTCACCTTAAACAACTCTCCTAATCCATATCCAATGGATTTTCACCCTTCCAATGCTTTCCAAAGCATATCCTAGGGTTAGGAGCAATTAGGGTAGCCTAAAATGGCTGAAAATGGGCTAAACAAACCTTTTTTATCCGAAATCAGCCTTAGCAGTCGACTCGGTCAGCAACCAGTCGACTGCACTCAACGCCAGTCGACTTTCATAAGCGGCAGTCGACTGATTTTTGTACTATGCAAAAATTAGGTTTAGAAATTGAAATTCAGAAAATCATAAGTAATTATACCTAATACGAAAAATTATTAAAATTTATATGTATAATACTTATATCAATTATTATGGGTGAAAAATATTTGAAAAATAAAATACCCATTAAATAGTGAGATCGATATAAAGTTCAAAAATAAAGATAACTTCAATGTTTTGAGACTACTTTGTATCAACTTCATCAATGGTGACTTCTATCAAAAGATAGACTACACTATGGTTTTTAAAAATGATTTTGAAATGTTTTTAAAATCTTATATTATATCATGATCTATGGGCTTAATGCACATGACTTGCAAATTAACTTTCCCCATGATCCACCCATGGTATATTATGAGTTTGGATTCATCTAGATGCAAGAACTATGCACCATGAACTTAACTCATTTCCTAGCATCTCACATGTGTCTTAGGTGTATCAATACACACATATGTCAATTTAATGTGAGATGTGGGTTTTTATTATTCCTAGACTAAGTTCTCATGTATTTTTCTAGTCAACTCTATTTGATTCCCTTATACATGGGATTTCAATTCATGTCATTGTCCTTAAATCAATCTTAATTAACCTTAAATGCATGAATAATGATTATGACATGTAAGGTAACATAGATAAAGTATGTGTCAATAATCATGATGTCATGACATAAAACATAAACCTAAATACACACATGACATTAAAATTAAACCTAAGCATTATCATGACTTTTTAAATGATTAAATGAAATATGATGTCATGAAAAAGGAAAACAAAGTATGACAAATAAAATGTAAAGGCATAAGAATGCCTAAAATTTAATATTAATTGTCATTTGTTGAAATTTGGTCCATTTTGCCATAATATTACTCATCTCCTAAGTGTGCCAAAAATCCAAAATGACACACTATGACCTCTAAACCTAATTGTGCCAATTTTGATCATTTTTTAATACTTCTCAAATTCTATTGGCACATCTTAAAATCTTTTAGGATATAAAATTAAACTTCATTTCCAAAGTATCACATAACCTTGAAAATGTCCTAAAGTGTCAACTCTACCATGGTTAGGTAACTACCCATCCACTTAGGGTTGACACACCCTAACCCATCTAGCATGAAGGAATCACTCTCCTAGGAACCCAATACCTATTGGAGCTCCTTGGGTTTACAAGGTATTCACTAGGGATGACCTCCTTTGATACCTTCCTAATGACCCTCCTAGGCTTTTAAGCCTTGGTCATTTGGGTCTTGTCTAGGTTAACTCTAGGGATAACTCCCCTTGTAACCTTTTTAGTGACTTTCCTAGGTTTCATGGAAACCTTGGCCACTAGACATCTACCATGGTTAACCTTAGGGGTAACTCCCCTCGTAACCTTGGTTTTTCTAGACCTATGGATGGTTCCATAATCGAATGGAATACTATGGTAGGTCTTCTTGGGCTTAGGTTTGTGACCCAAACCTTTCTTGCCCCTAGATGGTTCTTGCCTCCTAGGCCTTAGATTTTGTCCATTTGACCCTTGAATTAGATTTTGCATCTTCCTAAGGGTCTTCTCTAATTTCTTTAGCCTTGACCTCAAAGCTTGGTTTTCTAACTCTAATTTTCCCAATTTTGATTGTTCATTAATCTTTTGGGAATGGTTTCTCCTCTTAGGCATATGCCTACCCTTCTTAGTATTAATTTCTAAATGGTTTTCTACCTTTCTAATTGCTTCCTTAGGTAGAATTTTTATAGGATTATCCTTAGACCTAAAATTATCACTCTTAGCACCTAGGCAAAAATATTTATTGTTACTTCTAGCATGCTTTTCATGAGCAATAGCAAGTGAGTTAAAATTATTCCTAGCATGTTTTTTAACCTTAAAACTTGAAGGTGCATTAATAAATGATACCTTAGGGTTTGCTTTAGAAGCTCCCCCTACATGTGATGCTCCTCCTTCGCCCTTGGTTTGCTTTCTCCCCTAGGGCATTAACTTCAGTAGTGGCCCCATTGTTGACATTTGAAGCACACAATGTGCTCCTTGCTCTTAGTTGTTGGGGCTCCGATCTCCTTGGTCTTTGGCACGACTTATGCTATCTTCTTGACCCGTTTCGGACACTTACTCTTATAATATCCTACTTCCCTACACTCAAAGCATACAATATGATTTTTATTTTTATTTAAAATACTTGAGTTACCTAGGTCGATGGTAGGAACTAGAGTTGGTTCTTCATCTCTCCCGGAGGTTGAAGCTTCCTCTTGATTTTGCTCCGGTGTGGAAGGTCTCTCCTCCCCTATAATCCTAGAGGTGAAGGTTTCCTCCAATTCTTCTCCCACCTTAGATGTTGATGGCCTTTCAACCTCTAAATTCTCACACTTTTGTGAGGATGATGAACTTGCTTTTTCGATCTCCTTGTCCAATTGAGCCGATGATGGATCTTCATGATATTTTGCCAACTCACTCCAAAGCTCCTTGGAATCCTTATATTCACCTAATCTACACAAAATATCATTAGGGATTGGATGGGAAAACCTAATGAAAAAAAAACATAGAGAGAGAAGCTCCCCCTTCTCTCTAGATTTCCTAGAGAGAGGATAGTTGGGGTTGGTTAGGAGGGTCGACAGACACCTTCCTCTGGCCAGGAGGCTAAATGACGGTGCTCGTAGAAGGCATGTCTGGACTGTAGCGCTACTGTAAGCGTCGACACTGGGGTTAGGAGCGTGAGAGGAGTAGAGAGTGTTTCGCTGGAGTGGTTGACACCACAAGGCACTACAAGCTGGACTTGAGGGCGACATACAAGGTACGTGATCATCTAGGTTTTGTGTGTGCAGGGGAAGGAGGTCGACCATTAGGAGTCGCGGAGTGAGTGTGTAATAAGCAAGGTGTGTGCTACGAGAAGATAACAGCAAGGAGGCTAGCGCAGATGGAGCGTTTGAGTAGTAAGAGAGGACCTGGTGCAGTTTTTCGGTGACCAACATACCCCTAGGGTTTAGCCAGCTGCGGGAGAAAGACGAAGGGCAAGGACAAGTTGGTAGGTGGGGAGAAGATGCTGGTACAATCCTTTCTACACAGAGTCTGAGGTGCCTGCTGTTGGAAAGGGAGAATGTTGAGATCTGAAATTCAAACTGTCGGAGCTAAAGTCAGCCAAAGCCAACTATCCGCTTGTGATGACCTCACTTATCCTCCATCAACCCGCCAACCTGTTTAACTAAAGCTCTCCCAACAAACCCGCTAACGCGCTTAACTAAAACCACTAAATGAGAAAAGGGAAGGAGGCAGCCCGACGAGGATGGAAGGTTCTTCAACCTAACAAGCCGGAGCTTCCCAAAGGTAATTCTGGGACCACAATACAGCCAATCAGCAACCCACCGACGGAAGTTGTTCATGCACAAGATAGGGGAAACTCTCAGCAAGGAAGCCGAAGGGACACGATAGCGACGGAAGGAGAATGAATAATGGCATCGAGACCCCCCTCCTATATAGTGTTGGGGATCGGTCGATTGATCTATTGGCCGGCTAGAGGGGGGTGAATAGCCCTCGTTCGTTGGTCGTCGTATTTTGCTCGTCTACAAAACGTTAGCGCAAGCGGAAGCAGTAAACTAAGACAAGCAAATAGAAATAAAACAAAGACAATACAAACACGGAGATATAACGTGGTTCACGGCTATGCCGCTAATCCACGGTCCGATTCGTCCACGGTGAATCACTCCGCAATCTATCCACTAGATCTCTCCTTTGCACAAAGCTAGGTGGAGGTAACCTTTTTACAACAACACTCCTCTTACAAATATAATGAAAATAAGCTTGGGTAAGAGGATGGAAAGCTTTAGGGAACTTTGGGAGAGTGTTAGAGTGTAAGCATTAGCCTCCCAAACCCTTACCCCCTTCCTTTTTATAGAGGAAGAGGGTTTCTTCCCGTTGACACAGGATCAGTCGACTGATGGCACCCATCGGTCGTAGTCTTCGTTACCAATAACGACCGCTTTCCGCGTTGAATACTATCCAGCGGCAGCATCGGTCGTGATGGCACCCATCGATCGGGATGTCAACCGTCGAGTCCTCAAGCGAGTCGACTCCATTCTGCGTGCATAATGACATCGATCATTATTATCCCTTAGCGGTCGTGATCAAGCCATCGATCGGCCCATCTTTGGCGATCGGTGATCAACTGATTCACCACATTAAACCGATCGATCGAACCATCGACTCGGAAGCGATCATTGCCATGACATGGCAGTCGACTGGTGTCGGGAAAACTCATCCGACACTTGGCCAAATGACCAAGTTTCACCTAAGAGCTACCCTTCCCGGGTTACAATCGCTCACTCTCATCCCTCGGAGTCCCTCGCCTTCGAAGTTCTCTTCGTTCGTGGTCACGTCCCTCGGCAGCATCAGGCGCACGGCTCTGCAATGCTCCTTCGCGTCTCTTGCCTCGAAGTCTACTTCCTCCGGCTTCACTCCAAGCTCCTCGTCCGGCGGTCCCTCGGATGCTCCAAGCGCATGGCTTCCGCAAAGCAATCCTTCACCGACTCAAGGCCCGAGTGATGAGTTGGTGAAACTCGCCATGGCTCCATGTGCGAATTACTAAGTCCTGTACGACTCCAACGCACATATCAAATCAACAATACCAACCTAACTTAAACCCTTTGCCACACCATCAAAACCATATCATGGCAAGAGATTGCCCTAACAATCTCCCCCTTTTTGATGTGTGGCAATCCGTTTAAGTTAGGTAAAAACATTTGATATAAATTTTTAAGGAAAGAAAGCATGTAAACATAAACATTTGATAGCAACATGCAACTCCCCATTAATCTCTCCCCCTATCATAAATTTCTCCCCCTCTTAATTTCTCCCCCTCTTATGATTAACTTAAACATAATATTTTCTCCCCCTTTGACACCATCAAAAAGATTGTCACTAAGTTAAAAACACATGACATCAAGTCTAATAGAAAGAAAATACCATAAGTTGATTTAAAATCGGAATTCAGCCTTTACTGGTCTGATATGCAGGCCATCGATTGGTAGTTCGGATACGGTCGATTGTACGTGATTTTGAAATTTCGATTTTACGGCGAATTTCAGAAATGCATAAAAAATTCCAGAAAATTTGAAAAATCATGAAATTTGGGGAACACATTTCATTTAAGTGTATCTATCAGGGAAAAATAGTTTTTCATGAAAAATCATTATATTTCCACGTTTTTGCCAAAAATCCAAAAGCTTTAAAAAACTACTAGGTTTTTGATCATGATAGTATCAATTTTAACACCCAGTTTTGCATCCAATTGTTTCAAAACATGAATACATGTATTTTAAAATAAGAAATTGTTTTGAAAACATATGAAATATCCAACCATGATCTTTGGGCAATATGTCTATGAATTAAACATAAGCCTTCCCCATGATTGGTCTATTATTGCTATTTTGATACCTTAAATGACCATCTAAATGCCATAGGCATTAGTGGACATTTGTATCATCCTAACATCTCACTCATGCTAAGTTTTCAATCAAGGTAGCCTATGGTGAGTGTGAGATGCATCCTAGGGGGTATTTTTGCATACTTAACCAATATATTCATGCAATTCTATTATGGTTAAGTGTCGACCTAATAATCCTCATGATCATAAAGACATATATGAATGAATTCTACATTATGATCATGAAACTCATGTATTCATCAAATAATAGTCATGCATTAGGTATTATATGATGATAATAAACAAAGTATTACCTAAAGCATGATTCAAACCTATTTCTTATGATAACGTGCCAAATTTCAAAAACATAAATCATGATTGTAAATATACATCGGAATTACATCAATCATCATGATTTAAGCATTATTACCTATTTATGGGTACGTTATCATCACCCAACACTATCTAAAAATTGTTGTCCCGTCATCCTAAGTCAACCAAAATATGATATAGGTCAAGTTCATATGGTTGACTACCCTAGGGGTTTTCTAACCCTTAAGGATGGATTTTGGAACCCAAAATAAGTTCTTTCCTATTGGGTTCACTAGATATTCCTTGGGGATCCATTTTCTAGCAATTACTTTCTTTTTATCTTGTCCCCTAGCTATAAGGCATTTGTAGGCCTTTTCATTTTTCTTTTCCTTATATCCTAGGCCTTTTTTGTTAAAACTTGCTCTTTGGCTCCCTATGATCATATTTAATGTGTTGGAGCCAATTGTGAATTTCTCTAGGGCTTTGGTTAAATAATCTACCTTTTCCCTTAATGCCCTATTTTCCTCTATGCATGCATCATTAACATCCAAAGGCATATAGTCATGTGAGCATGCATCATCATGGCAAAAAGAAACATTATCATTATTATTTAAGCATGCATTCTCTAGCTTATTTTCTAATACCTTAATTTGATTAAGCATGCTTTTATTTTTCTTTTTCATGCCAAATAAGTCCTTAGTTAAACTAGAAATTATGGAAACTATTTTCTTAGGAGAAGCATTCGTTACCATAGTTTCCATGTCTTCTTCTTCTTCTTCGAATGATGAGGATGTAGAAGCTCCCCCTTCATTTGAGCTCTCCCCACTTGTGCTTGATCCTTCATTTGAGGAGGAGGAGGAGCAATCCGAGTCATGAAGAGCCATTAGTGCTAGGTTGGAGTAGACGTGCTCTTCTTCTTCGGATGAGGAGGATGGGGCAACATCATCCCAAGTCTTGGCTTTGAGTGCCATGGCCTTCCCCTTTTCCTTTGTCTTCTTCTCCTCTTCCTTTTTCTTCTTGCTCCCCTTTTTCTTCTTCTTTTCTTCCTTCTTTTTCTTTTCTTCTTTGCTCTTGTTTAGGAGAGGACAATTGTCCCTTATGTGCCCCTCTCCTTGGCAATTGTAGCATATGACCTTCCCCCTTGGTCTTCTATTCCTATCATAAGATTTATCAAATCTAAAATTCTTAAATGCACGTTTTACCCTCCTTACCATATAGGCTTCTTCGGTGCTATCCATGGAGGAGGAGGAAGATGCTTCGTCATCGGAGGAGGAGGGGATTTCCATCTTCTTCTTCCCCTTATTTGCTATCAAGGCTACTCCTCTTGAGGGTTGAATTCTAGGCTCCTCTTGTATTCCTTCAAGCCTAGTTTCGTGGAGCTCCATTGTTGAGAAAAATTCCTCCAAGGTGCTTACTTCTAAGTTCTTGGAGATATAAAATGAGTCCACCATGGAGCTCCATTTTGAGGACCGGGGAAAGGCATCTATAGCCTTCATGAGCATGTCCCGGTTTGATAACTTCTCACCTACACTTGTTAGCCCAATTAATATTTCTTTAATTCTAGAATGTAGAGAAGTTACCTTTTCTCCCTTTTCAAGCTTAATATTTGATAGTTGGGAGCGGAGGAGATCTCTTCTCGCTAGCTTGGCTTCCGAAGTGCCTTCATGAAGTTCAACCAATCTCTCCCACATCTCTTTGGCACTTGAGCACTCCCCTATTCTATTTACTTCTTATTGAGGGAGGACATTGTATAGGTGGTGCTTGGCCTTTGATTTTGCCAAGTATTCTTCTCTTTGCCTTTTGCTCCACTTCGATTTCTCCAATGGCTCCCCATCCTCGTTCCTAGGCAACTCGAAACTGTTTTCCATTATTAATAGAATTTCAAAGTCGGTTTCGAAGAATACCTCCATTCTCTTTTTCCACCAAGAGAATTCGCTGTCGAACTTTGGTGGGTGGATGTTTGAGCCGGCCATCTTTAGATGAAGTGTTTGTTGCGGCGGTTAGTCCTCGACAAACGACTTGGCTCTGATACCACTTGTTGGGGATCGGTCGGTTGATCTATTGGCCGGCTAGAGGGGGGTGAATAGCCCTCGTTCGTTGGTCGTCGTATTTTGCTCGTCTACAAAAGCGTTAGCAAGCTGAAAGCGATAAACTAAGACAAGCAAATAGAAATAAAACAAAGACAATACAAACACGGAGATATAACGTGGTTCACGGCTATGCCGCTAATCCACGGTCCGATTCGTCCACGGTGAATCACTCCGCAATCTATCCACTAGATCTCTCCTTTGCACAAAGCTAGGTGGAGGTAACCTTTTTACAACAACACTCCTCTTACAAATATAATGAAAATAAGCTTGGGTAAGAGGATGGAAAGCTTTAGGGAACTTTGGGAGAGTGTTAGAGTGTAAGCATTAGCCTCCCAAACCCTTACCCCCTTCCTTTTTATAGAGGAAGAGGGTTTCTTCCCGTTGACACAGGATCAGTCGACTGATGGCACCCATCAGTCGACTGGTGCTGTAGCCGTTGCCCAATAACGGCCGCTTTCCACATTGGATACTATCCAATGACACTGGCATCAGTCAACTGATGGCACCCATCAGTCGACTGATGTCAACCAGTCGAGTCCTCAACGAGGTCGACTCCATTCTGTGCCCGTGCACAATGACATCGATCGGCGCCGTCCCTTAGCGATCGGTGATCAAGCCATCGATCGGCCGCCCATCCGATCGGTGATCAACTTGATTCAGCCACATTAAACCAGTCGATCGAACCATCGACTCAGAGCAGTCGACTGCCATGACATGGCAGTCGACTGGCGTCGGGAAAACTCATCCGACACTTGGCCAAATGACCAAGTTTCACCTAAGAGCTACCCTTCCCGGGTTACAATCGCTCACTCTCATCCCTCGGAGTCCCTCACCTTCGAAGTTCTCTTCGTTCGTGGCCACGTCCCTCGGCAGCATCAGACGCACGACTCTGCAATGCTCCTTCGCGTCTCTTGCCTCGAAGTCTACTTCCTCTGGCTTCACTCCAAGCTCCTCGTCCGGCGGTCCCTCGGATGCTCCAAGCGCACGGCTTCCGCAAAGCAATCCTTCACCGACTCAAGGCCCGAGTGATGAGTTGGTGAAACTCTCCATGGCTCCATGTGCGAATTACTAAGTCCTGCATGACTCCAACGCACATATCAAATCAACAATACCAACCTAACTTAAACCCTTTGCCACACCATCAAAACCATATCATGGCAAGAGATTGCCCTAACATATAGAAACCTGGAACGTGGTCTGATCTCTTCAAGAAGAATAGGGTATGCGCTGTGGACACTGCGTTGAAGCAATTTCAGAAACAGGAAGGGAGGGCAAGGCTAGTTATGGATGATGTAGAATCCCTAGAGGATACGGTGGGATACTGCCTGATTGGCAGGTTCCTAGGAAGGTTCCCAGGGTGGAAGGCCCTAAAGGAGATTGCAGCAAGGTGGAAGACGCCACATAAGCTCCTCACGCACAACTCTTTATGGATGGTATTCAAGTTTGCCATAGAAGAGTTGCGGGATGCTGTATTAACAGGAGGACCCTACATTGCGTATGGAAACCCGCTCTACCTCAAGGCATTGCCGCAATGTTTCTCATTCAAGACAGAAACTCAAACTCATATCCCAATATGGATGCAAATCCATGGCTTACCCCTTGACTGCTGGTCCACCTCAGGCTTAAGTAAAGTAGCATCTCAGGTTGGCCTGCCACTGTACACAGACAGATACACCAAGGTAAGGGAATGGGTGAACTATGCACGAGTGCTCATGGAAGTGGACATCTCTGAACATTTGCCTACGTCCATTGCTGTTACACTTCCGGATGGTACAGATACTGACTTGGAAATAAGGTTTGAATCCAATCTAAAATTATGCAAGGCCTGCAAGCAACTGGGACATTATCGGGAGGGTTGTACATTGACTACTGGGGTTGATCAAGCACAAGAACAGCCGACAATGACTGAAGGGTAGGTAGACCAGCATCTGGTATCCTATATACCTAATGCAGATAATGGGGGAAAGAACACTGTGGAAACTGGCACGTAAAATGGCACGGGAGAAAATGTTTAGGCTAGAAATCAGACAATACTGACACAGAGAAACCCACAACAAAACTAGTGTCGGATGCTACGCCAATCCCAACAAGGCAAAAAGGAAAAGGAAAAGGAAAAGGGAAGCAAATTGGTGAGAAAAGAAAGTAGTGGCAGCAGGAGCAACTACATCAAGGAAAAGGGGATCAAGGGCAGGACATTTCAGATATATCATATGGGCAGGGGATAGGCACCCGGGGGCAACCAGACCAACAGAGACATCACTGGATAGACTGCACATTGAATGCTGGGGATGATCGGGCGTAAAAACAACCAATAGTAATCAAGGATCAAGTAGATCGAAATGAAGTTGCGTATTGCTGGATTATTCGATTCGTCGTTAGCAGTAGCTGACCAATCCTATAAGCGTTCTGGTTATGTTTGACACAACTCGAAACTCTAAAACATCAATTCGCAAGATAGGGAGGGAAATATCTAGACTGAAATTCAGACAATCATGATACATGGGAATCATTAGCAAAATGGGATGTCGGGCACCACACTAGTTCTGACAATGCAAAATCAAAAACAAAAAGGGAAGCAAAGTGAAGATAAGAGTAAACAACAACAACATGTGCAAAAGTATGCAAAGATAGCAGTCCCGTCAATAGGCACAAGTGGCACAAATACAAAGGAAACTGGGGATGAAACATATGGAGCTGGCAGAGAAATGGCACACAAGGACACATTACTGGCATACCTAAAATTATTGAAACAGCTAAAATAACTGTGGTGCAATATGAGCAGCTGGGACCTGAGCAAAATTCAACCATACAAGGAAGGGAAGGTAATCACAGTAATGAGGGAAGTAAATAGCAACAACATGAATGAATACATCAAGAAACGGGAAATATAGATGCATCAGTTAACCAAGAAGGTCACAATCTAAACCAGTCTAATATGCTGTATACAAGTGATAACTAGGGAAGTCTCAGATGAAGTACTAGAAGGATGGATCAAAAGGAAACTGGTCAAGGAGAGATTCACCAGGGCATACATACATCTATAAAAGGAAATGCAGTGTGGCAATCTGAGCATGGAAGGAATTCAGATAAGGGGCAGATACAAGAAAGGAAAGAAACAACCAACACAGCTAGACGACGAAAGCCGGTTGCGCAACCATGAGGATTAGATCATGGAACATTAGAGTCCTAAATAAGGGCCTCAAACAGAAGGTGGTGGCAGACCTCCTTCTGAAGAAAAAGATGAGTGTTCTAAGTGTACTAGAGGCAAAATTAACCCAGTAGTACTACCAAACAGTGAAAACCAAGAGATTTCAGAGATGGGAGACAGAGCAACAGCTGGTCAACTCCTCCAGAAGCATAATGTTACTTCTATGGGACCCGCAACTCGTTAATCTTAACATTCAACTATGGGAAGAGCAGCTGATACATACCAGTATCAAATGCAAAACCACAGGGTTAACTTATGCAGTCACTTTTATCTATGGCTAGCTATCTATTGTGAGTAGGAGAACAATGTGGGCAATACTATCACAGATTGCTAGAGACATGGAGATGCCATGGTTAATCCTAGGAGATTTTAACTCCGCTCTCTCACCAACTGATAAGCAAGGAGGAAGGGCGGTTACAACGTATGCCATAGTTGACTTCCAGGACTTCATACATGAGGCAGGGATCGAAGATTTGCACTCCATTGGGTTCCGATACACATGGACAAACGGGCACATAGTGAGCAAGCTTGATCGTGCAATGGTAAACAAAGCATGGATGGAGCAGCACCAGAGCAGTTATGCTGAATTCAGGGCTCCAGGGACAATATCAGACCATGCCTCATGCATTGTATCCGTGCTTGGAAACACAAGGAAACAGATCAAGCCTTTTAAGTTCTACAACATGTGGGCATCACACCCTAATTTTGGCCAGTTGGTATAGGACAGATGGAATAGTTTCAACTCCAAAAATGTGGAAGGCACGACACAATATAGGCTTAGGCAAAAGTTCACACTCCTCAAAGCAGATCTCAGACAGCTCAATCGACTTCATTACTAGCACATTCAGGAGAAGGTAAAGTAGGCTCAACAGCAATTGGAAGAAATACAACAACGAGGGCTAGCACAAGGGAATATGGATGACAACTATCAAGCAACAAGGAAAAAAGTCGAATTACTTGAGAGGGTAGAATACTTATTCTACTTACAGCGGGATAAACATGAATACTTCCAAGGAGTAGATAAGAATACCTCCTTTTTTCATGCTATGGTAAAACGGAACAACAAAAGGAGAGAGGTAGTAGTGATTGAGAAGAGTAATGGGGAATCCACTAGCTCATCGGAGGAGGTAGTGCAGGAATTTCTAGCATATTTCCAGGGGCAATTAGGGGAACAAGGGAATAGAGCTCAGTTTCAAGGGGAATGCATGCAATCTGGTAAATTACTAACTGATGTATAGTAGATTCAGCTAATCAGGCTGTCAACTGAGGAAGAAATAAAAGAAGCTTTATTCGACATTGGAGACCTCAAAGCTCTAGGGCTGGATGGATACAACTCAAAGTTCTTTAAACACTCATGGAGCACAGTCAAACAGGATATTATAACAGCCATCAAGGAGTTATTTGTGAGCGGGCAGCTCCTGAAATCATGGAACCATACGCTGATTTCCCTAGTCCCGAAATCCTCCCATGCTAGCAAAGTGCAAGATTACAGACCCATCTCCTGCTGCACAGTCTTCTACAAGATAATTGCAAAAATCCTAGCAAGAAGATTGGCAGAGGTTGCGGATCATTTAATCCACCCAGCGCAGACTGCTTTTGTAAAAGGGCATAGTATCATAGACAATATTCATCTAGCACAAGAACTTATGCGCAGATACACAAGGAAACGAATATCCCCAAGGAGTATCATTAAAGTTGACCTGCAGAAAGCATTTGATTCAGTTCACTGGTGTTTTCTTTAGGATGTCCTTAAAGCACTGAAATTCCCTGATAGATTCATCACATGGATTAGAGAAAGTGTCACCAGCCCGACATACTCGGTGGCCATCAACGGTAATATGCATGGGTTTTTCAAGGGTGGTAGAGGGCTTCGACAGGGAGATCCCCTATCTCCATATCTATTTGGAATGTATATGGAGTACCTCTCTCGATTGCTTGCAAGACGCACTAGCCGGTCTGATTTTCACTTCCACCCAAAATGTAAGCACCTGAGAATAGTCCACCTAGTATATGCTGATGATCTGCTGCTCCTAAGCCGTGGGGATGTAACATCGGTTGGAGTTTTGATGGATTTCTTATTGCAATTTGCTAGTATGGTAGGATTGACTGCTAATATGGCCAAATCTAACATCTACATGGAAGGAATAGATGCAAGTGCCCGGGAAAGACTATTATCCATCACAGGATTCAATGAAAGGGAGATGCCATTTAGATATTTAGGTGTCCCAATAGCATCACAGAAACTTAAAATTGCTGATTACAACTCGCTAATGGAGGCTCTCATGAGGTGGATCAACTCCTGGCCTAAGAATACATTATCATATGTAGGTAAAAGTCAGCTCATATCCTCAGTCTTGCAGGGAGTTGAATGCTACTGGATGTCAGTCTTGCCTCTCCCGGCTAGAGTTATAGACAGAATATATAGCATCTACCACTCGCTTATGTGGACTACAAAGCACCCACCGGTTGCTTGGACTGATATATGCAGACCCAAAGAAGAAGGTGGACTGGGACTGAGGGATTTAAGGGAATGGAACTTGGCACTACTGGCCAAAGTTCTATGGAGAATACAACATAAGCAGGACACCCTATGGATCTGCTAAGTACACCACACGTATATACAACAAAGAAGTATTTGGGATTGGCAGACCAAACACACGGAATCCCCACTAATAAAGAAGCTGATATACATCAAGAACAGTATCATATCCACTGCGGGTATCTCAGAGAGAGCAAAACAACTCCTAGATGCATGGTTTGGTCAAGGCAAAGATGGAGTCAAGAGGGCATATGATCACTTCAGAACTACTGGAACTAGGAAGCCATGGGCAGTGACAGTGTGGCAAAAGGATATACAGCCAAGTCATGGGTTCACGCTGTGGATGTTAGCTCAAGGGAAACTACTAGTACGAGCTAGGAAGGAATATCTAGAGGATAGAAGATGTGTGTTTTGCAGTCAGGAAGAGGAGACATTGGATCATATCTTTTTCAGATGCGAGCAAATTTGACAACTCTGGGATAGAGTAAGAGGATGGCTGAGGATGAGGGCAGAAATGGGTACTTACCGTCACATGTTACGCATTTTCAAAATGCAGTACAAGAAAGCCAATGGTTTGAATAGTGCCCGTCACCTAGCCATGTCAGCAATGATCCACTTCGTCTAGAGAGCGAGGAACTCCAGCATATTTGAAGGGAGAAGGTTAGAAGGTGACATGATCTTCCATAAAATTCAAATTCATGTATATAGGGCAATGGAGAGCCATAACCTCCAGTTCCCCATAGGAATCACATGAAGGCAGGGCAGTCTTCTTTCCAACCCCCCCCTCGTTTCTATATCCCTACCTCTTTTCTGGCCAATTACTATCTTTGCAGGGTAGTTTCTGTCCCCCCCACAGACTATGTGTTCTAACCCCTCCCTCCACTTCTTTTCCACTCAAGTTTTCACCACTCTTTGTTCCCGGGAAGATCCCCCATACTCTCCCCTCTCCAGGACAGTTCTCCATCATCCCAGAGCACTTTCTTCTCATAGAGCAGAAGGGCAACACCCCCAGGGCAGTTCCCCTACTTCACGGACCACCCCCCTCTCTGCCTCAGAGCAGTCTTTCCATAAGTCTCTCTACATCCCTTATGTAAGGGCCTCTCTGTCCCCTTATCCACCCACCCGACCAGTCCTTAGCCTTCCAGGGCGATTCATCATCTTCCCAAGCAGTACTCCCTGTCCTAGGGCAATTCTCCCTGTCCTAGGGTAGTTCTCCCATATCCCAGACTAGATGTATATATTTTCCTCTATCCTCACGTCTTCCCAGGGCAGTCTATGCCTTCTCAAGGTGGTTTACACCTTCCCAGAGCACTTTCATTCTCATAGAGTAGAAGGGCAACACCCCCAGGGCAGTCCCCCTACTTCATGGACCACCTCCCCCTCTCTCTCCGACTCAGGGTAGTCTTTCCATAAGTCTCTCTACATCCCTTATCTAAGGGCCTCTTTGTCCCCTTATCCACCCACTCCGGCCAGTCCTTAGCCTTCCAAGGCAGTTCATCACCTTCCCAAGAAGTACTCCCTATCCCAGGGTAGTTCTCCATGTCCCAGGGCAGTTCTCTCATATCCCAGACCAGATGTATATCCTTGCGTCTTCCCAGAGCATGCCCCACCCCCTAGGGCAGTTTTCTTCAGGCCCAGGGCAGTCCCCCACTATCCAGGGAAGTTATACTCTTCAGGATGGTTCTCCTCTCGACCGATTAAAAAAAAAAGGCATTACTAGAGCGATTTTGTGCATCCAGAGTGGATCAGGGAAGTTTTCCCTCCAGACTGGTTTCTGCCCTGGGGAGCTACTAGAGCGGTTTTGTGCATTCAGAGTGGATCAGGGCAGTTTTCCCTCCAGATTAGTTTCTACCCTAGGGAGCTAACCTCAACAGAGTAGCTTTCTTTGGCACTAGAGCATCTTCCTTGACCTGACGGTTTTGCGCCTCCAGGATGGATCAGGGTAGTTTTCCTCCAGGATGGTTTCCACCCTAGGGAGCTATTTTGTGCCTCCAGGATGGATCAGGGCAGTTTACCCCTGTGACAGGGCAGTTATCTTTTCATCAACGAGAAACTAGACAGGGTAATTTCTTTGGACCCACGGTGGACCCCTAAACCCCCCAGGCCACTCTCCGGCTCGATCCTCCCAGCCCAGGCTTGATCCGGGAAAAAAAAATTGGCATTGCTGGTGTTGATGAGCAAAGGTGAATAGGCCCACCAGAATGACCTATCTAGTCCGTAGCAAACGGCTATGGTAAAGACATTGCAAATCTGTTTATGGCTGAGGCTTGGCCAAAAAGCCTAATAGAGGTGAATAGGCCCACCTGAATGGCCTATCTAGTCCGTAGCAAACGACTACGGTAAAGACATGGCAAATCCATTATCGGCTGATCACTTGCCAAAAGTGACAAATGTTAGAGGACCATGATGACAGAAGGACATAGGAGGCAGGAAAGCGTAGAAGGTACACATGAGGAGCTGAGTGCAGTGGGATGGTACACAGGAGCAAGAAGGACACAAACACGGATGGTATGCAAGCACTGTACACATGGACGCATAAAGGAGGATAGGGAGGGATGAGTTAAAGTATCAAGCGAGAGTTTTGGTACCTATGAGAGGTTTGGTAACCATGAGAGCACATGTACATCGCACCTTGGATACATCTCAGATCTGACACTTCGTCAGACATGACATGAGAATGAATCCTAGGCTATTGTATGATTGTGCTTTTCTTTGATGATATATATTTACCTTTCATAAAAAAAAATATCATTAGGGATTAAATCAACCAAGAATTTTATTACCTTATTATTTTTCTCAAATTTTTAGAGTTGTTCCTCGGTCCATTTCTTCATCTTGAGGAATCCTCTCTTCGACCCTCTTGGATATTCAAATCCTTCCATCAAGATGAACCAATCTTCGATGTTCATCATCATCATGAAGTCCTCAATCCTTACCTTTCATTGATTGAAACCTTCTCATCCACAAAATGCATATGGAACTGGAGTGTCTATATCCCACCCCAATCTAAGATCTGGTTCCATCTTGCCCTTTAGCGCCTTGATCCCATAGCAGTAAGTCCAAAGAAGAGCCTTGGGCTCTGATACCAATTGTAGAAGAATCGCTGGTCACTAGAGGGGGTGAATAGCATGTTCGTTCGCATGATAGAATTCGATCGTGCTTGTCTCTACAATTCGTTAGTTTATGCAATGAAAATAATAAAGCATAAACTAAAATAAAAGATAAACTCACAATCACATGCAACACAAGAATATAATGTGGTTCAGAACCTTAGGGTTCCTATTCCACTGGTCGAGCTCAAGTGAGCTCTAGTGATGCACACCACCACTAATAAAAACCTCTCCTTCTCAACAACAAGTCAGAGGTGGAGAAAACCCCTTACAATGTGAGCTTACAACAATAAGCAAGAAGATACAATCAAATACAAGTAAAATACAAAACAAAGAACTAAACACTTTACACGAAGTGAGCTTTGCTTGCTTGATGATTTGATTGCTTTGGACTGGCTTTGAAGGACTGGAAAGCACCAACTATTTGTTGGTGCAGGGTGTTAGGGCAATCTCTTGCCATGATTAAGTTTTGATGTGTGTGGAAAAGGGTTTAAGTTAGTTTGTTATGTTGATTTGATATGTGCTTTTAAGTCGTGCAGGACTTAGTAATTCACACATGGAGCCGTGGCAAGTTTCACAACTCATGACTCGGTCCTTGAGTCGGTGAAGGATGGCTTTGCGGAAGCCGTGCGCTTGGAGCATCCGAGGGACCGCCGGACGAGGAGCTTGGAGTGAAGCCGAAGGAAGTAGACTTCGAGGCAAGAGACGTGAAGGAGCATTGAAGAGCCGTGCGCCTGATGCTGCCGAGGGATGTGGCCGCGAACGAAGAGAACTTCGAAGGCGAGGAACTCCGAGAGATGAGAGTGAGCGAATGTAACCCAGGAAGGGGTAACTCTTAGGTGAAACTTGGCCATTTGGCTAAGTGTCGGATGGGATTTCCCGACACCAGTCGACTGCCATGGAATGGCAGTCGATTGCTCTGAGTCGAACGTGGTTCGACTGGTATTCAACTGAGTGTTTTGAGGCCAGCGATCGCCATATGTGGGCAAATGATCGCTAAGACCATCACGATCACAAGGCGATCAACCGGGTCGAAAGGGTTTGACCAGCACCGCTCCTAGCCGATCGGGCGATTACGGAGTGATCGATGAGGTCCATCACGATCGCAAGTGTTCCGTTGGACTACAACGATCAGGATCCGACGTGTTCGGAGACCTGCTAGAAAGGGAAGCAGAAAAGCCTCCTCTCTATAAAAAGAGTGGGTGTGGAGCTTTGGGGGGCTAATGCTCTTACTCCAAACACCCATCTAAGTCCCCCACAAGCTTTAAACTCTTCTTACTTGCTTTTACTTCATTCTTATTGTAAGAAGAGTGATCTTGATTGTAAAGGTTACCTTCACCTAGCTTGGTGCAAAGGAGAGACCAATAGTGATTGGCTTTGGAGGAGTGATTCACCTCGGACGAATCGGGATCATGGATTAGCGGCGTAGCCGTGAACCACATTACATCTTGCGTTAGCATTTTGATTCTTGTCTTGTATATTTACTTGTCTTGTCTTATTATATTTCGCTTGCGCTAACCTTTTGTAGACGAGTAAATTACGACATCCATCGATTGAGGGCTATTCACCCCCCTCTAGCCGGCCGTTTCGATCCCCAACAAGTGGTATCAGAGCCAAGGAAAGCTTATCGAGGACTAACTGCCACAACAAGCAACATTCAAAATGGCCGGCTCCAACATCCATCAACCGAAGTTTGATGGAGAATTTGCTTGGTGGAAGAAGCGAATGGAGGTATTTTTCGAAACGGATTTTGATATCATGATTACAATGGAATCCGATTTTGTTTTGCCTAGGGATGAAGAATTGAAGCCAATAGAGAAATCTAGGTGGATCAAAAAGCAAAGGGAAGAGAACCTTGCAAACTCAAAAGCCAAGCACCATCTCTTCAATGTGCTCCCCCAACAAGAGATCAACCGAATTGGGGAATGCTTAAGTGCCAAGGAGATGTGGGAGAGATTGGTTGAACTTCATGAAGGCACTTCGGAAGCCAAACTTGCAAGGAGAGACCTCCTCCGCTCCCAACTATCAAATATCAAATTGGAAAAGGGAGAAAAGGTAACATCATTACATTCTAGGTTTAAAGAAATATTAATTGGGCTAACAAGTGTAGGAGAAAATCTCTCCAACCGGGATATGGTAATGAAGGCCATAGATGCCTTTCCCCGGTCTTCAAGATGGAGCTCCATGGTGGACTCATTTTATATCTCCAAGAACTTAGAAGTAAGCACCTTGGAGGAAGTCTTCTCAACCATGGAGCTTCATGAAACAAGGCTTGAAGGTATACAAGAAGAGCCTAGAATCCAACCTTCAAGGGGAGTAGCATTGTTGGCAAATAAGGGGAAGAAGAAGATAGAGATTCCCTCCTCCTCCGATGACGAAGCTTCCTCCTCCTCCTCCATGGATAGCACGGAAGAAGCCTATATGGTAAGGAGGGTAAGGCGTGCATTAAAAGGTTTTAGATTTAACAAATCAAATGATAGGAATAGAAGACCAAGGGGGAAAATGTTACAATTGCCAAGGAGAGAGACACATAAAGGACAATTGTCCCCTCCTAAACAAGAGCAAGGAAGAAAGGAAAAAGAAGGAAGAAAAGAAGAAGAAAAAGGGGAGCAAGAAGAAAGAGGAGAAGAAGGCAAAAGAAAAGGAGAAGGCTAAGGCATTCAAAGCAAAGACATGGGATGATGTTTCTTCATCTTCCTCATCCGATGAAGAAGAGCATGTCTACTCCAACCTTGCATTGATGGCTTTCGATGACTTGGATTGCTCCTCCACCGAAAATGAAGAATCAAGCTCAAGTGGAGAGAGCTCAAGTGAAGGGGGAGCCTCTACATCCTCCTCATCCGAAGAAGAAGAAGAAGACATGAAAACTATGGTAACGAATCTAACTCCTAAGAAAATAGTTTCCATGGTTTCTAGCTTAACTAGGGATTTATTTAGAGCTAAGAAGAAGAACAAAAGCATGCTAGATCAAATTAAGGACTTAGAAAATAAACTAGAAAAAGCATGCTTAAATGATGATAATATTTCTTCTAGCTTAAATGATGCATGCTCACATGATAACTATATGCCTTTGGATGTTAGTGATGTATGTATAGAAGAAAATAGGGCTTTAAGAGAAAAAGTAGATTATTTAACCAAAGCCCTAGAAAAGTTTACAATTGGCTCAAATACATTGAACATGATTATAGGGAGCCAAAGAGCTAGTTTTAATAATAAAGGCCTAGGTTATAAAGAAAAGAAAAATGAAAAGGCCTACAAATGCCTAATTGCTAGGGGACAAGATAAGAAGAAAGTAATTGCTAGGAAATGGATTCCCAAGGAGTATCTTGTGAACCCCATAGGAAAGAACCTATTTTGGGTTCCAAAATCCATCCTTAAGGGTTAGAAAAACCCTAGGATAGTCAACCATATGGACTTGACCTATATCATATGTTGGTTGACTTAGGATGGTGGGACCTCACTTTTAGAAGTAGTGTTGGGTGATGATAATGTGCCCATAAATAGATAATAATGCTTAAATCATGATAGTTGATGTAATTGTTACACATGTTTGTAATCATGATTTATGATTTTGATATTTGGCACATAATCATGAGAAATAGGATTTAAATCATGCCTTAGGTGATATTTGCTAATTATCATCATGTAATACCTAATGCATGATTATTACTTGATGAATACATGTATTTAATGATCATAATGTGTAATTCATTCATATATGTCATTATGATCATGTGGATTGTTAGGGTGATACTTAACCTTGATAGAATTGCATGAATATAATGGTTAAGTATATACAAATACCTCTAGGATACATCTCACACTCACTATAGGCTACCATGATTGAAAACTTAGCATGAGTGAGATGTTAGGATGATACAAATGTCCACTAATGCCTATGGCATTTAGATGGTCATTTAAAGTATCAAAATAGCAATAATAGACCAATCATGGGGAAGGCTTATATTTAATTCATAGACATATTGCCCAAAGATCATGGTTGGATATTTCATATGTTTTCAAAACAATTTCTTAATCTAAAATCTATGTATTCATGTTTTGAAACAATTGGAACCAAAACTAGGTGGTAAACTTGATACTAGAATGATCAAAAACCTAGTGGTTTTTAAAGCTTTTGGATTTTTGGCAAATCTCAGAAAATATAATGATTTTTCATAAAAAACTATTTTTTATTGATAGATATACTTAAAAGAAATGTGTTCCCCAAATTTCATGATTTTTTGAATTTTCTAGAATTTTTAATGCATTTCTGAATTTCGCCCCAAAAAAATCAGAATTTCTGAAAACAGTATGCCAGTCGACTGGTAGTTTGAACCAATCGACTGGTGGCCTGAAAATCAGACTAGTTAAGGCCGAATTCAGGTTTTAGACTAATTTTTGGTATTTTCCTTCTATTAGATTTGATGTCATGTGTTTATAACTTAGTATTAATCTTTTTGATGGTGTCAAAGGGGGAGAAAATATTATGTTTAAGTTAATTATGATAGGGGGAGAATTTGTAGAGAGAGTTTCATGGATTAAGGGGGAGTTGCATGTTGCTATATCATGTTTATGTTTACATGCTTTCTTACCTTAGAAATTTTTATCAAATGTTTTTACCTAACTTAAACGGATTGCCACACATCAAAAAGGGGGAGATTGTTAGGGCAATCTCTTGCCATGATTAAGTTTTGATGTGTGTGGCAAAGGGTTTAAGTTAGTTTGTTATGTTCATTTGATATGTGCGTTGAAGTCGTGCAGGACTTAGTAATTCGCACATGGAGCCGTGACGAGTTTCACAACTCATGACTCGGTCCTTGAGTCGGTGAAGGATGGCTTTGCGGAAGCCGTGCGCTTGGAGCATCCGAGGGACCGCTGGACGAGGAGCTTGGAGTGAAGCCGGAGGAAGTAGACTTCGAGGCAAGAGACGCGAAGGAACATTGCAGAGCCGTGCGCCTGATGCTGCGGAGGGACGTGGCTGCGAATGAAGAGAACTTCGAAGGCGAGGGACTCCGAGAGATGAGAGTGAGCAAATGTAACCCATGAAGTGGTAGATCTTAGGTGAAACTTAGCCATTTGGCTAAGTGTCGGATGGGATTTCCCGACACCAGTCGACTGCCATAGAATGACAGTCGACTGCTCTGAGTCGAACGTGGTTCGACTAGTATTCGACTGAGTGTTTTGAGGCGATGATCGCTATATGTGGGCGATCGTGCCAAGACCATCGATCGCTAAAGCGGCGATCGGTAGTCGAAAGGGTTTGCCACGAACCGCTCGTAGCCGATCAAGGCGATCGACTACGAGGGCGATCAGCCCGATGAGGTCCATCAGTCGAATGCCAAGTGTTCCGTTGGACTACAACGGTCGGGATCCGACGTGTTCGGAGACCGTTGTAGGGGCGGCAGTCAACTGCCAAGTGCAGCAGTTGACTGGTGGCGGCCAACGGGAAGAAAAGCCTCCTCTCTATAAAAAGAGTGGGTGTGGATCTTTGGGGGGCTAATGCTCTTACTCCAAACGACCATCCAAGTCCCCCACAAGCTTTAAACTCTTCTTACTTGCTTTTACTTCATTCTTATTGTAAGAAGAGTGATCTTGATTGTAAAGGTTACCTCCACCTAGCTTGGTGCAAAGGAGAGACCAATAGTGATTGGCTTTGGAGGAGTGATTCACCTCGGATGAATCGGGATCGTGGATTAGTGACGTAGCCGTGAACCACATTACATCTTGCGTTAGCGTTTTGATTCTTGTCTTGTATATTTACTTGTCTTGTCTTATTATATTCCACTTGCGCTAACCTTTTGTAGACGAGTAAATTATGACATCCATCGATTGAGGGCTATTCACCCCCCTCTAGCTGGCCATTTCGATCCCCAACACAAGGGCACCAGATAATCGAACTTAGGTTTTGATAATGGAAAGGTTCAAAGTTAAGTCATTATTATTATCTCATATGCTGTGTTGAGTGTGCAGGTAGTATATTAAGCTGTGCTAAGGTCAACGACACTAGGAGAATCTCGGGACAAGATGTAGAGAATTCGGTGACCGCTAGAGGGGGTGAATAGCGCATTTTCATTGCTCAATGGAGTTCGTTCCGTGTTCATCTACAAATCACGTTAGCGCAGCGGAATATGTATAATAGCAATAACAAAAACAAAGACAAATACAAGTACACAAGGATATAACGTGGTTCGGAACCGAACGGTTCCTACTCCACGGATCGAGCTCTAAAGAGCTCTAGCAATGCCACAAACACCACTAAACAATAAACTCCTTCTCAATAGCACGTCGGAGGTAGAGAAACCTCTTACAAGTGATTACAAAAGCAATACACGAAAATAAAGCAAAATACAAAGGAATGTAAAGAGAACTTTACAATCTAGGGGTTTTGAGCTCTTGCTTGTTGGTTTCTTGGATGAGCTTGAAGAACCCTGAAATGCACCTGCAATTCGCCTTCAAATCACCTCACCAAAGCTCCCAAAGAACCAATGCCGAAATCCTCCTCGAGCTCTTCTTTTTAACCTGCATCGGGCTAGATTTTCGCCTAGCAGTCGACTGCCATAAGGCCCTAGTCGACTGCCAACACTGTTGTTGTGAGACAATGGCTCGATCCACGCTGGATGAATTCCAACGGATCTCTTGGCAGTCGACTGATGACATCACCAGTCGACTGCTAACGTCCGTAGCCGACTGCCCAGTCGGCTACGAAGCGTTCTGTGGTCGCGGCCGAAAAACCCCGTCCAGCAGTCGACTGCCATCCATGGCAGTCGACTGCCATCAGTCGACTGATCCAATGATCAGTCGACTGCCAAGGCATTTTCAGCCCTTAATCGACAGTCAAACTCTAGTTGACTCACGACAGTCAAATCGACCATATTGCTAGTCGACTGCCAACCTCAGACATGAGGTTTTAACCCAAGTATTGCTAGACCACCCTTAGCCTAGACCTAAGCCTTCTAGCCACCTCCGTCAGCCTCGCACCTATCGGATCCCTCCAAGTCATCCATGACATGTTCATCCATACGCTAGCCTTCAGGTGCTTCCATCGGCTATGTTATGCTAACGGTGTCTACATCGCCAAGGCACATTGGACTTACACTGCCAAGACTCCAGTTGGACTTTACACCGCCAACTATTGGACTTATGCTATCAAGACTTCACCCTTGGACTTTACGCTGCCAATATCAAACCCCTTGGACTTCTCAAATTCCAAGACTCAAGCTTGGACTTTCCCTTGCCAACCCATGTTGGACTTTCCATGCCAAGACCCATGCTTGGACTTTACATGCCAAGTACTCAAGACTTGGACTTTTCCTTGACATGGTCAACCCTAATCAACCATCAAAATCTCCCTCGAGTCAAACTCGAGTCCGGTCAATCATGACCCGGGTCGATTGCACCAACAATCTCCCCAAAACATTATCAGACATCAATGTCAAACATGAATATCAAACCTTCATGTCAAACATCAAAACATCTCTCGAGTCAAACTCGAGTCCGGTCAATCGTGACCTAGGCTGATTGCACCAACACGAGAAACCTCGGTGGTCGGGTGACACCAAGAGAACCTTGGGGGGTCGAGGAACCTCAGTGGTGACCGGAAGCTAAGCGATAGGTCAAGAGGATTAAAGGTAAGCACCGGGTGCGGAGTGATGGTAAGGACTTGTCCTTTGTATGGGGACGATCGTAGGTGGTGATCCGACTAAGACTTCTGAAGGAAGGTCTAGTCTGTAGGGGATCGATTAGAAGCTAGAGGGGGGGGGGTTGAATAGCGTCGTGCTAGTACCGATGATGGAAATCATTCGCGTGCTTGTCTACAATTTTCGTTAGCGCAGCGAAATAATGATAATAAAAGCAATAACGAAATAGACACAATCAAACACACCAATACACAAATATTTAATTTGGTTCGGAACCGAACGATTCCTACTCCACGGATCGAGCTCTAACGAGCTCTAGTGATGCACACGCACTCACTAATCACAAATAACTCCTTCTCGACACAAGTTGGAGGTGGAGAAACCTCGTACAATAGATTACAACAATAATCTAAATGGATGCAAGCAATTACAATAATGAAATACAATGCAAGTAAAGAAAACTACTTTACAATTCTCTTTGAATGTTTGATCGCTTGGTTGCTTGATATCAACTTGGAGACCCTGATTTGCAGCAGCAAATAACCCCAAATGCTCTCAAGAAACCCCTGCTTTTTCCTCCATCACGAGCTCCTTTTATAGCTTCAACCTGTGCTGGAAAAAGTTGATCGGTCGACTGATGCCACTGTTGTTGTGAGACAACGACTAGATCCACATTGGAAAAATCCAACGGATCCATCATCAGTCAACTGATCGTGACTATCAGTTGACTGGTCAAGCCTCCACTCGACTGCTGGGCGTAGCAATCGAGTGAGACCCCATTCTATAGCCGAAACACCGAGCATCAGTCGACTGACCACATGATCAGTCGACTACTCATCCATCAGTTGACTGCCCATCTCTGGCAGTTGACTGCTAGGCCACTTTCCATAGTCAAACCCTAGTTGACTCAGGCTAGTCAACTGCCAAATGGCACCAGTCGACTGGCACACCTCAAACATGAGGTTTTAGCCCAAGTATGGTTCCCCCATACTTGCTAGACCACCCTTAGCCTAGACCTAAGCCTTCTAGCCACCTCCATCAGCCTCATGCCTCTCGGATCCCTCCAAGTCATCCATGACTTGTTCATCCATCGCGCTAGCCTTCCGGTGCTTTCATCGTCTATGTCATGCTAACGGTGTCTACACCGCCAAGGCACATTGGACTTATGCCGCCAAGACTCCGCTTGGACTTTACGCTGTCAACCATTGGACTTATGCTGCCAAGACTTCACCCTTGGACTTTACGCCGCCAATATTCCCCTTGGACTTCTTAAATGCCAAGACTCAAGCTTGGACTTTCCCTTGCCAACCCATGTTGGACTTTCCATGCCAAGACCCATGATTGGACTTTACTTTGCCAAGACCCATGCTTGGACTTTACATTGCCAAGACCCATGCTTGGACTTTCCCAAATGCTAAGTGTCCCACTTGGACTTTCCATGCCAAGTACCTAAGACTTGGACTTTCCCATGACAATTACATTGTCATATGTTTTTGTTGAACATCAAAACATCTCTCGAGTCAAGCTCGAGTCCTGGTCAATCGTGACCTGGGCCGATTGCACTAACATAGTCGATGTCAGACGACCAAGCACATTGAAGTTAAGCATCACTTCATTAGAGATCATGTGTCAAAGGGGGACATTGAACTTAATTACATTGAATCTAAGTCCAACCTTGCCGACATTTTCACCAAGGCTCTCCCTGAAGCAAATTTTTCATCAATTAGGAGAGAACTTGGAATGTTTTTTGTAGAGTAGTGGTATAGGTTTGCATGATCCTATAGAAAATCTAGGACTATACCTTATAGCATCTCACAAAACACCTAAGAATCTATGATTTTTATATTGAGCCACTTAGACATCATGTGAGATGTTAGGAAGATACATTTGGTTCATCATGCTTGTTATGATGCATTACTATGAACCAAAGTGTCATCTAGAGACATTGATCCTTAATTGGACCAATCATTGGGAAGACTTGTCTACAATTGATGTGCACATGGCTCTAAGAATATGATTGAAAATATCAAACAAACTATCTTTTAAACTAGGTTTATCATATTTTGAAAAACAATTTTCACTTGATAAGCAAAAGTGGTACAAAGTTTTTGAAAAACCTTAAAGCTTTTGCTAGCTTCCAAATTTGTGTCAATTTCAAAATCTGGAAAAGATATATTTTTCAAATTATTTTTCCTTAATAGAAAATGATGCTATAAATATGTCCATAAAATTTCGTGAATATTTTATATTTTTTGAATTATTTATGTATTTCTGAAGTTAAGCTGAAAACTTGAACTAGATGTTTCAGGGGTGCCAATCGACTGTTTCAGTGTCCAGTTGACTGCTACACTGTTTGTCTCAAAAATAAGTCTTGTTTAATTGTTTATAGTTCAATCTTAAGAGTCCTAACTCCATAATATGAAGGGAAGGTGACCTTTAGGTTCTTTAATATAGAGCATGAATGGACAATACACCAATGGAACCTTTGCTTTGGGCTACCTAGTGGGGGAGAAAGAAGAACACCCAATGAATTTAATGAAAGATTATTTTGGAATGAATTGACTGGTGAAACTTCTTATGACCCCTCTATAGCCAAGGCATCCTGACTTCAAAATTCTATTTTTAGGTACATTCACCTCTTTATGGCTAGTACTATTTTCAGAAGGGGAGAGAGTGATGGAGTGGTAAGATCGAGTGAGCTATTGTGTCTTTGGAACATGTTGCAAGGGAATAATACTATAGATGTAGGATCCCATTTTGTTAGACATTTAGTTAAAATGGGTAAAGCACCTAAGGGGGAAATTATTCTGGGGGGACTAATCACTCATATTTGCATTAGCATGGGATACAATTGCACGGATTTAGATAGGATAAAAGGGAGCCCTAGTATAGACCTAGGGGTGTGCATGGTTATGAAGATGATAGTGAGAGAGGGTCACCACTTTTTTTTTGTAAGGAAAAACTTGACACCCCTTAGGCTCCCCGACACCGACTATACCACCATCACCAACCGCGCCAATTGACGGTTAGATCTTATAGTGGAGTCCCCACCACATGTCGGGCCTTCCACTCATGAACCCCTCTCACCCCCTGTCCATTACTCTCCCTCGAGTCCACATATTTATAGGAGTCCCAGTCCACGATGTGAGCCTACACCTACACCCCCTTCTTTTTCTACTTTTGAGCAGGATGCAGGTACGTCGCCCTATGACTTCTCCGAGTTCCGATTGTGCCTCGACGGTATTTACACCGAGCAGAAGATGCAGGGGCAGTGATGGGAGGAGCATAGGACCTACACTCAGGCAGAGTTCTAGGGCCTCCAAGATCACTTCTAGCGGGCTAAGGATTTCTACGACCAGACCCATCACTATTTCTAGGAGGAGGCCATCTACCGGTAGGAGGTCAGGTAGTTCATGAGGGATGCTCGATCACAGTGGGCAAGGGAGGAGGAGCATAGAGTCATCGCTGTGTCGACTAGTTCTCAGATAGACGACATGTACATGTGGTACCAACGGTTGAGCACCAGATTTTGCCAGGAGCCCGACATACTGAGATTGCCATATTTCCCACCTCGACCTCCATATTAGTGGTACTGTTTCACTTAAGTTTGGGAGGCCCCCAAATTTTGATATGTTTTGTTTCTAGCAGTAGTTTCTTTCTCGACATTTAAAGTTTAGTTTTAGTTTGCATTCATTTGTCCATGCATAGAATGTTTAAGTTTCCTTTTAGCACTTAGTTTTTGCCATCTTTAAGCTGCCTCAGTAATATTTTTAAGATTTCTTCACGAATTGTTTCCATAGATAGCTTAACTTCATTTATCTTTTGGTATTTGTTTTAGTTGCTTTAATGAATGTTCTAGACTTGCACTAGTTATCTTTTATATTTCACTCACACTTGATGAATATTCTGAAAGGGAAAATCTATTACATACATAGTTATGATTCATCTCAGTAGTCTAGTACTTTGGAATCCATAGGTGACTCTAGATTTAACATTTTAGTTACTGGAGATGCTCGGATTGTGTAAGCCCATTTTGAAAAAATCAAAATCCCTATGAGCATGAGAGGTGAAAAATTTCTTAGAAAAAAATAAAAAAAAACGAAAAAAAACGAGAAAGAAAATTTATGAGGAAAAAAAAACATAGTTATCGTGGGTGGAAATGACTTGGTGCCCCTTTGAGATCGAGTTAGATTACTGGGGAAACACCTACCAATTTCTCTCAAAACTGAGCACACCTTTGAGACTTTGTGTTGGATCTAGGGAACGACCCTCGCTTAGGGCAGGTAAGTGCCTAAAAGCCAGAGACCTTAGGAAAGCTATAAGATGATGACTTAACTCACTATGGAATGAGTATTTCTTAGGAAAATTCGCTTAGCACATGCATGAAAAGCTAACTTAGTGAACTTTTAGAACATATCTCTTTTGCTTTGATTGAAAATACTACTTGATAAATCCAATTAGCATGCTAAGCATGGAACAATACCACTCTTTAAATTTCATGATAGTGGGGTTTGCTTGAGGACAAGCAAAGATCTAAGTCTGGGGGGATTGATGTGAGCAAAATATATAGGGATTTAGGAGTAGTTTTCGCACACATCTTATTACATTTTATATTTGTTTAATGCATATTCTACTTTGTTTTGCATGTATTTCCTATTTTTTGGTTCGGAGATCTGCTCTTGTTGCTTTTGTGTGCAGAATGACACTTTATAGGTGAAACGACACATTTTTGGAGCAAAAGGAAGGCATTCACCGGGTGGAACAAAGGAGGACATGGCCGATCATGTGGATTTCACATGACCATGTCTAAACCCCCCATCGCCCCACATAGCCGACCGTGTGGAATCCACACGGTCGGGTGGCGCTGGGCTATTTTGACAGGACTAGGGTTTTTCATGGGATTTCTGAGGAGCCAACTTCACATCTATAAAAAGGAAGGCACGACCAAACCCTAGGATGGCTAGGATGGCAAGAAGGTGCCATAAAAAGCACCGGAGACTCACACTAGGGAGGAAAGAAGTGGTCCGAGGAACAAAATCTGTGCTCCAATGCCAAGGAGAATGACCAAGAGTACTGTAATTTCATTCTTAGATATCTTTAGGTTGTAATGATTCATTCTATGATGCCTTGTGTCTGTTCTCTTACATCTGTGGAGTATATACTTTGATTCTAGGATTAGGGAGTAACTTGTGTATGTAGGACATCTAGTTTGAATATATTTTCTATTCTTGGATTTATATTTGCAATTGGTATTGTTTGGATCAATGAAAATTATGTTAGGGAAATCTCTTGCCGTGATATGGTTTTGATGTGTGTGGAAAAGGGTTTAAGTTAGTTTGTTATTGTGATTTGATATGTGCGTTGAAGTCATGCAGAACTTAGTAATTCGCACATGGAGCCTTAGCGGGTTCACCACTCACAACCTCATGCCTGAGTCGGAGAAGGAGCATTGCAGAGCCGTGCGCTTGATGCTGCCGAGGGACCGCCGGATGAGATGACTTGAAGCGAAGTCAAGGAAGCAGACTTCGAAGGCAAGAGACGTGAAGGAGCATTTCAGAGCCGTGCGCCTGATGTTGCCGAGGGACGTGGCCGCGAACGAAGAGAGCTTCGGCGAGGGACTTCGAGTGAGATGAGAGAATGAGTGAATTGTAAGTAGCTCATTAGGTGAACTCGGCCGAATGGCTAAGTGTCGGATGAGTTTTCCCGACATCAGTCGGCTGCCATGAAATGGCAGTCGACTGCTCTGAGTCGAACGCGGTTCGATTGGTATCCGACTGAGTGGATTTTGGCCCAGCAGTCGACTGCCATATGGCGGAAGTCGACTGCCAAGACATCATCGATCGCCAAGGCGCGAATGACGTCAAGAGTGTTTGGGCTAGAATCGCTCGTAGCCGATCGGGCGCCGACTACGGAGGCAATGATCGATGGATCCATCACCGATCCGCCAAGGGATCCATTGGACTACAACGGTCGAGATTAGACGTGTTTGGAGGTCGTTGAAGTGGTGACAGTCGACTGCCAAGGACGACAGTCGACTGGTGGTGGCCAATGAGAAGAAATCAACCCTCTCTATAAAAAGAGAGGGTGTGGGCTTGTGGATAAAAAATGCTTATGCTCTAAGTGACCATCCAAGTGCTCTACAAGATTCAAACTCCTCCTAGTTTTCTTTCACATCTATTGTAAAAGAAGGAGTGTCTTTGAGTTGTAAGGGTTACCTCCACCTAGCTTAGTGCAAAGGAGAGACCGATAGTGATTTGGTTGTGGAGTGATTCACCGAGGATGAAACGGGGACCGTGGATTAGCGGCGTAGCCGTGAATCACGTTACATTTCAGTGTTAGCATTGTTTGTATTCTTCATTGTTTATTTGCTTGTCTTTATTAGTATTCCGCTTGTGCTAACAATTGTGTAGACGAGCAAATTCCACCATCCAACGATAAAGGGCTATTCAGTCCCCTCTAGCCGGCCGATCGATCCCCTATAAATTATTGTTTTTATTCTATATCTATTGTGCATAGCCGATACAAAGGGTGACAACCTTCGTATCAAAGATCTAGGAGAACCAAGGAGGAACCTTGTGGTCGTCCTCCCTCCGATAACCATAGATAGTAGAATATGATAGAGTGGGAAACGAGACACGTTCCAACTCTTTATAGGGATTATTAGGACATCCTCTTACCCAATAGCCTATCTTAACAGAAGGGCCAAAGTAGGAGAAATTAACTCTACAAGGGTTGAGGGACCTTTGTGATAGGGGGCTCCCAACAGTATCAAACCCCTTAGCTCTGATGATCTGAAAGGTCAACTTGGTTAGCAATAAGTAGTTCCCGGTAGAAGCAAAAGTTTATCGGGCAAGCGTATGATGATCCTTCCCGCAAGATCATAATTAGAGATCTAGACAGTATTTAATTTATAGCATGTTCCAGTAACACACAAGTGAAATCGAAGTCCTAGAATCCTCTTAGGGAACTTTGAACCTTCCTTCGCTTCCTTCGAGTGACATCGTACTAGAGTTAGGACTGCCGTCAACCTCGCAACCCTCATCTTTAGGACATTCACTTTAAACAACGAGATCCATTGGACATATGGTACTTGAATCTCAGTCTCTGTGGAATCGATAATCTTTTATTACTTGACGACATCTGTGCACTTGCGGGTGTTGAGCGCGAGTGCATGCTTCGGGTCCTCGACAATTCCTGTCGGAGATTTGAGGTCGTGCTCGCGTGCATCAGCATGTAGACACCTATTAACTTCTTGGGATTATGAGGGTCAGGCACAATCAATGTTAAAAACATATACGATATTTTCATACATATACCGGGTGGAAGATTATATGGAGTTACGATAATTGGCCAGCAAGAATAAGTTCTTCCTTATTTTCCAAATGGAGCAAATCCATCAGCACATAGACCCAACCTAATGTTTCAAGTCTCATTCGCAAACTCAGAATATATTCTATAAAAAATTTTCCATGCCTCTGCATTTGATGGATGACACATTAGCCCCTCCTCTTTTTCATGATTTGCAAGCCAAGTCATGTGTTCAACAGTGACCTTTGATGCATAAAGCCTTTGCAATCTAGGAGTTAAAGGCAAATAGAACATTTGTATGAATGATTTACATCGCTTATTATGATTCCATCTCATGGTACTCTTGTTCCTACATTGATTACATAATTTACAAATCTCTAAATATGCATTATCTCCCCAATATACTATACAACCATCTCTGCAAACATCAATTCTTTGCACCGAAAGATCTAAATCTTTCATAAGTTTTTTCATACTGTAAAAATCGTTGGGCATTATGTGATCACGCGGCAATACTTCTCCAATAACTTGAACGAAATCATTAAAATAATCTTCGAACACATTATGCTCAGCTTTAACATTCAACAATCTTGTGGTGAGAGATAATTTAGTGTGACTGTCACAACCAGACCATACAGGTTCATCTACAACTCTCAACACTTCTTGAAATTTGAGATATGGTTCATTGTATACATTTTCATGAACATCAGTTACTTCTACCTCCTCCAATGGCGATGAATAACTAGTATACATGTGTTCAAATGTTTGAGGATAACTAGAACTTGCAGTGTTCGATTCGGTATTCAAATTATGACCAACTGCATCAACTATCCTCCTCTGATATGGATTGAATTGATCATAATATCTTTGATCTCCACTAACTGTCCTTTGTATGTTTCTTCTAACCTCTTCATCGGATATGAATGGTTCACCATGACATGTCCAATTATAATAATTTGGAGTAAAACCAAATCTATAAAGATGTTCTCGAACTTTATCATACTGGAAAAATTTACTATTATGATATTTTTTGCACAGACACATTAATTTATTCCCATCCATAAACTCAACATTGCTACTAGCAAAATTCAAAAATTGTTCCAGCCCAATAATAAATTCATTGATTAAACCACGATATACTGGTAAATTCTTTTTATACATCCAATTTATTTCTCTCTCCATTTGTCCTATTTTCAAATTATATCAAGCATTAATTCTATTTTTTTTAATATTCCATCCATATTAATTTAACAATAAATTTATACTCAAAATAAATTCTTCTAGTGCTTACTGTGTTTTTGTATGATATTGAATTACAAACTATAACATGTCGAACAAATATTATATATTTACAATAAAAAAATTACTTAAAATCAAATATTAATTATATATATTATAAAATGATAATACTATAAATTTTTTAATATATAATATACCTGCCCTGGTGGAAGCTGAGCTCACAGTTGAAGACTTCATGAACACACGGATCACCTGAAGGACGAAGTATGACAAACCTAAGAAAAATAAAACATTAGTTTTGTATTTATATTACACATTACTGATTTAATTTGAATAACATGTGGACTCTACTGTGGCTGAGTACATGATGTAGAGGGACGGGGTCGCCACAATAGTTGTGTGCGATCTAGGGGCGACAATGAACCACCCAATTAGGGCACGACGGAGCCTGGAACAAACGCTAGCTCTAGCTGGGGCGGCGATGAACCACCTAGGTGCGTGATCCAGGGATCGACGATGAACCCCCCGGGTCGTGCCCCCTACGGCGACGTGCCGTGGCGGCTACCGGGCACCACGGTCACATCGTGGCCGTGTTGTCGTGAGTGAGAGATTGCGATCGCTGCCACGATCTCGCACGGCAACTGCCACAAGTGAGAGATCGTGACCGCTACTGTGATCTCGTGCGGCAGGCTGCCGTGAGAGATTGCGACCAACCTCACGACAGTGAGACGTCGCCTACTGTGCGAGCTCACGACAACGACACCGCTACTGCACGAACTCACGGTAGCGACGCCGCTGCTCCGGCGGTGGAAGAGGGGAAGAGAGGAGAGGCGTATCGATCGAGCGACGGGGAAGAGCGCATGAGGAGAGAGAAAAGGAGAGAGGATCAGATGTTAATTAGGAAAATTCAGCGATGATTTGTAATTCATTGCAATATTCGTCGTTGATTTAGCGACGAATACAATATTCATCGCCAATTAAAAATACCAATGAAAAATTTTTCGTCGCTAAATTTATCATAAATTTTCCAACGAATTATTAAATCGTTGCAAATTTTGCGTCGAATTTACATTTCGTCATAAAATTCTGCGATGAAATTTATTTTTCTTCACAAAATTGCCGAAGAAAATTAAATTCGTTGTCAAATTAGCGACGAATATTAAATTCGTCGCAAATTTCTTAATTCCCACCGTTGTTATTTTTGCCAAATAATTTAAAATGTCTGATGAAAATCTTTCGTCGCCAAATTTATCAGAAATTTTGCAACAAATTATGAATTCGTTGAAAAATTTTGCAATGAATTCATAATTCATTGCAAATCTTGCGACGAATTTATATTTTGTTGCAAAATTTTTCAATGAAATTGATTTTTCAATCCAAATTTGCGGTGAAAAATCAAATCGTTGCAAAACTACGATGGTATTTATGACGAAATTTAATTTGTTACAAATGTAAATAAGTTTGCAACAAAAAATTTTTTATTGGAAATTTCGTTACTAATTTGTGACAAAATTTGCAATTCGTCGCAAATTTTGTTACAAATTTGCAATAAATTATTTTCGTTGCCAAATTTTGTAGTGAAAAATGTCTTTCTCTTTTATCTTGTTTTTACTTCCGCTGTGTACTTTGTGTTTTCGACGGAAAGAAAATAATTTTTAAAATGCTATTCACCCCCCCCCCCCCCCTAGCATTTTCCTCGATCCAACAATTGGTATCAGAGCGGGGGAGCTCAAATTCGGTGCAACCATTGGTCTAGCAAGTTGTTTTTATTCTTTTTGTATTTTTTGTTTCTTAATTTAATTTAAGTTTTTTTATCCCGCACTACTAATCCAAGACAAAGTCTTCGGAAGTTTTTCATTTTTCGTGTTTTGTGCAAGATTCTTTTTGATAGCCCATCTTGAGGGGTATAGCATCACCCGACCTCCGTTCTTTAACAGAGATGACTTCCATTATTGGAAGGATCAGATGAAATGCTATCTTAAGATCCAAGTCAAGATGTGGATCGTCATCCAGATGGGCTTTACTTTACCAACAAATGAAGATGGAGAGTTCGTGGATTGCAACAAGTGGACAAACACGATGAAGTGACAAGTAGAGGTCGATGCGAAAGCAAATCCTATAGTGTTGTCTCTCCAAGGAAGAACTCAACCAAGTCGGACCCTTCATCAGTGCCAAGGACCTCTGAAACAAACTCATCGAGTTGCATGAAGGGACGACCGACACAAAGGTATGTAAACGAGACCTACTTTTAAATAAGTTATTTAATTTAAAGATGCAAGACAATGAGATGGCGTCTCAAATTCATGTGTGGATCCAAGATATAAACGATCTCCATTCCATTGGACAAAAGGTGGAAACTCGAGACGTTATAATGTACGCGTTAAATGCTTTCCCTAGGACCACTTTGTGGGCATCCATGGTTGATGCCTACAAAGTATCTAGAGATCTTTCAAAAATTAGATTAGATGAGTTATTTTCGGAATTTGAATTGCATGAACAGTCTAACTCGGCCCCGGTCAAGAAAAGTGTTGCGTTGGTTGTAAGACAAAGAAGAAAGGGAAAGAGCAAGCCACCTCCTGATGAAGAAGAGTATGAATCGAAGGTAGATGATGAAATGGAGACCGAGCTAGTCAATCTAGTTCAGAAGATGATCAAGAGTAAAAGGCGACCCATTAAGCAAACTAAGGAGAAGTGACCCGATCAAAATCCAAATTACAAGTACTACAAATGCAACAAGAGAGGGCACATCAAATCCAAGTGTCCAAGGCTAAAAAACAAGCAACCACAAAACAAGAAAGCTCTCAATGTGACTTGGGAAGAGTCCTTGGAGGAAGAAGAAGAACTCAATAATTTAGCGTTCATGGTGAGACCTACCGAGTCCGAGTCTGAAACTGAACCCGATGCCAACTACAAGGCTGAGACTGAGTTGACTTCGGATCCGACACTGAGCTTCAATTCAAGATAAGCCATGGATCTGCATCCAGTTCAAAAGATTCTATCAAGGTAAGTCAATCCTTAATCAATACTTTGCATAATGCAATTAAGGACTTAAATAAGAAGTTAGCTAAGTCCGAGCCTAAGGTCGAGTCCTTGCATAAGGAGGTTAAACTCCTTAAGCATGAGGCTACCCTAACCTCTTCGACTAGTCAAGTTCGAGAGGGAAACTCAACTCAAGTTGAAAAACTTGAGGAAGAGAATTCTCTCTTGAAAGGACAAGTTCAAGAGCTTAAGAAGTCATTGGAAAAGATTACTTTGGGATCCAAGGGTCTTGACCTACTACTTGGATTGCAAAGAGTCATGTACAACAAGGTCAGACTTGGATTTAGAACAACAACAACAAACAAATCCTATATGTCAATTGTCAATTGTAATAATCGAAAAGTCCAAGCATGGGTCCCTAAGACCTTTTTGATTTCACAAATAGGTGCTACTAAGTATTGGGTCCCCAAGGATCAAATCCACTATGTGGATAGTGTTAGTAATATATGAGAGATGTCCTAAGGCAATCGCCTTATGTATGAACCATTTATATGATAAATGAAGATTCACTATTTGAGTATACATGTTTCATGTATTTGATTGGATCTTAAACTCATTTACTGAATGTCCACGATACGATTCACAGCATGAGAGAATTTGTGATTGGATCACAACTAGTGAGTATCTCTACATGTGTAATTGTGATGTATCGGAATTATCCCTAGTCAATGAATTGATGGAGTTGGACACCATCAATTCTGTCGAGACTAGCATGAGGTATACTCCTTGGTGTATCCAAGCAGTTGATTCTCACTGACTGGAGACATTGTGATGTCCGGAGTTAATCGTGGATGCTAGTTATGGTAACTAGTTCATTGGAGTGACCAGCCGTAAGACTTCATATGGTTCTCTGCATATATAGATATGTCAATGAAGTTCTTACTGTAGCTTAAGTGCGATGTTCCTTTGACTTGCGGTATTCAAGTCATCTTGATCATGGAGACTTATGCTTTGACATCTTAAGCAAACATCTCTAAGGAGACGTGGACCCGGGATGATTGGGTATAAGTCGAAGTGATCGAAGGTGTTTGAATAGCCTAGAAAGGATTCACCACTCCTTGCGAGGAGATGTATACCCATGGCCTCTCGTCGGATTGTTACTAAAGTCTTTGGCCAAAGCATTACATGTTTAGAGTAAGGTACTCTTCGATACATGTGGAGTAACTAGAATCCGTAGGACGAGGAAATGATACTTGGGCTAGGTGTGACATAGTCAGCCTAGTGGGGACTGACACAATAGACCATGTCCTGAACCAAGTGGGTATAAGATGAGTGAAGGGAATGGGGCACGAATCATTCGAGCTACTGAAGGGTTTCAGAAATAGTTCTGGATCAACCGTTGATCTTTTCGGTTAATTGGGGATCATGATGTACTACTAGGTGCCACTCATGATCATTCTATAATTAATGGTTAATTATAGACGGCCAACATAAACTGAGAACCTATTTGGTCACATGCACAACGAGCGTAATCCGAAGGATTTAAAACGAGCTTGAGAATGGGATTCTCAGACCGAGAGAAACTAAGTTTGGTTGGACCAAACATAAAGCGAGCATGAAATCGTTTCAGTCGCAATGGAAGCATGGATGGGCCGTGTCTTATGAAGACATAATGGATGAACCAAAATGGTTTGGTTCTAATCCAATGGAGGAGAATAAACCAAAGGGTTTGGTTTATTTTAAACGAATGAACCAAAAGTTGGTTCGGTTCGTTTTAACTTAAAATAAACCATCATGGTTTGGTTTATTTTAACTTATCTTAATGGAGCGGGTTAACGGGCCTAATGGTTATGATCCAATAACCATTAAGAGAATTAGTTCTCTATAAAAGAGGGCTTAATGGATAATTAAGCCCTAATCCAAAAACCCTAGCCTCAAGAGTTGCCGCCCACCCCTTGAAGGATTCGGCGCCAACCCTAGGCTGCCGCCCCTCTCCTCCTCCAACCGCGCCCGAAGGAGCCTTCTTCCTCGGCGTCGCCGAGCTGCTGCCGGTTGGTGCTCCGGTGATCTTCCTTGGGTGTGGCGATAAGGTGAGCACTTGGCTTCCTTGTTTTGGCCGGCGCCTACTCCTCCACCAAGCTGTCCAGTTTTCTGGACAGCTTCTTCTCCTCTCGTCAGAGCGTCGTTTGGACGACGGTTAGAGCTCCGACAGCCGCTAACTTACCGGGGATTCGATCTCCGGTAATCCTCTGAGGTGGAGGATGAAGGATTCGTCAATTGGTTGACGAATACCTCTCCGGAGAAGCAAGTTTGGAGAACTCGTATTAGGATCCGAATTTGGATTCGGATCGTGATCATCTCTCGATCACGTCGTCTTCAACACGAGGCTAGTAACCCGTACGAAGACGAAGCTCGTGGCTTAGCGAAGTCATCCCGAGGAACTCGGCGTGGATACGGATAGAGACGATTCTAGCGAGGATCGTTCCGGTTGATGCCGTTCCCGCTACACGTCATACGAAAGGTATAACGTAGATAAATTTTCTTTTATTGCAAATTTAAATTTACGGTTATGTCTACACTTGTTGTAATATGCATGCGTGTGTTGTGTGTGTTGTAATAAATATAGATTTATTATTTTTATTGCTTCCGCTGTGTTCATGTTTACGAAACATGATCGAACACACACACGCCGCGGTGCCGGAAACCAAACAGTGGTATCAGAGCCCAGGTTGTGTTTCGACATAATCGTAAAAATGGTTTTGCGATAGTCATAATGTGTTTCTGGAAATTTTCTAATTTTGGAAATTTAGAAGTATTTATGGAAAATTTTCAATTTTGGAAAGTCTAGAAGTATTTATGGAAATCTTCCACTTTTGGAAAGTTGGAAGTATTTATGGAAATTGATATTTTCCATAAATAAAATATTTGATTAGATTCTGGAAATTTGTTTCCTAATTTAATCATGATTTGATTTGGGAAATCAAATCTTAAAATATTTTATTTCCATAAGTAGCTTTAATGATTTAGGAAATTGGTTTCCTAAATAGATTTTCCTTAATCAAATAATTCCATGAATAAAATATGTGATTAGATTTGGAAATTTGTTTCCTAATTTAATTATGATTTGATTTGGAGAATCAAATCTTAAACATATTTTATTTCCATAAATAGTTATGACATATAAGGAAACATATACATGACATAATTGTATGCCATGTAATTGCATTAGATGCATAACATAATGCCATGCGTGACATGTAGATGTATGCCATGCCATGTAGATAATAGTTATTTGCATGCAAAGAGGATGAGACATAAAACCCTTAAACAATATTAAAGCCTACACCTTCCATTAATATGGTTAGAACCAGAGTTCCGTTTCTTGTTTGGGTTGTTGGACTCTCTCCAAGCCCGGCTCGAACCCGAACATGTTCAAACCATGGAATAGTTTAATACTAATATGGTAAGAGTCAGATGTCAATCGTTAGCTTTGGTTGTTGGACTCTCTCCAAGCTGGGCTAATTGGTTGAATGCGCTCTAACCATATTAAAACTATTTCCGATTAATGGGTTGGCTTTAACCTGGAGCATCGGCTTGTTGGACTCTCTCCAAGGTCGATGTAAAGGGAGGTGAAGTTGGGTGCTATGCATATGATGCATACTTGTTAATGTGTTAACAACCCGATGTATGTGTGAACATTCAATTAGTTGATAGCACATTGTGATAGTTGCATATACGTGATATGCAATCGGTATAGACGATACCTACCGTCGTAGTTATGAATGACTTGTTGGACTCTCTCCAAGGTTGTTCATAACTATGATGGATATTAGCCCATTCCGAGATGGACCTACGATCTCTCGAAGTGATTTTGGGGTTTTTGAAATTCGAAAAATGAATGAGATTTATAAATGTATATTGATGCATTTTTAAAAATCATTTTCTCATATATGCTCATTTTGTATTTTTAAGATTGATCATGATGTCTTTGAATTTGCGTTCAATTTTGGATTCGAATAAATTGACTGGGCCGAGCTTCATGGACTGGCTTAGAAGCTTGAGAATTATTCTCAAGGTTGAAAAGCTTGCAAATGTCCTCGAGGTGCCTCTTCCCGTGTCACGCCCGCCCTTTTCGGACCCAGAATCCGGGAGGGGCGGCGCGTGACGTGACCGTACATACATAAATTACATACAGCGGAAGACTTTATACATACTTCTTTATTTCATTCAGCGGAAGACTTTAGACTTATTTTTTTTTTCTTTTAAACATGTGCATTGACATATACATATATATATACTTCTTCTTCTTAACATAGGGCATGCATCATAGCATATATAGATACTTCTTCTTACTTCTTCTTTACTTCTTCTTATTAACATGGAGCATGCATCATAATGTATATAGATACCTAGTGCTTAGTTCAGGTTCATAACCATCGTTGTCATACGGAGACATAAGTAAGGACATCCATGAACATCATCATCATAGGTAAACATATATATATAAACCTAACGGATCTTCTCCACCATGCCACTGCCACACACATTTGGCCCCTCCTGTTGCTCCCTTTAGTTTATCCATCCCTTATCCTTATCTGCAGTACGAGGGAAAGATAAACTATAAGCACATAGGCTTAGTAAGATCCAGTCCTACTCACAAAAACCATATATCGACATTAATCATAGCATGTACCATTCATAACATATAAGCATGTAACATTCATAACATATAAGCATGTAACATTCATAACATATAAGCCACATAACATGCAACATACATGGCGTAATCAACTTAACATGTAGCATAAATAACGTGAGTAAACATAACATATCTCATCCATAGCATGGCAGCATAACATGTATCATCTATAACATAGCATCATGTCATGTACATCTAGGACTTACTTAAACATAACATATAACATATGTAACGTAGCAAATAAACATAACACAAAACATATAGGTATGACCTATCAAACCTAACCTACATCATATGTAGCATAGTGACATAACATGGCATATCAAACGTAACATGCATCATATGTAGCATAGTGACATAAACATGGCATATCAACATAACATGCATCATATGTAGCATAGTGACATAAACATGGCATATCAACATAACATGCATCATATGTAGCATAGTGACATAAACATGACATATAAAACATAACATGCATCATATGTAGCATAGTGACATAAACATGACATATCAAACATAACATACTTCATGTGTAACATAGGGGCATAAACATGGCATATCAAACATAGCATGTAACATAACAATCTAATCAGGTAACATATGCAGGATGCTTTTGAAAACATATATTATAGGTACGTAAATATAAATCTCAACATATTTGGGCCCGGCATTGTACCACTTCTTCATTATCATAGCGCGCATCCCTAAATAGGCCCGAGGTAGCAAGTCTCGAACCTAATAGGTTACTAGGCCCGATCTTAGTCCGTCGACCTAGGGCAATCGTCATAGCGTAGAAGCCCATCCTAGGCCCGAGTCTTACTCCATCGACCTAAGGCATCTTGGAGCCCATCCCGTACTAGGCCCGAGTCTTATTCCATCGACCTAGGGGCAATTATACATAGAAGCCCATCCTAGGCCCGAGTCTTATTCCATCGACCTAGGGTATCTTAGGAGCCCATCCCTTCTTGGACCCTGTTAGGGTCTTGGTACAAGCCATGCAGAAGGTAAAATACTTATATGCTTATTTTATAACATAGCTTATTTCATTTTGCAAACATAGCATACTTCATTTCATAACACATCATGCTTCCCTTCATGGACATATCATCTTTCATTTCGTAAACATGCCATTCTTCATTTCATAATATATCATTCTTCATTTCATCATCATGTCATATTCATGTCGTGAACATATCGTTTTGTTTCATTTCATAATCTTATCTTCTTCCGTTTCATAACATATTTTAAATATCGCATACACATAGACATGGCAAAAAGGCATGGCATCAAAAGTAAGTAAACACTAACCTAAGGCATGTTATCTTCATCTAGCATTATTTAATATCACAAGTCAACATGAATTCACCCAACATAAAACACATGTTAACCTATTCATTTAACTTAACAACAACTTCATATGCACATAAGACTTATATTAAAACTTCATCTAATCCCCAAAATGCATGATGGCCGAATGGTCCATAGGGTCTTCTAGGGTTATCTTTTAACCTAATTCATTTCATATAACAACAACTTCATTTGCATATAAAACATGGATTAAAACTTCATTTATTCACCCAAAACCTAGGTTGGCCGAATGGTCCAAGTAGGGTTTTTAGGGTTAACCTTTAACCTAATTCATTTCATATAACAACAACCTAATTCATTTCATATAACAACAACTTCATTTGCATATAACATATGGATTAAAACTTCATTTGTTCACCCAAAACCTAGGTTGACTGAATGGTCCAAGTAGGGTTTTTAGGGTTAACCTTTAACCTAATTCATTTCATATAACACCAACTTCATTTGCATATAACATATGGATTAAAACTTCATTTGTTCACCCAAAACCTAGGTTGGCCGAATGGTCCAAGTAGGGTTTTTAGGGTTAACCTTTAACCTAATTCATTTCATATAACAACAACCTAATTCATTTCATATAACAACAACTTCATTTGCATATAACATATGGATTAAAACTTCATTTGTTCACCCAAAACCTAGGTTGGCCGAATGGTCCAAGTAGGGGTTTTAGGGTTAACCTTTAACCTAATTCATTTCATATAACAACAACTTCATTTGCATATAACATATGGATTAAAACTTCATTTGTTCACCCAAAACCTAGGTTGGCCGAATGGTCCAAGTAGGGTTTTTAGGGTTAACCTTTAACCTAATTCATTTCATATAACAACAACTTCATTTGCATATAACATATGGATTAAAACTTCATTTGTTCACCCAAAACCTAGGTTGGCCGAATGGTCCAAGTAGGGTTTTTAGGGTTAACCTTTAACCTAATTCATTTCATATAACAACAACTTCATTTGCATATAACATATGGATTAAAACTTCATTTGTTCACCCAAAACCTAGGTTGGCCGAATGAACCTTAGTAGCTAATAGGGTTAGCTTTTGTCCTAATTCATTTTAAATCCTAACATCATCATATAGTTACTAAAACATAGCATATAACTTCATGGAAACCCTAAATCATAGCTTGGCCGAATTAACCTTAGTGGTTTTTAGGGTTAGCTTTTAACCTAAACCCCTTTTTCCATCCTAACATCATCATCTACTTCCTAACAACATCTTCTTCTTACAAACATGACATAGAATTTCAATAAAACACCCAAAACTTCATTTTGGCCGAATATATCATATGAGTTTCTTTTACAAAATAGCAATCGAAGCTACCCGTACTGCAGGTGAGGGATACTTACATCCTTCGCTTTGCTTTGGGTGGGGAAGATGACCTAAGGAAGACCAAGACCTAGCCTTCTCTTGCTTGGATGGGGTTCGGCCAAAGGTGGAGAGGGAGCTAGAATTCGGTGAGAAGAAGAAGAAGAAGAGAGGAAGTGGTAAATTAGAACCTTCCCTCTTCTTTATAAAGGGAGGAAGAGAAGTTTCTCTTCTCTTCTTCCATGCCTCTTCATTTACCTTTATCACACTTATCTATAATTCCCCCCCTTCCTCTAATGATGTAATCCTATTGGGCTTCTGGTTAGTGGGTGCATCTATAGGGTTTGGCTATCTCTAGAGGTTTGGAGTTCAATTCCTAGGTATTGCATCCATTTTTGGCTTATTTTCTTTTATTTGGAAAAAGGCCCACATAAAGCCCATGATCATCAAGCCAAAAATTCTTGTAAAATTGCTAGGAATTTTACGGGCGTTACAATCCTTCATACCTTTTAAAAGTTTCGTCCTCGAAACTTAGAATAATTGTGGGTACTTCTGCTTCATGTCCTCCTCGCATTCCCAGGTAGCTTCCTCGTACCGTTGATTCTGCCACAGGACCTTTACTAAGGGCACCTCTTTGTTCCTTAGCCTCTTGATTTCTCGGTCTAGTATCTGGATAGGCCGACTTTCAATACTCAGGTCCTCTTTAACTCGTACTGTTTGTGGCTCGATCACTTGGTCCGCACTAGAAATGCATTTCTTGAGTACAGAGACATGGAACACGTTGTGAATAGCCGACATCTCTTGAGGCAGCTCTAGCTTGTAAGCTACCTTGCCAATCCTCTGCAATATCGGATACGGTCCCACGTAGCGTGGACTCAGTTTACCCTTCCTTCCGAATCTCATCACTCCTTTCATAGGAGCTACTTTGAGGAATACTCGGTCCCCAACTTTGAATTCTAACGGTCTACGCCGCATATCCGCATAGCTCTTTTGTCGGCTCTGAGCAGTTTCAATTCTCTGACGGATGTTACGTATAGCTCGGGTGGTGTTGTTGATGAAGTCCGTCTGGAGTCCCATCCTCTTCGTTTCACCACCCTCGTACCAGCATATGGGAGATCTACATTTCTTCCCGTATAGAGCCTCGTAGGGTGCCATTCCAATAGTAGCCTGGTAGCTATTATTGTAGGCAAATTCTGCCAAACATAAGTATTGGCACCAACTACCTTTGAAATCTAGGGCGCAGGCTCGTAACATATCCTCCAGTACTTGATTTACTCTTTCTGATGTCTGTCTGTCTGGGATGGAATGCGATCTTGAACAATAGCTTCGTGCCTAGGGCCTTCTGAACACATTCCCAGAAATGGGAAATAAAGCGACCATCTCTGTCAGAAATGATGGTCTTAGGAATTCCATGTAGTCTGATAATTTCCCTAGCATATAACTGAGCAAGTTGCTCCGTCGAATAGGTCATCTTGATTGCTAAGAAATGGGCGGACTTCATCAATCTGTCCACAATTACCCATATAGCATCATAACCGTTTGTCGTCTTGGGCAATCCTGAGATGAAATCCATAGAAATGTCCTCCCATTTCCATTCTGGAATCTGGATCGGCTGCAGTGTTCCTCCAGGTCTCTGGTGTTCTGCCTAAACCCTTTGGCAGGTCAGGCAAGTACTGACATACTGAGCCACATCTCTTTTCATTCCGAACCACCAGAACTTTCGTTTTAGGTATTGGTACATCTTGGTGGTTCTAGGATGCATCGCATAAGGAGTTCCGTGAGCTTCCTCAAATATCTCCTTCCGTAATCCTGGATCGTCGGGAATACACAAGCGATCCCTGAGGTAGAGTACTCCACTATCAGAGATCCGAAACCCATCGTCCTTTCCTTCTAAGACTTCTTGCTTGATCCTCTGAAGGCTTGGGTCACGGGCTTGTTTTTCCAATATATCATCGAACAACGTCGGTGTTATCGTCATGGTCGAGAGCTGTCCGGAGATGATTTCAACCCCGTAACGCATAATCTCTTTTTCTAAGGGTCGAGATAACACTGATAGGGACATCAAGGTGGCGTAGGACTTCTTGCTGAGTGTAACGCCCGTAAAATTCCTAGCAATTTTACAGAAATTTTTGGCTTGATGATCATGGGCTTTATGTGGGCCTTTTCAAAAATAAAAGAAAATAAGCCAAAAAGGGGTGCAAGGCCTAGGAATTTAACCCCAAACCTCTAGAGATAGCCAAGCCTAATAGATGCACCCACTAACCAGAAGACCAATAGGATTACATGATTAAGGAAGAGGGGGAAACTATAGATAAGTGGGACTAGGAGTAAATGAAGAGGCATGGAAAAGAAAAGAGGAACTTCTCTTCCTCTTTATAAAGAAGAGGAAGGTTGGATTTGGTCACTTCCACTCTTTTTCTTCTTCTCCTCACCAAAATTCTAGCCCTTCTCCACCTTTGGCCGAAACTCCTCCAAGCAAGAAGCAAGGGCTAGGGTTTGTGTTAGGTCATCTTCTTCACACTACAAGCAAAGCGAAGGATGAAAGTATCCCTCACCTGCATACGAGTAGTTCCGATTTCTATTTTTGAAAAACAAAAAAAAAGAGAAACCTATATTGTTATATTCGGCCAATATGGATTTTAGTGTTTTAGTGAAGTTTTATAGCTTGTTTTACTTGTAAATAATGATGTTAACATGTTAGGGGGTTTAGGACAAAGATCTAACCCTAAAAGTCTACATAGGCCATTCGGCCACCCCCCTTATATTGATGTCCTAATGAAGTTTAATCCATGTTGGTATGCATATGATGTTATAAGTATGTTAAAGTGGATTAGGACAAAAGCTAACCCTAATGAACCCTAAAGACCTATTCGGCCAAACCCTACTTTTAGGGTTTCAATGAAGTTCCATGCCATGTTTTGTAACTAGATGATGATGTTAGGGGTTAAAGTGGATTAGGACAAAAGCTAACCCTAATGAACCCTAAAGACCTATTCGGCCAAACCCTACTTTTAGGGTTTCAATGAAGTTCCATGCCATGTTTTTGTAACTAGATGATGATGTTAGGGGTTAAAGTGGATTAGTACAAAAGCTAACCCTAATGAACCCTAAGAACCATTCGGCCAATATGGATCTTGGTGTTTTATTGAAGTTTTATAGCTTGTTTTACTTGTAAATAATGATGTTAACATGTTAGGGGGTTGAGGATAAAGATCTAAACCCTAAAAAGCCTATAAGGGCCATTCGGCCACCTTTGGTCTTTTAGGTTACAATGAAGTTCATACCATAAAATTTATGGAATTTGTATGCCTATGTATGTTACTTGAATTAGGTTAAAGGTCTAAACCCTAAAAAGCCTATAAGGGCCATTCGGCCACCCTTGATCTCTTTAGGTTACAATGAAGTTCATACCATGAAGTATGCTATGCTATGTTAATGAAATAAGCTATGTTGTTATGAAATGAAGTATGCTACGCTATGTTAATGAAATGAAGCATGATGTGTATGAAATGAAGTATGCTATGCTATGTTAATGGAATAAGCTATGTTGTTATGAAATGAAGTATGCTATGCTATGTTAATGAAATGAAGCATGATGTGTATGAAATGAAGTATGCTATGCTATGTTAATGAAATAAGCTATGTTGTTAAGAAATGAAGTATGCTATGCTATGTGAATGAAATGAAGCATGATGTGTTATGCAATGAAGTATGTTATGCTATGTTAAAGAAATAAGCTATGTTTTAAAATAAGCATATAAGTATTTTACTTTCTGCATGGCTTGTACCAAGACCTTAACAAGGTCCAAGAAGGGATGGGCTCCTAAGATGCCCTAGGTCGATGGAATAAGACTCGGGCCTAGGATGGGCTTCTATGTATGATTGCCCCTAGGTCGATGGAATAAGATTCGGGCCTAGTACGGGATGGGCTCCAAGATGCCTTAGGTCGATGGAGTAAGACTCGGGCCTAGGATGGGCTTCTACGCTATGACGATTGCCCCTAGGTCAATGGAATAAGACTCGGGCCTAGGAACCTATTAGGTTCGAGACTTGCTACCTCGGGCCTATTTAGGGATGCGCGCTATGATAATGAAGAAGTGGTACAATGCCGGGCCCAAATATGTTGAGATCTATATTTACGTACCTAACATATATGTTTTCAAAAGCATCTTGCATATGTTTGCATGTTAATGTTTAAGTTACATGTTATGTTAGATGATATGCCATGATGTTAAGTTACGTGTTATGTTAGATGATATGCCATAATGTTTAAGTTACCTGTTATGCTAGATGTTTGCATGTTAATGTTTAAGTTACCTGTTATGCTAGATGATATGCCATAATGTTTAAGTTACATGTTATGTTCGATGATATGCCATAATGTTTAAGTTACATGTTATGTTAGATGATATGCCATGATGTTAAGTTACATGTTATGTTCGATGATATGCCATAATGTTTAAGTTACATGTTATGTTAGATGATATGCCATAATGTTTAAGTTACATGTTATGTTAGATGATATGCCATGATGTTAAGTTACATGTTATGTTCGATGATATGCCATAATGTTTAAGTTACATGTTATGTTAGATGATATGCCATGATGTTAAGTTACGTGTTATGTTAGATGATATGCCATAATGTTAAGTTACCTGTTATGCTAGATGTTTGCCTGTTAATGTTTAAGTTACCTGTTATGTTAGATGATATGTCATGATGTATAAGTTACATGTTATGTTCGATGGTACGCTATGATGTTAGGTTACTAAGTCACATATGATGCATATTATGCTGATTAAATATATATATATATATATTTCATGTTATGCTGCTAAGTTAGGGATGATCCATGCTATATTATCTCATGTACTTAAGCTACAAGTTAAGTTGATGATGCCATGTATGTTACATGATATATTGATTATATGTTATAAATGCTACAAGTCATGATTAATGATGATGTATGGTTTTTTTTGTGAGTAGGACAGGATCTTACTAAGCCTATGTGCTTATAGTTTATTTTCCCTCGTACTGCAGATAAGGGTAAGGGATAGATAAACTAAAGGGAGCAGCAGGAGGGGTCAATGGGTGTGGTAGTGGCATGGTGGAGAAGATCCGTTAAGTCTACTTATACATGTATTACCTATGATGATGATGTCTATGGATGTCTTTACTTATGTCTCCCTATGACGATGATGTTATGAACCTACTAAGCCCTAAGTATCTATATATATATATATATGATGCATGCTTTATGTTGATAAGAAGAAGTAAAGAAGAAGTAAGAAGAAGTATCTATGCATGCTATGCTATGAAACATACTCTATGTTAAGAAGAAGTGTTAATGCATATCTATATTTAAAAGAAAAAAAAAGTATTTAGGTCTTAAGTCTTCCGCTGTAAGAAATAAGAAGTATATATATAAAGTCTTCCGCTGTATGAAATGTATGTACGGTCGCGTCACGCGCCGCCTCTCCGGACATTTAGGGTCCCGGAAGGGCGGGCGTGACACTGAGTGCATCAGCCACCTTGTTAGCTTTCCCCGGATGGTAAAGAATCTCGCAGTCATAATCCTTGACGAGCTCGAGCCATCTGCGCTGTCTCATGTTCAGGTCCTTCTGTGTGAAGAAATATTTCAGACTCTGGTGGTCTGTGGTCTATGAACTCCGCCGGCCACATTCAGAGCTATTTCTGGTCGGAGAATCTTCAGCATGAGTCTGACCCTTTCTCTTTCCGTGCTGACCAACTCTGGGCACAGACGTGCGAGTCGGTTGAATCTCTTCACACCACGACAGGTCACCTTGCCGAACCTGAACTTCGTCGTAATGCTTGTTGGTCACCCTCATGTGGAAGAATTCTTGAAGAACTTCGTACTCGAAAATCTGTCCATCTCATCCGATTTACTTGTCTCTTTGTTTTAACCCGTTCCCCACCACATCCGAGCATCTCGAAAGGCGTAATGATGCACACTTAATCTTGGGCGATCCAGTAGATCCACGATGCTTTCCACCGTCTTGAACCAGGCTTGGGCATCCCATGGTTCACCAGTACCAGATAAATTTTCCGACTTTAGTCTCTGCCACTGGATCAGGTAAGCTTCCTATCGAACCATCGGGCCGGGGCCCGTCGGTGGGGCAGTAGGGTTTCCTCGCTGATTCATTAGGGTATTTATTACTTGTTGTTGTTCTGTAACTTGTCGTTGGAGTTCTGTGACTACGTGTGTAAGGTCATGCGGGGGTGCTAGCTCATCAGCTCTACTACTGCGTCTTCCAGACATGTTTATCTTCATATATTAAGGTAAGCTAGTATAAGTTTTCGTTCGTTGTCCTACGCATAATTAAACTGAAGCTAGCATAAAGTTATTTTAAGCTTAAGGCATCATTCATGTTCTCATGCATAGTTTAAGCTTAAGGTATTTTATATCATACAAGAACAAGCATAAGGGTATCATACATATTTTCATGCATATTTAAACTAGAAGCATTTCCTATCATACATGGAAAACAAATTCACAAAATTAGAGAAGACATAGAATTCTTACTTGGAGCGGCAGGATTTGGAGCTTGATGTGTGTGTAGTGGAAAGGCAGATCCGCTCTGATACCAACCTGTCACGCCCGCCCTTTTCGGACCCAGAATCCGGGAGGGGCGGCGCGTGACGCGACCGTACATACATACATTACATACAGCGGAAGACTTTATACATACTTCTTTATTTCTTACAGCGGAAGACTTTAGACTTATTTTTTTTTCTTTTAAACATGTGCATTGACATATACATATATATATACTTCTTCTTAACATAGGGCATGCATCATAGCATATATAGATACTTCTTCTTACTTCTTCTTTACTTCTTCTTATTAACATGGAGCATGCATCATAACGTATATAGATACCTAGTGCTTAGTTCAGGTTCATAACCATCGTTGTCATACGGAGACATAAGTAAGGACATCCATGAACATCATCATCATAGGTAAACATATATATATAAACCTAACGGATCTTCTCCACCATGCCACTGCCACACACATTTGGCCCCTCCTGCTGCTCCCTTTAGTTTATCCATCCCTTACCCTTATCTCTGCGATGCGAGGAAAGATAAACTATAAGCACATAGGCTTAGTAAGATCCACCCTACTCACAAAAACCATATATCGACATTTATCATAGCATGTACCATTCATAACATATAAGCATGTAACATTCATAACATATAAGCATGTAACATTCATAACATATAAGCCACATAACATGCAACATACATGGCGTAATCAACTTAACATGTAGCATAAATAACGTGAGTAAACATAACATATCTCATCCATAGCATGGCAGCATAACATGTATCATCTATAACATAGCATCATGTCATGTACATCTAGGACTTACTTAAACATAACATATAACATATGTAACGTAGCAAATAAACATAACACAAAACATATAGGTATGACCTATCAAACCTAACCTACATCATATGTAGCATAGTGACATAACATGGCATATCAAACGTAACATGCATCATATGTAGCATAGTGACATAAACATGGCATATCAACATAACATGCATCATATGTAGCATAGTGACATAAACATGGCATATCAACATAACATGCATCATATGTAGCATAGTGACATAAACATGACATATCAAACATAACATGCATCATATGTAGCATAGTGACATAAACATGGCATATCAAACATAACATACTTCATGTGTAACATAGGGGCATAAACATGGCATATCATGTTAGGGATCGTTTGAAAGCTAGAGGGGGGGTGAATAGCTCTTTTCGTTTCTACAAACACAATTAGCGGAAGCAAACACAAGTAATATATGTAAAAACAAAAACCAATGCTAACAAAGCCTTTACGTGGTTCGGAGATAACGCTCCTACTCCACGGCGATCCTTAAGGTGGATCAACCCAAGCAATTTCACTAAGAAGCTTTCTCTTTACAAAGACCTCCTCTTCTTACAAAAGATGACAATGAAGATTTGAGAGGAGAAAGGAGATTAATACACTTAGAAAGCTTGGAAAACTTGTAGGAGCTTAGAAGAAGGATCAGAATGTAAGCATTAGGCACTTCTTGCTCCCCTTGGGCTCTTTTTATAGGAAAGAGCCTCTTTTCCCGTTGGAGGTCTATCAGTCGACTGATGACTTTCATCAGTCGACTGCCGCCGATTCTTCAATACCGGATTTGGATTTGCCATCATCATCGCCAATGGGAAGACTATCGATCGACGCCACCGATGTCGGCCGATTCGATCTTTGCCAGCCGATGAGTCGATCCGCTACGGGCCATTCGCTTATGGCGGATCGCCAATATCGGGCATCATTGCCGGCTATGATCGCCGAAGTGAGTCGATCGTCACCGCCCGACCGATAACCCCGATCGATAATGACCTTCCAAACTCTAATGCTATATTTTAAGGGCCGATTCGGCCGACACCATGTTACTAATTCATACTTGAAAACATAACCTAAGCCTAGACTTAACCTTCTAGCTTCTCCATCACCTTGCACCTCTAGGATTTCTCTGAGTCCACGACTCCATCCATGCGCTTGCCTTCAAAAGCTTCCTTCGGTTTATGCTTTGGGTTTCTTCTTTGCCAAAGTACGCTTGGACATTTACGCCAAGACTACATGCTTGGACTTATGCCGCCAAGACTTTCCTTTGGTCTTCCTTTTCCAAGGACTGCTTGGACTTTACGCCGCCAAGACTACATGCTTGGACTTATGCTGCCAAGACCTTTCCTTGACTTCTCTTTGCCAAGATCACACTTGGACTTGTCTTTTACCAAGTCTTCATACTTGGATTTTCCTGTCACTTAAACATGTATACAATTAGATCACAAAACATTGCCTAACTTAGATGATTATCCAAACATCAAAATATATATAAATGCTTGGGGCATTGTTGCACCAACAATCTCCCCCTTTTTGATGTTTGGCAATCATTTAAGTTAGATCTTTAACACAAACATATTTCAATATGAATTCTAACTTAAATATCCCTTCTCCCCCTTTGACATACAACAAAAAGAGAAGAGGTTATTCAATAAGTGCAGGAAAGAATTATAATTGACACATCTTGAACAAAGGTATAAAATTGATATGAAGCTCCCCCTAAATCCAAGACATGTTTCATGATGTGTAAATAACATGATAAACAAAACATAAGCAATAGGCAAATATGTCCTAGCCTTGCACCAACAATTATATAAATAAGGGATGTAGCTCCCCTAAACCAAAGGCACCAAGAAAATCCGCCTTTCCATACAAGGTATCATATATATCTCTTGAGATTGTATAATGTCCAAAATTGAACCTTTTAACCGATGAAAACCGCTTTCCATTCCAAAGCAAAGGACATTCGAATAAGCGGCGATCAAGAATACCATGGCTGACATATACCAATAATGCTGATAATGGATATCGACATAAATCAATTTCGAGTTTTTTCACCAAGGTTTGAAAATGCGAGAAAATTACGTGGGTGTCCAAAAATCACGAAACTTGGCATACACATTTTATTCACTAATATAACATATGAAAATATTAGACGAAAAACATGTTCATCAGTTAATGGATTGATACGATATTTAAAACAACAAAATTATGACACAAAAAGTGTAATAGTATCATATCCATATTCATAACTTCGTACTATATGCTCAACTTCTAACCTTGATAAACAACAAATTGTAGGCACTAATAGAAGTGAATAATAATAAAAAAAACAATTTCATTTCATCAATCAAAAGTCATTACATAAGTAGGAGTTTATGCCGTACATACGGCCAAAAAGAAAATAACAAAGAAAACAAGCGAGCTAACGATCGTCGTCGTCCTCGATCCATCGGTGCCGATGAACCATCGTGAGGTGGGTGTCCAGTGCGAGGCGAAGAATCGCCAAGATGTCCTGCTGCTGCCGATGCATTTCTCTCACGAGGGAGAGGAGCTCCTGATGCTCTAGGCTCAAGACGTGTGTCCACCCGCTCAAAGCATCGGGCGGGCACCGAGGATGTGTCCGTAGAACAGATTACTGCAGCAGTCTCCCCTGCAGCAGTCCCCTCAGCAACACCTGCAGCACCACCCTCAGCTACTCCTGCAGCACCATCCTCAGCAACACCTTCCGCAGCGGCATCCTCTGGTGCCGGAGCGGCACCTGCTACCCGCCGTGCTGGGTCCCAGAAGACGGATCCTCTGTCGGCCTTCAGGCCCGCCAATGAGAAACTCCGTCGAGTCATCTGATCATATTTCCTATTCATGACTTTAATGACTCCTATATTCACATCAATGCCTACAGAGCTGAGCCATTGAGTGAGGACATTTCTAAATGGTATGTGAATCTTCCCATTGTTTGGCCTTATGAAATGAATGATGCATTGGAAGGTATTGAGACCCATGTTAATGTCTAAGTATTGACGAAAGAAATGCATCAGAAGTAGGTGTGGAGGGCGAACCAAGGCCAAACCACGGGTAACTATGGGAAGAAGACAATGAGCAACGACCTTATAAAGGACATTGTCAGAGGCAGACAGTTCTTGTGATTGAAATAAATTGGTGTTCAAAGGTCGAGGATAGTGATAGAAGGTATCATGAAGGGAATCTAAAGAAATCTCCTCAAAGGGAGATGGAAGAGGTTCACTCCAAGATGGATATAGAGTGAAATCACTCTCGGAAGACATCCGAGAAAATCGGTCCAGATCTGGGGACTGAAATCCAGATCGCGCTGAGCAACGCGAGTCCGGTATCTCATCCCATCTCCAACCGGTCGTAGGTTGTTGAAAAATTCAGAGAGGAGGGTGATATTTACGTGATGTTCACAGAAAACTAAAGACTCAAGGTTGTAATGTTGGATGATTTGAACAATGTCGAAACAGTAGTCTTTAAGAAACTTGGAATCCATTGACCTAGGTGGAATAAGTTGGAATTTGTTTTTATGAAAAGCACTTTCAAGGGCGGAATTTGGAAATCAAGGATCAACAGAGGGTTGAGGGTTTGACGGGCCTTCATTGGTCGGAGGTGCCCGGGTGCGCTTAGTAGCAACGTGCTTAATTCTAAATGGGCGAAAAGACAACAAAAAATGCACAATGTAGGTTGATGATGCATGAGCAAGATAAGCATGGGTTAGTGAAATACAATCATAGGAACAAAACAAAACATTGATCATGAAAGAAAATATACCTAGGTGGCATGGTGAACAAGGATCAGTGCCGGACCACGAAACCCTAGCTGAGTGACTGGACCCTAGAGCGACGAGTGACACGAGAAGGTCCTCGAGTTGGAGAGCACTCTAAATGGGATCACGTGTCGGCGAAGTCAGGAAAACAAAGGAGAACGGCTAAGAGGTGCGGTGGACGGTCGTCGGAAGAGGAAAAGAAGAGAGAAATTGAGAGGTTCTGGCGAGTCGAACCGGTGGAAAGCCCTAAAATCGCGATACGATCGCTGTTAGTCGGCAATGAATCGATCGTGATCGGCCGAATCGGGCAATGATACGATCGGCTCAGATCGCTGGGCCGATCGCTATAAATGCCGATCGGCCGAATCGATGGTTATCGGGCCGACGATCGACTACCGATACTGATTACGATCCATTTCGGTCGATCGCCATAAATGGCGGGAACCGATAATGAACCTTCATAATTAATTCAATAAAGATCAAAAATCACGAAATTTCGTGGGTAATATTGTTAGATCATTTCCTATCAAGGAAAAATTATTTTAAAAGTATATTACCTCTAGATTTTGATATTGACACAATCTTGAGATTTTGCAAAAGTTATGATATTTTTGCAAAACTTTGTATCACTTTGGCTTATCAATAGGAAATTGTTTCTCAAGTTGTGATAGACATAGTTTATATTTTATTTTATTTGACATTTCCAACCATATTCTTGGAGCTATATGCACATTAATCATATAGGCCTTCCCAATGATTGGTCCAATGAAGGATTAATGTTTCTAGATGACACTTTGGTTCATTGTAATGCATCATAACAAGCATGATGAACCAAGTGCATCTTCCTAACATCTCACATGTTGTCTAGGTGGCTCAATACAAAAATCATGGTTTCCTAAGTGTTTTGTGAGATGGTTAAAGGTATAAATCCTAGTATTTCTATAGAATCATGCAAAACTACACTTCTATTCTACAAAGCACATCCCAAGTTCTCTCCTAAGTGATGAAAATTCTAGTTTGGGGAGAGGCTTGGTAAAGATGTCGGCTAGGTTGGACTTAGATTCAATGTAATTAAGCTCAATGTCCCCTTTAGCCACATGGTCTCTAATGAAGTGATGTTTCACTTCAATGTGCTTGGTCCTAGAGTGATGCACCGGATTTTTGGTCAAGTTAATGGTGCTCACATTATCACAAAGTACTTTCATGTTGGAGTAAGTTAGCTCATAATCTTCTAAGGTATGTTTCATCCATAATAGTTGAGCTACACAACCACCCATAGCAACATATTCGGCTTCGGTGGTTGATAAAGCAACACAATGTTGCTTCCTACTACTCCAACTAACTAGGGAGGACCCAAGAAATTGGCATCCACCACTAGTACTTTTCCTATCCAATTTGCACCCGGCATAATCGGAATCGGTATACCCAAGTAATTCAAATGACCTAGTCCTAGGGTACCATAGACCTACATTTAGTGTGCCCTTGACATATCTTAAAATTCTTTTAACGGCAACTAAATGAGATTCCTTAGCACATGATTGATATCTAGCACACATACCAACCGCAAATAATATGTCGGGTCTACTAGCGGTTAAATACAAGAGGCTACCAATCATGCTCCTATAAAGGGTAAGATCTATTTGTTTTCCTTCACTATCACTATCTATTTTGGTATTGGTTGCCATTGGAGTTGACACTACCTTAGCATTTTCTAAACCAAATTTCTTAATCATTTCCTTAGCATATTTGGTTTGATAAATGTAAATTCCTTCACTAGTTTGTTTAACTTGCAAACCTAGGAAGAAATTTAATTCTCCAACTAGACTCATTTCAAACTCTTTTTCCATATTTTTAATAAAGTCTTCAAGAAGCTCATCATTTGTTGACCCAAAGATAATGTCATCAACATACACTTGGGCTACAAAAATGTCCTTAGATGTTGACTTTATAAAGAGAGTTTGATCTATACTACCCCTTCTGAAATCCTTGGAGATTAGGAAGGTTGACAATCTTTCATACCAAGCCGGGAGCTTGTTTCAAACCATATAAGGCTTTCCTAAGTTTGTATACATGGTTTGGGTAGTCCATATTTTCAAACCCGGAGGTTGTTCTACATACACCTCTTCCTTAATAAACCCATTTAGGAATGCCGATTTGACATCCATTTGATGGAGTTTGAAACCCATATAGGAGGCATATGCTAAAAGTATTCTAATGGACTCTAATCTAGCGGGCATATGTTTCATCATAATCAAGTCCTTCAACTTGATTAAAACCCTTACAACTAATCGTGCTTTATTTCTAGTGATATTCCCTTGGTCATCTAGTTTGTTCCTAAAGACCCATCTTGTAGTAATAATAGTGTTTTCACTTGGTCTAGGAACTAACTCCCACACTTGACTCCTATCAAATTGAGCTAATTCATCTTGCATTGCTAAGATCCAATCCGGATCAAGTAATGCATCTTTAATGTTTTTGGGCTCAATTTGAGAAATTAGAAACTATATGACTAGTGGGGTCCCTATGGAATGACCTAGTCCTAACTCCTTGAGATAATTCACCCACAATTTGATCTAATGGGTGACTTTGATGAACTCTTATGGTTCTAGGAGGTGTATCAAGTTGAGTTTGATCATGATCTACTTCAATTCTATGTTCATTATCGGAATCATCCCTTACTTCCCCTTGATCCAATCCTCCCCCTTGATTATTACCCCCTAAGTTTAAATCTTGAAATTGTTTGGTAATTTCTTGATTTTCATTATTTATGTCATCATCAATAGGGGATTTTCTAGGGTATGTATTTGAAGTTTCATCAAATTGAACATTTGATGATTCTTCAATCTTTTGAGTCCTTTTATTGTAGACTCTATATCCTACACTAGTGGATGAGTATCCAACTAGGATTCCCTCATCCGCTTTGGACTCAAATTTACTTAGGTTGTCTTTGGTATTTAAGATATAGACTTTACATCCAAAGACCTTAAAATAATGAATTGTTGGAATTGTACCATTCCACAATTCAAATGGAGTTTTTCCTAAAAACCTATGAATTAATACCCTATTTTGGATATAGCAAGCGGTATTAACCGCTTCCGCCCACAAGTAGCTAGGTAAGGAATATGCATTAAGCATTGTCCTAGCCGCTTCTTGTAGGACACGATTTTTTCTTTCCACAACCCCATTTTGTTAGGGTGTTCTAGGACAAGAAAATTCGTGCTTGTACCCTTGTTCTAAGCAAAAAGTTGAAAAGTTAGAATTCTCAAACTCTCCACCATGATCACTACGGATCCGGTTGATTTTGAGTTTTCTTTCATTTTCTACTCTTTTGCTAAATCCTATGATTATTTCTAAGGTTTCATCCTTATTTTCCAAGAAAAACACCCAAGTAAACCTAGAAAAATCATCTACTATTACCAAGCAATATTTACTACCAATTATAGATGGGGTACTATGGCAATCAAATAAATCCATATGTAGCAATTTTAATGGTAAAGCGGTACTAAGTAAGTTTTTACCTTTGTGTGATGTTTTTGATTGTTTCTCTTCTTGACAAGCATCACACATCTTGTCCTTGAGATATTTGACTCTAGGCAATCCTTTGACTAGCTTCAATTTTGCTATTTTGGCTATATTCTTCATGTTTATGTGACCTAGTCTCCTATGCCAAAGCCAACTTTCTTCCTCTTTTGCAATAAGACACTAAGTGGAAGGATTAGTAGCATAAGATAAATCAACATAATATATATTTGATTTTCTAAAGCCTACTAATATGCAATCATTTATAGTTTTGTGTCTTATAAAGCATTTTGAGGAATCAAACTTAACATCAAAATTTGCATCACATAATTGGCTTACACTAAGTAAGTTAAATTTCATATTTTTAACTAATAGAACTTTATGAATAGCAAGATTGGGAGATACCTCAATGGTGCCCTTTCCTAAAATTTTAAGTTTGCCGCTATTACCAAAAGACACTTTTCCTTGACTAGTGTGGTTGATAGTGGAGAATTTTCTCTCATCCCCGGTCATATGCTTCGAGCACCCACTATCAACTATCCACAAGCTTGGATCTTCTACCTATGTCACATGAAAAACACAATCCTTAGGTACCCAAATCTTAGGACCACTAGCATTAGTTATAAATTTCTTTGGTACCCATGCCTTTTTCCCCTTGCTTTTAATCATGGATTTTCTACTAACTAGGGATGCAAATGCTACCTCTTTCTCCTTAGGTCTATATCCTAAACCGGCCTTATTGTAAATTGCCCTTTGGTCCTTAATAATCATATCTAGATATTTGGAACCATTAGTGAACTTTTCTAGGCATGTTCTTAATTTACTTATTTCTTTTCTTAACTCATCATTTTCATCCCTAAGAGTACAATCATCATCACTAGATGGTTTATCACATGATGCATCTATATTCTTAAATGATTTGATTTCTAATTTTAGATCCTTAATCCTAGTTTTTGATCTATTTAAAGCATTTTGTAAACATGCAATAGTCTTATAAAGTAAATCTACTTTGGGTGAGTCATTTACCTCATCATCATCACTTGAAGAGGAAGAAGACTCCTCGCTTGAGCTTCCGGTTTCTTCCAATGCCATGAGGGCTAAGTTCCGGGTTGAATGGCAAACTTCTTCATTGTCGGTAGACTCCTCCATACTTAGAGTGTCCCACGTTTGTGCCATCATCGCCTCCTTCTTCTTCTTTTCCTTCTTCTTCTTATCCTTCTCCTCCTTTTTCTTTAATTCCGGGCAATTGGGCTTTATATGCCCTTTCTTGTTGCAACCAAAACACGTCACGTTAGAAATAGAATTTGAATTGTTAGAAGATTTACCTCTTGAGGATTGAAACATCCTCTTCACATCTTTCTTGGTGAGCCTCCTTGACTTCCCACCAAATTTTTTGACGTAGTGTGCTACCTCACTTGCCGACAACTCATCCTCACTACTTGATGAGTCCTCCTCGAATTCGGATGAGGAAGACACCTCCTTCTTTTCCTTTTTCTTCTTCTCCTTCTTTCCTACAACAAGAGCTATACCCTTCTCTTTGGATGAAGCGTTAGCTTGTTCATGCAATTGAAATTCACAAAATAACTCATCTAATTTAACTAATGAAAGATCCCTAGAGACCTTATAGGCATCTACCATTGAGGCCCATAAGGTGGTCCTAGGGAAGGCTTGTAGTACATACCTCACAAGGTCTCGGTTGTCGACCTTTTCACCTATAACGTGTAGTCCGTTGACTACCTCCTTGAAGCGCCCGTGCATTTGGCTCACCGTTTCATTTGTCTTCATAGTGAAGCTTTGGAGTTGGCCAATCAAAAGATCCCTCTTGGCCCTTCTTGTCTCTTTGGATCCTTCGTTGAGTTCGATGAGCTTCTCCCAAAGCTCTTTTGCGGAGTTGAATGGCCCGACCTTAGATAGTTGCTCCTTGGATAGACCACATTGAAGTGTGGTCGTTGCTTTAGCATTCGCTGGTTCTTTCTTGGCCCTCTCTCTTGTCCAATCCTTTGTGGTAGTGGTGCTCCGAATTCTCGCCACTTTCTCAAAACCATCTACAATACTAAATCAATTTTCAATATCGTTCATTAAATAATACTCCATCCTACCTTTCCAATATCCAAAATCGTTGCCGTCGAAGAACGGAGGCCTCGCCGTGCTATACCCCTCTTGAAAAGCCATCTTTGCTCCGGTTGATTGCTAGATCTTCCGATGCGATCCGGGCTCTGATACCACTTGTTAGGGATCGTTTGAAAGCTAGAGGGGGGGTGAATAGCTCTTTTCGTTTCTACAAACACAATTAGCGGAAGCAAACACAAGTAATATATGTAAAAACAAAAACCAATGCTAACAAAGCCTTTACGTGGTTCGGAGATAACGCTCCTACTCCACGGCGATCCTTAAGGTGGATCAACCCAAGCAATTTCAATAAGAAGCTTTCTCTTTACAAAGACCTCCTCTTCTTACAAAAGATGATAATGAAGATTTGAGAGGAGAAAGGAGATTAATACACTTAGAAAGCTTGGAAAACTTGTAGGAGCTTAGAAGAAGGATCAGAATGTAAGCATTAGGCTCTTCTTGCTCCCCTTGGGCTCTTTTTATAGGAAAGAGCCTCTTTTTCCCGTTGGAGGTCTATCTATCACGATCGATGACTTTCACGACCATCACGATTCTAACGGCTCAATACCGATTTGGATTTGCCGTCGCCATCGCTAACGGAAGACTATCACCGACCGCCAACAGCAGCCGGGCCGATCGATGTCGCCAGAGCCGACCGCCACGGCCATTTATTTGCTTGTGGCAATGATCGCGCTAATATCGGGCAAATGACCGCCACCATGTTTGTAGCGTGAAGTCGAAATCGAGTCGATCGTCACCGACCGATAACCTTTCCAAACTCTAATGCTATATTTTAAGGGCCGGACACCATGTTCCAGATCGGCACACCCAAGTATGACTAATTCATACTTGAAAATATAACCTAAGCCTAGACTTAACCTTCTAGCTTCTCCATCAGCCTTGCGCCTCTAGGATTTCTCTGAGTCCACGACTCCATCCATGCGCTTGCCTTCAAAAGCTTCCTTCGGTTTCGTCATGCTTTGGGTTTCTTCTTTGCCAAAGTACGCTTGGACTTTACGCCGCCAAGACTACATGCTTGGACTTATGCCGCCAAGACTTTCCTTTGGTCTTCCTTTTCCAAGGACTGCTTGGACTTTACGCCGCCAAGACTACATGCTTGGACTTATGCTGCCAAGACCTTTCCTTGACTTCTCTTTGCCAAGATCACACTTGGACTTGTCTTTTACCAAGTCTTCATACTTGGATTTTCCTGTCACTTAAACATGTATACAATTAGATCACAAAACATTGCCTAACTTAGATGATTATCCAAACATCAAAATATATATAAATGCTTGGGTAATTGTTGCACCAACATATCAAACATAGCATGTAACATAACAATCTAATCAGGTAACATATGCAGGATGCTTTTGAAAACATATATTATAGGTACGTAAATATAAATCTCAACATATTTGGGCCCGGCATTGTACCACTTCTTCATTATCATAGCGCGCATCCCTAAATTGGCCCGAGGTAGCAAGTCTCGAACCTAATAGGTTACTAGGCCCGATCTTAGTCCGTCGACCTAGGGCAATCGTCATAGCGTAGAAGCCCATCCTAGGCCCGAGTCTTACTCCATCGACCTAAGGCATCTTGGAGCCCATCCCGTACTAGGCCCGAGTCTTATTCCATTGACCTAGGGGCAATTATACATAGAAGCCCATCCTAGGCCCGAGTCTTATTCCATCGACCTAGGGCATCTTAGGAGCCCATCCCTTCTTGGACCCTGTTAGGGTCTTGGTACAAGCCATGCAGAAGGTAAAATACTTATATGCTTATTTTATAACATAGCTTATTTCATTTTGCAAACATAGCATACTTCATTTCATAACACATCATGCTTCCCTTCATGGACATATCATCTTTCATTTCGTAAACATGCCATTCTTCATTTCATAATATATCATTCTTCATTTCATCATCATGTCATATTCATGTCGTGAACATATCGTTTTGTTTCATTTCATAATCTTATCTTCTTCCATTTCATAACATATTTTAAATATCGCATACACATAGACATGGCAAAAAGGCATGACATCAAAAGTAAGTAAACACTAACCTAAGGCATGTTATCTTCATCTAGCATTATTTAATATCACAAGTCTACATGAATTCACCCAACATAAAACACATGTTAACCTATTCATTTAACTTAACAACAACTTCATATGCACATAAGACTTATATTAAAACTTCATCTAATCCCCAAAATGCATGATGGCCGAATGGTCCATAGGGTCTTCTAGGGTTATCTTTTAACCTAATTCATTTCATATAACAACAACTTCATTTGCATATAAAACATGGATTAAAACTTCATTTATTCACCCAAAACCTAGGTTGGCCGAATGGTCCAAGTAGGGTTTTTAGGGTTAACCTTTAACCTAATTCATTTCATATAACAACAACCTAATTCATTTCATATAACAACAACTTCATTTGCATATAACATATGGATTAAAACTTCATTTGTTCACCCAAAACCTAGGTTGACCGAATGGTCCAAGTAGGGTTTTTAGGGTTAACCTTTAACCTAATTCATTTCATATAACACCAACTTCATTTGCATATAACATATGGATTAAAACTTCATTTGTTCACCCAAAACCTAGGTTGGCCGAATGGTCCAAGTAGGGTTTTTAGGGTTAACCTTTAACTTAATTAATTTCATATAACAACAACCTAATTCATTTCATATAACAACAACTTCATTTGCATATAACATATGGATTATAACTTCATTTGTTCACCCAAAACCTAGGTTGGCCGAATGGTCCAAGTAGGGTTTTTAGGGTTAACCTTTAACCTAATTCATTTCATATAACAACAACTTCATTTGCATATAACATATGGATTAAAACTTCATTTATTCACCCAAAACCTAGGTTGGCCGAATGGTCCAAGTAGGGTTTTTAGGGTTAACCTTTAACCTAATTCATTTCATATAACAACAACTTCATTTGCATATAACATATGGATTAAAACTTCATTTGTTCACCCAAAACCTAGGTTGGCCGAATGGTCCAAGTAGGGTTTTTAGGGTTAACCTTTAACCTAATTAATTTCATATAACAACAACCTAATTCATTTCATATAACAACAACTTCATTTGCATATAACATATGGATTAAAACTTCATTTGTTCACCCAAAACCTAGGTTGGCCGAATGGTCCAAGTAGGGTTTTTAGGGTTAACCTTTAACCTAATTCATTTCATATAACAACAACTTCATTTGCATATAACATATGGATTAAAACTTCATTTGTTCACCCAAAACCTAGGTTGGCCGAATGAACCTTAGTAGCTAATAGGGTTAGCTTTTGTCCTAATTCATTTTAAATCCTAACATCATCATATAGTTACTAAAACATAGCATATAACTTCATGGAAACCCTAAATCATAGCTTGGCCGACTTAACCTTAGTGGTTATTAGGGTTAGCTTTTAACCTAAACCCCTTTTTCCATCCGAACATCATCATCTACTTCCTAACAACATCTTCTTCTTACAAACATGACATAGAATTTCAATAAAACACCCAAAACTTCATTTTGGCCGAATATATCATATGAGTTTCTTTTACAAAATAGCAATCGAAGCTACCCATACTGCAGGTGAGGGATACTTACATCCTTCGCTTTGCTTTGGGTGGGGAAGATGACCTAAGGAAGACCAAGACCTAGCCTTCTCTTGCTTGGATGGGGTTCGGCCAAAGGTGGAGAGGGAGCTAGAATTCGGTGAGAAGAAGAAGAAGAAGAGAGGAAGTGGCAAATTAGAACCTTCCCTCTTCTTTATAAAGGGAGGAAGAGAAGTTTCTCTTCTCTTCTTCCATGCCTCTTCATTTACCTTTATCACACTTATCTATAATCCCCCCCCCCCTTCCTCTAATGATGTAATCCTATTGGGCTTTTTGGCTTATTTTCTTTTATTTGGAAAAAGGCCCATATAAAGCCCATGATCATCAAGCCAAAAATTCTTGTAAAATTGCTAGGAATTTTACGGGCGTTACAATCCTTCATACCTTTTAAAAGTTTCGTCCTCAAAACTTAGAACAATTGTGGGTACTTCTGCTTCATGTCCTCCTCGCGTTCCCAGGTAGCTTCCTCGTACCGTTGATTCTGCCACAGGACCTTTACTAAGGGCACCTCTTTGTTCCTTAGCCTCTTGATTTCTCGGTCTAGTATCTGGATAGGCCGACTTTCAATACTCAGGTCCTCTTGAACTCGTACTGTTTGTGGCTCGATCACTTGGTCCGCACTAGAAATGCATTTATTGAGTACAGAGACATGGAACACGTTGTGAATAGCTGACATCTCTTGAGGCAGCTCTAGCTTGTAAGCTACCTTGCCAATCCTCTGCAATATCGGATACGGTCCCACGTAGCGTGGACTCAGTTTACCCTTCCTTCCGAATCTCATCACTCCTTTCATAGGAGCTACTTTGAGGAATACTAGGTCCCCAACTTCGAATTCTAACGGTCACTCGCATATCCGCATAGCTCTTTTGTCGGCTCTGAGCAGTTTCAATTCTCTGACGGATGTTACGTATAGCTCGGGTGGTGTTGTCGATGAAGTCCGTCTAGAGTCCCATCCTCTTCGTTTCACCACCCTCGTACCAACATATGGGAGATCTACATTTCCTCCCGTATAGAGCCTCGTAGGGTGCCATTCCAATAGTAGCCTGGTAGCTATTATTGTAGGCAAATTCTGCCAAACATAAGTATCGGCACCAACTACCTTTGAAATCCAGGGCGCAGGCTCGTAACATATCCTCCGATGCCATTTACTCTTTCGGTCTGTCCGTCCGTCTAGGGATGGAAGGCAGTACTGAACAATAGCTTCGTGCCTAGGGCCTTCTAAACACATTCCCAGAAATGGGAAATAAAGCGACCATCTCTGTCAGAAATGATGGTCTTAGGAATTCCATGTAGTCTGATAATTTCCCTAGCATATAACTGAGCAAGTTGCTCCGTCGAATAGGTCATCTTGATTGCTAAGAAATGGGCGGACTTCGTTAATCTGTCCACAATTACCCATATAGCATCATAACCGTTTGTCGTCTTAGGCAATCCTGAGATGAAATCCATAGAAATGTCCTCCCATTTCCATTCTGGAATCTGGATCGGCTGCAGTGTTCCTCCAGGTCTCTGGTGTTCTGCCTTAACCCTCTGGCAGGTCAGGCAAGTACTGACATACTGAGCCACATCTCTTTTCATTCTGAACCACCAGAACTTTCGTTTTAGGTCTTGGTACATCTTGGTGGTTCTAGGATGCATTGCATAAGGAGTTCCGTGAGCTTCCTCAAATATCTCCTTCCGTAATCCTGGATCGTCGGGAATACACAAGTGATCCCTGAGGTAGAGTACTCCACTATCAGAGATCCAAAACCCGTCGTCCTTTCCTTCTAAGACCTCTTGCTTGATCCTCTGAAGGCTTGGGTCACGGGCTTGTTTTTCCAGTATATCATCGAACAGCGTCGGTGTTATCGTCATGGTCGAGAGCTGTCCGGAGATGATTTCAACCCCGTAATGCATAATCTCTTTTTCTAAGGGTCGAGATAACACTGATAGGGACATCAAGGTGGCGCAGGACTTCCTGTTGACATCAGCCACCTTGTTAGCTTTCCCCGAATGGTAAAGAATCTCGCAGTCATAATCCTTGACGAGCTCGAGCCATCTGCGCTGTCTCATGTTCAGGTCCTTCTGTGTGAAGAAATATTTCAGACTCTGGTGGTCTGTGGTCTATGAACTCCGTCGGCCACATTCAGAGCTATTTCTGGTCGGAGCATCTTCAGCATGAGTCTGACCCATTCTCTTTCCATGCTGACCAACTCTGGGCACAGACGTGCGAGTCGGTTGAATCTCTTCACAGCTTCGCTGACCGATAGGTCACCTTGTCGGAACCCAGTGAACTCGTCGTAATGCTTGTTGGTCACCCTCATGTGGAAGAATTCTTCGAAGAACTCGTACTCGAAATCTGTCCATCTCATCTGATTTACTTGTCTCTTTGTTTTAACCCGTTCCCACCACATCCGAGCATCTCCCGAAAGGCAGAATGATGCACACTTAATCTTCTCGCATTCGGCCCAGTCCAGTAGCTCCACGATGCTTTCCACCGTCTTGAACCAGGCTTGGGCATCCCATGGTTCACCAGTACCAGAGAAATTTTCCGACTTTAGTCTCTGCCACTGGATCAGGTAAGCTTCCTGTCGAACCATCGGGCCGGGGCCCGTCGGTGGGGCAGTAGGGTTTCCTCGCTGATTCATTAGGGTATTTATTACTTGTTGTTGTTCTGTAACTTGTCGTTGGAGTTCTGTGACTACGTGTGTAAGGTCATGCGGGGGTGCTAGCTCATCAGCTCTACTACTGCGTCTTCCAGACATGTTTATCTTCATATATTAAGGTAAGCTAGTATAAGTTTTCGTTCGTTGTCCTACGCATAATTAAACTGAAGCTAGCATAAAGTTATTTTAAGCTTAAGGCATCATTCATGTTCTCATGCATAGTTTAAGCTTAAGGTATTTTATATCATACAAGAACAAGCATAAGGGTATCATACATATTTTCATGCATATTTAAACTAGAAGCATTTCCTATCATACATGGAAAACAAATTCACAAAATTAGAGAAGACATAGAATTCTTACTTGGAGCGGCAGGATTTGGAGCTTGATGTGTGTGTAGTGGAAAGGCAGATCCGCTCTGATACCAACCTGTCACGCCCGCCCTTTTCGGACCCAGAATCCTGGAGGCGTACGTGACGACCATATACATACATTACATACAGCGGAAGACTTTATACATACTTCTTTATTTCTTACAGCGGAAGACTTTAGACTTATTTTTTTTTCTTTTAAACATGTGCATTGACATATACATATATATATACTTCTTCTTCTTAACATAGGGCATGCATCATAGCATATATAGATACTTCTTCTTACTTCTTCTTTACTTCTTCTTATTAACATGGAGCATGCATCATAACGTATATAGATACCTAGTGCTTAGTTCAGGTTCATAACCATCGTTGTCATACGGAGACATAAGTAAGGACATCCATGAACATCATCATCATAGGTAAACATATATATATAAACCTAACGGATCTTCTCCACCATGCCACTGCCACACACATTTGGCCCCTCCTGCTGCTCCCTTTAGTTTATCCATCCCTTACCCTTATCTGCAGTACGAGGGAAAGATAAACTATAAGCACATAGGCTTAGTAAGATCCAGTCCTACTCACAAAAACCATATATCGACATTAATCATAGCATGTACCATTCATAACATATAAGCATGTAACATTCATAACATATAAGCATGTAACATTCATAACATATAAGCCACATAACATGCAACATACATGGCGTAATCAACTTAACATGTAGCATAAATAACGTGAGTAAACATAACATATCTCATCCATAGCATGGCAGCATAACATGTATCATCTATAACATAGCATCATGTCATGTACATCTAGGACTTACTTAAACATAACATATAACATATGTAACGTAGCAAATAAACATAACACAAAACATATAGGTATGACCTATCAAACCTAACCTACATCATATGTAGCATAGTGACATAACATGGCATATCAAACGTAACATGCATCATATGTAGCATAGTGACATAAACATGGCATATCAACATAACATGCATCATATGTAGCATAGTGACATAAACATGGCATATCAACATAACATGCATCATATGTAGCATAGTGACATAAACATGACATATCAAACATAACATGCATCATATGTAGCATAGTGACATAAACATGGCATATCAAACATAACATACTTCATGTGTAACATAGGGGCATAAACATGGCATATCAAACATAGCATGTAACATAACAATCTAATCAGGTAACATATGCAGGATGCTTTTGAAAACATATATTATAGGTACGTAAATATAAATCTCAACATATTTGGGCCCGGCATTGTACCACTTCTTCATTATCATAGCGCGCATCCCTAAATAGGCCCGAGGTAGCAAGTCTCGAACCTAATAGGTTACTAGGCCCGATCTTAGTCCGTCGACCTAGGGCAATCGTCATAGCGTAGAAGCCCATCCTAGGCCCGAGTCTTACTCCATCGACCTAAGGCATCTTGGAGCCCATCCCGTACTAGGCCCGAGTCTTATTCCATCGACCTAGGGGCAATTATACATAGAAGCCCATCCTAGGCCCGAGTCTTATTCCATCGACCTAGGGCATCTTAGGAGCCCATCCCTTCTTGGACCCTGTTAGGGTCTTGGTACAAGCCATGCAGAAGGTAAAATACTTATATGCTTATTTTATAACATAGCTTATTTCATTTTGCAAACATAGCATACTTCATTTCATAACACATCATGCTTCCTTCATGGAAATATATCATTCTTTCATTTCATCATCATGTCATATTCATGTCGTGAACATCGCTTTTGTTTCATTTCATAATCTTATCTTCTTCCATTTCATAACATATTTTAAATATCGCATACACATAGACATGGCAAAAAGGCATGGCATCAAAAGTAAGTAAACACTAACTTAAGGCATATTATCTTCATCTAGCATTATTTAATATCACAAGTCAACATGAATTCACCCAACATAAAACACATGTTAACCTATTCATTTAACTTAACAACAACTTCATATGCACATAAGACTTATATTAAAACTTCATCTAATCCCCAAAATGCATGATGGCCGAATGGTCCATAGGGTCTTCTAGGGTTATCTTTTAACCTAATTCATTTCATATAACAACAACTTCATTTGCATATAAAACATGGATTAAAACTTCATTTATTCACCCAAAACCTAGGTTGGCCGAATGGTCCAAGTAGGGTTTTTAGGGTTAACCTTTAACCTAATTCATTTCATATAACAACAACCTAATTCATTTCATATAACAACAACTTCATTTGCATATAACATATGGATTAAAACTTCATTTGTTCACCCAAAACCTAGGTTGACTGAATGGTCCAAGTTGGGTTTTTAGGGTTAACCTTTAACCTAATTCATTTCATATAACACCAACTTCATTTGCATATAACATATGCATTAAAACTTCATTTGTTCACCCAAAACCTAGGTTGGCCGAATGGTCCAAGTAGGGTTTTTAGGGTTAACCTTTAACCTAATTCATTTCATATAACAACAACCTAATTCATTTCATATAACAACAACTTCATTTGCATATAACATATGGATTAAAACTTCATTTGTTCACCCAAAACCTAGGTTGGCCGAATGGTCCAAGTAGGGTTTTTAGGGTTAACCTTTAACCTAATTCATTTCATATAACAACAACTTCATTTGCATATAACATATGGATTAAAACTTCATTTGTTCACCCAAAACCTAGGTTGGCCGAATGGTCCAAGTAGGGTTTTTAGGGTTAACCTTTAACCTAATTCATTTCATATAACAACAACTTCATTTGCATATAACATATGGATTAAAACTTCATTTGTTCACCCAAAACCTAGGTTGGCCGAATGGTCCAAGTAGGGTTTTTAGGGTTAACCTTTAACCTAATTCATTTCATATAACAACAACCTAATTCATTTCATATAACAACAACTTCATTTGCATATAACATATGGATTAAAACTTCATTTATTCACCCAAAACCTAGGTTGGCCGAATGGTCCAAGTAGGGTTTTTAGGGTTAACCTTTAACCTAATTCATTTCATATAACAACAACATCATTTGCATATAACATATGGATTAAAACTTCATTTGTTCACCCAAAACCTAGGTTGGCCGAATGAACCTTAGTAGCTAATAGGGTTAGCTTTTGTCCTAATTCATTTTAAATCCTAACATCATCATATAGTTACTAAAACATAGCATATAACTTCATGGAAACCCTAAATCATAGCTTGGCCGAATTAACCTTAGTGGTTATTAGGGTTAGCTTTTAACCTAAACCCCTTTTTCCATCCTAACATCATCATCTACTTCCTAACATCTTCTTCTTACAAACATGACATAGAATTTCAATAAAACACCCAAAACTTCATTTTGGCTGAATATATCATATGAGTTTCTTTTACAAAATAGCAATCGAAGCTACTCGTACTGCAGGTGAGGGATACTTACATCCTTCGCTTTGCTTTGGGTGGGGAAGATGACCTAAGGAAGACCAAGACCTAGCCTTCTCTTGCTTGGATGGGGTTCGGCCAAAGGTGGAGAGGGAGCTAGAATTCGGTGAGAAGAAGAAGAAGAAGAGAGGAAGTGGCAAATTAGAACCTTCCCTCTTCTTTATAAAGGGAGGAAGAGAAGTTTCTCTTCTCTTCTTCCATGCCTCTTCATTTACCTTTATCACACTTATCTATAATCCCCCCCCCTTCCTCTAATGATGTAATCCTATTGGGCTTCTGGTTAGTGGGTGCATCTATAGGGTTTGGCTATCTCTAGAGGTTTGGAGTTCAATTCCTAGGTATTGCATCCATTTTTGGCTTATTTTCTTTTATTTGGAAAAAGGCCCACATAAAGCCCATGATCATCAAGCCAAAAATTCTTGTAAAATTGCTAGGAATTTTACGGGCGTTACATCCCGCCCGTCCTAGTGACGATGCAACTCTGGACCAATTGTTGGCCTATCAGAAACATGTGAGTGATTCTGAACAAATGAGTTGCATCATGCTAGCCGCGATGGAACCCAAGCTACGAAAGCAACATGAGCATATGGATGGTCATATCGTAGTCCTTCATCTTTATGAGTTGTTTGATGAGCAAGTTAGATTCGAAAGGTTCGAAGTCTCCAAGCTCCTCTTCACCTCTGAGATACAAGAAGGTTCATTTGTGGTATTGCTCAACATGCTGAAGGCTGTGGAGCCTTCTGAGAAGCATGAGCAGGGGACAGTGCTATTAGTTGATTCCTCGAAGAAAGGTTCTAAGAGGAAGTCAAAGGAACAGCAGAAGGGAAAGAAGAGAAAGGCTAAGAAGGTAGAACTAGCACAAAAGGAAACTTGCCATCATTATGGCAAGGAGAGCCATTTGCGAAGAAAGTGCAAGATTTATCTTGAGTCTGTGAAGAAGAATAAGGCATCGGATGCCCCATCTTCTTCAGATATCTTCGTTATTGATTGTCATTCTATTTCCTCAAACACTTGGGTATTGGATACTGGGTGTGGCTCACATATATGTAATGACATACATGGGCTAAGGAATAGAAGAAGACTCGTCAAGGGAGAGTCAAATTTGCGTGTTGGGAATGGAGCAAAGGTTGCTGCAGTCGCCATTGGAACGCATTTGTTGAAACTCCCTATAGGACTTGTCTTAGAACTGGGCAATTGCTTTTATGTTCCTTCGTTGATAAAGAACATCATTTCTATTTCTTGTTTAAATAGAAATCGGTACCATTTGACTTTTAGTAACAATTGTTGTTACATAACTTTGAATGGAGTTCTTTATGGGACTGGAACTTTAAGCAATGGTGTTTATACGTTGGACGTATCCAGGGACATCTTCAATATCGAAGCGAGCAACAAGCGTGCTTGAAAGGATAATCAATTAGACTCCCATATGTAGCATTGTCGTCTTGGCCATATAAGCAAGAAACGCATGTCTGAATTACACTGATGTGGAATTCTGGAATCGTTTGAATTGGATTCATACGATACATGCGAATCATGCTTAAAAGGTGAACGAGTGGGAGAGTTACTAGGTCTAATACATACTGATGTATGTGGACCTATGTCAACTCAAGCATTAGGAGGCTATAACTACTTCATTACCTTCACCGATAATCACTCACGGTTTGGGTATGTGTTCTTGATGAAACACAAGTCTGAAGCCTTTGAAAGGTTCAAAGAATTCAGAAATGAAGTAGAGAAACAACATGATAAGAGTATTAAAATACTTCGATCGGATCGAGGTGGAGAATACTTAAGTCAAGAGTTTCTTGATTATCTAAGAGACAATGGTATTTGTCTCAATGGACTCCGCCATATACAGCATAATGGTGTATCTGAGAGGCGTAACCGGACCTTGTTGGACATGGTCAGGTCAATGATGAATCATGCGACTCTTCCCAAGTCCTTTTGGGGCTATGCACTTCAGACAGTTGTTTACTTGTTAAACAGAATGCCTACCAAGGTAGTCTCTACTACTCCATATGAGATATGGAATGGTAAGAAACCTCATGTATCTTACTTGAAGATATGGGGTTGTCCTGCTTATGTGAAGCGGACTGTATCAGACAAATTGGATGCTAAGTCTGATAAATGTCTATTTATTAGATACCCTAAGGAAACTAGGGGTTACCAATTCTATCATCCTGTGGAACAAAAGGTGTTTGTTTCAAGGCATGCTGTGTTTCTAGAGAAAGAGTTTCTCTTGCAAGAAAACAGTGGGAGTGTCGTCGAGCTTGAGGAGGCTCGAGAGACTCAAATAGACATTGATGAGATACCTGGTGAAGCACAACGGTAGACAACACTCATAGTGATGAGCAATCATTTGGACCTATTGTAACACCACATCTTCGTAGATCAGGTAGAACACGCAATATTCCTGAGAGATATGGATTTCTCGTAAGTGAATCGAACGACGTGTTACTCATTGATGATGAGGAGCCTACCAGTTATGAAGAAGTGCTGACAAGTTCAGAAAGGGATAAGTGGCTTGGTGCCATGAAGTCAGAAATGGATTCCATGTATGAAAACCAAGTTTGGAACTTGGTTGACCCACCAGAAGGCATAAAGCCTATAGGGTGCAAGTGGGTTTTCAAGAAGAAAAGCGACATGGATGGTAATGTGATTACCTATAAGGCTAGATTGGTGGCGAAAGGATATCGTGAAAAGCAAGGTGTTGATTATGACGAAACCTATTCGCCTGTAGCTATGCTTAAATCCATTCGGATGCTCCTGGCCATAGCGGCTCATTATGATTATGAGATATGGTAGATGGATGTGAAAACAGCTTTCCTTAATGAAAACACCTTTCGAGGGCGTGTATATGATATGATACAGCCTGAGGGTTTCACATCGGTTGATAAAACCAAGGTATGCAAATTGCGATGGTCCATTTATGGATTGAAGCAAGCATCCAGGAGCTGGAATATCCGTTTTGATGAGACCATCAAAAAGTTTGATTTCTCACAAAATCCAGACGAACCTTGTGTGTACAAGAAGGTTAGTGGGAGTGCAGTCGTGTTCCTAGTATTGTATGTCGATGACATACTACTTATAGGAAACGATGTTTCAATCTTACAGTTAGTGAAGGTTTGGTTATTCAAGACATTCTCCATGAAAGACCTGGGAGAAGCAACCTACATCCTCGGGATTAAGATCTATAGAGATAGATCGAAACGGTTGCTTGGTCTTTCGCAGTCTACATATATAGACCGAGTGCTAAAGAGGTTTAGCATGTCGGAATCCAAGAAAGGTTTTCTACCCATCAGGCATGGGATACACCTTTCGAAGTCTATGTGTCCGCGCACAGAAGACGAGAGGATTTGCATGAGTAAGATTCCCTATGCATCCGCAATAGGATCTATCATGTATGCTATGTTATGTACGAGGCCCGATGTATCGTATGCTCTGAGTGTCACGAGCAGATACCAGTCTGATCCAGGAATGGATTATTGGGTGGCTGTTAAGACGATCCTTAAGTACTTGAGAAGAACTAAGGATGTGTTCCTAATATATGGAGAAGGGTACATGGTGATACGTGGGTATACGGATGCCAGCTCCAGACAGACAAGGATGATTCCATGTCTCAGTCTGGGTATGTATTCACCTAGAATGGAGGTGCAATAAGTTGGAAAGGTTCCAAGCTTGACACTATAGCGGATTCTGCCACTAAGGCAGAATACGTTGCAGCTTTGGAAGTAGCAAAGGAACCGGTTTGGATCAAGAAGTTCATCTTTGAACTTGATGTGGTCTCATCAATGATCCAAACATGTGCTTTGCCTCTATCATCTTATCAGAGTGATCATTAGTAGGAAAGAAATACAAATCGAGAAAATTCCCACTGAAAGGAACTTAGCGGATCCTTTGACTAAAGCATTACCTCAAAATAAGTTTGAGGGTCATGTTAGAGCTTATGGTATTGGATACCGTAGCGATTGGCATTAGGCCAAGTGGGAGTCTGTTAGTAATATATGAGAGATGTCCTAAGGCAATCGCCTTATGTATGAACCATTTATATGATAAATGAAGATTCACTATTTGAGTATACATGTTTCATGTATTTGATTGGATCTTAAACTCATTTACTGAATGTCCACGATACGATTCACAGCATGAGAGAATTTGTGATTGGATCACAACTAGTGAGTATCTCTACATGTGTAATTGTGATGTATCGGAATTATCTCTAGTCAATGAATTGATGGAGTTGGACACCATCAATTCTGTTGAGACTAGCACGAGGTATACTCCTTGGTGTATCCAAGCAGCTGATTCTCACTGGCTGGAGACATTGTGATGTCCGAAGTTAATCGTGGATGCTAGTTATGGTAACTAGTTCATTGGAGTGACCAGCCGTAAGACTTCATATGGTTCTCTGCATATATAGATATGTCAATGAAGTTCTTACTGTAGCTTAAGTGCGATGTTCCTTTGACTTGCGGTATTCAAGTCATCTTGATCATGGAGACTTATGCTTTGACATCTTAAGCAAACATCTCTAAGGAGATGTGGACCCGGGATGATTGGGTATAAGTCGAAATGATCGAAGGTGTTTGAATAGCCTATAAAGGATTCACCACTCCTTGCGAGGAGATGTATACCCATGGCCTCTCGTCGGATTGTTACTAAAGTCTTTGGCCAAAGCATTACATGTTTAGAGTAAGGTACTCTTCGATACATGTGGAGTAACTAGAATCCGTAGGATGAGGAAATGATACTTGGGCTAGGTGTGACGTAGTCAGCCTAGTGGGGACTGACACAATAGACCATGTCCTGAACCAAGTGGGTATAAGATGAGTGAAGGGAATGGGGCACGAATCATTCGAGCTGCTGAAGGGTTTCAGAAATAGTTCTGGATCAACCGTTGATCTTTTCGGTTAATTGGGGATCATGATGTACTACTAGGTGCCACTCATGATCGTTCTATAATTAATGGTTAATTATAGACGGCCAACATAAACCGAGAACCTATTTGGTCACACGCACAACGAGCGTAATCCGAAGGATTTAAAACGAGCTTGAGAATGGGATTCTCAGACCGAGAGAAACTAAGTTTGGTTGGACCAAACATAAAGCGAGCATGAAATCGTTTCAGTCGCAATGGAAGCGTGGATGGGCCGTGTCTTATGAAGACATAATGGATGAACCAAAATGGTTTGGTTCTAATCCAATGGAGGAGAATAAACCAAAGGGGTTTGGTTTATTTTAAACGAATGAACCAAAAGTTGGTTCGGTTCGTTTTAACTTAAAATAAACCATCATGGTTTGGTTTATTTTAACTTATCTTAATGGAGCGGGTTAACGGGCCTAATGGTTATGATCCAATAACCATTAAGAGAATTAGTTCTCTATAAAAGAGGGCTTAATGGATAATTAAGCCCTAATCCAAAAACCCTAGCCTCAAGAGTTGCCGCCCACCCCTTGAAGGATTCGGCGCCAACCCTAGGCTGCTGCCCCTCTCCTCCTCCAACCGGCGTCCAGAAGGAGCCTTCCTTCCCCCTCGCCGGCGTCGAGATGCTGCCGGTTGGTGCTCCAATGATCTTCCTTGGGTGTGGCGATAAGGTGAGCACTTGGCTTCCTTGTTTTGGCCGGCGCCTACTCCTCCACCAAGCTGTCAAGTTTTCTGGACAGCTTCTTCTCCTCTCGTCAGAGCGTCGTTTGGACGACGGTTAGAGCTCCGACAGCGGCTAACTTACCGGGGATTCGATCTACGGTAATCCTCTGAGGTGGATGATGAAGGATTCGTCAATTGGTTGACGAATACCTCTCCGGAGAAGCGAGTTTGGAGAACTCGTATTAGGATCCGAATTTGGATTCGGATCGTGATCATCTCTCGATCACGTCGTCTTCAACACGAGGCTAGTAACCCGTACGAAGATGAAGCTCGTGGCTTAGCGAAGTCATCCCGAGGAACTCGGCGTGGATACGGATAGAGACGATTCTAGGGAGGATCGTTTCGGTTGATGTCGTTCCCGCTACACGTCATACGAAAGGTATAACGTAGATAAATTTCCTTTTATTGCAAATTTAAATTTACGGTTATGTCTACACTTGTTGTAATATGCATGTGTGTGTTGTAATAAATATAGATTTATTATTTTTATTGCTTCCGCTGTGTTCATGTTTATGAAACATGATCGAACACACACACGCCGCGGTGCCGGAAACCAAACAGATAGACCACATCGGTTCAATGATCTAGGGGAAGCCAATACTAAACTTGTGTGCTCAATTTCTTGATTAGTGTAACTTTGCATGCTTAGTTTTCTTTTTGTTTTAATTTTTAGAATGGTTTGATAGGACCAATGATTAATCAACCTTGACAACATAGTATCAGGACGCGGTGAGATGACAGTATGTTAGGGAAACAAGGTCTTGTGTATCCGAGCTAGATAAGGCGTATCTAGCTTGGTGCACTCGACTAAGTGGAACTAGATGAAGCTACCTCACCACATCCTAAACTAGTTAGACCAAGACATAAGTGAATTAAGTGAGAAATTTCTTAAGATTTGATTTGTCTAAGGAAGTGGTCGTTGTTCCGATTAAAGAAGGCCTCTATGCCTCGCCACAACCTGGAAGCCATCTTTTGAAAGGTTCACTTAACTAACTAAAGGTTAAATCCGAATCTAACCCAAGGTTGATTAGTTCTCAAATCACTAAATTTAACCAAGTAAAATTGTAGTCATCTCACAAAAACATATAAGGTGAACATGTTTGATCATATAGAAAGGGTGAGATGATTCCTTGGTTTAAAATTAAAAAAAAAAAATAAAATTCCAATATCTGATCCAACTACTATATGTGTAGGATCAATGGATGTTGGACAGTGGGTGCTCCCGACATATGATCAGAGACCAACTAAAGTTTAAGAAGCTCATATTCAAAAACCAAGGATCGGTAGCCTTCGGAAACAATGGGAAGCTCAAAATCATCGGATCATGTGATATTGAACTAAACTCAAACTTTATAATACGTCAAGTACTTTTAGTTGAAAACTTAAAATTTAATCTTCTAAGTGTTAGTCGATTGTGTGATAATAATTATAAGGTTATTTTTCTTACCAGATGAATGCTTGATTAAAAATAGTGATTGTTCAAAAACTATACTTAAGGAAACTAGGAATAATAACATTTATACAAACGATCTACCTAACTCCTCAACCAAGTGTCTAATGAAACAGCAAGAGGAATCATGGTTGTGGCACCGACGACTTGACCACTCCCATCCAAGACTCATACATAAAATGAGTCAAAAGGGTTTAGTTAGAGGTCTACCCAACCTAGGTAACCTAGAAAATAAAATATGTAATGCTTGTCAACAAGAAAAACAAACTAGGACTTCACATAGACTAACTAATCAAAAGAGAAATAAAAGTGTGCTTGAGCTCCTACACTTAGATCTTTTTGACTCACATGGAGCCAATTCACTAAACGGAAGTCAGTATTGCCTAGTAATAATAGATGACTACTCTAGGTTCACATGGGTTAAGTTTTTAAAACATAAGAGTGAAACCTTAGACCAACTCACTAATCTATGTAAACTAATATAAAAATGAAAAGAATCGAAAGATTAAGAGAATTATAAATGATTATGGTGGTAAATTCGAAAGCTATAAGTTCACCGATTTTTGTAGTCAAAATGGATACCACCATAAGTTCTCCTACCCTAGAATGCCTCAACAAAACGGGCTGGTTGAACACAAAAATAGAACCCTACTAGAAGCCGCTAGAACCATGCTAAACGAATATCATCTACCTAATAGGTTTTGGGCAGAAGTGGTCAATATTGCCTGCTATGTTCAAAATAGGATTTTATTAGTTAAACGACACTAAAAAACATCATATGAAATTTATTACAAAAAGTTGCCTAACATTAAGTACTTTAGGGTCTTTGGATGTAGGGTACACATACTAAACACTAAAGGTTACTTAGGAAAATTTACTTCTACAACAACTACCGGAACATTTCTAGGATATTCAACAACTAGTAAAGCCTATAGGGTATACAACAATGAAACCCTAAAAATAGAAGAAACAATTAATGTAGTGTTTGATGAAGAAAACAAGACTACAAAATCTGAAGTAAAATTGATTAATGATCAAGTAGAAAATGATGTTAGACCTGAACCTAACCCACAAAACAAATCTAGTGTAGACCCTAACCCAAATCAATCTAGATTACAAGCAAACCATCCAGTTGACAAAGTAATAAGTGATCCGAATTTAGGGGGTTGAACTAGAGCATCCTATAGGAACCTAAGTCAAATCTCACTTATATCTAAAATCGAACCCAAAACCATAGAGCAAGCTCTTCTTGACCTGAATTGGATCATTGCTATGCAAGAAGAGTTAGGTCAATTAACTAGGAGTCAAGTTTGGGTATTAGTACCCCCACCCCAGCTAAAGGAAAAATGATCATTGGAACAAGGTGGATATTTTGAAATAAACTTGATGACAAAGGAGAAGTTATAAGGAATAAAGTTAGGTTAGTAGCAAGGGGTTTATTCAAGTAAAGGGATTAGATTATGATGAAACATATGCACCCATAGCTAGACTCGAATCAATTAGAATGCTTTTAGCTTACATTGCACATTGAGGTTTTAAGTTGTTTCAAATGGATGTCAAGTCAGAGTTTCTAAATGGATTCATCAAGGAAGAAGTTTATGTTAGCCAACCACCAGGATTTGAAAGCCTAGACAAACCTAACCATGTACTAAAACTTAGAAAAGCATTATATGGATTAAAGAAATCTCCTAGAGCTTGGTATGAAAGGCTATCCATTTATCTTAAGTCTAAAGGATTCGATCAAGGTTTAGTTGACCCAACTCTATTTGTAAAAACCATAGGAAAAGAAATTTTCATAGCACAAATTTACGTAGATGATATAATCTTTGGAACAGCCAATACAACATTTTTAAATGAGTTCATTTCACTAATGGAAAGTGAATTTGAAATGAGCTTAGTAGGTGAACTTACCTTCTTCTTAGGTTTACAAATAAAACAAACTAGAGAAGGAATTTACATGCATCGACATAAATATGCTAAGGAATTAATTAGTAAATTTGGAATGCAAAATGCTAAGGAAATTAGTACACCTATGGCTACCAACGTAAACATAGGAGAAGACTTAGAGGGAAAAGGTATAGATTTAAAATACTATAGGAGTGCAATAGGTAGCCTTCTATACTTAACTGTAAGTTGACCTGATATACTCTTTGCAGTAAGTATGTGTGTAAGATTTCAATCTTGTGCTAAAGAATCACACCTAACGTTAGTTAAATGGATTTTTAGATACTTAAAAGGAACACAAAACATAGGAATTTGGTATCCTAGGTCAAGCGAGTTCGAACTAATAGGCTACTCTGACTCGAATTATGCCGATAGTAAACTCGATAGGAAGAGCACGAGTGGATGTTGTCAACTCCTAGGATCGAGTCTAGTCAACTGGTGTAGTAGAAAGCAACATTGTGTTGCCTTGCCTACTACCGAAGCCGAATACTAGCCATGGGTGAGTGTGTAGCTCAACTTCTTTGGATGAAGCACACTCTCAAAGACTTTCAATTAAACTTTAGTAATACTAAAATTTTAATTGATAACATTAACTCAATTAACTTAACTAAGAACCCGATATCTCATTCTAGAACTAAACACATAGAAGTAAACATCACTTTATACGAGAGCATGTAGCTAATGGAAATATAAAACTTGAATATGCTGAGGCGAAATCGAACCTAGCAGACATCTTTATAAAACCCTTACTTGAAGCAGAGTTTAGTCTGCTTAGACAAAGATTAGGAATGTGCGTAATAGAATAGGATCTAATTTTTACTTATAATCTTTCTTTCTTTCTTTTGTGCTACATGGAACTGGATTAGGGCTTACCTAGAAAGCATGCACCTATAGATTTAAGGAGTCAACACATCTCACAACACATAGGTTAAATGTGTTTGTGTACTGAGCTACATAGATGAGCATGAGATGTTAGTACCTTACTCCTAATTCCAGATGTAGATCAAGTGCATCGACATGAATCATGGAATATAATTTTTCAAAATAACCAACTCTAATCAAGACTTATTGATCATATTATATCAATTGAGTCAAAAAGAGTTGAACATACTTATTAGATGAATTATGTTGAAACTATTGTTTTTCAAAATAAAAAGGGACATGCTTGGACTTACAAACACATATAAATTTTCCTTTTTCTTTATAAACATTTCATTAATCTTATAAATACACTCTTTTTTTTAATATATGGAAAAAGGGGGAGAAGAGATCAAAGATTAAGGGGGAGAAAAAGTTTTTTTCTTTGAGTTGACACATTTTTTTTTTGAGTTAGAACATTAAGTTAAAAGTTTCTTTTTCAAAACTCACATTAAGGGGGAGAAAAAGTTTGTCAAAACTTAAAGTAAATTTATTTTTCAAAACTCACCTAGGGTTAAAGGGGAGGTAACCTTGAGGGAGAGGATTTGAAAAAGAAATTAATTCATGTTCATTTCATGCTTATTTTTTCCTTAACTTTGAATCGGTTTGCCATAGATCAAAAAGAGGGAGATTATTGGTGCAGGGGCACCAAATAATCGAACTTAGATTTTGATAATGTCAAATGTTCAAAGTTAAGTCATTATTATTATCTTATATGTTGTGTTGAGTGTGCAGGTAGTATATTAAGTTGTGCTAAGGTCAACGATACCAGGAGAATCTCAGGATGAGAAACCTCGGTGGTCGGGTGACACCAGGAGAACCTTGGGGAGTCGAGGAACCTTGGTGACCGGAAGCTAAACGACAGGTCAAGAGGATTAAAGGTAAGCATCGGGTGTGGAGTGATGGTAAGGACGTGTCCTCTGTATGGGGACGACCATAGGCGACTATCCGACTAAGACTTCCAGAGGAAGATCTAGGTTGAGGTCAGACGGTAAGGGACCATCAGTTTTACCATTAATCAATATCTTTGTGCTAACCTTGTATTCCAGGTAAGTGATCAAGCTGACAGTCAACTGAACTTACCATTAGTTGACTGCTATAGGGCATCAGTCGACTATTGGTCAAGATGATCACTTCGAAGATAGTCAAGATAATAGCCACAAAATGAGGGGAGATGAAGAGCTTTGACCCAGATCTGGATCTCAACGAACTAGGGCTCAAAGGGGCATAAAAGAAGAAGGATTTCACCTCTTTTGATCATCTCTAATTGCTTCCAAAGTGCTCCAATGAATCCAAGCCTTCTTCGACAATGCTATGCCATTGTAATGCTGACATCATTCCCAACTTCGAATCCTTAGTCGGTAGCATTCTCTAATTGTTGTCTTTACTCTTTTACTTATGTTTTTCATTACTAAGATGAGAGGTAGGCTTGTTGCCTCTTCCTCTACATTTCTTGTGTAATCATTGTCTCTTACCATCAACGTGGAAGAGATCTTTCTAGTGGATTGCCCCAACGAAAGCAGTCTAGGATTACGGGGCCTTGGACTAGCAACCTTTTGGTTGTGAACCAAGTAAAAAGAAAAGTGTCTTTCTCTTTTATCTTGTTTTTACTTCCGTTGTGCACTTTATGTTTTTTACGAAAAGAAAAGAGTTTTTAGAACGCTATTCACCCCCCCTCTAGCATTTTACTCGATCCAATAATATTCCCCTTCAAATCGCCCCAAGAACCATTGGTCGAAAGCCTCCACGAACAACTCCTTTTATGCCTCCATGCGACCTAGATTTTTTCTTGGCAGACAACTGCTCAAAGGCCCTAGTCGACTGCCCCTATCTCATAATAGCTTAATACATGCTGGAAAAACTTCAACAGATAGCCTAGCAGTCGACTTCCAAACCCTAGCAACCGATTGCTGCTCTGTCAGTCGACTGCCCAGTCGACTACGAAACTTTCTGTGCCAGTGCCCATGACCATCAGTCGACTGTCCTCCATGGCAATCGACTGATCAAGGCCAGTCATCTGCCAAAAGCTGGCCGTCAACTTCCTGTGGCACGCAGCCATAGTCGAGCGTTAGTCGACTCTTGCCAGCTGACTGGTCATAATCCCAATCGACTACTCAGAGTCGACTCAGCTACCAAGTGTCAAACACTTGACCAGTTGACTCATTCATAACTCCAGCCGTCTGATAAACCTCAACCATGAGGTTTAACTCAAGTATGATGCCCTCATACTTGATAGACCACCCTTAGCCTAGACCTAAGTCTTCTAGCCACCTCCATCAGCCTCATGCCTATTGGATCCCTCCAAGTCATCCATGACTTGTTCATCCATACACTAGCCTTCAGGTACTTCTATTGGATATTGTCATGCTAACCAAGTCTACACCGCCAAGGCATATTTGGGCTTATGCTGCCAAGACTCTTGCTTGAACTTTGCACCGCCAAATATTGGACTTATTCCGCCAAGACTAGCGCTTGGACTTTACATTGCCAATATCACACCCTTAGACTTCCCTTGCCAACTCCATGTTGGACTTTCCGGTTGCCAAGACCCATGCTTGGAGTTTCCAATTTCCAAGTACCCAAGACTTGAATTTTACCATTGCCAAGACCCATGCTTGGACTTTCCATGCCAAGTACCCAAGACTTGGACTTTATCATTGTCAATACCTAAGCTTGGACTTTCCATGACAATCACATTGTCATATGTTTTGTCGAACATCAAATACTGCTCGAGTCAAACTCGAGTCTGGTCAATCATGACCTGAGCCGATTGCACCAACAAGGCATACTCTAGAATACTATGAGCTACATTACTTCAACATTAAAACTTATTGTGATAATATGAGTACAATCAATTTGACAAAAAATCTGATACATCACTCTAGGACCAAGCACATTGAAGTTAAGCAACACTTCATTAGAGATCATGTGTCAAAGGGGGACATTGAACTTAATTACATTGAATCTAAGTCCAACCTTGCTGACATTTTCACCAAGGCTCTCTCCGAAGCAAATTTTTCATCAATTAGGAGAGAACTTGGAATGTGCTTTGTAGAGTAGTGGTATAGGTTTGCATGATCCTATAGAAAATCTAGGACTATACCTTATAGCGTCTCACAAAACACCTAAGAATCCATGATTTTTGTATTGAGCCACTTAGACATCATGTGAGATGTTAGGAAGATGCATTTGGTTCATCATGTTTGTTATGATGCATTACTATGAACCAAAGTGTCATCTAGAGACATTGATCCTTAATTGGATCAATCATTGGGAAGGCTTGTCTACAATTGATGTGGACATAGCTCTAAGAACATGATTGAAAACATCAAACAAACTATCTTTTAAACTAGGTTTATCATATTTTGAAAAATAGTTTTCACTTGATAAGCAAAAGTGGTACAAAGTTTTTGAAAAACCTTAAAACTTTTGCTAGCTTTCAAATTTGTGTCAATTTTAAAATATGGAAAAGATATATTTTTCAAATTATTTTTTCTTGATAGAAAATGATGCTAGAAATATGTCCATAAAATTTCGTTAATATTTGACATTTTTTGAATTATTTATGCATTTCTGAAGTTAGGTCGAAAACTTGAACTAGATGTTTCAGGGGTGCCAATCGACTATTTCAGTGTCCAGTTGACTGCTATTATTTGTCACAAAAATCAGTCTTGTTTACATGCTTAGAGTTCAATCCTAAGAGTCCTAACTCCATAATATGAATTAGTGCAGCGGTAATATGTTATATTTTATGGGGAATATGACAAGATTGATGCAAGGGTTAAGGGAGAGCATTTCATGAAACTTATCTATTCCCATAACCTGAATGCATATGTTTCATTGTTGGTGCAAAGTTAGTGTTTATTCTCATTTATGATTTTTTGCTTTGCCCAACATATCATTTACACATGATACCTTATGTCTTGGATTAAGGGGGAGCTTTATGTCTATTATATACCTTAGTTCAAAGCATAACCAATCTTACTCATTTATGAACTTTTTGTCTATATCCTTTTCTCTTTTTGATGTGTGTCAAAGGGGGGAGAAAAGAGAATTTAAGTTAGAATTGCATATTTATTTCATATCTGATATATGATGCTTTTATATTTCAAGACCTAACTTAAATGATTGTCAATCATCAAAAAGGGGGAGATTGTTGGTGCAACAATGCCCCAAGCATTTATATATTTTGATGTTTGGATAATCACTTATAGTTAGGCAATATTTATGATCTAACCATGAATGTGTTAAGAGATAGGAAAATCTAAGTGTGAAGACTTGGTAAAGAAAAGTCCAAGTGTGAGTCTTGGCAAGGAAAGTCCAGGGGAAGGTCTTGGCAGTGCAAGTCCAAGCATATAGTCTTGGCGACATAAAGTCCAAGCGGACCCTGGCAAAAGAAGTCCAAAGGCAAGGTCTTAGCAGTGTAAGACCAAGCACGTAGTCTTGGCTGCGTAAAGTCCAAACAGACTTTGGAAAAGGAGAATCCCGAAACATGATGAAACCGAGAGAAGCTTTTGAAGGCAAGCATAAGGATGAAGGAGTCGCGGACTCAGAGGGATCTTGGAGGCGTAAAGCTGAAGGAAGAGCTAGAAGGTTGAGTCTAGATTTAGGGTGTTTGGTTTCAAGTGTGAATTAATCATACTTGAAGTATACCAGTCGACTGGAGGTTTTTCTCAGTCGATTGACCCAGTGTTGTCGACTCACACTATGTGGCTCGGTATTCAGGCTGAGTACTCGACACAGTGTGGCTCGACATTCAGACTGAGTGCTCGACATAGTGTGGCTCGACATTCAAACTAAGTGCTCAGACGGGCCAGAGAGAAATCGATCGACCCATGTGGCTGACTGGTGGCTTGACATTCAGCCGAATGCTCTGACAAATGCGGTGGCTCGGCATTCAGAATGAGTGCTCGGCACTGTGTCACTCGGGAGAGCATTCGAATGGTCCATTAGTTGACTGCCATGAAGGTCAGTCGACTGCTTTAAGTGTCCATGGGCACAGAAACATTTGCAGTCGATTGATTGCTTAGAGAAGTCGACTAATGGTTTGATCAGTCGCCTATGGTGTAAGCAGTCAACTGATCAGAGTTCTGTTGAGCTGTGACGACTACAAATCAGGCTTTATCAGAAGTCATTGGATTAGGTCAACTACAACAGCAGTCGACTGCTGGTATGCAATAGTCGACTATCGATTGGCTTAACGGGAAAACCAACCTCTTCTATATAAAAAGAGGCCTTGGGAAGCTTGAGACAGTTAGTGCTTTCATTCTAAACTTTTCTCTCAAGTTCTCCAAGCTTTCTAGTGTTTTAATCTCTTCTTCTGTAATCTTACTTCCATCATCTTGTAAGAAGAAGAGTTGATTGTAAGAAGGCTTCTCCACCTTGGTGTGATCATCAAAAGGAGACTTTAGTGAAGACTTGCTAGGGTTGATCCACCTTACGAATTGTTGTGGAGTAGGAGTGTCATCTCTGAACCACGTTACATACTCGTGAAAGCTTGTTTCCTTGTTTTCACATTTAAGTTTGTGTTTTTCTATTGCTTCCGCTAACAATTCTTATAGAAAACAAAGAAGTTCTATTCGCCCCCTCCCCCCTCCCTTTAGCCGAGCTCAAGGATCCTATAGCAGTCACTTGTGCTTTTCCTATAGAGTTTAATACCGATATAATCTGAGTCAGAGTAACTGATTAGTTCAAACTCATTTAATCTAGGGTACCATATTCCTACATTTTGCGTTCCTTTTATATATCTAAAGATTCTTTTCACTAAGGTTAGGTGCGATTCTTTGGCACAAGACTGAAATCTTGCACATATACTTACTGCAAAAAGTATATCAGGTTGGATTGTAGTTACATACAGAAGGCTACCTATTGCACTCCTATAGTATTTTAAATCTATAGTTTTTCCTTCTAAATCTTCTCCAATGTTTACATTAGTTGTCATAGGTGTATTAATTTCTTTAGCATTTTGTATGCCAATTTTCTAATTAACTCCTTAGCATATTTATGTTGATGCATATAGATTCCTTCTCTTGTTTGTTTTATTTGTAAACCTAAGAAGAAAGTGAGTTCACCTACTAAACTCATTTAAAACTCACTCTCCATTAGTGAGATAAATTCATTTAGAAATGTTGTATTTGTTGTTCCAAATATTATATTATCTACATAGATTTGGGCTATAAATATTTCTTTTCCTACAGATTTTACGAATAATGTTGGGTCAACTAATCCTTGATTAAATCCTTTAGATTTTAGGTGAATTAATAGTCTTTCATACCAAGCCCTAGGTGCTTGATTTAATCCATATAGGGCTTTCCTATGTTTAAAGTACATAGTTAGGTTGGTCTATGTTTTCAAATCCTGGTAATTGGCTAACATACACCTCCTCTTTGATAAAACCATTTAGAAATGCTGACTTGACATCCATTTGAAATAATTTGAATCCTCTATGTGCATCATAGGCTAGCAATATTCTAATTGATTCAAGTCTTGCTATAGGTGCATAGGTTTCATCATAATCCAACCCCTCTACTTGACTAAATCCTTTTGCTACTAATCTAGCTTTATTCCTTATAACTTCACCTTTGTCATCAAGTTTATTCCGAAATACCCATCTTGTTCCTATGATTGTTTTGTCTTTAGGTGCAGATACTAATTCCCAAACTTGATTCCTAGTGAATTGAGCTAATTCTTCTTGCATGGAAATGTTCCAATCCGGGTCAAGAAGAGCTTGTTCTATGGTTTTAGGTTCGATTTTGGATATGAGTGAGATTCAACTTATATTTCTATGGGATGCCAGAGTTCGAACACCTAGATTAGGGGTCACCTACGACTTGATCTATAAGATGATCGAGTCTAACTCGAGGTGTTCTTGGATTAGAGTTTATACTTATTTCATTTTGTGAGTTAAGTTCAGGTCTGAATTCATCTTCTAAATTTTTGTTTTTTGGTTCGAATTTTGTCGGATTATTTTCTTCATTAAATACTACATTAATTGTTTCTTCAATTCTTAAGGATTCATTATTATATACCCTATAGGCTCTACTAGTGGTTGAATATCCTAGAAATATACCACTTGATGATTTATAAGTGAATTTTTCTAAGTAGTCTTTAGTGTTTAGTATATGTGTTGGGAATTGATCGTCGCTAGAGGGGGGGGGGTGAATAGCGTGTGGTTCGTCTCTTGATGGATTTCGATTATGCTTGTCTACAAATTATGTTAGCGCAGAGGAAATAATAATAACAAGAATAAAATACGACAATCACAATCACAAGACAAATACACCAAGATATTACGTGGTTCGGAACCTCAAGGTTCCTACTCCATGGGTTGCGCTCGAACGAGCCCTAGTGATGTCAAACACCACTAATAATCACAAATACTCCTTCTCGACAATAAGTCAGAGGCGGAGAAACCACTTACAACGATTACAAAAGTAATACAACATAAATACAAGCAAATACACTAAAATGCAAGTAAAGAAAAATTTACAAAGAGCTTTTGATTGCTTGAGAAGAGTCTTGAAGGTCTAGATTACAGCAGCAAATCCCCTCCAAATCGCTTCAAGGAACCATAGCCAAATCCTTCTCCATGAGCTCCTTTTAAAGCTTCACCTCGGACTGGATTCCACCAAGCAGTCGACTGATCGCGACCATCAGTCGACTACTACTGTAGCCATTGTAAGGCAATGACTTAAACCACATTGATAAGTTGCTCATACACCTGATCTCGACCAGTAGGCTCGAGCCATCGACATTCTCAATCTTTGGTAGTCGACTGCCAGGCTATTTCCTATAGTCGAACACCAATCGACTCTGAGCAATTCGATTGGCCATAATCCTGGTCAACTACTACAAGTTGACTTGGCTGCCAAGTGTCAAAACACTTGACCAATCGACTGGTACAAAGCCCCAGTCGACTGTTAACCTCAAACATGAGGTTTAACCCTAAGTATGATGTCCTCATACTTGCTAGACCACCCATAGCCTAGACCTAAGCCTTCTAGCCACCTCCGTCAGCCTCACGCCTATCGGATCCCTCCAAGTCATCCATGACTTGTTCATCCATACGCTAGCCTTCAAGTACTTCCATCGACTATTTTCATGCTAAGTTGGTCTATACCACCAAGGTACATTGGGCTTACGCTGTCAAGACTACCGCTTGGACTTTACGTCGCAACTATTGGACTTATGCTGCCAAGACTCCACCCTTGGACTTTACGCCGCCAATATCACCCCTTGGACTTTCCTTGCCAACCCATGTTGGACTTTCCATTTGCCAAGACTCAAGCTTGGACTTTCCCTTGCCAATACCCATGCTTGTACTTTCCATTCCAAGTACCCATGACTTGGACTTTCCATGCCAACCCATGTTGGACTTTCCCTTGCCAAGTGTCCCACTTGAACTTTCCATCATATGGTCAATCCCATGTCAACCATATAGTCAAACAATGGTCAAACCATCGTCAAACATCAAAATACCACTCGAGTCAAACTCGAGTCTGGTCAATCATGACCCGGGTCGATTGCATCAACAATCTTCCCAAAACATTGTCAAACATCAAAACACTACTCAAGTCCATCTCGAGTCTGGTCAATCATGACCTGGGCCGATTGCACCAACAATCTCCCCCTTTTTTATGTTTGACAAAAACCACAAAGCCATTGAGTTAGGCTATCTAACTCAAATCTCCTTACCAATTGTCCCAAATTGGTAATCCCATAAATTCTCCCCCTTTTTGACATACATCAAAAAGGTTTTTCTCAAGGAGGTTAATGTCTCATATCCCAATGAGATCTTACAATCTCCCCCTTGGTCCAAAAACATCTAGGATGCCTTCACTCTTCCTAGTGATAAGTCCCATATCACTTAAGAGAGGCTTCCTATAAACTATCCCAATTTTTAAATTGGCCATCTTACATTCCCATTTCTCCCCCTCATGATGAAGAACACATCCATCATCTCATGATGGATACCTCCCCCTAAAGGCTTGTTTCCCCTTGACCATTGCACCAACAATGTCCTTGGAGAGTCTCTAAGCCTATATGAACAATAAACCATCAAAATTAATGTTAAAAGTTCAACCTGGAACTTTCACACCTTAAAATTGATACACACCCTAAACAACTCTCCTAATCCATATCCAATGAATTTCCACCCTTTCCAATGCTTTCTAAAGCATATCCTAGGGTTATGAGCAGTTAGGGTAACCTAACATAGTTGAAACATAGGCTAAACAACCTTGTTTACCCAAAATCAACTCTAGTAGTCGACTCTTACAGTCACAAGTCTACTTCCATTGATGCCAGTTGACTGCCATATGCAGCAGTCGACTGATTTCTGCATATGCAGAAATCTGAATTCAGAAATGAATTTCGGAAATACATAAGTAAATATACGTATTTTGAAAAATCTTTAAACTTCATACGTATACTACTTATAACAATCATTATGGGTGAAAAGTATTTGAAAAATAAATTTCCCATAAAAATAGGAGATTGACACAAAGATCAAAACCATTGAAAAGTTCAATGTTTTGCCCCTACTTTGTATCAACTCTCTCAATGGTGATTGTTATCAAAAGATAGACTTCACCAAGGTTTTTTAAAATGTTTTTGAAAACCTATATTGGATCATGATCAATGGGATCAATGCACCATAATGTTAATAGGAAACTAAATCTAGGTCTAGGAAAACCAAGGTTAATAGGGAACTAAATCTAGGTCTAGGAAAACAAAGGTTAATAGGGAAGTTATCCCTAAGATTAGCCATGGTGTGTATCTAGTGGATAAAAATTCAAGAAAATCTAAGGTAGCCACTAAGAAGGTCAAAGGGGGAGTTACCTCAAGAGTTGACCTAGGAAAGACTTAATTGACTAAGGCTTCAATGCCAAAATGGGTCATTAGGAAGGTATCTAGGGAAGTTATCCCTAGTGAATACCTTGTTAACCCAAGGAGCACCAATAGGTATTGGGTTCCTAGGAGCGTGATCGATTCACGCTAGATGGGTTAGGGTGTGTCAACCCTAAGTGGATGGGTAGTTAACCTAACCATAGTAGAGTTGACACTTTAGGATGTGCCAATGTGCTTTGAGAAGTTGAAAATTGATTAAATTGGCACAATTAGGTCTTAGAAGTTATGGTGTGCCATTTTGGGTTTTTGGCACACTAGGGGGATAGTTGGTATTAAGGAAAAATGGATTTAATCTTAGAAATGACAATTTGGGCTTAACACTTAGGTATTTTATACCTTAGTATTTTATACTTGCCTTGCTTTATTTGCCTTGCCATGTCATGACATCATATTTATTTTTATCATATAAAATATCATGATAATACTTAGGGTTAGCTAAATGTCATGATATGCTTAAATTAGAATCACATGCCATGACATCATGATTATTGTCACATGCTTATTCATGTTATCAATTATGCCATAATCATCATTCATGCATTAATTTAAATTGAGTTAAGGACAATGACATGGTTTGAAGTCCCATGCATAAGGGAATCAAATAGTGTTGCCTAGAAAAATACATGAGACCCTAAATGAACAAAGCCCACATCTCACTAAAATACTTGACTTGTATGTGTTTCATACACTTAGATACAAGTGAGAAGTTAGGAAAAGGAATTTAAGGTTTTAAAATCATTTCAAAATCACTTTGAAAAACCTTGGTGAAGTCTATCTTTTGATAGCAATCACCATTGAATGAGATGATACAAAGTAGGGCTAAACATTGAAAATTTCAATGGATTTGAACTTTGTGTCAATCTCACTATTTAATGGGTAATTTATTTTTTAAATATTTTTCACCCATAATGTTTATAATAAGTAATGTACGTATAATTTTTTAATATTTTTCAAATTATATATTTTTACTTATGAATTTTGGAATTTCATTTCTGAAAGTTGAAAACTGTATTTTGCAGTTATCAGTCGACTACCATGGATGGCAGTCGACTGGAGTCAAAATTAGTCGACTGGTAGCTGAAGGAGTCGACTGATAATGCTGATTTTTGGTAAATAAGGTTTGTTAGGCCCATGTCATCTATGTTTTGGTTCTCTAACTACTCCAAACCCTAGGACATGCTTTAGAGAGCATTAGAAAGGGTGAAAATCCATTGGACATGGATTAGGAGAAGTGTTTTGGGTGTGTATCGAATTAAGGGAGGTGAAAGTTCAATGTCGAATCTTTCCCCTTAATTTCGATAGTTTAGTATTTCTATTGGCTTAGGGACTCTCTAAGGACATTGTTGGTGCAATGGTCAAGGGGGAGCAAGCTTTTAGGGGGAGGAATCCATCATGGGAAGATGGATGTGTATTTTTCCTCATGGAAGGAAAATTGGGGGTTTGCCTCTCTTAAGTGATATGGGACTTATCACTAGGAAGATTGAAGGCATCCTAGATGTTTTGTACCAAGGGGAAGATTGTAAGATCTCATTGGGATATGAGACATTAACACCCTTGAGGAGGACCTTTTTGATGTATGTCAAAAAGGGGAAGAAGTTATCATTTGAGGTTTGTTGGAATTCTCATTGGGATGTGAGAGTTGTCAATTGAGGATAATTGGTAGACTTGAGTTTGAGGTTTTGTCAAACATAATAAAGGGGGAGATTATTGGTGCAATCGACCTAGGTCACGATTGACCAGACTCGAGTTTGACTCGAACTGTATTTTGATGTTAGACAAAATGTATGACATGTGATTGTCATGGGAAGTCCAAGTATGGGGCTTGGTATTGGAAGTCCAACATGGAGTTGGCATGGGAAGACCAAGTGGGTAGCCTTGCCCACGTAAGTCCAAGTGTGTAGCCTTGGCGAAAGTCCAAGCATGGGGCTTGACATGAAAAGTCCAAGCATGGGGCTTGGCATGAAAAGTCCAAGCATGGGACTGTTAGGGCAATCTCTTGCCATGATTAGGTTTTGATGTGTGTGGCAAAGGGTTTAAGTTAGTTTGTTATGTTGATTTGATATGTGCGTTGAAGTCTTGCAGGACTTAGTAATTCGCACATGGAGCCATGGCGAGTTTCACAACTCATGACTCGGTCCTTGAGTCGGTGAAGGATGACTTTGCGGAAGCCGTGCGCTTGGAGCATTCGAGGGACCGTCGGACGAGGAGCTTGGAGTGAAGCCGGAGGAAGTAGACTTCGAGGCAAGAGATGCGAAGGAGATTGCAGAGTCGTGCGCCTGATGCTGCCGAGGGACGTGGCCGCGAACGAAGAGAACTTCGAAGGAGAGGGACTCCGAGAGAAGAGAGTGAGCGAATGTAACCCGGGAAGGGGTAGCTCTTAGGTGAAACTTGGCCATTTGGCTATGTGTCGGATGGGATTTCCCGACACCAGTCGACTGCCATGAAATGGCAGTCGACTACTCCGAGTCGAACGTGGTTCGACTGCCATATGTGGGCGATGATCGAAGACATCATCGGCATCGAAGGCAAAGAATGATCGGGTCGAAAGGGTTTGGCCACAGAACCGCTCGTAGCCGACTGAGCAGTCGACTACTTGTTGGATCGATCAGATCGCTAGAGGGGGGGGGTGAATAGCGATAGAAATTTTTCGTTAAAACGCGAGTAGACACAGCGGAAGATAAAAATAAAAATAGAGACAATAGACACAAAGGTTTTACTTGGTTCGTAGCCGAAGGCTATTACTCCAAGGCCCTAGTGGTCCTTGACCACGTACGGAGGGCAAACTACTAAAAAGCTCCTCCTCGTTGGAGGTAGGAGTTAGACGGATACACAAGATGATAAAAGCTCAAGGTAGAGGTGTTAGTTATAGCCCTAGAACCAATCATGTGATGGTTGAATAGGGAACATTTTGTATCATATTCTATAAAGGCAAAGGATTGGTTATTATATATTTACGTCTTGCTTGTGCCAGCTAAATTAAATATATAATAATGCCCTAGAAAAGTAGGTTCTTATCTACAACACATCAATTGGCAGAATTGATTATGAGAGGTTGTAGAGAACACTTTCCTAAATGTTCCTAGTCAAGTATTAATATGCAAGGGCAATATTAATACATAAAGACTAGCATGTAGGTCAATTGATGACTTGATCTCACAAGTCATGGATATATGATATCAAGTTGACACATGGGTATATATTAGAGAATATATACTGAACTGACCCGCCATGAGAAAGTTTCATGGATCGTCATATGAGTGTCATAAACTTTCTCATGTGACTATTGGTATGAATAGTCCTCAAACCTGAAGACACTACGGTTCCCTATATAATGAGTTATGTACTTTTGTATCTTCAAACGTCACCCGTAACAAGGTTGACCATAAAGGCGTTTTCTGGGTATATAACAAATTATGCGGAGGGATGTGAGTGATGTAGATGGGATCTATCCCTCCAATATGACGGAGTGATATCTCGTGGGTTCTTGATTGAGTAGAACTACTAAAACGCATGACCATGCTCGAATGAGTCAATATGAGATATTGAGCTCATTTGTTTGAGTTAGTTTACTCAGGGATCAAGAAACACATAGATTGATCGAGGATGACACGGTCTATGCCTCATTGGTCAATCTGATATCAAGGATAGAAGGACACGGTCATACATTATAGTAGTCACGGAAAGGTTAGTCGGATCTTGACTTATTTCGTAACTTGGGTAGCAATGATGTATTGCTAGATGCCGCTCATTGCTTGTGTATCTAAAAGAGTTTAGATCCACTACCAACGTTATGAGAGCCTATAGGGTCACACACAAAGAGCATGATGATTAGAAGAATTAGTGCATTCTAGTTTGACTAGAATAATTTGGGAATAAGCTTAAGTACAAAATGGTTTTTGGACTTTAAGCTTAATGAGAATTTTAGCTTATTGATTTAATGAGATTAATTCAATATGCTAAGCTTAATTGATTTAATAAGATTAATTCAATATGTTACCTTATTGATTTAATGAGATTAATTCAATATGATAACATAAGCTTATTGAATTAATAAGATTAATTCAACATCCATGAATGCCACATAAGCATGCCACCTAAGCATGCCACATAAGCATGCCACCTAAGCTTGATGAGTTGGAAGGAGACAAAGGGTTTTGACCCTTGGATTTCCTCCACATGTGGCCGGCCAAAACAAGGAGGATAACTCCTTGTTTAATTATCTTTCAATGCCATTGATTGCATTGAATGTGATAGGAGATGAAAGGTTTTTCAAATCCTATAAAACACCCCATGGGGTGGCCAGCCAAAAGAGTTGAGTTGGAGCTTAAGGCTTGGTGAGAGCTTGGTGGGAGAGGCTTTTGTTGTGTGGTTTTGTGAGTGTAAGCTAGCAAGAAGAGTAGTCTTCTTCTTCCTTTCTCTTCTTCCCTACCTTCCTCTCCTTTAGGGACTTCTCTAGCAAGAAGTAAAGGAGAGATCTTCTAGTTTTCTTTTGTGAGACAAGAGCTTGCTCGTGTGGATACATATAGAGGCACGGACATTTGAACGTGCTAAAAGATCCAACACATCCAAGGAAAAGCGGGATTGCAAAGGGCACGCAACAAAGGTAGAATTCTCCTATAAGATAGGTTTTCTTTTAGAGAAATTTATTTTGTACGAGGTTTTCTTTCGCAAGGATCACTTGAAAGGGATCCTAATTTTCCGTTGCGCGTATGCTATTTTGCATACAAGATCCCTACAGTGGTATCAGAGCCACTTGCGAAAGATCGTATACAAATAGGTTTTCTCTATTTTATATATGATATGGAAGTAGGATAAATTTTATTATGAGTTGATAATTGCATTAGCAATTTTTCAAACATAATAAAATATCCGATGTCTTTTAAAAGTTAAAATGACATGGTGCATGGTTATGGCCTAGTCCCAAAAGGTTTGTGAATGTGTGTTGTAATTCTTAATACGGCTTGCGTGTCGTGCCTTTCTCCTAACATTCTTGTTGTAAAATTAGCTTTAGACTCGAATGTAACTCGAGTATTTCTCCTTTTGTAATATAGACAACAAAGATGGAGGGTCCATTGGAAGATGATGTTACAAGGAGGAAGTCAACAACACAAGAAAATCAAAAGGAAGCACTTGGGAGAAGATGCTATCCCTAGGTTGACCAATCAATCTTTTCATTGGCTTGAGAAGATTGTAGAATAAGGGCCATAACCATGACACGCTTAGTTTAATATATATGTGATGCATGTTAATTTAGCTTGTATGTGATGCATGTTAATTTAGCTTATATGTGATGTATGCTAATATGTATGTGATGCATGTTTAAGTTTATTTCTTAATAAGTCTAAACGATGTGCCTACCAAAGTTTGGTACTCACTACTTCCTCGATCATTTGTTATTGGGTTTGCCAAAGCAAAGCAATGCATTTTATCTTGGAAGAGTGCGAGTGGACAATCGTGATGTCCCGCTATCAAACTTGGTTAAGACTTAATTAAGTTTTCTTAATTAATTAAGAAAGTAGAGGCATATATTAGCTTTGAACATAAGTTTTAAAGATTTGTTTTGTGTGATTTCCGAACATCAGCTTTGTCTTAGAAAGTGGTCGTTGCTCCGATATCAAAGAAGGCCTCGTGCTCTCGCCACTAAAGTGGTTTAGGAATAAGCACTAAACTAATCTAAACTTAACCAAAGCTATTAAAGAGTTACATCAGATGTAATTGGCAAAAGATTGCCTACCTAATCATACTACGTCTTGGGCGATTAGCCAAAGCTAACTCAAGACGAATTATGATGTGGATCTTTATCCCATATAAATTTATAGCTAAATAGAAGCTAATCATGTAAGCAAAATGTGTTTGCCTACATCAATGATTAGCTCATATCAAAGCTATGAGAATTTAGTGGGAGCCTCATTTAATTAAAGGCCTAATTAAATGACTTAGGTATGATACTTAATTTTGCATTTTTATGTTGTAGATCACCATGTCATCTAACACGACACACCCCCTCAACTTGCGATCTGTCCTTGAAAGACAAGCTCAATAGAGCTAACTTTCTAGACTGGTATAGGAACATGAGGATTATCCTCAAGCAAGAACGTAAATTGTATGTCCTAGAGCAGTCTATCCACAAACACCCCTGCCACTCGTCTTGAAAGGATGCTTATAAGAAGCATCAAGATGACGCATTAGATGTGTCATGTCTTATGCTTGCCACCATGAACTCTGAGCTTCAGAAGCAACATGAGAACATGGATGCCTATGGTATGGTTGAACATTTGAAACAACTATATCAAGGACAAGCTAGGCATGAGCATTTTGAAGTGTCTAAGGCTCTTTTTGCATGCAAGATGCAAGAAGGAACACCTGTCGGAACTCACGTACTTAAAATGATAGGGTACGTTGAGAACCTTGAAAGACTAGGTTTTCCACTGAGCCAAGAATTGGCAACCGATGTTATCTTGCAATCGTTGCCGGGAACATATAATCAATTCGTCATGAATTATAACATGAATGAAATTGATAAACCTTTGCCTGAGATTCTCATCATGTTAAGAACTGCTGAACCAAATCTCAAAAAGAAAGTTAGTAACGTACTAATGGTCAAGAAGGGCAAAGGTAAGCGCAAAGGCAAGGGTAAGACCCAAGCCAAAGGCAAGGCCAATTCATCCACTTCAAAGGGTAAAGGTAAAGTACCTAAGGAAGGGATTTATTCCATTGCGGTGAGATCGACATCGAAGCGAAGCAAAGTCTACCTTGAGGAAGTAAAGAATAAAGAAGTGGGACTTACGCCTGTATACACGTTATAGAAGTTAATCTATCTATTTCTTCAACATGGGTATTAGATACCAGTGCATCTCACATTTGTACTAATGTGCAGGGGGAAATAGTAGAATAATGGCAAAGCGAAGTGGACCTACGAGTAGGCAATGGTGCAAAAGTTCTTCTTGTATTTGTAGGAACATATTCTTTGTCTTTGCCCACGGGCTTATCTTAGAACTAGAGGAGTGCTTTTATGTGCATTAACAAAGAACATAATTTCTGTATCTTGTTTAGACAAGAAAAACTTTTCTTTTATAATAAAGGACAAATGTTGTTTCATTTATTTAAATGAAATGTTCTATTGTAATGCACCACTTATGAATGGTCTCTATGTTCTAGATTTAGAAAACCCAATTTATAACGTAAATACCAAACGGTTCAAATCGAATAATTCGAACCAAACATATCTCTCCCTTTGTCGCCTAGGTCACATAAATGAAAAACGCATATCCCAACTCCATAAAGATGGATTATTGGACTCATTTGATTTTGAATCATATGAGATATGCGAATCTTGTCTTTTAGGAAAGATGACTAAAACTCCATTTAGTGGACATGGCGAGAGAGCGACAGACTTGTTAGGACTCATACATACTGATGTATGTGGCCCTTTCAATGTCGGCTGCAGGAGGCTATAAGTACTTTATTACTTTCAGCGATGATATGAGTAGATTTGGCTACTTATATTTGATGAGACATAAGTCGAATCCTTTGAAAAGTTCAAAGAATTCAAGAATGAAGTACAAAACCAACTTGGTAAGCGTATTAAGCTACTTGATCGGATCGAGGTGGTGAATACCTTAGTCAAGAGTTTCGTGATCACTGGTGAGTGTGGGATAATATCAACTCACTCCTGGAACACCACAATGGAATGGTGTATCTGAGAGGAGAAATCGTACTCTATTAGATATGGTACGATCAATGATGAGCCAGACTGATCTACCTACTTCCTTTTGGGGTTTAGCTCTAGAGACAGCCGCTTTCACACTTAATCGCGTCCCATCAAAAGCCGTAGAAAAGACACCATATACGTTATGGACTGGGAAGAGTCCCAAAATGTCTTTTATAAAGATTTGGGGTTGTGAAGCTTATGTTAGACGTCAAGTCTCAGATAAACTAGGACCCAAATCAGATAAGTGTTATTTTGTAGGATATCCCAAGGAAACTAAGGGATATTACTTTTACAATCCCACACTTGGCAAGGTGTTTGTTGCCAGAAATGCTATCTTTCTAGAAAGAGAATTTATTTCTAGAAAAACTAGTGGGAGTAAAATTCATCTTGAAGAAATTCAGGATGAAGATAACACTAAGGCTTCAATGGAAAATGAACAGGCACCACAAAGTGTTGTGGATGAGGAAATTGTTGCCTAAAGAGTTGTGGAGCAAACACCTGTTCAAGTAGACCAACCTCTTCGTAGATCTGATAGGATCCGTCGTCAACCCGAGAGATATTCTTTTCTCTTGACTGACAACGGTGAAGTATTGCTTGTCGATCTTGACGAGCCTACATCCTATCAAGAAGCTATGATGAGCCCAGATTCTGAGAAATGGCTAGAGGCCATGAGATCCGAAATGGAATCCATGTACACTAACCAAGTATGGACTTTGGTTGATCCACCTGAAGGGGTAAAACCCATTGGGTGTAAGTGGGTCTTTAAAGTAAAGACTGACATGGATGGTAATAAGCATACCTATAAAGGTAGATTGGTGGCTAAAGGATTCAGACAAACTCATGGTATTGACTATGATGAAACCTTTTCACCAGTTGCGATGCTTAAATCCATTCGGATCATACTTGCTATTGCAGCCTACCACGATTATGAGATCTGGCAGATAGATGTCAAAACCACTTTTTTGAATGGAAAGCTACTCGAGGATGTGTACATGACACAGCCTGAGGGTTTTGAAGATCCAAAGCATCCTGAAAGGTATGCAAACTGCAAAGGTCCATTTATAGACTAAAGCAAGCCTCTCGAAGCTGGAATCTTCGATTCGATGATGCAATCAAGGAGTTTAGTTTCATCAAGAATGAAGATGAACCTTGTGTCTACAAGAGAAATAGTGGGAGCACAGTTGTATTTCTTGTCTTATATGTAGATGACATACTTCTCATCGGAAATGATATTCCCTCACTCCAGTCTGTGAAGATATGGTTAGGGAATTATTTCTCGATGAAAGACTTAGGTGAAGCTGCCTATATTCTAGGCATCAAGATCTATAGAGATAGATCTAAAAGATTACTTGGCCTAAGTCAAAGTACATACATTGATAAAGTGCTAGATCGTTTTGCTATGCAAATTTCCAAGAAAGGATTTCTGCCTTTATCACATGGTGTGAGTCTTTCGAAGACTCAATGTCCCTCTTCTAAGGAGGAGAGAGATCGCATGGATAAGATCCCTTATGCATCTGCTATAGGGTCTATCATGTACGTCATGCTTTGTACTCGTCCTGACGTCTCGTATGCTTTGAGTATGACGAGTAGATACCAGTCGGATCCAGGTGAAAGTCACTGGATAGCAGTCAAAAATATTCTTAAATACTTACGAAGAACGAAAGAATATTTCCTGATATTTGGAGGCAATGAGGAGCTAGTTGTAAAGGGTTACAGTGATGCAAGCTTCCAAACAGACAAGGATGACTATAGATCACAATCGGGGTACGTGTTTTGCCTGAATAGTGGAGCTGTGAGCTGGAAAAGTTCGAAGCAGATACGATTCTTGATTCTACAACAGTGAGTATATTGTCGCGTCTCGATGCAAAGAAAGGAGGTTTGGCTCCGCAAGTTCATCAGTGAACTTGGGGTAGTTCCTAGCATTGCAGATCCAATAGACCTCTATTGTGACAACAATGGGGCTATTGCACAGGCTAAGGAACCTCGATCACATCAGCGGACCAAACACATACTGCGGCGCTTCCATCTCATTTGAGAAATCATCGATAGAGGAGATGTGAGGATATGCAGAGTACCGACAGAAGCTAACATCGCAGATCCATTGACCAAGGCTTTGGCACAGAGGAAGCATGATGGTCACACTAGGTCACTAGGTATTAGATATCATAGTGATTGGTACTAGTGCTAGTGGGAGATTGTTAGTTATAGCCCTAAAACCAATCATGTGATGGTTGAATAGGAAACATTTTGTATCATATTCTATAAAGGCAAAGGATTGGTTATTATATATTTACGTCTTGCTTGTGCCAACTAAATTAAATATATAATAATTCCCTAGAAAAGTAGGTTCTTATCTACAGCACATCAATTGGCAGAATTGATTATGAGAGGCTGTAGAGAACACTTTCTTAAATGTTCCTAGTCAAGTATTAATATGCAAGGGCAATATTAATACATAAAGACTAGCATGTAGGTCAATTGATGACTTGATCTCACAAGTCATGGATATATGATATCAAGTTGACACATGGGTATATATTAGAGAATATATACTGAACTGACCCGCCATGAGAAAGTTTCATGGATCGTCATATGAGTGTCATAAACTTTCTCATGTGACTATTGGTATGAATAGTCCTCAAACCTGAAGTCACTACGGTTCCCTATATAAGGAGTTATGTACTTTGGTATCGTCAAACGTCACCCGTAATAGGGTGGACCATAAAGGCGATTACTGGGTATATAACAAATTATGCGGAGGGATGTGAGTGATGTAGATGGGATCTATCCCTCCCATATGATGGGAGTGATATCTGTGGGCCCCTTGATTGAGTAGAACTACTAAAATGCATGTCCATGCTCGAATGAGTCAATATGAGATATTGAGCTCATTTGTTTGAGTTAGTTTACTCAGGGATCAAGAAACACATAGATTGATCGAGGATGACACGGTCTATGCCTCATTGGTCAATCTGATATCAAGGATAGAAGGACACGGTCATACATTATAGTAGTCACGGAAAGGTTAGTCGGATCTTGACTTATTTCGTAACTTGTGTAGCAATGATGTATTGCTAGATGCCGCTCATTTCTTGTGTATCTAAAATAGTTTAGATCCACTACCAACGTTATGAGAGCCTATAGGGTCACACACAAAGAGCATGATGATTAGAAGAATTAGTGCATTCTAGTTTGACTAGAATAATTTGGGAATAAGCTTAAGTACAAAATGGTTTTTGGACTTTAAGCTTAATGAGAATTTTAGCTTATTGATTTAATGAGATTAATTCAATATGCTAAGCTTAATTGATTTAATAAGATTAATTCAATATGTTACCTTATTGATTTAATGAGATTAATTCAATATGATAACATAAGCTTTTTGAATTAATAAGATTAATTCAACATCCATGAATGCCACATAAGCATGCCACCTAAGCATGCCACATAAGTATGCCACCTAAGCTTGATGAGTTGGAAGGAGACAAAGGGTTTTGACCCTTGGATTTCCTCCACATGTGGCCGGCCAAAACAAGGAGGATAACTCCTTGTTTAATTATCTTTCAATGCCATTGATTGCATTGAATGTGATAGGAGATGAAAGGTTTTTCAAATCCTATAAAACACCCCATGGGGTGGCCGGCCAAAAGAGTTGAGTTGGAGCTTAAGGCTTGGTGAGAGCTTGGTGGGAGAGGCTTTTGTTGTGTGGTTTTGTGAGTGTAAGCTAGCAAGAAGAGTAGTCTTTTTCTTCCTTTCTCTTCTTCCCTACCTTCCTCTCCTTTAGGGACTTCTCTAGCAAGAAGTAAAGGAGAGATCTTCTAGTTTTCTTTTGTGAGACAAGAGCTTGCTCGTGTGGATACATATAGAGGCACGGACATTTGAACGTGCTAAAAGATCCAACACATCCAAGGAAAAGCGGGATTGCAAAGGGCACGCAACAAAGGTAGAATTCTCCTATAAGATAGGTTTTCTTTTAGAGAAATTTATTTTGTACGAGGTTTTCTTTCGCAAGGATCACTTGGAAGGGATCCTAATTTTCCGTTGCGCATATGCTATTTTGCATACAAGATCCCTACAAGAGGGACACTCCCCCTCTCCTTGATATGATTTAAAGCTCGAAATAAGAACAACTTATAAACTGAAATATGATTCAAACTTTCGTTATCGACAACATCAAAGGATGGAGGTTGAAGCTCTAGTCGTCGTCTCGGCAGCGCTTCGTCGTAGGGATGTCGGAGAGTCGGAGCGTATCGGAAGCACTTGGAAGCTTTTTAATTGATGAAAAACCCTAAGACAAGCCCTCCTTTTATAGCCTTTAAGCCCCTCATCGAATGGGTCTTCAACCAATCACAAATGGACACAAAACCTCCTTGAAATGGGGTGATAAGCCTTGACTCCTCGAAGCTGATCATTGACCATCAGTCGACTGATGGCCATCATCAGTCGACTGATGGTAGCATCAGTCGAGTGCTGACAAACGATCGATCGATGAAGGGCAATCGAGTCCTCCAAGTCGCGATGATCGATGCTAGCTGCAAGGCAAAGTTAGCTCAAAGAAAACATTATTTCGACGTCCTTCGACCGTCCGATCTCGACCTAGACCATCGATGGGATGTCTTTGGTCGGATCTACGCTTAAGACCATCCCCGTAAGGAGGATACGACCTCACTTACGCTCGCACACATGAGCTTACCTCGATACTTACGTGTTGCTTTTGCTTCCGGCCTTCCACTCGATTCCTTCGGCTCCCTCCGAAGTCACTCGAGTGTCGCCCGACCACTGCGGCTTCCTCCGGGTGTCGCTAGCCTTCAGCTCCAGCTATAGCAATCTTCTGCACACTCGATTCAGCTCGTGAGATAACGACATGAGCTTAACTTTGTATCGTTTGCTATAATCAAAACTTAGGTTCGACTTAGGTGCCTACTGCACAAACAATCTCTCCCTTTTTGATTTATGGCAAACCCACATACAAAGTTAAGTAAATAGCAAGCATGAAGAATAATGTGCATTAGAAACAAACAAGAAATAAAGAAGATTAAGTTGGAGTAGTAAGGATTTTCTTCAAGTACTCCCCCTTGAGGAAACCTCCCCCTTGACCGAGGGTGAGTCTTGAAGAAAGACCTTAATTCTCCCTCTTGAGGGTTGCTTTAAGTAATTACTAAAAGTTGGCCTTAGTAAAACATTTAAGTTAAGAGTTCTTCTTAACTTGGCCCTTTCTCCCCTTTAAGTAAAGCATTAACGACATAATGTTTACGTTGACGGCACACATAAGTTTAAGTTAAGAATTCTCTTAACTTGGCCTTTACTTCCTTTTGTTAAAAGTTAAATAAGTTTTCAAAAACTTAGAGTTAACTTTTGGTTTAAATATGAAGTAAGAGTTAAGTTATAAAAAAATTTTGACCCCTTAACTTTGGCCTTTTTCTCCCCCTTTTTCCATATATCGAAAAGAGTGAGGGTGTGTGTGGAAAACAAAAATAAGTGTTAAATATAAATTCCAAGCATGTTCCACATTATTTTGAAAATAATATACTGAAAATAAGTTCATCTATAAAATGTTCGACTCATATTTGGCTTGATTGATATGAAAGATCAACCACCCGTTAGAGTCGGTTAGTATGTATGATTATACTCCGTGGTTCATAACGATGCACTTGCTCTACATCTGGAACCAGGAGTAAGGTCCTAACATCTCACGCCCATCTACGTGGCTAAGTACACAAACACATTAGTCCTATGTGTTGTGAGATGTACTGGCTCCTTAAATCTATAGGTGCATGATATCTAAGGTAAGTCCAATACTAGTTCCATGAAAAATGAAAAGTAAGAAATAGTAGTAATATAATTTGCAAAGTCCTATTCTACTATGCACATGCCCAATTTTCGTCTTAATAGACTGAATTCGGCTTCGGATAGGGGTTTAGTAAATAGGTCTGCCAAGTTAGACTTCGATTCGACGTATTCGAGTTGTATGGCTCCGTTGGCCACATGTTCTCGAATGAAATGGTGTTTGACCTCTATATGTTTAGTCCTAGAGTGACATATTAGATTCTTAGTAAGGTTAATTGAACTAATGTTATCTACGTGGAGTTTTGTGTTGGTCAAAAACTGGTAAAGTTCAACTTAAAGTAGAGTGTGCATCCAAAGAAGGAGTGACACACTCACCCATCGCGATGTATTCGGCTCTGGTAGATAAGGCATACATGTTGTTGCTTATCGCACTAACTCACTAGACTCGTTTATAGTTGACAACAACCACTGCATCTTTCTATCGAGCTTACTACCGGCATATAGTCCTAATCGAGTAGCCGTTAGTTCGAACTCCAGAGATCTAGGATACCAAATACCGACATTAAGTGTACCCTTTAGATATCTAAGGATACGCTTGACTAGAGTTAGGTGAGACTCTTTGGAACCTTGCACATACTTATCGCAAATAAGATATCGGGTCGCTGCAGTTAAGTAAAGGAGACTCCCTATTATGCTCCTATAGTATTTTAAATCAATTGAGTTTCCGATTAAATCTTCTTCTATATTGACATTAGTTGCCATTGGGGTATTAATAATTTTAGCATCTTGCATTCCAAAGCATTTAATTAATTCCCTAGTATATTTGCGTTGATGTAGGTATATTCCATCTTTAGTTTGTTTAATTTGTAGACCTAAAAAGAAGCTTAACTCACCTACTAAATTCATTTCAAATTCACTTTCTATAAGTGAAATGAACTCATTTAGTAGGATTGAGTTGGTGGTTCCGAAAATAATATCATCTACGTAGATTTGGGCTATGAATATGTCTTTACCTAAGGTTTTTACGAAAAGGGTTGGGTCAACTACACCTTGGTTAAAGCCTTTGGACTTAATATAAATCGAAAGTCTCTCGTACCAAGCTCGCGGAGCTTGTTTAAGTCCATAAAGAGCTTTCTTTAATCTAAGGACATGATCTGGTTTGTCTAAACTTTTGAAACCGGGGGGTTGACTAACATAAACTTCTTCTTTAATGTATCCATTTAAGAATGCAAATTTCACATCCATTTGAAACAACTTAAATCCTCGATGTGCTACATATGCTAATAGCATTCGAATGGACTCTAATCTAGCTACTGGGGCATAGGTCTCGTCGTAATCTAAACCTTCGACTTGACTAAACCCTTTAGCAACTAGTCTAGCTTTATTTCTAACCACTTCACCTTTATCATCAATTTTATTTCTAAACACCCACCTTGTTCCAATGATTGTTTTATCTTTAGGTGGTGGTACTAATTCCCATACTTCGTTCCTAGTGAATTGAGCCAACTCTTCTTGCATTGCAATAATCCAATCGGGATCAAGAAGAGTTTGGTCAATAGTTTTGGGTTCAATTTTAGAAATCAAAGATATTTGACTAAGGTTTCTGTATGAGGCTCTAGTTCGAACTCCTAGACTTGGATCACCTATCACTTGGTCGATAGGATGATTCGTTTGGGTCCTAGTTGGATTTGGGTTTGAGTCTACAACTTGATCCATAGGATGGCTTGTTTGAGTTCTAGTTTGGTTGGAGTCATCTATCACTTGGTCGATAGAGTGACTTGGTTGACTTAGGTTAGGATTAACACTAGACCTGATCTCCGATCGAGTTAGGTCTAGTATGAGTCGGCCGCTAATTGGGGTTGTTGGGGTTTTGTAGGTTCGTGTTCTTCATCAAATACTACATTGATAGTCTCCTCGACTCTAAGGGTGTCGTGGTTATATACTCTATAAGCTCTGCTTGTAGTCGAGTATCCTAGAAAGATTCCAGTCGTGGTTTTGGATGTAAATTTCCCTAGGTAATCCTTAGTGTTTAGGATATGTACCTTACATCCAAATACCCTAAAGTACTTGATGTTAGGTATTTTATCGTGATAAATCTCGTATGAGGTCTTAAGGTGCCTCTTTACCATAAGGATTCTATTTTGGACATAGCATGTCGTACTCACGGCTTCCGCCCAAAACCTATCGGGTAGGTTATACTCATTTAACATTGTCCTAGCGGCTTCTTGTAGGGTTCTATTTTTGCATTCTACTAGGCCATTTTGTTGTGGAGTTCTAGGGAAAGAGAACTCGTGGTGGTATCCATTTAGGTTACTGAGTGCAGAAACCTATGGTTTTCGAATTCACCACCATGATCAGTCCTAAGCCTTTTGATTTTAATGCTTTGTTGATTTTCTATTAACTTAAATAGATTGATTAATTGATCTAGGGTATCATTTTTGTGTTTGATGAACCTAACCCAAGTAAATCTAGAATAGTCATCAATTATGACTAAGCAGAATTTACTTCCATTAAGTGACTTAGCTCCGTGTGAATCAAATAGATCCATGTGTAGGAGCTCAAGCACACTTTTGGTTCGTTCTTGACTAGTTAGTTGATGTTGTGTCCTAGATTGTTTACCTTGTTGACAAGCATTACATATTTTATTATCCAAGTTGTTGAGGTTAGGCAAACCTCTAACTAAATCACTCTGACTCATCTTGTGGATGAGTCTTGGGTGTGAGTGACCGAGTTGTCGGTGCCACAACCACGATTCCTCTTGCCGTGTCATAAGACATTTAGTTGAGGAGTTAGTTAAGTTGATCGTGTAAATGTTGTTATTTCTAGTCCCTTTAAGAATTGTTTTAGAGGTTTCGTTGGTATTAATTATGCATTCATTTTCTAGAAATATGACCTTATAATTATTATCACACAATTGGCTTACACTAAGTAAATTATATTGAAAATTTTTTACTAATAAAACATTTTGAATAAAAAAATTTGAATTGAGCTCAATATCACCTGATCCGATGATTTTGAGCTTGCCGTTATTTCCGAAGGCTACCGATCCTTGTCGTTTGAATCGAAGCTTCGAAAACTTGAGTTGATCCCCGGTCATGTGTCGGGAGCAACCACTGTCCAACATCCATTGATCCTTGAGTGTATCTTTTGAACCGGATGCGTATCCGTGGCTTGTCTTGAATAGTGTTTCGTAGTCCGACTCGTCTTCGGTTTCTGATTCTGGTTCCGGTTCCGACTCCGTCTCCGATTCCACCGGTTTAGCCATAAGGACTCGATCGTTGTCTTCTTCCTCGGAGGCTTCTTCCCAAGTAGAGTTGAGTGCCTTTTTATATTTTGGTGCCTTGCTCTTGAGTTTTGGGCACTCAGACTTAATGTGTCCAAACCTGTTGCATTCATAACATCTTATGTTTGAACTTTTAGGTTTACCTTCATTGGGTCGAGTGACGGCTCATTTTCAGCCCTTGACTATCCTCCGAACTAGGTTGACTAGTTCGGCTTCCATTTCCGAGTCGACCTCCGAATCCGACTCATCCTCTTCTTCCTTCGGGGGTGGCTTGCTTGCGGTTTTCTTCCTCGAACCTACAAAAAGTGTTATACCCTTCTCGGGTTCCGAGTTAGACTGCTCATGAAGTTCGAAATCAGAAAAGAGTTCATCTAAGCTAAGTTTAGAAAGATCCTTGGAGACCTTGTAGGCATCGACCATGGATGCCCACAAGGTAGTCCTCGAAAAAGAGTTTAGGACATACCTTATAAGGTCGCGGTTTTCGACCTTTTGCCCGATTGCGTGTAGGTTGTTGACTATGTCTTGGACACGGGCGTGGAGTTGTGTCGCGGACTCGTGTTCCTGCATTTTTAGGTTATATACTTTATTTAATAGAAGATCACGCTTACATACCTTGGCTTCATCGGTCCCTTCGTGTAGCTCTACTAGTTTTGTCCAAAGATCCTTTGCGCTTATGAAGCGGCCGACGCGATTTAGCTCCTCCTTGGATAGGCCGCATTGAAGGATTTGAGTTGCCTTAGCGTCGGCTTCGACTTGTCTTTTTGTCGCAATGGTCCATTGGTCATAATCCAAGGATTCACCCACTTTGTTAGTCAGAAGTGTGAATCCCGTTTGGATTATGATCCACATCTCGATTTGGGTTTTAAGAAAGCATTCCATCCGACCCTTCCAATAACGGAAGTCATCTCCGTTGTAAAACGGAGGTCAGACGGTGCTAAAACCCTCGAGATGGGCCATTTGGAAAGAAAACCTTGCACAAAAAAAATACAAAAAACACAAAAAAGGGTTCCAAGACTTCGCCTTGGATTAGTGGTGCAGGAAATAAAAAGAAACAAACGAGAAATAGAAAGTTAAGCAAAGAAATAAGAAACTAAATAAAAAGTAAGTACTCACAACCTTCGATGTCCTCGAAAGGGTACTAAACGTCAATTTTTGAGGATGAAAACAGCTTGTTACGGGGGTAAACCCCCATAAGAAGTGTAGATCTCTCAGAGAGCTTCGATTTGGGGGGTAGATCGTTTCGTGAGTCCCCTTGTAGCAAAAGTTATGCTCGTTTGATCGTGAGGTACTCCGAAGGCGATTAGTACTTGCAAAAAAAACACAACCAAAAACTATGTACCAAGACTTGGTCTTGGATTAGTAGTGTGGGAGAAATCTTAAAACAATAAATACGAAAAGAAAATTGCTCGATTGGTGGTTGCATAAAGCGCCCGGCTCTGATACCAATTGTTGGATCGATCGGATCGCTAGAGGGGGGGTGAATAGCGATAGAAATTTTTCGTTAAAACGCGAGTAGACACAGCGGAAGATAAAAACAAAAATAGAGATAATAGACACAAAGGTTTTACTTGGTTCGTAGCCGAAGGCTACTACTCCAAGGCCCTAGTGGTCCTTGACCACGTACGGAGGGCAAACTACTAAAAAGCTCCTCCTCGTTGGAGGTAGGAGTTAGACGGATACACAAGATGATAAAAGGTCAAGGTAGAGGGACACTCCCCCTCTCCTTGATATGATTTAAAGCTCGAAATAAGAACAACTTATAAACTGAAATATGATTCAAACTTTCATTACCGACGACTTCAAAGGATGGAGGTTGAAGCTCTAGTCGTCGTCTCGGCAGTGCTTCGTCGTAGGGATGTCGGAGAGTCGGAGCGTATCGGAAGCACTTGGAAGCTTTTTAATTGATGAAAACCCCTAAGACAAGCCATCCTTTTATAGCCTTTGAGCCCCTCATTGAATGGGTCTTCAACCAATCACAAATTGACACAAAACCTCCTTGAAATGGGGTGATAAGCCTTGACTCCTCGAAGCTAATCATTGACCATCAGTCGACTGATGGCCATCATCAGTCGACTGATGGTAGCATCAGTCGAGTGCTGACAGTAGACAGTCGACTGATGAAGGGCAGTCGAGTCCTCCAAGCTGGCAGTCGACTGATGCTAGTTGCAAGGCAAAGTTAGCTCAAAGAAAATATTATTTCGATGGCCTTCGACCGTCCGATCTCGTCCTAGACCATCGATGGGATGTCTTTGGTCAGATCTACGCTTAAGACCATCCCCGTAAGGAGGATACGACCTCACTTACGCTCGCACACACGAGCTTACCTCGATACTTACATGTTGCTTTTGCTTTCGACCTTCCACTCGATTCCTTCGGCTCCCTCCGAAGTCACTCGAGTGTCGCCCGACCACCGCGGCTTCCTCCGGGTGTCGTTAGCCTTCAGCTCCAGCTATAGCAATCTTCTGCACACTCGATTTAGCTCGTGAGATAACGACATGAGCTTAACTTTGTATCGTTTGCTATAATCAAAACTCAGATTCGACTTAGGTGCCTACTGCACCAACACTACGGAGGCAGCAGTCGACTGATGAGGTCCATCAGTTGATTGCCAAGTGTTCCGTTGGACTACAACGGTCGGGATCCGACGTGTTCGGAGACCGTTGTAGTGGCGGCAGTCGACTGCCAAGGGCAGCAGTCGACTGGTGGCAGCCAACGGGAAGAAAAGCCTCCTCTCTATAAAAAGAGAGGGTGTGGAGCTTTGGGGGGTTAATGCTCTTACTCCAAACGACCATCCAAGTCCCCCACAAGCTCTAAACTCTTCTTACTTGCTTTTACTCCATTCTTATTGTAAGAAGAGTGATCTTGATTGTAAAGGTTACCTCCACCTAGCTTGGTGCAAAGGAGAGACCAATAGTGATTGGCTTTGGAGGAGTGATTCACCTCGGACGAATCAGGATCGTGGATTAGCGGCGTAGTCGTGAACCATGTTACATTCTTTGTTAGTGCTTGTTTTCTCGTATTTCTATTTGCTTGTCTTTATTAGTCTTCCGCTTGCGCTAATTAGTTTTGTAGACGAGCAAATACCGACATCCAACCGAAAAGGGCTATTCACCCCCCTCTAGCTGGCCATATCGATCCCTAACAAGTGGTATCAGAGCCAAGGAAAGCTTGTCGAGGACTAACCGCCACAACAAGCAACATTCAAAATGGCCAGCTCCAACATCCGCCCACCGAAGTTCGACGGTGAATTCTCTTGGTGGAAAAAGAGAATGGAGGTATTTTTCGAAACGGATTTTGATATTATGATTACAATGGAATCCGGTTTCGTTTTGCCTAGGGATGAAGAAGGGAAGCCAATAGAGAAATCTAGGTGGACCAAAAAGCAAAGGGAAGAGCACCTTGCAAACTCAAAAGACAAGCATCATCTTTTCAATGTGCTCCCCCAACAAGAGATCAACCGAATTGGAGAATGCCTAAGTGCCAAGGAGATGTGGGAGAAGCTAATTGAGCTTCATGAAGGCACATTCGAGGCGAAGCTAGTAAGGAGAGACCTCCTCCGCTCCCAACTCAACAACATTAAACTAAAAAAGGGAGAAAAGGTAATTTCCTTACATTCTCGTTTCAAGGAAATTATAACCGGTCTGTCAAGTGTAGGTAAAAAGCTCTCCAACCGGGATATGGTAATGAAGGCCATAGATGCCTTTCCCCGGTCCTCAAAGTGGATCTCCATGGTGGACTCATTCTATATCTCAAAGAATATAGAAGTGAGCACCTTGGAGGAGTTCTTCTCAACAATGGAACTCCACGAAACGAGGCTTGAAGGAATACAAGAAGAGCCAAGAATCCAACCTTCAAGAGGAGTAGCTTTGATGGCAAACAAGGGGAAGAAGAAGATGGAGATCCCCTCCTCCTCCGATTATGAAGCATCCTCCTCCTCATCCATGGATAGCACGGAAGAAGCATATATGGTAAGGAGGGTAAGGCGTGCTTTAAAGGGTTTTCATTTTAATAAATCCAATGATAGGAATAGAAGACCAAGGGGGAAGATCATATGCTACAATTGCCAAGGAGAGGGACATATAAGGGATAATTGTCCCCTCCTAAACAAAAGCAAGGAGGAGAAGAGAAAGAAAGAAGAAAAGAAGAAGAAAAAGGGGAGCAAGAAGAAAAAGGAAGAGGAGAAGAAGGCAAAGGAAAAGGGGAAGGCCAAGGCATTTAAAGCAAAGACATGGGATGACCCTTCCTCTTCCTCTTCATCATCATCGGAAGAGGAGAACGCTTTCGTCACCAACCTTGCTCTAATGGCATTTGATGACTCGGATTGCTCCTCCACCGAAAATGAAGAATCAAGCTCAAGTGGAGAGAGCTCAAGTGAAGGGGGAGCCTCTACATCATCCTCATCCGAAGAAGAGGATTTGGTAAGTGAGGTAATAAATCTTCCCCCTAAGCAAATTATGTCTATGATTTCTAGCCTCACTAAGGACTTATTTAGAACCAAGAAAAAGAACAAAAGCATGCTTGACCAAATTAAGGAATTAGAGCAAAAATTAGAAAAAGCATGTTTTAATGATGATGATGCATGCTCACATGAATATATGTCATTTGATGTTAATGATGCATGCATAGAGGAAAATAGGGCTTTAAGAGAGAAAGTAGATTATTTAACCAAAGCCCTAGAAAAGTTTACAATTGGCTCAAACACCTTGAACATGATTATAGGGAGCCAAAGAGCTAGTTTTAATAAGAAAGGCCTAGGTTATAAAGAAAAGAAAAATGAAAAGGCCTACAAATGCCTAATTGCTAGGGGACAAGATAAGAAGAAAGTAATTGCTAGGAAATAGATTCCTAAGGAATTTCTAGTGAACCCCATAGGCAAGAATCTATTTTGGGTTCCAAAATCCATCCTTAACTAGGGTAGTCAACCATTGGACTTGACCTATATCATATTTTGGTTGACCTAGGATGGCGGGACAACATTTTTAAATAGTGTTAGGTGATGATAACATGCCTATAAATAGTTAATAATGCTTAAATCATGATGATTAATGTAATTGCTATGTATGTTTGCAATCATGATTTATGATTTTGAAATTTGGCACATCATCATGAGAAATAGGGTTTAAATCATGCCGTAGGTGATATTTTGCTTATTATCATGATATAATACCTAATGCATGATTAAAAATTGATGAATACATATATTTCATGATCATAATGTGAAATTCACACATATATATGTCTTTATGATCATGAGGATTGTTAGGGTGATACTTAACCTTGATAGAATTGCATGAATATAATGGTTAAGTATATACAAATACCTCTAGGATACATCTCACACTCACTATAGGCTACCACGATTGAAAACTTAGCATGAGTGAGATGTTAGGATGATACAAATGTCCACTAATGCCTATGGCATTTAGATGGTCATTTAAAGTATCAAAATAGTAATAATAGACCAATCATGGGGAAGGCTTATGTTTAATTCATAGATATTTTTCCCAAAGATCATGGTTGGATATTTCATATGTTTTCAAAACAATTTCTTACTTTAAAATCTATGTGTTCATGTTTTGAAATAATTGAATGCCAAACTAGGTGGTAAACTTGATACTAGAATGATCAAAAACCTAGTGATTTTTATAGCTTTTGGATTTTTGGCAAATACGTGAAAATATGATGATTTTTCATGAAAAATTATTTTTCACTGATGAAGAACCTTACAAGAAATATGTTCCCCAAATTTCACTATTTTTTGAATTTTCTAGAATTTTTAATGCATTTCTGAAATTCGCCCAGAAAATCAGAATTTCAGAAACCATTGTGCCAGTTGACTGCCATTCTGATAGCCGTCGACTGCTCTCCTGAAAAACAGTCTAATATTTTCTGATTTCAGATTTTAAACATGTTTTTGGTATTTTTCCATCTATTAGACTTGATGCCATGGGTTTATAACTTAGTGTTAATCTTTTTGATGGTGTTAAAGGGGGAGAAATAATTATGTTTAAGTTAATTATGATAGGGGGAGAAATTTGTATGGGGAGTTTCATGGATTAAGGGGGAGTTGCATGTTGCAATATCATGTTTATGTTTACATGCTTTCTTACCTTAGAAATTTTTATCAAATGTTTTTACCTAACTTAAACGGATTGCCACACATCAAAAAGGGGGAGATTGTTAGGGCAAACTCTTGCCATGATTAGGTTTTGATGTGTGTGGCAAAGGGTTTAAGTTAGTTTGTTATGTTGATTTGATATGTGTGTTGAAGTCTTGCAGGACTTAGTAATTCGCACATGGACCATGGCGAGTTTCACAACTCATGACTCGATCCTTGAGTCGGTGAAGGATGACTTTGCGGAAGGCGTGCGCTTGGAGCATCCGAGGGACCGCCGGACGAGGAGCTTGGAGTGAAGCCGGAGGAAGTAGACTTCGAGGCAAGAGACGCGAAGGAGCATTGCAGAGTCGTGCGCCTGATGCTGCCGAGGGACGTGGCCGCGAACGAAGAGAACTTCGAAGGCGAGGGACTCCGAGAGATGAGAGTGAGCGAATGTAACCCGGGAAGGGGTAGCTCTTAGGTGAAACTTGGCCATTTGACTAAGTGTCGGATGGGATTTCCCGACACCAGTCGACTGCCATGAAATGGAAGTCGACTGCTCCGAGTCGAACGTGGTTCGACTGGTATTCGACTGGCTATTTTGAGGCCAGCAGTCGACTGCCATATGTGGGCAAGATCGCAGAGATCATCGATCAAGGCGAAATGATCGGGTCGAAAGGGTTTGCCACAGAACCGCCAGATCGATCGAGCGAGTTGGTGATGAGGTCCATCACGATCACAAGTGTTCCGTTGGACTACAACGGTCGGGATACGACATGTTCAGAGACCATTGTAGTGGCGGCAGTCGACTGCCAAGGGCAGCAGTCGACTGGTGGCGGCCAACGGGAAGAAAAGCCTCCTCTCTATAAAAAGAGAGGGTGTGGAGCTTTGGGAGGTTAATGCTCTTACTCCAAATGACCATCCAAGTCCCCCACAAGCTCTAAACTCTTCTTACTTGCTTTTACTCCATTCTTATTGTAAGAAGAGTGATCTTGATTGTAAAGGTTACCTCCACCTAGCTTGGTGTAAAGGAGAGACCAATAGTGATTGGCTTTGGAGGAGTGATTCACCTCGGACGAATCGGGATCATGGATTAACGGCGTAGCTGTGAACCACGTTACATTCTTTGTTAGTTCTTATTTTCTCGTATTTCTATTTGCTTGTCTTTATTAGTCTTTCGCTTGCGCTAATTAGTTTTGTAGACGAGCAAATACCGGCATCCAACCGAAAAGGGCTATTCACCCCCCTCTAGTCGGCCGTATCGATCCCTAACAGGGGCTTGGTGTTAGGAAAATCCAAGCATAGGGTTTGGTGTTGGTAAAGTCCAAGTGTGTAGCCTTAGCATGGAAAATCCAAGCATGGGGCTTGTTATTGATAAGTCCAAGTGTGTAGCCTTAACAATAGAAAGTCTTGAGGAATTGGCAAGGTCACTAGTCTCGTAGGCTCGGGGTCCTTGAGTCGGTGAAGGATGGCATTGCGAAGCCGTGCGCTTGGTGCATCCGAGGGACCGTCAAATGGGGAGTGAATGGAGTGAGGCTTAATAGAAGCAGATTTCGAGGGCAAGAGACACGAAGGATGACATTGCAAAGTGGTGCGCTTGGTGCATCTGAGGGACGTAGGCCGAGGGAAGAGAGCTTCGGTGGGGAACTCCATGAGAGGATGAGGTGGACTTGGCTAAGTAGCTAAGATGATATATCGGATGCTCAAACATGGTGTTTAAGGTTTTACTCTATGGTCGGATGCACAAACAAAGTGTTTATCTAAGGTTTTATCCGACAACAGTCGACTGGCATAGGTGCCAGTTCGACTAATCCAAGTCGACTGATGTCGACAGTAGTCAACTTCTAAGGGACGCATACCAATCGATGAAGGTGGTCGCAGTACGTAACGCCGATAGCCGATCGATCACGGCTACGAGATCGAAGATAATCGATGAAGGATTCGTTGGAACTTATCCAGCGTGGATCGAGTCATTGTGAGACAACGACTACAGGAGCAGTCGACTGATGGTCTTGATCAGTCGACTAATTGGCGCAAAATCAGCTCGATGTAGGTTATTTAAGGAGCTTGAGAAGGAAGATTTTGCAACCATTTTTGGGGCGATTTTGGAGGGGAATTGCTGCTGCTGAATTCCAGACCTTCAAGAGCAATCCAAAGCAAACAACAAGCAAGCGATCAAAGCAAAGTTTTGTAAAGTGTTTTTTACTTGTATTTCATCTTGTCTTTGTATTTTTCTTGTACTTTTGTATTACATGTTGTAATTGCTTGTACAAGGTTTCTTCACCTCCGACTTGTTGTCGAGAAGGAGTTTGGTTAGTGTCGTGCGCATAACTCGAGCTCGTTGAGCTCATCCCGTGGAGTAGGAACCCTAAGGTTCCAAACCACATATATCATTGTGTATTTGTGTGTTCTTGTATTGTTGTTTAGTATTTCTATTGTTTCCTCTACGCTAACGACAATTGTAGACAAGCGACATGCACGAATGATCGAACGCCATCATCGTATATAAATTGGGCTATTCACCCCCCTCTAGCCGTCCATCGATCCTCCAACAAGTGGTATCAGAGCGAGGAGCTTGTCGCGGACTCATCGCCAACACAAGCACGACAAGATAGTCGACATCAACCTTCAACCACTTAAATTCGCAAGGAATTTTCAATGGTGGAAAAGAAAAATGGAGGTATATCTCGAAATCGATTTTGATATAATATTAATTTTAAAAAATGGTTTCAAAATGCCTAGGGATAAAGAAAATAAGCCGATAGAGAAGTCAAGATGGACCAAGGATCAAATCAAGGACTTCAAGACCAATATCAAGGTAATCAAGATGCTTAGTGATTTGATTCTTAGTAATATTGGGTCTAGACTAGGAAATTACACGGGACGCAAAGGAATTGTGGAATAAGGTGATAAAATTCCATGAAAATTCCAAACCGGCACAAATAGAGGAGGAGGCTGAGGAAGAATGTCCATTAACATTTGAGGATGTAGAGGAATTGGAGGAAACCTCCTCTTCTAGCATTGAGGGGGAGGAGAGGTCTTCCATCCCGATATACTTGTTGTTCAAGCGACCCATCGATCCGTGAGGGGAAACTTCGCTTCCCACTTCACCTCGGTCGCTTGTTCATGGTGATCCCATCGATGTCCCCGGATAAAAAAAAATTTAATCCTAGACAAAAGGGATTGCTCAAACAACCAAGTCATCGTCGTGCTATTCGTTTAGAGAGGTCACTTGAACAAACTTGTTGTTCAAGCGACTAACCTCAATTCTACAAGTAGCCACGGAATAGACGATGTCCGGATCTCTGGCTTTCGTGTTTATGTTCGGGATCCAAGTATTATTTAGCCACAAACAGAATATATCATGCTCATAATTGAAAAACAAAAACAAACATGTTACAAAAGAGAATAGAGAATCGATATACCTCTCGATCTTCTAATGTATGACCTTCCTCCTTTCGAACGTCGTGTGGGCGACGATCTACCAAAAGTTGAAGCTCCTAGATCGCCAATCTTCCTTCCTTGCTCGTTCCAAGCAAGAGGAAGAATAGAAACAAAGCTCCTTTCCTTCTTTCAACCAACCACCAACATCCAATGTTGGAGCTTGCCGCCGGCCAAGAAGGAAGAAGAGATTAAGGTGGAAACCGACCAAGACACCAAGGGAAAGCCCTAAATCTTGTTTCCACCAGCCAAGTAGAAGGAGAAGAGGGAGTTTGGACGCCGAAAAAGGGCTGGAAAGGCTTCAAGGGGCGCCGACAACTTGAGGAAGAAGAAGATAAGGAAGTTGTTTCCTTATTTGGTGTCGCCAATGCTCCAAACCCTAACCCTTGCTTCTTGCCGCCAACTCCAAAACCCTAGCTCCTCTTAATTAATTCTCCATGCCAACTCTAAGTCTCCTTTTATAGAGTTTAGGGATAAGCCTTGGTTTAATCTCCACCATTGGTTCTAGGGATTTAATCTCAACCGTCGGATCTAGAGATTTAATCTCAACCGTCGGATCTTAGAGATTTAATCTCTACCTTTGGATCTAGAGTTTTGTTTCTATCCATTGGATCTAAGCTTCATGAGGTGTTAATAGGCTATAATAGGGACCATGAGGAGGAGTTGGGTCTTGGCCACCCATGGATCAAGCCCACATAAAGTCCGATCCATTAATGATAATCTAATCCACTAAAGGATTATCATTGATCTACCTCACAAACCCCCATAAGTTAATATGGGCTCCATATATTATTTGTATATTTTCTCCCCGTGTTTAAGATCTCAAATGTCTGTCGATTAATTAATTTACTGACCATTAATTAATCAACATCTAACTCCATGAGTAGTACCAGTCAACCTTTTCATCATGCCGGACCAAGTTCACCTGCAGGGTTTACATGATGAACCTTATGAGCTCCTCAAGGGGACATCATCATCCTAATATATAGGACACGGTTTCCTCCTATAATCAACGACACATCATATAAATAATATCATTTCCCAACTTACTGAGCCTATCGATTTAATCTATAAATCTTGCATATTGGTAAATCAAAGAGATGAATACTAAGTATATGTGCCCGTTATTATATCGGGATTAAGATCATGTACAATATAATATCTGAGGTCTGATTCGATTATTTAGTCAGCAATAAATCGAATCACCTCTAAGTCGGTACTGCTCAATACACACAAAGTGCACTAGTGTGATTCTATGGTCAAGACAAACCAATACCAAATCACACTACAACCATTCTGATGGTTTGTCCAAAGCCATCTCAGTTGTGAGCCTTTACTTATACTTTACAAGGAGCCAATAACATGATCTCCCGTGTGACACCACACACCATGTTATCTACAATGTAATGTATTAGACAATATTGCATAACCATAAAAATGCAAACAATGATCATGTGATTCTTATTTCAAAATAAAGATGTTCATACAAAAGATAGACTTTTTAGTATACATCCCAACAATCTCCCACTTATACTAAAAGACTATGTTGTCCTCAAACTGTCATACATCTGATCCCTATTCCCTCCACATGCCTATCGAAAGCTCTCGCCGGAAGGGCCTTAGTGAAATGATCTACCAGGTTATCCTCCGATGCAATCTTGGCCACAACAACTTCTCCTCTCTTTACGATTTCTCGTATCAGGTGGTACTTACGCTCTATGTGCTTACTTGCCTTATGGGCTCGTGGTTCCTTCGAGTTTGCAACTTCACCACTATTATCACAATAAATTGTGATAGTTTTGGGAAAACCAAGAATCACGTCCAAGTCCATCAGGAAGTTCCTGAGCCATACAGCTTCTTTGGTCACCTCAGAGGCTGCCACATACTCAGCTTCCATGGTAGAGTCCGCCACGCATTTCTGCTTGACACTCCTCCATACAATGGTTCCACCTCCCAAAGTAAACACAAAACCTGAGGTAGACTTACTGTTATCCCTAGATTGGAAGTCAGAATCCGTGTAACCCACAGGGAGTAATTGGTCTGCCTGTAAAACTAGCATATAATCCCTAGTCCTTCTCAGGTACTTCAATATATGCTTTACCGTAGTCTAATGTCCCTGTCCTGGATTACTCTGATATTTGCTGACCATGCCCACGACATAGCAGATATCTAGTCTCATACATAGCATCACATACATGTGGCTTCCTACCGTCGAAGCATAAGGAACCGCCTTCATCTCCTCTATCTCCTCAGATGTTCTAGGACACATCTCCTTAGATAAAGGAACTCCAAGCCTGAAAGGTAGAAAACCCTTCTTGGAGTTCTGCATGCTAAAATGCTCCATAATCGTGTCTATGTATGAAGCTTGGGATAAGCACGACATCCTTTTCCTGCGATCCCTTATAACCTTGATCCCAAGGATGTGTCCCACTTCTCCCAAGTCCTTCATATCAAACTGTTTGGACAACCATACCCTAACGTCCGATAACACCTTGATATTGTTGCCAATCAATAAAATGTCATCTACGTATAGTACAAGAAATACCACTACGTTTCTGTCACATCTCTTGTATACACAAGACTCATTCGGACTTTGAATAAATCTATAAGACTGGATTACCTCATCAAAGCGGATGTTCCAAGACCTCAAAGCTTGCTTCAATCCATAAATGGACCAATTAAGCTTACACACAAGATGCTCTTTGCCTTTAGCAATGAATCCCTCTAGTTGCTTCATATAGATGTTTTCCTCAAGACTTCCATTAAGGAAAGCTGTCTTGACATCCATCTGCCACACCTCATAATCCATATGAGCTGCTATGCATAAGAGAATCCGGATAGACTTAAGCATGGCTACCGGCGAAAAGGTCTCCTCATAATCGATACCCTCTTTCTGAGTATACCCCTTCGCAACAAGCCTCGCTTTGAAGGTTTCAACCTTCCCATCTATTCCTCTCTTTCTCTTGTAGATCCACTTGCATCCAATGATTTTTACACCATCGGGTGGTTCTACTAGCTCCCAGACTTGATTTGAATCCATAGATTCAATCTCAGCATTCATTTCACTTTGCCAAGATACTGTATCTTTATCTTGGATTGCCTCGTCATATGTCCAGGGATCAGGTTCATGTTCGCCAGGGACCAAATCAGAAGACTCTCCCAAGAACATAAATTTATCAGGCTATCTCACAACCCTCCCACTACGACGAGGCATCACCTATATATCCTTTGTGACACGCGGTACAGTGACATGTGGTATATCCTCTTGTACCGGTGGTACTAAAGAAGTGACTTCCCCTTTTAATTCCTCCAGAACAATTTTACTCTTGGGCTTGTGGCCTATCACATAGTCTTCCTCTAGAAATCTGGTGTTCGTGCTAACGATCACTGTAAAATACCATAGAAATAAAATAAAATAAATTAAATTAAATTAAATTAAATGTTGGGTAATTGGGAGAATACCCTATGGAATTTTCTAGGAATTTTTTAGAAATTTTCTGGACTTAAATGGAGATTTTCAAAACCCTCTTTGCTTATAAGTAGTTAAAAGGCTTAACGGGTCTGAATCCGACCCGTTTATTTCACAAAATTCGTTAATGGACCCGATCCCTTCCGTTCGGTCGTTTCCTCAATGCCGACTTTTCCCTTCCTGAGTGTTTCTTTTCCTTCGCGATTTCTCTCTTTCCCTTCTTCCCGATCCGCCTCCTCTCCTTCCCGCTCGTTGTCATCCTCTCCTTCCCGCTCGCTGCTGCCTTTGTTTCCTCGCGCAGCCAACCGCCGAATCGGGAAGTAGCCCGACGACGCCTCCTCGCCGTCGCCTTCTCCCTCGCACGCCGCCATGCCACTGCCGCTGCCGTCGCGAGCTCTCGGTCTTCGATTGTCGGTGCCCCAAGCTAGCCGCTAGCCCTTCTCCCATTTCACCGCCACCTGAGCTCGCTATGCCATCACCGGAGCAAGGTTAGGGCGCATTATTTTACTAGATTTCAGTGGATTTCGGCCATTACTGGACTCATCATCGTCTGTCCGGTCGTGTAGCCGACAGAGCTAATTTTTGTTCTGTGAGCCCTAAATGTCGTTGCCGCCTTCTCCGCACCTCTTCTCCTCGCCTACCGTCGGGATGCCTTGCTTTTTCCCCAATTCCGATCTGATTCTCGGGATCGCGAAGCTCAACTCACCGACTGCTTCTCTTCTTCCGAGCGAGCAGATCATCCTCAAGCTACCGATTTTGATCCGTCGTAGGCCTCTTCTTCTGACCTCGACAGCAGCAGGCACCCCTTTTCTCTAGTTGTAAAGGATTGCTTCATGTCGTCGACTTCTAATCATCACAACCACCCCATCCTTCAGTCGCCACTCACCTCAGTGTGGGTGTGAGCAGCAACTCCACCGGCGTTGCCAGCCGCCTAAGCCACCGACTTTCTTCGACCTCCGTTAGGGGCTGGCCTGACTATTATGAGGAGACTTGCTACTGCCTTCCTCATGGATGTTTCAAGGGATAAAAAAGAGGGTCAATCGGAGCAGGGGATTTCGGTTGGGTGGATTTAATCATCCCAAATTTGGAACCTTCAGTAATGGATCCAGAAGCTTGTGTAATCGAGACTGAGGAAGATGATTCGAGTGTTGATGCATATCTGGAATGGTGGATTGGAGTTGTGAATCGACCATTGGGTTGATTGTGAGAGATAAGTCTTGATTTGAATATTTATGAAGGTATATCACTAATTAATTGATCAACTGATGTGTTGATTATATTGTTGATTTGTAGATTTATAGATCAGATCATAATTGTGTATCAAAAGAAGTTGTGGCTAGAGATTGTGATCCATTCCTACGTGCTTGGGGGTGCAAATGAACAAGTATGGATTATGGTTGAATCAATCTAATCACCATAGATTGATACTTAAACGGTGGATCCAGAAGTTGTGCAATTGAGGATAAGCAAGGTGAGTTAATCTGGATGTTTGTGGATAATTTTGTGTTGATTCAATTATTTATAGCAAATGGAAAGGGGTATGTTGCGATGATTAGGTTAAGTGGATAACTAGATCAATTTAGTTGATCGAGATACAAGGTTGATGTAAAATTTGATTCGATCATTGGATATGTGATGGTACTTAACTGTATCCTATTGTCACAGGACTTTGATTGCGATAGATACATGGACGTGAAGATGGATAGCACGGATTACATATCAGGTGGGTAATTTCCTACCTGGTCCGGGTAGATGTATTGCATTCAGATTTAGTCATAGATATGAGCATGTTAGGTGTTCATATTATCTTGACCCTGCTCTTTTTATCGTATGCTTGATACTTTACCGTTGGCAATTAACTCCATTGCTTCTACATATTTATTTTGCCATGATTAGGAGTTATATATATATAGGTGATGTAAGTAACTTAGAATTTGTTTAAGTTAAGTGCAAATAGTAAAGTCTGGATGACAACCTGATTGTACATTGGGCAAAAAGGTCATCCGTAGGTAGATAATGTCTTTAACCTAGGGTTAGTTCTAGTACCCTTAGGTTGTATGTTACCACCGAACATGTATTGTGTAAATGGTCAGAGAAATGATACTTAGGGTATTGCTACGGACCGGTGGTCCTAGCTTGTTATAATCAGATGAGTACGACTCTCTACAGGATAGAGAGTGTGTCCATCAGTTGAGTACGACTCTCTACATGATAGAGAGTGCATCGATTAGATTGATATGACTCTCTACAGTATAGAGAGTATTATGATCAGTTGGGTACGACTCTCTGTAGGATAGAGAGTGTGTTGATTTGGTTAGTATGATTCTCTGTAGAATAGAGAGTCTATGGTGGATGTATGTATGTGAGACATTGCATTCATGCATTTGCATGCACGCTGGCGACGAGGTCTCCCTTGTGGTTGAGAGTGTCGCCAGTCATCCTGCCTCAATGGTTACTCATAGGAGGAGTCACCCGTGTGAGGGTAGAGCATTATGGTGCCGCACTCTACCACTATAGATGGTGGTAGTTAGATTTGCGTGTCGTAGTCCTGCATGTGTGGCACTCGACCACTCATGGGTAGTGACTGTCGGAGTGGCCAACAGCAGGGACCCCCATCGTGTAGCTTGCTCTTTACGCTTATATGCTACTCGATCATACTGCCCACTCAGCCACTCGAGAGTAGTGGTTGGTGTGGAGTTGGGACAGTTATCAAGCTCGAGCCACCGAGGCCACACTGGGGTCGTGGTAGCTTTAGGGTGAGCCAACAAGACCATGCATGCTGCATTGCCGACTTATGACATTTTTGCATATTGCCATATATATACATATATACATGTATATATATATATATATGGATGATTATGATTAACTTATATATAGATACAGTCTATATATATATGATTATTGTGATGTTGCATTTGATTGTATTATGCTTGCTGCATTTGATTGTATATCATATTCATGCATGCTTCTTGCATATGTTACGGTTGTGTTGAATATTGGTATGTGTTGGATAGCCCATTAGATATCTTGACCTGTAGCTTGAGTATATTATAAGTTGATCATACTCTTCTTGTTATATATATATGTTGGATATATGTTCAGGTTGGATCAGAGTAGCATAGCAGACTTCAGGTATGTCTGCATTTTATGTTGTTCATTTGGTTAGACGGTATATGCTTGTATTTATATACTATGCTGATATACCTGTTGTACATCTAGATTATGTCATTGAAATACATGTTATATTACATATATACATGTTTTCTATTACCTGCTGAGTTTTACTCACCCCCCAACGGACCCTGGGTTTTTCTGTCGCCCAGGTAACAGGTAGCTGACTTCGTGATGGACTTGGAGCACCGCTGGCTGACATCTCATCTCATCTCCGAGGCTCCCGTGTCTGTTTTGGATTTTCCGTATGTCTTGTTTTGCATTCGGAGTTTTCGTGATGTTATGTATTATGTGATGTACGCACATGTTGGTGCGGTTTTTATCGAGGTTTTCTTTATGTTATGGTGTTAGTCATACCGGTATGCATGTGTGACATTGTATTGTTGTTGTATCGTTTCCGTTGTGTATTTGTTGTAGTAGTTTGTTATATTGTTGTGGTTTGGTTATATTGTTATATATATTGTTGTTATTGTGGGCCTACGGGCCTTGTATTAACCTGAAATGTTGCCACGTACAGGGGAGATGCCGTCCGTTTGATTTTCGGCTCGGCATGCTCTCGGGGCGTGACAACTTTAGTGGTATCAGAGCTAGGGGTTCTGCGATGCCATACAATGTTGTTTTTGTGTCGAGTCTTGGATTCTCGGGAGTCGATTTATTTGGTTTTGGTTTTTCGAGATGAGATGGACAGCGGCCTGAGCTCCAAGCAGCACGAGGTAAGAATTTTTGAAAAACTTATGGTTTAGTAGATATTTATCTAAACTTGATTAGTAGGTGTATACAATATAGTTATGACACGTGTGCAGACTTGTAGTAGGGGTCGTCCACCGAGAAGACCAATCGGAGTTGCCGATAGGGTTTATACTCCCGGTTATGTTGGCTATGCATTTAGATGCTTATACCAGGGAATAACCTATAGTGTGTTGGGTATTATTCGTAACTGTGGTATGAGTTGACCACGGGAATGATCTGTTGAGTCTGTGAGTCTTGAACCTGTGTCGAGAAGGTGATTTACCTTTGAGAGCCGACTGATACCGAGTCGGAAAACATGGGTCAAGTCGTCACATTTCTAGTTGAAATCTGAGATTTCAGCCTTAGAGATTTTCACTAACGGTGCTAGTCAGATCATTACCTGTGGGTAATGAACAGACTTGTAGACTATTTGTGATGCAGATAGCGGAAGACGTTGGATTGAGACAGGAGTTTAGAAATGACTGTTGGGGAATAGACGCCCGCTAGAGGGGGGGTGAATAGCGTGTGACCCGTACGTAGATGGAAATCGTTCGCGTGCTTGTCTACAATTCATGTTAGCGCAGCGGAATAATAATAATAAAAGCAATACACGAAATACAATCACACACGAACACGATGATATAACGTGGTTCGGAACCGTAACGGTTCCTACTCCATGGATCGGGCTCAAACGAGCCCTAGCGATGCCAAACACACACCACTATCAAATAACTCCTTCTTGACACAAGTCGGAGGTGGAGAAACCTCTTACAATAAGATTACAACAATAATCTAAATACAACAAGCAAATATAATAGGAAATACAACAAGAGAAGTAAAGAACACTTTACAAAACCTCTTTAGATCGCTTGCTTGTTGATCGCTTGAATCGTGGTTGAAGACCCTGATTTGCAGCAGCAAATCGCCTCAAAAACGTCCAAGAAATCACGCTAAAAATGTTGTACTTCGTTCAGTTACGTATTGCATGTGCTATCAGAAAAATAGCGGATCTCTCTTAGCGATCATTGCCAACATTGTGATCGGCCAGCGCCCGTGTGTATCCGATTCGGCTCTGGGCGTTACATGCTCGACACTCATTGGCGGTCGGCTGCCATCCCTTAGCGGTCGGCAGATCCCATCGATCATTGCTCCCATGGCGGTCGGCGCTAATCCAGCTCTACACGCGTCGAACTCAAGTCGACTTACAGTGATCGAAATAATGCCGGTCATTGCCAACCTCAAGAATGAGGTTTTAACCCAAGTATGGTGCCCCCATACTTGCTAGACCACCCTTAGCCTAGACCTAAGCCTTCTAGCCACCTCCATCAGCCTCACGCCTCTCGGATCCCTCCAAGTCATCCATGACTTGTTCATCCATCGCGCTAGCTTCCAGGTGCTTCCATTGGCTATGTCATGCTAACGGTGTCTACACCGCCAAGGCACATTGGACTTACGCCGCCAAGACTCCGCTTGGACTTTACGCCGCCAACCATTGGACTTATGCTGCCAAGACTCCCGCTTGGACTTTACGCTGCCAATATCAATCCCCTTGGACTTCCAAATGCCAAGACTCAAGCTTGGACTTTCCCTTGCCAACCCATGTTGGACTTTCCATGCCAAGACCCATGCTTGGACTTTCCATTTGCCAAGACCCATGCTTGGACTTCTCATTTGCCAAGACCCATGCTTGGACTTCTCATGCCAAGTACTCAAGACTTGGACTTTCCCAAATGCCAAGTACCCATGACTTGGACTTTCCATGCGCCAAGTGTCCCACTTGGACTTTTCATGCCAAGTGTCCCACTTGGACTTTCCATGCCAAGTACCCATGACTTGGACTTTACCTTGCCAAGACCCATGCTTGGACTTTCCCATAATCACATGGTCAACCCCAGTCAACCATCAAGGTCTTCCTCGAGTCAAACTCGAGTCCGGTCAAACATGACCCGGGTCGATTGCTCCAACAATCTCCCCAACATATTAACCGACATTAATGTCAAACATCAATGCCAAACCACTTTGTTATCTACAATGTAAAATATTAGACAATATGCACACACATATAATAAATATATAAAGTGCAAAAAATGATCATGTGATTCTTATTTCAAAATAAAATGTTCATACAAAAAGAGCTAGGCTTTCAATATACATTCTAACAATTGCGTGGGGTACTTTTGAGTACTATATCTGATAGAGACCCACATTTTACCTTGCGATTTTGACAGAGTCTGCATCAGACTATGGGCACAGAGCTTCGGCTTAGTGCAACATTTCATCCGCGGACAGATGAACAGTCTGAGTGTATCATTTAGACGTTGGAGGATCTATTCAGATCTTGTGTCATGGATTATGGAGGTGTAGCTTATCGGTTGGCTTTACCTTCGACACTTGCGGGTGCTCACAATGTATTTCCTATTTTTCTTATACTAAGGAAATATATGTCGCATGTTGATCATGCTCTGAAAGAGGTTCCGAATTCTACCTAAGTCTATTGCGACTTACGAGGTGATTCCAGGGTGGAGCCTGGGTCGCAAGGAGCGACAGTAGTGGGACAAAAACCATCCGACTCGTAAAGGTTGGATGATAGCATCATACCGATGAGGAGGCTATGTGGGAGCTAGAAGATACTATCCGAGCTCAATAGTCTCATCTGGTCACTTAAGGAAGGTATGTGGTCCTTTCGGAAACTTGCTTGAAGTAAATTTTTGCATGTTAGTACGAAATTTGGGGACCAAATTTTATTAAGTGGGGGAGAATGTAAAATACCATAGAAAAATAAAATAAATTAAATTAAATTAAATTAAATGTTGGGTAATTGGGAGAATACCCTATGGAATTTTCTAGGAATTTTTTAGAAATTTTCTGGACTTAAATGGAGATTTTCAAAACCCTCTTTGCTTATAAGTAGTTAAAAGGCTTAACGGGTCTGAATCCGACCCGTTTATTTCACAAAATCCATTAATGGACCCGATCCCTTCCGTTCGGCCGTTTCCTCAATGCCGACTTTTCCCTTCCCGAGCGTTTCTTTTCCTTCGCGATTTCTCTCTTTCCCTTCTTCCCAATCCGCCTCCTCTCCTTCCGCTCATTCTTGCCTTTGTTTCCTCATGCGCATGACCGCCGCGAATCGGGAAATGGCAGACGACGCCTCCTCGCCGCCTTCTCCCTCGCCGCGCCGCACGCCCGCTGCGACTTCGGTCTTCGATTGCGGCGCCCCAAGCAGTATGAGCCCTTCTCCCTTTTCACCGCCACCTGAGCTCACTATGCCATCGCCGGAGCAAGGTTAGTGCACGGTGTTTTACTAGATTTCAGTCGATTGCGGCCATTACTGGACTCATCGCCGTCTGTCCGGTCGTGTAGCCGAGAGAGCTCGTTTTTGTTCCGTGAGCCCTAATTGTCGTTGCCGCCTTCTCCGCACCTCTTCTCTTCGCCTACCGTCGGGATGCCTTGCTTTTTCCCCAATTCCGATCTGATTCTCAGGATCGCGAAGCTCAACTCACCGACTGCTCCTCTTCTTCCGAGCAAGCAGATCATCCTCAAGCTACCGATTTTGATCCGTCGTCGGCCTCTTCTTCTGACCTCGACAGCAGCAGGCGCCCCTTTTCTCTAGTTGTAAAGGATTGCTTCATGTCGTTGACTTCTAATCATCACAGCCACCCCATCCCTCAGTCGCCACTCACCTCAGTGCGGGTGTGAGCAGCAACTCCACCGGCGTTGCCAGCCGCCTAAGCCACTGCCTTTCTTCGACCTCCGTTATGGGCTGGCCTGACTGTTATGAGGAGACTTGCTACTGCCTTCCTCATGGATGTTTCAAGGGATAGAAAAGAGGGTCAATTGGAGCAGGGGATTTCGGTTGGGTGGATTTAATCATCCCAAATTTGGAACCTTCAGTAATGGATCCAGAAGCTTGTGTAATCGAGACTGAGGAAGATGATTCGAGTGTTGATGCAGATCTGGAATGGTGGATTGGAGTTGTGAATTGACCATTGGGTTGATTGTAAGAGGTAAGTCTTGATTTGAATATTTATGAAGGTATATCACTAATTAATTGATCAACTGATGTGTTGATTATGTTGTTGATTTGGAGATTTGTAGATCAGATCATAATTGTGTATCAAAAGAAGTTGTGGCCAGAGATTGTGATCCATTCCTACATGCTTGGGGGTGCAAATGAACAAGTATGGATTATGGTTGAATCAATCTAATCACCATAGATTGATACTTAAACGGTGGATCCAGAAGCTGTGCAATTGAGGATAAGCAAGGTGAGTTAATCGTGATGTTTGTGGATAATTTTGTGTTGATTCAATTATTTATAGCAAATGGAAAGGGGTATGTTGCGATGATTAGGTTAAGTGGATAACTAGATCAATTTAGTTGATCGAGATACAAGGTTGATGTAAGATTTGATTCGATCATTGGATATGTGATGGTACTTAACTGTATCCTATTGTCACAGGACTTTGATTGCGATAGATACATGGACGTGAAGATGGATAGCACAGATTACATATCAGGTGGGTAATTTCCTACCTGGTTCAGGTAGATGTATTGCATTCAGATTTAGTCATAGATATGAGCATGTTAGTTGTTCATATTACCTTGCCCCTGCTCTTTTTATCGTATGCTTGATACTTTACCGTTGGCTATTAACTCCATTGCTGCTATCATGTTTATTTTACCATGATTAGGAGTTATATATATAGGTGATGTAAGTGACTTAGAATTTGTTTAAGTTAAGTGCAAATAGTAAAGTCCGGATGACAACCTGATTGTACATTGGGCAAAAAGGTCATCCGTAGGTAGATAATGTCTTTAACCTAGGATTAGTTCTAGTACCCTTAGGTTGTATGTTACCACCGAACATGTATTGTGTAAATGGTCAGAGGAATGATACTTAGGGTATCGCTATGGACCGGTGGTCCTAGCTTGTTATAATCAGATGAGTACGACTCTCTATAGGATAGAGAGTGTGTCCATCAGTTGAGTACGACTCTCTACAGGATAGAGAGTGCGTCGATTAGATTGGTATGACTCTCTACAGGATAGAGAGTATTATGATCAGTTGGGTACGACTCTCTACAGGATAGAGAGTGCGTTGATCTGGTTAGTATGATTCTCTGTAGAATAGAGAGTCTATGGTGGATGTCTATATGTGAGACATTGCATTCATGCATTTGCATGCACGCTGGCGACGAGGTCTCCCTTGTGGTTGAGAGTGTCGCCAGTCATCCTGTCGCACTCATAGGAGGAGTCACCCGTGTGAGGGCAGAGCATTGTGGTGCCGCACTCTACCACTATAGACGGTGGTAGTTGGATTTGCGTGTCGTAGTCCTGCATGTGTGGCACTCGACCACTCATGGGTAGTGACTGTCGAAGTGGCCAACAGCAGGGAACCCCATCGTGTAGCTTGCTCTTTACGCTTATATGCTACTCGATCATACTACCCACTCGACCACTCGAGAGTAGTGGTTGGTGTTGAGTTGGGACAGTTGTCATGCTCGAGCCACCGAGGCCACACTGGGGTCGTGGTAGCTTTAGGGTGAGCCGACATGACCATGCATGTTGCATTGCCGACTTATGACATTTTTGCATATTGCCATATATATACATATATGCATGTATATATATATATGGATGATTGTGATTAACATATATATAGATACAGTCTATATATATATGATTATTGTGATGTTGCATTTGATTATATTATGCTTGCTGCATTTGATTGTACATCATATTCATGCATGCTTCTTGCATATGTTACGGTTATGTCGGATATTGGTATGTGTTGGATAGCCCATTAGATACCTTGACCTGTAGCTTGAGTATATTATGAGTTGATCATACTCTTCCTATTATATATATATGTTGGATATATGTTCAGGTTGGATCAGAGTAGCATAGCAGACTTCAGGTATGTCTGCATTTTATGTTGTTCATTTGGTTAAACGGTATATGCTTGTATTTATCTACTATGCTGATATACCTGTTGTACATCTAGATTATGTCGTTGAAATACATGTGATATTACTTATATTCATGTTTTCTATTACCTGCTGAGTTTTACTCACCCCCCCAACGGACCCTGGGTTTTTCTGTCGCCCATGTAACAGGTAGCCGACTTCGTGATGGACTTGGAGCACCGCTGGCTGACATCTCATCTCATCTCCGAGGCTCCCGTGTCTGTTTTGGATTTTCCATATGTCTTATTTTGCATTTGGAGTTTTCGTGATGTTATGTATTATGTGATGTACGCACATGTTGGTGCGGGTTTTGTCGAGGTTTTCTTTATGTTATGGTGTTAGTCATACCGGTATGCATGTGTGACATTGTATTATTGTTGTATCGTTTCTGCTTCGTATTTGTTGTAGTAGTTTGTTATGTTGTTGTGGTTTGGTTATATTGTTATATATATTGTTTTTATTGTGGGCCTACGGGCCTTGTATTAACTCGAAATGTTGCCACGTACAGGGGAGATGTCGTCCGTTTGATTTTCGGCTTGGCATGCTCTCGGGGCGTGACAATCACCCTATGATCTCTAGGACTATAAAACAAACCACCCTTCGTTCCTCTAGGATAGCCAACGAACATGCGTACTTCTGTACGAGGTTCTAACTTACCAGCCTCTGCCTTCAGCACATGTGTTGGACTCCCCCATATCTGAATATGTCTTAGAATAGGCTTTCGCCTAATCCACAATTCTGTGGGAGTAGAAGGCACTGATTTAGATGGAACCAAGTTCAGAATGTACACCGCTATTTCTAGAGCATATCCCCAAAATGAATCTGGCAACTTAGAATAACTCATCATCGATCTAACCATCTCCATAAGAGTCCTATTCCTTCGCTCTACTACACCATTCTGCTGGGGTGTGCTAGGTGCAGTCAATTGGGATTGAATCCCAGCCTCTGATAGGTAATTCCTAAACTCTCCCAAGAGGTACTCGCCACCACGATCAAATCGTAGTGTCTTGATACTTTTACCTTGATGTTTCTTCACATCAACCTTGATTTCTTTGAACTTGTCAAAGCATTCAGACTTGCGGCGCATCAGGTAAATGTATCCATATCTCGAGTAATCGTCTATAAAAGAGACAAAATACTCGAAACCACCTCTAGCTTGGATAGACATAGGACCACACAAATCAGAATGAACCAATTCTAACGCATCTTTGGCTCTATACCCCTTGGCCTTAAAAGGCCTCTTGGTCATTTTACCCTCCAAGCAAGATTCGCAGGTTGGGAAATCTTCCACCACTAATGAACCTAGAGGTCCATCAGCTATCAACCTTTGAATTCTGCTTAGGTTAATATGACCAAGCCTTAGATGCCAAAGATATGTTTGGTTCATCTTCGAAGGTTCTTTTCTCTTATTGGAATTAGAAGATGAGTTATTAATTTCAATTTGCATCGTGGGAGCTTTTGGTTCAAGTGTGTATAAATTTTCTATCAATGCACCCGAACAGATAATGTCTCTATTCCTTCTTATAACAACTCTGTCATTAAAAGAAATAGAATATTCATCCATAAACAATTTAGAAGCCAAAATTAAATTCTTTCTAAATAAGGGTACATAAAGGCAATTCTTAAGAACCAACACTTTATTCTTTTCAAAAGATAAATGAATGTCTCCCACTGCAACTGCCGCCACCTTCGTGGCATCGCCTAAGTACACGGTAATCCCTCCCTCAGCCAGTCGTCTGGTTTCCTAGAACCCCTATAAAGTATTACAGACATGATCAGTGACTTCCGTATCTACACACCGAGTGCCGGTAGATAACACCGCTAAATATGTTTCAACGACTAGACCAAAAGATATACCTTTGTTCTGCTTGCGGTTGGGGCAGTCCTTCTTCCGATGTCGATGCTTACAAGTGAAGCACTTGCCTTTCAGCTTCTTCACTCCTCCCTGAGTACCTCCCACCGCCTTCGCCCCAGTTTGTTTCTTCTTCTTCTTGCCTTTCGGCTTAGAAGTAGAAACCTTTTGGATCACCATGGCATGTGCCTGAGCACTCTGACGAAATAGCCCCTCTGCCGCCTGGAGTTCTGTCAGAAGTTCTGCCAACAAATACAACCTCTTGTTCATGTTGTAGTTCAGGCGAAACTGCTCAAAACTCCTAGGTAGAAACTGGAGTATGATATCGACCTGGGTTTTCCCATCTGTAAGGGATCGTTTGAAGGCTAGAGGGGGGGGGGGGGTGAATAGCTCTTTTCGTTTCTACAAAAATAATTAGCGGAAGCAAACACAAGTAATATATGTAAAAACAAAAACCAATGCTAACAAAGCCTTTACGTGGTTCGGAGATAACGCTCCTACTCCACGGCGATCCTTAAGGTGGATCAACCCAAGCAATTTCACTATGAAGCTTTCTCTTTACAAAGACCTCCTCTTCTTACAAAAGATGACAATGAGGATTTGAGAGGAGAAAGGAGATTAATATACTTAGAAAGCTTGGAAAACTTGTAGGAGCTTAGAAGAAAGATCAGAATATAAGCATTAGGCTCTTCTTGCTCCCCTTGGGCTCTTTTTATAGGAAAGAGCCTCTTTTTCCCGTTGGAGGTCTATCGATCGATGACTTTCATCGATCATTGCCGCCGATTATAACGCAACCGGCCAGCCGCTATCGCCAACGGAAGAACCGACCGCCAACAAGCTCGATCGATAGCCGCCAGAGCCGACCGCCGCCACGGCCACGGGCCATTATTCGGCGGGCCGATCGCTAATCGATGGCGCCGACCGCTACCTTGTAAGCCGCACGAGTCGGAGTCGATCGTCACCGCCTGATCGATAACCCCACCGATCGATAATACCTTCCAAACTCTAATGCTATATTTTAAGGGCCGCTGACCGACACCATGTTCCAATGATCCACACTCCAAGTACGACTAATTCATACTTGAAAACATAACCTAAGCCTAGACTTAACCTTCTAGCTTCTCCATCACCTTTAGGATTTCTCCGAGTCCACGACTCCATCCATGCGCTTGCCTTCAAAAAGCTTCCTTCGGTTTCACATGCTTTAGGTTTCTTCTTTGCCAAAGTACGCTTGGACTTTACGCCGCCAAGACTACATGCTTGGACTTATGCCGCCAAGACTTTCCTTTGGTCTTCCTTTTCCAAGGACTGCTTGGACTTTACGCCGCCAAGACTACATGCTTGGACTTATGCTGCCAAGACCTTTCCTTGACTTCTCTTTGCCAAGATCACACTTGGACTTGTCTTTTACCAAGTCTTCATACTTGGATTTTCCTGTCACTTAAACATGTATACAATTAGATCACAAAACATTGCCTAACTTAGATGATTATACAAACATCAAAATATATATAAATGCTTGGGGCATTGTTGCACCAACAATCTCCCCCTTTTTGATGTTTGGCAATCATTTAAGTTAGACCTTTAATACATAAACATATTTCAATATGAATTCTAACTTCAATGTCCCTTCTCCCCCTTTGACATACAACAAAAAGGGAAGAGGTTATTCAATAAGTGCAGGAAAGAATTATAATTAACACATCTTGAACAAAGGTATAAAATTGATATGAAGCTCCCCCTAAATCCAAGACATGTTTCATGATAAATAAAACATAAGCAATAGGCAAATATGTCCTAGTCTTGCACCAACAATTATATAAATAAGGGATTTAGCTCCCCCTAAACCAGTGCACCAAGAAAATCCGCCTTTCCATACAAGGTATAATATATTTTCTGTGTAAATTGTATAATGTCCAAAATTGAACCTTTTAACTGATGAAAAACCACTTTACATTCCAAAGCAGTGACACCGCTCGATCGAACAGCAGCAATAACTGCTGACCATGGCAATGATCGCCAATAACGGCAATGATCGATATCGCATAAATCAATTTCGAGTTTTTCACCAAAGTTTGAAAATGCGAGAAAATTACGTGGGTGTCCAAAAATCACGAAACTTGCATACACATTCTATTCGACTAGTATAACATATGAAAAATATTAGAAAAAACATGTTCATCGATTAATGGATTGATACGATATTTAAAACAACAAAAATTATGACACAAAAAGTGTAATTGTATCGTATCAACATTCATAACTTCAGACTATATTCTCAACTTCTAAACTTGATAAACAACAAATTGTAGGCACTAATAGAAGTGAATAAAAACAATTTCATATCATCAATCAAAAGTCATTACATAAGTAGGAGTTTATGCGCACATATACCAAAAAGAAAATAACAAAGAAAATCTAAGCGATCGCCGCCTCGATCCATCGGTGCCGATGGCGAACCATCGTGAGGTGGGTGTCCAGTGCGTGAGGCGAAGAATCGCCAAGATGTCCTGCCGCTGTGCATCTCTCTCACGAGGAGAGGAGCTCTGATGCTCTAGCAGCGGCTCCTCTAGACGCATGTGTCCACCCGCTCCGCAAAAGCATCGGCGGGCACCAAGGGATGTGTCCGGTAGAATAGTATCACTGCGTGAGCGCCTGCGGTGATCCCTCAAGAACACTGCGGCACCACCCTCGGCCTACTCTGCGAAGACCATCCTCGAACACCTTCCGGTGGCATCCTCCGGTGCCGGAGCGGCACGCTACGCCGTCTGGGTCCCAGAGACGGATCCTCTGCGCCTTCAAGCCCGCCAATGAGAAACTCCGTCGAGTCATCTGATCATATTTCCTATTCATGATTTTAATGACTCCTATATTCACATCAATGCCTACAGAGCTGAGCCATTGAGTGAGGACATTTCCAAATGGTATGTGAATCTTCCCATTGTTTGGTCTTATGAAATGAATGATGCATTGGAAGGTATTGAGACCAATGTTAATGTCTAAGTATTGTGAAAGAAATGCATGAGAAGTAGGGAGGAGGGCGAACCAAGGCCAAACCACGGGTAACAATGGGAAGAAGACAATGAGCAATGACCTTATAAAGGACATTGTCAGAAGCAGACAGTTCTTGTGATTGAAATAAATTGGTGTTCAAAGGTCGAGGATAGTGATAGAAGTTATCATGAAGGGAATCTAAAGAAATCTCCTCAAAGGGAGATGGAAGAGGTTCACTCCAAGATGGATATAGAGTGAAATCACTCGGAAGGAAGACATCCGAGAAAATCGGTCCATATCTGGGGACTGAAATCCAGATCGCGCTGAGCAACGCGAGTCCGGTATCTCAGCCAATCTCCAACCGGTGTTAGTTTTTTTAAAAATTCAGTGTTTTGGGTGATTTTTACGTGATGTTCACAGAAAACCAACGACTCAAGATTGTAATGTTGGATGATTTGAACAATGTCGAAACAAAAGTCTTTAAGAAACTTGGAATCCATTGACCTAGGTGGAATAAGTTGGAATTTGTTTTTATGAAAAGCACTTTCAAGGGCGGAATTTGGAAATCTAGGATCAACAGAGGGTTGAGGGTTTGACGAGCCCTCATTGGTCGGAGGTGCCCGGGTGCGCTTAGTAGCAACATGCTTAATTCTAAATGGGCTAAAAGACAACAAAATGCACAATGTAGGTTGATGATGCATGAGCAAGATAAGCATGGGTTAGTGAAAATCATAGGAACAAAACAAAACATTGATCATGAAAGAAAATATACCTAGGTGGGATTAGTGTCTTGGGACCACGAAACCCTAGCCAAGTGTCGGACCCTAGAGCGCGACGAGGGACACGAGAAGTTTCTCGAGTTGGAGAGCACTGATTATGTGTCGATGAAGTCGGAAAACAAAAGGAACGTAAAGAGGTGCGGTGGACGATCGTCGTCGGAAGAGGAAAGAAAGAGAGAAGTCCGATGGTGATCGATCAGTGACCGATCGCATACGAACCATTCAGATCATGCGCGTCGATTGCCATAAATGGCGGTCAGGCGGTGATGGTCGATCGGGCCGACCCGATCGATGCCGAACCATTAACTATGCAGCGTCGTTACGGCGATCGCTATAAATGGCGATCGAATCGATAACGAATAGGTGAGCTGGTTCGATATTGGCGTATCGAATCAGGCTGGCGTTAGGTACCGATCGATATCACCGATAGCAATTTTCGTGATTTAAAAATTCATAATTAATTCAATAAAGATCAAAAAATCATGAAATTTTGTGGGTAATATTGTTAGATCATTTCCTATCAAGAAAAAATTATTTTAAAGGTATATTATCTCTAGATTTTGATATTGACACAATCTTGAGATTTTGCAAAAGTTATGATATCTTTGCAAAACTTTGTATCACTTTGGCTTATCAATAGGAATTTGTTTCTCAAGGTTTGATAGACATAGTTTATATTTTATTTTATTTGACATTTCCAATCATATTCTTGGAGCTATATGCACATTAATCATATAGGCCTTCCCAATGATTGGTCCAATGAAGGATTAATGTTTCTAGATGACACTTTGGTTCATAGTAATGCATCATAACAAGCATGATGAACCAAGTGCATCTCTCTAACATCTCACATGTTGTCTAGGTGGCTTAATACAAAAATCATGGTTTCCTAATTGTTTTGTGAGATGGTTAAAGGTATAAATCCTAGTATTTCTATAGAATCATGCAAAAACTATACTTCTATTCTAGCACATCCCAAGTTCTCTAAGTGATGAAAATTCTAGTTCGGGAGAGGCTTGGTAAAGATGTCGGCTAGGTTGGACTTAGATTCAATGTAATTAAGCTCAATGTCCCCTTAGCCACATGGTCTCTAATGAAGTGATGTTTCACTGATGTGCTAGTCCTAGAGTGATGCACCGGATTTTTGGTCAAGTTAATGGTGCTCACATTATCACAAAGTACTTTTATGTTGGAGTAAGTTAGCTCATAATCTTCTAAGGTATGTTTCATCCATAATAGTTGAGCTACACAACCACCCATAGCAACATATTCGGCTTCGGTGGTTGATAAAGCAACACAAAGTTGCTTCCTACTACTCCAACTAACTAGGGAGGACCCAAGAAATTGTCATCCACCACTAGTACTTTTCCTATCCAATTTGCACCCGGCATAATCGGAATCGGTATACCCAAGTAATTCAAATGACCTAGTCCTAGGGTACCATAGACCTACATTTAGTGTGCCCTTGACATATCTTAAAATTCTTTTAACGGCAACTAAATGAGATTCCTTAGCACATGATTGATACCTAGCACACATACCAACCGCAAATAATATGTCGGGTCTACTAGCTGTTAAATACAAGAGGCTACCAATCATGCTCCTATAAAGGGTAAGATCTATTTGTTTTCCTTCACTATCACTATCTATTTTGGCATTTGTTGCCATTGAGTTGACACTACCTTAGCATTTTCCAAACCAAATTTCTTAATCATTTCCTTAGCATATTTGGTTTGATAAATGTAAATTCCTTCACTAGTTTGTTTAACTTGCAAACCTAGGAAGAAATTTAATTCTCCAACTAGACTCATCTCAAACTCTTTTTCCATATTTTGAATAAAGTCTTCAAGAAGCTCATCATTTGTTGACCCAAAGATAATGTCATCAACATACACTTGGGCTACAAAAATGTCCTTAGATGTTGACTTTATAAAGAGAGTTTGATCTATACTACCCCTTCAAATCCTTGGAGATTAGGAAAGTTGACAATCTTTCATACCAAGCCCGGGAGCTTGTTTCAAACCATATAAGGCTTTCCTAAGTTTGTATACATGGTTTGGGTAGTCCATATTTTCAAACCCGGAGGTTGTTCTACATACACCTCTTCCTTAATAAACCCATTTAGGAATGCCGATTTGACATCCATTTGATGGAGTTTGAAACCCATATAGGAGGCATATGCTAAAAGTATTCTAATGGACTCTAATCTAGCAATCGGGGCATATGTTTCATCATAATCAAGTCCTTCAACTTGATTAAAACCCCTTGCAACTAATCGTGCTTTATTTCTAGTGATATTCCCTTGGTCATCTAGTTTGTTCCTAAAGACCCATCTTGTAGTAATAATAGTGTTTTCACTTGGTCTAGGAACTAACTCCCACACTTGACTCCTATCAAATTGAGCCAATTCATCTTGCATTGCTAAGATCCAATCCGGATCAAGCAATGCATCTTTAATGTTTTTGGGCTCAATTTGAGAAATTAGAGCTATATGACTAGTGGGATCCCTATGGAATGACCTAGTCCTAACTCCTTGAGATAATTCACCCACAATTTGATCTAATGGGTGACTTTGATGAACTCTTATGGTTCTAGGAGGTGTATCAAGTTGAGTTTGATCATGATCTACTTCAATTCTATGTTCATTATCGGAATCATCCCTTACTTCCCCTTGATCCAATCCTCCCCCTTGATTATTACCCCCTAAGTTTAAAACTTGAAATTGTTTGGTAATTTCTTGATTTTCATTATTTATGTCATCATCAATAGGGGATTTTCTAGGGTATGTATTTGAAGTTTCATCAAATTGAACATTTGAAGATTCTTCAATCTTTTGAGTCCTTTTATTGTAGACTCTATATCCTACACTAGTGGATGAGTATCCAACTAGGATTCCCTCATCCGCTTTGGACTCAAATTTACTTAGGTTGTCTTTGGTATTTAAGATATAGACTTTACATCCAAAGACCTTAAAATAATGAATTGTTGGAATTGTACCATTCCACAATTCAAATGGAGTTTTTCCTAAAAACCTATGAATTAATACCCTATTTTGGATATAGCAAGCGGTATTAACCGCTTCCGCCCACAAGTAGCTAGGTAAGGAATATGCATTAAGCATTGTCCTAGCCGCTTCTTGTAGGGCACGATTTTTTCTTTCCACAACCCCATTTTGTTGGGGTGTTCTAGGACAAGAAAATTCGTGCTTGTACCCTTGTTCTAAGCAAAAAGTTGAAAAGTTAGAATTCTCAAACTCTCCACCATGATCACTATGGATCCGGTTGATTTTGAGTTTTCTTTCATTTTCTACTCTTTTGCTAAATCCTATGATTATTTCTAAGGTTTCATCCTTATTTTTCAAGAAAAACACCCAAGTAAACCTAGAAAAATCATCTACTATTACCAAGCAATATTTACTACCAATTATAGATGGGGTACTATGGCAATCAAATAAATCCATATGTAGCAATTCTAATGGTAAAGCGGTACTAAGTAAGTTTTTACCTTTGTGTGATGTTTTGATTGTTTCCCTTCTTGACAAGCATCACACATCTTGTCCTTGAGATATTTGACTCTAGGCAATCCTTTGACTAGCTTCAATTTTGCTATTTTGGCTATATTCTTTATGTTTATGTGACCTAGTCTCCTATGCCAAAGCCAACTTTCTTCCTCTTTTGCAATAAGACACTTAGTGGAAGGATTAGTAGCATAAGATAAATCAACATAATATATATTTGATTTTCTAAAGCCTACTAACATGCAATCATTTATAGTTTTGTGTCTTATAAAGCATTTTGAGGAATCAAACTTAACATCAAAATTTGCATCACATAATTGGCTTACACTAAGTAAGTTAAATTTCATATTTTTAACTAATAGAACTCTATGAATAGCAAGATTGGGAGATACCTCAATGGTGCCCTTTCCTAAGATTTTAAGTTTGCCGCTATTACCAAAAGACACTTTTCCTTGGCTAGTGTGGTTGATAGTGGAGAATTTTCTCTCATCCCCGGTCATATGCTTTGAGCACCCACTATCAACTATCCACAAGCTTGGATCTTCTACCTATGTCACATGAAAAACACAATCCTTAGGTACCCAAATCTTAGGACCACTAGCATTAGTTATAAATTTCTTTGGTACCCATGCTTTTCTCCCTTACTTTTAATCATGGATTTTCTACTAACTAGGGATGCAAATGCTACCTCTTTCTCCTTAGGTTTATATCCTAAACCGCCTTATTGTAAATTGCCCTTTGGTCCTTGATAATCATATCTAGATATTTGGAACCATTAGTGAACTTTTCTAGGCATGTTCTTAATTTACTTATTTCTTTTCTTAACTCATCATTTTCATCCCTAAGAGTACACTTATCATCACTAGATGATTTATCACATGATGCATCTATATTCTTAAATAATTTGATTTCTAATTTTAGATCCTTAATCCTAGTTTTTGATCTATTTAAAGCATTTTGTAAACATGCAATAGTCTTATAAAGTAAATCTACTTTGGGTGAGTCATTTACCTCATCATCATCACTTGATGATGATTCATCACTAGAAGAGGAAGAAGACTCCTCGCTTGAGCTTCCGGTTTCTTCCAATGCCATGAGGGCTAAGTTCCGGGTTGAATGGCAAACTTCTTCACCGTCGGTAGACTCCTCCATACTTAGAGTGTCCCACGTTTGTGCCAACATCGCCTCCTTCTTCTTCTTTTCCTTCTTCTTCTTATCCTTCTCCTCCTTTTCTTTAGTTCCGCAATTGGGCTTTATATGCCCTTTCTTGTTGCAACCAAAACACGTCACGTTAGAGATAGAATTTGAATTGTTAGAAGATTTACCTCTTGAGGATTGAAACATCCTCTTCACATCCTTCTTGGTGAGCCTCCTTGACTTCCCACCAAATTTCTTGACGTAGTGTGCTACCTCACTTGCCGACAACTCATCCTCACTACTTGATGAGTCCTCCTCGGATTCGGATGAGGAAGACACCTCCTTCTTTTCCTTTTTCTTCTTCTCCTTCTTTCCTACAACAAGAGCTATACCCTTCTCTTTGGATGAAGTGTTAGCTTGTTCATGCAATTGAAATTCACAAAATAACTCATCTAATTTAACTAATGAAAGATCCCTAGAGACCTTATAGGCATCTACCATTGAGGCCCATAAGGTGGTCCTAGGAAGGCTTGTAGTACATACCTCACAAGGTCTCGGTTGTCGACCTTTTCACCTATAACGTGTAGTCCGTTGACTACCTCCTTGAAGCGCCCATGCATTTGGCTCACCGTTTCATTTGTCTTCATAGTGAAGCTTTGGAGTTGGCCAATCAAAAGATCCCTCTTGGCCCTTCTTGTCTCTTTGGATCCTTAGTTGAGTTCGATGAGCTTCTCCCAAATATCTTTTGCGGAGTTGAATGGCGCGACCTTAGATAGTTGCTCCTTGGATAGACCACATTGAAGTGCGGTCGTTGCTTTTGCATTCGCTTGTGCTTTCTTGGCCATCTCTCTTGTCCAATCCTTTGTTGGTAGTGGTGCTCCGAATTCATCGACCGGCTTCTCAAAACCATCTACAATGCTAAACCAATTTTCAATATCGTTCATTAAATAATACTCCATCCTACCTTTCCAATATCCAAAATCTTTGCCGTCGAAGAACGGAGGCCTCGCCGTGCTATACCCCTCTTGAAATGCCATCTTTGCTCCGGTTGATTGCTAGATCTTCCGATGCGATCCGGGCTCTGATACCACTTGTAAGGGATCGTTTGAAGGCTAGAGGGGGGGTGAATAGCTCTTTTCGTTTCTACAAAAATAATTAGCGGAAGCAAACACAAGTAATATATGTAAAAACAAAACCAATGCTAACAAAGCCTTTACGTGGTTCGGAGATAACGCTCCTACTCCACGGCGATCCTTAAGGTGGATCAACCCAAGCAATTTCACTATGAAGCTTTCTCTTTACAAAGACCTCCTCTTCTTACAAAAGATGACAATGAAGATTTGAGAGGAGAAAGGAGATTAATATACTTAGAAAGCTTGGAAAACTTGTAGGAGCTTAGAAGAAAGATCAGAATATAAGCATTAGGCTCTTCTTGCTCCCTTGGGCTCTTTTTATAGGAAAGAGCCTCTTTCCGTTGAGGTCTATCGATCGATGACTTTCATTAGTCATTGCCGATTTTAACGGCTTCTGAACAGCCGGATTCGTAGGATTTGCCGTCGTCATCGCCAACGGGAAGACTATCAGTCGACTGCCAAGCGTGGCGATTCGGCCAGATCTTTGCTACCGTGGCGATCGGCTCATGTCATCTGATGTGTGATCGCCGCCAATGATGGCGATCATTGCCCGGCTTGTAAGCTATGATCAGTCGAGTCGTCATCGATTCGGGATAACCCCGATCGATCGATAATAACCTTCCAAACTCTAATGCTATATTTTAAGGGCGATTCGGCACCGACACCATGTTCGGTCGGTAGCACACCAAGTATGACTAATTCATACTTGAAAACATACCCGAAGCCTAGACTTAACCTTCTAACTTCTCCATCAGCCTTGCGCCTCCAGGATTTCTCTGAGTCCACGACTCCATCCATGCGCTTGCCTTCAAAAGCTTCCTTCAGTTTCGTCATGCTTTAGGTTTCTTCTTTGCCAAATGCGCTTGGACTTTACGCCTCAAGACTACATGCTTGGACTTATGCCGCCAAAGACTTTCCTTTGGTCTTCCTTTTCCAAGGATCGCTTGGACTTTACGCCGCCAAGACTACATGCTTGGACTTATGCTGCCAAGACCTTTCCTTGACTTCTCTTTGCCAAGATCACACTTTGACTTGTCTTTTACCAAGTCTTTATACTTGGATTTTCCTGTCACTTAAACATGTATACAATTAGATCACAAAACATTGCCTAACTTAGATGATTATCCAAACATCAAAATATATATAAATGCTTGGGGCATTGTTGCACCAACACCATCGATCTCAGCTCCAAGGACCTCTAGCTCATTCAAATAAGCCATCATCTTGAGAACATGATCCCTCACGGGTGTTCCCTCAATCATGGTGGTCGTCATCAATTTTCTCATGGCTTCTTGCCTAGTAGCCCAATTTCGGTGTCCGAAAAGCTCTTTGAGATTTAGCATCATGTCATAAGCAGTGGACATGGCTTGATGCTGATGTTGCAGTACATTTGACATAGATGCCAAAATGTAACACCGCGCCATCTCATTGGCCTTGATCCACTTCTTATAACTCTCTCTCTCCTTTTCCCCAGAATCATTTGTAGGCTTAGGAGGGCACTCTTCGAGGAGTACATATTTGTATTCCTCAGCAGTCAAGACAATGTCTAGATTCCTCTTCCAATCAACATAGTTGTGTCGAAGTTTGTTCTCTTTCAGTATCATAGCAAGTGGGTTGAAAGTCATTTTGAAAGAAAACCTAAGAATCACATAAATCAAAACATTAGATTTCAAAAAATTATTGATTCCTCAAACAATAAAGTTTTAAAATCAACCAACACCTCAAAACACCGAGAATATCGTATGCCACGATAGTGTAGACGTATACAAATTCTACATTTGTAAGAGAAGGTTTTACCCATTAATTTTACTATCTTGTCAACCTAACTTTTTGACAAGTAAAATTAATATTTGGTTCCTCTTTGGCCCTACAAATAAAAGCAGTGACTCCGATGGGGAGGATACTTATATTTGTATCTAAGTGTTCACCATTACTTGGTACCAAGGTAATTATCTCGGGTTATGTGCCTTCCGATGGGGAAGTGCACACACTCCTTAATAATTCCCTATAACCATATTTGACCTTGTGATCAGCAAACAAACTCATCCGATGGGGAGGAAGGCACTCAGAGCCGACGCGCAAGTTTGTTTGCATCACTTGTCAAATCATAATGGAGGCCGTGGGAATTTAAAAAATTTCCCTCTCCCACTTAGTAATTTGAAAATGAGGAATTTTCTAGCCTACGACATGAATATCAAACAATAAGCAATAAATATGAAAAGTAAAAATTTTCCAACTATTATGGCTTTTGTCTTCAATATGTCTCCGTCAGACGCCATCTCGTCCGCTCCTCCTACGCCATGTATGAGCCATCCGGAGATCCGAGCCGAGACTAAAATCTATTTTAATTTACATCCATCGATCCTATACTCTATGAGGGAGTGTACATGAAATCTAGATCGAAAGTAAACTAAAATAAAAAGAGTAGCTAAACAATGTCGTATCTAATTTACAAAAAATCAAATACTGGCCTCGTCAACCCCGAGGATTCAACAAAATATACTATTACACACATACACACACACTACACCAAAAAATCGAATAGACAACGGTGAAAAACCGTTGTCTATTAGCCAAAAAATCTGTTGTTAATCGACCCGTTGTGAAAAGTGGGTCGGTCAAAGACAACGGTGAAAAACCGTTGTAGATTTAAGGAAAGACAACGGTGAAAAACCGTTGTCTATTAGGAAAAAAAACCGTGGTAAATCGACCCATTGTGAATAGTGGTTTGGTCAAATTCAACGGTGAAAACCGTTGTCTTTTCAAAGATAAGACAACGGTTTTTAACCGTTGTCTTTGACCAAACCACTATTCACAACGGGTTGATTTACCACGGTTTTTTTCCTAATAGACAATGGTTTTTCACCGTTGTCTTTCCTTAAATCTACAACGGTTTTTCACTGTTGTCGACCCCCAATTTACCACGGTTTTTTTTTTTGCTCATAGACAACGGTTTTTTCAGCGTTGTCATTTCTCAACACATATATACACATAATAAACCGTTGTAGATGTTGCATTTTTAATATAAATCATACAACATCAATAAGAATTATAGAAAACACATATATACACTCCACTTGTAGCAATGTAAAATACAAGGTCACATTACATTTTTAGACGAAAAATGCAGGAAAGAGATATTGATGAAATCTGTTGCCCCTGGCGTGCAGCAGTAGCAGTTCTTGAATTTTTGGGTGGTCTTCCAACTTCCAAGCAGGGACTTTTAAACCTGGAAAGAGTTTTGCATGCTTGAAAATCGTGTGGATGATGCATTTGTGTGATAATACTTGCAGACAGAGGCCCTACGAGGAGCTAATTCAAACTACAAGCGAAGCTTGTGATTATATCGACCATGAATAACCCATAATAGTGTCGGGATTTTAATGCGTAGAGAGTGAGAGCATGAGTTGAGACTTCTTTGAGTTTGCGAGTCCTCTGCTTCCAAAGAACAATCTTGTCCAATGGGGCTCAGTTTGGTATGAATCTTTGCCCTCGCTTGCTTCCACCTTCATACAAAGGCAGATCAAATCATATAATGCACTAGTCAAGTGAGAGCAATAGAAAAGATGAAAGCATCTTAAAAGTTCAATTGCTCTCTTATGGTTGGCCATTTGCTCAAGCATCTTAAAAGTTTAAACTTTGCTCCTTCAATAGTGCATGCATATTTAGCCAAAGTACCATCCACCAATTTATTTAAAACACCATGGACTAAGTAAATTCTTTCAAATATGAGATATAATATTAATACCAATATCAGACATCAATTAAAAAAGGCTAAACTAAAGAGACACAAGTGATGAAATTGACATTGGCAAGGACAAGCTCACGAAGAATGTTCCATCTCCAAAATTCAAAAATATGCAAGTTTCTGATAGGAAACTTGCAAGATAATAAAATAATAAAAAAAGAAAAAAGAACTGATAGGCTATGGGTCATGAAGCAAGATGAATAATGCAGGCTTTGAGGAGCAAGGTAAAAAACAAATACCAAGGAGAAAGAAAATCGTAGATGCCAAATGATATACTTTCTATGAGGTTGATTGTATTCTAAAAGGATGAAAACATTACCAAGCCAATCTAAAATACGGATACGAAAAATGGAAAATACTACGAAAAATGTATCAAATGAGTATAAATTTGATATTAAGTTTTCTCAAATAATTGATTTGCATATCTCTTAAAAGCAAAAATTACCAAGTTTAGTCGGCTGAGATATACTTTTCGGTGACAGAAACATCTAGCACATCATTCATTAGACTCACAATCACAGAAAAAAAAATTACTCCAAGGGTTTAAACTGAAGACACAACATTGTCCCAAACTTGAAAGAGCCATCCGAAGTAAATAGTAATTTCATTAATCCTAACATTGGCATGCTGCTTTTTTATGTTAGCATCACCAAGCAAAACAAAAATTACAGTTGAAACAACCCAGTGATAATATTTTGGAGAAAACAAATGTACCGAAAACAATTATATGGACCTGATGTTTTCTTTCAGTGCAATGAAATCTCATTTGAGTCAAAATAACTTATTGGCTATGTCAAACACCTGCAGATGAACAGAAATAAAATGATATAGACTAATAAAAGGGGGAAAAGTATTTTCTTGCACAAGACAATGGACTAACAAAACATGCACAAGAATGTAGAGTCTGTGCTCATATCGGAATTAACAACTTTGGTTTACATTTCTTATGCCCACATCCCAAATCGTTATATATATTTGTTTTAACCACTAGATATCCTCTAAATTTAGGCCTCTCTGGCTATCATTTGTTCCTAATGTCGTTGGAAAAGTAGGAGGACAATTAAGCAAATTAAGAGGAAAGAAAAAAGAATAATATTGTCTTACTTCCACTATATTCAATTGATCATATTTAATTGTAATCATAAAGAAAGAAATAATATCATTGCATACATGTTTAAATTCTTAAACTATATTTCTTTCCATTTGGGAAGGGAAAATATAGAGAATTTTGGATGGAATTAAATTCCCTCCAAGTGCTCTTTGCTTTCTTCCAAGTAGTAAATAAGAGAAATTGATAAATCTTTTCCTTTCTTATCCCTAGATAACACAAAGATCCTAGTCCAAACAATGTCAAGGCGAAAATTAGTTGAGAGGTTCAAAAAGAATTAACCTTTAACTGCAGAAACCACATTTAAAAGGGACAACATTAAGGTAAATAATAACAAGACACCTAAAGCATGATCTATCAAAATATTTAACAGGGTAAAGAGCAATTACATAGTATGAAACTTTAACTAACATTTCATTTGATCTAAAAGGCAACAAATAACTTCTTTTTAATTTGGACTGTTAAACAAGCACTTTAAAGGTTTGATTTAATGCAGTATCTACATACCAAGTTGACCAATTACGAAAAGGGACAAGGAGATAAAGAACCTAGTATAGCTTCCATTATGTAATCTATAGAGGAAGAAGTCATACAGTAGAATCTCTCATAATTGAAAGATTAAAAACCATAGGAATGTTGTCAAAGCGAAGCCTTTATAACCCTTATGCGTGTATCGCTATCCTTGTGTAGTAAAACCTTGGCAAAAACACCGATCGATGCTCGCAAAGAAAACCCTAATCGATCAATCCAGGAAAATCCAACCAACAGGGATAAGAAATTAACTGAAATAAAACAAGAAAACAAAACGGTAGCAAGTAATTTAAGTCAACAAGAACCTGCAAGTGAATTGTTCTACTCATCACAAATTCAAATTTAAGTCAACTGTTGTAGGAAACACCCAAAGAGCAATCATCTTCTTTATCAGCAAACTGTTATACATTTCCTCTCTTGCATTCCCTCGTTCAATTTCTAGAATAAATAAGAATATCGGAAGATCAATGAGAGGACTCTTCAACATTCATTAAGATATTTTAATAAAAAATCTAGTTATGAAGTACATAAGACAATAGAATGATAAATGATAGATATAGATGAATACCCTTCTAGTTAAGTTTGTTTGCCTGTCAATTAGTAAATGCTCATCTGCATCAGAAAGAAAAACCATAATTATAAATTTGCCCGGGACGGAACAATGCGCATTTGAGAACCAAAACAAAAAGGAAGAAGAATCATCAGGTAGAAAACTAGGATCTAAGCATATCTACAAAATAAATGGTGATTTACTAACGCAGTTAACTAGGATCGCATCTAAAAGACCACTTTTTTTTTTAGGTTTCCAATCAGGATACGAATCAGAGATCTTTGAGAAGATCTAAAAGTGGTGATTTACTGCCACTTTTTTTTGTTCCAACCGTTGTCGTCGTCCTCTCCTACTACCGCAACTACTGCGATGCCAAGGTCTGCCTCGCTGACTCCGACGTCTTCCGCGCCCTCACCCACCCCTGGCTCACCCCCTTCGAACGCATCTTTCTCTGGGTCGTCGGCTGGAAGCCCTCCCTCACCTTCAGCCTCCTACTCGGCCACTGCCTCCTCTCCCCAGACCAGCGCACCGCCGTCAAGGTCCTCCGGAGGGAGGTCCAGCTGACGGAGCACCGAATCTCCGAGGACATGGCCAGCGCGCAGGAAGCCTCACGACCAACCTCGTGTCGCTCCGCAGCCTACTCCATGTCGCCTTGCGGTGTTGTCATTGCCTTGCGATAAAAAGAGAAGAGGAGAAACCTAGGTTCCGTGGGAGAAAAAAAGACGGAAGAGAAATGGGGAAAAAAAAAGGAAAACAGCCTAAGTATTAAAATCCTAACAAATTTTAATATATATAATTTTGGGAAGAGAAATTTTGGGAAGTAGGAACGGCGGAGGTTTTTGGGAAGTAAGAACGATGGAGAAGTTTAGGGAAGAATTATTTAACCTAACAAATTTTTAAATATATATAAACTTTAAAAAAAAATATTGTTGTAATATATTGTTTAAAAAATATATATAAACTTTTAAATATATTGTTGTAAACGTATATATTTATATTTAAAAAAAAACCTTATTTCCAATAATTTAAAAAAAATAGTATTAATAATTAAAAAAATAATTTCACCGTTGTATTATAATAATAAAATAGTATTAAAAAAATCACCGTTGTGTTATTTCCAATAATTTTTAAAAAATAGTAAAAAAAATTAAAAAAAATAGTATTATAAACTTTTAAAATTTCATTGACAACGGTTTAAAACCGTTGTAATATTATCACAATGATAAAAAAAAATTCTCATTGACAACGGTTGATTGCACCGTTGTCCCAACTGTTGTTAAGATAAAAAAAAACCTTAAAGACAACAGTTCTGGAAAACCGTTGTAAAATGTGTTGTTGATTTTAAAAAAAAATATGCTCAACGACAACGGATACTGTAAAACTGTTGTCTTTTGTGTTATGTGGCCGCTCAAAGACAACGGTTTTGTCAAAAACCGTTGTCTTTTAACAAAAAGACAACGGTTTCTCCTAAAACCGTTGTCTTTGTGGTGTTGTCTTATGTCATTTTTGTTGTAGTGACATATGGCCATAATAGTCGGATCTTATGCCTGCAACCAAAGAGTTAAACTACGCATATCCTACTATTATCCGACACATATAATATATGAAAAAATGTATAAGAGTAACCGAATCCTTAAACACACAAAACCGGAAACCTTGGCTCTGATCCAATTGAAGGGTTAGTTTCATTGATCAGTGAGGGGAAACTTCGCTTCCCACTTCACATCGGTCGCTTGGTCATGGCGATCCCATCGATGTCCCCGGATAAAAAAATTAATCCTAGACAAAAGGGATTGCCCAAACAACCAAGTCATCATCGTGCTATTCGTTTAGAGAGGTCACTTGAACAAACTTGTTGTTGGCGACCAACCTCTATTCTACAAGTAGCCACGGAATAGGCGATGTCCGGATCTCCGACTTTCGTGTTTTATGTTCGGGATCCAAGTATTATTTAGCCACAAACAGAATATATCATGCTCATAATTGAAAAACAAAACAAACATGTTACAAAAGAGAATAGAGAATCGACATACCACTCGATCTTCTAATGTATGACCTTCCTCCTTTCGGACGTCGTGTGGGTGACGATCTACCAAAAGTTGAAGCTCCTAGATCGCCAATCTTCCTTCCTTGCTCGTTCCGAGCAAGAGGAAGAATAGAAACAAAGCTCCTTTCCTTCTTTCAACCAACCACCAACATCCAATATTGGAGCTTGCCGCCGGCCAAGAAGGAAGAAGAGATTAAGGTGGAAACCGACCAAGACACCAAGGGAAAGCCCTAAATCTTGTTTCCACCAGCCAAGGAGAAGGAGAAGAGGGAGTTTGGATGCCAGCCAAGGGTTGGAAAGGCTTCAAGGGGCGCCGACAGCTTGAGGAAGAAGAAGATAAGGAAGTTGTTTCCTTATTTGGTGTCGTCAATGCTCCAAACCCTAACCCTTGCTTCTTGCCGCCAACTCCAAAACCCTAGCTCCTCTTAATTAATTCTCCACACCAACTCTAAGCCTCCTTTTATAGAGTTTAGGGATAAGCCTTGGTTTAATCTCAACCATTGGTTCTAGGGATTTAATCTCAACCGTGGGATCTAGAGATTTAATCTCAACCGTCGGATCTTAGAGATTTAATCTCTACCTTTGGATCTAGAGTTTTGTTTCTATCCATTGGATCTAAGCTTCATGACGTGTTAATAGGCTACAATAGGGACCATGAGGAGGAGTTGGGTCTTGGCCACCCATGGATCAAGCCCACATAAAGTCCGATCCATTAATGATAATCCAATCCACTAAAGGATTATCATTGATCTACCTCACCAACCCCCATAAGTTAATATGGGCTCCATATATTATTTGTACATTTTCTCCCCGTGTTTAAGATCTCGAATGTCCGTCGATTAATTAATTTACTGACCATTAATTAATCAACATTTAACTCCATGAGTAGTACCACTCAACCTTTTCATCATGTCGGACCAAGTCCACCTACAGGGTTTATATGATGAACCTTATGAGCTCCTCAAGGGGACATCATCATCCTAATATATAGGACACGGTTTCATCCTATAATCAACGACACACCATATAATATCATTTTCCAACCTACCAAGCCTATCGATTTAATCTATAAATCTCGCCCATTGGTAAATCAAAGAGATGAATACTAAGTATATGTGCCCATTATTATATCGGGATTAAGAGCATGTACAATATAATATCTGAGGTCTGATTCGATTATGTAGTCATCAATAAATCGAATCAACTCTAACTCGGTCTTGCTCAATACACACAAAGTGCACTTGTGTGATTCTATGGTCAAGACAAACTAATACCAAATCACACTACAACCATTCCGATGGTTTGTCCAAAGCCATCTCAGTTGTGAGCCTTTACTTATACTTTACAATGAGCCGATAAAATGATCTCCCTTGTGACACCACACACCATGTTATCTACAATGTAATGTATTAGACAATATTGCATAAACATAAAAATGCAAACAATGATCATGTGATTCTTATTTCAAAATAAAGATGTTCATACAAAGATAGACTTTTCGATACATCCCAACAACCTCCACTTCTAGCATTGAGGGGGAGGAGAGGTCTTCCATCCCGGAGCAAGAACAAGTAGAAGCGTCTACATCCAGGAAAAGTGAAGAACAAGAAGAAAATTTTCTAGGTAACTCAAGCATTGTAATTAAGAATAAAATTCACATTATATGCTTTAAGTGTAGGGAAGTTGGACATTACAAGAGCAAATGCCCAAAATTGTCTAAGGAAAAAGCACCAACACCAAAAGTCAAAGGATGTCGGAGTCCTCGCTAGGAAAAACAAAGAGCACATTGTGTGCTTCAAGTGTAACCAAAGGGGGCACTACCGAAGCCAATGCCCTAGGGAGAAGAAGAAAACCCAAGAAGGAGCTACACAAGTAGGGGGAGCTTCCAAAGCAAATCCTAAGGTATACTTTAATGCTAGGATTAAAAAGCATGCTAGAAGTTATTTTAATTCACTTGCTATTTCCCATGAACATAAGCATGCTAATAGGAATAGATATGTTTGCTTAGGGGCTAAATCCTATGAACTTATATCTAAGAACAAACCTAGGAACAACTCTAGACCTATTTTACCTAGGGTGAGTATTAGGAGGATAGAAGAAAATTTAGGCATGAACCCTAAGAAGGGTAGACACATGCCTAAGAAGAAGAGTCTTTCCCAAAAGATTAATGAAAAATCAAATTTAGGAAAATTAGAATTAGAAAATCGAGCCTTGGGGTCAAGGCTTGAAAAATTGGAAAAGACCCTCAAAATTATGACAAACTCAATTATGGGATCAAAGGATCAAAATCTAAGACCTAAAAGACAAGAACCGGTTAAGGGCAAGAAAGGTTTGGGTCACAAACCTAAGTCCTACCATAATGTTCCATTTGATTATGGAACTAAATCTAGGTCTAGGAAAACCAAGGTTAATAGGGAAGTTATCCGTAAGATTAGCCATGGTGTGTGTCTAGTGGATAAAAATTCAAGAAAATCTAAGGTAGCCACTAAGAAGGTCAAAGGGGGAGTTACCTCTAGAGTTGACCTAGGAAAGACCCAATTGACTAAGGCTTCAAAGCCAAAAAGTATCATTAGGAAGATATCTAGAGAAGTTATCCCTAGTGAATACCTTGTTAACCCAAGGAGCTCCAATAGGTATTGGGTTCCTAGGAGTGTGATCGATTCACACTAGATGGGTTAGGGTGTGTCAATCCTAAGTGGATGGGTAGTTAACCTAGCCATAGTAGAGTTGACACTTTAGGATGTGCCAATGTGATTTGAGAAGTTGAAAATTGATTAACACTACAACAAAAATGCTAAAAGACAACACCTCAAAGACAACGGTTTTAGGGGAAACCGTTGTCTTTGTCTTTTGATAAAGACAACGGTTTTGACAAAACCGTGTCTTTGAGCCCATATAATACAAAAGACAACGGTTTGACAAAGATCCGTTGTCGTTGAGCATTTTTTAAATCAACAACACATTTTACAGCGGTTTTCCAGGCATTGTCTTTAAGGTTTTTTTATCTCAACACTTGGTTGGGACAACGGTGCAATCAACTGTTGTCAATGAGAATTTTTTTGTTGTCGTTGTGATAATATTACAACGGTTTTAAACCGTTGTCAATGAAATTTTAAAAGTTTATAATACTATTAATACTATTTTATTATTATAATACAACGGTGAAATTATTTTTTTAATTATTAATACTATTTTTTTTTAATTATTGGAAATAAGTTTTCTTTTTAAATTATAAATATATACGTTTACAACAATATATTTAAAAGTTTATATATATTTTTTAAACAATATTTACAACAATATTTTTTTTAAAAGTTGTTATATATATTTAAAAATTTGTTAGGTTAAATAAATCTTCCCTAAACTTCTTGTAGTTCTTACTTTCGAAAACCTCCGCGGTTTCTACTTCCCAAAAAACCTCCCCCATTCTCCGTTGCGCGCTCGTCCATCCCATCTTCTTCCGCGCCGCATTCTCACGGTTGGTCTCCCTCTGTTCGTTCTCTTCCTTTTCCGTCGGCCATTGCTCGACCTCCGTCCGTCGGCCTTCATCCATCGTTTAGCGTCCTGATTCCGTCCCAACAGGTTCAGCGTCATAAACTCTTGGTTTAGGGTTATCATGTTGTGCCTTCAAACCTTTATTGGTTAAGAAGGTTTGAGTTGGATTGTTTCTATCCATTGAACCTTAATCTCATTGTCACAGATAATCCGGTATCTGCGCATACAGAAAATCCAGTTATGTTCCAACCTTATTCTTCATGAAGATTATTCACCTTATATCATCGTTTGTACATCGTATTTATCTATTCTAGAAATCATTCTCTCGGTATTCTATAATATAAAATGTATGTTTATAAATTTAGTTTAAATTTTTTACTTTATAGAACCTTCCAACCCCTGAAATTTATATTTAATTCACTGAACAACTGCTTTGTCTATATTTATCGTTAGTTTCTACTTAAATTTATATTTTATTCCTTTGAACAGCTTTGTTTGTACTTTCTAACTTTAGCTTAGGTGGAATGACTAGATCATATACAAATTTAAGTTACTTCATATTACCTTCTTATCCTGGAAATATAAGTTTGATACATTGAAGCATCTACTGCTGCTTTATTAATGATCTAGTGGTGTTAAGTATTATGAAGGTTTATTTAATTGTCATTTAATGTTTTTATGCACTAGAATGGACAAAGAATGGATGTTCAAGGACAAATTATCACATGAGTATGCGTATTGAGTAGAGTCCTTCTTGCAATTTGCAGTGCAAAATTCTAGTGATTCTAATGCAATATCTTGTCCATGTGCCATGTGTGGTAACCTAAGAAGGAACAATATTGATGTCACAAGGGCTCATTTAAGAAGTAATGGTATGGATTTAACATCGAGTGTGGATATGGCATGGAGAAAAACCCTCATTTACCAACTTAATGAATGATAGTGAACAAGGCCAACAAGGTGAAGAATTTCTTTGATGAGAAGCTTGTAGATATAGTAAATCGACATATGAATATGATGAGAATCCAACTACATTCAATAACCTACTCCATGATGTTGAGAAACCTTTATATCTGGATGTACAAAATTTACAAAGTTATACGCCATTGTTAAATTGTACAACTTGAAAGCCAAATATAGTTGGAGTGATAAAGGATTCACAGGACATTCTTTCTTTGTTGGGAGAAATGCTTCGGATGGTAATAAAGGCGTATCTTTGAAGAAATCCTTAGGTCAGATTGGGTATGGAATATGAAAAATACATGCATGTCCTAATGATTGTATCTTATATCGGAAGGAATACGCAGATTGTATCAATTGTCCTACTTGTGGGTTTTCAAGATGGAAGATATGCAAGAATTCAAAAGTAAATGAAGGAATTCCTGCAAAGGTCCTCTGGTACTTTCCACCTATTCCAAGATTTTGAAAAATGTTTAGAAACCAAGAAACCTCTAAGGTGTTAACTTTGGCATCTTGATAGTAGAACTTGTGATGGTTATTTGCATCATCCGATTCACCCAATTGGAAGGTAGTCGACCATAAGTGGCGATTTTGCTTATGAGCCAAGAAATTTGAGATTGGCCATATCGGCAGATGGAATAAATCCACATAGATTGATGAGTTCTACGTATAGTTGTTGGCCAGTTTTGTTGATCACTTACAATCTTCCTCCATTTTTGTGTATGACAAGAAAATTTATGATGCTTACTTTATTGATATCGGGTCCTAAACAGCCAGGGAATGATATTGATGTTTACCTAGCACCTTTGATTGATGACTTAAGGCAGTTATGGGAAGAAGGTATTGAAGCATATGATGCATATCAACAAGAAAGATTCACCCTTAAGGTAGTCTTATTATGGACAATTAATGACTTTCCGGCATATGGAAACCTTTCTGGATGTCGTGTGAAAGGATATAATGCATGTCCTATCTGTGGTGAAAACACATGTGCAAAAAGATTGAAACATAGTAGAAAAATGTCATTCATAGGCCATAGAAGGTTTCTTCCTGAGAACCATCCTTATCGAAGGCAAAAGAAAGCATTTGATGGGAAGCAAGACTTTAACATTGCACTGAGACCATTGAGTGGTCGTGATATTTCCAAAGAATAAAATTAATTGTCGTTGGGGAAAAATGAACAGAAAACTTCAAGCATTGGAGGATGGTAGTCATCCATATTGGAAGAAGAAATCAATATTCTTCGAACTTGCATATTGGGAGCATCTACATGTCCGACATGTTCTTGATGTGATGCACATCGAGAAAAATATATGTGAAAGCCTGGTCGGCACATTACTTGGCATTCCAGGGAAAACAAAAGATGGATTAGCAGCACGCCTAGACCTTGTGGATATGAATGTCAGGTTGGAATTGGCACCAAAGGAGGGGGAAAAGAAAACTTTTTTGCCAGCGACATGTTATACATTAAGTAAAGATGAGAAAAGGAAATTTTGTAGCTCCTTGTTGGGAATGAAGGTTCCTACAGGTTATTCATCCAATATTAGAAGCCTTGTATCAATGAAGGAATTGCAACTTTTTGGTATGAAATCACACGATTGTCACACTTTGATTGATGATTACTTCCAGTTGCCATTCATGGTGTCTTACCCAAACATGTTAGATATACTATCACTCGATTGTGCTTTTTCTTCAACAAGTTGTGTAGCAAAGTGATAGATGTCTCGAAGTTAGATGATATGCAAAGAGATATTGTGACAACATTGTGCTTACTTGAAAAATATTTTTCTCCTTCATTTTTTGATGTCATGCTCCATTTGACTGTTCACCTCGTACGTGAGGTTAAATTGTGTGGACCAGTTTGGTATAGATGGATGTACCCATTTGAAAGATTCATGAAAACATTGAAAGGTTATGTGCGAAACCGCAATCGAATTCAAGGTTGTATAATAGAATGTTATATGCTGAGGAGGCTCTAGAATTTTGCTCAGACTACCTGTTTAATGTGCACACTGTTGGCATCCCAACAAGGAATCGTCAATTGGAGTTTACCAGACCTTTATCACGAGATCGAGTGCACTCCACCAATCATGAGGAGTGGGAGCAAGCACATAAATCACGTATTAGAAAATAATGATGAGATAGAGCCATATATCGAGTAATTTCTCCAACTCATTGCTACTTTCAAATGCGACATTAAATTCTAGTATCTAATCGCTTTCTTCAATAAAGAAAAACATGGCTCATTTGAAGGCAACATTTCATCAGAAAGCAAAGTCAAAAAAGTGGTTACAAGATGAGCACAATAGGACTTTTATTCCATGGTTGCGTGATACTATAAGTTACATGCAAATTAATGGGGGTATTTATAATTTATGAAGATTAATATATAATTCGACTTTTGCATTTTGCAATTTATAGGTTGCAAATGCAATTAACCATTCGACACATCAAATATCTGAACAATTAAAGTGGTTGGCGCATGGACCTAGCACACGAGTATTCAAGTATTCTGCATATTTAATTGCTGGGGTTACTTATCACACAAAAGAGCGTGATGACGTGCGGGTAGTGCAAAATTCTGGAGTAAGCTTAGTTGCAAAGACTATGCAACTTTCTAGCGCAAAGGATAGGAATCCAATTGTGTCAGACATGGTATTCTATGGCGTTATTGATGAAATATGGGAGCTCGATTACCATCTCTATCGAATTCCAGTGTTTAAATGTAGTTGGGTTGATAATAATGGTGGTATTAAAGTAGATGAACATGGTTTCACATTAGTAAACCTCAAAAGGATAGGGTTTAAATCTGATTCATTCATCTTAGGTAGTCAAGCGAAACAAGTTTTTTACCTTGAAGACCCTGAAGATCCCACATGGTCTGTTGCACTTGCAACTCCTAGTAGAGACTACTTTGAAAATATTATTGGTGATAATTTGGAAGAAACTGCAACCAACTATCAATGTTTTTCCCGAGGGCTCCCAATAATGGATGTTGATGAATTAGATGACAATGAACCACCGTGCATGCGTGAAGATTGTGACGGAACTTGGGTTGATGATGTTTTACCTTAGTGTGGAAATTATATTTAAATTTAAATCCTACGTTAATGTTTTGGTTTGTCTTTGTGTCACCTTGTGTTACTTTGGATTGGAATTATATTTTTTCCCATAAATTTTCTATATCTTATGGAATTGCTTTATTTTATTTGTCACTCGATTATTTTTGTTTTGGTAGATGATACTGCTTTATCTATTATCTGTTATCTGTAAATGATACTCTTTATCCCATAAATTTGATAATGGTTTACCACACCGGCATCAAATCTGGTTTGGTAAATGATACTGCTTTATATGTCAGATAATTTTGCAACACAATAATGAAATGTCAGTTTGATCCTTTGTGATAGTCGCTGCACCTCCAAATTTATCAACCCTTACAGGAGATTGTAAGAATTTCAACTTTGTGTTGCTTACTTGTTATTTGTTTTTCTTAATATTTGCACATATTTACGTGTGGACTGCAACATGATTATATTCCTGTTGAAAATAAACTTGCTTATTTGTATATGAGTTCTATTCATGAACTTTTATATAAGGATACTATGCATGCCAATTGTAGATTATATTAATCTAAAGCTGAATTTTTTGTTGTCAACTCACACAAGACAGAAGTTGCAAGTTTAATTTTTGTTGTTATCTCCATCAGTAATTTATGATATTTACCTTATATTTGCAAAGTGCAGATTTTGTGATTAATAGGTTGTCAACTCTATGACAAAAAATCAAAGCAAACGAGGAGGTACAAAACTTGAAAAGGGTAAGGAAAAAATTGGCGCTGATTTATTAGACAAGGACAATGTTGGCTGCACATAGGATTCCACTGCCACCCAATCAAACAAAATGAGTAGAGGTCCTACACATATGGACAATATTTCAAGGCTAAGGAATAAGGGCATTATACTAAAAGTTGAATTCAATAATCTGACCTATTGGGGAAAATGCAGTTAAAATGCAAAGTTCACTTGGCCAGATTGTTCGAGAGAAAGTACCAATAACTTACAATACTTGGAAGCATGTTCCTATTGACATCAAGGAGCGTGTGTGGGAAGCCGTGAATGTAAATATAAATGACCATACTTTTATTCTTCAAATATAAACTAATACTTTTGTTTTTGTTTATTAACATTTGATGTTTATCCATTTTTTTATGGATTTGTAGTTGACGTACAAGGTTGATGTTGCTTGGAAAAGGGATGTTTGACCTCGGCAAATGATAAGTGGCGCCAATGGAAAAGCAGTCTCACGCAAAACTATATTTATCCCAATTGCAAAACTCCAGAGAAGTTGCATATGCCACCTCCAGGATCAAATATTCCAGCAGACATATGGAGCAAGTTCGTGATAAGTCGTTTGTCTAATGAATTTAAAGTAAGATTTTTAAATCTCATGTCTCAAATAATTAACTCTTAATAGAATATTGTGATTGGTAATGCATTTTTGTCTTGTTTATTTTTTAAGGAACTAAGTGAGAAACAACAGGAAAGGAGAGCCCAAAACAAATACCCCCATCGACTTTCTCGCAAAGGATATGCACGCCTAGCTGAAGAAATAGTAAGTAATATTTAATTATCACTTACAATAAATTTGATACCTTAACGAAGAGGTATTTAAATAATATTTATTCATTTGTTATTGTTATTAGAAGGATGAATTATCTACTGATAATGAAATCAACCGAGCTATCCTTTGGAAGAAAGGCCGACTCAATAAAGAAGGGGAGTTTATTGGTGATCAACTGAAGGCAACAACCTAAAAAATTGTAAGTAAATGTTTTAGATTTTGGCTTGTTATGTTAATGGTTCCCATCCAAATATTAGTCAATATATGTTTTTGTGCATTGCAGGATGATGGTATCTTACAAAAGAGGGAGGGAAAGTTAATGCTTGGTGAGAACTGCACAAGACATTCTAATGATTGCACTTGAATCTAAGGATCTTTGTGGGCGTATAAGGGCAGTTGGAGCTTACGTCACTCCAAGTACATACTTTGGCTTGTCAAAATGGGGGTCTCATGTTCAGCAAGCTGTATTTAATGATCAACAAAATATGTTGTTGGAGCAACATAAAAAAATTTTAGAGCAGGAGGATCGGATAAACAAGTTAGAAGCAATGGTTTTCAAAAATGGCAAATGCGAGATTGAGAATGATGAGAAGGGAAGTTGTAGTGTGAAGTTTCCTCCAACCTTGCAGGAAAATGAGTTTAACTATGATCATGGTATATCAAATGAGATGAAAGCGCATGATGCCGATGTGGAGTTTATTAACGAGGTCAGCCTTTACAATTATCTTTAATCTTTAATGATATCATTGAAATTGTCCAATTTAAATACATTTATTTTTTATACAAGCATTATGTTTTGTCTTACAAGGGTCAATTAGTTGCATTGAGTGTGGAATCTGGCATCCATGTAGCTTTTGGTACAATTGTTAGTATTGGGGGAGATGATGAGCATCTTAATGGTGATCCAAGTAAGCATACGAACCATTGTTTCGTAATGGTTGATGAAGCATTGGATGAAACCGCCCCTTTGCCAATTCCAACCCCTGTGTGTCAAAGCATTGGTGATGCTATCGGATCACATGTAGCTTAGCCCAGACACTTGATGCAAACACAAGATTCTTCGATAAATGCTACAATCTATTTAAATTTAGCTATACAAGTGCCTAACAAGTATATGTTTTCATAAACTAGAAGGTCAAGGAAAAAACTATTGTGCCAAAAGGAAGCATCGATTGCAATCACCAAATGTGCAATCATTATGATCGATCATCAAATATGCCTAGATCACTATGGCTGTTGTATTGTTATTGCAAGCGTGCTCTTCATGATCACCAGTCTATGAAATTTATGTTGGAGTATGATGTATTTGGTGGTAAGTTCGAAGCCAGTGTTTGCCTTCAAGACATCATTCCTTTTTGGCACCAATTTCATACAATTGCATGGTTGTGTACATATGGTACATATATTGTTTTCATGTACTAACACTTTGACTATTGATTTATGAGTTTTATTTATCCTGGTCTTATGCATTTTGTTGTATGTTTAAATGGTAGGCATTTATATAAAAATATGAAGGAGGAAAATAAGCTGGAGAGGTTTAGATTTGTGGATCCATATGTTGTTGGGTGTCACTTCACATTAGTTGATAAGAGGGCCCTTGGTTTGGCAGCTAGGTTGAATGGCACACCACCAAACCAGCTAGTTTTGGTTCCAGTTAACATAGGGTGTGTAAAATAGAGGTGGAATGCTAATTTTTTTACTTTGATAAACACTTGCTTAATTACATGCATTACCCTTGTGGATATGTAGTTTCCATTGGATTTTGACTGTCATCGATCCTCACAAAGAGGTTGTTTCGTTATTGGATCCTCTCAGTCAGCGTAATCGTGATGAGACTTGGAAGAATGTTGTGAAGATGTAAGTTTTAGTAGCAAAATATTGTCAATATTTATTATAATTTTTTTATATATACTATATGCACTAAAAGTCTATAATCTTTTATGATTTTATGAAGGGCCTTGAAATTGTTCAACACAGAGATTGGCAAGCACGGGAAGAAACACCCTTTGTGGGAAATAATCAAGGTATGTTTTACATCGTGGGAAGCTTATATAATTTGAATTATTTAGTGACATTTATATAATCAAGTTATTTGTTATTTAGTGACATTTATATAATCAAGTTATTTGTTATTTAGTGACATTTATATAATCAAGTTATTTGTGAATTATTTAGTGATATTTTGGGTTTCGGGAACTTGGGTTCACTGTTAGGTACTTCCCCTTAGTTCCTTAGGTTTATCGATAAGAATCCAAAAACCAGATCAAAACAAACAATAATTCAAGTAGTATAGATTACATCATCCATCATAAATCGTCAAGGGCTACTCCCCCATCCTAAGATTACAAGACACTACTCCATAGTCTTGCAAGAATTGCTAGAGAAAGAAATTACGATACTTAGTGCCATCTGTGTTCCTCTGTCGTCGACTCCTCCCTTGTTCTCCTTCTTCTGTCATCCTCTTGACCACTCGCCGATCTCCTGTAGGGTTAGAATATCTCCTCTTTTATAGCCTTGGCCTCCTCTTCAATTAAGGCAATAGATTTCCCTTTAATTGAGACGAAGATCCTGATTGCTCGTAGAAAAGGAATTCTGGAATCAGGGCAACACGCCCATGCCAAATGAGGGCACTGGCGTGTCACGCATTTCCCACCGAGCGTGTTGCGCTTGAACTGGGGCGTGTCGAAGGCTGGCACGGGCACTGGCGTGTCACGTGTCGAAGGCTGGCACGGGCACTGGCGTGTCGTGCATTTCCCACCGAGCGTGTTGCGCTTGAACTGGGGCGTGTCGAAGGCTGAACTGGGGCGTGTTGGCTATTGGAACCCCTGACACGGGCGTGTCGATCGCTGAACCAGGGGCGTGTTGTTCACTGGCTCTCATGACACGGGCGTGTCGATTGCTAACACGCTTGTGTTGTTTTGATACGCCTGCTTCTTCGCCCTGTTAACACAAAAACACCCAAAAGCAGTCTCTTCGTCCAAAATATGCTAAACTTAACTGAATCATGATAAAATACATGCCTAGGATATGAAATGAGATAAAATGCATGCATATGGAGTAGTGAAAATATAGCATGATTTACACACATCAAAATCCCCTAGTCCTAATCTGACCTCCTCCCCGACATTTTGTTTTGCCTTGATCTGACCTCCTCCCCGACATTTTGTTTTGCCTTGATCTGCTTCTTGACTGTGGCTAAATTGACATTGTGCTCTGATCGGCCTACTTACTCCAATCTATTCTGGAGTGTTTTGCCAATCGACATTGTGTTTTGGAGCAAATTGACATTGTGCTCTGAATTGGCTGCGATGCTGATTCCTGGAGAAAAATGACAGTGTGCTCTGAATTGCCTGCGATACTGGTAGTACCCTTCTAATTTGCAATTTTCTCACTATCGCTCTTAATTGTTGCATTTTTTAAAATAGAATCCAGCTTGAAAATCATCATGTGATCAGGTGACTTTATGCCGCAAGGAATTTCGGGAAAGATCATATAGCTTACATCCCTGTATTCTTCATAAGAGGAAAAAAACAAATGATAAAAGTTGTGTAACTATCGTAAAAGTAAATTCTTATTACAAATTTATTATTACTTCAATGTAAGCAAAGGTTGTGTAGGCCTGTTATAACTTTTACTAAATCAGTAAAAGAAATATGCAAATCTTCTTCTTTGCTCTAGATCTTGTCATTAGTTATTCTATTAAACTCAGATAAATCTCACTTTGCTGCAGTGTTATGATAGCAAATGGCATCTAGTTCCTAAAGAGAATACCACTTTCAACCATGACAGTGTTTTAGGATTTACTAGAATAATGCATGGCTAGTGCTGATGTCAGGTATCAACCTATGCCAATGTACTGAAACAGAGTGCTGGATCTCAACCTATGCCATGGCTAGATGGTCTATGGCCTTCAAGCGTCACAAAATCGACCAATTACGGTGAAGCTCAAGGAGGAGTTAAATTCCAAAAGACTTTTACTCGTACTAGATGTTGCTCAAGGAATAACTACCAGCTTTTTTTGAACTCAAGTAGGGAAATTAAGGAGGTTATTAGATGTATAATTGAAAATAAAACAAATGCAACAATTGAAATTAATGACAATTTTTTTCCCTTATGCCAACTTTTTTTATGTCGTGTATAATTTATGTATCAAATTTTACTATCAGAATAACTACTATAATTTTTTTCCATCACAGGTTCCCCTTCAACCGAATGGAGCTCAATGTGGGTATTTTGTTTTACGATATATGAGAGAGATAATTGAAGGTGCCGCATCCTTTGACAAGTCTTCCCTACGATCAATAGTAATATTAGATATATTTTCAAATTTTCTTATTGATACCATAGCGTTTAATTACATTTTCATTTTTTCACATGTAGTTCGCAAATTCTGTGATAGCTACAAAGGAAATTGATGAAGTACGTTCGGAGTGGGCTGATTGCATACAAGATCACATATCTGATGATTAGGAGAGATTTAAGTGTACATACATCTTTTGGTTACATTCTATAAGTGTTTTGCTATGCAAATACTTTTGGTGCATATGATGTGTAGTCGTTTTGCCACGATCTTTTCATATATATCGGTAAAAGTGATCATTTAAAATGTAATGTGACCTTGTACTTTACATTGCTACAAGTGCGAGTGTATATATCTTATTGATGTTGTATGATTTATATTAAAAATGCAACATCTACAACGGTTTATTATGTGTATATATGTGTTGAGAAATGACAATGCTGAAAAACCGTGGTAAATCGGGGGTCGGTCAAAGACAACGGTGAAAAGCCGTTGTAGATTTAAGGAAAGACAACGGTCAAAAACCGTTGTCTATTAGAAAAAAACCATGGTAAATCGACCCGTTGTGAATAGTGGTTTTCTCAAAGACAACGGTTAAAAACCGTTGTCTTATCTTTGAAAAGACAACGGTTTTTCACCGTTGTCTTTGACCAAACCACTATTCACAACGGGTCGATTTACCACGGTTTTTTTTCTAATAGACAACGGTTTTCACCGTTGTCTTTCCTTAAATCTACAACGGTTTTTCACCGTTGTCCTTGTCGATTAACCACAGATTTTTTGGCTAATAGACAATGGTTTTTCACCGTTGTCTATTCGATTTTTTGGTGTAGTGTATTGGGTTCCTAAGAGCATGATCGATTCACGCTAGATGGGTTAGGGTGTGTCAACCCTAAGTGGAAGGGTAGTTAACCTAACCATAGTAGAGTTGACACATTAGGGTGTGCCAATATGCTTTGAGAAGATAAAAATGATTTAAATTGGCACAATTAGGTCTTAGAGGTATTGATGTGTCATTTTGGGCACACTTGGAAGAAAATGGCTTTAAGGCAAAATGGGATTAATTCCTAGAAATGACATTTTGGATTTAACACTTAGGTATTTTATACCTTAGTATATTTTACTTGCCATGATTTATTTGCCTTGCCATGTCATGACATCATTTTCATTTTTATCTATAAAAATGCCATGATAATGTTTAGAATTATTTTTAGATGTCATGTATGCTTAGATGTCTCTCACATGCCATGACATCATGATTTTGGCATATGCTTTTATCTATATCATATCTATGCCATAATCATCATCATGCATATAACTAAAATGAAATTAAGAACTATGGCATGATTTGATGGGAATCAAATAATATTGCCTAGAAATATGCATGAAACCATTAAAAGAACAAAAACCCACATCTCACTAAAAACTTGACTTGTATTTGTTTTACACATCTAGATACAAGTGAGATGTTTAGGAAAAAGGAATTAAAGGTTTCAAAAATATTTTGAAAACATTTTGAAAAAGCTTGGTGAAGCCCATCTTTTGGTCGCTATCACCATTGAATGGGATGATACAAAGAGGGCTCTTTATTGAAGCTTTTCTTAACTTTTGGACTTTGTGTCAATCTCTTAATTTAGTGGATAAAATAATTTTCAAATATTTTTCACCCATAGTGTTTGTGATAAGTAATATACATACCAAATTTCACGATTTTTAAACCTATGTATATTTACTTATGAATTTCTAAAAGTCATTTCTAAAATTCAAAAAACTACAAATCGATTATCGATCGCCATGGTTGCGATCGGATGATGGTGTGGCAATGACCGATTTACAATTCATTGCCCAAGTTGATTTCGGGTAAATCTTGTTGGTTAGGCCCATGTTCAGCTAGGTTAAGGTCCCCTAACCACTCCTAACACTAGGATATGCTTAGGAGAGCATTAGAAAGGGTGGAAATCCATTGGACATGGATTAGGAGAAGGGTTTAGGGAGAGTATCAATTTTAAGGTGGAAGAGAGTTCATTGTTGAACTTTGCCTTAATTTTGATTGGTTAAATGTACCTATTGGCTTAGGGACTCTCCAAGGACATTGTTGGTGCAATGGTCAAGGGGGAGCAAGCCTCTAGGGGGAGGTATCCATCATGGGAAGATGGATGTGTATTTCCTCATGGGAGGAAAATTGGGTTGCCTCTCTTTAAGTGATATGGGATCACTAGAAAGATTGTAGGCATGTGTTCCTCCAAGGGAGAGATTGTAAGATCTCATTGGGATATGAGACATTCATACCCTTGGGGAGGACCTTTTTGATGTAATGTCAAAAAGGGGGAGAAGTTACCAATTAGGTTTGGAATTCTCATATGGGATGTGAGAATTGCCAATATGGGAGAATTGGTAGACTTGAGATGGTAGTTTTGTCAATCATCAAAAAGGGGGAGATTGTTGGTGCAATCGGCCCAGGTTGACTCGAGTTTGACTCGAGCAGTACCTTGATAGTATTTTGATGATAGACAAAACTCATGACATGGGATTGTTGTAGGAAAGTCCAACATGGGGTTGGCATGGAAAATCCAAGCATGGAGTTTGGTGTGGAAAAGTCCAAAGCATTGTGAAGCCGTGAGCTTGGTGCTTGGTGAGAAATGCATTGCGAAGCCGTGCGCTTGGTGCATGTGGGAAGTCTTGAAGACTTGGTAAGTTCACTAGGCTCGGGGTCCTTGAGTCGGTGAAGGATGACATTGCGAAGCCGTGCGCTTGGTGCATCCGAGGGACCGCCGGACGGGGAGCGAATGGAGTGAGCCCAAAGGGAAGCATACTTCGAGGGCATGAGACGCAAAGGATGGCATTGCGAAGTCGTGCGCTTGGCGTATCCAAGGGATATAGGCCGAGGGAAGAGAGCTTCGGTGGGGAACTCCATGAGGGATGATGTGGACTTGGCCAAGTGGCTAAGACTGAGTGTTAGAGGCTCAAACTTGATGTTTGAGGGTTTACCCGACGGTCGGATGCTCAAACAACTAGGTGTTTGAAGTTTTGCCCGACAGCAGTCGACTGGCATAGGTGCCGGTTCAACTGGTCCAAGTCGACTAGGGTTCGACTGGTGTTAGACTTGCGGGTTTGTTCTTGGCGGCCCGCCATGGATTAGCGATCGCCGAGGATGGCGATCGGTGATGGGAGTGTCGCGAGAACGAGCGCTCCGTAGCCGATCGCGATCGGCTACTAGGTCCTGATCGACGCCATGGACCGCAATGATCGGTAGGTGATTCGTTGGAACTTATCCGATGTGGATCTAGCCGTTGTGAGACAACGGCTACAGGGGCAGTCGACTGGGGCCTTTTGGCAGTCGATCTGGCCGTTGTGAGACAATGACTACAAGGGCAGTCGACTGATGGGCACAAAAACAACTTGATGCAGGTTATAAATGGAGCTCAAGTTGGAGGATTTCGCCAAGACTTTTGTGAAGTTATTGGAGGGGAATTGTTGCTGCATTCCAGACCTTTAATAGCCATCTAAAGCAAGCTACAAGCAAAGGGTTCAAAGCAAGCGTTGTAAAGTATTCTTTACGTATATTTTGTATTTGTCTTTGTATTGCTTGTATTTCATATATTACTTGTTGTAATAGCTTGTGAGAGGTTTCTCCACCTCCGACGTGTAGTCGAGAAGGAGTTTAGTTAGTGTCGTGCGCATAACTAGACGTCGGTGAGCTCGCCCGTGGAGTAGGAACCATTCGGTTCCGAACCACGTATATGCTTGTGTATTACTTGTGATTGTTATGTGTTGTTAGTATTGTTATTATCATTATTATTCCGCTGCGCTAACAACAATCGTAGACAAGCAACGCAACGAAAACGAGCAAATTCCACCATCCGACGATTGAGGGCTATTCACCCCCCCTCTAGTCGGGCCAATACACACCGATCGATTCCCCTACATTCAGCTCCAGCTTTAGCACATTCCTGCACACTCGATTCAGCTCGTGAGATAACGATATGAGCTTAACTTTGTATCGTTTGCTATAATCAAAACTCAGGTTCGACCTAGGTGCCTACTGTACCAACAATCTCTCCCTTTTTGATCTATGGCAAACCCACATACAAAGTTAAGGAAATGATAGGCATTAGAGAAAAAGTGTGAAACTGTATACTTAGGAGTAAGATTAATAACTCTTCTTTCAAGTACTCCCCCTTGACCGAGGGGTGAGTTCGTGAAAGAAGATCTTAATCTCCCCCTTGACACTTGCTTCTCTAGAAGAGTTTATTAACAATTACTTAAAGTTTCTCTCCCTTTTGTTAAAAAAAAATAAGTTGCAAAAATTAAAGTTAAGTAAACATTTACTTAACTTTTGGCCATGAGAATAAGTATGAAGTACTAAGTTAAGTTATCAAAAAAAAAAATATCTGATCCATAACTTTGGTTTTTCTCCCCCTTTTTCCATATATCGGAAAGAGTGGGGGGTTTTGAAAAAAAAGAAAATATAAGTATTAAATTTAAGTTTCAAGTCCAAGCATGTTCCATATTATTTTGAAAATAATATACTGAAAATAAGCTCATCTATTGAATGTTCAACTCTTATTTGACTTGATTGATATTAAGGATCAACAAGTCCTGATCAGAGTCGGTTAATATAGATGATTATACTCCGTGGTTCATGGCGATGCACTGGCTCTACATCTAGAACCAGGAGTAAGGTCCTAACATTACACACCCATCTACATGGCTAAGTACACAAACACATTAGTCCTATGTGTTGTGAGATGTATTGGCTCCTTAAATCTATAGGTGCATGATATCTAAGGTATGTCCTAAGCTAGTTCCATGAGCATGAAAAGTAAAAAATAGTAATAAGAAAATATAATTTGTAAATTCCTACTCTACTATGCACATGCCCAATTTTCATCTTAATAGACTGAATTCGACTTCGGGTAGGGGTTTAGTAAATAGATCTGCCAAGTTGGACTTCGATTCAACGTATTCGAGTTGTATGGCTCTGTTGGCCACATGTTCTCGAATGAAATGGTGTTTGACCTCTATATGTTTGGTCTTAGAGTGACATATTAGATTTTTAGTTAGGTTAATTGAGCTAATGTTATCTACGTGAATTTTAGTGTTTGTAAAGTCTAACTTAAAATCTCGGAGAGTGTGCTTCATCCAAAGAAGCTGAGTGACACACTCACCCATCGCTTCGGTGGTAGATAAGGCAACACAGTGTTGCTTCCTACTGCACCAACTAACTAGACTCGAGAAGGTGACAACAACCACTCGTACTCTTTCTATCGAGCTTACTATCGGCATAGTCCGAGTCGGAGTAGTCGATTAGTTTGAACTCGGTAGATCTAGGGTACCAAATACTGACATTAAGTGTACCCTTTAGATATCTAAGGATACGCTTAACTAGAGTTGGGTGAGATTCCTTGGCACAGGTTTAGAACCTTGCGCACATACTTACTGCAAATAAGATATCAAAGTTGACTCACGCTTAAGTAAAGGAGACTCCTATCATGCTCTTATAGTATTTTAAGTCAATTGAATTTTTGTTACATTTCTCCTATATTTACATTTGTTGCCATTGGGGTATTAATAATTTTAGCGTCTTGCATTCCAAAGCGTTTAATTAATTCCCTAGTATATTTGCATTGGTGTAAGTATATTCCATCTTTAGTTTGTTTAATTTGTAGACCTAAAAAGAAACTCAACTCACCTGTTAAATTCATTTCAAATTCACTTTCCAAAAGTGAAATGAATTCATTTAGTAGGATCGAATTGGTTGTTCCGAAAATGATATCGTCTACGTATATTTGGGCTATAAATATTTCCTTACCTGCAATTTTTACGAAGAGGGTTGGTTAAACCCTTTTGACTTAAGATAAATTGAAAGCCTCTTGTACCAAGCTCGAGGAGCTTGTTTGAGTCCATAAAGAGATTTCTTTAGTTTAAGGACATGGTCGGGTTTATCTAGGTTTTTGAAACTGGGGGGTTGGGTAACGTATACTTCTTCTTTAATAAGTCCATTCAAAAACACTGACTTTACATCCATTTGAAATAACTTAAATCCTTAATGTGCAGTATATGCTAATAACATTCAGATGGACTCTAATCTAGCAACTGGGGCATAGGTCTCGACATAATCTAAACCTTCGACTTGACTAAACCCTTTAGAGACTAATCTAGCTTTATTTCTAACTACTTCACCTTTATTATCAAGTTTATTTCGAAACACCCACCTTGTTCCTTTAACGCCCGTAAAAATTCCTAGCCATTTTACGAGGATTTTTGGCTTTACGATAATGGGCTTTATGTGGGTTTTTCCGGAAATAAAAAGGAAATAGCCAAAAAGAGATGCAAGGCCTAGGAATTGAACCCCAAACCTCTAGAGATAGCCAAGCCCCATAGATGCACCCACTAACCATAAGCCCAATATGATTATATCATTAGGGGAAGAGGGGAAATGGTAGATAAGTGTGATGAGAGTAAATGAAGAGGCATGACAAAGAGAAGAGAAACTTCTCTTCCTCCCTTAATAAAGAAGAAGGAAGTTTCCATTTGGCCACTTCTTCCTCTCCTCTTCATCCTCACCGAAACCATCTTTCTCCCCATCTCCATTGCACCTTTGGCCGAACTTCATCCAAGCAAGAAGAAGCTAGTTCTTGGCTTCCATAAGGTCAACCACCCACCAAAAGCAAGCGAAGGATGTAAGATTCCCTCACCTGCAGTATATTAGTTTTGTAGGATAGATTACATGAAAGAAATATGAAGTTTGTAGCTCTATATGTTTCGGCCAACTAAGTTTTGGGCTAGGATTCATGAAAATGCTATTAGCGAAATCTTTTATAGGTTGTATGCTCCAAGTAGGTGACAAAAGTCCAAAGATTTTAACCCTACATGTTTCGGCCACCAAGGGTTTAGGGTTAGGGTTTCATGAAGAGCTCCCCCTTATGAAGTTAGGTTATGATATATGCCTAAATGAATAGATTTAGGTGACAAAAGTCCAAAGATCTTAACCTTACAAGTTTCGGCCAACAAATGAAATTAGGGTTAGGGTTGCATGAAAATATTTCTAATGATACTATGATAAGTTATAAGGCTTCATGAATGAATGTTAGGGGACAAACCCAAGCTTGAGCCCCTTACAAGTTTCGGCCAACAAATGAAATTAGGGTTAGGGTTGCATGAAAATATTTCTAATGATACTATGATAAGTTATAAGGCTTCATGAATGAATGTTAGGGGACAAACCCAAGCTTGAGCCCCTTACAAGTTTCGGCCACCCAATGAAATTAGGGTTAGGGTTGCATGAAAATATTTCTAATGATACTATGATAAGTTATAAGGCTTCATGAATGAATGTTAGGGGACAAACCCAAGCTTGAGCCCCTTACAAGTTTCGGCCAATCAATGAAATTAGGGTTAGGGTTGTATGAAAATATTTCTAATGATACTATGATAAGTTATAAGGCTTCATGAATGAATGTTAGGGGACAAACCCAAGCTTGAGCCCCTTACAAGTTTCGGCCAACCAATGAAATTAGGGTTAGGGTTGCATGAAAATATTTCTAATGATACTATGATAAGTTATAAGGCTTCATGAATGAATTTTAGGGGACAAAACCCAAGCTTGAGCCCCTTACAATGAAATTAGGGTTAGGGTTGCATGAAAAGGCTTCTAAGGGAACTAGGGGATGTTGTATGCCTCATGTAGGAGTTTTAGAGGACTAAACAATGCCATGATTGAATACCTTACATGTTTTGGCCAACATTGGCTCCAGGGTTAGGGTTTCATGAAAACGCCCTCTTATGTAGTTAGGCCATGTGTATGATTTTAATATGTCATGAACTATGCCTATGTGATGAATATGTTTATGATTCAATGTGCTATGAAATAAGCTTATGTGATGAATATGTTTATGATGAAGTATGCCATGAAATTATGCCTGTGTGATGAACATGTTTTATGATTAACATGCCATGAATACGCCTAAGGAATATGCTTATGTGATGAACATGTTTATGCTTTAGGACCCCTTTAGGGTACTCTTATGTTATGAATGCATGTGTCCTTATGAAATGACTAAGATGGAGATGCTTCCCTTTCAAGTAGGGATCAAGAGCTCTCCTTATGATAAGATAAGATGGAGATGCTTCCCTTTCAAGTAGGGATCAAGAGCTCTCCTTATGATAAGATAAGATGGAGATGCTTCCCTTTCAAGTAGGGATCAAGAGCTCTCTTAATGATAAGATAAGATTAAGATGCTTCCCTTTTATGTTGGGGATCAAGAGCATTCTTTATAATATGACAAGAAAAGAAAGGAATTAAGTATTTTACTTTGTAAGAGGTTAAGTACCCGACCCGTCAGGTGGTCGTTAATCAAATCCATAGGGACATAAGAAGACGTAAGAGGTCTTGCCCTAGTAAGACGTAAGAGGTCTTGCTCTAGTAGGTCTGGTGGCTCGCTACCCCAGCCTATTAGGGAACGCGCATTATGTGGTACTTAACCTGGGGCCCCCCAAACAAGTTATGATGATGTTGAAGTATCTATATGTATATGTTTTGAAAAGAAAAGACTTTTATGATATTGTGTATGCTTATGTTAAAGATTATGAATGCTTACGAACTTGTCCTTTATGCATTTTAGATGTTATGAAGTTATGATGTTTAGAGTTAAGTTTAAGAATGTTGTGACTATGTACTTTATGCATGTTTAGAATTTATGATGTTGTGAATGCTTATGGTTAAGTTTAAGAATACTTGTGATTATGTACCTTATGCATGTTTAGGATTTAAGTTATTATAAATGTTTATGATCAAGTTAAAAGTGCTTATGATTATGTCCGTTATGCATGTTAGATTCTATGAAATTATGATGCTCATAGTAGTTTAAGCTTACTTGTGATTATGTACTTTATGCATGTTTAGGATTTATGTTATCATAAATGTTTATGCTAAAAAAAAAATGATTATGATCATGTCCCTTATGCATGTTTAGATTTGATGAAGTTATGATGCTTATAGTAAGTTAAGAACATTTGGGTTTATGTACTTTATGCATGTTTAAGATTGATAAGGTTATGGATTGCTTATGTCATGAATGCTTATGTTTAAATTATGCCCTGCTTAAGTTTTTATTACGTGGTATGTTGTTAATTAGGGTTACTATGTGTTAGTAATATATGAGAGATGTCCTAAGGCAATCGCCTTATGTATGAACCATTTATATGATAAATGATGATTCACTATTTGAGTATACATATTCTATGTATTTGATTGGATCTTAAACTCATTTACTGAATGTCCACGATACGATTCACAGCATGAGAGAATTTGTGATTGGATCACAACTAGTGAGTATCTCTACATGTGTAATTGTGATGTATCAGAATTATCCCTAGTCAATGAATTGATGGATTTGGACACCATCAATTCTGTCGAGACTAGCACGAGGTATACTCCTTGGTGTATCCAAGCAGCTGATTCTCACTGGCTGGAGACATAGTGATGTCCAGAGTTAATCGTGGATGCTAGTTATGGTAACTAGTTCATTGGAGTGACCAGCCGTAAGACTTCATATGGTTCTCTACATATATAGATATGACAATGAAGTTCTTCTTTGCGGCTTAAGTGCGATGTTCCTTTGACTTGCGGTATTCAAGTCATCTTGATCATGGAGACTTATGCTTTGACATCTTAAGCAAACATCTCTAAGGAGATGTGGACCGGATGATTGGGTATAAGTCGAGTGATCGAAGGTGTTTGAATAGCCTATAAAGGATTCACCACTCCTTGCGAGGAGATGTATACCCATGGCCTCTCGTCGGATTGTTACTAAAGTCTTTGGCCAAAGCATTACATGTTTAGAGTAAGGTACTCTTCGATACATGTGGAGTAACTAGAATCCGTAGGACGAGGAAATGATACTTGGGCTAGGTGTGACGTAGTCAGTCTAGTGGGGACTGACACAATAGACCATGTCCTGAACCAAGTGGGTATAAGATGAGTGAAGGGAATGGGGCACGAATCATTCGAGCTGCTGAAGGGTTTCAGAAATAGTTCTGGATCAGCCGTTGATCTTTTCGGTTAATTGGGGATCATGATGTACTACTAGGTGCCACTCATGATCGTTCTATAATTAATGGTTAATTATAGACGGCCAACATAAACCGAGAACCTATTTGGTCACACGCACAACGAGTGTAATCCAAAGGATTTAAAAACGAGCTAGAGAATGGGATTCTCAGACCGAGAGAAACTATGTTTGGTTGGACCAAACATAAAGCGAGCATGAAATTGTTTCAGTCGCAATGGAAGCGTGGATGGGCCATGTCTTATGAAGACATAATGGATGGACCAAAATGGTTTGGTTCTAATCCAATGGATAAGAATAAACCAAAGGGTTTGGTTTATTTTAAACGAATGAACCAAAAGTTGGTTCGGTTCGTTTTAACTTAAAATAAACCATCATAGTTTGGTTTATTTTAACTTATCTTAATGGAGCCGGTTAACGGGCTTTATGGATATGATCCATTAACCATTAAGAGAATTAGTTCTCTATAAAAGAGGGCTTAAGGGATTGTTAAACCCTAACTAATCCAAAACCCTAGCCCTCTAAGTTGCCGCCCACCTCAACCTTGGTGAATTCGGCGCCCAACCCTAAGCTGCCGCCGCCCAGCCCAAAGCTCCTCCAACCGGCATCCAGAAGGTTGCTTCCTTCCTCCTCGCCGGCGTCGAGCTGCTGCCGGAAGAGTTCCGGTCATCCTCCTTAGGTTTGGCATCAAGGTGAGCACTTGGCTTCCTTGTTTTTGGTCGGCGCCTACTCCTCCACCAAGCTGTCCAGTTTTCTGGACAGCTTCTTCTCCTCTCGTCGGAGCATCGTTTGGACGACGGTTAGTGCTCCGACAGTGGCTAACTTACCGGGGATTTGATCTCCGGTAATCCTCTGAGGTGGAGGACGAAGGATTTGTCAAACGGTTGACGAATACCTCTCCGGAGAATCAAGTTTTGAGGACTTGGTTTTGGATCCGAATTTGGATTCGGATCGTGATCATCTCTCGATCACGTCGTCTTCAACACGAGGCTAGTAACCCGTACGAAGACGAAGCTCGTGGCTTAGCGAAGTCATCCTAAGGATACTCGGCGTGGATACGGATAGAGACGATTCTAGCGAGGATCGTTCCGATTGATGTCGTTCCCGCTACACGTCATACGAAAGGTATAACGTAGTTTAATTTCCTTTTATTGCAAATTTTAATTTACGATTATGTCTACACTTGTTGTAATATGCATGCGTGTGTTGTGTGTGTTATAATAAATATAGATTTATTAATTTTAATTGCTTCCGCTCTGCTCATGTTTACGAAACATGATCGAACACACACATGCCGCGGTGCCGGAAACCCAACAGTGGTATCAGAGCCAGGTTGTGTTTTGACATAATCGTAAAAATGGTTTTGCGATAGTCATAATGTATTTCTGTAAATTTTCTAAATTTTGGAAATTTAGAAGTATTTATGGAATTTTTTTTTAATTTTGGAAAGTGTAGAAGTATTTATGGAAATCTTCCACTTTTGGAAAGTTGAAAGTATTTATGGAAATTGATATTTTCCATAAATAAAATATTTGATTAGATTCTGGAAATTTGTTTCCTATTTTAATCATGATTTGATTTGGGAAATCAAATCTTAAAATATTTTATTTCCATAAGTAGTTTTAATGATTTAGGAAATTGGTTTCCTAAATAGATTTTCCTTAATCAAATAATTCCATGAATAAAATATATGATTAGATTTGGAAATTTGTTTCCTAATTTAATTATGATTTAATTTGGAGAATCAAATCTTAAACATATTTTATTTCCATAAATAGTTATGACATATAAGGAAATTATATACATGACATAATTGTATGTCATGTAATTGCATTAGATGCATAACATTATGCCATGCGTGTCATGACATGTAGATGTATGCCATGTATGCCATGCCATGTAGATAATAGTTATTTGCATGCAAAGAGGATGAGACATAAAAACCCTTAATCAATATTAAAGCCTACACCTTCCATTAATATGGTTAGAACCAGAGTTCTGTTTCTTGTTTGGGTTGTTGGACTCTCTCCAATCCCGGCTCGAACCTGAATATGTTCAAACCATGGAATAGTTTAATACTAATATGGTAAGAGTCAGAGGTCAATCGTTAGCTTTGGTTGTTGGACTCTCTCCAAGCTGGGCTAATTGGTTGAATGCGCTCTAACCATATTAAAACTATGTCCTGATTAATGGGTTGGCTTTAACCTGGAGCATCGACTTGTTGGACTCTCTCCAAGGTCGATGTAAAGGGAGGTGAAGTTGGGTGCTATGCATATGATGCATACTTGTTAATGTGTTAACAACCCGATGTATGTGTGAACATTCAATTAGTTGATAGCACATTGTGATAGTTGCATATACGTGATATGCAATCGGTATAGATGATACCTACCGTCGTAGTTATGAATGGCTTGTTGGACTCTCTCCAAGGTTGTTCATAACTATGATGGATATCAGCCCATTCGGAGATGGACCTACAATCTCCCGAAGTGATTTTGGGGTTTTTGAAATTCGAAAAATGAATGGGATTTATAAATGTATATTGATGCATTTTTAAAAATCATCTTTCTCATATATGCTCGTTTGTATTTCTAAGTTAATATATTGATCATGATGTATTTGAATTTGCGTTCCATTTTGGATTCAAATAAATTGACTGGGCCGAACTTCTTGGACTGGCTTAGAAACTTGAGAATTGTTCTCAAGGTGAAAAGCTTGTGTATGTCCTCGAAGCGCCTCTTCCCGCCCGTCCTAGTGACGATGCAACTTTGGACCAATTGTTGGCCTATCAGAAACATGTGAGTGATTCTGAACAAATGAGTTGCATCATGCTAGCCGCGATGGAACCCAAGCTACGAAAGCAGCATGAGCATATGGATGCTCATATCGTAGTTCTTCATCTTTATGAGTTGGTTGATGAGCAAGTGAGATTCGAAAGGTTCGAAGTCTCCAAGCTCCTCTTCACCTCTAAGATGCAAGAAGGTTCATCTGTGGTACTGCTCAACATGCTGAAGACTGTGGAGTCTTCTGAGAAGCATGAGCAGGGGACAGTGCTGTTAGTTGATTCCTCGAAGAAAGGTTCTAAGAGAAGGTCAAAAGAACAGCAGAAGGGAAAGAAGAGAAAGGCTAAGAAGGTAGAACTAGCACAAAAGGAAACTTGCCATCATTATGGCAAGGAGAGCCATTTGTGAAGAAAGTGCAAGATTTATCTTGAGTCCGTGAAGAAGGATAAGGCATCGGATGCCCCATCTTCTTCAGAAATCTTCTTTATTGATTGTCATTCTATTTCCTCAGACACTTGGGTATTGGATACTGAGTGTGGCTCACATATATGTAATGACATACATGGGGTAAGGAATAGAAGAAGACTCATCAAGGGAGAGTCAAATTTACGTGTTGGGAATGGAGCAAAGGTTGCTGCACTCGCCATCGGAACGTATTTGTTGAAACTCCCTACAGGGCTTGTCTTAGAACTGGACAATTGCTTTTATGTTCCTTCATTGATAAAGAACATCATTTTTATTTCTTGTTTAAATAGAAATGGGTACAATTTGAATTTAGTAACAATTGTTGTTACATAACTTTGAATGAAGTTCTTTATGGGACTGGAACTTTAAGCAATAGTATTTATACGTTGGACGTATCCAGTGACATTTTCAATATCGAAGCGAGCAACAAGCGTGCTCGAAAGGATAATCACATAGACTCCTATATGTGGCATTGTCGTCTTGGCCATATAAGCAAGAAATGCATGTCCGAATTACACCGATGTGGAATTCTGGAATCATTTGAATTGGATTCATACGATACATGCGAATCATGCTTAAAAGGCAAGATGACCAAGTTACCTTTTACTGGAAAGGGTGAATGAGTGGGAGAGTTACTAGGTCTAGTACATACTGATGTATGTGGACCTATGTCAACTCAAGCTTTAGGAGGCTATAGCTACTTCATTACCTTCACCGATGATCACTCACGGTTTGGGTATGTGTTCTTGATGAAACACAAGTCTGAAGCCTTTGAAAGGTTCAAAGAATTCAGAAATGAAGTAGAGAAACAACATGACAAAAGTATTAAAATACTTCGATCGGATCGAGATGGTGAATACTTAAGTCAAGAGTTTCTTGATTATCTAAGAGACAATGGCATATTGTCTCAATGGACTCCGCCCTATACACCACAGCATAATGGTGTATCTGAGAGGCGTAACCGGACCTTGTTGGACATGGTCAGGTCAATGATGAATCATGTGACTCTTCCCAAGTCCTTTTGGGGTTATGCACTTCAGACAGCTGTTTACTTGTTAAACAGAATGCCTACCAAGGTAGTCTCAACTACTCCATATGAGATATGGAATGGTAAGAAACCTCATGTATCTTACTTGAAGATATGGGGTTGTCCTGCTTATGTGAAATGATTTGTATCGACATAAACTGGATGCTAAGTCTGATAAATGTCTATTTATTGGATACCCTAAGGAAACAAGGGGTTACCAATTCTATCATCCTGTGGAACAAAAGGTGTTTGTTTCAAGGCATGCTATGTTTCTAGAGAAAGAGTTTCTCTTGCAAGAAAACAGTGGGAGTGTCGTCGAGCTTGAGGAGGCTCGAGAGACTCAAATAGACATTGATGAGATACCTGGTGAAGCACAACAGTCGACAACTCATAGTGATGAGCAATCGGCTGGATCTATTGTAACACCACATCTTCGTAGATCTGGTAGAACACACAATATTCCTGAGAGATATGGATTTCTCGTAAGTGAATCGAACGACGTGTTACTCATTGATGATGAGGAGCCTACCAGTTATGAAGAAGTGCTGACAAGTTCAGAAAGGGATAAGTGGCTTGGTGCCATGAAGTCGGAAATGGATTCCATGTACGAAAACCAAGTTTGGAACTTGGTTGACCCACCTGAAGGCATAAAGCCTATAGGGTGCAAGTGGGTTTTCAAGAAGAAAACCGACATGGATGGTAATGTGATTACCTATAAGGCTAGATTGGTGGCGAAAGGATATCGTCAAAAGCAAGGTGTTGATTATGACGAAACCTATTACAGTAGCTATGCTTAAATCCATTCGGATACTCCCCGTCCATAGCGGCTCATTATGATTATGAGATATGAGATGAATGTGAAAATAGCTTTCCTTAATGGAAACACCTTCGAGGATGTGTATATGATCTGACTGAGGTTTCACATCGGTTGATAAAACCAAGGTATGCAAATTACGACGGTCCATTTATGGACTGAAGCATGCATCCAGGAGCTGGAATATCCGTTTTGATGAGACGATCAAAAAGCTGGATTTCTCGCAAAATCCAGACGAACCTTGTGTGTACAAGAAGGTTAGTGGGAGTGCGATCGTGTTCCTAGTATTGTATGTCGATGACATATTACTTATAGGAAGCGATGTGTCAATCTTCTGATCGATTAAGGTTTGGTTATCCAAGACATTCTCCATGAAAGACGGGAGAAGCAACCTACATCCTTGGGATTAAGATCTATAGAGATAGATCGAAGCAGTTGTTGGTCTTTAGTAGTCTACATATATAGGTGAAAGTGCTAAAGAGGTTTAGCATGTCGGAATCCAAGAAAGGTTATCTGCCCATCATGCATGGGGTACACCTTTCGAAGTCTATGTGTCCGTGCACAGAAGACGAGAGGATTTGCATGAGTAAGATTCCCTATGCATCCGCAATAGGATCTATCATGTATGCTATGTTATGTACGAGGCCCGATGTATCGTATGCTCTGAGTGTCACGAGCAGATACCAGTCTGATCCAGGAATGGATCATTGGGCGGCTGTTAAGACGATCCTTAAGTACTTGAGAAGAACTAAGGCTGTGTTCCTAATATATGGAGAAGGGGACATGGTGATACGCGGGTATACGGATGCCAGCTTCCAGACAGACAAGGATGATTCCAGGTCTCAGTCTAGATACGTGTTCACCTTGAATGGGGGCACAGTGAGTTGGAAAAGTTCCAAACAAGGGACTGTAGCGGATTCTACCACTGAGGCAGAATATATTGCAGCTTCGGAAGCAGCAAAGGAAGCGGTTTGGATCAAGAAGTTCGTTCATGAACTTGGTGTGATTCTGGCCATTGTTGAAGCAATACCGGTCTACTGCGACAACAATGGAGCAATTGCACAGGCGTAAGAGCCAAGGTCTCATCAACGATCCAAACATGTGCTTCGCCGCTATCATCTTATCAGAGAGATCATCAGTAGGAACGAAATACAAATCGAGAAAATTCCCACTGAAAGGAACTTAGCAGATCCCTTGACTAAAGCATTACCTCAAAGCAAGTTTGAGGGTCATGTTAGAGACTATGGTATTGGATACCGTAGCGATTGGCATTAGGCCAAGTGGGAGTCTGTTAGTAATATATGAGAGATGTCCTAAGGCAATCGCCTTATGTATGAACCATTTATATGATAAATGATGATTCACTATTTGAGTATACATATTCTATGTATTTGATTGGATCTTAAACTCATTTACTGAATGTCCACGATACGATTCACAGCATGAGAGAATTTGTGATTGGATCACAACTAGTGAGTATCTCTACATGTGTAATTGTGATGTATCGGAATTATCCCTAGTCAATGAATTGATGGATTTGGACACCATCAATTCTGTCGAGACTAGCACGAGGTATACTCCTTGGTGTATCCAAGCAGCTGATTCTCACTGGCTGGAGACATAGTGATGTCCGGAGTTAATCGTGGATGCTAGTTATGGTAACTAGTTCATTGGAGTGACCAGCCGTAAGACTTCATATGGTTCTCTACATATATAGATATGTCAATGAAGTTCTTACTGTGGCTTAAGTGCGATGTTCCTTTGACTTGCGGTATTCAAGTCATCTTGATCATGGAGACTTATGCTTTGACATCTTAAGCAAACATCTCTAAGGAGATGTGGACCCGGATGATTGGGTATAAGTCGAAGTGATCGAAGGTGTTTGAATAGCCTATAAAGGATTCACCACTCCTTGCGAGGAGATGTATACCCAGGGCCTCTCGTCGGATTGTTACTAAAGTCTTTGGCCAAAGCATTACATGTTTAGAGTAAGGTACTCTTCGATACATGTGGAGTAACTAGAATCCGTGGACGAGGAAATGATACTTGGGCTAGGTGTGACGTGAGTCGACTAGTGGGGACTGACACTATAGACCATGTCCTGAACCAAGTGGGTATAAGATGAGTGAAGGGAATGGGGCACGAATCATTCGAGCTGCTGAAGGGTTTCAGAAATAGTTCGGGATCAACCGTTGATCTTTTCGGTTAATTGGGGATCATGATGTACTACTAGGTGCCACTCATGATCGTTCTATAATTAACGGTTAATTATTGACGGCCAACATAAACCGAGAACCTATTTGGTCACACGCACAACGAGCGTAATCCAAAGGATTTAAAACGAGCTTGAGAATGGGATTCTCAGACCGAGAGAAACTAGGTTTGGTTGGACCAAACATAAAGCGAGCATGAAATTGTTTCAGTCGCAATGGAAGCGTGGATGGGCCGTGTCTTATGAAGACATAATGGATGGACCAAAATGGTTTGGTTCTAATCCAATGGATAAGAATAAACCAAAGGGTTTGGTTTATTTTAAACGAATGAACCAAAAGTTGGTTCTGTTCGTTTTAACTTAAAATAAACCATCATGGTTTGGTTTATTTTAACTTATCTTAATGGAGTGGGTTAACGGGCTTTATGGATATGATCCATTAACCATTAAGAGAATTAGTTCTCTATAAAAGAGGGCTTAAGGGATTGTTAAACCCTAACTAATCCAAAACCCTAGCCCTCTAAGTTGCCGCCCACCTCAACCTTGGTGAATTCGGCGCCCAACCCTAAGTTGTCGCCGCCCAGCCCAAAGGTCCTCCAACCGGCGTCCAGAAGGTTGCTTCCTTCCTCCTCGCCGGCGTCGAGCTGCTGCCGGAAGAGTTCCGGTCATCCTCCTTAGGTTTGGCATCAAGGTGAGCACTTGGCTTCCTTGTTTTTGGCCGGCGCCTACTCCTCCACCAAGCTGTCCAGTTTTCTGGACAGCTTCTTCTCCTCTCGTCGGAGCGTCGTTTGGACGACGGTTAGTGCTCCGACAGCGGCTAACTTACCGGGGATTTGATCTCCGGTAATCCTCTGAGGTGGAGGACGAAGGATTCGTCAAACGGTTGACGAATACCTCTCCGGAGAATCAAGTTTTGAGGACTTGGTTTTGGATCCGAATTTGGATTCGGATCGTGATCATCTCTCGATCACGTCATCTTCAACACGAGGCTAGTAACCCGTACGAAGACGAAGCTCGTGGCTTAGCGAAGTCATCCTAAGGATACTCGGCGTGGATACGGATAGAGACGATTCTAGCGAGGATCGTTCCGGTTGATGCCGTTCCCGCTACACGTCATACGAAAGGTATAACGTAGTTTAATTTCCTTTTATTGCAAATTTTAATTTACGGTTATGTCTACACTTGTTGTAATATGCATGCGTGTGTTGTGTGTGTTGTAATAAATATAGATTTATTAATTTTAATTGCTTCCGCTCTACTCATGTTTACGAAACATGATCGAACACACACACGCCGCGGTGCCGGAAACCCAACACTATGGAATACTTAGGCTACCTATGCTAGTATGCTCATGTTCTAATTGCTTGATGAAGTTCGTGTTTTTAGTGAGTAGGCAAGAATCTTACTAAGCTATATGCTTATAGTTTATGTTGTCCATATACTGCAGATCAAGGAAACCTGAACTAGAGGAAGTAGCAGGAAGGGCCAAGTGTTTGTGATAGTGGCATGGTGGAGAAAGACCCTATTACTATCTGCTTATATTTATATGCTCAATTAACAACTTAAGACATTGCTTCCGCTTATAAGACTTGTTAGAACTCATGAATGGATCTTCATGTTGGGCATGTTATGAAATGAGATAAGATATGTTAACATGCTAGTTATGAATATGAAAAGGTGATGCATGTATGAAAGATGATTTATGCCATGATAACATGTTTAAGTATGTAAATTGTGAAAGGATCCATATGTATTATGTTTAAAAAAAAAAAAGAGGAAAAGTAGCGCCGCCCTGAGAGCAGATAAGGGCGGGCGTTACAGTTCCAATGATTGTTTTATCTTTAGGTGGTGGTACTAATTCCCATACTTCATTCCTAGTAAATTGAGCTAGCTCTTCTTGCATTACAATAATCCAATCAGGATCAAGAAGAGCTTGGTCAATGGTTTTGGGTTCAATTTTGGAAATCAAGGAGATTTGACTAAGGTTTCAGTATGAAGCTCTAGTTTGAACTCCTAGGCTTGGATCACCTATGATTTAGTCGATAGGATGATTCGTTTGAGTCCTAGTTTAACTTGGATTAGAGTCACCTATCGCTTAGTCGATAGGATGATTCGTTTGAATCCTAGTTTAACTTGGATTAGAGTCACCTATCGCTTGGTCGATAGGATGACTTGGTTGACTTGGGTTAGGATTAATACTAGACTCGATCTCAAGATCGGAGTTGAGTCTGGTATGAATTGGCTCGCTAATTGGGATTGCTAGGGGATTTGTAGGTTCGTGTCCTTCATCAAACACTACATTAATAGTCTCTTCGACTCTAAGGGTGTCATGGTTATATACCCTATAGGCTCTACTCGTAGTCGAGTATCCTAGAAAGATTCCGGTCGAGATTTTGGATGTGAATTTCCCTAGGTAATCCTTAGTGTTTAGGATATGTACCTTACATCAAAATACCCTAAAGTACTTGATGTTAGGTATTTTATCATAATAAATCTCGTACGAGTTCTTAAGGTGCCTCTTTACCATAAGGATCCTATTTTGGACATTGCAAGTCGTACTAACGGCTTCTGCCCAAAACCTATGGGGTAGGTTATACTCATTTAACATTGTTTTAGAGGCTTCTTGTAGGGTTCTATTTTTGCGTTCTACTAGGCCATTATGTTGTGGGGTTCTAGGGCATGAGAAATCATGGTGGTATCCATTTAGGTTACAGAATTCTGTAAACCTGTGGTTCTCAAATTCACCACCATGATCACTCTTAAGTCTTTTGATTTTAAGGTTTTGTTGATTTTCTATTAGTTTAAATAGGTTGATTAATTGATCTAGGGTATCACTTTTGTATTTGATGAACCTAACCCAAGTAAATCTAGAATAGTCGTCAATTATGACTAAGCAGAATTGACTCCCATTAAGTGACTTAGCTCCGTGTTAATCAAATAGATCCATGTGTAGAAGCTCAAGAACACTTTTGGTTCGTCCTTGATTAGTTAGTTGATGTTGTGTCCTAGATTGTTTACCTTGTTGACAAACATTACATATTTTATTATCCAAGTTGTTGAGGTTAGGCAAACCTCTGACTAAGTCACTCTGACTCATCTTGTGGATGAGTCTTGGGTGCGAGTGACTGAGTCGTTGGTGCCACAAACAGGATTCCTCTTCTTAGTGTCAGAAGACTCTTGGTTGAGGAGTTAGTTAAATTAATAGTATAAATATTGTTATTTCTGGTTCCTTTAAGAATTGTTTTAGAGGTTTCATTTGTATTAATTATGCATTCATTTTCTAGAAATATGACCTTATAGTTATTATCACACAATTGGCTTACACTAAGTAAATTATATTGGAAATTTTCTACCAATAAGACATTTTGAATAATAAAGTTTGAGTCGAGCTCAATATCACCTGATCCGATGATTTTGAGCTTGTCATTGTTTCCGAAGGATACCGATCCTTGTCGTTTGAATCGTAGCTTCGAAAACTTGAGTTGATCCCCAGTCATGTGTCAGGAGCAACCACTATCCAACATCCATTGATCCTACATGCAAAGTAGTTGGATTGGATATTGGAATTATTAAAGGTTGGTTGTAAATTATTAAACCTAAATCATCTCACCCATGTCTACATAATCAAGCATGTTAACCTTATATGTTCTTGGGAGATGACTTCCAATTTTACTTGATTTAAATTTAATTATTTGAACACTTGTCAACCTTGCGTTAGTTTCAGATTTGACCTTAAGCTTATCAAGTCACCTTTTCAAGATCATGGCTTCCAGGTCGTGGCAAGGAACAGGGGCCTTCTTTGATCGGATAAATGACCACTTCCTTAGACAAAGCCATTTTCAAGAAAGTAGAGACTTGACTCACCTAAGACCACTTCCTGGTCTAACTAGTCTAGGATACAGCGAGGTAGCTTCAGCTAGTTCCGCTCGGTCAGTGCAGACTAGATACTCCTTATCTAGTCCGAATACACGAGACTCTACTTTCCTAGCGTACTATCATCTCTCCGTTTCATGGTACTATGTTACCAAGTATTGATGAGTTATAGTCCTATCTAACCATTCTAAAAAAAATAATAATAATAATAAAGGACCTAATCATGCAATTTCTAAGTTAAAGAACAAACAAGTTTTATACTGGCTCTTCCTGGACCGTTGAATCGGTTCGGTCTCTCGACATAGTGGATTTGGTCCTTGGGAACCCAGTACTGGTTAGATCCTAAGTTTGAAATCAAAGCGGTCTTAGGGACCCATGCTTGGACACATTTTTTATGTCGACTTACAATCGACATATATGACTTGTTGGTCGTATTTGAGCTAAACCCTACTCCGGCCTTGTTGTACATGACCCTTTGCGATCCAAGTAGGAGGTCAAGTCCCTTGTATCACAAAGTAAACCTTTCCAATGTGTTCCTAAGATCTTTGACTTGACTTTTCAAGAGTGAGTTCTCAACTTCGAGTTTTTCAACCCGAGTTGAGCCCTCCTCTCGAACTCGACTAGTCGAAGAGGTTAGGGAGACTTCGTGTTTGAGGAGTTTAACCTCCTCAACTAGGGTCTTGACCTTGGACGGGGACTTAGCTAATTTCCTAGTTAAGAATTTAATCGCATGTAAGAGTCTTGATAAGGGATCGATTTACCTTAAGTGTATCTCTTGAGCAGGATGCGGATCCATGGCTTGTCTTGAATAGAGCTTCATAGTCCGATTCATCTTCGGGTTCAGACTCGTGTTTCAGTTTAGACTCCGTCTCCGATTTAGATGGTTTATCCATGAAGACATGATCGTCATCTTCTTCCTCTGATGCTTCTCCCCACGTAGCGTTGAGTGCCTTCTTGAGTTTTAGTGTTTTGCTCTTGAGCTTCGGACATTCGGACTTGATATGTCCAAACCTGTTGCATTTGTAACACCTAACATTAGAACTTTTAGGTTTACCTTCGTTGGGTCGAGTGACGGTTCGCTTTCGTCCCTTGACCATCCTCTGAACTAGGTTGACTAGTTCGGCCTCCATTTCCGGGTCGACCTCCAAATCAGACTCATCTTCTTCTTCCTCCTTTGGGGGTGGCTTGCTCATAGTTTTCTTCTTCGAACCTGTAAAAAGTGCTATACCCTTCTCGGGTTCCGAGTTGGACTGTTCATGGAGTTTAAAATCCAAAAACAATTCATCTAATCTAAGTTTTGAAAGATTCTTAGAGACCTTGTAGGCATCGACCATAGATGCCCACAAGGTGGTCCTAGGAAATGAGTTTAGTACATACCTAATAAGTTCACGGTTTTCAACCTTTTGTCCGATTACGTGTAGGTTGTTGACGATATCTTGAACCCGGTGCAGTTGCATCGTCGTCTCGTGTTCCTGTATTTTTAGATTATACAACCTATTTAAAAGGAGATCACACTTACATACCTTGGCTTCGTCGGTCCCTTTGTGTAGCTCCACTAGCTTTGTCCAGAGATCATTTGCTATGATGAAGGGGTCGACACGATTAAGCTCCTCCTTGGACAAGCCGCATTGGAGGATTTGAGTCGCCTTGGCGTCGACTTCAACTTGTCTTTTTGTAGCATTGGTCCATTGGTCATAATCCAAAGATTCACCCACTTCGTTAGTCGGAAGTGTGAATCCTGTTTGGATTATGATCCACATCTTGATTTGGGTCTTAAGGAAGCACTCCATCTGACCCTTCCAATAACGGAAGTCATCTCTGTTGTAAAACGGAGATCGGACGGTGCTAAAACCCTCAAGATGGGTCATTGACACAAAAAGAGCAAGAAAATGAAGAGAGAGATAGAGAGAAAGAAAAAAGAAAACCTAGCAACGACATAAACAAGTGAAATGTACCAAGACTCGCGTCTTGGATTAGTAGTGCGGTAGAAAAACTAAACGAAAAGAGCTTAAAAAATCGAAATAAACAGAAATAAAAAGAAAAAAAAATCTGTAGAAAAGCTAGATTGGTGGTTTCACCAAATCTTAGCACCCCCCGCTCTGATACCAATTGTTGGATCGAGTGGATCGCTAATGGGGGGGGGGGTGAATAGCGATAAAAACTTTCGTTCGTTTTGATACTTGAGTTATCCAGTGGAAAGAATAAAACAATATAAAAATAAAGATGACAAGAGAGTTTTTTACTTGGTTAAGTAGCCTACAGCTACTACTCCAAGGCCCTTGTGGTCCTTGACCACGCATGGAGGACAAATCACTAACGAACTCCTCCTCGTTGGAGGTAGGAGTTAATCGAATACAAAAAAGCACGAAAAGGATCAAGATAGAGGGACACTCCCTCTCTTCTCATTATGATAAAAGCACGATAATGAACTTAAGTATAGATTGAAACTATAAAAACACTTTTACCGATGACTCATAGATGAAGAAGATTGAGCTCTAGTCGTCGTTTCTGCAGTGCTTCGTCGTAGGGATGTCAGAGAGTGGTAGCGTATCGGAAGCACTTGGAGGCTTTTAGAATTGATGAAAACCCTTAGAGAAGCCCTCCTTTTATAGCTTTTGAGCCCCTCATCGAATGGGTCTTCAGCCAATCAAAACTAGGCACAAAGCTCCTTGGAATGAGGTGATAAGGCTTAACACCTCAAAGCTGATCCTTGACCATTAGTCGACTAATTGTAGCGCCGATCAGTCGCGGCCTCGTGATCGGTGATTTAAAGCGATCAAGTGGTTCTTGTGGGACGATCGTGATGCTTCTTTGAAATCATAAGTTAGCTTAATAAAAACATAATTTAGACGGTCGTCGACCATCCGATCTCGATCTAGACAATCCATGGGATGTCATTGGTCGGATCTACACTTAAGACCATCCCCGTAAAAAGGATACGACCTCACTTATGCTCACACACACAAGCTTACCTCGATACTTACTTTGTAGCTCTCGCTTCCGACCTTCCACTCGATTCCTTCAGCTCCCTTCGAAGTCACTCGAGTGTTGCCCGACCACCGCGGCTTCCTCCGGGTGTCACTAGGCTTCAGCTCCAGCTTTAGCACTTTCCTGCACACTCGATTCAGCTCGTGAGATAATGATATGAGCTTAATTTTGTATCGTTTTCTTTAATCAAAACTCAGCTTCGACTTAGATGCCTACTGCACCAACAATTTAACTCAACAACCATAATGTCATCATTGTCAGACAAGAGAAATGAATATCTCTCGGGCTGACGACGTATTCTATCAAACCTGTAAAGAGGTTGATATACTTGAATAGGTTGTTGCTCCACAACTTCTTGTGCAACAATCTAATCATCCACAACACTTTGTGGTGCATGTTCAATTTCCATCTCAGTGCTATCTTTATCTTGAATTTCTTCAAGATGTATTTTACTCCACTAGTTCTTCTAGAAATGAACTCTCTTTCTAGAAATATGTCATTTCTACCGACAAACACTTTGCCTTGCGTGGGATTGTAGAAGTAATATCCTTTCATTTCGTTAAGATATCCTACAAAGTAGCACTTGTCTGATTTGGGGCCTAGTTTGTCGGAGACTTGACATCGAACAAAAGCCTCACAAGCCCAAATCTTCATAAAAAATATCTTGGGACTCTTCCTAGTCTATATCGCATATGGTGTCCTTATGACTGCCTTAGATGGGACACGTTTAAGTGTGAAAGCATCCGTCTCTAAAGCATATCCCCAGAAGAAAGAAGGAAGATTTGTGTGACTCATCATGGATCGTACCATATCTAATAATGTACGATTCTCCTTTCTGATACACCATTCCACTATGGTGTTCTGTTAGTAATATATAAGAGACGTCCTAAGGCAATCGCCTTATGTTTGAACCATTTATATGATAAATGAAGATTCACTATTTGAGTATACATGTTTTCATGTATTTGATTAGATCTTAAACTCATTTACTGAATGTCCACGATACGATTTATAGCATGAGAGAATGTGTGATTGGATCACAACTAGTGAGTATCTCTACACGTGTAATTGTGATGTATCAGAATTATCCCTAGTCGATGAATTGATGGATTTGGACACCATCGATTCTGTCGAGACTAGCACGAGGTATACTCCTTGGTGTATCCAAGCGGTGATTCTCCGGTGAGACATTGTGATGTCCGGAGTTAATCGTGGATGCTAGTTATGGTAACTAGTTCATAGGAGTGACCAGCCGTAAGACTTCATATGGTTCTTTGCATATATAGATATGTCAATGAAGTTTTTACTGCAGCTTAAGTGCGATGTTCCCTTGACTTGCGATATTCAAGTCATCTTGATCATAAAGACTTATGCTTTGACATCTTAAGCAAGCATCTCTGAGGAGATGTGGACCTGGGATGATTGGGTATAAGTCGAAGTGATCGAAGGTGTTTGAATAGCCTATAAAGGATTCACCACTCCTTGCGAGGAGATGTATACCCATGACCTCTAGTCGGATTGTTTCTAAAGTCTTTGGCCAAAGCATTACATGTTTAGAGTAAGGTACTCTTGGATACATGTGCAGTAACTAGAATTTGTAGGATGAGGAAATGATACTTGGGCTAGGTGTGACGTAGTCAACCTAGTGGGGACTGACACTATAGACCATGTCCTAAACCAAGTGAGTATAAAATGAGTGAAGGGAATAGGGCACGATTCATTGTAGTTGTCGAAGGGTTTCAGAAATAGTTCTGGATCAACCGTTGATCTTTTCGGTTAATTGGGGATCATGATGTACTACTAGGTGCCACTAATGATCGTTTTATAATTAATGGTTAATTATAGATGGCCAACATAAACCGAGAACCTATTTGGTCTTACGCACAACGAGCGTAATCCAAAGGATTCAAAACAAGCTTGAGAATGAGATTCTCACACCGAGAGAAACTAGGTTTGGTTGGACCAAATAAGGAGCGAGCATGAAATCATTTTAATCGCAATGGAAGCGTGGATGGGCCATGTCTTATGAAGACATGATGGATGAACCAAATTGGTTTGGTTCTAATCCAATGGTGGAGAATAAACTAAAAGGGTTTGGTTTGTTTTAAACGAATGAACCAAAGTTGGTTCGGTTCGTTTTAACTTAAAATAGACCAAATCGGTTTGGTTTATTTTAACTTAAATTAATGGAGCAGGTTAATAGGCTTTTGGTTATGATCCGATAACCATTAGGAGAATTTATTCTCTATAAAATAGGGCTTAAGGGTTTTGTGAAAACCTAATCCAAGCAACCCATAGTTGCAGCCCACCCTCTCCCTCTCCTCTTGTGGTCGGCGCCCAACCCTTGCCGCCGCCCACCCTTGTGCCACAGTCCAAGCTTGTTGCCGGCATCCAAGCTCCAGCCGGCTACCTCCGGCGACCCTCCGGTCATCCTCCTTGGCTCCGGTGACCAAGGACTTGCTGGCCCTCTTCTCTTTGGCCGGCGCAAACTCCTCCACCAAGCTGTCCAATTTTCTGGACAGCTTGCTTTCTTTGAGTTGGAGCGTCATTTGGAGCTCTGACAGTGGCTACTTATCTCGGGATTTGATCTCTGGTAATCCTCATAGGTGGAGGATGAAGGATTCGTCAAACGGTTGATGAATACCTCTCCGGAGAAGCGAGTTTTTGAGGACTCGTTTTGGATCCGAATTTTGATTCGGATTGTGATCTTCTCTCGATCACATCGTCTTCAACACGAGGCTAGTAACTCATACGAAGACGAGGCTCATGACTTTGTGAAGTCATCCCGAAGATACTCGGCGTGGATACGGATAGAGGCAATTCTAGCGAGGATCGCTCCGGTTGATGTCTTTCCCGCTACACGTGATACGTCAGGTATACGTAGAATAAATTTTCTTTTATTGCAAAATTTGAAACTATGATTATGTCTACACATGTTGTACTATGCATGTGTGTGGTGTGTGTGTTGTAATAAATTAGATTTATTAATTTTATTTCTTCTGTTGTGCACATGTTTATGAAACATGTTCGAACACACACTCGCCGCGGTGTTGGAAATCCAACAGTGGTATCAGAGCCCAGGTTGTGTTTCGACATAATCATAAAATTATTTTGCGATAGTCGTAATGGTATTTATGGAAATTTTTTACTTTTGGAAAGTTAGAAGTATTAATGGAAATTTTAAATTTTGGAAAGTCTAGAAGTATTTATGGAAATCTTCTACTTTTGGAAAGTTAGAAGTATTTATGGAAATTAATATTTTCTATAAATAAAATATTTTATTAGATTTGGAAATTTGTTTCCTAATTTAATCATTATTTGATTAGAGAAATCAAATATTAAAATATTTTATTTCCATAAGTAGTTTTGATGATTTAGGAAATTTGTTTCCTAAATTGACTTTCTTTAATCAACACTTTCCACAAATAAAATATGTGATTAGATTTGGAAATTTATTTCCTAATTTAATCATGATTTGATTTGGAGAATCAAATCTCAAACATATTTTATTTCCATAAATAGTTATGACATATAAGGAAATTTTGTACATGTCATAATTATATGTCATGTAATTGCATTAGATGCATATCATTATGCCATGCGTGTCGTGACATGTAGATGTATGCCATGTATGTCATGTCATGTAGATAATAGTTATTTGCATGCAAATATTATGAGACATAAAAACCCTTACTCAATATTAAAGCCTACACCTTCCATTAATATGGTTAGAATCAGAGTTCCATTTCTTGTTTGGGTTGTTGGACTCTCTCCAAGCGCGGCTCGAACCCGAACATGTTCAAACCATGGAATAGTTTAATACTAATATGGTAAGAGTCAGAGGTAAATCGTTAGCTTTAGTTGTTGGACTCTCTCCAAGCTGGGCTAATTGGTTGAATACGCTCTAACCATATTAAAACTATTTCTCGATTAATGGGTTGACTTTAACCTGGAGCATCGGCTTGTTGGAATCTCTCCAAGGTCGATTTGAAGCGAGGTGAAGTTGGGTGCTATGCATATGATGCATACATTTTAATGTGTTAACAACCCGATGTATGTGTGAACATTCAATTAGTTGATAGCACATTGTGATAGTTGCATATACGTGATATGCAATCGGTATATTTGATACATACCATCGTTGTTATGAATGGCTTGTTGGACTCTCTCCAAGGTTGTTCATATCTATGTTGGATATTAGCCCATTCGGAGATTGACCTACAATCTCCCGAAGTGATTTTGGGGTTTTTGAAATTCAAAAAATGAATGGGATTTATGAATGTATATTGATGCATTTTAAAATCATTTTCTCATATATGCTCGTTTTGTATTTCTAGGTTAATCGATTGATCATGACTTCTTAGAATTTGTGCACTATTTTGGATTCAAACAAATTGACTGGGCCTAACTTTTTGGACTGGCTTAGAAACTTGAGAATTGTTCTCAAGGCGAAAAAGTTAGCATATTTCCTTGAAGAGCCTCTTCCCAACCGTCCTAGGGACGATGCAACTCCAGACCAAATGTTGGCCTATCAGAAACATGTGGCGGTCTACGAGGCGAGTTGCAACATGCTATTTGCGATGGTGCACGAAGCGGCATGAGCATATGGATGCTAATATCATAGTCTTCCATCTTCATGAGTTGTTTGATGAGCAATCGAGATCTGAAAGGTTCGAAGTCTCCAGGCTCCTCTTCACCTCTAAGATGCAAGAAGGTTTGTCTGTAGTGCAATTTGTGCTAAAGAAGAATGGGTACATCGAGCGGTTGGCCACCCTCGGGTTTGTGATGGATCATGAATTAAGTATTGACTTAATTCTGCATTGTTTGCCCAAGAGTTTCTCACAATTTATGATGAACTATCGGATGAACAAATTAGAATCCACTATTCTTGAGCTCCTCAATATGCTAAAGACTGTGGAGTCTTCTGTGAAGCATGAGGAGAAGGAGGTTCTGTTAGTTGATTCTTCAAAGAAAGGTTCTAAGGAGAAGGCAAAGGAAGAAAGGGAAGAACAAGAAGGCTAAGAAGGCAGAACCAGCACAAAAGGGCACTTGCCATCATTCTGGCAAGGAAGGCCACTGGCGAAGAAACTGCAAGATTTATCTTGAGTTCGTGAAGAAGAAGAAGGCATCCGATGCCCCATCCTCTTCAGGTATCTTCGTTATTGATTGTCATTCTATTTCTTTAGACACTTGGGTATTGGATACTGGGTGTGGTTCACATATATGTAATGACATACAAGGACTAAGGAATAGAAGAAGACTCGTTAGAGGGGAGTCAAATTTATGAGTTGGCAATGGAGCAAAGGTTGCTGCGGTCGCCATTGGAACTTATTTGTTGAAGCTCCCTAGTGGACTAGTCTTGGAACTGGACAATTGCTAATGTGTTCCTTCTCTAATAAAGAATATTGTTTCTATTTCCTGCTTAAATAGAAATGGTTACCATTTGATGTTTAGTAACAATTGTTGTTATATAACTTTGAATGGCGTACTTTATGGAACTGGAACTTTGAGCAATGGTATTTATATGTTAGACGTATCCAGTGACATTTTCAATATCGAAGCGAGCAACAAGTGTGCTCGAAAGGATAATCAATTAGACTCCTACATGTGGCATTGTCATCTTGGCCTTGCAAGCAAGAAATGCATGTCCGAATTACACCGATGTGGAATTCTGGAATCGTTTGAATTGGATTCATACGATACATGCGAATCATGCTTAAAAGGCAAGATGACTAAGTTACCTTTTACAAGAAAAGGTGAACAAGTGGGAGAGTTGATAGGTCTAATACATACTGATGTATGTGGACCTATATCAACTCAAGCTTTAGGAGGCTATAGCTACTTCATTACCTTTACCGATGATCAATCACGGGTTGGGTATGTGTTCTTGATGAAATACAAGTCTGAAGCCTTTGAAAGGTTCAAAGAATTCAGAAATGAAGCAGAGAAACAACATGACAAGAGTATTAAAATACTTCGATCGGATCATGGTGGTGAATACTTAAGTCAAGAGTTTCTTGATTATCTAAGAGACAATGGTATATTTTCTCAATGGACTCCGCCATATACACCACATCATAATGGTGTATCTGAGAGGCGTAACTGGACCTTGTTGGACATGGTCAAGTCAATGATGAATCATGCGAATCTTTCCAAGTCCTTTTGGGGTTATGCACTTCAGACAGGGGTTTACTTGTTAAACAGAATGCCAACCAAGGTAGTCTCTACTACTCCATATGAGATATGAAATAGTAAGAAACCTCATGTATCTTACTTGAAGATATGAGGTTGTCCTGCTTATGTGAAGCGGACTGTATCAGACAAATTGGATGCTAAGTCTGATAAATGTCTGTTTATTGGATACCCTAAGGAAACAAGGGGTTACCAATTCTATTATCCTGTGAAACAAAAGGTGTTTCTTTCAAGGCATGTTGTGTTTCTAGAGAAAGAGTTTCTCTTGCAAGAAAACAATGGGAGTATCATCGAGCTTGAGGAGGCTCGAGAGACTCAAATAGACATTGATGAGATACCTGGTGAAGCACAACAGTCGATAACTCATAGTGATGAGCAATCGGCTTGACCTATTGAAACACCACATCTTCGTAGATCTGGTAGAACATGCAATATTCCTGAGATATATGGATTTCTCGTAAGTGAATTGAACGACGTGTTACTCATTGATGATGAGGAGCCTACTAGTTATGAAGAAGTTCTGAAAAGTTCAGAAAGGGATAAATGGCTTGAAGCCATGAAGTCGGAAATGGATTCCATGTATGAAAACAAAGTTTGGAACTAGGTTGACCCACCTGAAGGCATAAAGCCTATAGGGTGCAAGTGGGTTTTCAAGAAGAAAACCAACATGGATGGTAATGTGATTACCTATAAGGCTAGATTGGTGGCGAAAGGATATCATCAAAAGCAAGGTGTTGATTATGACGAGACCTATTCGCCTGTAGCTATGCTTAAATCCATTCGGATGCACCTGGCCATAGCGGCTCATTATGATTATGAGATATGGCAAATGGATGTGAGCTTTCCTTAATGGGA